>CM071792.1:38226637-39630339 GCA_036559045.1 Platycarya longipes
CACCATTAAACAAATCCCTTCCTCTAAGGCCCCTAGCCCAGCTATGTTTTTATAGGATTACTTTCGCTAAAAACATTATCGGGATATTGGTTAAGCAGAATCTACTTCAAGCCTATCAAAGTGTTTCTTTTTTTCAAATAAACACATGCTGGCGGAGGAGATGAACCACATGCATATTGTCCTTATCCCAAAAACGAACACTCCTAATACTGTCCATCAGTTTTAGACCCATTAGCTTATCTAATGTTAAGCTACAAAGATCATAGCTAAAAATCCTAGCTAACAAACTTAAAGGGGGTTTTGTGCATGTTCATCTCTCCCAACCAATCGGCCTTCATCTCTGGCAAAAGTCATTCGAGAAAATAATCATTTTAGCCTAAGAGGTCTTCCATACAATGATGGGGAAAAACAAGTGAAGAAGACCGAGGACTTATGTCAATCTAAAAATGGACAGTGAAGAAAACTTTTGATTCACATTGGAGTGGGAATTTATTCTTCGAATAGATATTTCGAGTTGATCGATATGTGATCCACGAATGAATGTACTAGCCAAACGTTGGGATTTCGAATGTGTTATAATCTATGAGAGTATTACAGGCATCGTTGTTACCTTGACTCAGGTGGTAGTTAATGGGGATACCTAAAGTGTTTGATTGTACAGATGCCCCTCCAGAGGGACTTAAGGCAGGGATGCCACTGACCCCCTCGCTGCTCCCACTTTCTTTTGATTATTACTAGGACTCCTGCACAGTGCCACTTGATCTGATGGGCAATGGTATAATTTTTGTGAGAAAATAACGGAGAATAACACACTAAAATCTGCCCCCTTACCTGAGTCAGACGTAGAGATCTGCCCAGAGAGATGGTCGCACAACGCTTTATCACACTAATTTCAGCTGCGCCGGTCGTTATGCAGCTCGACAGTGAAACTTCGTTCTTGTATTTCTCGAAATAATGCCAACCCTCTTCGTATCAAAAAGCAACTACTAGTGATTTGCTCGTTAATACTCTTTGCCAGCGTTATGTTCTTGAATGGCCAGGAAATAGAATAGACTCTCCCAAATCTTCTATTCCAATTCCAGTACAAACAACACTCTCATCTACCAAAAAGGAAAAATCAGTACGATCATGTCCCTTGTAGAGTCCGTCTTAATTGGTCCAAAGAGTTAAAGGACTTAGGAATACGCGAGTTGAATCATTGGGTAGTACCAAGCTGCAATCTCATCAGGCTGATGTAGTACTTAACTGAAGAAAAGTCCCAAGCTAAACCTGGCAGGCCTAGAAGTCGCCGACCTAAACTCCTTTTACAAGCTCGGTAGGAACAACACACATCCAAATTGTTGGTAAGTGGTCTCCCTTGATTTATACTACGTCATCTACCATGTTGTATGCACCAAAAAGCCACTGTCTAACAAATCTCTGATCAAGCTTTTCAACGCATTATTCTTAGATGGCGAGTCTTGGGTCTATAGAATAAGAAGATGCACGAATTTTAATCCCCAAAGCTGGGACATCCATTTGCACACCAATAATCTCTTGGGAGGGCAGTTGGATCTTTGACTCACAACTTCATTTAATCACGGGCCTTTTGTTAGCAAGCTTTTTAAGGCTACATAGTCGAATGAAGATTCAAAGCCTTTTGAAAATCAGTTGTTCTTAATACAAAAAATACCATTGGCAAACAAGGAGTTGGATCAACCATTACTGGGCCCAGTTTTTTGTATTCTATGGCTATGGATGTAAGATTTCTTGTGGATGAATAAACACTAAATGAGTTTTTTATTCATCTGGGTAGTGTGTGTCCACATCCAGGATTAATTCAATAGTAATGAGCTATCCAAAATTAATGTGGCATCGATCCCTAGATGCCTAATGCTTTACCTTCCTCTTGACCATCTACTCTCAAATACCTCCGGAGTTATTTTTCAAGACCTTGCTTTGAAAGCTTTTGAATTAACCTCGGGAAAAGTTCCTAGGCGATTAGAATGATCTTTCTGTCCTACAAGCTCTTTTTTCATCCAGGCCCACCACTACTTGCGTCCATCCTAATGAAAAACTCATCTTTAGCCAATATGATTTTCAGTCACAATCCTCAAGACACCCCCTGAGATGTGAAACAATCATCATACCTTGGCGGGAAATAAAAGTGTACTCTGTTAAATCGGCCATGTATGCGAGCGCTTTTGAACCCGCGCCACGCTCACACTAATTTTTAAGTCTCCTAACGCTTCATTTGGAAGAAGAATAAACTGTGGCCGGACTATAAAATACAATGAATAGATTGCAGGCTCTTCCTTTGGACAAGTAGAGTAGAAAATTCTCCCCATAACCGCTCACTGCTTAGCTCGCAATACATTCCTACAATCTGCAGGGAATGAGGAGCAACTCGCTTTGCCCTCGTCATGTCATATGGAAAATATGAAAGCTTGGAGCGATTTATTTTCTCAATGTGTCAAATACTCTCGGATTCTTTTGGAGAAACAGGTCCCTTGGCCCTTAGAGCATATCTCTTCTTTAACCAAGAGAAGGTATAAAAAAAACTGGGTTAGATATCATGTTAAATCCCACTGGCAAACTGCAGGATCCCAACCTCTGATAGCCATAAATTCTCCAACTTTTTCTTCAATATCATTGCTATGGATAAGTTTGTATGGTTTTGCCGAGATAAATTTGCAGGGTTACAACCCTTTATTAATCAAACTCTTCCCTGTGCTATCAATTAGTTCAGTCAACTATAAAGATCTATGTATGATTGTTGTATAGAGAATCATTTCAAATTAGGTTCTTGGGAGTCTATAAACTATAAATTGTCATATTAATCCCAATGTGATTTTCCCACCCGATCCCTCCGAAAGTTAGATACTTGCTCTATAAGTTCATTTTGATGTTGTTTTGTCTATGAGTAGGATTAGTGTTTAGCACCCTCTAGTGTGTTCAGCTGTGTTTTTCGATGTCTGTATCATTGGAGAAACTCAATTTTTTAGTCGCACTATAAGCAATTTTGAGTCACACCTGATTTCTCCAAACATATGGAGGGTAATGCAAGCTGCAGCTCTTATTGGGGTTATAGTGCAAGCTCTTTTTGATGTTATTGATTTCTTTACAAGATACGCATTCTAGAAATTAATCCTTGAAGGAGTACTCCCTTCAACATCCCATCATAAAGCTATTTTGAATCTGATTGGAGAAAACGTGAATAGCGTATAGTTCTTGCGGGATTATTATTCAAGTTTGTTTTACTGATTTAAAGACCTTTGAATCTTGGTGAGTGATTGTTAAAATACATTTTTGGATTCTAGAAAGAATCGCGATGCTGAAATGATGTCAGTTCTATTGGCCTGTAAAGGGAGTTGTCATTTACAACCATGTGTTTTAGAAAAATATCCTCACCTATTCAAATGCCAGAATTGCCTACTCGAACTATTCGTAGTGGAAAGTAAGTAGAGTCCCTCCCTCAATAGAATCTATTTCCTGTCATTTTAAGTTTCATATATTATTTTAGTTCTGACATTTCTTAGGTTTGTTTGCTGTTTTAATCTCATAAGTTACGGTAGCCCGTAATTATTGATGGCTGTGAATGATAAACTTGATCTATGTTAATCCAATATTTCGTCTCATCTTGCCGAAGACGAAAAGATAAAAAAATTGGGGGCTGCTGAAATGGGGGGGGGCCCCCGTGCACAGCTAGTTGGGACCCGTTTTTGGGTTCCCACTGGTTATAATTTTTTTTTTCTTATTTTGTGTGTTTTTTAAAATAATTTTTAAAGTTTTGTTAAAAACATTCATTTAAAAAAGAAAAAGAAAATATTTATAATATTATTTAAAATAATGTATTTAATAATTTAAGTCAAAAGAAGAAAATGAGGTGCGGGACTGTCAAGATAACAGCGAACGTTTGATGTATTTTCCGGTTTATAACTTTTATCATTTATTCTACATACGTCAGATTAAATATGGATGTTTGGAAATGATAGATTACGGTGTGGTCATAGGAATAATTGGTTCCGGTCCCCAAAATAAAAAAGAATTACACTGTTGAGATTGTGATGTCAATAAGGTCTCGTGAGATATTTTTAGATAGCATAAAGATGAAATTTCTTTTGAATTAAAAATTAAGCATTTTGAATAAAATATTATTAAAATACATTTTTTTTTAATATTATTTTTGTATTTTAAAAGATTTTATAAAAATCGAATTTCTTAGTTTTATTTGTGTATGAAAAAATTTGTAAAAAAACAAAATTGATAATAGATTAATATGAAAAAACTGAATGTATCGCATGTTGAAAAAGAATAGAATAGTGCCTTTAGTGATATCTAATCTGGTGCCGATCCCTGATTTCGAAACGCGCAACTGTGGTTCGGTAATGATTTTTTGATCTGGACTGACAGTCTGACACCCTCACAGCTTATACTGCTATTAGTAGCTTGTCATTAAAAACGATAATGGGAAAGACGAACATAATAAATCCACACTCGCAAATAGAAATCTCGATCTGAAAATTTTAATTGTGGGATTTAAATTTTTTATTAGAATAGTTTTTTTATTTTCTCTACATAATAATTAAAAAGTGCGCTATAGTTTTTCTAATATTTTGATTTTCTTTTATATTTTTTTATAAGTCATTAAAAAAAACTGTTTCTTAAAATAATGTTTTATTTTCAAAAAGAGTAAGTGCAAAAGAAAAAGAAAAAAGAGATCCGCTAACAACTTAGTGTGGGGATCCCAGGGAGTGTCGGGGATGTGCCGGAGCAGTAAAGTGTAGCAAATGTCAAGGTAGTGTAAGTCTATAAGCGCCATCAACTGAGGATATTCTCTAGGCTAGACCCATCGGGTGTTTAAAACATATCGTCCTTCGTGGGCGTGAGTCGTTGTCATTCTGTACTTGAAGTAAAGGTTCAATTCGTTATTTATTGTATTTATTTATCTATTTACTTTTTTTTCTTCTATATGAAAATTGGGATATTTGAGAGGAAATAGGTTTTAGCTCATTATTTTCACTCATCAACACAATATATATAATTTTTAATTTTTAATTTTTTTTTATCATAATATAGTAGTGCATGCAAATTTAATGAGTAAAAAAAAATTCAATTGAAATTTAAAAAGCAAAATAAAATTAAAATAAATAAAAATTAAAACATAGTGTGTACTATGTGAGGAATAATGAAGAGAAAAGGGCTTACACTATTCAAGATCTATATTAATAGATTTAGAATTGTGCTAGCATTAATCATCCACAAAGCTACAAAATCATACATACGTTATACGTTATTTCGATTATGTTTTAAAAAAATTCTTTTGAATTTTATTTTTTTAATATTAATTAATTTATTTCAGTTCTACTCAATAATTATGTGTGGTATGGAAATAATGAGTAGGATTTTTATAACATTTGAATGGCCCGGCTCACCAATATTAGAGCTTTTGCGCAGCATTGTTGTATTTGGACCAAATTATATGGAGTTTTTCTATCTAAATGTATAGAGGAGGAAAGGAGTTCCCAGCAAGCAGCATAATATCGGTGCATCTGTACCAGGAATTCTATAGATAAGAAGATCAAATCAAAGGTTCCCTGGCTATGGAACCGAGCTCCATACAACTCAAAGTGTTGTGTCCTGCAAAGATCTGAGAGCATTCAATTTCTTCCAGAAACTCTCAGCTTACACACTCGTCTCGATTGTAAGTGATGATCCCAGCAAAAAACTAGAGCAGAAATCAGCAAACAGAGAACTTCCGAATGACCTAGAAGGTGATGGGAATCCCGATTGGAATCACGAGATGCGCTTTGATTTGAACGAGGTATCATTGGAGGATTATGACCACCTCTTTATACATTTTGATGTGTGCCATCAAGGTCTTATGTTTGGAGACAAGACCATCGGAGAAGTTCATGTGCCTTTGAAGGACCTCATCGAAGAATCTAACCTTGGTGTTGTCCGGTTCGTGAGTTATCAGGTCCGGACCACTGACGGAAGACCCAATGGTGTTTTGAGTTTCTCCTACGCGGTGAATGGAAAGGGTAATAACCATAGTATGTGGTACTGGTTCTGAGTTTCCCGTTGATTCATGATCAGCAAACTTCACATGAGATTCATTATCCATCGCTGGAATATTTGGCAAAATCTCTCCGAGGAGATCTCTCTCTCTTGTCCCACAGAAAGTTCACTTTTTGCTACCTGGAATGCAGTACCCGTCCTATCAAACTTTCCATCCGCCACCAGATGCCTATTATCCGCCGCCGCCTCCGCCACCGCATCCCCCGCCGCCGCCGGCGCATGGGGTGTGTTACCACCCCTCTCGTCCACAGTGGCCGGTTTATCCATGGGCGCCAGACCTGGACCAACATGGAGGTGGTTATGATCATTATGGTGCAGCACATGGGCGGACCCCTTGAAGGACCCGTCTTAGCAGACTCACATGGGAATTGATAAAACGATGTCGGAGAGGCCTGATCAAATTCTGATTCTCGGGCCGGAAATGATCGCGAAGATCCCTTCTGGAATGGGTAGGTAATAACATATGGTAGGAGGGCTTTCAGAAAGTATTACAGCTAGTGTTCTCGGCTTTGAAATGTTGTTGGGAACTTGGGATGGCTGTTGCACTCTTTTTTGTTTGTTTTACTATGAGTAGAAATATAATAGGGAGTTCGTAGTTGATTATAAGATGAAAATTAGAAGTTAAATAAAATATAATTAAAAGTCTTATATTTTAATTTTGTTATAATTTTAATATTTGAAAATTTGAGTTATTTATTATATTTTATGTAAAAATTAAAAAATATATATATAATAATTAGATGAGATGAATAAATAAATTCTTGTATAGATCTTAATTCCTAGGCAAATATCCGTAGGAAAAAGTAAAATCATAGGAAAAATTAGAAATTTCTTCAGTCACAAGATGGACGGGTTCGGCCAATGGGCTATGGGTTCCATGTCTTATTTCCGCAAAAACTCAAATCTAAATCTATATATATTTTTATTTTATTAAAATATTTATATTTAATATTTATTATTATCTTATTTTTTTATTCTCATTATAGTTAGAATATTTATTTTCTATTTATTCTCATGATAATTTATTCCCTATCAAAATCATCAAAAACTAGTTTTTTTTCTCACTCATTAGACACTTCAAAATGGCAACTTTTGTTTAACTTAGTAGTACTTTAATTAGATGAATAAGCGAGAAAAAAAATGAAGCAGGAAACTCTAATTAACGAAAAATAGAGCTATTGAGCTACCAAGTGAAATATATATATATATATATATATATGTATATATTGAATATTGGAGAAAAAGTTGGGAAAAAAGTTTGTAGATGCTAATTTATCTTTGAAGTTTGTTTTTGCAGGAGAAATCAAAATGCTGGCCTTTTATAAATTTCCTCGTTAAGCTCAGGAAGAGAGCCGTGAAATGATCAAAAATTGATGCAAATTAACATTGATATAGGACGTTGATGGTTGAACTCAAAGATAAAATAAAGATAAAAAAGTGAATAGCTAACTAGTTTTATTGGCTAGATTTGGTCAGCCGAAGTGATTTACTGTTTCATTTACCTAGTTTTTGCTAATTTAAATTTCGGCTAAATTTTGTCTATAACTAGCTAATCACTACAAGTGCTCTAAGAAGTTTACTATTGTTTTATCAAAGAATAGTGTTAGCTTAAATATGGTGGTCTTGGATACAGCACAATTTTCAGTACAATCATAAAACAACTGCAATCTAATGATCAGAGTGTTTGCATCATTTCATATAGAAGGCGACGCAAATCGTTGTACTTTATATGATTGGTTAATTTTGGCAAGCATGCGACACCACTTTTCGAAGGACAATTAAATAATATTTTTTCTTGCTTAGAGAAAGTGACTGGAGATGAGACTTTTTGTGCTTGTATAACAACAATAGAAAGCATAAGCATCATCACCACCAAAACCCGTTTTGTTGTACTAGTTGATAATCCATCCATGGCTTCTTTAATTTTCTTAATTCAGACTCGAGAAATATTTTGTTTTGGATATTACTTGCGCTCCTGTTGATTAAACATGATCATAACAACCCTTTATTTATAGGGACTGAAGTTCATACGCTTGTCCAATCTAATTATTAGTCAAGTACTGAATATCTACAATAGGATTCTTGAATGATGCATGATCATAATTTAATCTATATGTGGAAACTTGTTATAAGTTATTTTAATTGTTGTTACCTATGCAAATGTTTCTCAGTTAATTGGAATAGATTATCGATATCTCGGTAGATTTTATTTTTTCATAGATTTGATTTCTTTAATCTTTGCGTTTTATATCTGAGAAGCTTCCTTCTTTTTTCTATAAAAAGAATTAAATTATTATAGGTTCTCTTGTAAAAAATATTTAATCAAACTAAAATCAAGTCGGTAGGGCTTAAAAAAATAAAGTCGGTAGAGCTTAAAATCAAGTCGGTAGGGCTTAAAAAAAATCAAGTCGGTAGGGCTTAAAATCAAGTCGGTAGGAGTTTGATGATGAGTGGTTGACATTGAAAGTTTCACTAACCCAAAAGGAAGAAATTGCAAGCTTTGGACCCCATGAAGATCAATTTCGGACTTAATTGAGAGTTCTTTTGACTTGAAGGTAATCAATTTTTTAGATAATTTAATTAGTTTTTTATTGGCAAGATAAAAATTGCATTGAACCAAATGGATATACAGAAATTCACAAAACAAGACATGGACAAATTATACTGCGAAGTGCCCATTCAATAGATTTATTTCTTGAAATTAATGGCCAAATCGTATGGTCTATAGCTTACGTGCTTGACAAGGAGGCAAGTAGTTTGGATGAAATGAATGTGCTCATCTTCGACCCGAGTGGTGGGACATTTGCCGTCTCTGAAAGCCGTAATACCCACTTTTGAGGTGAAGATTCTGATAATAGAGAGGGTGAACCATTTTGTTCAAGAATTCGAGAGGAAGCACATAAATGATGGTAAGAATAAGATATCCTTGTTTTGCGGCCTAACTTGTTTGATAAAATGCATATTCGAGATTTTAACTCTTGGAGTCATGAGGTTCAAACAAAAAATGTAGTGCTTGGCTGCAATATTAAGAGGCAACCAACTCGAACAGATTACTGGATGAGTGTGCAGAAGAAAATGATTTCCTGCATGCTTACAAAAAATTTGAGTTTTCAAGCTGAATATGTTACTCTCATCTATGGACCCAAGGGAAGAATGTGGATGTGAACCAAAGCTTTTTACATTAGCGGAGTTTGGATGGATTATCGGCTTGTAGTTTTCTTTAAGGTTGAATATAATTCAAAACACACTTGGTGGAGGCCTTGGGGTTTCAATTTGTGATACATTGATAGGACCCATCATTTTAATCATCAATATTCTGGATTATTTAAAGTTGCAACTGGTAATGTTTCTTTTGGGATCATCCCATGAATGGCATATACGGATAATTAAATAAAATGCTCTCCTAGCTCTTTGGAGATCCACCTTACTCCAGAACTCATTAGCCTAGAGGACTATCAAAGGTTCAAAAGTTTAAGTGAATGTAAATTTGCAAGGAGTTGGTTCTTCCTCATAAATGCTTTGAATCCCAAGAACTAGCCCCTGGATTAGTTTTCTAGGCCTTCTTGTGCTAGGAGGGTGGCCCCAGCCACATCATTGCATACCATTTATGAAAAAGATGAGTATTATTGGAGATTAATGGGGAGAGGCCTCGATTGGCCGAGTGATAGTGAAGTTGCAGCGCAAAAGCTTAGAAAGTATGTGTTTGGAATAGTTGATGTTAGCACTTAAAGGTTCGACCAAAATCCAGGACAATAGTTGATCCTCTTAGATTTTTATAACCGAAATGTCATAGAAGAACCACTACGTCCCTATTAAAAGGTCTAATACCTGAATTTTTCGCGCTCTTCTAACTCTTTCTATTACTGAGCTCAAGAGTCAGCCCAAAAGCCACACTAAGGAGAATAGAAATTGATGTAGGGAGGGCATTGCAATTTGAAAAATGGACTCCACTGAGTTACTGCTGAGGTTAGGGAAGTTAAGCCAAAATTGTAATTATAACGATATAATATGTATGTGATCACATGCAAACAATAATGATGAATAATACGGAATAATCGAAAAATAAATAAAAGATATATAATACAGTGATTTACCGTAATTCAGATGACGTACCTTACATCCACAAGGACAAGCGGGTCGACTAAATTTTACTTACATACATCCCTAAATTAGGGTTAACAACCATATGTATTTATACATTAGACGAGTCGTCCCGCTCGGGCCCGCCCACGACCCCACCTGCTCCGTCATTTACTACTTGAGCACTGTATCCTTATCAAATATGAGTCCACATCACTCCAACATAATACACCACTTAGATCTTGGAAGGCGGCTTTCGATAATAATGGACAAGCAGATTGTGGTTACACCAATTGTCATTAACATGTATTCTTGCATAAAATTTTTCAAAAAGAGGAAGCACATACTGATCAAAAAGTTTCGTTTTGCTACACCACATTACCCTAAGACAACATATTTGTCCTCAAAGGGCCAGTAAAAAGTTCGAGGATAACACTCATGTGAGCTTTGCCTATCAAGTCCGGATCAGCAATTCTAAAAGTTTTGGTTGCAGCATTTCAAGCCATTTTTGGATTGTTGAGTTCGTTGAGTTAGCAAAACTCTTGGTCTTGAACTTGATATTTGATCTTTTGGCTGAAAATTCATACAATTTTAATTTCTTTTTAACAATAATAAGCAAGACTGTAAAAGGAACACCCATAATTTTCCCGTTTACAGTTCTTCATGCATTGCTTGGGAACCTTTCCAGTATTTTTTTGAATTTCTGATAGTTTGCTAAGGAGCCCAGTTTCTACCTTTGCTTGAAAACAGGGACTTTCAATAAGGAATGTTCTAAGTACCCTTGCTCTGATGTATGTCCAATCATTTGTTTGAGAAGGTTGCTCTCACGCATAGCCGTTTGGATTCTCTGTATATTTACTTTTGACAATTTCATATATATTTGGGTGAGAGTTAGAGGCGATTTGTGACAGCCACCCACGAACCCAACTCAAAGGAAGTATATCTACCACCATGGTGGAGCAAGTGTGATTTGAATGGAGAGGAGACTTTCTCTTCATAATGGGGCAACCCATATTTCTATTTGCACATGTATTTTCATATCACATGTTGGAGTTGCCATTCTTGTTGTAACTAGACTTTATTGTTTGGGTAGCAGGCTAATGTGATAGTAAAGGCCCATGTGAGTACCTCCTTCATCATAGACAATGTAATGCGAGATTATGTCCCTTCGAGCGCAAAGGCAGAAGGAAGCCTTTTGGTTTGTTTGGTGGAAAACCAGCTGCCAAGACCTCACTTATTGCAGAAACTGATAAATTGGGCTTTAATAATATTGATTGTACATCTTGTGGGAAGGGTCGTCGATCAAATTAAATAAAAGGTTACTACTAGAGGTTTTTCTCTATACCCAAGGCCCAATATGTGGAGGAATGAACTTGGTTACAACATCAACCACCATATGAAAAAACTGGAGCCAAGGGAGCCCTCTAGGGAAGCATCCATGACTTAAACCTCTTTTTTCATTCACTTGCTCTCAACTTTCTGGAGAATTTCTCACCCATCAACAGTGAGATATTTGCACTATTGATATTTTCGTTAGTCAATGTTGTACACATAATCAACTTCAGGCAATTAAAAACCTATCTATTAATATCAGAATGTAATTGAAAATGTAAGGTTGAGAAAGGTTAAGAAATATAGACCTATAATTGACAACAGAATAATATCCTTCAATTAAAAAGATGTTCCCAAGTGTTACATGAGCCATTCAGGAAATGGAAAGTTACAGATAAATTAACGAAAACGCTTGAACCGTATACAGATCAAGAACGAACCACACAAACACCGCCCACACACCCTCCGGCCAATACCAGACAGCCACGAACCACACAGCACCCCACGTGCCGACCACGCCTGAAAGCCCCGTCCGACATGACCACAACCCTAGAACCATAGCATAAGGAATCCAATACAGGCAAATACATTTATAGCACCCATTAAGATGAGCAGGCAAAATAATCACTTTAACCCACAGTTTAAAGTTGATAGAAATTATAAGGTGAACAAAAAAAATTGAATATAATATAATAAGTGGATTTCGAGCGAAGCCTTGAATCCATCTATGTGACAACCGACCAAGCCAATGCAATACTTGATACCGACCGAGCTGTACGTCATTTATGTATACAACAATCTCTTCCATTAACAAGAGAATGTTTGAGATTATCAAAAAATGAGGAATCTGACTTAAAAAAACGTATCTTGCTTTATTTTCGGGGGTCGAGTAGCTTAATGTTAGTTATAGTCTAAAGGTGTGCAAGGTCTAGTGTACTCATTTTGGAAAAAAATTTGAAATCCATAATTATTATTTAAAAGTTAATTTTTCTTATAGCAATCCTATATTTAAGCACTTTTTCAAAAGGAATGGTTTCAGATTTTTCACGTCAAGAATTTAAATATCATTTATCCTTTCTTGAAATAAGCCAATTTGAAATGGAGGTCCAAGTCGTATATCGGATTTACGAAGTCAAATACTTCCTTAATCATTGAAACTAGGCTTCTGCTTTACGCAGCGGAGATGCGGAGGAGGAAAACCAAAAGAATTAGAAACCAAAGAGATGGATGGAAGCTAATATGTTATTGTAATGACATTAATTTTCGGATAGATTGAGTACGGTACCAACACTCTTTCGTACTTCACTTACATAACGCTCATTAATGAGCTAGGGAAAACAATATTCTTTCAATGGATAAACGGTAAACAATTTAATCATCCTTTTATATTTTGAGTTAATTAATATTATATATGATTCGGAAAAGGCACTACATCCTTTGAAAATTATAAATCTAAGACATTAAAAGTTACATGCAACAAATTAAAATGCACATGTACTCTTATTAATCTTGAGAAGATGCCACGCGGTCATGCCTACTTGTATATTTATTATTGTATGATTAACATTTGAACTAGAGTGGTCGTTTAATACTACTTGAGAAAACTTTTAAAATCCTATGTCCAACGGTTTTTTGTGTTCCAGCAGCTTTCATAGCAGGAGTTCACGTAAACTTTCCACCTACACCGTATGTTTCTGCCATATAGAAATAAATACATTTATGTATGAGTGTGAAACTATTGTATATGCTTTCAACAAAATAATTCAAACTATAAGAAGAGCGAGAGATTATAAAATAGATAGTAAAAATTAGTACAAATATCATTACCAGGCTTAAAGATGGTAGCCTTGGATACAGCACACTTTTTCAATACAATTATAGACAACATGCATTCAAATGATATGAGTTGTAATGCATCCTTTTATGCACGAGGGCGAGGCAAATCGCATACTTTTAATAGGGTTAGTTAAATTTCGGGCCAAGCATGCGGGCGGTACCATAATTTCAGAGGAACAAACTAAGTAATATATTTTTCTTCTTAGGGGAAAGTGGATGGATAAAGAAGAAGAGACTTCTTGCGATTTGTACACAACAATTAATAGTAATGCAAAAGGGCATCATCACTACCAAAACCCGTTTTGGTTTTGCAACCAGTTAGATAAATCTTCCATGACTTCTGTTAATTTTTCTTTACTGTAACTCAAGACTCTCGCAAAATTTAGGTATTACTTGTACTGGTGTTGATTAAACATGATCATGACCAAACTCTAGTTTATAGGGAACTGAAGTACATATACTTGTCTATCTAACTATTAGTCTAGTGGATATCTAACATAGGGATTTCTTGAATGATCACAAGATCATAATTTAATCTCATATGTGTGAACAACTTGTTAGAAGTTGTTATAATTGTGTGTTACACTATGCAAATGTTGCTCAATTAATTGGGATAGATTATAGATATCACTTGGTGGATTTTATTTTTTTGATAGATTTTGTAGCTTTAATTTCTTTCTTTTCTTTTTGTTTTATTTAATCTGAGAAGCTTCCTTCTTTTTTATTTTAAAAAATTAATTAATTTATTATTGGCGTTTTTAGATAATTGTTATTTTAAATTTAATTTTTTTTTTAATGAGTCATTTCATATCCGTAAATTAACCAGCCAACCATTGAATCAAAAGTCTTTGACCATTGGATACTAGTTTAGTTAAACCTTTTAGCGTAACTTCAGAATCTTTATAGCTATTATATGAGCAAATATATTGACATTTACCACCATATATTGCTTGATGAAATGTAAGGCTTTGGTTTAATGACCGTGCATTCCCGAAACATAGTAAGCAAGGATGGAAACATGCAATTTTGTTGCTGATATGGTTTTTATTATTAATGGTACTCAGCTTTTTTAATTTTCTCGTTATCAATTGGAGTACAAGAAAGAGTCTTTATTCACAAAGTTTCATTTTTGTTTCACTCTCAGTTGGGCAGTAAATAGTGTAGTCAACCATGCTGGAAGATGGTCCGATCATGAGATGGGCTTGGTTGTTTGGCCCATTGAGGTCTGTTCTTGGAAAACTATCTGGCCCAATCCTTCGATTTCTAACAGAGATGAACATCCGGCCGATGGTTTATCTGTGTTAGCATAATCAATTTTTGAAACAAGAATGATTAAAAGAATCAAAAAGTGGACTACCTTCAATTTTTTTTCCTAACTTGGTGTGTTTTAATTTTATTATGGAGTCATAAATAGTTTATAGATCAATTGTATGTATATAATTTCTCTTGTAAAAAAATATTTAATCAGAATAAAATCAAGTCGGTAGGAGTTCGATGATGAGTAATCGACATTGAAAGTTTCACTAACACAAAAGGAAGAAATTGTAAGCTTCGGACCGCATGAAGACCAATTTTGGACTTATTGAGAGTTCTTTTGGCTTGAAGTTAATCAATTCTTTAGATAATTTAATGTTTTTTTTTTTGGAAAGATAATATTTACATTGAACAAGATGGATATGTAGAATTTCGTAGACAATACATGGAAAAAACTATACTACAAAGTGCCCATTCAATAGGTTTATTTCTTGAAAGTAATGCCAAATCGAATGGTCTATAGCTTATGGGCTTGACACGGAGGCAAGCAGTTGTGGTGAAATGAATGTGAAATGAAGAATCTGATAACAGGAGGGTGAACCATCTCGTTCAAGAATTCGAGAGGAAGCACATAAATGATGGTAAGCATAGAAATCATTGTTTTGCGCCTAACTTGTTTGATAAAATGCATATGCGAGATTTTAATTCTTGGAGTCATGAGGTTCAAATAAAAAAATGTAGTGCTTGGCTGCAATATTAAGAGGCAACATACTCAAACAAATTACTGGATGAGTGGGCAGAAGAAAATGACTCATGCATGGTTATCAAATTTGAGTTTTTGAGCAGAAGATGTACTCTCATCTATTACCAAGGGAATAATGTGGTGTGAACCAAAGCTTTTTCATTAGCAGAGATGATGGATTATCGGCTTTAGTTTTCTCTAAGATAAATACAGTTCAAAGCACACTTGTGGAGGCTTGGGGTTTAATTTGAGATACATTGATAGACCCATCATTTAACATCAATATTTGGATTCAAAGTTGCAACTGAAAATATTTTCTCTGAGAATCATCACGGGGCGTTTACGGAAATAAATGAAATGCTCTCCACTTTTGGAGATCCATTTACTCGGATTATTAGACTAGAGGACTATCAAAGTTTCAAATGTGGAAGAGATTCCTTAGTAATGTCATTAAATGTATCTTGCGTGAAATTGTCAAAAAGAGGAGCACATAATGGTCAAAAAGTTGTTGCTACCACATACCCTAAGACAACACATTGTCTTCAAAGGTAGTAAAAAGTTCAAGGACCCACTCATGCGAGCTTTGCTTCAAGTCGGATCAGCGGTTCTAAAAGGTTGATTGAAGTGTTTCAAGCCATTGTTGTTGCTGAGTTCGTGAAGAAGAACTCTTGGTTTGAACTTGTATTTGTTCTTCTGGCTGCTATTCAAAATATTAATCTGTTTTGCAATACTGCAAGAAGACAGTAAATGGAACACCAAAATTCGTTATAGTTCTTCACGTATTGCTTGGACATTCCCAGTACTCTTTGAATTCTAAAGTTGCTAAGGAGCCAATGCCACCATAGCTTGAGCAGATTTCAAAAGAAGTTTCTAATACCCTTTGCTTGATGTAGTCCATCATTTGTTTGAGAAGCAGTGCTCTGTGATAGAAGATGGTTTACTACTAATTATTTTGACAAGTAACATATTTTAAGCAAAGCGACATGACAGCCCCACAACCAACTCAAAGAAGAATGTATGCACCTTGTGAACAAGGTGTTTTGAAAGGGAAGGATTTGTTACAGTTCAATGGCATGAAGGGAGATTTGCTCATATGGGCAATTATATCATTGCGTTATTTTCATTACATGATGGGATCATATTATTTTAACTGACTTTAGTTGTTGCAGGCTAATGGTATCAGGCCCATTGAGTACCTCTTCATTGTAACAATATAAATTGTAATTTGTCGTTTTAAAGTTTTTACTTTAGACCAAGGCCCGTGTGAGGGGTGACTTGGTTAGAACATCACCACTACATGAACTGAGCCGAGGGGGCTCTAGGGGGCATCCGGGACTTTTAAACCTCATTTTTTCTTCACTCTCTCAACTTTCTGGAGAATTTCTCACCCTCAGAGTGAGATATTTCACTATTCATATTTTCTCTTTCTTTTTTTGATAACTTCACTATTAATATTTTCATTAGTCAGTTTGTCACACATAATTAGTTAGGCAGTTAAATTTTTGTTCTTAAGAGGAAGTTGATTTTATTAATTGACGTTCTTCACGTTTATTTGCTCATTAATTTTAAGGGTTTAGAGAGCAGTTGGGACCGGAGGCAGAAAAGTTAACTGTTTCTCACCCTCCAAAGACAGGTGGATATGGGCTGGTTGGAGCCTATTAATCGGAGCGAATTGAAGGTGAGGTCAGAAATGGTTAATAATATATATATATATAATTGACAACAAAATATAGCCTTCAATTGAAAAGATGTTCCACGTGTTTACAAGGCCATCAGAAATGGAAAGTACACGTAATATGAATCAATACAAGCAAATACATCTATAGCATCCAAAAATGAGCAGAGAAATAAGAACATAAAACTTTATAAAAAAAATAAAAAGGAAAAATTGAATAGAATATAATAAGTGGATTTCGAGTGAACCTTGAATCCATCTATGTGACACCGGGCCAAGCCATGAGAACTTGAAACCGACGAGCTGTAGTCTTTTATGTACACGAACTCTCTCTCTCTCTCTCTCTCTCTCCCTTCCTTCAAATGATTCTAACACAGGAATAGAGAATGCAGTCGGGCTGAATGGTCTCACCCACCAAAAATGTGATGAAAATACGAGTCGTCAACCAATGCGTCTATCTTTTAATAATACTTGTAACTCGAAGAACCAGACTGTGGTGGTGGCGGGGGCAACCGATTAGGAGTACGTCGGCTGCTGGAGTTTGAACCGGAGTTCGCATCCCCATTTTGGGCTGGGTCGCTGTGATGTCGGCTGTGACCATTGGATCCAGATCTAGAAGTATCGCCATAGGAATTATAATCAACAGAGCCATTAGCAGCTGCATCAAAAGCAGATCTCCAGTCATCTCCAGATGGACCATTGGTCCTTGGGCTGCTTTCTGCAAAGGTAACACAGATTTAAGAAACATGTACTTAGTATCGATTACCTATATAACTTTGATTTAAACATGTCCTTTTGCTTCTATTGAGTGAACAAAATAAAAGGATAATATAGCCTTTATAAATTGCATTCTTATTAAAACTCTTTCAATTGACGGTAAACATTTACCTATCTACAGTACATTAGAAACTATTTCAATTGAAGGATAATAATGTTTACTTACTCAATTAAAAAGATGTTTACCTATCAATTCTTATTAGTACGTAAATGTTTACCTATCTATTATATAGCCTTTATAAATTGCATTCTTAGAACTATTTTCAATTCTTATTGTAACTCTTACATGTTTTTATATACTCAAATTGCTTTAGGCGATTCAAATCTTGTCGTGAGTTGCCAGGTTCAATGCATCAGTCCCCAATTTTAAATCCAATTTGAATTTTTCGAATCTTGGTTTTAATTAATGATTTTGCATTGCTCAAGTGTTTTGAGAAGGTAAATAACATAGACCAAAGACCTTTTGCATTTAGACCACAGCTTTTAAATAGGATACCTGTTCCACCACCATTAGACCAGTTGGAGGCAGCAGCAGCCCGGTTGTCATGAACGCTAAGTTGGCGAGTTAATTTTGAAAGAAGAGAAGACTGCTTTTGGTAGCGCTCCTTCTACCTTTTACATTCCGGTCCTCCTGAAGCAACTCTTCAATCCTTGCTGTGCTTTGTGCACTACCCACCAACAAAACATGATTATTGTTTATGTAACAAATATAACAGAATTTTTAAAAAATTTTCATATGAATATATAAGAATTTTGTATTCTAGTGGTCATTTTAATGACAGTACATTCAAGAGCCAAAATTGCAGGAAAATATGAGGCACATCACCAGATGGAGCTAAACAACAAGAAGGCAGCCTGCAAGGGCCAATTGGACAAGCATATGCTTGGAAAAAAAATATATATCTAGTGCAAATGCATGCAACAAATTCAGAGCAAATAGAGAAGTTTTCAACCTGACGGAGCTATACAACTGATTTAACATGTCTTCCTTCGCTTTCTCGACTTGGCAAAGAACAACTGCCTGCTCAAACAGTCAATCCCAAATGTTTTCAATCATTTCAATATTGATTCTAAGCATGAACAATATAAACTAAATGATATAAGCTTACTTTGGGAACATTTGCAGCCAAACTGTTCAAAACTGCTTCTACATAACCACGTACTTCTTGAGACATCCACCGAAGCTCTTCTTCAGGATCAGCAGGTTTTCGAGCCATCGTATCCTTAAAGAGGGAAGGAGAGTAGGGAAAATAATACTTGATTAAACTTCATCACTTAGTGCAATTACAAGTATGAGTTGCTTAAAGCAAAATAGAGGTTAGCAGTCTTAGCAGATCCAAAACCATAGAAAACTAAATCATTCACCAAGAAAAATTGAGTGCAAATAGAACATAAAAGCAACCATAAACTGAACGAGGAAAATGGCATTTATCGAAAATTTCCATAAAAACAAAGTTACTTACCAGATAACCATCAGAATGGCTTTGTCGCATACCACCTTCACTCTTCATCTGCCCTCCTCTAGAAGGTTGAATAACATTTCTTATCTTATTCATCCATTCACTTTTATCAGCCACACTCTCAGCCTTCAATACAACAGCACTATGGGCTGGAAAATAAAATCAAGAATGGATTCAAGATACTCTTATAAGCCAAAACAATAAAACGGGGGGGAAGGAGGGGGGGGGGGGGGGGGGGGGGGGGGGGAGGGGGGAGAGAGGAGGAGAGGGGGAGGGAGTATCCACATCTAAGTAATTGACTGATGAAAGGAAAGGACATGCCTTTCAAAACGGTTTTATATGGAACCTTGCTAGTAATCTTAAACAAAAGACTTGGTGCTTTTCCAGAATCTGGCCCATTAGCCTTCTTATCCTTCGAACTCTTTGATGAAGGTTCTTCCTCATCTGATACCTCTTCAATATTACATTCCTGCATGATATGCTTTGAAGGGTTACTTCTTTATTTTTTTAATAGAATGGGTGGTCACCATTAGCATCAAGTACACTAAGGCTTCGTTTGGGTTCATTATTTTATCATTACTTTTCACCTAACTTTTACTATTATTCAATATTTTATCATTACTTTTTCCCTACTTTTTTACTATTCACAAAATATTTGATATCACCTCATAAATAAGTCTCTGAAGTTTAGACTACCCTTCATCGGCAAGGGCACACGCATATAAGCTGTGCATTTGTATATAGTTCATTCATTAATGCATCCAGTATGAAAATGGAAAGGCTAATATGGCATAGTGTTCTCCCAAACCAAATAGACAAGCATGCCTAATGATATATGTTCAGATCTACAAAACCATATGTGCTATAGTTTGTTTTGCTAAGAGCAATTAATAAAAACTAACATTTACATAAAATGTAGAGTTTCCGGAGACCAAATTCGCTCCACAATCGCATAGTGTCTAAACTCTAAGCAAGATAGTCAGCAAGAAATTTTTCCTCCTTCCCTCTTGTTATTGAGGTATGAAAAGAGAAAAACAAATATCAAACCTAGGGTTCCGAGTAACACAGTAAAAACACAGTTGCTAGGATGAACTTTGCATATCTGAATGCATAGTTTATTACCCAGGAACCATCGATGCATCCTGTCCAGCACTAGTAACCATGATAGAATTCTAAATGGTAGAAACCTTTCTAAAACTTGTGAACAGCACAAGTAGAAAACCTGTATCTGAGAGTAGAAAAATATCAACAGCTGTCCTTACCTCCAAAGTGATGACTCCTCGAAAATTTCTTTCCTCCTGCTTTTTGGTGTAACCAAGCTGTAGAATAAATGGGAGGTCAATCCTAATCATAAGTATAATAATGATAAGATCATAAGAGACATCAGGTACTACAACATCATATTGCAAAAATTCTCATGTCTCGATATAAGAGACCTTGTAACTTCTGAATGTAAGCTTGAACTTGGCAGGCTTGGAATTAATGTCACATACCTTTCCAGTCTTCTCATTCAAAACAAACCACCGACGGCTCCATCCATTAGTTTTTGCACTTTTCTTCAACATAAAACCTGAAAAATAAATGAACATTTTAATAGAATGCAACTCTTCAGAGAAAGCTGGGCTGCAGCTCAAGTCTTTGAATTCACTCAGGATATATGTCATGCATATACGCTTCAAAAACCGAGATGAACCCAAGAACCGTCCATGCTAATTCCATCAAAAGTTCTGGTTTGGCATATAATAAAATATTTCTTATTATGCAAACATTTAATAAAAGCGAGCTAGTGCAGAACCAAGCAAACAAAAATCATTTTACATAGAAGTCATTTTCCTAAATAAAAAAAGTATCCTCATAAAGTGACACATTTCAACGATCTAATAAACAAGTGACCAAACCAGTATCAATTTCCACAACCAAAATGTTGTGCCTATGATGAAAAGAAAACTACCCCCGAGATTTTCCTTGCATTCTTCTATAGGGAGATTTATATTTTCTGCATACTCTGTAGTAGCGTTTCTTATGATACAGAATCAGGAATAAAGTATCTCCATTAAAGAAAAGAACTAAATGTTGCATTTTGAAATAGTGGCATCCATATTCATATATGAATTGAATATAGTATAATAATGTGCCCGTAATTTGAAGACAAACCTGCTGTTATTTCTCCTTCAGGACCTGCAGTCTTTAAACCTGAATTTTCCTGAACGTCTTTCTCTGCTGGACCAGATTTGTCCTTCATTGATTTCAAACTTCCACCAGCCTGCTGACCACCCATTTGAGGACTAGTTGCCTAGTACAAAAATAAAAACATGTAATGAGCAAGGCATACAAAGGACAAAACAACTGAATTAATGAGATATACAGATTTAAGGAAAACATGGACAACCAAACCCACTCAATGTATTCCTTCAAACACTTATATTCAGATTGACATAGAGAAGGAAATCTCCTACCCTGTTTAGTGTTGCCTGCTCTGCATCTTGCCCCTTTTTCGAAGATCGAGTTTTAAGCTCCTCCTCTCGGCGCTGTCTCTCCATCCTAAAGAAGAAATTTACAGATCACCCCAGTAAGCTGCAGGTAAATATTGGAAATGGGAATATACAACTTCATTGCTACGTTGTTGCAGGTAAATATTGAACTCACAGCAACATATAACACACTTAGGAGCAAGACAATCTTGTGAAAGGGGGTAGAGAGAGAAAATAAATTCTACCAATCTAGGTAGTAACGGACATATCAGTTAAAGCATATTACTGGAGAAATGATACAAGGCATACTATCATGTTACAAACGTTTACAGTTTAACACGACCACTTGAATAACTTGCAAGCATTTCACCAATGTCAAGTTATGTTATAATCTAAAACCAGATACTAAATAAAATTTTGCAATATGAAACCAAACGCTAAAAATTTATTTTTGTGCAAAAAACATTTTAAGAATACCTCCTTTGCACTAAACGTATGAAGTGTTGGGGGGGTACAAAAGCTCGCTCCATATCCACGAGTGCAACAACCATTTTCTTTGCTTCATTCTTAAACCCATCTAAGGCAGCACTTGCAATGGCCACAACCTTGTATAACATTAGCATAGTTAAATCCACAAATCCAAGAATAAATAAATAAAGATTTGAATTGAAAACTGCAGACTTACAGTCGTACTATTGAACAGAATGTAATTTATAAAAAGCAAATTAACAAACAGGAAAACTTGAACCAAGAAAATAAGGCACCATACCTCTCTCTTGAAAGGTGGGTATCTTCCAAGACCTGGGGTAGCATTTGCAGAAGCAGAAACTATATCCACCAGGACGCGATGCACCTAATTTATCAGTCAGTAATCGATGCAGACAAGGACTTTATTAGACAGTTTGAACAGACTAATCAAAATAAATATTATATAGAAAAGCACAGATGACATGAATCAACCGTAGAAAAGCTATTTTAAATCAAATAACTAAAAACACTAACTTATCAAAAAGAAAAACAACTAAAAACACTAGTTGATCCAAAATTTTAATCATCTTAAGTATCAGACGAGATATAGAAGCTCATGAAATGAAGCATCTTTCTACAGCTCAACCCATGCAAAACTAAACATACACTAGAAGAAAAGAGTATGGGAACCCACTAAAGATCATAAGTTAGATCATCTAAATAAATATTATATAGAAAAGCAAAGATGACATTAATCAACCGCAGACAAGCTATTCCAAATCAAATAACTAAAAACACTAGTTGATCCAAAAGTTTAATCATCTAAGTATCAGACGAGAGATTGAGAAGCTCATGAAATGAAGCATCTTTCCACAGCTAAACCCATGCAAAACTAAACATACACTAGAAGAAGAGAGTATGGAACCCACTAAAGATTATTAGTTAGAATCCAGGTGGTCCGCCATTATAAACAATACCAAAGCTACATGAGATTCAAATCATACTACAGCAAAAAGCAGCAAACGCCCAGGTTTACCTCATCAACACAAAGCCTTGATGGTTCTTTTGCAAGCTCCAAGACACCTTTAATCAAGGATCTTAAACCCTTTTCAGGGGAAATGAGATATGGCTGATATCCATCTGCTTCCAACACAATCTAGTACAACATTTTAAAAAAATAAAAGGTCATAAGACCCCCTTGAAATCAATACAAGGTAAGCTACAATAACAAAATTTGAGAAAAAGAGGAAGGCCAAAATATACCCGCTTGACATTGTTGATATCAAAATGCCTGTCTAAAGGAAGCTGCTTCATTCTATTTGGAAAGGTACCCTCAAAACTGGCAACAATTTTCCAACCAGCACCCTTCAAAAAAAATAATTTTAGCACCAGGTAAGACTTGTAATCAAGAAACTCAATGACAATTAATGGAATGCCACAACTAGCTTCAGCAACTCTAGAATATGAGGAAAGTTTTACTGCCACAGGGTATCCAAGTGCAAGACCAGAGTCATGAATGTGAAGAAAGCTGGGGATGGCACCAGCTAATTCAACAGAAAAATTATTTTCAATAAATACAATTACAATATTTGAAGTGAACTGTCATACCATACACAGCTTCAGGAAGAAAAAAACTAAGGACAAACGAGAGGATTTTTTTTTTTTTATAGGTACAAACAGGAGGAATTTAACACAATCAAACAGTAACAATTTCCATGATAATCCACTCATCTAACAGAGGCATACCCAAGTAATTTTCACTCAGTCTGAATTTTTAAAAAACTGATTAAAAAAACAGAGGCATACCCAAGTATTACAGTTTTCTTCACAATATTCTTCCAATAAAATTTGTAGTGTGTACTAGCCTATATCATCAATAAAATTATTTTTTACTAATAAACAAAGTCTTCAAATAAAGTTCAAACAAGCTGCATCTATCAATTCTTGACTCACTCAGTGCCTTATATGGACCTTTATTGTGTTTATCACTGCTTGCTGTGCGCCTAACTAAAGGCTAGTTTGGACACTGAGAATAAGGTCTCATATATTCTTAGATATTTCCATCCCAAACATCACTCAAACACAAAACAATTCTCAATTTTAAATCTTCAACTTTTTCATCTAATTATTACAACTTTCCCAAACTTCCAAACAAAACAAAAAATACAACTTTTTCAAAATTCAAAACAAAAATAATATTCAAACAACTTTTTTAACTTTTTATTATTTTTATTCAATTTTTTCTCTATGCATCTCCAAAGCCCAATAAAACTTCTTAACTCAAACCATTTCATTACTATTTACATATATTCCGAGATATTCTAAGTGTCCAAACAAGCCCTAAATTAGAGGTATTCTTTAGCAGTTTTCAAATGTATGCCTCTCACATTCACCTTCCAAACTAAACAGCTTCGAGAAATTACGAGTGGAATTTTTTCCATTTCTTAAAGGTTGTCTTCAGGGATCTACCCATTTGAAGTTGATAAGCTTGGCTCTTAAATAGTGAGGAAAAACTTCCTGACTGATAATGAGAGCTACTAGAGTATAAGAAGGTAGATTTCAGACAAAGGTTTTAGAGCACACTTATATCCACCTTCGAGGGAAAATGTTTATTTCTCACTCTGACATCAGTTTCCTTCATCTTTCACCTTCAACTCCTTATCACTCTTTATTTCCATTTCATGTAATATCTTAGGGCATGTTTGGTTAATTAGGTCAGATGAGAATTCGGTGATAGTGGTTAAATGGTTTGAGTTAAGATGTTTTATTAGATTTTGGGAAAGGAGAGCCAGAGTTGAATAAAAATTTATAAAGTTAAAATTATTTGAGTATAATTTTTTAATATAACTTTTTATTTTGAATTCAAATTGAAAAGTGTTTTGTGTTTGATAAGTAAGTTATGAGAAATTTTGAGACGAGATGAGATGAGATGTTCTCAACTCACCTCTCTCCCCAAACATGCCTTATTGTAACATCACTCATAGACCTTATTAGTAATCTGCAAAACTGCATGCTCAAATCTAAATTTAAAATTTGATCAAAACATATAAACTCACCTCTCCAGATGTAACATGCAGGAGAAACCTATCCTCAAACTCACGGCAAAGTTCCAATGCTAGGGCTCGGGTGCCCTCAGAACTTTGGACCATTTGCTCACCAAGCCTTACCAGCTCATCCTGAACTATTTGAGACTTCCCTTGCAACCTGCATAAATGTAAAGGACGGGCATTGATAGGAGCCCAATTTATCATGCTTGATGGAAGAAACAGTATATGCATCCATTCAAAAGGAGTACTTTCAAAAAAAAAAAAAACCCAACTGATCTAGTTATTCTGTGCATGGAATCCATATATATACAAGCAAAGCACTTCATAAACTGGATTCATCGGTTCAATGTAGCCTCCATGCTGGTTGTTACTCAAAAGTGTCAACTCTGGCCAAAGTAGACAGCTTGAAATTTGAGCAAGATTTACATCAATTGATTTTTAACATTATAATAGCATCTGAAAACTTCCTCGGTCAAGTTTTCTCCTTCGTGTCTATTAACATCAGTGCTTAATGTGGGTTATTTGGTTGGAAATGAATGATAGGTGCTTCAACGATAAGGAGCGTGCATCGGAAGAAATCTGGAATTTCTTTGTTTTATCCCTTTCAATGGTTTTTTGCCATTGTTTTGAGGGGTGGGAATGTTCATGAGTTTTTACTCTCCATGCAGCCCACTAGAGTGTAATTAGGTGTCTCAACTTGTATACTTCATGTGTACTTGGGCTTTGTCTAGTTCCATTCTATTCAATAAAGATTATTACTTATCAAAAAAAAAACATCAAAGCTCAAATTTCTCAGGTTTTAACACTATAGAGGAAACAAAGTCGCCTAACTAAAAACATATTCCTTCCAATAATAAAACTTATTATTTAAAAAAACTAACGGGTGCATCAAAAACACAACAAAAAATGACAATATAGCATCAGGGAAATGCTCACCCAGAAAGGAGATTTGGAAGCCGAACTTTCATGCGATTCCGAATCTGCTGTGCCAGAGCATCCACCAAAGCTATTCTCCCAAGCTTACTTTGTGGGGCTCCAGTTAGTATGGACTTGAGACTTTCACTCTCTGCCCTCCATGCAGTTTCCAAAGAACTCTCTGAGCCAACTGATCCAGATTGTGCAGAGGCTATTGACACTGATTGACCTATCAAAGCAACCCACGGGATATCGGATGCCCTTGATGGCCCCTGATTTAACAGGAGAGCCTGAACTGCAGCCAGAGATTTCTGATCCAATGCAGCTTGATCTATTTTACTTATCACACCAATGGTTCTGGTACCTGTAATCAACATTTAATCACATAATTATAAAATAAAATAGGATGGGAAAGGACGAGGGCAAATGCATGAGACACCAAAGGGCATTAAGCATTTGGACAGCAACGCCTCATGCATACATACTAGGGAACAAGACCAAATTTAACCTACTTTCCCCCAGAAAAGGATCATGGATAAAAAAGCAAATTACCATCTCCATCATATTCCTTGGCAACTCTGATGGCTCGAGATGAAGCAATTTCGGGTGCCTGTGAGGCAGGTACTATAACTAGCAGAATGGCATCGTTGTGCTCAGCATATTCACTAACCTATGCAAGGACCATTGAAACATTATTAAAGAAAAAACTACTTTTTTTTTAATATAAATTTATATGCCCTAGCACTATGACAGAATGATTCACTGAGAAGCTATCTAAAAGTATATATAAATAAATTACACAGATGGAAAGAATTTATTGCCAGAAATTAGAATGATGAGCTCAAGAGTCAAAGCCACATAAATCCTTGAATTTAAAAAATATATTAAAAACTAATTTTTTTTTAAAAAAGGTCTATTCATGCTTCCTACTACTAACCAGCGAGTCATCCATGATCCGTTGATCCAGCCCAGGTAAATCAACCAACTTCAAGGGAGGAGCTGAGGAAAATTCATATTAGATAGAAATTCATGAAATAAAATAACGGGAACCAACTAATAAATTATACATGATAACAGGGAATCAGATTAACCAAGCACAAACCCAAGACAGATGTCTGTCTCTATAACATGGAGTGAACTTTAAGAAATCTTCTGATGGTGATCATAAGAATATAAAATGGTTTCACGCAAATATAAACTCTTCGAGAGGTAACATCCAGTTTTACCATCTACAGACAATATCGGTCAAATGGCCATATTTTGAGATATGCATCTACACATGTAACACGTTAAGATTTACCCCAAAGTTGAAATGTAACAACCATGCACAAAAGCACCCAAGCTTTTGTCTTCAAGTTTTCACAGTTGCATGAGTTTAGTATCAAAATAAATTAACCAAACTTCATAGAATCATATTTAATTATATGAAGCACAAGTAATATGGGCAACATTTATTTAATGCAGACAGTTTTAGTCCCACCCGCTAAGAAAATAGATGGGACAAAGTACCTTACTTATTTCTTTTCTTTTCTTTTTAATAAGTATCTTACTCGTTTATGTTTTACTTACTAAAAGAAAATCTTTTTCACAATTGTAGAAGGTCCAACGCAAAATTTCCCAAATTGAATTTTTCTTCAAGGATATAATCTATCCCAAAAACTGTAATATAACATTAGAAGAATTGCATCACATGTAATAGATGAGATATCTTCTTCTAATCATTAAGGAAGAAAAGGTAACAGAGCATACAGAGAGTACCTTACAAAATTTGTAACTGAAAACAACCCAACATATATACAACATTCTTTGAATGTGAAATGACATGTCAAATTTTCAATACATGTGAATATCACAGCTAATTAAATTTCATGCATCTATAACAGAAATGAAAACAAAAGGATATGTTATGGTTAGATTCTGTCTACTGTCAATACTTTTAGCCATTGCATATCAGGACACTAACATCTTTTAAACATCAAAATGTTGACTGATGCTCCATAAGTTTATGCATATTCCGAACCTCTTTCAGTACCAATACAATCATTTTAGGAACAATTTCTCATTTTGAAAAGTATGAAATCATCCAAAAGACAAACATTTCTAATTAAACATTTAAGCACACAAGTATAGATAGACAGAAGACTATCAATCATAGACCAACCTGTACTTGTGCGTAGCTTCAAATATATTTCATCTCGACTCTTGCCCGAGGAGCCTTTACTCAATCTATCCTGTAGAGAATGACGTAATGCACCTGCAGAAGAATCACAGTAATCAAATAAACACCAAAAAATAAAAAAAAAAAAGACTGGAAGTTCATTTAAAAAAAAAAACCATTATTTGTTATATTTTCACCAAACCCCATATAACATGAAGATTGTAGGTTTCATTGGTCATCCTGACCTGGCCCTGCAGTTCTAGAATGACCAATGAAATTTGACTAGCAAGGACTTTATGAATTTAATGGTAAGAATTAATAGTAATGACTACTAATGGAAGTTACTGACTTGCAGAAACTTGTTGAGACTTATTGTCAATCTGCAAAATAATTGATTTGCTGCTCAAAGAATCATCCCTCTGTAAATCAATACTTATGGGAGCTCGAGTGGCACCGTTTTCACCAGTTGGCTGGACGAAGAAGAGGAAGGAAGCTTAATAACGAAGATAAAGCTCAACTAAGAAGTAATAATTTTATAGAAAAAAAAAATCTTATACTCCACACTTACCAAAACGGGATGCCCTATTAAACTGTTCAAAACTGCAGATTTACCAGCACCCTACAGCATTTGTGGTGCACCAAAGGATAACAAGAAAGTACATTAGGATCTCCTTGCAAAAAAAGCAGTAACTCACACCAATGATGGTTATAAAAAACACAGAGTGTCTGAATTGATCTGCAAACAGTTCTTTTTCTTTTTGAGTGATAAGCAGTCTTCAAACGGTTTTTTACAGCTTATAATCATCAATGAAACACAACTTGGACATTACTCTCGAACCTTAAATTAAATCAGAGTATATTGCTTCACAGAGCATTCAAGAGCGAAATTTGGTAGGCATCAGCATTAACAACCGAGTGAGAAGGTATGAAATGAGTTACACCAATCCGAATTAAATAAACTCCGTTATTTCAAGCAAATATATAAAAGAAAATCATAATGAGATTGAAAGTAGTTAGCTAAACACAAGTAAACAATCACAAAGGTAAATTCTCTCTCCTTAAATTTTGAAAGCCCCAGCAACGCTTTCGAGTAATGAAACTATAGTTTTTCTTAGTAAGAACATCTACGAGAATTCAGTCAGCGTGCAGACGACAGTGCTACTGAGACACATAACAAAAGATTAAACATATATTCATTTACATAAAAGAGCTCGAGACCTACAAACTTAGGCGTAGAAAAATCGATGCGATCTCCCTCTCTTGAAGAGAAAAACAACTATTACACATTCATATGATACATATATACACACGCAGAGACACGAAAATAAAACCAGAAGTAGAGACATGAACGGGTGGACTTACAACATTGCCAAGAGCTACGACATTGAGGAAAGTAGATGCCCTTCTAGAAGAACCGGATGAGGACCCGGGGTTTTCGTCAACGTCTTCGTCGGCAAGCAGAGCCGCAGCTTGCCGCATCGACTCCGATAGCTGAACCAACTCTTCGATCGCCTCCATAGACCCGATTTTTCAGAGATCAACGATCTGATTCCAACAGATATAACCCCTTCAGACAATAAAAAGTGAGAACGAGGTGCGAGGGCGATCTATCGCAGCGAAACCCCCGAACAGAAGGGAATGGAATCAGAGAGATCTGTGGGAATTAGATCTATTCGTGCCTTGATTAGAAGATTTTGGGCCTGAATTTCGAAGAATCGAATGCAAAAAGAAGGACGATAGAAAATGCTCCAGAAAGAATAACCCCCTCTCTCTCCACTGCCTCTCTCTCTCTCTCTCTCTCTCTATATTTTGAATTTTGATTTAACTCTGCAGTCGGTCCTCTCTTTTTTTTCAATTTTAAATCTGTCTACCTAAAAACTACTCTGTTGTTTTCTTTCTACTGTTTTATTTTATTTACTCGTAATCTGTATCGGTTGTTTTGTATTTAAATTTTCTTTTTCTTTTCTCTTTCTTTAGCCTTTTCGTCTCCCATTTTTTCCCTTACGTTTCCGTAATTTTTCTCAGCCTCATTAAAAACTCACTCCTGCGGTTGGGATCGGGCGCTGTCATATCAGCGTCCAAAGAGACCCCCCACTGCATTAGCATTTCCACTGACAAGCCAGCTTTCTCCTTCTCAATCCAATTTAAATTAAATAATTAAATAATTAAAAATAATTTTAAAAAAATTATTATTTATATTACCATACATATCAATAAATGTCTTTTTTTTTTTTTAATATAACTTTTCTCCATCCTTTTAAAAAAAGTAATAATCTCTTTCTTTTTTTCATCGATTTTCAACTTTTTAACGAGAGAACTGTATCCCTGATCACGTATCGTCTAACACAAATGTATTTTTTTTTTTTTTATATTTAAATATTTTTAAAAAATGCATAAATATATGAAAAATTATTTTCTTAATTATTAAATAAAAAATATCTAAAAAAGCAGTGATTTAAAACAGTTCACTTAGAACCACATACTAGACTTATTCAAATGTAACTAATTAAGTGGCTCGCAAAAAACCTTTAATTATTACTTATATAAATAAGAGAATAACTCAAAATATATTGATATAACCTCCTTAATATAGTAAGAAAATATAAGCCTTTACAAAAATCCAAAAAACAAAATCTTGTAAAAACATTTTTAACTAATTTTCTTAAGATAAAAAAACTTCTATTTCGTCAACGCATAGGTCTGTTATAAAGTTGTGGAGCTACCCGTTTTCCTGCATCGACCCGATTCAACTCTTGAGTGCAATTATTATTCCTTCTTGTAAAAATATACTAATTATTTTAATGTAATGCACCCCACATGCTACAAAGTTTTCCCCTTCAGACAAAATATATATCATAACGCCAAATATCAGATGAGAAAGCACACCCAAAATCTCTCGTCCGTATAACAATTGAAAATAAAGCAAGAATGATCATTGTGATTAAGGCCCGCTTGAATTCAGAGATGAGATGAGTTGAGATGAGTTTGGTTTATTTTTTAATATTATTATTATTTTCGAATTTGAAAAAGGTGTGTTGGAATTTGAAAAAGGTGTATTGGGATTTGAAAAAGGTGTATAGGAATTTGTGTTTTGTATAAAAAAATTATAAAAATATAATGATGAAATGGAAGTAAGTTGAGATGAGCTCAACCTACTTCCGAATCCAAGCAGGGCCATAATCATGTACCTATCTTCTGCCAAACGCTAAATTAAAGAATATTAAGAGCATGTGCGGGATTACCTTTCGAGATTTTAAAAGTTCTTTTAAACAATTAAAAGTATATTTAAAAAAATGACATGTTTAAGTAATTTTATTAAAAGTACTTTAATCGATTAAAAAAAGTTAAAAATCAACTTTTTTAATAAGCATAAAATTAAAGCTTTTGTTAAAAAGTTATTACAGATAACTATATATTTTTTAAAAACTATTGTAACTAATTCTAAAAGTGCTTTAGATATATGGATCTCAAACAGTAAATAACTTTTTAGTAATAGAATTTATTATATTAAACTTTAAACTATAAGCCTTAAATTAAATATAATATATCTCATCACAATTCTAAATATCCACTAATAGACTTGTGTTTTGATTCAATTCTATCAGTCATGCAGGTATGCGCGCAGTACTTGATCATACGTGAACTTATTATCACAACCGTTATTTATTATAAAAAAGATTATTTATTTATAGCCCAATTAATTTTATCAAAATAATTATTTATAATTAAAATTAATCTCGAATAATTTTTCGTTACAATTAATTAATCATAAATTTTTTTTTTTTTTTTTCTTTTGTAGTGATTGTTTCAAGTCTTCATGGATGCATTTTCTGAAGCACCATGCAAGCATCTCACATTGCGAGAGCAACATTTCCTGGTTCCACGCAAGTTCTAGGCTATCTATTTGGACACTCAACGAAACGTACGTACGTTCCCTAAATATGCAAGTTAGCTTTTAATATATAATACATCTTTAAAGCTACTGAGCAGTTGAATTGAGAATTATGCGAAAAGTGACCAAAAAGAGGTGAAAAATGAAAAGTCAAGATGTAGTTAGTGGGATTCAGAATGGTGGAGCCCCAGACCCTCCACATTAAATAAATGGAAAATGGCATATTGCTACTTTGTCCATCCTGTAATGATTCTGCAATCTTCGCAATTAACTTGAATATCAATGTTAATGTGAATCCATCAGGAGGAGTTGGGCCTTTCCGCTGCGACAAAAAAAAAGAAAAAAAAAAAGGTTATGTGAGCGTCGTTCGTTGGTTGGATGGCGTGATGTAAAGAACAATGAAAATGATTTCTTCGCAGTACTGACTTTCAATATGGTCGGCGTATATAATGGGGTGAGTCAATAAAAGTAAGTTGGTTGTCCTGCTTCATTGGAAAATGACGTCTCCAATTGGAAGAAAGAGGGTTGGATACATTAAACATGTCCTACTTCCTACTTCAAAAGATCAGGCAGGCTCAAGCCCAGTCCACAAACACGAATTAGCGAATGGGTCTGGGCGCTGCACCGAACGCTGCGTTTACAAGCTGTGAACAATTTACAAAGTTTCACGTCTGCATTAAGGCCGGGTACTAGGGGGTTTGACTTTGAATTGCTTCTGCCTCGTTAATCTCAAACGACAGGTCGTTGAGAGCTTTTCTTTAGGAGAGAGAATCTTTTGAATTTGAGTATAATGGAAAAAGATATTAATGTAAGAATAAAATTATAGTTGATTAATATTTATTAGAGCTCATATTAGAACTTCAATAATATTGTCCGTATAAGATTTTTAAGTAATACGAATCAATTAGAGCTCTTCATTTAATCATTTAATGTTGTAATTTTTTCTCTTTATATTATATGCATCATCAAATTCTGTCAAGCAATTTGAAGAGAGTTTATTGTATGATGGGCTTTCATGTGAATGGCATGAATTGCGAAGGATGAAGGTTGATGAAAGGGAGAAAGGTTTCATAGCTCTTAAGCTTGACATGAGTAAAATTTATGTCCGAATCAAATGACATTTTTTGAATGTGTAATAGAAAATATGGAATTTGTTAAAAGATGAATAACACTAATGATGAGATGTGTCAGCTTAATTTCTTATTATCTAATTATCAATGGTGCCCCCATTGGAGCAGTTATATTCATCTCAATGATTATCTCAAGGATTAAGGCAGGGTGATTCACTATCGCCCTGCCTTTTTCTTCTTTGTTTAATTTGATATTCTCAATAGTTTATCAAACTTGGTAGGAGTAGGTTTGATCATTGGTCTTCTCTTGGCTAGAGGTAAAATCTCTATTAATCATATATTTTTTTGCAGATGATAACTTACTTTTTTTTAAGATAAATTCTATGGAATGAAGTAGATTGTTTGTTTTGTTGTGTTCTTATGAGAAAACATTAGGACAAAGATTGAATAAAGATAAGACTTTCATCTTTTTCAGTAAGAACACTCGAGAAGCTACAAAAGAGGTCATCATTAGCAGAACGGGTATAAGGGCCACAACCTCATATGAGAAGTATTTGGGGCTCCCAACAACAGTGGGGAGATCAAGAGCCAACACTTTCAAGAGCTCAATAGACAAGGTGAAGGACAAGTTAAGGCATTAGAAAATCAAGTTCCTATCTCCGACATGTAAGGAAATCATTATCAATGCAATAGTATAAGCTATTCGTACTTACATCACAAGTCTCCTCAAAATTTTGAAGCAGTTGTTATATGAGCTCAACATATGCATCAAAGACTACTGGTAGAGACAGCAAGCTAAAAAGCACAAAATACATTAGATAAGTTGGCATCAAATAGGAAAAAGCTAAAAAGAAGGGAGGGTTAGGGTTTAGAGACTTTGAATTATTCAACACTGACCCTTATTAAAGGTATTGGCAATTGCAAACTATCTCCCTCACTTACCCTTTTAAATGTCTATTTTATCCCTAACTTTCATTTTAATTTATTATCTGTCCCTCAGCTTACCATTAACACAAATTGCATTAATTTTTTTTCATCTAAAAACTTTTCGTTTTAAGATCCACAGTAAACGAGTTTGATTGGAACGGGTAATTTTTGTAATGGGTTTTATGTGTACTGGCCCAATAATGTTCTAGCTCTTTCCATGCAATCAATTGCTAATAAATACTTATGGCACCGACGTCTATGCCATCATTCTTGTCTTCTTATTCCCTAATTATTCAATAATTTTTATGTTGTTTCAGATTGTGATATTTGTACTCATTCTAAGCACACACGTTTGTCATTTCCTTCTAATGATAATAAAAGTTCCTTTGTTTTTTATAGAATATTTTGTGACATTTGGGATGGTTACCATACTTCTTCCATTTGTGGTTCTCATTATTTTTTTACTATAGTCGATGATTTTTCACGTACCACTTGGATATATCTTATGCGTTATAAATCTAAGGCATATACAAATCTCATGCATTTCTTTGCCCTCATCCAAAATCAATTCAATACTATGGTTAGAAAAATTTACACTGATAATTGACAATAATTTTTTTCGAAAAAATTTCAAACCTATATTCATAATCTCAACATTATTCATGAACGTACATGTATTGAAACTCTACAACAAAATGACGATGCGGATAAAAAAAACATAAGCACTTCCTGATTATTGTTCGTAGCTTTCGCTTTCAAGTACACTTACCCTTAAAATTTTGAGGAGAATATATACTCATTGTAGCGTATCTCATTAACCGTACACCAAGTTGCATTCTTCAAAATAAATCTTTTTTTGAACTTCTCTTCAACATCATCCCCAAGTATAATCACCCTTGTGAGTTCGGTTGTCTTTATTATGCCCAAACTCTTCTTGTTCATCGAGATAAATTTTCTCCCCATACCTCAAAATATATATCTTTTGGCTATCCAAGTAACCACAAAGTATACAAATTCTATAATCTTGACACACAAACAATCTTCTTTTCTCGAGATGTCACCTCCTATGAAAACATCATTCCCTTTCAAGATATTCCAGATATTTCTAACCCATCTCTTCCTATCCTTCATTTACCCGTTCCCGAACCTATCCTACCAACCCCACCTCCCTTTCCTTTTGCTAACACCACAAATCTCTCTCTCTCTCTCTCTCTCTCTCTCTCTCTCTCGCCATCCTCATCACACTACTACTCAACCAGCTTAACTCTAGAATTATGTTTGTCCCAGTCTACATGCAGGGCCCACGACATCATCACTCGCTGCATCAACCTCAGGCACTACTCACCTTTTATCTACTTTTATTTCCTGTTCTTGTTTTTCACCTTCTCATCTTACATTTTTACATGCTCTCACCACTTCTATTGAAACTTTTTACTGTTAGACTGCCCTTTGCCATTCCCATTAATGTGAAGCAATGTCTAATGAGTTCCGTGCCCTTGAAGTCAATTCCACCTAGACACTTGAATCACTCTCCTTTGGTAAAAAACCCATCAATTGCAAATGAGTCTCTAAAACCAAACTCAAAGCAAATGGTTCAATTGAAATATATAAAGCTCATCTGGTTGCAAAAGATTATACTCAAGTTGAAGGCCCTGATTATTATGAGACTTTTGCACCTGTTGCAAAAATGACTGTTGTCCGGTGTTTGTTAACTGTAGCTGCCACTCAGCAATGGATCATTTATCGACTTGATGTCAACAATATTTTTTTATATGGTGATCTTGATGAAGAAGTGCACAAGACACCACCTCCCGAAAATTGTCTTAAAGGGGAGACCTGTATCTGCCACCTCCGCAAATCCTTCTACGGCCTCAAATAAGCATCCCACAACTAATTTTTTAAACTAATCAATGTGCTTCTTGATGTAGGTTTTACTCAATCGCAAGTGGATCACTCTTTATTCACTTTGATCAAAACCACAAGTATCATAATTATCCTTGTCTACGTTGATGATATTCTGGTTGTTGGAAACGATCTCTTCCAAATTGAGGTCTTCAAAGGTGCTCTCTCCACAAATTTTAAAATCAAAAATCTCGATCCCTTCAAATATTTTCTTGGTCTCAAAATTGCTTGTTCATAAAAAGATGTCTTCCTTAATCAATGAAAATATACCATTGATATTTTGAATGACAATGACCAACTTGGTGCCTGAATCACTTTTTTTCTCATGGAACAAAACTTGAAACTCACAAATCAAAATGATGCACTTCTTCCCGACCTTAGCGCCTATCGATGACTCGTGGGACGACTCATCTACCTGACAATCATTCGTCTTGATATTGTCTTTGCAATGAACATCCTCAGTCAGTTTATATATGCTCCCCATCTTCCTCACATGCAAGTCGCCATTTGTGTTCTTCGATATATTAAAGGCAGCCCCGACTAAAGCATCTTCTTTTCATCCTCTAATACTTTACATGTTACTGTCTATACTGATTCAGATTGAGCCAGTTGTCCCACTACCCGCCACTCCACCACCGACTATTTCATTCAGTTTGGCATGAGTTCTATTTCATGGAACACAAAAAAATAAGCGACAGTAATTTACTTTTTCGCTGAAGTTGAATATCGTGTCATGGCTGTCACCACTTGCGAGCATACCTAATTGAATCTGCTCTGCACATTGCCCATAATCCTGTGTTTCATGAATGCCCAAAGCATATTGAGATTGATTGTCACATTATTTGAGATAAGATCCGGTCTAGTCTCCTCATTGTTGTACATACGTCATCACATACGCAAATTGTGTACATCTTCACTAAAGTTTTAGGCCGATAACTTTTTCATCATTTTTTATGCAAGTTAGGTATTACGAATCTTCATGCGCCAACTTGAAGAGGAGTATTAACACAATCAAATCGAAACAAATCAGCTCGTTCACAAGATTCCAATTTGCACAAAATCAACCAAGGAATCATCACCATAATTTTAGGAATAGTCATTAATTTGTAAATATAAACTCTTCCCTTATATTTGTTTATTTCCGTACGTAGTCTAGCTTCTTGTATCTATTTAACAAGCAATGTATCATTGTAATAAAAAAGCTATTGAAATAAAATTGTTCAGTTTTTCACATTCTAGACATATAATTTCATATATATAGAAATTTGCCCCAAAAAAAATTATAATTTTCTTATTCCCATATGTTTTATAAAGTTTCAATATATATAAAAATGTCTTTCTAATTAAATTAAATAATAAACTATTAATTTGTACCTCAATTTTTTATTGTACACTATTGAATATCTTAAAATAGAATTAAAAGTGAAAATACCATAAAAATTATTTAAGATTAATAATTTATATAAAAATTAGTAGAGATGATTTATTCTCTAAACCTTATTGAGCAATAAAAAGCTTATTTAAAATCTCATTTGTAGTATATTATGTTTAATATGATATCAAAATAAATAGATTTTACATTAATTTTGATCAACTAGCTTAGATATTAGAAAGAATTATGACATTTCAAAAGATCATTTGATAATTTTTACGAAAAAAATAATTTACAAATATTTCATATTTATAAAAATAATAATGGATGAATATTAATTTCTAAAACAGACATTAAGTTGTATTTTTATGTTATTTGACAAATTATTGAGATTTAATTTTTATATATGTTTTATGAATTTGTAATATTTTTTGTATTTTATATAAACATCTCGTACGATAGAAAAATTGACCCTCTTAAAAAAAATTGCTAGCTCCACCACTGTTATAACCCTATAGTTTTATGCAAATTAAGAGCATCTCCCCTATAAAATAATATTATGTAAATATTTTATAAAGTGAATTCTATTTACGGACCGGATAACATAATTTTTCACGAGCATGCAATATATTATATGAGGAATTTTAGAGACAAACGACTCGTATAAATGCGAGACAAACGGCTGATGTCAGCCTCTAATTTTTATTAGAAAAAAATAAAATGAAAACGAAGCAAAATTGCCACTCCTCTTTTTTCTTCTTCTGATTCTACCTTATGGTTTGGTTGTTTTTTTTTTCTCATCTCTTTCTTTTCTTTTCTTTTCTTTTTTTTGAGAAAGTGTGAGAAATTCTTAGGGAAAATACTAACTTGAGCTACTCCAGTTCAAATTAAAGTGGCAGCCGAATCCAGAATACATATCAATTCTACCATTTCTTTGTGTCAAATTCTTAGGAAAAATGCTAGCTTGAACTGGAAAAATGCTTACGTGCAACGAAGAAACCGAGAGGTTAATCTGGTTTGGGTTCGAAGAGAAATAAATCAGAGGGTAGTAATGATTTTGGGTTGAGGCTTCGTTTCGAATGAAGCTTGATGGTGGCGAAAAGTAAATGTTTTTGAAATGGGTTTGTTTTCTTTTTATTAGGTTATTTTCCATTTAATTATTACTTTTCCCAACTGTTTCATCCATTTTTTTTCTTTTAATGTGATTTTCAATTCATGGGTTACTTGCTCAGTTGCTTACCCTTTTGAGCTTTCCTCTTGGCCTATTTGATGAAGTTTTCAGTTGGGGTTCCTGATTTCGTTTCTTCTTTCATCTTCAAAAGTTATTTAATGAAGCTTTGCTTTGCTTTTTTATTTTTTATTTTTTATTTTTAATCACTTTTGGGCTCAAGAGCTTTTGTTCAAATATGCTAAATACAAAAATTTCATAGCAATGGTGGTTTTGGATAGTTTACTGGCCGGGATTTCATGCTCAGTAGATTTTGCTTGGTGTTTTTGACTTTCTTTTGTTTTGTTTTTAAAAATAAAAATAATAGAGAGCACTCAAGTGTACACACTTACATATACAGTAGTATGTTATTGTTCATGTACGTGTGTACACTTGAGTGTGATTACTCTCTAACATTACTTTTTTAAAAATAGAGGCTGACATCACCATTTATCTAGTGTTTGTATAAGCCATTTGTCTGTAGACTTTTTCGTAATAAATTCAAAAATATTTAGTTAATGTAGACAGTAGTTTTTTAAAGATGAAAAAATTATAATTGTTTGATTAAAAATTAAAATATTATTATTCTATCTACCGAGCATTAGGGCATCTTGAATTTGAATTAAAATATTATTATTTTATTCAATAAAAATGAAAGAATATTAATTTAATAATAGTTTTTTTATTATATAAAAAATAAATAGTTAATCTAATGTATATTTTGAATTTAAATTGATTGAAAAATTTTAAAATAGTGAAATATTAGTTAAAATTTGAAGATGAATTTATTTAAAGTTTAAACCAATGAGAGTGTTCGTACATGCATCTCAAACAAAGAACCTTCTTCGGTAATCGCCAAAGGTTCTAAAATTGACTATTGCTCTGTTCGCGCCCAATAGTGGCGGGGCCCCCAAGAAACAAGCGTGAATTTCAGATGTTCTCTCAAATGGACAATTGCAAGTTCGCTTCTTCAGATTGAAACCGTCGCTTGAACGAAAGAAATGACACGATTGTTCTTCAAGAAGAAGGTGCGGTCTTACACTATTCGTTTCCATTCTTCCAATTTAGGTCCGTACAGTACGGCCAACCTCTGTGCTCGATTCACCCCTCCAAAACTGGCACTGGAACTCCCGAACTTATACTTTTGGGAATGTGGAACTCCCGAATCTAGGAATTTCCAAATCCCAATCCATCCAAGTCTCCGTCCGTGCCTTTCGTTCATGTGGTTAGGGGTGGAACCAGAATTTTATGTTTGGGGACGATAGATAAAGTGTACGGTACGTGTAAATTTTAAAAGAATAATCATTAGTAATAGAAATTTCATATTCTGTTGTTACTGAACTCTCTAAACCTATATTATTTTTTGAATTGTACTCCATTTCTTTCTTTTAAAAAAAAAAATTAATTATTCTTAAGTACTTGTTCATATTTTTTTATAATTTAAGAAAAATTTATAAATCAATAATAAATTTAAAAACTTTCTATTAAGTAATGATGAAACGCTATTAGATTTTTAACAAACTATATCTCACAATCATACAAGTTAAAGTGAAATTAAATAAATAAGTATAATCAATAAATTTTACAATCTTATAAATTTATAATTAATTTTTTTTGTTAGAGTTAGATTATAGAGTAATTGTAAGATTATGTAAGTTAAAATTTGGATTTACGTAAAGTTAAAAATTAAAATATAAATAGATGTATATTAAACTTTAAAAGAATAATTTTCGTAAAAATAATTTGAGGGACAATTTTTATTTTTATTTTTATAATCTAAGAGAGAATTTTAATTATATATATATTTCTATTTTATATCAATTTTGGAAAATTTTTGAGGGCTACTGAAGGCGTGGGTCCGCCCCTGCATGTGGTCGATTGCCTTTCTGGCTTATTTCCGAACCGAAATGCCCAGCTCAACTTGCCACCCCAATGGAGACTAATTTCTTGGTTCCAGTGTCCAGAGATGAAAGGCGGTTGACTGGGTTTCTGGGTGCTCAAAAAGGATAAAAAAGGCAAGAGTTAGTAGGCTTCCAACTTTCCAGTCTCGCGACTAGTAGGTTGTCGCACGGGAGCATTTGATTGCTAATGGCAACCTAATCACAGTTTATCGAATTGTCAAAGTCAAAACTGCATCTTTCTCTCTTCCCTCTCTCTGAGGTTAAAAACGCTGATTGATAACAATATCTCCCAGGTTCAATGCGTCCTTCAGTCAGTTACCAACCTGCATCATGGCATTAGCAACATCATTCCTTCTTTTCTTCTCCTTATCCTTTTGGTTCAATGGATTAGCAACATCTCATGCATCGCCAACCGCTCCATTTCTCTTCCCTGAAACCAAATCAACTGTAGTTCCAAATCCTCGGCGTTTCTTCTCTCCCGATCTCCTCTCGGCTCCTCTTCCCACCAATTCGTTTTTCCAAAACTTTGTGGTCGGAAAAGGTGAGGAACCTGAATACATTCATCCATATCTCGTTAAATCCACAACCTCCTCTGTGTCTCTGTCCTACCCATCTCGCTTGTCCAACTCCTCCCTCATTCGCCAGGTCTTTGTTCCTGACCTCACCATCACCTCCTTGAACAAAACCGGCCCACCATCTATTCGGAAAACACGGCATAGAATCTCTTCTTTTAGTGATCTCAGCGTCACTTTGGATCTAACTTCCAGTAATCTCCGCTTCTTTCTCGTTCGGGGAAGCCCTTTCTTGACCTTTCGTACTATCAGTCGCAGCACCACAGGTCTTTCCATTTCAACCACCCATCCCATCCTCTCGTTCTCTTCCACTGATTCTCTCACCAAACACACTGTCAAGCTCAACAACGGCCAGACATGGCTCTTCCATACTTCAGTGCCTTTACCTTTGACTCATAGCACATCTCAGATTGCTTCCCCGAATTTCTCTGGAGTTATACGGATTGCTATCTTACCTGATTCCAACGCAAAATATGAGGCAATACTTGATAAGTACAGCCCGTGCTATCCAATTTCAGGTCATGTGGAATTGACTAAGCCTTTTCGTTTGGAATACACATGGAAGACAAAGGGGAGAGGAAAGCTGCTGCTGCTGGCACACCCTCTCCATCGCCGCCTGTTGTCAGGCAACAATGTCTTAGCGGGTTTCAAGTACAGAAGTGTTGATGGAGATCTTGTGGGTGTTCTAGGATATTCATGGGTGTTGAAACTGAAACCCGTTCCAGTTACTTGGCATTCCATTGGAGGAATTAGGGGGAAACACTTCCGTGAAATTGTTTCTGCACTACAAGATGACGTTGACGCCCTGAATTCAACAACAATATCAACATCATCGTCTTATTTCTATGGAAAATCGATTGCGAGAGCTGCAAGGTTGGCCCTGATTGCAGAAGAAGTGAGGTTTCCCAAGGCAATTCCGGTGGTGGCCAAGTTCTTGAGAGATTCGATTCAACCGTGGTTAGATGGAAACTATGGCAGGAATGGATTTTTGTATGAAAGGAAATGGAGCGGTCTTGTCACTAAATTAGGATCCTCAAATTCCAGTGAGGACTTTGGGTTTGGAATGTATAATGATCATCATTTCCATTTGGGCTACTTTGCTTATGCAATTGCAGTGCTTGCAAAGATTGACCCGGAATGGGGGAGGCAGTATAAGCCACTAGCTTATTCACTCATGGCCGACTACATGAACATAGGCCTCGGATCATTTTCATATTCTTTTTATCCTCGGGTTAGATGCTTTGATCTGTGGAAATTACACTCTTGGGCTGCAGGGCTGTTTAATTTTTCGGATGGACGAAATCAGGAGAGCACAAGTGAAGCAGTAAATGCATATTATTCAGCAGCACTGTTGGGATTAGCGTATAATGACAACCATCTTAAGGATATTGGATCAACACTTGCCGCATTAGAAATTCTGTCTGCTCAAACATGGTGGCATGTGAGAAAGGGAGACGATATGTATGGGAAAGAATTCACCAAGAAGAACAGGATGGTAGGCATTTTGTGGGCTAACATGAGGGACTCCAAACTTTGGTTTGCTCCAGCTGAGTTTAAAGCTTGCAGATTGGGAATTCAGGTCCTTCCCATATCACCAATCACAGAGGTATTATTCTCTGATGCTGATTTTGCAAGAGATGTCGTTGAATGGGCATCCCCATCTTTGAGCTTGAGTGGACAGGGAGAAAGCTGGAAGGACTTTGTTTATGCTTTGAAAGGAATATACAACCATGGCAGTGCGATAAACAGTATCAGGAAGTTGAAGGTACATGACGATGGAAATTCCCTTGCCAATCTTTTATGGTGGATTCACAGTCGAGGGGGTTGAAATCTTTCAACAAGCAGATATCCTTGAAAAAATTTTCTCATCTTTCTCTGCAAGCTTTTCCTTCGATGGTTGCTCTTGAAGTTTTTTGGCTGCTCGAAATGGTATCATCATCATTTCTCATTGGATGTATGCATGATTTGTCAGTTCAAATCGATTTCAATAATATTTTAGTCACCTTAAACTTATGAATCTTTTCGAGTATATTGTTATGCCTATCAATTAGCTTGATCAAGTACTATTTCTTATGTTGAAATTAATCAGATTAACATGAAAGATTATCTGCATATATTCTGAAAAATAGTATAGACAGCTGCAGCTATAAGCAGATAGTGCAAATTAAATTAGAGCATATTTGGGATTGCGTTTCGAGACTTTAAAAGTGTTTTTAAGCGGTTAAAAGTATTTTTAAAAAAAAAATGACATGTTTGGATAATTTTATTAACAGTACTTTAGTCGATTAAAAAAGTTAAAAATCAACATTTTTAATAAACATAAAATTGAAGTTTTTATCAAAAAAACTATTGCATATAATTATATATTTTTAAAAAACTATCGTAATTAACTCTAAAAGTGATTTAGATATATAGATTCCAAACAGTAAATGATTTTTTAGTAATATAATTTATTACATTAAATTTTAAGATAATTTTTCACCGCAACTCCAAATATACACTTAGTCAATTAGGGTTCCCGTTGAAGTTCTAGATCGATTATCCATACTCCAGATTTCCATGCAACCACGGCAAGTTATACTTCTTCGCATAAAGAATGTCAAATGCTTTCATAAGTTACAAAAAGGGAAGTGATCCTGACTGATCAGCGAGTCTTCAAGAATCACGTACAAGTACAAGATCCCGTCAACAAAACACGCACGCAGCGATCACGGCGTATCTCCTATCAAAAAATTCTTGCAAATAACTATATATTTTTAAAAAATTATCGTAACTAACTCTAAAAATGTTTTAGACATATAGATTCCAAACAGTAAATGATTTTTTAATAATATAACTTATTATATTAAGTTTTAAGATAATTTTTCACCGCAACTCTAAAAATGCACTTAGCCAATTAGGGTTCCCGTTGAAGTTCTAGATCGATTATCCATACTCCAGATTTCCATGCAACCACGGCAAGTTATACTTCTTCGCATAAAGAATGTCAAATGCTTTCATAAGTTACAAAAAGGGAAGTGATCCTGACTGATCAGCGAGTCTTCAAGAATCACGTACAAGTACAAGATCCCGTCAACAAAACACGCACGCAGCGATCACGGCGTATCTCCCATTTGAAAACTTCTTGCACGTTGTCAATCCACACAAACTAAAATGATATAATAAGGCCCATGAGTTGCGCGCTGCCTAGAGACGTGTTCTCTCGAACGAACTATAATGCAAATTGACTTAGAAAATCACGAATATAGGGCTGTTAATTATATTGAATATAAATCGGGGGGCATGCATGCATGTCGTTCACGAGCGTACGTGGGTGTGGGTGGCAATTTGCTTTTCACGACCGTTGGAAGTATTTGACTCTTAAATTAATGTTAATGAGCCTAACCACCTTATCTGCAATGAACGAACATATATAATGTAAGTGGTCTAAGGCAGGGTTTTAAATAGTGTACCGTACCGGCCTGCGCGGCCAAAATTTCCCATATCGTACGGTTGGCTGGCACAGATAAATTAATATTTTGTTTTGGCCGATTTTTCTGACATTGGCAGAAAAATGTCCAGTATGTTCGGTACCGGCCGTACCAGATTTCTGCATTCCAGGTGGTTTTTTTTTTAAATTTTTTACTATGTTTTAACCTCAATTTAGACTAAATTAATTACATATATATATATTTATTTATATATTGTTTATTATTTTGAAATATAATTTATAATTATATATATATAATTTATTTATGTATAAATTATTTTGAAATGGTATACGAAACGGTACTGACATCGAAATATTTCCTTTCAGTGACTTGACCGATATTGATATTGGTATGGTATTCAAAACATTGGTTTAAGGACCATTTGGAATGACATGGAAGACTATTCATGTGTTGCCGGGCGAATGCACATAAATTTTCATTTCGCATCAGGATTATATATTGTCAACGAATTAATTGATCTATCGACGCCCAAATCACTACTTTTGTATCAAGTGGTTGGCCTGAATTGGAGAAGCAATTTCTTCTTGACAACTTGGTTCATTAATTCAAGAAGAGCGCATATTTTGGACCGCATGAAAAAGTCAATGCTCTATCCAAGTTTGTATCGTTGTGTTGACTAAGGTAATGCTTGAAAATGGAGATAGTTTAAGTTAAATATTTATTGAGTTCTAGAAAATGAGAGAGAAAAAGTTGAATAAAAAATATTATAAAATTAATATATTGTTAGAATATAATTTTATAATATAACTTTTATTTTGAAATTTCAAAAGAAAAATTCTATATACAATCCGTCAACTTTGAGACTCCCTACACATGCTCAAAATGAAACGTGTTATTAATAGTCAAAACGCATCATTTCATTAAATTGATAAATGAATAAAGGAAAATCCACAATAAAAGTTAGAACAACACTCTATAAATCGAATGGGCGTACGAATCTGAAACCAAATCGAGGTATAGAACTTTGTCAATGGCCGAAGGAAACTCAGACATATTAGAGAAAGAGGAAGGGGAGGCATTTTTATTTTATTTTATTCCAACTTCTATTTTTGAACAAATTTTTAGAAGGCATGACTAATGAGGGGTCGTACCATGTCTGTTAGCATAATAAAAAACATGATAAATATACATAATTTTTTACAGCATATTATATAATAATATTGTGAAAGAAAGGATATTTATAAAATTAACATCACTTTATAAAAAGATACTAATTTTTATAACATGTATTATGAAAAGTATTGTAATATGTGTGTATCATTTTTCTACAAAAACATTTGTCATCATCTTGTGCCTTTCGATGATGTAAATTGGTGTGGAGGTATTGTTAAGCATTGAGAGAATGGGCTAAAACAAATAATTTCGTGTGTATTTATCACAAATGCTAACCTCTTTTGCATGTCAAAAGGTCCGAATGCACATACTTTTAAGAGTTTTTTTTTTGGTTCGTTATGTCTAGTCTTTTGGTTAGTTTGAACAGGTTGACCTATCTCAAGAGCCAATATAGACTATATAGCCAGGCCATTGTGAATCAGAAACTGCATTGTGCCAAGTGGCACGTTAAGAACAACTAGGTCCCAGGACTTCTTTGTCAGTTTTCCTCAAGTATGCAGAAAATATCTAGTTCGATTATGTAAGACAAAGTCATAATTTGTATAATATTGTTGTATAAAAAGTCAGAAATGGGAGGCGCACGCCCCCCTCTCTTTATATATGTGGAAAGTTTTCAGATCATTTCGTTAAAAAAAAAAAGAAAAGAAAAAAAGAAAAAAAAAAGAAAATTTTAATTATTAAATAATAAATATTTTAAATATTTTCTTTTATAAATTTTTTTGAAATAGTAATTTTTTTTAATTTTATAATAAAAATCACATAATTTTATATTTGATTATTTCACTCATGATTTAAAATAATAAAAAATATTACTAATTTCATAATAATATTTTCTTTTTCTACAATTCTACCAATCATATATTAATTAATAATCAAATTATAATTAACATATGATTGGTAGAGAAACTCTAAAATCTTAACAAAACAACTCCTCTACAGTAGAGACAATAAAATTACAATATCTAATTGCATCAATAAGTAAAACGCAATATCATTCCACAATTCACAGCAGCATTCCACAATTAAAATACTGCCAAATAATTCCATAGCATCATTCCCTTCTTGAGATCTCTGTAAAAATAGATGAAAAATAATAATGAATTAATAAATAATAATTAAGCATTATGAGAATACTAAAAAATATCTCACTTGCCAAACACTCAAAGAAGCAATGCTACCATTCCACAATTCATAGCAATGTTACAATTCACAACATTGTTAAAATCTAGAAAGATTTTGTTGCATATATTCATATGAAGGAAGAACCTCTTGGGGTTGAGCCTCATCAAGTGGTTCCTAATTAGGAACTCTGCCCCTCTTGAAATCTCTACATCAAATTCATAACTCTTATATGTTGAATATTGCTCATTGAATCCCACATAAAAAAGGAGTGGGTAAGAAATGCACCAATGGGTCTATAAAATGAGGCTTAGCATTATTGGTTAATTACACCAGTCAGAAATTTATCTAATAACTTTTGATTTTAGTAAAATTCTTCTGTTGTCATTTTTGTATGTTAAAGAAAGAGATCTGAAAGTTAGAGTTTTACTAGTAGGAGAAGTTTTTGTAGGTGTCGTTGGGGTGAGGAGAAAAATTGTGTGATTGTAACAGATTTTCACATAGTGTATTTTCTTCTCTGGGTATGGTGGTTTTTCTCCTGTTTTGAGAATTTTCCAAGTAAATTCTTATATTATGTTTATTTCTTTATTTTTCTTGGTATTCTGTCAAAAATAAATCCTGGTAGAGGGAATTTGGAAGGTCCAGATTTCCAACATTATAAACCTCTTGTGGTTGAGCCTCTCGTCAAGTGGTTTCTGATATGCCCCTCTTGAGACCTCTTCATCAAATTCACAGCTCTGCATTTGAATGACTTCTTCAGATGTTGTATGTTATAAGAAATCATTAGTACTATCTTTGTAAACTCAATAATAGATAATTATATAACGATTAAAAATGAAATTAAACAAACAGGACTACCTAGAAGATTTCCATGGGCCACAGTCCACTTTAAATGATTGATTCAATTCAATATCGAGCAATTTAAATTTTTTATAGATTAGCTAGGGAAGTGCAATCAAATATGAGACAAAAGACTAGGTTGTATTTTGCATGGCCTCTGAAATCATGCCGTTAAACTAAGTACCAAAGTCATAAAACTATAGAAATCAATGCTAAGCTCATCCAAACTTTCACGGATCCTCATCTCCCCTCTATCGTGACAAGCCCCAAAGAGAGCCATTCTTTCGACAAGTTTAATAGCTGTGTCCTCAAATATTAAGAACGAAAAGAATACCATCATATTGGTTTATTTTTCACAAATACAATCTAATCTTAAGAGAGATAGGCATGCTTTCAACAAACTTAATTAGAATCAATATGTGACGTCAATCCACAAAATAGTCACCTAACTTGTAGCTCATAAGCAGCAAATTATATTAATACAGGTGAACATCAAAATCTAAATCATTTAAAATTCTACAGAATTCATAATTGAATGTTTTTTCCAAACAATAATTTCAGATATTAGAAAAAAAATTATAAACTATGTGGTAACACAAATCAATCTGTGCATGGTTAGAAGGGGGGTTTCTATAACCAGCCAGGTTGGGTCGAAGCAACTTCACTGAAGCTTGTGACCCACGACTTTGCAGGTGAAGGGATTAAAAGGGAAGCCCAAGTCAGCTCAAGAAGGGAGAAGCAAGTAGCATTCTCTCAAGTTCGGCACATAAATGAGGAAAAGACTGATCGAGATCCTGTCCTCGACAGAATCAGTCGGACTAGGGCCGGGGTTCCTGTCACTAACAAGTAACAAGAGTGGCCACATTAAATGCAGCACCATGCCACCAGAAATAAAATGTGATTATTACAGCAATAAAAGAGTTAGAAATCTCTCAAGAGACTAGGTCTAAATAAGAGAGATGATAAGAAATGAGGTTAATCATTCTAAACTCTTTATTCAATATCTTTGAACAACCTTTAATGTTGACAATTGGCATCAGAAGTGTTACAATACGCGCTCTAACAATAATTTTATAAATTCAATCTTAAATTAAAATTATTTATAAAATAATTAGAGTTTAGAGTTACAACATTTCATTTAGATAATGAGATGAGATAATATAATTAAAAATTAAAAATAAAAAATAAATTAAAATTTTATTTTTAATATTTAAAATTTTTTAAAATTTTAAAATTTTAAATTATTTTTTATATTTTATATATAAATTAAAAAAATATAATAATAAAATAAATTAAATTAAAATAAGATAAACTTAAGAACACTTCACATAACCTCTTAATTTTTACGTATTATTATTTTTTAATTTTTTTTTAAATTTTTAAATTTTTAAATTTTTAAATTCTTTTTAAAATTTGTTCTTTTTAAATTAATTTCATTTTTTTATTTATTATTTATATATTAAATATTTCATTAAAAATAAAATAAAATAGCATGCGTCAAGATTGTGTGAATAGTAAAAAATTAAGCAGATTTTTTCTAAACTTAAAACGAGGCGTGCAAGTACCAAATAAAACAAAAGGACTAAGGAGGCGGTCAAAAAGTCAGATAGTGTCCTTCCAAAACACTTTATTTCACGACAACGCTTAACATTTATCGCATGACCTTTCTATTCTGATGATCAAGAGTACTCAAGACTCTCTCTCTCTCTCTCTCCAAGCTCGGCTCCTGCTATTATTTTTCTGCTGAAATTCTAATGCAATTCTCTTTGGAGGATTCTCTGCATAGGTAAGTGCTTAGAGTAACTTCAGATTATCTGCTTGGCAACCCCGATCATGGCTGAAGTATTATTTTATATATGTATTTGTCTCTCAACTTCAGAAGTTTTAAGATCTCTCTCTCTCTCTCAACATTTATCGGCAATCAGAGGTTGATTGTTGTTTAGTTGTTACTTTAAATAAAATTCTTGCCTTTGGATCTTTAGAGATTTTGATCGGTTTCCCTAAAAAGTTGATGTGTTTGCAATTGTTTGTGTCGAATTGTTTTCAACTTGTTTCATAGATTACAGTCGTGGGCACTGTTGGATTCAGTACGTGTATTGGGTTGTGAAAACCCCAGGGTGTCTTTTTTTATTAAAATTTTTGAAGTTGGTTTTCGATTAAAACTCAATTGGGCCTGTTCAAATCTATGATAGATATTCGCTGATTTTCTGTGTTTTTTGTTCTGCTGATTACAGAGTGCATGCCATGGAAGTGTAGTGTTTTGTTGTTTGGGTGTGCGACGAATCCTATGCAGGCACGAGGGACTTAATTCCTGATTTGAATATTTTGCCGAGTAACTGGGTGGGCATTAATTGAAGGCTTTTGCACTTGTTGCAGAGGAATTACTTGCACTTTGTTTGGTTATTGCCTTTTTGGCTGAGGAGTTCATTGGTCTTTTTTCGTTTGGAAAATCTTGGCTGCTTAGATTGTTTATTATCCAGGAAAGGTAATTGCTTTTTAGTTATTACAGAGCTTTACATCAAAAGTGGTGACTCTCAAATTTGTATGATGGTGAGAATGCTTGGTCCACTGTAAACTTAAGTTGCTGTGAACTTCTAGAACCCAGAAAGAAAGATACCAAAATAATCCATAGTCAAACTTGGTTTCCAAGTAGAGTTAGCTGCCGATCAAACTGAGGGAATTTTTAATCGCTATATTAATGGATACAATTCAGAACACAGTTTATTATTGTTGTGTTTCAAGGGGAAACAGAGTTTTGTACACCTATAGTGGTGGAGACCATGAAGTTGAGAACTTGGCTGTTTTGTGCTTGGAAAAGACTCCCCCGTTCCACAAGTGGTATTTTGAGACAATGTGTAAAAGAACTTTTGGGTTTTTTATGGAAGATGGGTATGTGTATTTCACAATTGTTGATGAGGGTCTAGGTAACTCAGGTGTACTAAGATTTCTAGAACGTGTGAGAGATGAATTTAAGAAGATTGCTAGAACAGGTTCAAGGGGAAGTTTTTCAAGTTTGAGCTCAATTGGTGTACAGGAGCAGTTAGTGCCTATCATCAGGCGCTTGATCACTACATTGGAGAATGTTTCTCATGGTGGCAGTGATTGGACTGGTGAAATGCCCTCATCACTTCACCTAGGTCTGTCTCCATTAGCAAGTAATGTGAATGGACAAACTGAACCTGGTAGTTCTACAAAATCCCCTTTGTTGGGAAAATCTAGCAAGCAAGATAAGAAGAAGGCTAAGGATAGTGTGGTTGCAGTAAGAGACATTGAGTTGGAGGAGAACCGAAGATCTACAGATAGAGACGTCAAGGTTGATTTGGACAGTCTGGATTCTCATAATCAAGGTGGGGTAGGTTCCTCAGCCTCACTACAGAAGTTAGGTTCTATGAGGATTAGATCAGGCTCTCAAAGCATTCGAAAGAAGCATTGGCGTCAAATACGGATTGTTCTTGCCATTGATGCAGCTGTCTGTATAATACTGTTCGTGATCTGGCTATCAATCTGTCGCGGTATTTCTTGCCTTCATTAAACGGTTTGTCGCTTCTGTCAGATTTTACAGATTAGTTGAAGTCTGAAAGTTAAGTTCGAAATTGGCACCATCTTGATTTGGAAGACAACCATTCAAATATCAATTTCTTTGAAGAATAGGCTCTGTGCAGAAAGTAAATGAGGGAAAGCCACGTGATAATCTTGTTGGGAGATTTTTAATATATAACTGAAGGTATGATCTAGGAAACTCACTGTGTATACTTTGTGTATACGCATGTGAATTATTTGTAAGATTATGAAATTGTTGGTTTTAATGATTCTATATTTTGATTGGTAAGACAGTGTGAGATTTTCTTTTTTACCTCCGATCTTTGCTATGTTCTTTCTATTTATTTCTTGCAGTGAAGCATCGTACTTTTTTTTAATGGATAGTGTGTTTTCCTTGTGAACTGAAGACATTTAGTTAAGAATGTGTGTGCGCGCGCACAGGACATACTAACAGCTTTTTGTTGAGAAGTAGAACCATGAATTCAATAGTCAAAGCACACACGTGCGCGCACACACATTATTCATGTGGCAAGATCTGCATTCAAGCCTGACTATGATGGTAATTTTCTGCCTTTATATTACTGTAGCTGCTTGCCAACCAGTTCACCCCTCATTCCTAGTTACAGTGTATGCCTTCATTAAAATCAGGCAGGTATGGCAAAGCAGTTTATTTTGTGTTTTTGTTTTGTGTGCGGTCTGTATTGAGAATGATCTTTTATACCTTTTCTTTTCCTAATCAATGGGGGTCCAATTGTTGTTGTGTCTTTTCCCCCCGCTTAGATAGGGCCCGGGGAAGCATAGTGGTTTATATCTTTCCTTTCTGAATTTTATATTGAGGCATCGAATAGATTTCCTTAACAGCAGAGTGAGGGGACTCAATTTTATAACTTTTATTGCCAGTATGCTTGAAATATGTCCTTTTCCGGGGCCAGTAACAAGTTCATCTTCATTTATGGTGTGTTCTATTAAATTTCTTCTTGCAGTGTGCTGTTAGAGCATTGGCATTAGGCTAGCCTAATGCCAATGCAAGTCTATAATTTGGCTATATGTGAGAAAAAACATCCACATTAGACTAGTCAATGCTCCAAAGCTCAACATATGAGCTACAGTCAATTAAGGGGCTCTCCATTGTTGGCGAGTTACTGTTTACCCTCAATCACATTATTTTATTCTTTTCATCAATGTCTCCCTCTCTCTTTCCCTTGTTCTTTTCTCTCTCTTTAGACACGCAAGCACAACTCGCCCTCTTCTCTCCCTTGTTAGTCTTCTTCCCCGTCTTCTTCCAAAAACTACACCACAACACCAACCGCCAAACACCCTGAAGTTGGCTCGCAGAATGAATTTTGCATCATGATGATTCATTTGACTTGGCGGAACCCTAGATTTTGGCTCCATCTTCTTCCTGCTCCTTCAAAGAGCCTATCTCTGGTTTACGGTTTCAAGCCTCGCTCCTTATAAAACTTGATGTTGTTTTCTGGATTTCTGGTTTACAGTTTTGAGCCTCGATCTTCAAAGAGCCGATGTTCTGGTTTACCATCTTCATCCTGCACTTAGTTTTCATTTCCTCAAAAGTTCGATTCGTTTCTATTGCATTCATAGTGATTCGAGCAGATGTGTTGATGTTCTTGTCATTTGACTAATTTATAGTTATTGTTTGCCAATGAATTTCCTGGTAGTATTACTGAGTCCTTTTTATATTTTATTTAATGTTGAAGTGTTAACCTACGACGTATTGCTTGGCTGTAAAGCCCAAAAAGAGAAGAAAAAAGTTATTAAAGTATATAATATTATATTATTACTTTAAGTTTAAGATAGCTGGTTCAATGTGATTCACTTAGCCAAAGATTAATACTAGAGCCAAAAGTTGAAATTGTAGCCGAACTTTGAACTTGGCACATTGCCAATGCTCTTAACTGTATTTTCAACATGATCCATTAGCATGGGTCTATGATGTCTGAGTTTGTTGTCTATATGCCAAGACTTTACAGTCAGTTTAGGGTGCAAAAGAGTTCTTTTTTATTTCATCTTGATTTGGTTCAACTGGCATCATGAGTACTGTTTCGAATTTCATACTGTACCGGCTAATCGACCGGTACAAAAAATGTGATTTCGTACCGGGATATTTTTCAGCCGTATCGGCTGGTACAAAGAATTTCGGCAAAAATATCGGCCGGTACTAATCTGTATTGGCCAATATTCGTATTTCAGCTGTGTCGGATTTCAGTCTCTTAACTCTTTTTTTCACATTTTTTGCTTTTTTTTCCTACCTCAATTCAGACTTTTTTTTTTTCATTTATATATATAATTTATTTATATATTGACTATTATTTTGAAATATAATTTATATATATTTATATATATAATTTATGTATAAGTTATTCTGAAATGATATCGGTATCAAAATATTTTGTTCTAGTGACTTGATTGGTACGCTCAAACATAATTCATGAGACCTTCGTTCTACCATTGCTTCGTCATCCTACTTTTCTTTTGATGAGATTGTCATCCTACTTGAGCGTGTCTTTCAGTTTGTGTGTGAAGGAGTAGAAGCAAATTTCTTTCGAAAATCGCAGCTGAAGCATTTCAGCCAAGCCTCGGTGGGATTATATAGAGGACCGGGTCTTGATTGTTTGAATGAAACCTCTGATCTCAAATTGTGTGATAGAATTCTTGGCCTTTAAATTCACAAGGAAATCGCCACCCAAATGAAGTAATTGATGAGAACAGTATACTTAACAAGCCTGTTTATTGATACACCAAATATCACTCATGTGTGTTGGTAAATTTGCATTGGTAAAGTTTGGTACATCGTGTGATCTTCAACTTTAAAGAAGCTATTATTCAAGATGCAGCATTATTTAAAATGTCTCTAACTTGACATGAATAAATGGGGTACGTACCAATCTTAATCCAAATATCAAGACAAGATGTCTACACAATCCTTGAAAAGTATATATATATTAATATATATATAAAAGTAACGTGCAAAAGCACGTTTATCTAGTTTAATTTTTAACAAAAATTAGAGAATTATTCATAATTAAATGGATGATAAATAATTACACGTTTTTATATATTATAAAAAAAATATTAATAAAAATTATAAGATAGTCTCATAAATAAACATAACCTATAGTTTTATCAAATTTATTTGAGATAATTTTGATTGAAATTTTAATAAAAGATTCATTCAAAATATTATATTTTTATAATTCTAAGACGATAATCTAATATTTGCGTCATTTTGCACTACCTCAAAAGAAAGAATATTAAAATACCTATGTTTTTAGTCTTTGAGTTTTTCTAGATCTACATAAACTTGAATCATCTACAATTTTTTTAGTTATGTGATTATTTTTAAGAAATAATATAATTTAAAAAAAAAATTACGTAGTTTATAATTTATATAAAAGAATGTTATATTATAATTTATAACATGAAATTTTAATCTTAAATATGTAAATTTATTAGATCATATATATTTCAATTAAATATCAAACATATATAATATATTAATTATATTTATTTTCTATTATTACTAATTTAATATAATTATAGTTAATTGTATATACCGTATATTTATCATCTCAAAAAATAAATAAATAATACATTCATTTTTAAATTATAAAATAATTTTTAAAGAATGAAATTATTAATCATCTAATAGGAATAAATTTTCATGAATAAAATTAAACTCTTTAACGTATAAATTAACATATTTAAGTGAGAATTATATTGTTATATTGTTATGAATGGTTTATTTATATATATTGTTATATATTCTATACTATTATTATGTCATTCTATACTATTATTATTATTCTATATTTATTTTACATAAAAAAAAAAGTTTTAAATGAAAAGTTTTATAGAAAATTGAAATAGTATAATTAAATTTAATGTCAAGAACATTATTTCGGTAATTAATGGAATTAATAAATTGTATTTAAAATAATATTTCTTATTAAATACAGTATTTATTTTAACAAAAATGGATGGAAAGTGTTAATTTTAACAGAAAAATAAAATTTTCTGTTAAAACAAGATTTTCTGTTAAATAGCCACTTTATATATAGAAAGATATAATTGTTTTTTTGCAAAGGAAAAAGGCAAAAGGCTGTAACAAACCGACCGGATACAATGAAAGAATGCATTTCAGTATCCAAGGGCCTTCTTTCTAGTTAATATTTAATTAAGATTTAATTATAAAGAACAAGCAAAAAGATCACACTCTCCTTGAGCTATTACAAATGAGTGAACTTAATTCTGATGCTTTTTTTGGCATTACCCGTCTTCATTTGAGACCATCACTTCTTCGGGCAACAAGACCCTGAAAACAGCGTAGTGATGATTTAAGCTCTTCTCCCCCTGTAATCTGTGAACACTACCCAAGGCACCAGCATTTGGATTTGTGAAAGCATAAAATATGCGCCTAATTCTTTGATGGACAAGTGCCATTGCACACCTACAATCAGAAAATAGATATAATTCAAATTAGAAAAAAAAAAAAAAAAAAAACCTTGACAACAGAATAGAAAGGTTGAGCGAAGTGGAGAAGCATTTTTTGACAGGAAGGATACGTTTAGAACTACAGCTTACATTGTGCATGGCTCCCAAACAAGGTATATGTCGTACCCAGTGCATAGATAAGGTCTGGCTGATACACAACTATTACCTTCAGCAAGAGTATCCAGTTTCGCATGATCCTCCACCTGACATAAAGTGCCGACTTATACCTTCTAACAGTATCAATCTTCCAAAATAAGTTTCAAACAATTTATTCAAGGGATATGAATATTTTGGAAAATTTATTCTATAGGCTTGCTGTATTTTATTGCCGTGGCAACAAAAAAATATGGTTTCAATTAACTGAGTCAATGACAGGCCAAAAAGATCTGTGGTTTTGTGGATTCTTTTATACAAAAGAAATTTTCTTTTAACTATATCAGGTTAAAACATAAGTGTGCTTTTGAAATTTAGAAAAACAAAAGAGAACCTTTTGAGCTGCTTCACTCACATTTTTCATATCTAGTTTTTGTCTCTTTGCTGGAGAGCCTGTGGAAGGAGACTGTATAGGTTCCATGTCAAAGGACTTGTCTTCAATCTCTCTTGAACCAGGGAAAAGTAGCCTGTCCCTAGCAGCAGAGGATTCAATGGCCACAAGTGCAGCATGTCGTAAAGGGTGCCAGTAACAAGAATTTGGTGAAGAAAATTGTTGCTCAGACCACCGCCAAGAATATAAACAAGAAACACCAGTAAATTGTCTGAGTTCACTGGTGTAAGCCTTTGAAAGCAGAGAGTCATCTGTTACAACATTGGAAATGGAACGGGTCGTGCAGACTTCTAGCTGAGAGGATCTAGTTTCATTGCTGCGTTTGTTATTACAAGTATTCCAAGAGCAGATTTCATCATGTGCACTCGCAATTACTTGCTTAACTGAAGGATCCACAATCACTGCAGCATTCACTATCTGAAAAGCAGAGGAGAATAGCCAGGCAAAACTGTAAGTAATCATAACTTCAGTAGTGCTAAGAGCGTGCTTCATATGTGCTTCAATTAACATCATAGCATCACTTGCAAGATAACCTCAATTAGTTTACTTAGTAATACTAATACACTGCAAAGTCTCTGGGACTAAAAATCAGGTGGCCTACAGTCCAAATACACAATCAATTTTAGACCAGATTAATAACAACAATGAAAAAACTCATCTCTATTTCTCACTGGAAAAAGAATGCCCAACATAGAAACCTTCACCACCAAACCCATCCGATGCATCAATTGGGTAACCCAAGATTGACGGTATGCATGTTTCAAATAATCTAGTGAGACATAGGTTGAGACCTTGCACAAACCAACACCAATTTTACTGTGTCTATTTTATTCTTTGACATAACTGTCTTGTACACCTATATTTTTTTTTATGGACACGAACATCCTTATATGTTACCCAGTGTTATTAGCCTCGTACCACCAGTTGGCACCAGTCAAGGAAGTTGAGATTTGAGTACACGTTTCACGGCAGAAACAATTTTGCTTCTCAGCTGACAAAGAAGTAAGAATCATACTCCTATTCTAAATTAACTGACCAGTTAGCCCCAAGTGAAACAAATGAATCTACTGCAGTTTAACTTAGCTAGAGAAAGCCAAATAAAAGAATTAGCTTTTGACTTAAGTGGCATGAGCAGAAGCTTGGTCAAGTATTCCAACAGTGAATCACTCCAATCATGAGAATGGGCTTCAATCAAGTAATCCAATCTAGTAAAGTTTCATCATCCCAAATAGAAAAAAACTAGTTTGGGAAGAGACAAGTAATAATACCAAACCATCATGAGATTTTGCCAACTCCACAGCGAACCTCATGAAACTGAACACTAATTGTGAGTCCTCTTCACTAAATCCAGTAATACCATCAATATTGCTGCAATTCAAAGCAAATAATAAATGGCACAAAAATTCAGGATAGTATAAAACAAATAATAATCTTGACAAATATATACTAGGATTGTAGTAAAGAAGAAAATTAAAACAATCGATTGAGCCTATACCGAACAATAAAACTAGAAAACGATTATCAACTCCTAGCTTGTAATTAGGTATTCTCTCTAGTATACTCCATGTGTACTTGGGCTATGCCTAACTAGGTGGTTTAATAAATTTCTTTCTACCTATAAGAAAAAAGAGAAATGATTACCAATTCCAAACAACACTCAAATATGTATCAGGGCTCATTTTTAGGAAAAGAACAATACATGTTCTAGTTGAAGTTAATAAATGATCTGAAACAACATATCATAGCCACACATTTCTTTTGTTGCAAGTATCCTTGCCTCCCAAATCTTGAAAAAAATTCTCAATACATGTCATTTCAGAAGCAAATAAACTAGTAGGAAACACCCATATGCACATTGTCTTGTACTCTCAGTGGAAACCTGCCGAAGCACATTGCAACAGATACACTGCACCCGCACACCCATTCAGCAGTAGAATCATTGGCAGTGGAATAGCCAATTTACCTCTAAGGCTGAAAATGAGCCAACTCATTTATAAGTTTCCATCCAGGTATGGCTAGTGCAGCAGTCCAATTTGTTGTTAGAATGCTCAAAGCGCCAACTCTTCAGCTTTGCTCAGAGCAGCTTGTTTGAAGCTGTATTTCTTTATTACAAACTCAAGAAGATCACACCCTAAACCTAAAAAGAAACATATTAACACATCTATATTCCTTAAAGATTCAAAGGTGTGTAAAGCTAGAAAACCACTTGGCAAAAAACAATGTAACCAGGATGTGATTACTTGTTTTCTTTCAATAAGAGTGGATAACTAGTCATTTTCATCTGTAAGACCCCTAGTCTCTAGACATCAAATATCCCCCTTTTTTAAAAAAGAAAAAAGAAAAAAAGCGAAAGACCACTGGATGCATATCAATTAGCCTTTTACAATTAAAAAAAAAAACCATGAAGAGATGATGGATAATATGAGAAAAAACCAACAGATTAAAATGATGGCAAAAAGCATACTAGGTTGGTGGGTGATACGATGTTGGCCAAAGCTTGCATTGTTCTTCCCACTCTTCTTTTGATGATGCAGCAGATTTGCTAACCTAAACAAGAATAAACCCAAGAGATATGAGTCTTAACTAGATGCTTAGTCCCACAGCAGAACAAACAAGATGAATAATAAGAACTATCTTTGAATTCAAAGATAATGATAAAGAAATTTCACTTTGCCCATGGATGGATAACTCTTTTCTCTTGAGAAAGGTTAAGAATCAAATCACTAATTTGAGCTTATGTTGTTTCTCTTGCATGTACTTTAAAAGCAAGTGTTTTATGCAGGTCACCTCCGATATAGCTATGCACTAATCAGAAGATATACATTACTTCTTCCCTAAGCTTGAAAATAGTTTTCAACAAGAATTAACTTGCAAATTAAGATATCAATAGGACCCACTTTTGTAATAAAAGCACTAAGCCGGTAGGCATTGACTATCTCTCGTACATCATGTTGCATGGTGTCCAACTGATTGCCATTTTCACATGCTAGACACAGGATTACTGCTAACTGAGTTTTCCCTATCAAGAAATTTAAAATTCGCCATTATAATCTGCAGATTAAAAAAAAAAAAAAAACTGCATTGGAGATATGCTAAAAATTTATTTATATAAAAAAAAAGAATTCTGTTCAACTCATACCTCCTTCAAGATATTTCTTCTGCACACGCTTCACATGGCGGAGATTCTCCAGAGGCGCTATTTGGTTTAAACGCCTAACAAGGAACAAGTCGTTACTTAACGATACTAGATAACTACATGATATTGGCTTATGCATGTCCATGTGAATGGCTCCATGCCAGTTATCAAAATAAATACTCGAGATGTTTGGATTAGTAACAAAAATACAATCAGAATTTCGGAAATCAATCAAGAGAAAGTATAAGAAAAAAGTACAAAGGCCACACCACCAGAAACATTATGTGAAGTGTTTTCCTTTATATATTTTTCCAACCAAACATTACAAAACAAAAAGAAGGAAATTGAAGCTAACCTTACCAAAGTGTTGGCGATCTTTGGCTCAATGACTGAAGCTAAAACATTAACTGTACATACACAAGAGAACCAAAAATTAAAATAGAAAAAAGAAAAGAAAAGAAAAAAAGACATTATAGAAATCTGTGGAAAAAGAGAATCGGAGAACCGCATAAAACGCATATAGAAAGCATAAAATCGTGGAAGAGGAAGATAGATTTGAGAAACAACCCGTGGGTTGTTGGCCGGGCGGGATTGGAGGCTTGTCTGGGACGTGAAGGATTTGCCACGCATCAGTGTGCTTGTTCATTGGCTCTGCTGCTTAACCCCTCAAAACACTTTGCGATCCCCTGACTCTGAGTTAGTATTGCAGTTTGCAGAGGCACAGTGCACTAGTGCAGTAGCGGCACTCCAGCTCCGACTCCGGGCAACCTTTATTGCTTCCCTTCGCATCAGCCAACGATCTTCATGGGCTCAAGATTCGGGCCTTGAGTTAAATCTTGATGTGGACCTCAACCACGTGGGTGGGTGGCCTCTCTAGCCCAACAAGCCCAACTGTGCGGTCTGTGTCTTTGAGGTTCGCGCTGGGCTTATTCTAGACATTCTAACAATGCGCCCCACCTCCCTACACATTCCAATTGGGAAGTATAGCCACAGTACAGAGATTAGAAGGCAGAGGATCTTCATGTCTCAGGCCTATACTTCCTTCAAAACATTCCACCAGATTCCAAAGCGACTGGGTAATTGAGAGAGAAGTTATACAAGCTTTTGACCCATTCAACAAGTACATGAATACTAGGATTGGGAATGAGCAGTCAGGAAATAGAATAAATTTCTACTTCACAGGGTCCTAACGTTTTCTTGGATCAACTTTGATTATGCACCTAGCAGTACACCGTTATCCATCTTAACCAATTTTTGTGCAACCAATATGTACTCACCTATTTTCAGCATTCTCTTTAGCCCTTTTTATGCTTGTAGGAGCAGTCTTACGATGAAATGAATGATGCTCAGAAAAATATATTTGATTTAAGAGCTTTTGTTGGGGACTTGATTATCGAGGATAATGTGAGCAGGTATAATCGGTTGCATGAATTGGTCTTACTTGTGCATTATTTGGAAATGATTGATCAGATATCTTGTCTCAGCACATTGATGAGTTTAGAACTAGATTATGTGCATTATTTTAATTTATACAATGTAAGTTTTCATGTGCTTCTAGTCAAAATATGGAATCTTCAGAAGCCATTTGGTTGCCATGATATGCAGTGATGACATATCATTGGAAGGCCTACAACAAGAGCTAGAAGACTGTAAAAATGATGATGGAAGTAATTTCATTATCATTTTTTTTGGACTTTGGATGTCCCTTCACAAATGGCAATGCATTTGTCAATGCTTCTTTAAGATGCAACTATTTTTTAAATGGATTTATTTATTTTTTCTCTTTGTACTTTTTCATTCTTGTTTCGTTGCTTACTAAAATTTTTTTCTTATGTTCTTTTTATAGGTTTATATATTAACGTTCCCTCCCCATGTATTTGGTCTCTTTAACATCATAGGTAGTTGCAAACATACTATCGAAAGGTGCAAAATTAAGGGAGTATACAAAGGGAGTCAAGAACTGATGGCATAAGTGTCATCAATTTATGTATTAGAGGATATATGTATAATTTGAGCCTTTTGAGATCAGTTTGTATCTAATGGTCAAGAAGTGACCATGTGTTTATTTGTTGCTCATCTGGATGACTGTAAAATAAACACTACTGGCTACGTGTAATAATCTCAGATGATCTAGGGCTGCCTCAGTGATGACATATAAATAGAAAGCGATAACATTGTAGAGGGCAGATGATCAAAACGTGAGCTGAGGCCATTCGAGCTGTGACTGAGAGGCGATTTAGGGTTTGCAAGAAAAACTTGTGAATCTCCGTGAGTGAGAGAGAGTTGAGGTCTCAGTGAGAGACCTGAATCTTGTAACCTGTTCTTGGTGCGTTTTGAAGAGGAATAAATGATCTCTGGCCAGTTCCCCCTGTGGATGTAGATCCGAAAGGATCGAACCACATTAAATCTGTCTTCTTGGTAATCTTGTTCTATTTTTTTTGCTGTTTTATTTTGTGGATCTATTATCTGTCTTTCGTTCAATCTTGGCTGAGTGTAGTATTTAGTGTTAATCTCTAACCCTAAGTACAACAAGTGGTATCAGAGCCCTGGTCGAGATGGGTTCTGCTAAGTTTGAGGTGGATAAATTCACGGGTAAAAACGATTTTGGTCTTTGGAGGATCAAAATGAGGGCTCTGTTAGTGCAGCATGATCTCCAAGATGCACTTCTTGGAGACAAGAAGCTGCCTAAGGGGTCCTCAGAGGAGAAATTGATCTCATCCTCCACTGAGAAGTGTAGACCCGAGATATTACAAAAGGCACACAGTGCCATGATTCTTTCCTTAGGTGACAAAGTGTTACGGGAGGTTGCTAGTGAAGAGTCAGCTGCAGGGATTTGGTTGAAATTAGAAAACCTCTATATGACCAAGTTCCTGGCCAATCGTCTTCATAAGAAGACTAAGCTGTATACCTTCAAGATGACCCCGGGTGCATCCATTGAAGATCATCTGGATGAGTTTAATAAGATCATCCTAGATCTTGCTAACATAGACATCAATATAGATGAAGAAGATCAGGCCATACTGTTACTGAGTTCTCTTGATAGTACATATGCTAACCTAAAAGAAACAATCATGTATGGCAGAGAGAGTCTGTCTCTAGATGAGGTGCAATCAATATTACATGCAAGGGAACTTCAGAACAATCCTGATCCTAAACCACAAACTGGTGATGGGTTAGTGGTTAGGGGAAGACCTGAGAAACCTAGTCATAAAGGAAAGAAAAATAGGAGTAGATCCAAATCAAAGGGAAAGCAACTGAAGTGTTTCCTCTGTCATAAAGAGGGACACTTCAAGAGAGATTGCCCTGAAAAGAATTCAAGAGAGGGGGCTAAGACTAAAACTGAAGGGAATGCATCTGTTGCATTGGATGGCTATGAGAGTGCTGAGGTGCTCTGTATCTCAGAGACTGAATCTGAAAATGAATGGATCTTAGATTCAGGTTGTTTTTTCCATATGTGTCCTAGCAAGTCTTGGTTTGAAACTTTCTCAAATATTGATGGTGGTTATGTCATGCTTGGAAATAATAAATCTTGTAAAATTCTTGGAATTGGTTCAATTAGATTAAAATTGCATGATGGTATGGAAAGAATACTAAAAGATGTAAGATACATACCTGAACTCAAGAGGAACTTAATTTCTCTGGGAATGCTTGACAAATCTGGTTGTTCCTTCAAGTCTGAGTCTGGAATCCTGAAGGTAACTAGAGGGTCCTTAATAGTGATGAAAGGGGAAATAAAAAATGGCCTTTATACCCTAGTAGGCCAAACTATTATAGGACATGCCTCTGCTGTCCAGAAACCCTGGGACAATGATACTGTGCTCTGGCACAAGAGGTTAGGTCATGTTAGCTATAGGGGCCTGAAGGAACTCCAGAAACAGGGGTTACTTGGTGGCAAAGACCTAGGTGACCTTCCCTTCTGTGAAGACTGTATATTAGGCAAGTCCACTAGAGTTAGTTTCAGACCCAGTACACAATTAACCATGAGAAGCTTGGATTATATCCATTCTGACTTGTGGGGACCTGCTAGGGTAAGCTCCCATGGTGGGGGGAATTATTTCCTATCCATTATTGATGACCATTCTAGGAAGGTGTGGGTTTATATCCTCAAGCAGAAAAGTGATACCTTTAATAAATTTAAGGAGTGGAAAACCTTGGTTGAAAATCAAGTGGGGAGAAAGGTTAAGAAGCTTAGGACTGATAATGGGCTTGAGTACTTATCAAATGAATTTAATAACTACTGCCAAAAGGAGGGAATTGCAAGGCATAGGACAGTAAGGGAGACACCCCAACAGAATGGCTTAGCCGAGAGAATGAATAGAACAATTCTTGAGAGGGTTAGGTGCATGTTGTCTAATGCCAAATTACCAAAAACTTTTTGGGCAGAGGCAGTTACTACTGCTGTGTATTTGATAAACAGAAGTCCATCCACTGCCCTAAACTTCAAAACCCCTCAGGAGTTATGGACTGGTAAGCCCTCTGATTATAGTAATCTGAGGGTATTTGGATGTGTTGCCTATGCACATACCAAAACTGACAAACTGGAACCAAGGGCAGTAAAGTGCATCTTTGTTGGATATCCAGAAGGTATAAAAGGTTATAAACTTTGGATAGAGGAACCTGGAAAACAAAAATGTATAATAAGTAGAGATGTGACCTTTAATGAGTCACAGATGGCCAGGTCTCAACTGACTACTGTTGAGACACAACCTACTACTGTCAATGACAGGATTCAGTTTGAGGTGGAGTCTTTGGACTCCTTGCCTGATGAAAGAACTGTACAACCAGTTGACAACTCTAAAGCCAACTCAGACAGTGATCAAGAAACAAATCTTGATTCTTATAACCTAGTAAGGGATAGGTCAAGAAGGATCATAAAGGCACCTCAGAGATTTGGACAGGCTGACTTAACTGCTTATGCCCTAGCTGTTGCACAAGACATGGAAGACCTGGAACCAAGGTCTTACAAAGAAGCCATGCATAGCAAGGAAGCAAGTAATTGGCTTCTTGCTATGCAAGAAGAAATGGAATCTCTTTATAAGAACAAGACTTGGGAAATGGTGTTAAAACCTGAGAAGGTTAAAGTCATAGGGTCTAAATGGATATTCAAAAAAAAAGGAGGGCATAACTGGGGTAGAAAAACCTAGGTATAAGGCTAGGTTAGTGGCTAAGGGTTTTACACAGAGGGAGGGCATAGATTTCAATGAAATCTTTTCTCCTGTGGTAAAACACAGTTCTATCAGATTACTGTTATCCTATACTGCTTTTCATGATTTGTCTTTAGAACAATTGGATGTTAAAACTGCTTTTCTGCATGGTGAATTAGAAGAAACCTTGTACATGCAACCACCTGAAGGTTTTGTGGATGAGTCCAATAAGAACTATGTGTGTTTGTTAAAAAAATCTTTGTATGGATTAAAACAATCCCCAAGACAATGGTATAAAAGATTTGATACACATGGTTGAAAATGGTTTCAAAAGATGCAATTATGATAGCTGTGTATACTTTAAAAGTTCTGATAATGTCACTGTGTATCTACTTTTATATGTTGATGATATGCTCATTGCTTGTAAAAACAAAGATAAAATTGAGCATGTAAAGGAAATGTTAAGATCTGTTTTTGACATGAAAGATCTTGGATCTGCTAAGAAAATCTTAGGTATGGAGATAATTAGAGATAGGAAAAACAGACTACTCTACTTATCCCAAAAGACATACTTATTAAAGGTACTTAAAAGATTCAACATGGAATCTGCTAAGGCAGTAAGTACCCCAATAGCACAGCACTTTAGACTTTTTGTTAGTCAGTCTCCTAAAACTGATGAAGAAAGGAAATTCATGACAAAAATACCATATGCAAGTATGGTAGGCAGTATCATGTATGCCATGGTCTGCTCTAGGCCAGATCTTACTTTTGCTGTCAGCCTAGTCAGTAGGTTCATGGGAAATCCTGGGAAAACTCACTGGCAAGCCTTGAAATGGGTATTCCAGTACTTAACAAGTTCCTACAGCCTAGGGTTATGTTTTGGTAATAATGTGGTGAGTGGTCAAGAAATCTGTGGTTTTGTAGACTCTGATTTTGCTAGTAACTTAGATACCCGAAAGTCACTAACTGGCTATGTATTCACTGCCTTTGGTGGGGCTGTGAGTTGGAAATCCAACTTACAGTCAGTTGTAGCCTTGTCTACAACAGAGGCTGAATACATAGCCATGACAGAGGCTATTAAAGAAGCTTTATGGCTGAAAGGTATAACAAATGAACTAGGTTTATATGAGGGTGATATCACAGTTTACTGTGATAATCAGAGTGCTTTACATCTTACTAAAAATCAAGTTTTTCATGAAAGATCTAAACACATTGATATAAGACTCCATTTTGTAAGAGATGTGATTGCAGGTGGAGATGTTAAAGTGAAGAAGGTGCCCACTGAAGACAATCCAGCAGACTTGATGACTAAACCCTTACCAAGATCCAAGTTCAAACACTGTTTGAACTTGCTGAAGATGGAAGAAGGATAACCTGGGGACTAAAGGTGGGAACTGGCCAGAGATGGGGACCCTTGGAGCCAAAATTGGTGACAAGGTGGAGATTGATGGCATAAGTGTCATCAATTTATGTATTAGAGGATATATGTGTAATTTGAGCCTTTTGAGATCAGTTTGTATCTAACGGTCAAGAAGTGACCATGTGTTTATTTGTTGCTCATCCGGATGACTGTAAAATAAACACTACTGGCTACGTGTAATAATCTCAGATGATCTAGGGCTGCCTCAGTGATGACATATAAATAGAAAGCGATAACACTGTAGAGGGCAGATGATCAAAACGTGAGCTGAGGCCATTCGAGCTGTGACTGAGAGGCGATTTAGGGTTTGCAAGAAAAACTTGTGAATCTCCGTGAGTGAGAGAGAGTTGAGGTCTCAGTGAGAGACCTGAATCTTGTAACCTGTTCTTGGTGCGTTTTGAAGAGGAATAAAATGATCTCTGGCCAGTTCCCCCTGTGGATATAGATCCGAAAGGATCGAACCACGTTAAATCTGTCTTCTTGGTAATCTTGTTCTATTTTTCTTGCTGTTTTATTTTGTGGATCTATTATCTGTCTTTCGTTCAATCTTGGCTGAGTGTAGTATTTAGTGTTAATCTCTAACCCTAAGTACAACAAGAACAATTTACGGCAAGTTGAATTGGATTCTATTAAGGTTTGTGCTTACTGAAAAAAATACTTTCATCCTATCGTCACTTGATTTATAAATTTTTCTCTTCTGGGCTTCGCTTGACGGCAGTCTGACAATTGCCTTATATAGCACATACTACCATGGTGTTCACAGCATAAAGCGGATGCTTAGTTGCAATAAATCCTTTTTAATTCTTTGTGTACAAAAGATGGTGCAAAGAGTATTCTCTATCTTAGGAGGTCAGCTCCTTTGAAATAGTCTGATATCCACATCTTTATCAGATAATTTTGTTCAAAGATTTTGGTAGTGTAGCATTACATTCCTATATAGATTTTCTTCTAAGCCTTACCTTTTATGTTGACTCTACTTGAGCTACATATATGACAGACAAGAAGAGTTTTTAACTAACCTGAATGTAAGGTGATAATAATTGGGTGGGGGAACTTGGTTCCTTTGGGCCACGGAGCATCGCTTTAATTTTAGTTATTTTTAAGAGGATAGTGTTGATAACATGTACGTTTTGATTATAAAAAAACATGGACGTTAGTTGGGTTTATCCTATGAGAATTTTGCTTGGATGTCACAAAAGCTCTTGATTCTTCAGCCAATTAGACTTCAAAGAATTTTGATGTTTTTTCTTCTTCTAGCTAGTTGGGAGTATCTTTTTGTGCACTTGAGTTGTGTCCCTCCTCGATCTTAATAAAATTTGCACTACTTTTAAATAAAAAATGTACTTCATTTATCATTCATGAAGCTTTGGCCATTACACTTGCATTTTTAGAGCTCCTAAGTTTTAGTTACAGACACATCATTGATGTTGCAGGCTTTCTTGTATTATATATATGTGGAACTGCATACAAGCATGTATATGCACATGAATGAAGAGTAAATTATTTTTTACCTGTTGGAATGGTTGTCATCCTTGCTGTATTGCTCATCAATTGTCATTCTTGCTATATTGCTCATCACAGCACTGTACAAAATAGATGATTAGACTTTAGACATGCAGTGTGATTTGTTTTCAATCATTGGAAATTTTTGTGTAGTAGAGATACTATTCCTTTTTGAGTACTTATTTTAGTAGGTTCACTTTTCTTGACTGCTCTGGTCCTTCTATATTTCTGCCATTGCAGGATTATAACAAAGAAAGCGATAATCTAGTGTCTTTTCACGATCAAATTCGTGCATGTGACAGCATCTTGTCACAGATGGAAACTCTCGGTGGATTTCAAGTATGTTGGCCCTTGCTTGGCAGTGAGCTAATGAAAACTTGCATGCAGCTTCTTCAGTGAGACTGTTTATATACAACATATCTTAGATATTTTTTTTAAACTAATGAAACGGCTTGTTAAGCATATTTGTCTGAAGGTGAGATTGTGAGTTCAAGACACATTGTCTTAGCATGTAACTTACCAATCATAAAAGGGAAGAAAAGAACTCATTGGCTATCCTGCCAATTTCAGCAACATTATAACATTGCCATGCAAAAATTTCCATATTTTGATTTTGTTTGCAGTGTACATTTTAAGCAATAAAGGAGATGGGGGCTTTTGATCAAAGACTCGTTTGACTTACATCCAAAATGTATTCCAACAATAATTAGGCATATGAAGTACCAATCGACTTATTATTTATGTGCCGAATTAATCTTATTGGTAAATGCTTGTAACCGATTGCCTTATCAATGGGGATAAGGCCCAACTTCTTTTACAGTTGTACTATGCCCATGAAGTTCAAGAGCAGACTAGTGCATGAGCTGTTTATTTCTCTAGGTTCCTTCCCACAATAGTTTCTGGATATACTAAATATTTAGATAGCACCACTTGGATCCCACACCCAGCATCTTATCTGAGTAAAGAATAATAATTACTAACTGGCGGAATATGCAAAATATACATTTTAGAAAGTTTTATTATTGCCTTTTGCAAGTGGATCATTCACAGGCTGTGAAAAAGAAAACATGAATAATAGGCACTAGTTTCATTTTGTTGTTGCTTAAAGGATATGTTGGAGGGCGCGGTCATTTTTTCCTATAGCCATTGTGAACAATGATAGTTGTTTGTTTTATCTGTAAGATGTGTAACTAAAATTCCATGAGAAAGCTTTGGATTCAGTTAAAATAATATACACTCTCTGTTTACACGTTGTTTTGGATTGATTCTTCAGCATGATTTGTTATTATAATATTTTGTTTCATATCCATTTCTATTTTTGCATTATATTTATTTCATTGAATCCCGAGCACTTGGGTTTGTTTCTTTCACTTTTCAATAGTGGTGTTCATGGACATTTTATTTTCTAGGCTGAAATCGATTCCTTAAGTTTAGAAGTCTATGGATATGGGTTTGAAGCTTAAGAATCATAAGGTATTATTGTTTATATGTGAAGCTATGACTTATTGTTCAATTGAAGTCTCAATTTTGAGAATCACGAGAACATGGCTTGTTGATCGTATTAGATCTTAGTGATGCTTTCATCTTGTCACTTGTCCATGTAAACCGTTTGATCCAAGATATCTTGTGTGGAAGGAAAAGTGAACCAATTAGTTAGACAACAAACGCAAGAGTAGAAAAAAACTCTACTCATGTAAAGTTCCACTTAGGTATTATTTCATTTATTTGTCCTTTTTCTTAGGGAAAATTCTATTTGCAGTCCATATATATGGACTGCAATGCAATCAATTAATGAAACAGAGCGTTTCATTCTTATTAGAGCTGCGTCTCTTACCCGAACGAGATGGAAGACCCTTTGTGTTATTAATGCAATGTAGCGTTTCATTCTTAATTTAGCGCTGCATCCCTTAACCAAAACGAGATGGAAGACACTCTGTTTCTATCGTCCCTCCAAATCCCCCAAATCCCTAGCGTTCGTCCCTCTAAGTCCTTAGCCACTGTAGAGAATGAAAATGGCAAGGACAAGAAATTTGAGTCTCTAGTGTTTTCTTCTCAAGCTCTTGCGAAAGCCTTCTCCTTCGCCGAGGACTATCTTCATCGAGTTCTTCTTCACCGAGTACCACTTCACCTCTTCGTCGAGTACCACTTTTCTGAGTACCCATGCCGTTGTCTCTCAAGAAAGTGTCCATTGGAGTACCATGTCGCCGAGCTAGAATTTATTAAGAGCTGGAATTTGAACCAGTGGACGAGCACTTATTAAGAGCTGAAATTTGAAATTCGGTTTAATTGTGCTCTTCCAAAAGTTCTCATGGAATCACCTAGACTAGGTTGGTGCCTACCCTTTGGGTATGGCTGTTGTATTTTATTGTATATGGTTGACTCTTTTGTAGCCAACTATAGCAAATTACATTGTTTTTTTGTAAGGGTGATGCTACAAGCGGATCCCGATTGGGTCTTGTTTCACCTTTTTATTTTTATTTTTTAGTTTTTTTATATTATTTTTAATTTTTTTTTACATAATTTTTTTAACATCTTAAAATATTTTTAAAAAAATCACATTATTATTTAAAAATATTTACTTAAAAATAATATTAAAAATAAACTAAAAATAAAAAATAAAAAGGTGAGACGGGACCCAATCAGGACCCGTTTCACCAGGAAGGTTAGCAATTTCGTTTTTGTAATGCACATCAACTGCTCGAGTGTATTCCTAGGAGAATGTTGTTGGATTATTTTCATGGTATTAGTCATGTTGCCAAGAACATTGAATTAGCAACCTACGGTTGTAGTAAAGTGTCCTTCTGTTGGATTATTTTCATGGCTGTTGGATTGAAATGTCCTTCTGTTTAACTCAAAATATGAGTTGCTTCTTCAGGTATAATTTATACCAAGTGCTTAAGATATGGTCCGCTTGCATGTATGCTATGGGTAAAACATGACTTCAGAAATCATCATTTTCTCTTTGATTTCTACTCATCTTCAGTAACAAACCTCAATTATAAAAAAAGAAAAGAAAAGAAAAGATAGACAATTTCATACTTCTCAGATCATTTAGTATGATAAGACTAGGAACATTTTTAGGATGGAAAACTGTCAATAACAATAAAATATATATAATTGCTAGTTTATGCGCTGATTTCTTTGGGCAATAAGGAAATCAGATATTTTTCTCACCGGAAGTTTAAAAAAAAAAAAATTCTTCAAGTTCGCAGCGGGACTTTTACCAGTTCGCAGCGAGACTTCTACCAGTTTGCTGCAGGACTTCTACCTCTGTATGTCTTACCAAATTCAAGTATAGAAGTACAATATAGTATGCCTTGATGTTTATAGAGTCTTGAGGGGCGGCACTGCAGAATCGCAGATTGAGCAAGGAGGGGAGGGGTTGTTTTGATTTAGGGTGTTTTGATCTAGGAGTGTTTTGGTCAAGTCATAGATAAAATGAGAATATTTTTGTCTATTCCTAATATGGACTGCAAAGAAGTCCAATAAATTGGACTATACTTAGCATCACTCTTTTTTTAGATGCTCAAATCCTGAATCTTGGTAATTGGTGCATTGTTTTATAACCTGTTTTGATTGCATTCTCTTTCTTTTCTTTGAAACTTTATTTTGGATGGGATGGGGAGGCAGGACTCTAGGATTTATTTTGAGCTATTTTTTGTGAGTTTGTCATTCTACTTGATAACAGTCTCTGTTTCTTGTAGTCACCATGTTAACTGAAAAATGTGTAAAAATTGTGGGCAAAAACAGTTTTGAAGTTGAGTAGTGCTATAGGTACACGGCCCCGTGTACTTTTTGCGAAATTGGTGATGTGGCGGCTGAAAGATTAAGAAAAAAATACACAAAAAAATGATGAGAGAGAAATAGATATTAGAAACACGAATAACTAGACCAGAGGATTTGTAAAATTAGCATTTTTATATGGTGTGTATGCAAAAAGTACCCAAGCCATACACAAATAGCATTTTTGTTTGATTTTTTTGTCTGAGCAATTTTCCTGGAGATGGGTCATTAAAAAATTTCGAAGTTGCATCTCTGAAGTTAGTATTTATAAACCATTCCTTTTTTCTCATGTGCTATAAGTAAAATGCTTGTTTTCTGTTCTTTGAACAGGTAGCTGAATCAAAATTAGAAAACTTTGTTGAAGACATTATAGTTCCTCCACGGATGGTTGACATAATTGTTGATGGAGAGGTATCACTGGTTTCTGTACGAAAATTTTTTTCGTTCTTGTTATAATTGATCTTGTTCCTTTTAAGTGTTAGTTTTTGCCTTTTCCCAAATCAAGGAGTTTCATTGATTAACCTATCAAAAAAGATTATCAGGACTTGGTTAATATTTATGTGTAGGAAGTTAATTATGGAACAAATATTGATGGAGGTGATTTGAGAGCATTCTACACCTGTGCTGTCCATTTTGTTGTTGTTAACATACTTGCAATGAAATTTTTGTCCAGATCAATGATGAGTACATGAGAACTCTTGAGATTCTAACCAAGAAGCTGAAGTTTCTAGAAGTGGATCTTATGGTCAAGGCTTCAAAAGCTCTAAAAGATGTTCAACCTGAGCTAGAAAAACTACGGCAGAAAGCAGTTTCAAAGGTTATTGACTAGGATTTCCTGATGCATAGGCTAATGATAATTAATTATTTTTCTTTATTATATACATTGAACATCTCTACAATATTATTAAGACTAGTTTGATGCCCTTCACATCATCATGCATATCTTATATACTAATCTGTAGTTGTTTTGCTGTTTACACCCATGGAGGTATTTATATATGGATGATACCTTGTTTAGACTGGTTAGTATTAATTTGTAATAGCTAGTCATTATAAATTCAAGATGAGATAAATAGAATAACTGTCGTTAGTAATAAAGTCTTAAACTTAGAGTTCTTGGCGAACCTAAAGCTTTATTGACATGTACAATTGACCCTATCATGTTGTCTGTTCAATCATATTTTCCACTTCTAACATATGTTGGAAAATACTACAATTTGACATTTTTGTTATTGGTATATCGGTTTAATACTTGAGCATAATTACATCGAAAATGAGTACAATTGCATCAACTTGTAATCTAGCATTTTATTTTGTCCTCTAGCACAGAAGTTGAAGCCTGAGGTAATGTGCTAAGACCAAAGATTGTCATGAGGATAGGAATTAAGGATTCTCTTCAATAGCTTTCTCTTGTTTAGTTGCAGGTGCCAGTTACCTAGGAAAAATTTCACACATTTAATGGGGATTAGACATATGAATTGTAAAGTATTGGGGCCGAATGCTTAATGAATCAAATTTTAACATTTTCCAACTTGCCATTTTCTTCCACATTGTCAGTGGATTAATGATCACATATGAAATGTTTATATTGTACTGATCTTTCTGCAGGTCTTTGACTTCATTGTACAGAAGCTTTATGCATTGAGAAAGCCCAAAACAAATATCCAGATCTTTCAACAGAGTGTTCTTCTAAAATACAAGTAGTGTCTAAACCACTTTCTTAGTTCTTATGTCACAGGATAATTTGACAATGGTTTATCATATAATTATTCTGCATTCATCTGATACTTCTTCTTTTTGGTTTTTTCTTTCCGTGGTTTACATTATCATAGCTAACTTGTTTGTTATTCAATTGCTTCTAGATGATATATTCATCATGTAGGACATGGCAATGTGCTGTGTTTGATCTTTCTGTGATGTATTTTTAGCATCTAGCTTGTGAGTTTTAGCATAGGAAAATAGTGAGGTTTTTTTACTATATTTGACTTGCAACTGTAACTTCTTTCTATTGTTGCAACTTTCTTATTTTGTTTACTTATGAAGTTTCTTGAGATACATTTATTTCCATTCATCATTAACTCTTACAATATGAGTTCTCCTCAAACACACGTGCAGTTTACTTTTTTGAACCTGTTAGGGAACAGCTATACATATTTTAATTCTCTTTTGAGTTGCCAATTAGAAAGACTTTGACTCCACATACATTAGAGCAGTTATGTGTGTGCAATTTTTTATAAGAGATTGGGGGTGTGGGGACTCGATCTCTGGATACCCCTTGTGAGGGAGGGGAAGCAAAGGCCATTAGATTGGAAGGCCATTAACTTTAGGTGTATATCCCATCCCTTTCTCTTGATCATTTTTTAAATAGGTAATCAAGAATTTTATTCAAAGTTTCTTGATCATAAGGTTGAGAACTTATCTTATACTGTTATTATTTGAGCTGGTCACTTATTTAGCCCATATTTTCTTTTCTACCTTTATATACTCCATGTCATATAATGACTTTTTTTTTTTTTGTTGGGGGGCGGGGGTTGGTAGGGAAGGGGGTTTAATCATGGGCATTTTATAGTATTGTATGGAGCGTGGCAATGATGGTATGCTGTGTGCTATTCTACCTTTATATATTCTATGGAGGTATGTTGTTTCCTTTCTCAAAGAACATGGCAATGAAGTATATACCGAGGTCCGAGGAGCATACTTTGACACAATGAACAAGGTTAATGCTAATAAATCATCTCTCTTTTAAACTAGCATTCTTCAGATGAGGACTTAAATTCTCATTAAATTGTCACTTACCCAATTCTATCTTTATGAGGACTTGACAGTGGTCATTTGCTTTAAACTGTTTGTTACCCTGGAAGTTTGTAATGGTAGATGGTACTTCAGATATTCAATTTTTTCTAGGGAATTTTTACTATATTACACCCAAGCTCTTCTAATCACTCTGAACTTTTCTAGCACATTTTAATAGCTAATCCGATTGTGCATGGCTTAAAAGGATTGTGATAATTTTTTCATGCAGATGCCTTGGCATTGATATTTTTGTAGAGTATTGAGTGCAGCTACATGCTTTTCAGGTCTTAAGTGCACATTTCAGTGCTTATCTTCTGGCCATGGAGAAATTACAGTTGGATATAGCAACATCAAGTGATTTGATTGGTGTGGAGGCAAGAGGCACTGGTCTTTTTTTAAGAGGAAGGGAACCCCTAAAGAACCGGTCTGTGGTTTTTGCTTTGTGGGAGAGGAGAAAAGTTTTGAAGGTTTTTTTTTTCAATATATATATTTAATTCCTTTCCCTGGCAGCTGTGGAAAAGGATTTGATTTGTTAATTCCTATGGAAGTAATGCATGTAGCTTCTCTTGGCAACCCCACACTTATATTTCAATTTCAACTCTTTGGGCATGTATCTCTTTCCTTTATGAAAATTTTATTATGTTGATTGACAATAATTAGTTGCTTCCTTTATATAATGTAATTTAATCACACATTAAAATTCCTAGTTGCTAAATTTTACATTGTAATGCATGCTTAAGGGAATGATTCAAACATACTTCTAGCATATTTAAGCTTCCTTCTTTTTCTAAAAATTCCTTTATGTATTAAAAGATTTATATTAGTATGCCATGCAAGTGAATTCAACTTAAGTTCAATTTTTTTATTAGCATTACAGTTTCTACTGACTTGTTCAAAACTCTTAGACAGATGCATTATAATTTTTACGAGTTGTGGAGAAGTCAGTTGTGCTCTAGTGTACCTGCCACTTTTCACTTATTCAACCAATTATCTTCTATATAGAGATGTTTTGAATTGGACCTTTCTCACTAGATTTCTTGTATTTTTGGTTTTATTTCCTTTTTATTGGTATAAATTGCATATATATGGATCCTGTATCTAAAGAATTGAACTATTTTTATCTGGCTAAATAGTTTTTGCTCAACTGGATCTAGAGATTTCTGTGCGATAGTGATTTCTTCATTGAGAATCTTAGGAATCTGAGGTTGGTTGGAGATTGGACTATTTTGGACAAATATTCCTCCTCCTCAACTGCTGGATTCTTGGACCTTAGTGATCAGATGATGAATTTTATTTTTCCTTAATGCAGTTAGTTAAAAACTTCAGAGGATGAAAAATTGCAAAAGAGGGTTAAAAACATGTAGAAACTTACTAAGTCTCTCCACTTCTTGATTAGTTTTGTTAAAAGGATAATTTAAAGTATACCCTGTGTTCTAAAAGAACTAGTTTTTATGGTTCAATTTTGGGGTACATTTTTGGAACTTGTGTCTTATCTTTTTTCTTATTTCATACTCTCATTTGTTTTTTTTTTTTTGTTATTATTTTCAAATTTAAAAATGCATTGTGGTAGAAACTGGTACTTAATTGCTTTCTTATGCCATGGTTTGAAATTATCAGGTAATTGATGAACGTGCTTTAATTCCTCATATAGCCGAAGCCAGCTCCAGCAAGTATTGTGGATACTGCAACTTCTGAGTACTGTGGAGTTTGCTCATCCCATTTATATTATTTTCCAAATGATCATGATTCTAATCCTCTCATGATAAACATTTTGACATTTTTGTCTCTTGTCTACAGGTATCATTTCTGTGATGATTTCTTTTTTGAGGAATCCATGTTTTATGAGTTTTTGCAGGTAATTTATGAAATGAGTTCTAGTGGTTCTTATCAAGTTCTATTAGAATAATTTATTAAAAACATTGGTGGCCATGACATGTATGTGTTTAATTAAACAAACCATAGTTAGAAAAGGACATGCATTAAAGGCATTTTTCTTATATTTGTTGTCCAAAAGCAATAAGATAGATTAGCGATTTTCATATTGTCTTTGAGATTATCAGGTTCGTTCACCATCATTGGTGAGCATTTCAATTCAATACTTCCAAATTGTTATGATGTTATTGGCTTAATGCTCATGATTCAGATAATACATCAACACCAGGTATCTGAACTCTAATATAATGGTATTATTTATTATTATCAGTATTGTTGTTGTTGCTGTAATTGTTATTGTTGTTCTTCTTCTTAAGTGAAGAACAATTATCAAGATGTTTAAGGGATTTAGCATTTGTTGCCTATTGTACTTGTTCTTTACCGGTGCTGTGTAAGGATTCCGTGGGTTTAAATGTAGAAATGTGATGAAATGGATGTAGGATTGCAGACAAAAGGAATACAGTTGATGTAAATGCAGCTTTCTATATAATAACGAAATGACAATGAAATGAATGAAAGCAAGTTTGTGATTGAATGGAGAACACGGATAGAAATTGAATCATGCTGAGCAACTTTGAGGGTGCTCTTCCTCCAAATACTTACAAGTTACACAATAGTTGTTCAGATTTCAGATAACTAAACACTACCCTCATTCCTCCTACTTATTCTAATTCACCCAGGCCGTGGGCCAACTAAGACCATAGGCCACTCTACTAAGCTTACTAGGCCCAAAGGCCACTAACAACTTAACAATCAATAAAAGATAACAGAAGCCCATCAACTCGGCCCAACTACTTTGGGTTCCTAACAATCTCTCCCCCTTTAAAGAACCTTGTCCTCAAGGTTCACTGCCACAAAACAACTTAAACAACCTCATTAAAATAAAAGATAAAAAGCCATCAGTCAAACCCCTTAAGCCCCACCCAATCAAATAGTGATCCTAAGGAACTTGAGGCCACTTTTAACATTCTGCAAGGAAAGGTGCTTGTCCAATGGAAGCTTCCCCAGGGCAGTGAGAAGTTGGTTGTTAAAGATTTCAAAAATCCGATCACCTCCAACGTCCACTCTTATAGCACTGAAACAACTTTTATGACCATGGTTTTCATCATGATGTTGTGTTCGACATGCATATCCATACCAGCAATCTTCCTTATTTGATGCATATCCATACCAACAATTGTTGCAAACGTATGTTGTAGCAGTAATCATCTCAACATGGTTCAGAGGCATCCTTGTTTGATCAATTTCTCTGTTGTTGGACCTTGGTAATCCAATATGAGACAACATCCTACAATGTTCTGCCCATCTGAATAATACACCTCTTTGTGATATTTTGTTCGTGCTGATTCTTTGCATGTACAACCTCAGGAATCCTAGAAATAGAGCAATCTGAGATTGGTTTAAAAGTCTCGTGACTACAAGTAGGCTGGAAGTTGCTTCCCGTAAACTGTTGAGCATTCCAATAAGCACCACAAAAGACTCTATCACATCCTAAACAGTGCTGAGGTACACTAATATTAGTTATGGAAGGTATCATTCCTGCACATTCTTGACATTGAAGATGGACAGTGTTCTGGTTGCAGTGAAACCCCTCCAATTCAGTACCATATTGAGGGACTGGAAGGTCTAGGTTATTACTGACTTCATCTCTTCCTTGATTGGACTGTTCAATAGACCATTTTCCATTCGTAGAATCTTTTTTAGGTCCAAAACCTGGGTCCAAATTATCAAAAATATCACCCATAGAACCCCCAAAAGGGTCCAATGATTTGGTTCGTTCATGAGCTATCCCTACCAAGGTTCTTTCCCTTCCTCTATCAAAAGGTTGAAAGACCACTTGAAATCCAACAACATACCGTACAAATGCTTGTGCTCCTCCTTGTTCAGTTTCTATCCAAAATGGTGAAAAACCACATATGTAAAAGATTTCTCCAGCACTCCCCACATCTACATCTTGACCATAGGTCCATTTGAGCACCTCTGGAACTAAGTAGTAAGGAGCTTCACTAAAAACATTTGACTTAAAAAGGACCCCTTCCTTACGAATCCTGCAAGTCTTGAGATGATAAAATGGATCTGAACTTGTAGAAAGCAACCTCAAGTAAGCGTCTACATCAAAATAATGGCCATAGGGAGACCAAAATGCCATACAGAATAATAGCACCACACGTGACAGCATTAAAACCTTCCCAGCAAGAGGCAAATTCACTATCGTTTGCCCATAGTTTCTACATTTTCTTAGCATGAAGCTAACTAGACAAGCATGCATTCCCTCAATATTTAGCAACAATTTCCCAGCAACTAATCTCTTAGATGCCACAAAAACACTCCATCCCATAAGTACATTAACTATGTACTCTCTTTCTTTATCGAAAGGCTCCAAAACAACTCTCATAGACATTTTATCAAGCAAATGGTAAGGGAAAAAATTCTTACTCATTGATCTCTTCATAGCCGTACCTCCCATTCGATCCCAGTCAGCGTGTGTGTCCCCAAGTTGCTTCCCAAACGGCAGACTTCCCCCGTAAACGTCGAGGTGGACAGTGGCCGAGTCTTCGAACTCTACCCCTTTTTTAGTTTCTTCAGCTGAATCAACAGGGTTTTCTTCTACTGCATTGGTCATATCATCCCTGCATCTAGGAGCGTTCAGACACCTAGAAGCATCGACACTTAGCTGGAGCAATAGCCAGTGTTGCGTTCGAACTAGACTTGCAGAACAATAGCTGGAGCAAATCCCTGGATCAAAAATCTGCAATCGAGGAACAATGGTTGAAATTAGGGGTTGGAAAAATAATTGGCAGCTGAGGTAGCCTTGAAGGATGAGGGTTTCTGGAAAACGAAACCGGTGTTGTTGTTGTTGTCGCAGTTCGGAGCAGATGATTTTGGTCTCCTTTCAGAAGAGGGTTAGGGTTTGGGTGAGAGAGGAGGCCATGATGAATGTTTTCGTGTCACTCACCTCTTTATCTACAGATTCGCTTGCCTTCAAACCGACAAAATCCACTGCATTTTCATAAGGAATTTCGTCGACATCCGGTGTATTTTTGAGAAGCGGTTCCAGAATTTTTTGTTCATTTGTTTCCTCTACCTCATCGTCTTCCTGGTCTTGCGATTCCATAAGAGATAGCTTGAAAACCTTGAAGCTTTCCTGGTATTGATTGAATGATAACTGAAGCCCCTGCACTTGATCGAGTAGTATCTTCATCAAATCGAGTTGCTGTTGGCAGAATTGTCTCAGATCCATGAGAATCGGTTGCATTTTCTCATGCTGGTTGTTGAATCGTACGCCGTCTGCCATGGAGGATCGTAGGCTCTGGATACCAATTGTAAGGATTCCGTGTGTTTGAATGTAGAAATGTAATGAAATGGATGTAGGATTGCAGACATATGGAATACAGTTGATGTAAATGCAGCTTTCTATATAATAACGAAATGACAATGAAATGAATGAAAGCAAGTTTGTGATTGAATGGAGAACACGGATAGAAATTGAATCATGCTGAGCAACTTCGAGGGTGCTCTTCCTCCAAATACTTACAAGTTACACAATAGTTGTTCAGATTTCAGATAACCAAACACTACCCCCATTCCTCCTACTTATTCTAATTCACCCAGGCCGTGGGGCCAACTAAGACCATAGGCCACTCTACTAAGCTTACTAGGCCCAAATGCCACTAACAACTTAACAATCAATAAAAGATAACAGAAGCTCATCAACTCGGCCCAACTACTTTGGGTTCCTAACATGCTGTCATGCCTTCTGTACGGTAGATGCTAAGTTCTTCTTCTTGTCATGACTTCTTGTCTTAGTCATCCGATCTTTAAATATTTAAGTGTTCTTTTGTATACTTCTTATGTACACGGGTTTTGCCTATTCATTCTTAATAATATATTTACTAAAAAATAAGTATCAAGATGTTTAGAGGATTCTGAATTTGTTGCCTAACTTGTTCTTTACCAGTGCTGTGTCATTGTATGATCTTTTCCTTTTGTACTGTAGAGGCCTGCACATCTGTCTATGTGCATTCTGTATGGTGTACCTCAGAAGTCGACTAGTTGATTTTTGTTGCTGCTTTATCTGATGTTTCAGTTGCTTGGCAGTCAATTATCTAGTTGTCTGCATCACCATGGCATTGCTATTCTTCATCCGATTGAGTTATTATTTGCTTGTATAATAGTTGGATTATATGTTGCACTGAAATTTCAAATCAAGTATAACATTATATCTTCAAGAAATTTTCATATACACGTTAATGCTTCTATCCAAGGAAACAAGAATCCTTTTAAGCATCCATCTGATGTTGGCATGTGGATTACAGGGCGGATTGAAGCCCTTATCCTCATTCAAACATTTGTTTTTGCAGAAAACTTACAAATCCTATGTGAAATGATGCTTGAAACAAGTGTGGGCTGTGACTGATTCCAGAGTGTGGAATCAAATATTGGAAAGGCAAATATGTTTTAAGTGATTTTTTCTGCATACTATCCTATTCACACATATTTCTGCTGGTCTTAGAAATTGTAGTCTTGATTTTAGCGGAGTGTCCAATACAATTATCATTATCATTACTCAAACTGTGTTGAATGGTAATACTGTTCGTGGTTAATTTGTTTACTGACATTTTTTTTCCTTTTCAGCTCATTATGTCATGGCGACGGATTCCATACCTGGATTTATATCTAGACAGGGTCACTGTCTTTTAATATGAATATCATATTTATCTTTTGAGCTTCCTTGTGATGCTACACAGTTCGACCCATAGATACATTCGCACAATATTTGTAACTAGGAAGAGGCTGTCCCTGATACTTGAAAGGGAGCAATATAACTAGGAAAGTGGTCAAGGACCAAAACGTTGAAATAATGTTTTCTTCTCACCAGTTAATTTCTTCATTTTTATGGTCATTAGCTTTTTTTTTATTTTTTTCCCATCAGCGATAAATTAGATAAATTCTCCTGTGCACATAAAAGAGTTTACTATATGTGAAAGAAGAGGAAGAAAATATGGTTCTTGAATTGACATTTTTTTTGCCAATGAACTCTACCTAAGTAAGAACCTAATGTTGTAAGGTGAAGACCAATTGGCTGCATTTTTAAATTACAAGGACAGAGGTATAAATGTAAACCAATGTCCTCTTTGCCTCCATGTCTACCTTTTATTTGTACTTTAGGCCATTTTGATTTAATGGCTCACTTCAGATTTTCTTAGCCACCAAAATTTGGATTAAAAAATAGGGAGTTCTTCATGGAATTAGCAGTATGATGTTGTCATACTTGTAATACTTTTTAGTTCAATTCCAACCATTTGGATATTATTATTGTTGCTTTCTGTGACTTTTGACTTGCCAATTTTCCTCAAATTTTTTCGTGTTGATTCTGTTATCCATTGTTTAGAATGGCTATTTACTAAGATTCTTTAATGTTTAAGTCTTCAATATGGACAAGCATAAGCGGACACCAAGAAAAGGAAATGAGGTCCTGCAAAATGGGACGGGAGTAGAAAATTGTTGAAATTCTTTTGGTTTGTCATGTCTTAGATCTTTCCTCACCACAAATTAAAATGCTGACCTATTCTGAACTAAATTTGAGCAGGTCAATATTTCCTATGGCCCCGTTTCAAGATGGTATTTGACATGCATCTCAATAGCCTGCGCAATGCAAATGCAAGGACGTTATGGGAAGATGATGTTCACCTTCACCATGTCATGAGGCGTTATGCCGAATTCACAGCTTCACTAATTTGCCTCAATGTTGAATATGGAGATGGGCAGGTTAGCATCGAGAACTGAATTCGTGAAATATATATATATATATATATATATAAATGTATGTATGTATATATTACGTTTAGTTTGATGATGAGATCAGCTTCTAAAACATGTTATTCCTCAACACTGCAGCTTGATTTGAATTTGGAAAGATTGAGAATGGCTGTTGATGACTTGGTTATCAAGCTTGCAAAAATTTTCCCGAAAACAAAACTACAAATTGTGTTTCTGATTAACAACTAGGATGTGACAATTTCTGTTTTGAATGTAAGTATTTCCATCTCATTTTGTACTGGAAAATGAAATCTACATGATGGTAAAGGTTGTGGTTTGGGCGTTTCTTTCCAAAAATGAGCCCTTTTGGATGTGTTTCTGGATAAATTTGCGATGTCCTCGGGCTATAAGTCACTTCAAATTTTATCATGTTGGTTGGATTTCAGGAAGTTAGTCCAGATGTTGGGAAAATTCAAATGCACTTTGAGGAATTGCTGAAGAGCAACACTGCGTTATTTGTGGTAATTGTCTACCAATAGCTTTTAAGATAGCCAGCGAAACTTCCTTTTTTGTTTTTGTTGTGTATAGTTAGTATTAAAACATATTGGGAAGCCATGGCCCATGCCGTTAATATAATTACTTTTAGAAACTAAATATTTTTCTAATTCAAAGATGACTGCCTATGTACTGTTCGTAGTGTTCTAAGACAGTAGGGAGTGTCCCCATCTCCTTGCAACCTATTTCTTGATTCCTGTCTCAATATTTTCAATATTGTATAGCTTGAAACATTCAAAACAAAATTGATGTGGGAACTAGTTGATATGTACAAAATGTGCTGAGAGCTGTCATAAAGTTTGAAAACAATAAAATGCCCATTCTGGAGCTCTTTTTTGTTTAGGCCTTTCTGTCCTTGTACCTTCTTATACCTTCTTATGCCTTTTGCCTTTTTTGGCTTGCACTTTTTATTTAATTTGTGTTTGTTCTTGCAGGAAGAGCTGCTACTGGAGCATTTCAGTGATTTAATAGAGTTTGTAAAGACCCGAGCCTGTAAGTATATAGAATTAACTACTTATATATAAAAAAAAAAGTATTTAGACTTAACTGATGCAATGTATCTATAGCTTGGAAATGAACTAGGTGTTTTCTTTTGTATACGTCCTGTGCGCCTGTACTGCTTTTGCCTATTTCTATGAACATAATTTTTACTTATAAAAAAAAACGATCATTTAAAGGAAATGGACTAATTTTGCAAGTTGTTATCAGCGGAGGACCCAAGTTCTAGTTCTGAGAAAGCCATAGGTGTGGGGGGAAGTTGAGCCACTTGTGAAGGACTTTGGAAGTAGATGGAAAGATGCAATAGAACTGATGCATAAAGATGTCATAACTTCTTTCAGCAACTTACTGTGTGGCATGGAGATTTTGAGGGCTACGTTGACTCAGCTGCTTCTATATTATACGAGGCTCACGGATTGCATAAAGAGAATTGTTGGTGGGTCCTCGCTGAACAAGGATCTGGTGTCCATATCTTCAATCGATCGTGCATATGAAATTAGGAATTCCTCCAGGACCTTCTAATTCCCATTGTTCTGGCTGTATCTGTTTTGATAACCCGATTGAATTTGGATGGTCAATTTTTTAAGATTAAAAATATTTAAATTTGGGTTAATATTTCTTCTGATCAGCAATAAATATTATATAGATAGGCGATGGTACTACGGTCCTTCATTTTGAATTTTCCAATCCCGTTTTAGAATCTCTCTCTCTCTCTCTCTCTCTCTCTCTCAAAGATGCACACACTCGTGCATGTAAAGCAAACAGATATAACTCTGGTTTGGACTCTTACGTATTCGGCTAGAGCCTAGAGCAAACGAGGCATTGTGTAAAGCAAAATTACTAGCCCTTTGATTACGTCAGTTGGATACGATCGCAGATGTTTGTCATCTATCATTGTCATGTAGCCTTGGGATGGATTGGTACGTAGTTTGATATTAATCATGTGCTAGAAGATCTTGCCATGTATCCTTAATTGTCTCTTTTGAGTTGCCAATGTAGAACGTCCTTGATCTCTCACTACAAGAAATAGCGACTTTTGTCACGAAGAATAGTGGTCACAAAAGATCTCTTGCATTCTTATTTAATTATAATGACGATAATGCTAGATATAAATCCCAAATGCACATGAAGTGTTCTTGTAGTACAGGCCTTTTCTAAAAAATGTGTATCCCATAAAAAATGTTAGTTTTTCAAATTCTTTTATGGTGAAATCCACTTTCTTTAAAGGGTTTGTATGAAATTTGTGCAATTAGAATTTGTAAATATCATTTCTCTTATATATATATATATATATATATAACTTGATTATCCCATTTGGAGAACAGGTCCCATACCATTTAGTACTCTAAAAGACGGCCTTGACAATATATATTGTCTTCTGCACACCTCGTATTGTATTTATTTTTTTAGGGAGGAGTAAAAAACGAATTGGGTTTTGCAAGCATCAAACTTGAAGAATTTCTCATACATATTTTCATAACAACTTGACTAGACAACACATTTTCTCAGTTGAAAACGACAAGAAGATTAATTTTGATAATTTTCAGGAACATTAATTTTCTTTTTAATATCATGGGACAGAATAAGCACCTGGCAAAAGTAATTAAGCATTGCAGTCTCAAATTAAAAGCATAGTAGAATTAAGTATCATATCCACTCTCAACCAGCAATGGATGGAGAATGAACCTTAGTGGTCCTAATTAAGCAGCATCCCTAATTACAATCCAATCCATAGGCTTATACATATAATTAAAGAGTTGCAAGTTCCGTTCCAAGTGAGAGACAGAGAGAGAGAGAGAGGATGGTGATGCTCTGGTGGTGATAGTAATGATGAAAGATGGGAAGTGATTGAGGAGGCCGACCTAAGTCCTAACCATGGTTGGTGGGTCAGTTGAGAAAAAGCCAAGGGAACCAAAATATCTCCCCGGGTTTCATGCAGATGCTTTGAGCTAACTCCACATCCATAGATGGAGTTCTCAAAAGGATGACACTAAAACCTAAATGCATAAAAACAAACACTATCCCTCCTAAAGTTCTTTTTTTTAGTTAAAATGGGGCTAAAACTCCCTTGTTTAGCCACAACGAATTTACCAAGTACCAACAAAAAAGGAAAAAAAAAAACTACAGCTAATGATTGCCTCCCCTTACCCAAAGGGAAGATAGTTGCTTACACTGCTTAAAAGTTGAAAAAGTTTAAGTGAAGTTGATAAAAGCAGTAATTTTAAAGACATGATCACTGTTCCTAGCACTAAATTCTTAAGAGACTAAGCTATGTTAACAGACAAAAAAGGCGGGGCGCCATTCCATGCGCCCCTGATTTTGCTAAAACTGCCTCTTTGATGATCATCAGAGGCGATTAGCTTAAGTTGGAGGGATTAGCCATTCCAAAACTTAAAATTTTCAGATTGAAATTAGGTTTGCATGAGTATAAGTTGTTCAAATTTACAATTTTTGCAAACCATATTATGATTTTTGTTTAGCCTTTCCTGGGCTAAAGTTACAAAGTAGTTTTCTTTGATCCACTCAGCCTTTCCAGGGCCAAGGATTCAAAAACTATATCCCAACTTAGCCAATTCCAAATAGCTTGAGTTGGTGTTTACACAAATGCTTTTGGTTCTCTTCAAGGAACCCTTTTTTTTCAAAAAAAAGATGCAGAAGGGGAAAAATGCATGACACCTGGCCTCCAATTCTGGATCAGGTGATTGATCTTATAGCCCCTATTGGGGGCCATAGATGTGTGCAAAAGCCCAAATCACAAGAATGGGCTTGTGCATGTTAGACACTGACAGAGTGCATGACATGAGAGAGAACCATGGTTAGGCCGAAGGTACTTGAACTGAGACTTCAAGGAGCAACTGGGAATTTTGATACATGTAGCTGATGCATGTTGTACTGAGGTGATGAACCTCTAGCGATGAGGTATTGGTGCAGGAAGTGCCATGGTCACGCCTGAGGCACAGCAAAACACACTGTCAAAGATGTCAGTAACTCTTTTGGGTTAAAAAACACACAAATTTAACGATATATAGTACTGTTTGAAACAACTTTAAACAACTACTTGTATAAAAAAACAAAATAAAAAATTAACGGATCCATCTTAATTTGTGGTAGGCTATTTTTACAAAAGATATATGTGTATTCATTAAACATCAGCTAGCAATTGAGACAACATGCCTCCAAGACCGTACCGAATAGATCTAACATGCATGCAGGTATTAGTATTTGTCTTGACAGTTGTAAGTTTTATTCAGAAACCGGCTTGCATGAGTCTAAACTCGATCATCAATAATACGTTATAAGAAAAATGAGTACTCGTAATGGATTATTTATTACGAAAATGATTACTTGTTATAAAAATATATTTATTTTGGTAAGGAACAGTGATTTTAACAGGAAATAATTAATCACATATAAACAATTTTTAATATGCTAATTTTTTTCTCCCATTTGGTTATAATAATTTATCGGTACGTAAAAGAATTTCTATGTACATTATCCTCGTGATCGTGATCTACTTGGTAATTAATTATTTGCAGGTTATAATAAAATGCTTATATAATAATTTTTCTAGTGATTATTTTCACAATATTGCTAGAGAACTATCGACTGCATGGAGCATATCCAGTTTGAAAAAAAAATATACTAATTACCAAAGCAAAAGCATGAAGATGATGTTTATGGAGTGAAAACCTGATTGAGAGGCAGGCGTAGGTGCAAGAGACAAGGGTGCACCATAATGCTGTGGATAACCCCCACTTGAGTTGATGGCCGAGTACTGAAACAAGTGGTGTGGGTAATTGACACCATAACCCTGTCCTGAAGCGCCGTAGCCATTGGCAGCTCCTCCACTTCCTTCTCCGAACTGCAGATACGGGTAGAATCCCCCCGATGTGGCTGCGCCGGTCATCATTCCGCCATGCCCGGTTCCGTACATGGGAAATTGGGCTGTTGTACCTCCATACACGCTATAGTAGCTCTGTCCCATGATAGAACAAAAATTTAATTAGTTTTTCTCACTTATAATTAATTAGCATATATATATATATAGGCAATAATATAGCAACATCCCATTTATCGCTTTTGACATATATAGTGCGTTAATGTCATGAAATATGATTCGCCATTGGTCATTTAATTTATAATTTCATGGCGCCTAAAGTTATGGGTCCAAATTAATTAAGATCATGAGTCACATTGAAAAATAAATAAAACATAAGATTATAAATAACCAAGTTTCACATGATGTGATTTTATATATATATATATATATATATTGGGTTGTACTATCTTGGAGATTATTATATGCAGTCTGGATGGCAGCAGTACGTACATATGCAGAAGAAAATCCGAAGTTTAATTTGTTCGCTTATGTTAATTTCTTGCCAGTCAACGTATATGGCATCGAGGAAAAGAATCATGGAGTTCACTGCTCAGTGGATTTTTCGAAGACCGTGAAAGTGCTACGTACTGACAGCGAGACTGGACCACAAGTCATAATCTAAATACGTATAAAGAAGAGATGGAGAAAAAGACAGACAGCTTTAATTTGATCTAGTTTCCTTCGTTCTAATTTGTTACTTCACTTGTATATATAGTTTAATTATAAGTTCATGAGTCACCACATTAATTTATAATCCGGTAACTATTATAACATATAATAAGGGATCCAAGCACTAGAATCATATATGTAGTACTGCCGCGTTAATTTAAAAATTAATGCTTTTTTAGTGACTCATTTTCTCACATTTTCATATTTTCTTTTATACTTCAAATTATCATATATGCAGTCAAAAATGGGAAATAGGAGATTAATAAATATTTTAAATGGGATATTATTGCTTTTAAAAAAATTAAAAATAAATTAAAAGAGAGAGTTTTTAAAAGAAATGCTAAGTGGACCCTTGCTGATCAGTTTGGCTATCCGAAAATCTGGTTGCAGTGGTATTGATCTTATATTAAATTCAAATCTATGGCTGGAAATAGTGGTTGGCAGATAAAATGCCCTGGGTCACTCATGATGAAGTGGAATTAATGGATGCTGAACCTAACTCATTGCCATCCCTTTAGTTTCACCGACTGTACTGGGCTAGCTGAATCCCAAATGCATGCGCTGTTAATGATTTTCACTGATTTTGAAAGATTAAAAAAAGAAAAAAAGATAGTAAATATTCTAGTGAATATACTGTTGAGAAGACCTACTAACTATTTATATAAATGAATCCGGGAATTCCAAAAATATGAATAAAATAGATCAAAGAAATTAGATGGTCGAAAACGATCTGACCATATTGGTCAGAGAGTAGACTCTTGAGCCACGAGAATTTTCATTTTATTTTAAGGGAAGAATGTTCTAAGAAAATCAGAACATTAATAATGATGCCTTTGTCCAAGAGTTAAAGCTTTTACAGGGGGAATGCTCCTCCTTTTTTCTGTTCATCAAAGCAAGTGTGTCTCGTCATGATGCTTCATATATTGTATTACCAATTAGGATCCGGGTTATAGATCACAGTATAGTACTGTTGAAGGGTTCTTTTAGGTATTAGAATGCCATAGTTTCTTTTGATAAAGAAAAGTGTGTTTGTATATGTCTCCTAAAGGCTAAAAGTATGCTTCCAGACGCATCCTAAGAATTAATTAAACAGTGCTGTGCGGGTAAAGAAATAGAAGAGAAGGGTGAAGTTTGTACAAACCGTGGGATAACTGTAATCTGGAGAGTATGGAGAGTACCTGAAATAGCGACCAAAGAAATAACCAAATTAGGCAGTGGTTAGAATCTGAGGACTTTGAAATATGTACTAACTCATACAGCTTCCAAAAGAAGCAGTTCAAATTTTCGAAGCACATTATAATTAAAACAGCTGAGAGAGACATATCCATCATCGTAGGCATGTCGGGGGAGAGTTTTTTTGTTTTTTTTTGGTTAATAAGTGGGTTAGGGTTATGCATTCATAGAATGTACAGTCGAGGCACATGCATAGATATATATATATATATATATAGCATGTTTTATTTTTGTATTATATTCATTTTCTAAAAGTTTTATGGGCTTGGGGCTTGCATTCATGAACAGTCAAGACACATGCATGTGTTCTCAACGTGTTTCTTGCAAAGAACATGATACATGACATGTGATGATATTGCTGTCATGACAGTGCAAATATTGGATGTCGCTTATGTGCATGCATGCAGGCATGAATGCTATCGTGGTAACTACACGCTTTAGTCTTTTACAAGTGGGTTCAAGAAGAGAGAGAAAGAGAGAGGGAGGCCGGCGGGACCATGATAATAGGAAAGAATGAACATGCGAACATGAATGTATGCATGTGTAGAGAGAGAGAGAGAGAGATTCATGAAAGATCTAGTGGCTAGCTCGCGTGATGGGTGAGCATGCTTGATAGTAAGCCAAGTTTAATGACTTTAGGGTTGATGCATGTGCATAAGCTGGCAATGCACGTGCTGCTTCGGCCATGTATAAAAACGTACGTACAGAAGAGAAGATCAAAGAGGTGTAAAATACGAAGCATATATATATATTCGTACCCGTAAAGATTGTAAGGTATTCCTTGTTGGATGGCATAATGAGGGAAGGTTGCTGCTGAAGGAAAAGCTGTTCCCACTCCCCCTCCAAACCCTGTCTGAAAAGAGCCCATTACCCTAAAGTTCCTGCCTCCTCCTCCTCCTCCTCCTCCTCCTCCTCCTCCTCCTGTTCAATTCATCATGACAAACATTTTCTAACATCTTTTCTTTTTTGCTAAAATCATCAGTGATAAAAATGAATATTTCTTTGAAAGAATTAGAAACCAGTATGTATTTCGAAAGAGGAAAGAAGTAGAAAATAACAACAAAATGCGTGATCATGGTCCATGGAGAACGCACGTACATTCGCTACAAAAAAAGTTTCTTATTTGCAATCTAAAATGAGTCTATTTATAATATTTTTCGTCGCAAATAATTAATCACACATGCTAGTGATTATATCTAACCATAAATGTGTATTTAAATACATGAGATATAGCAGCTTAAGGGAAATATCAATTTGATGAAGACGTCACTGATTTTTTACAATTTTCTGAAATGTATGGTGGATTAACTCTTGCATGGAAATTATCGCAGAATATCACCTTTCCGTTCGGAAGAATATTCATACTGCATTTGATATTAATTTATATATATTTGTGTTCTCAAAACAGAATATTTTCGGATGACAAATCAACATGAGATCGCTTTTAATTCAGTCCAGATAATTAGTAAGGAATATCCATAACAACAAAGCTTGGTCGCAGCGTAGACGAATAATTGTGGAAATTACAGATCATATCATTAATGCATTCTAAACATATCAACAAGTTATAAAAGCAAAGGAAGATTTCGTAAAGCTTTTTCCAGATCTGATATATCAAATGAATATTAATTATGATAATTAAACCCCAATAGTGAGGAATAATTTCTCAGAGAGAGAGAGAGAGAGAGAGAGAGAGAAGAAGAAGAAGAAGAAGAAAGGAAAACAAAAAGAACAGTACAATACCATTCTTTGGTGTGGAAGGTTTGGATCTCTGAACACCCAAAGAAGCGAGATTGCAATTAGCTCTCCGACCATCAATCACAGGAGCAGCATCAACACAAGCTCTCATGGCGGCTTCGGGTTCCCGAAAAGTAACCTAAAACAGAAATTGCAATAATTAATTGATCTCCATTATTCGCATCATGAAGACTATCCAAAAACTTGTAATTACCAATTGGCAATATCTAGTTTTCTCGTTTCTTTAGTATTTCCATTTCGTTGAGAAACCCATAACCAGATCTTAATTCATTTGTTTTAAGAATGAGATTATATATTATATAGTTCCTACAATATATATATATATAGCAAGAGAATGTGAATAGAAAGTGAAATTTAAAAGAATGATCAGAAAAGATAAGAAAAAAAGGAAGCAATAATAATAATATCATACAAATCCATAGCCTTTAGATCTGCCAGTGGCCTTGTCAGTAATAACAACAGCCTCCAAGATCTCACCAAACTGTTCAAAGTACTTCTTCATGGTTTCCTTCTGGGTTTCCCAAGCCAACCCTCCAACAAACACCTTGGTGTAAGTCGTATCGCCGAACTGTCCTGCCAAATTAGCCGGAGTCATCTTTCTCGATCACCCCCGACGAGACTCACTTCTCAAAACTATCAAAAAACTCTCACTCCCCTCGATCGAGAGCTCTCTCTTTATACACCTAGGCTAGCTACTGCAACAACTCTCTTCTCTTCTCTTCTCTTCTCTTCTTTCTATATACTTCCTCGATCTTTCGCCCAGCCTAGGCTTGCTCCAGAGTTGGCAAAAACTTCTGTATAATATGTACGTGCGTGCGTGCGTGTGTGCTTTGTGTTAATTAAAGAGTTCTAACTAGGAAGAAGCAGTCAATCAGTGTTTTGAGGCACAAAAATTAGATGGATGATGAAGAGGAAGAAGACCCACTAAACCTAGATGAATGGATCTGTCGAGGTTTTTTATAAGATAGAGCCAGAGGCCTGTGAATTAGGTGGTGTGTGCTGTGTTTGTTTTTTTATATTTGATCAGAGAGTGAGAGATTATTAGGTCAGAGAGATCAACAGAGAGAGAAAATAGGAGGGAAGAGAAAGCAAAAGTTATTGCAGGAAAAAAGAGAGGAAAGGCCCTCTCTCATAATACGGACATGAATTATATACACACCAGCCCCACCTCCTCGCATTATTTTCCTTACAAAAATATTACCCTCTCACGCGCCATTATAACGTGTGTCCGCTACGTGAATATGATTGACTGCTATTATTTTGCAAAGTGTAGGGAGACACGCTCAATGATGAGCGTGGGAGTGGGCATCTTAGTATTATTATGTTCCTCATAGGCTTTAGCTAGCTTGTCCGTTTGTTTATTTTAAGGGAAAATGTAAATATATATATAGATATATGTATATTACTTAGATATGACTAATTAGCCCCTCCCAATTTTAATACAACTACGTAACTCACTATACAGAACTGTGATCATGCAGCCCACAGCCACCTTGTTGGGGTTAGTGGCATAAACGGAACGAGAAAAGTTGCAACGGAGGAAAGTCAATGGTCAATCCATTATAAGAAAATTTATCAGATATAATTAATTGATGCATTTAAAATAGATAAAAATTATCAATCTAATACAATTTAGTCATTTTTATCTCTTTTGAATATATCAGATTGATTATATCTGCCTAAAAATTTTGTAGTAACCCCTCCATTTCGAACTACAGCAAAGATACAAAGAAAATTATTTGTCTAAATATTAGTTTTGAAAAATAATTTTTTTTTTTTATATCTAATACTTTGTATAAAATCAGTGATTCAGTATTAATTCTGCTCCATAAGTTGGAAAAGTGGCATGTTATAGAGCACAATATTCGTAGTACATGATCAGTACTAATATTAATTTGACCATTTATTTACTCGATTTTTTCGAATTACATAAATCAATCAGGATTAAGGAGGCCTACCTCCTAAACATGGCATGAACAAATAATTAGAGGTTCATTAAAGTTATGAAGTAGTACTACGTTGATCTGCATGCGCGCGGTCGCGATATATCCTACACGACGATGGATGCATCAGCATGGCTAGTTTTACTTGATCGACCGAAGTGCCTAATTAAAATAATATTATTTGGAGGGCTGGATAGTCCCTCTTATAGACTGGGCCGAGCCCACTACGTAAAAGCCCATAGATCAAAGGTCAAGATCGGCCCACGATCCAATGATCAAAGGGCCAACAAGCCACAACGAGCCAATGTGGAATTCAAATATATATGAGCAGACAGATAATAAGCAGCATGATATCCACCCGTGGATTCACCTAGAGAATTAATTCCTTCTGCATAATTGCTGATCTTGAGCGTTAATTTTACGTAACAATTCGCGATACGGTAAAGATCACTAGAGAAGGTTAAGCCGCAGTACAAGCCTTTTCATCACACGCCCAATTCATGATATAAAAAAATGTTAAAGAACATGCATGCCTAGATTAACTTTTAATCATCTTGAAACTTAAAATCAAACACTATCCTAACTCTATACTGACTTAGGCATGAGATTATGTTTGTCCCCGCATACTAAGTCACATCTATCTTCTGATTATAGGTTATAGGAAGTCATTGATAGAAATATGAAACAGATAACAAACAACAACAAAAAAGGAAAACACGTGAATCAAAGTTAATGTGGTTGCAAAGATGCTGGAAAATTGCAAGTAGATTAGACAAAATACTATTAAATTTGCCAAGTTAATAAACGATAAATGAACATGGGAAGTTATCACCAATGTCATGCATATATCTAATACATATGTATGTATGTATGTATGTATGTATGTATGTATGTATATAGAGGTACCATTGTTAGGAGGCTGTAGGGGCCGGACTGGACAGCCATTTGTCAGTTCTATACATCTCTCCCAGTCATGATCATGGTACTACGTCAAAACAAGATAAGTTACGTACATAGCTAACTAGCTATTCCAATATTTAGTTAAGAATTAATTTGGAAACTAATTAAGTTATTGCTCATTAATTAAGGAGCTAGCCAATTAACATGATGAATGGTCCTCACCCTCTTATCTATTGGATTTTGCATGTGATCACCCACACACACACACACACACATATATATATATATATTAATGATAGCAACACTTAACCTCATGGTACGCATGCACAAACATGGGAAACTTAATTTTTATATCTCTGCGGCATACATTTATCTCATCCTATTCATTTGAATGGTTAAATATTATTATAATATTCATGTTTGCTAGCTAGAAGTCGATCAGTGCTTGTACATGTTTCTATGGGGTGATCAGGTTATCCTAAGTCGGGGCAGGAATATGTCGCGTCCCAAAAATGATGTCCCTTTGTTGTGTAATACATTGTGATTAATTTATTATCATCTTGTTAAAGCTAAAACAGGCATACATACATACATACATACATACATATTTATAATTATATATATATGTATAAGGTTGATCTGTTAATTAAAATTTAAAGATCATCACTCAGAGAAAGCGTAAAAGGACATGTCACCTTTCACTTTTTTATTCATAAAGTTTACTCTTATCTAGTTTGTTACTGTTATCTGAACATCAACAACCACATGCACCTCATCACATCAATCAACCAAATTATTTAAGAATTCATGAAACCTACCTAAGAAATTTAAAACATATAATAACTTTTTTCTTGTCTGTTGATCGACTCCTAGCTGGCTAGCCATCAGATGATCATGAGAATCCCTAGCTAATAAGATTAATATATATATATATATATAGGTGTTTTTATTTCATTTTTTAACGCATGGGATCATGATTCATAGCTATGTGCGGCTTAATTTAGCACTCGTCTCAAATCCTTTTATATTCTTTTTAAATTTTTGTTTCAAATCCATCGACTGATTCGATCGGCTAGATCAATTTCCTACATCAAGCAGGCTTTGTTCTGATCATGCGTGAACTAATTATCCTTTTGTACTTATCTTCTCAAGAAAATTCTGTCAAATTTTTCGGTTTTTTTTAAATATATATAAGATCCACGTGAAAAAAATTAATTTTTTTAAAAGCGATTACACGCTATTTACAACTCCTCAACTATATAGAGTATTACTAAACTCTAAATATATAGTTCCAGCTGCATCCATGATTGAGCCACATGAAGAGTACTCTTCCAGGCTATATGTGTGTGTATATATATCTATGTTTACATATGTATATACATATATAATAATCGCACATGATTCACTAACAATAATATTATTAATTAATGTGGGCCTGAAATCGGATATATATAACAAGTAGGTAGGGAGTATCGATGATCATGGCTAACTCTGATCAGCTTTGCCCATCACATGCATGTTGGGTACTGACTACATTGTATCCCGTCCTTTTGTCCGCTGCCCATCAAAACAGATCGATAGATATCGGGTTGCATCATGCATATTGCGCCATGCGGTACGACTACTGACACAGTTACCTGATATATATATATATATATATATATATATGAGTAATATTATATATAAATAATATTGTTTTTATATTTTTATATTTTAAATTTAAATATTTTAATAAATTTATCTTTTTATTTCAACATTAATACATATATAGTGCTCAACATCGCTTGCATTTAGAAATTTTCTCTATATATATATCTCATGATCTGTCATGTCCCGTAAGGACGAAAACACATCTATTATATTGCCGGGTATTTTAAGTTCCATATTAATTGATTCTTTGATTTAGATATCAAACATCAATATTGCAGGAAAGTATATGGAGCTGTTGTCATGATTTTATGTGACTTATTATATCACAAAATTATTATTATTATTATTATCATCAAATGTGCGAAAACATATATATAGATTATCACTGTAATAAATTATTTATTTGCGATCAATTAAAATGAATATGTTTTTGTCATAAATATTTAATTACAAATATCTATTTTTTTTGTAGTGTCCAATATCACTTTTGATCTTGCAAATATTAATATAATATTGCTGAGTTCGCCATCATATGCTAAGTAATTAATTCAAACCCCATCAACTTCTTCAATTTTTAGTAATTTCTTGAGGACAGAATTAATAGAACAAACTATGTTGGGAATTACTGAATGTGGCCGACAGTGGATAAACTCGATCGACGTCCACATTACTTGCAGGCCATTTTCATTAAGAGAGCGAGAGAGAGATCACGAAAATATCTTTTGCAATTGTTTTGAGAAAATTAAAGTGAGTGCATGGGTAGTCCTTGTCGTAGATGACATGGGGTTTATGTACCCGTGCCAACTCATCAAACAAAATGAGTTTTCTTCCTTTCTCTCGGCCAAACTCGATAGAGTTTTCTAGTGCTCATCTCAGGGTTTATAATGGAAGGCCATATTCATGGAGATCGAGGGTCTGATCTTTTAGTAACTTTCATGCACTCTTTATTATTATATATGACGAAACAACTATACTAATAAAAGCCTTTAAATTCATGTATTAAAAAGTTTTATATATAATTTATATATAAATAGAAATATAAAAGTATATATATATATATTTCATAATAAAGTTAGAAGTACGACTTGTAACAACAATAATTCGAATAGTGGAGCCATTACGTTGTCGGTTTCATCGAGGACGTTAAGGTTTTGGGTGATGATTTTGGTCCGAAGAGTCCAATAATAGAGAGCCACGTGGTTGGAACAGGAAAGCGAACGGGAATGGCAGTATCGAAATAAAAGAAACAAATAAGTGGGTTTTAACTAAAAAGAAAAAGTTTGATTGAAGCTTTATTTGGGGGTACCCTCCATTCCATTCCATTCACAGTGGAGACAGGCCTACCAGACGTCCCACCTTCAATATTACGATAATTAATCAAAGGATATCTCCACTCCACCTTTCTTCATATTTTTCGCCGCTATTCAGACGAATCAGGACCATGAATTTTGTAAGTAAAATAATTAGACGTTTGTGGTACTGGTAATTTCTATTATAAATCTAAGAAATTTAAAATATTTTTATATTTATTTTATTAATATCAATTAATGTGGTTAATGCATATGTAAAAAGAGGAAGTGGAACTGCACGTGAGAGAGTAGCGAATGAGAGAGAAGAGGAGGGATGGAATTGGAGGAGATTTTTGGGGGTAGTATCTGGCAGTTGGGGCAGCTGTCTCCAACTTCTTTGACCAAAGAAAGCGACAATTATCCAAACGACAATGCAACCTCGCACATTCTCTCTTTCTCTCTCTCTCTTGTTAATGTCCGCAAGGGGAGAGAGAAAGAGGTACAGTGTCAGTTTTTTGTGCGTGTGACCAACTCATACCACATGCCTCTCTATCAGCTTTATCCCTTCTCACACTTCTGTGGACCCCACTGCCAGCTCGGTTTCGCTCACACCCACTTGCTCTTTCTACCATTAATTGTTCTGCCTCTTTCTTTTTTCTTTTTTTCTTTTTAGTTTCTGTCGGGGGAAGTTTTCCTTTTTGGGCCAAAAACTTCGGTAGCCTACCAGAAATTGTGAATTTTGTCAACTTTTCACTGTTTTTTGGTATGAGTAGGTTGTTTAGAGACAATGAAGTGAATTGATATAATTTTAAATAAAATATTATTTTTTTAATATTATTATTAATTTAAAATTTTCAAAATTTGAATTACTTCTTATATTTTGTGTAATAATTTGTAAATTTATAATGATGAAATGAGATGAATTCGGAGTATTGCTCAATCAAACAAAAAAAAAAAAAAAAAAAACTTTAGTGATTTTTTGAAAAACCCCTTACCATATATTGTTTATTTGTTGAAAAATATAGGGAAGATAATATAAGTGATTGAGCGAAAACAGGGGGAAAAAAAAGATAAGGAAATTAATATGATTATCAACCATATATAGGGAAGATATATGGAAATAAGATCCCGAATAGAGCTGGGTGTTTGAAATGATAGAGAGCCACGTCTTGTGTTATATCAAGGTAGCGAGGAAGGTTGTAAGAGGGTTTCTTCATCAAGATTTTGTGTTTTCCTCTGATAAGACATCAATGAAGACATGGCCATTAATTTACGGATCATCGGGCTTCATGTGTGGGCTGACTTTGGGCTACTACTTCCCAAACAGTGATTTATGGCTTGCCCATTTGAAACCTTCCTGCCCATTAATTTACGGATCATCGGGCTTCATGTGTGGGCTGACTTTGGGCTACTACTTCCCAAACAATCAATTATGGCTTGCCCATTTGAAACCTTACTGGCCTAGTCCATGTTTTAAATGGGCCAAGATTGGACTACACTTCAGATAATGAAGGTCCGGCAAAATTATTGGGAACGATCCGAACAACTCAAAATCCAGTGTCACCATGTTAACAGAAAGAACAATATGCTTTAATCACCAGAAAAATTCCGGAATTATATATTTGGGATTTGAATAGCGATCCAAAAGATAATTTTATCAACCAAAACGTCCTTGATAATTCCGGCTTTAATAATAATACGGGGAGGGGGGGGGGGGGGGGGGGGCTAATTCTTCTATGCCAATTGTCAGTCAAAAAAGGGAAGAAAAGGGCCCTTTTCTTCTTGTTTCCACAGAAATCGTTATCATGCATGATACAAAACAAGTACCCTGATAACCAAAACAATAGAGCGACATTGAGAAGGACTTTCCCAACAAAAAGAAAGATGTGATTCGAACCTTCAAGGTACAAGTTGAATGTCCTGTTACGACAAATCCTCGTGGTAAAGATGAAGTCCAAGCCCAAAACGTGCACAAGCTCGCCGGAATGCCATTGCTTCTGCTTTTTGAATAGGATCCCCATAATTTGTGTCAGCTACCGAAGCAGTTCCCGTCGACTCCCTATATAACTTATGGAAGAAAGAAAGCAAAAGAAAAAAAAAAGTCAGCTCCTTTCTTTTGTTATTATCCTCACTCACTCTACCACAACCACAATGTACCAACTGAATATAAATCATGATTGTCTCTTAGTGTTACTTCTGCCGTAGGATCCTTAACACTAAGTTATTATTTTCAATAAATTGCACGGATGATAGTGTGCATCTCTGAATGAAACGTGAGCCTTCTATGCCAAACGTAGCCTCTAAAACCTCAGAATAGAGAAGGTCGAACAAGTTATTGGTCTGAAAGTTGTCAATTAAAACTTGCAAGCGGTCTTTTCCAACATCATAGTCACTAACTACCCAATACATCTTCAACAAAGAGTATCTAAGATGATCTTGTGAATAATAGTTTGTAAACAGTAGTGAAGTAGTCTTAAAATATTTGAGAACAATTGTGTTCCGAAACGAACCCTTAACGTTTCATCACCCAAAATAATATCACATAGCAAATCAAGTTCTAATGAAAATCTTATGAATTTTATGCTTCATGAACATTTTGAAATTCCGGAGAAGATATAACCTTCTGGGTCTTTAAGTTCCCATTTTATCCCAAAATAATATTACCTAGCAAATCAAGTCCTAATGAAAATCTTATTAATTTGATGTTTCGTGAAAATCCTGAAATTCCAGAGAAGATATAACCTCCCCGGTCTTTAAGTTCCCATTTATGGGATACTCTAGTTCCTCTGCTACTAAGACTTGTAGACCCCAACACCCTTTAGAGCTCTAATGTGCAACTTGATTATTTCAAAATGGGCCATCCACAAAATTAACCAAACCAAACTAGAGTAGCTATTTAAATGCGAATGCAAGAACATGAAGGGTGACAGACCAAGCAGTCATGCAATATTGAATGGGATGGTAATTAATAATATACCTCAGCATCAGTCCCATACAGAGTCACACGATAAACAACAGAAACAGTCTTGCCGTCCGCTGAATACGTAATGCTTCGGACCTCGCCCGACCATTCTACAGCAGGTGGCAACAAAATCAACTGAGGGTTTCTTAATCCAGCACTATAAATAAGGTTGTCATAGACTTTTTTTTTTTTTTCAAGATGAATTAAAACCATGATCAATTCGTATATACAAGTAAGTACAACTAACATACCCGGAGCATGCAAATTCATTATACGATTCACAATATGCCTGCAGTCAATGACATTAAAAAAATTTGAAATAAAAAAAGGTAAAAAAGAAGGGGAAAAAAAATAGAACAAAAAAAGTATGGTAAAGTAGTGGTTATACCAGGGAATGTATTTCATGGCGAAGCCATCTTCCAAGCGCGTTTTGACAATAGAGTCAGGGACTTTCTTGTTCAATTCTTTGAGGATTTCAGAGAGCGGCCTGCTGATTCCCGAGCTCCCAGCTGCTACGATGTCGTCTTCCGTTTCCGCCGCTTCAGTAGAAAAAGAAGACGAGGACCTCGAACTGGAACTGGACCATGAGCGATATTTGCAAGGACTTTGTGATCGTAAGAACACCAATAGAAGTGATTTCAACGGAGAAGAAGAGGAAGAACCAAGGGGAAGTGCTGATTTTCCCCTACAAATAGAAAATGCCATTTTATGTCTAATACCAAGGACTCTGAAGTCTGAACGAGAGAGAGAGAGAGAGAGAGAGAGAGAGAGGACAGTTGAAAATCCCTCTTTTAATTTCATTACAGCTCTGTCTTAGGGCAATAGCGCCACTTAACAGTATTTGGGTCGGTCAGTGGGCCTAACTACAATTGCCAAAATGAACTGGGCCTGATTGGACAATATCTAATTGCAGTAAAATATTTTACATGCTGAGTCGAAACTCGAAGTAGTGACTTACTCATGGCCCATGGGAAAGTGTTAAAATTTTAGTTAGATATTTAAATTTTAGTTAAATGATATTTCAGCTATATATCTCTTCTCATAAGACTAGAGTTGAAGCGTTGTAGGATTATCGAGACGTGCCACAAACGAAGTCTGAAGATGCAGTAACATTAAACATACATACACACATATGTGCATGTGTGCATACTGAGATAGCTTGTAACGAGATAAACCCAAAATATATATTTGATCACAGTGGAAACAATTAAGGAGCCATTCCATTGTAAAATCAATCATATTATATAACCCAAAATATAACTTGTAATACTTGACATTTATGGTCTGTAACGATGCTGTGCAATTGTATGTAGGCCTGTTCTTCCGAGAATCCAAATTTCGAATCTGAAATTTTTTTTGAATTTTTTAAGTAAAAATATCAAACTTATTGAAACAAATAAAAATAAAATAAAACCGGGCCGGACAAAACTGACCCGGACGAACCTGTATGAACTAGCATACCTGCAAATGAACACATTATTTTGTGTTACCAAAATGCATGGAAATGGTCGTAAAAAGTAGTACGAGTGACTTACTATAAAAATAATGGGAGGCCCCTTTCAAAAAAATTAAAAAAAAAATTGATGGGAGGCGAAGAAAATTACCCAAGTTTACATGGATGCCATTGTTCACCAACTTCGGCCTAGTTTGTTTATTGAATTGTCTTGTTTGTTTATAAGGATGTGATAAAAAAAATTTAAATATATTTTAAACTTATTATTATATTTTTTAAAATCTTCACAAAAAATATAATAAAAAATATAATTTTTTTAAATTTTCATACTACTTTTTAAAATTCTCATATAAAATTAATATTAAAAAAATATCTTACAATAATATTTTTTTTAACTTTTATCTTATTTCATCTCTGAAAACAAATAAGGTTGAAATCAAAATTCTAAAACACATCTCAAATTTATTATTATATTTTTTCAAATCTTCATATAAAATATAATAAAAAATTTAACTTTTTCAAATTTCAAAACACTTTTTTTAAATTTTTAAATAAAATTAATATTAAAAAAATATATTATAATAATATTTATTTATTTATTTTTACTTTTATCTTACTTTATTTATCTTACCTTATTTCATTTCTAAAAATAAGCTAAAGCTCATATAGGATATTAGGATATATGAAGAGTATGGCCCAGTTCTTCTCAAAAGCAAGTCAATTTCAGACCCGAAAACCTTTTTCAATTTTCGCATCCATAGTACGTACTCTTTATAATGATGAAATGTAAAAACTAGAGGTTTATAATAAGATTGACATGGTGGGGTTATGGTGGGTAAATTTGGTGAAGAACGGAACAAGTACTACACTCTTCCGCAATTTTCAAAATCACAAGCGATAACAGCAAGTTTAGATAATAAAGAATCGAATGAAGTATTTAGCTACAACCAATTCACCCCAGCTAATTGAAATTCCCAGGTTATTTTTGAATATCAACATTAAACTTTATGAGAATACTTAATACTAATTAGTAACAAAAAATGACGTGTATGTAATAGTAATCGAAATAAATACAATACTAATTATGAAGAGGAACTTAATATAAAATCTTCAATAATAAAACTTTATGGAGCAGTCAAATTTAAGAAAGTTAATTTTATTATATTGAGATTATTATAAGTAAAGTTATCAAATTATAAAATTTTTACAACTAAATATTCTTATTTGACAATATAAATGATTCACTTGCCTTCAATTGTAATAGCTGTCAGAATATTTGATGATCTGCAATCTATTATCTTTCCTCTTAAAATTTTTAGTGATTGAACATTAATACTATAACTCCCACTTAAATATGCTCTCACTCAAATTCTATAAATTGAGTATTTTGAAAATTTTTCTTTCAAGAATTTTATCGCACGCAATTCTATCTGGATCTTCAAGTTCTCAATAATGTATGTAAAAGTGTTTCTTTCAGTATTCTATTAAGCTTTCAGTCAAACCCTTTTCAAAAAATACAATGCAGTAGATTGAATTGTATTAAGATTCTGCTAATAGTTCTTATCTAGTTACTCAGTCTATGTAAGCAATACAAATGTTTCAAAGTGAACCACTTCAATTGGATGTTTTCAATTTCAAGTCTGCTTTGACATTTTCAGTTAGGTTTTCCATCTTGATCACTTGATATTTTTAATTGATTTTGAGACTTGAATGTATTAAACTTTTTGAATCACTTGTCTAAAATTTGTAAGTTCTCAATAAGGGTTACAATACAATTCGAATTTTATCATCTCTACTTATTTGAATAAATCTTAGAATTTTAATACAATTACATGCATATGATTATTAAGAATTTAAAATTTAGTCGACTAATCCTAATCAACACGAATTTTATATTTACACAAATAACATTAAAAATAAGTATTCTTAATCATTTTTCTCATAGAAAACAATGTCGTCTCGACTCTCGATGGTGCAAGATTTTCTTATTATTCTTTTATGATGGTAAAATAAAAAATACATTTTTTTTAGTCCACAAGCTAAGTAGTAATAAATAACACACACACACACACACACACAAATTGATTGTACGGAAATCGGCTTGTCCATTATAGGCGTGAGCCCAATCCAAAATACTTCGAGAAAGACGAATAGCCGACCGGGGTGGGGTTCACACTTTCACTTTCAATGGGATAAAATATCCCAATTTTGAAAAATTTCGATTGAGAGGTAGAGCCTCAGCGTCCCGCCTTAATTTTCGTCTACCTTTTAAAACCCGCCATAATTTCTAGTCAATGAGATTATGAGAGAGAGGATGTCAGATTTCTGCCTCACGTCTGTTTTTTTTTTTTTTTTTTTTAAATTTTAATACGTCTTAGACTCTTAAGTGCCGAAGAATTGCTTGCTGTTCAAGAAAAAAAAAAGAAAAGCCAATTTGTTTACGCAATCACACGAAGAGTGTTTTATTTATATTTTTATTTATAAGATTTATTTTTGTTAATTTTATTTTTCTATTATTTTTAGTATATCAATAAATGAGATGTAAAAAAATAAGTTATTTCATAAATCTTTATTAAATACATTTAACACTTTCTTTTACAATAAGTGAAAAAATAAATTTAAAATCAATAAAACTTAGAAAAACCCAACAATTCATTTAATTGATTGGAAAATGATAACGAATTCGTTGGAAGGTCTCGCCTTTGTTTCTGCTCTCTATTTTTTTACTTAATCATTAAGAAAATATTATTTAATAATATTATAATTTTTTTAAAAAAAAATATTTTAATATATTAAAAAATAAATAAAAAAAATTAATTAATTAATACTAAATGAGCATTCTAGCTGGGCACATTAACGTCTCCTAGCAATGCCCTAATTGATTTATTCGATCAAGATCTTTTAAAATTTAATATGAACTGCCCTATAATAAAAAATGATAAATACATAGAGTTGATATTATAATATTTATTGATAAAATTGTATTAATTGTTTAATAAATATTTTATCATCTATTTATGTGCCTACAGACACTACACCTCTCATTATTGATTGATAAAAACTTTCAAGATTTCAAAACTAGTTTTATCCACAGATGGTGGCATTGATTGAGTTATTTATTTTTGATTTTTTTTCCTTAATATGTAAGTAAATATTTTTTTTTAATGAATTTATAATTTATATTTATATTTTTAAAAATGTTTAATGACTCATCTCTCTCGGGTCCCCGTGGCCTCTCCACCACCCTAAGGAAATCACCAACTACTCCTATCCAATTTCGAACTTTAAAGTCAACGTGGACAACGACTTTCCATCTTTTCAATATTGAAATTTGAATCTAAAATTAATTGTTAAGATTTACATAAATCCCACATGAGATATCAATTAAGGTTTCCAAATAAAATATTTACACATCTAATATTATTGTTTTTTAATGCAAATTAAATTAATTGGGTTGTCATTCCTTAACATAACTAACTCTGCTTAAATTGTAATTCATATATATTAGTAAAGTCCATTTGAGCTTATCGTGGTAATTTGGTATTTCCTTTTTGGTAAGCAGTTACGTAATAATTATTGTTTTTCAATTATTTGGCTTGACGAAACCAATACAAACACTCCTATCCAAAAAAAGGAAGGCACAAAATATTGGGAGTTTTAGTATTGAATTTATTAAAATAAATTATAAGTTTAATGAAAAGTTAATATTAAAATAATTTTATATTTGATTTATTAAAAATATTTTTGCCATATTTAATAAAAATAAAAAAAATGAAAAGAATATAATAAAAATATTTTTAAATTGATTTTTAAATAATAAATTATAAAAATAATTTTAATAATTTATTTTGATGATAGGAATACTAATATTTCTATGAAGCGTTGCGATATGTTTCTTTGTCTCGTCACTCGTGGTCAGTGGAATCTGGATTTTATTTTACCGATTCAAAAAAGATAAAAGAACAAAATCCAAAAGGCGTGATTGTAATTTGTGAGACAAAGGTCAAAGATTCTTTTTTTTTATTTTTTTGGGTCTTAATTCCAAGTTTTAGATTTACAAATATAAATAAAGATACTCTTTTTATTATTTTATTATTTATTTACAATTTAATTTTTGTATTTAATTTAATAATTAAGAAAATGAATATTAATAAAGTTATAATAAATATTTGGAAATTTAAAAAATTTAAAAAATATATTATATTTTATATAGAAATTTGAAAAAAATATATAAAGATTTGAAAAAATTATAATAATAAAATAAAATAAATTAATATGAATTTGATAAACTAAAGAAATATATTTTCGTGGCCCAAAATTTAGAATGTGTTTCTATTTAAAAATCCAAATATAATTTGGTGTCCCAAAATATAGTAAGAGGTGGTCTCAAGGTGGGTAACGGTAATAAAGTAAGAAATAGTGGGAGTGAGTAACTCTATCGACAAAGGAATTATAATTAAAACAAAAAAAAAAAAAGGAAAAAAAGAAAAAAGCAGAATATTAGGAAAGTGCAGACTGCGGAGTCCCAAACCGCCATTGAGCACTCGATAAAACATAAAAGAACCTCACTACAATCAACGTTCCTGAATACTCGCTTTGGAAGACCCTTTTGACTCTCCTTCCATCTCGTCTCGAACTTTATATAGATCCATCCGTCGGTTAACAGCGAACAAGCGGACGAGCCGCCAAGCGATGGTTGTCAACGAAAGGCCGTTGAAGAGGATGAAGAGAAGCGTATTCGCCGATCTAAAGGACTTTTTCTGTTTTCCAGCCACCGGGGAGTCGGAGTCAACCGTCGGAGTCCCCCACCACCAGCAGCCCTTCAGGGACAGCGTGCGGGCTTTTCTGGAGGAGCACGCGCAGCTCATGCTCACGCCGTCGGTGCTACCATGCCTGCTGACGTGGCAGGTCCTGCTTCGAGTGACCGACTGTCCGGATCCGGTTGTCATGGTCCTCTATGTGGTGGAGGAGGACGTCACCGGATCTACTCGGAGATCCGTCTACTGTGACCAGTGCCGAGTCGTTGGTGAGTCGACTCGCATGAGATTCTTCAAAATATTATATATATATATGTATATATATATATATAAAAGAGGATAACGTAACAGTAACTATTTAATTTAGTATATATATTTTTTAATTCGAGTTAATTATTTTCTACCGGATTGCTTTTTCCAAAGGATGGAGTGGGCATCCAGTTTGCCGAAAGCGATACCATTTTATAATAAGAAGGGAAGAGAGTGGGCTTGCGATGGAGGGATACCAAAGGTCGTGTTCGAGATGCGGAAACCAGCTCTCTGAATCAAAGAGTATATGTAAATGTTGGAGCTCTGCGATTACAGTGGATGACGATTCTGAAGACTGGGTGCATCGTCAACTTGAAGATCTTACTCATCTTCTGCATGGTGTTGTCCACTCCAATGGCTATGCCCACCTACTTACACTCAATGGCAAAGAAGGAGGCTCCAAGTTCCTATCCGGGCGTGACATTATGGACTTCTGGGACAGGCTCTGTACGTCACTTGCCGTCAGGTGGCATTCTATTTCTATTTCATGACTAATACTTTCTCTTGGTTTTAGATTCATTGCCCATTGCACCCAATTTTCTGAAATGCGCTCTACATGTTTGATTCATTGCCAACACCACCAACATGCTTCATAAAAAAAAAAAATTCCACCTGTTCGGGGAGAGTTTGAGCGACCAAATTGATACCCACTTTCATATATATAACAAAACCTTTTGAGATGAAAAAAATCTGGAATAAAAACTAACATAATGTGGCGAGGGTGTGCTCTAAGACAGAGACAAGGTCTGTCTTTATTATGGGCAGCGGGGCACTTTTAATTTTGTATTACTTGGCAAATTAGTGTGGGACGTAATGCTCTTGCATTTTTTCGGCCCTTGATTGCTATAAACGTGCAGAACTTTTCCTTGGCCTAAGTAGACAACCAAAAAGAAACAAAATTAACACTTAATAACGTTGCCACTGCTATTTAAACTGTAGAAAAAGTAAGAAACAAAATGTAATAGAAAAATAATCAACACTCCAGAACAGTAGGAAAACTTTTCCACGTGTTTCTTTCATGACATTCTCATTCGCTCTCACAATTGTTGCATGATTGACAATTTAACTGACTAGCAAAAATGAAATTCATTTTTTGATCAGGAAGGTCAGCGTTATGGATGTATCAAAAAAATATGGGATGGAGTACCGACTACTTCATGCAATTACCAAAGGTCATCCTTGGTATGGTGAATGGGGTTACAAATTTGGTGCAGGGAGCTATGCTGTTACAGAGAAGGCTTACCAGAAAGCTGTAGATACAATATCGTGCATGCCCTTGTCCTCGTTTTTGTTCCAGGGAAGGGGAGCTCGAACTCATCTGCAGGCCATTATTGCTTTTTACCAGTCCCTATCGGACACCCCACTACGAACAGTCAAGGATCTTCTCTCTTTTTTGCTGAGTTTGATCCATAAAGTTCGTAAGCAACTGAAGCCAAGTACATCTGAGAAGTCTGAGTGCAGCACCTCAAATGTGTTGGTTGCATGGACAAGTAATGATGTTGTACGTGTGCAAGAAGCTATTATTAAGGTGCTACTTGCAGCAGCTGGTGAGGCCAACTGGGTGACAAGACGTGCGCTTAAGGGTGCAATGTGCAAGTCGGCATCTCCAGGGCTTCTTGATTATTGCCTTGAGCACTTGGGAGGGAAGCTGGCAGCCAATGGCATGGTGGTTTTTTCTCGGTACAATCCTATTTCCAGTTCCGTGGAGTTCAGGTAAAAAAGGAAAAATTGTTGGGTTTGAGACTTTGAGTTGCTTCAATGTTTCCATGCATGCACTAAATTGTGTTCTGACTTGAATTTGAAAAACAGGCTTGAGCCTTCTAGTCTTATGAACAATGGATTTGATTTGAATTCAAACCATCCTTCAGAGGAGCAAATTGTTTGTGATCTGAGATTTTTATATGAATCAATCCTACACCCAGATACCATGGTGAACTTTAAACCCGAAGCAATGTGGGAACGACTCTATGACTCTGCAACTAAGCTTCTTGACTGCAAGCAATTTATGAAGGACTATGAGCCTGATAGAATTGCAGCTGAGAACCCTTCTGCCATACAGCTCTGGTGTCATGTTGAGTTCTCTGATCGGCCTAAAGATGACCTATTACTACCTCCAGAGCTAGTGGTCTTGCCCCTGAATGCAACTGTTGCAGACCTTAAAAGTGAAACTACTAAAGCTTTCCAAGAAGTGTATGCCATGCTTAGAAGGTTTCAGGCTGAGAAACTACCGGAGTTTGGCTTCATAGAAGATTCAATTACTTTGAAATTCTTGGTTGGATTGAGTGCATCAATTCGAGTTCAAGGAAGATGCCGTGCTAAACATGGGCTACACCGCTTCCGGATGGAGAGGGGAATGGAGAAATGGACGGTTGATTGCACATGTGGGGCTAAGGACGACGATGGGGAGAGAATGCTGGCTTGTGATACTTGTGGTGTTTGGCAGCACACTAGGTGTGCTGGAATTGATAACTCAGATGCAATCCCCACAAAGTTTGTTTGCATGAGTTGCTTAACATTATACAGCAAGGAATATAAAGAGGTCACTAATTTTTGTTGTGATACTAATGGGGATTTGTTACCCAGAACATCTTGTAAGCAGGAAGCTGTGGCGACAGATGGCCCTGGCATTACCTCCATAACTTTGACATCTAGTGTTGTAGGTTGACCGTGTAGTGGTTCATGTTGTATATGTACAGTTTCTGTTTTCGCCTACATGCTATTTAACAGTTTTGCCCGATTTATAAAAGCTTTAAAAGAAGCAAAATTTTTGCGAGCATGTTCATAGATGCAAGTAAGGCCACATTTGGATTGCAAGATTCTTCCATCTTATATCATCACATTTAAATATTTAAAAATCATAAATACACATATTTTTCAATCTTAAATGTTTATTATTATTATTATTATTATTTATCTAACCATTATAATTTTTCTAAACTTTTAAACAAAATTACTTTTTTAAATGTTAAAATAAAAACTCTTATTAAAAAATATTTTTATTCATCTGTTTCTCTAATTTCCAAAATTCTTAAAATATCTTAATTTAAACTATTACACAATCATTCACATCTATAGCGATTTCATCTCATATCACTATCAACGAGGCCTAAATTGATATTGTCATTGAATACAAACAGCAAAGTAGCCAAAATCTTAGAAATTGAAGCACTCTTTCGCCCAAGACAATCTCTTGCTATGTATGGCAGTGAAAGCGAAACTACTTTGTTGACATTTATTGTTGCTTTCATCTTCTGATCGGGTAGTTTGAATTCAAGATAGCGTTGGTTGGTATTATTGCGTTGGGCTAAAACGGGCTAATTAAATCATTGGAACCACCAATGAGGAACTTGTGCTTAACGCAAAGCAAGGTGGTGGTGGTGGTGATGGTCCTTGATGTTGTATCGCGAGCTTCTGTTTCTTTTTATCTTTTGATTGATGTAGCTTCTGTTTCTTATATACAAGTACTTGTTTTTGCCGTGCTGGATGTATTAAGAATAATTCTATGAGGAAGCGATTGGAAGTCGATTTTGATTTTAAACCAACGAAATTTATTAGATCTATAAAAATAATTCCGACTCTTTTATTAGACAAAGTAGGCAATTAAACCCCTAATAGAAGAAGGGCCCCAAAAATAATTCAAGATAGGATTTTTTAAAAAGAAAAAAAAAATATTCAATTAAAAAATAATTAACTCAATAACAAAAATTAGAAGTATTAAATAGATATTACTTTATTATTAATTCTAAAAAGCATCATACTTGATAATTATTTCAAATACTTTCACTCTAAGAATTAAGATATTTTCTTATTTCTTGATGAAAGTGAAAAAGTTGAATTTGAAAGTATCTAAAAATACTTGAGAACATTTGTGTTCTTAACGGTCTCTAAAAGTCTAAAGCACGTCTTAACAAACTAGCTAGATTCGATAAAATATTCTTTAAATCAAAAATTTTCTAGTAAAAATTAAGTCGGTTATTAGTAAAAAATGTAATATAAAATTTTAGTCAATAAATTTGGAATTATTTTTACAGAAAAATAGAATATAAAAGTTAAAATTAAAATAATTTTATTTTTTAAATAAAAGGTCTCAAACTAATTTTTAGTCTTAGGTCCCTAAAACTATTGAGCTAGCGGCATAGAAATGAAGTTGAAGATGAGAAGATTTTATTTTAATTTTTTTTAATCAAAATCGACTCATCATCGACTCTCTCAAATCGAATCCCTATAGAAATATTTCCATAGAATTTTCGATTATGAGAGTGATTGTCAATAATCGAGAACGTAACGAGTTCTGAGCTATTCCCTCCCTTCCTCTCGTGGACAATAACGATCATTCCCTCCAAGTTACAGGAAAATATAATAGTGAAGAAAAACCCAAGCTTATGAAGAGGGAGGGACAAGAACGCTACCATAAATTATACAAAGTTGGTAAAACGAAAATTGTTGATGGTTGTCATTCATTCATAAAGAGTCTTGCAAAGTGGATGTCTTAAATTTGCTATAGCCAATCTCAAGTTACCACGTAATAATTTAACTATTCTTTTTTTTAAGTCACAATACAGGATCTTTTTTCGTAATTAAAAAAAAAAAAAAAGAACACTAGAGACTTAAAATTCTAAATCCTAAAATCTAAATCCCACACTCCTATAATTCCAATTCCTAATTCATTTTAAAAATTACTAATCTAGCCTGCTTCTACTGGCAGCTGGCTCAAGTCTTCGGCCTACACATATTTGAAACCTTTTGTTACCTACTTTTGGAGCAAAAAAGAATCTTTTAAACTAACTTTCGTTTACCGAAAACATCAGAGACATTCATTTACCTTAAAAAGACGATCAAGTCTTACATTCTCAAATATATATTATAATGCATGTTAAGTGAAAATCAAAGCTCCTAAAGTTGCAAAATTGTGGCCGACTCGTCGGGGGTACTGCATATGACCCTTGCGACAAACTTGTGTTCACTGTTCACAGGAAGAGGAGAAGGATAGTTTCTCTCCTGATCACGTAGTACTTCCCAAACTTGTGTTCACTGTTCACAGGAAGAGGAGAAGTCGTTTCTGTCAGCTGTGCAAATGGCTGATATGGTATTATTGAGGTAATTAAAGGAAGTGGGAAAAATGAAAGTAAAAACAACCACCACCAAAATAGTAAAATACCTAAGAGTATTTTAAAATTACTCTGCATATGACCACCACCAAATGTCATGTTATTAGCAAAATTAATCTATTATTTCGATAAGTAATTAGTTTAATTAAATTATACAAAGCATAAGATCTAAGTGTGAGCATTATCACTATAAATAATTAATGGTGGCAGATGCTCATCAGGTACAGACACAACATACCTACCTCACCTTAAAACAGTCTGCCATTAGTTAAAGTACTAAATACGAATCCTTCACATAAAAACCATAAACTTCTAGCAACAACCTTATTCAAAAATCTCCATATGGGAAGTTTAGTATGCACATTTAAGTTTGAGATATACAAACAAGTTAAAAAGATTAAACATCAAGCATCAAGGCTTGAAGCAAGCAATCAAGACATGGAGAAAAATGGGAAGAGTATAACTTTTGCCTTCTTTCTCTTAAATTGAACTCCATCCTTCACACTCATTGACTTAGGGGCAGTTGGTAGTTTCCTTTCATCCTGTATCCCCACTTTTTGGTATACAAAATCTTCATTTTCACTATAAGAATTTTTTGCTTCCTCGTCAACAGACCTATTTCTTGATCGTTTCTGTAACATCTAGTGATCCAACTCAGTCATATGCAAGTGTGCTTCTTCAGAAGTTTTGACGAACTGGAGTTGAAATGCATATGGAGACTCAAGGAAAAGGGAATTTCTTAAACCAAAAATGATAGGGACACCGGAATCTACAAGTGAATAACATAATAGTAATAATAAATATTTGTCAAAGAGAACAATTTGCCATTTATTGTACACAACAAATTAAAACATTACAAGAATTATAACTCAAAATACGAAGTACCCTATAGGTTATACCATCCAGAAAAAAACAAAGAAAATATTAACCTCCTGAAACTTCTTCCGAAGATCGGTATCCTGAGTAGCAACAAAGAAATGCTTAGGATTATTTTGCCCAATAACATCCTTGATGTATGCATCGCCACTCTTGTTTTTCCCATGATCACAACTAATATAGAAATTTCTTTCTCAGTAAGAAAAAATAAAACAAAAAATGCTTTGAGATTTGGGATTTTTTAATGCCATAAAATTAGTTAGACCTTTGAAAAATTAGTCTGTTTACAAGAGGAGGGGAAGCTAACCTGATAGTGAAGACCTAACGAGAAGCCTCAAGAGCTGGAAAGTGGGAAGTGCCAAGCCTTTTCAACTCAGCAAGAATACATCTAAAATAAAATATTGCATTACATCAAAAATGGGATCAGTTCCAGAAGGAATAGAAAAAACAAAGAATACTCAAGTCTTCAAACATACTTGAATAACAAGTGAAAAATAAGAGAGGTCTCTCTTTCTCCCCAGAAGAGTCAACTTCTCTAAAAAACCCACCACCACCACCACCCACTCTAAGAGGAAGAAGACTTATCCATCCCTCTCATTCCCCTCCTTCCCTTTTTCCACCTTATCTGGATTTTGAATCTCTTATGGTTTTCTCCATTTGCCCTTCATTTTCGTCCTTTCCCAACTCATTTTGTTCAAGCTTTAGAGGTTAGATCTACCACTCTTCACTTGGATTCAACCAACCATGTGCCCCACACATCGACTCCCCATTTGCCAAAACTCGTAGCTACACTAGTAACTCAACTACGGCACGAAACAACTAAAGTGTGACCACTATATTATGCCAGTCTTTTTTGGAACGTCTAAACCTTCTCTGCTTGCTTTGTTTAATAGTTGGCATGTTGACTCGTATACATAATGAATTGGAAGTTGATCGGAACGATTGAAGAAGTTGCTTAATAGTTGGCATGTTGACTCGTATACATAATGAATTGGTTTAGATCGATCAAAATAATTGAGTTCCCTTTCCCCCCCTGTTGCTAGACGTAACAACTTCCAATCTGTCGCAGTCTAACCACCCATAATCGCCACACCCCCTTTGTTGGTCTGTTTATCCACTGATCTACAACCTATCACTATTAGACCAACGTTTAGACTAACATAAGGGCCAGGAGGCTTCTCAATGGCTTCACTTCCCTCTTTCAAATAGCCCTCTATCTTCTATTTTGCTGGTAACAAATTGTTTTTCCTTTTTCCTTTTTAAGGATATAGAAGGAAACAGTGTAAAAGCTCTGTAAACTCCAAAACAATCAAGTGCAACGTATCATTATCCATTGTGGCCCTCAACAATGCTGCAATCCATTAGTTGGATTAATTGCAAAAAAAAAAAAAAAAAAAAAAAACCCAACCTTTATGGCAGTTCCCTCTTGAATTTTGATTGAAGAACATCAGTCTAGACCAAACCTTTGATCCTATTGTTGTCCCTTTTCAATTTAATCTTGGTCTGTATTTATTGTAAGTGAGCATTTGTAAGGGACTGCCCACCCTTTTTATAATATCATTTTATCTACTTTAATAAAATATCGCACATAAAAAATAATAATAATAAGAGGGAAAAGAAAAGGACCTAGTGGTGAAGAGTTTGACGGGAGCAGCAGAAAGGATGTTGGAGATGGCAGAGCCAGCAGGTTTGATAGTATTGACAATAAGATGGTGCACAAACGTACCATCGCATAAGACCTTGAAGGGCTGTCTGAACCCAAAACATGATGTGTAGAACCTTACACTCTTCCTATGACGCTTCTGCCTTTTCACCCCCATCTAAAAAATCAATTTAAAAAACAAAAACAAATAACAAAGTCAAATACTAACCCATGCAATTATAAACTAGCCTATAACCCACACTGTGTGAGATTGGATTGTCCCAATCTACATTAATTGATTTACTATCTCTTGATTTATAATGTATTGTCCCGTACCCAGAGGGTCAGGGAGTAGTTCCTACCACTTAACATCAGATCAATACAAAAACAGACTCCAAATGATAACCTTAAAACCGACCTCTAATACCTCAACTTACCACCAATAACAAAACCAACAGCACATTCAACTCCACTATACCCTCCAAGACCATTCTAATTAATCAAAAAACCCCAAACTAATTAACCATAGTCGAAAATGACAAGTAAAACGGGTAATTAAGAGGATACCTCACCAGACTTGAAGCGGTGTTCGACTGGACTCGGTGATGGAATGGCACGAATTGAATGGTGCCGTGTGGCTTGACTTTTGGCGCGGTAGCCTTCACTGGTTGTGGTGGCTGGCTTAGCAAGGAGAGAGAGAGAGAGAGAGAGAGAGAGAGAGAGAGAGAGAGAGAGCTATTGAGAGAGGGAACCGAAACCGTATATATATAGAGAGAGAGAAAGAGATAGGAAGGGATACCGAGACAGTGAGAAGAGACTCGTGCGACGTCCTCAGTGGCAGTGGAGCTGCTTGACGAGGAGGAGCAGATGCTCTGTTTTCAGGGGGTAAAAACAGGGGACGCACAAAGGCTTGGACTACGGCTCGACGGTGTAGGGGCGGCGATGCACCGAGAATGAACAGCGTGAATCAGTTGTATTGCGACTCACACATTGATACATAGTTCCGTGTAGAATATATACAGGATTTACAAGCACTAGTCTAAGAGTAAATGCGAAAAATAAGGCTAAGAATCCTATCAGTTACAAGTTTAAAAAACAGAATCAAATTTCAAAATTCAATCTTTGATTTGCTTGCTGCTAGAGCCTTGATTGTTGCTTGATTTGCTGCTTGTGTGATCTTCAACGGGATATGATGAATCTTCCTTTATAGTTTCCGTTCATGTGGCCTGGGCAGTGGCTAGTATACGGTGGTTTGGGCTTTTCGGTGTTGCTCGTTTTATAGGGAGGGGGCTACAGTACTACAACCTTATATATATGTAAGTATTTTTCAATAAAATATATTGTTAGTAAGATTATTTTCTAAATATTATCGTTGTCTTTCTCTTCTTTTCTCCAGAAAGTTTTTAGATCACTTCTTGACAAACAACATTCAACATCTTTTATCTATTAAACGTGACCCGATTAATTGCAAGGCTATTCAAGTACCTTTAATTGTTATTTGCAGTTACTAAAATCCAGGAGAGGATTTCATCTTAGCCGTTTAGCTTGTTGGATAATTTTCGAGAATCAAGGAGTTAGGCTGATGTGGGATCTGGTTTGTTTTTAACGTGCAGATTTTTTGTGGAACATGGCACGCCTTTATTGGCTTGTTGTGGGTTGATAGTTCCCAAAAATAACAAATGTACACATTGTTTTAAACTCCTTTAAATGGTGTCTGAAGGTACTTGAAGAAGTATCAGTTTTGAGAAAAGAAGGTAAAGAGAAAAAGTTGATATCTTTTAGAGAAGAAAGCGATCAACGTGCATGACGTCGGAATCGGAAGTGAAGTCGTGCATGGGGGGCTGCGAACTGTGAACTGTGTACGTAACATGTGAAAATATATAGATGAATATGATTGAAATAAAAACCTTAGAGAAAGAAGGAGGGAGGAACGAAAAAATGCATGCTGTGAAGTGAAAAACTTATAAATAAATAGTAATGCCGTTAACCCTAGCGGAACAACGTATATGCAGTGGGTTTAAGAATTTTTAAAAAGAAAGGAACTAGTAGTAATCTTTTTTAAAATGATAACAAATCTTTCAAAAACAAATCAGGGGATGGATATCCATAAATAAAATGAGCCTTAATTTAAACTCTAAAATATTCAATCCAAATCCAAAATATTTAAATAATTTAACAAAGATGGAAACCTACAAAAATAAATAAATAAATAATAAACAAAATAAATAAATAAATTTTCTTTTCAACCCATCTTTAAAAAAATATTTGCAAATCCTAAACAGGCTTTTCTTACATACAAATCTAAAAATAAATTTTAAAAAGTAATTTGGCGCTAAAGCGGGATATTACACTTAAATTATTTCACAATATAATTTCATCTCATATCATTATTAACAAGGACTAATTGATATTGTCATTGAATAGTACAAACAGCAAATAAGCCAAAATCTTAGCAATTGAAGCACTGTTTCGCCCATGATAATCTCTTGCTATATGTATGGCAGTGAAAGTGAAACTACTTTGTTGACTTTGTGGCAGCCCATGATAACATCAATAGTACACTAATTCAAAATTTCAATTCTACAAGTCTTACAGATAGCTGACTTTGCTTCAGGCCTCGTTTGTGAAATATCTCTATCTTTGAAAACAAACAGGCCTCAGTCTTTAGTTCTGAACATCATGATCCGGTACTCAAATGTATAGCAGTCCTTTAACAAATCCTTGAGGATCCTTGTCTAATCCTATATATCTATATATCTATATATATATATATATAGATGTCATGTGATCTTTAAGGAGCTCCAGTTTGCAGCAATTCTGCTATGTATCCTTGTAAAGATCCTCTTCTGTAAACAAGTCTAACAGTCCAAGTGCCTGCCACAGATGATATCTCAAATTTAATAACTACTACCGTCTCAACTTATGTATAAACTGATAACGTTTTGTGGGTACTGAGGATTTCACCATAGAAGCTTACCTCCGGCACGGTGAGCTGCAACCGGAACTTTGGGCCATCATAGTGGTGCAGAATTGGCCTAAATGCATCTTCTTCTAATGGTTTGCATTTCTTCTTGATTCGAATTCTAACCTGGAATTATTCCGACCTTAATGATCTCATTTCTTTGAAACTTAATTTCACAGAGAGTTGTTAATATAATCAATCTATTACCTGTGCTGGAAATCTTGATTCCCCTTTGCATTTCTTGTCTTCCCATGCTGTTGGGTCAATGTTTGACCCTCCAAAACTCACAGCCTTTTTCATTTCAAAAAGTGAAAGAACGATGAAAGAAAAGGTTCATAATTGAGGATTTTCAAGGCCCAAGCAAATGATTAAGAGTGGAAAATAAAACAGGCATTGAAAATTGAAATAGATTTGTAGCATGGAAACCTGGAATACTCCATGTAGTTGGTGTGTTGTGTAGTTGTAAAGGAAAAGGGGTAGGCCAGGGGTTATTGCCCTAACAGAGTCCTTATATTTCTGAGGCAGCCCTGCAAACAAAATGATCTTTGAGGTATAACTGTTAAAAGTATCAAATTTAAATTGGACAGCTTTGTTTTGGTCAAGTTCAAGTTCAAGTTGAAGTATCACAATGAGGAGTGCTACACACAAAAAAATTACATAAATACAATTCTACAAACTAACGTGGCTCCATGTGAGCCGTCAGATCTTCATTATAATAAAAGTAATTTTACAACCACATCAAGACACATCAGTTTGTGGGATTACTTTTGTATATTTCTCAAAATGAAATGTTATAGAATAATGACACCAAGACTAGTGAGCTAACCGAAGAGTTGGCGACGGAGATCCTCTTGCATTGTTTCATTGTTGCATACAAAAATGAAGCCTCCCAAGACCTCATTCCTCGGCAGCAATTCTGCAGGGGGCAGCGTTTTGTGCCATTTATCTGGCTGCTGCCCATGAAAAGGATGCTGGATTCTCATCTCAGAAAACTTGAGTAACATATTGGGAAAATGATTCTTTCTACAATGACCATCATCATCTGTGTTTGCATATCTTTCTGCCATTCTCAATTCATTGTCAAATGCAAGCCTTGATGCAACTGACCTCCATCTGTGATAATCATCCGAAGTGGGCACTGCTTGATGGAATTGGAATTCACTTCCATATTGCCACAGAGTGCTTCCACTAGCAAGGTTGCTAATGGTAGTGTCATTAATCATTGACATCGAGAGAGAGAGAGAGAGCACTCTTGAAACCTGGGAGTGAATGAACTTTGCCACGTTATAAATATTCAAACTTTAGCAAGAATTTGAACCAAGAGTCCGCCATCGCCTTCCATAAAGTAATGCTACTGTACATCATTTGTCATTTGATTTTTGAAATCCGTCTTCTGCTTTGATAGAAAGGCAATGAATGTATTCATTAGAACAGTCCACTTTTGGGTCCACATTACCCTACTTTGTTAGTATTTTACACCGACAACGTGAAACGGATTAACGTCTCCTTGATGAGCCATAGAAAAAAAGTTTCCTGCTTTAATTTTGAGCAGTCAGAAATTGGATCGGCAATAAACAATGATTCACAATAATGCTTTTCCTATTGGGTCCACCGCGACCTAAGACAATTGATACATCATTGATTGGTGATGAATTTGCACATTGTTAGTTAAAACTCTGCTCACTTTTACTCAAAGTAGGTAACTCTGTTGTTATGTTCATGGCAAAAGAAACCCTTAAATTTCATTTAATGTCTGCTTAAAGTTTGCAGGTTTCTACACAGTTTCTTTAAACAAGTTTTTTCATTTCTTTACATCATCTTCTGTTTCTAGTTTCTACCCCACGAGGTTACAAAATTTTCTTCAGCACATCTCTTGTTTCTACCCCTCACAACCTAGTAAAAAGCAAGAACCCACCCAAAATATCACACAAAAATCTCATCTGGAAAAGCAGAATGATGCAATCCCTAATCAATACTAGAAGAACATTTGACAACATTGGCATTAAAAGTATCATCAACACATGTAGGATTTATTTGATATTTTCATCTCTTTTTGAATTAGAGCCATTCAATTCAACCAGACATATCTCTATTCTATTCTATTCTCCAAACTTGAGGTCTATAACAATAGGTTTTAAAGGCGGCCACAATCATATCGACTGTGTCCGATTGAGTCCCTAAATAGAGTCATCATGGCGATGATAACACCTAACTTCACCACCATCGGCGGAGAGTCTATTAGAAGCGTTCCTGTGAGATAAGTTTGTGTAGACAACCACAAAAGTCTCATCCTCCTCTCCTTTGCATATGCATCAAGTGCCTCTCCAACTTTCTGCACCATCCTGCTTCTGTCACCCTTTTCCTTTTCCAAATTCAACTCCAGCAACGTTGGTGCTAGGCATCTAGCAAGCACGATGGAATCTTCAACACCTGCTGAGCCACCCTGACCAAGAAAAGGACCCATTACATGCATTGCATCTCCTGCCACTGTCACAGTTCCTTTCCTAAACTTTCCAAATAGGATGTCCCAAGGCGCTCGATATCTAAGGCGCGTGAGGGACAATGACTTTAGATCACTGCCATTGATCATTTCTATCATCTCAGTAGGGAAGCCCTTGACTGACTCTAGAGCAAGTTGTCTAATGAGCTCTGGATCTTTCGACACATTTGAATCTGTTGGTATAAATAATAAATCAAGATTTCTGTTAGATATAGTCATTTTTACGTATTCTTTGTGCACCCCACTCACGTGATTGGTCAAAATATTTATTTTATTTAAAGAAAAAGTGATGCAGAGTGTATAAAGGAGTGCGCAAAGGTAATTGCACATAAAGTTTTTGACAAAAGAGTAACCATATGTATCATGAAAAAAATGTAGATCTTCTGCTACATAAGAAAAGAAAGGGTCTAAGAACAGTACCTTCAGGGTAAGATTGCAGAACTACGAACCAAAAAACCAGTGTATCAGTAACAGGAACTCTCCCAAGCAAGGCTTGGCCTTTTTTTTGGCGGGTGAATTCAGGGGCAAGTCCATGACCATTTGGATAATTTGTAAAACCTCTCAGCGCACATGCAGATAAAAGCTTCGGTGGTTTTAGCTCAAGAAAACCCGCAATGATAGAGTTGGCTCCATCACATCCAATCACAATCTATACGACCCAACCCATCAGTAATTTGAATAGTAAAATGTACAATAGTGAATGATCATAATACCCATTACTGAATTAAAGAACTACCTCAGCCTTAATTATTTTTCCATCGTGCATCTCGAGTATTGGACTTGAAGTCGGTGTATCCAATTTTATTGAAACTATTTGGCATCCACAGCGAACAGTGCCAGGTGGGAGATGAGCGGCTAGTGCTTCAATCAATTCACTCCGAATAACACAGCGAGCTTCTCCTTCCCTGCCAAAAACCATTAATAAAAATTGAATCTTTGATATTAACTATGGTTCAACACACAGGTATAATGAAAATGAAAAGCTTATAAAGTAATTACGAGATGGGACTTTCTCTTTCCTTCCCACTGTCAAGCCATGCAATCCGTGCCCTGCATTCATCAACAGAAACAGTAAAGGAAAGATGCACATATTTGCGGTATCAGAAAAGTGAGAAGAGGCTGAGCTGGGGGGCTTACAGTTGAATAGGGAGGGCAGTTTTTCTGAGTTCTGAACCAATACCCAGTTGATCAAAGGCACGCCAACCATTAGTGTGAACAGCAATACCACCTCCCCATGCTCTGAGAGACTCAGATCTTTCCAAAACTACACTTTCAATTCCCTTTTTGTGAAGAGCAAGTGCAGTCGCAAGACCACAGATTCCACCGCCAACTATTACGATCTCTATATCTTCAACTGCGTCCATCAGATCTTTCCTTCCTCTGCTTTTTTGCTCCGTCAATGATAATTCTCTGGATCTCTCTTCTTAGTTCTTAGTTCTTAGTTCTTAGTTCTTAGTTCTTACACGCCGGGTTGCAGCTTGCACAGACGTTTAAGAGGAGAGGGCTATCTTGCGGTCCACGGTTAATTTCATCTTCTTTGTTTACCTTTCATTTTTTTATATTATACATGTCATTGTCCTCCCCAGTGACTTTCCAAAGTATTCAAAGTTGGCATGTTGACCAATGTGAATCGGCTTTATTTTTTCTGCAATTCCCAACTGTTCTTGCTGACCATCCAATTTCCAAAGGCGGTGTGTGGATAATCATCAAAGCGAAAATATGCTTTTATCCTTTTTTTTTTAAGGTTTTATTTATTTTTATAAATTAGATGAGTAAAAATTAAAAAAAATATTATTATAAGATATTTTTAAATAATAATTTTATTCTGAAATTTAAAATATTTATTGTAAAAATTGAAAAAATTAAAAAATTAATTTTATTTTATATGAAAATCTAAAAAATTATTAATAATAAATAAAATGAAATTATTTATGAAAATAAATCAGATTTTAATTCTCTTTTCTTCTTCTTCTTCTTTTTCTTCTTTTTTTTTTTCAATTTTATGCAATAAATTAATAGAGTATGATTTGAAAAATTCTCTCAAACAATAAATAAACGTCGCGTGTCAAAGTTGAAGAGAAAATAATATCCTTTATATTTTTGCCGAGTTTCATAAAGAAACCTTAAAATAAAAATGTCATGATTAGAAATAATATAACCTTCTTGATAGAAAATGTTGATTTTTTTTTGTTCCCTATCAAAACAATATTATTCAAGGTAAATTTAATATTTATTTATGTCTCATTTTCTCATTTTGTGATTTTACATGCTAATGCGTTAGATTTGACATTTTGCACATAGAATACATCTAGGAAAGACTTTGGTCCAGTTCAGTCGATTTTGGGAGAGTTTGATAGACTGGACCGAACTTATTCGATCTAGGATTTTTCTACTTTGGATTGGACCGAGAACCCATAAACCAGATTAGACTAATCCATTTCAATTTGGGCCAGTCCAATCAATCCATTCGATTTAGTTGATCCAGTCCGAATCAACAACTTTATTTGATATTCTAAGACAAGATACTACTACTTTTTTCTCTATTTTTTTTTTTTGGCAATTAGTTCATGTTTCGTATCAATTTCGGTTGTTATATATATATATATAAATATATATATATATATATATATATATTTGATGTATGAACAAGTTTATTTGACATTCTAAGACAAGATCTCCAAATTCGATGAATAAACGTGATCGCATATTTTTATTTTTTATTATTCTTTTTATTTTTATTTTTTAACATCCTAAGACGAAATTAAAAAATATACACTTTACATGTGCACTAAATCTATCATTATCCATTTCACATATGCAGATAAAATAAAATAAAAATTATTGAGAGAGTAAGATATATTGAGTTAGAGAGAGATAGAGCGAATAGAATTTGTTAGGCCGTTAGTAGTATGCCGGTGACTACTGGGCGAGGCGAGGCTGGGATTTGCAATGTTGTTGATTGCTCGGCGACGCAAGGAGTAGTGGAGCACCAGAGCAGTTAAGGACTAGGATTTTCAAAATGGAATGATCGAATAAGTTTGAATGACAAAAGATAAAGGTTAATTAAAATGTTGCATAAAACCACGTCATTTCATGCAATCCAATGACTGGATTGCGTGACTGGATTGCGTGAAACAGCGTCATTTCATGCAACCCACTTAATAACTGGGTTCCAAACCCAGCACTGGATTGTGTGAAACGATGTCATTTCACGCAATCCAATCACTGGATTAACTTTAAACGGCGTCGTTTAGTGTTAAATTTGCATTAAATATCGTCGTACCTTGTAGCATCACCAGATTTTCAAATTTTTTAATTAAATTTCTAACATTCTAATTAACAATTAATATATGTTAAATATATTTTAATATGTGTAACTAAATAATATTTTTTTTTCATATTTGACAAAAATATAAAAAATATATATAATATTATTTAATTACACATATTAAAATATATTTAACACATATTATTCGTTAACTTAATTAGAATGTTAAAAAGTTAATTACAAATTAATTACAAAACAAGTTAAACCCCAATATAATATGTATAGTTATTATTTATATAATAAAGAATATAATAATACATTGATATTACTTAAATCATATACATATATAGTGATAAACTTAGTAGTTACCAATTAGTATTTAGTATCAACTATCAATAGTCTAAGAATCTAATACTTTAACTTATAACTAACATGTTATAGTATTATAAATTGAAGTTATTTAACTAACATATAATATACTAGATGAGTAAATGTTATTAACTTATTTTAATACTAACATGTTATTTGTTAATTTAACTATACTAATTTAACTAATATATACTGTACTAGATATTATTTAATGCTCACACGTCACATGTATCTACACTTATACACTAAAGAATACGATAATATTAAAACTAATTTACTAAATATATAAAATTATAGACTTAATACTAGTCCAAATTTTCAATACTATAGTCTATAAGACTATAACAAATAAGTATAGTAACTAATTAACTATAGACTATAGTCTATAGTATATGACTTTATAGACTATCCTAAACTAATAGAAAAATTGGTAATACTAATATTCTTATTAAACAATACTCTATGTAGTTATATTAATTTAATAATATATTGATATTAAATATATTATATATATATAGTTATTAGTTATAGACTCTAATACCATAACTAACATGTTAATTGTTATAGTATTATAAATTTAATTAACATATGCTATACAATTATAAATTTATACTGGATGTTATTCTAACACTAACATGTTAATCAAACTATACTAATACATTACACTATTATAAATGTATACATATACAATATACTATATTTATACTATAAGTTTATAATTATTAACTCTTATAATATAAATAAATTAAATTAATACAATATATACTAAATTATTAATATGATATATTTAGTAAATTAGTTTTAATTTATTATTATTATTCTTACTGTATAAGTTAATTAAATACGATCCAGTTCGATCCGGTCCGGGATGGAAAAGGCCCAGATCGTGACCGGGATCAAACCTACCTGGACCAGGAATTTTAGACCAGGACCGATTGGGACTAGTCTAAGTCCAATCTAATTTAGTCCAAAATGACCAGTTTGGTCGGTTTGGCTGGTCCAGACCGACCAATACTTTCTCCTAGATACACCTTTTAAAGTATGATGTTCAGTAGATGGGAGCAATTAAAGAAGATGTGTTCCTCGTACTATTTGTGAGATCCTGATACTTATACACCATGACAATGAATGGTGAGATGGGAGATAAGGGGGAACCAAATGTCCTAAATGAGTAATGTCGTTACACAAGAAAGTTGAAACCCTTATGGACTTTTATATAAAATTACATTTACAAATTAATACAATTATATATTATATTTATTTTTTATGATAAAAAGAATGTTACAATCTAATAATCTAATATGTTTTATTAACTCAATTTAATCTTAATTTCACATAATATTAGAACGAAGGTCTTAAATTTGAATTCAGATTCTACATTCTACTCCATTTAATTAAATATTTCACTTATTATATCTATTAATTGAGAAGAATTTGACCAACAAATAAGGAGAAGCGTTAATATATAAAATAATAAAATTTACCTCTTTTCATTAACTTAAAATTTTAAAACAAGTGATAATTTTACAAATTCTATCAAGTCTAAGACCCATATTTCCATAATGAAGATCATGGATTAGGCTCTCCTCCTCCAATGTGTAAAAATAATATCAATTAAACTATGAATTTTTATAAAATATCTTAACTGACCATATATATATTTTTATAAAATTTCTTAACTGACCTATTTTTTTTTTTTCTTTTTCGATAACATAATGTCATAAACTTATCATTATTCGTAATTAATTGGATAAAATGGTAACTGCTCCTGATCAATGGGCTTTTGTAGCTGACCGTACGCAATAATTTTGGGGCTGGGCTCGAAGCCTAGACCGGATTTGTCCCGAATGCAATGCAATACAGTGAAGTGCCAATTAAGGCAGCCGCAGCGCAGATATTAGTGAAAGGCTGAGGAAAGGCGGCGTTGCGGAAGAAACCCGAGAGAGAAGGTTAGATGGGGAGCCAATTGCTTTGGAAATGGCACTTTGGTTTGGGATATCATTTGGTTCGTTCATGTTCTTCCTTTTATAATTATCCTTTTTCTTCTTCATCACCAAGCTTAGTCTTTCATAAAGCTTCTTGCCCAACCCCACCACTGAGAATTTTAGGAACGGGAAGAGGAAGAGGAAGAGGAACTACGTGGGTGTGCTCGCAGCAAGAGCAACGATATACGTATGCGACAGCTAATAATAACCTGAACAATGATGATGATGGTGATAAGAAGGTGTATGGGAACTGGAATGGGAGGGAATACCTGGAAATGACGGATCAGGAGCTGATGAGGCAGTGCGAAATGGACACCTTCAAGTCATCGGGCCCCGGTGGTCAGCACCGCAACAAGAGAGAGTCCGCCGTCCGTCTCAAGCACCTCCCCACCGGTCTTATTGCTCAGGTTCTCTCCATTTTTTTTAATTGAATTTATATGTCAATTATTTAATAATTTTAGCGGTATTTGAAAAAGTTTGTTTTATGTTTGCAATGAAGGCTGCTGAGGATCGATCGCAGCACATGAACCGCGCTTCAGCTTTAGCGCGCCTCCGTACTCTCTTGGCACTTAATGGTTGGTAGGCCAACACTGGCGGAGATTACATTCATTTATTTCCAATTGCTACTGATCAACGCTAAGCATTTTATTTTTCAAATACATTTTAGTGAGGAGCAGTGTGAACCTTGAGGCTTATTCACCCCCTCCGGAACTTCTTCGGATTCTGCCTCCTAAGTCCACAGTCAGACCCTCCGACTCTGGTCCCCAGATTGGACCAAACAACCCCAAATACCTTTTGGTATATATTCCAAATTTATTCCTTGTTTTTTGTGTTTTAAATTGCAATTGGAGGAATTAGATCGGAAATAACCATATTTGTTCGCAGGGAATGCAAGCTCTCTTGGATGTAATTTTTGCAGTTGAGGGTTCTGTCGCAGAAGCGGCCAAGTTTCTTGGGTATATGACATCTTGTCCTACGACTATTCTTCATTTTCTTTTGTGCTATAAAAATAGCATATCCATCTAACTTTCTTCTCCAGCCTCCAGCACTGCCCTGTTGATGTATATGGTTAGGCTTAAATTTGTAGAAGGCTCTTTCCTTTTTTATAAATAACTTGATAGTGGCACAAATATGAATGATTCCTTGCTAACACCGGCCTGGACATCGGGTCTGGCCTTTCTACTATATTTCCCAGCTTAAGCACTGGTGCACTATCACGCTTAATACTCTCCAATGATTCTCTTCGAATGGCCGTCAATGAACTGAGGACTTCGAAGGTACATCATCTGCTGAACATTACCTACCATTGCCATACCAAATGAATTGGAATTAAAAAATTTCTATGAAAGGTTTTAAAGATGGAATCTTTAATTGAACCATGGTATATCTTCCTTGGACAGTTAAATATTGAAAATTGTTCTGAAGTTGACCTCAAATATTCCGGATTACTAGAATTCTGTCTAAAATCAAGGAGTGGTTGTTTTTCTCCTTGTGACAAATGGATGTCTTGTGTTGGTTTCTCTTCTTGTATTCTATTTTTGATTGAATGTGTAAGCTGGGTACGGGAACGGTTAAAAGAAATAAATGAATGTGTCCAAAGTATTAAGAAGAATGGCTGGTTTCTTTTCTTATCATCAATTTTTGATTGAATGTGTAAGCTGGGTACAGAAGTATTAAAAAGAATGAAAAGCGATCTTTGAAGTTTCTGTGAAATCTGTCTTCACTGTTGCTTACATTTTATGTTTGCGTGCTTCGATCACTTGTCTACTGCCTCATCATTCATTCTAGTTGATCAAAGTATGCATATCTTCTTGAAGTCAGTAAATTTTGTTTTTCTACCAAAGGAATACATTATTCTACTATTGCGCTTCTGTGTTGTTCTTATACATGCAGAAAAAAGAATCTGCTTTTCAATTACAAGGACAGACAAAAGAAAAACGTTCCAAGTGCAATAATCAAAGTTATTATCATACATGTGCAGGGTATGAAGTCTCTCAAGTAGGAGGTTCTTGGATGCTAATTGCACTTGTCAGGTGCAATTCTCTATTTTTGATCTTTTCATGCTAAGACAAACTATCTGCATGGAAATAGGTCTTGTAGCTTAAAACCCCATATCATCTTTACTGTTAAAATTGAATGTGGAATTCAAAAACTGCTTTTAAGCTCCTCATTTACATCTAGGTTAATTACTGAAAATATAATAGATGCAGGATTTGTCAATTTCTTCAATCCCCTTTGACCCCATATTGTGTAGTTTTCCTTTCATTCCTTAAATGTATGTAAAGTCTCTCTTCTCGGTGGGAGCTTCCATCTAATGCAGGACTTTGAAAGAGGTTGCCATGGCATCATCTGATATATGGTTTGACTCCAAATTGAAAAAACTTGTGTGCGGCAGTCAGAGCATGTATACTACGGGAAAATCTTATATGGTGGAATTCTTACCAGTCTGACTCTGATGTTCTGCATTGCTACTAATGCTTCGAAATTAGAGAGGCAGACATGATAGAATGCCATTCAGATTCAGCTAAATGTGTCAAGCTAGAGGAAGGTTATTTTTCCATCAGTGACAATGTCAGTGATGGTGATCGGGTTCGAAGTGGTGGAGAATGGGCGGTGAATGGGAGAATGCATGTGATTGAAATTGAACAATGGCAGGTTCAGTTATAGCTTATTCTGTTTTGTAAAGTCAAATTTGAATGATATAGAAGATTTTTGTTAGGCTGCCAACAGCAATGCCCTATTGAAACTCTGTTACCAAGATTCTCAAAATTGATTCAATGCATATTCAGAATTCCTTTAGATTTTGTTAGTTGCCGGAAGTTATGCTATAGTCCATATATACCGAATTTAAATTATATGTGATGTGTATTGACCGTGTCATACTATGCTATATTTGATTTAATCTTCTTATCTAGATAGATTTTTAGTGTAAGAGATTTTGCCAAACATTATCCACGTTTAAATAAATTAGACACCTTACAAACATTGGCTATAAAATTCGTTGCCCATTACTAAGTTTTTCTGTTGTATTCCAAGAATCATAAGGCAGCGTTTAAAAAAGCATTGGTGCAACATGTCACTTATCTGTGTGCTTTTTAGGGACGATTGATGCACTCATTGATTGGTGATCAATTTGCACATTGTTGGTTAAAACTTTGCTCACTTTTACATAACGTAGCCGTAGGTGACTGTCTTTCCACAGTCCCTATTTCTTTAAAGAAGTTTTTTTTTTTTTTTTTTTTAACAGCATCTTCTGTTTCTACCCCCACGAGGTTACAAAAATTTCTTCAGAACATCTCCTGTTTCTACCCCTCACAACCTAGTAATAAACAAGAACCCACCCAAAATATCAAACAAAAATCTCTCATCTGGGAAAGCAGGAATAATACAATCCTAGAACTTGGTACATATAACAATACCAATAAAATTGATCATTACTAGAGAAGAACATCTGAGAACAACGGCAATAACAGTATCAACAACACATGGAGGATTTTTATTTGATATTTTCATCTCTTTCTGAATTAAAGTCATTCAATTCTACCGGAGATATATTTATTCTATTCTCCAAACTTGAGCTCTACAACAATAGGTTTTAAAGGCGGCCACAATCATATCGACTATGGCCGATTGGGTCCCTAAATAGAGCCATCATGGCGATGATAACACCTAACTTCACCACCATTGGCACAGAGTCTATTAGAAGCATTCCTGTGAGATAAGTTTGTGTAGACAACCACAAAAGTCTCATCCTCCTCTCCTTTGCATAAGCATCAAGTGCCTCCCCAACTTTTTGCACCATCCTGCTCCTGTCCCCCTTTTCCAAATTCAAGTACTCCAGCAACGTTAGTGCTAGGCATCTAGCAAGCACAATGGAATCTTCAACACCTGCTGAACCACCCTGACCAAGAAAAGGACCCATTACATGCATTGCATCTCCGGCCACCGTCACAGTTCCTTTCCGAAACTTCCCGAATAGGATGTCCCAAGGTGCTCGATATCTAATATGCGTGAGGGACAATGACTTTAGATCACTGCCATCTATCATTTCTATCATCTCAGTAGGAAAGTCCTTGACTGACTCCAAAGCAAGTTGCCTCATGAGCTCTGGATCTTTCCAAATATTTGAATCTGTTGATATAAATAACAAACAATAATCATATGCATCATGAAACAAATGTACATCTTCTGCTACATAAGAAAAGAAAGGGTCTTCAACGACAACTTTCCAGCACTGCCATGGAAGAGGTACAATTTTGGTCCTCCAACCTTGAATTAATGTTGGAGATGAGAGTTTGTGGGAGAAAAACTATGAAATAGCATTTCAGTGCTATGGAAGAATTACAGTTCCAACCTCAAGCTGCCAAGCGTGACGTCAAGGTTGGAAATGAGAGAGTTTGTAGGGAAGAGGGAGAAAATCTATGAACGGTACCTTTAGGATAAGATTGCGGACTTACGAACCAAAAAACCAGCGTGTCGGTTATGATAACTCTCCCAAGGATGACTTGTCCTTTTTTTTGGCGGTTGATTTCAGGGGCAAGTCCATGACCATTTGGCTAATTTGTAAAACCTCTCAGCGCACATGCAGATAAAAGCTTCGGTGGTTTTAGCTCAAGAAAATCCGCAATCACAGAGTTGGCTCCATCACACCCAATCACAATCTATACGATCCATCAATAATTTAATTAGTAAAATGCACAATAGTGAATGATCATAATACCCATTAATGAATTAAAGAACTACCTCAGCCTTAATTATTTTTCCATCATGCATCTCAAGTATTGGACTTGAAGTCGGTGTGTCCAATTTTACTGAAACTATTTGGCATCCACAGCGAACAGTGCCATGCGGGAGATGATCGGCTAGGGCTTTAATCAATTCACTCCGTATAAGACAGCGAGCTTCTCCTTCCCTGCCAAAAACCATTAAAAAATATATATATAGAAACTTTGATATTAACTATGGCTCAACACACACGAATGATGAAAGTGAAAAGCTTTATAAAGTAATTACGAGATGGGACTTTCTCTTTCCTTCCCACTGTCAAGCCATGTAGTTCGTTGCCTGCATTCATCGCTAGAAACAGTAAATGAAAGATGTACAGAGTTGCGGTATCAGAAAAAGGGGGATGAGGCTGAGCTAGGGGGCTTACAGTTGAAGAGGGATGGCAGTTTTTCTGAGATCCGAACCAATACCCAGTTGATCAAAGGCACGCCAACCATTAGTTTGAACACCAATACCTGCTCCCGTTGCTCTGAGAGACTCTGATCTTTCCAAAACTACACTTTTAATTCCCTTTTTGTGAAGAGCAAGTGCAGTGGCAAGCCCACATATTCCACCGCCGACTATTACGATCTCTATATCTTCAACTGCGTCCATCAGATCTTTTCTTCCTCTGTTTTCTTCCTCAATGATAATTCTCTGGATCTCTCTTCTTAGTTCTTACACACCGGGTTGCAACTTGGACTTACGTTTAAGAGGAGGCGAGGGCTATACTTGCTCTCCAATAAATTTCATTTTCCTCGTTGCCCAGTCAACCAGGTTCACCCGGCTCAAGATAATTAGTTTATTTCCACATTCATTCTTATTTGATTTAATTCTTGAAAAATTTTAAATTCTTAATAAATAATTGAAAAATTCTAAATCTAAACAACATTTTTCATAAGTACACTGATATTAAGATAGAAAGATATAAAAACAATTAATAAACATTAATGATTACGTATATGAATACGTAATGTTTATGTAACATTCCTCATAAGATTGATAGAAAAGAGAGAACTAAAAAAAAACAAAATCAACCATTGGTCAACATGTCAACTTTGAATACTTTGAATACTTTACATGGATAATGCCCGTCCCGTTCCACCAAAATCAAGGAACGATGAATGGCTATGGATATTTTTTAAGATATTTAAAGAAACAATGGACAATAAGGTTTAATTTGTTATAATAAAATAAAATAAAATAAAATAAAATAAAATAAAATAAAATAAAATAAAAATATTATAAAAATATTTGTTAATATTATTTTTATTTAAAGAAAAAAAGAGTACTACATCCATCACGAGTTTGTCCAGACAATGAATAAGGTGGCCCGGTGGGTGCTCATTAGCCTTCTTTTAGTTCTTGAAAGTTGAAACTCTCCACGACTGTCGCAGCTTTCAATTGGGGGAGTCTCGAGCATCCAGACTGCCAACAACAATGCCCTATTGAAACTCTATTACCAAAATTCTCAAAATTGATTCAACGCATAATTATTCTATTCACTCTCAGATTTTCTTTAAACAAGTTTTTTCATTTCTTTACACCAACTTCTGTTTCTACCCCCACAAGGATACAAAATTCTTTTTCAGAACATCTCCTGTTTCTACCCCCCACAACCTAGTAAAAAACAAGAACCCACCCAAAATATCATACAAAAATCACTCATCTGGGAAAGCAGGAATGATACAATCCTGATAGAACTTAGTACATATAACAACTCCAGAAAAATTCATCAATACTAGAGAAGAACATTTGACGACAATGGCAATAAAAGTATCAACAACACATGTAGGATTTGTATTTGATATTTTCATCTCTTTCTGAATTAAAGTCATTGAATTCTACCAGAGATATATTTATTCTATTCTCCAAACTTGAGCTCTATAACAATAGGTTTTAAAGGCGGCCACAATCATATCGACTGTGGCTGATTGGGTCCCTAAATAGAGCCATCATGGTGATGATAATACCTAACTTCACCACCATCGGTGAAGAGTCTATTATAAGCGTTCCCGTTAGATAATTTTATATAGACAACCACAAAAGTCTCATCCTCCTCTCTTTTGCACATGCATCAAATGCCTCTCCAACTTTTTGCACCATCCTCCTCCTGTCATCATTTCCTTTTCCAAATTCAACTCCAGCAACGTTGGTGCTAGGCATCTAGCAAGCACAATGAAATCTTCAACACTTGCTGAGTCATCCTGACCAAGAAAAGAACCCATTACATGCATTGCATTTCCGCCACCGTCACAGTTCCTTTTTGAAACTTCCCGAATAGGATGTCCCAAGGTGCTTGATATCTAATATGCGTGAAGGATAATGACTTTAGATCACTGCCATCTATCATTTCTATCATCTCACTAGGGAAGCCCTTGACTGACTCCAAAGAAAGTTGCCTCATGAGCTATGGATCTTTCCAGACATTTGAATCTGTTGATATAAATAACAAACAATAACCATATGCATCATGAAACAAATGTACATCTTCTACTACATAAGAAAAGAAAGGGTCTTCGAAGTACAACTTTGGTCCTCCAACATTACATTAAGGTTGGAGATGAGAGTTTGTGGGAGAAAAACTATGAAATAGCATTACAGTGCTATGGAAGAATTACAGTTCCAACCGCAGCCGCCAAGCGCAACATCAAGGTTACATGAGAGAGTTTGTAAGGGAGAGGGAGAAAATCTATGAACAATACCTTCGGAGTAAGCTTGCGGACTTACGAATCAAAAAACCAGCGTATCAGTTATGATATATCTCTCAAGGATGACTTACCCCTTTTTTAGGCGGTTGATTTCAGGGGCAAGTCCATGACCATTTGGATAATTTGTAAGATCTCTCAGCATATATGTAGATAAAAGCTTCGGGGGTTTTAGCTCAAGAAAATTCGCAATCACAGAATTGGCTCCATCACATCCAATCACAATCTATGGGACCCATCAATAATTTGAATATTAAAATGGACAATAGTGAATGATCATACCCATTAAAGAGAAGTTAACGTGGAAATAAATGAATTTTAAAGAACTACCTCAGCCTTAATGATCGGCTAGTGCTTTAATCAATTCACTCCGTATACACAGCGAGCTTCTCCTTCCCTGCCAAAAACCATTAAAAAAAAATAGAAACTTTGATATTAACTATGGTTCAACACACACGAATGATGAAAATGAAAAGCTTGTAAAGCAATTACGAGATGGGACTTTCTATTTCCTTCCCATTGTCAAGCCATGCAGTCCGTTGCCTGCATTCATCGGTAGAAACAGTAAACAAAGATGTACAGAGTTGCGGTATCAGAAATAAGGGGATGAGGCTGAGCTGGTGGCTTACAGTTGAAGAGGGAGGGCAGTTTTTCTGAGCTCAGAACCAATACCCAGTTTATCAAAGGCACGCCAACCATTAGTGTGAACACCAATACCTGCTCCCGTTGCTCTCAGAGACTCTGATCTTTCCAAAACTACACTTCTAATTCCCTTTTTGTGAAGAGCAAGTGCAGTGGCAAGCCCACATATTCCTCTGCCGACTATTACGATCTCTATATCTTCAACTGCGTTCATCAGATCTTTCCTTCCTCTGTTTTAGTTGCATATACAAAATTTGCAATCCCTGCCCCCCAATCCTACATTGAAGAAAGAAATAACTTAAAAGTAGTGGAGAAGTTATAATTGTCTTCAATCATAACATAAATCCTACATTGGCAATTTGCTGGGTGAACAAGTGCAAATTGAATCAGAAGTGCAAATTGCACCCTTTTCTTTTGGTAGTACGGCAATGGTGGCATGAGAACCAAAAAGCAGCTCAATGACATGGCTTGCATTCTCTGGATGACTATATATTCTGCATAATTAAATATAGATTTATAAAATCTAATATAAATAATGGTTCGCGCATTGCGTGAGCTATAAGACTTTAACGAAAAAGCAGGTGGGAGGATTGCAAGAGGTGAGAATTCTTCTAGTGGTTAGTTGTCCAATGAAATTCAATTTATTTCGTTCGTTCAATTGTCTTATTTTTGTCTTTTACTATGTGGTTGTCAGATTTCGATTCGGAATTGAGATTTTTAGGTGTGCCTATTTGAGTTTTCTTTGAATGAATACGTTTGAAAATCCAACCTACTGTATGATTTATCGTTTTTCTTTAATTTTGAGAGACTTGATGTTAACAATGGCTTTAATGGGAAAGTAGGTGAGAGGATTGCAAGAGGTGGGAATGCTTCTAGTGGTTCTGACATATACAAAATTATGAAGGTGAGCTTTACAGTTTCAAGTTCATAGCCTTTTTAACCCATGGTTGCTGGTGTCTTTTTTATTAATTGAAGTATGTTATTGATAATAATAATTAGATTAAAAAATAGAATCTTTTCTTTCATACAAAAATATAAATCATTCCACTCAAATCTATTATTTTAATACTTATATTGTTTTGTCAAAATAAACTTTCACCATTTCAAAATTTTCCACTATAAAATTCTCTGATCTCTATATAAATTGTTTTGTCGATCCGTATGTAATTTGTGTAGAAAATGTATCTTTTGGTTGAAATGGAGGAACCTACCTGAAGAACCAAATGGGTGTGTTATCCAACCGTTAATTGTGATCCAATGGTTTTGAATGTAGAATACAAAGGAAATAGATTTATAAATTATTTTATTTAATTCTTCTAATTGAAAACTGTTTTCAGAATACATTGATTTTCAAGTAGATTTTATTTTTTTATTATATAAATTAGAATGTGATTTTTTTTCTATTAATATAAGGAACATATTAAACCAAATAATGAAGATTTTATTTTATTTTTAAAATTTTTTTGAATAATATTGGCATTTTCCCATTTTTTCTATTTATTTATCCATTTTGCTTGTTATGTTCTTTTTATTTTTGTATGTTAGTGCATGGGATTTACCTGCAACTTGAGGTAAACCAAAATGAGTAATAGTTTTTGTGATGCTCTCAATTTTAGATTTTGTTAGAGTACACAATAAGTTTAGAATGGCATTTGTTGATTAGGTGTTGAACAACTATTTTTCTTGGTATTTTTGTGGTGCGGTTTTGTATGCTCTACAATATGAGTCTTTTTGAGATAAAAGATAAGCTAGAAGGTAGGATAAGGAAAGTTTTGACTCGAATATTCCGGATTACTAGTATTCGTCTAAAATCAAGGCATGGTTGTTTTACCAAACCTGCATATACGCGAGCGAGAGAAAATTGAAAGGGGATAAACCCTAGCTCTGTTGCCGAGGTCTAAGGAGGTACTATGGTGATGTTTTATAAGAGATTAATACGAGGAAAATAAACAATAGTCTTGTGCCGCAAAGAGGAGGTCTATAAGTGATTATAAACTCTATTTTTGGTGCATTCTTAAATAATAAAGATTCTTAGATTGTTCTTATTGTAGATGTAGATCATTAGGGTCTAACCATATAATCTCTAGTATTGATTTCACACTTGACTTTGATGTTCATACTTTTATTTTGGTCTTCATGCTTTCTTTGTGATTTCGGTTTTCTATTGTTGAATATTGATTGAATATTGCAACGGTACACGTTAATCATGATTTCTTGTTGTTTCTTATCACTATTTTGCTTATCGATCCGATATTATTACTGCACATATGATAATCTCGTTTGTGAGTATTTGTTATTGAGAGGCCCAAAACACGACGGTGACAATGTCAGTGATGGTGATCGGGTTCAAACTGGTCTAGAATGGGCGGTGAACGTATGAATGTGTGTGATTGAAATTGAACAATGGTGGGTTCAGTTATAGCTTTTTCTGTATTGTAAAGTCAATTTGAATGATATAGGAGATTTTTGTTAGGCTGCCAACAGCAATGCCCTATTGAAACTCTATTACCAAAATTCTCAAAATTGATTCAATGCATATTTATTTTATTCCCTTTCAGATTTTGTTAGGTTGCCGGAAGTTATGCTATATTCCATATATGCTGAATTTCAATCATATGCAACGAGTATTGACCGTGTCATACTATGCTATATTTTGTTTATTTAACTTTAAAAAAATAGTTATAGTCATGAGTACGTAGTACTGTGTAATTATTTTGAAAAACGTGAATAATAAGACTCCTATGAATTTTGTAATAGTGAATTTCACTCTTTTACAAAGCGACTGCACGATATTTATACTCTACGATTGTATATAGTATTACAAACTAAATGAATCAGACATCTTATCTAATTACCAGCGTGCACATTGACACTAAGTGTACAACGCAGGTAGCTGGATTTGTTTTTGTTGGGAATAATTCGGTAAACAAACAGCAATAATCGAAATAACGCAGCGGATACAACACAATAGAAAATAAAACGATAGATATAACACACAGATATAATTGGTTCGGCTCAGAATAAGCCTACATCCATTGTGGGGTCTGTCTCAAAACTTCACTATTAATCAAAGATGGAGTATAGAGATTGAATCACAAGATTCTACAAAATAATCACTCAGTTTCACGTGTATACTCTCAACCTCACAAGTGTTTACTCTCAATAACACTCAAAGCTCACAAAATATAGAAGAAATAAACAAATAGGTAGTCTGGGCGTTGTGCGTTCAAATGAACGCATTTCTCTTATATAAGTAACACTCGCTCGAGCGAGAATGCTTTCGCTTGAGCGAGATACTATTCCAAATGGCGCACCCTAGGGCCGTAGAATGTTAGTTCGAAGCGAACCATCGAGCGAACGATTAAGGTTGCATCTCACTCGATCAAGCCCTCGAGCGAGGGTCGAGCGAAGTCACTGTCTGTACCTCGCTTGAGCTGGACGTCGAGCGAGGGTCTTGCGAACTCTCTGTATGGTATCTCGCTCGAGCTGGATGTCGAGCGATAATCGAGCGAACTCTCGGATTGAAGTCTTGCTCGAGCTATAAGTCGAGCGAAAGTTGAGTGAACTTATTGGATGACTCTCGTTCGAACTAGACGTCGAGCAAGAATACAGGAGAAACGTTTATTCAAACCACCTCTCAACAGTTTTAAAGATGGTGCTATAATAGAGTGCGAGTCTTTACATCAGTCATTCTAGTAATTAAAACTCTCAAAACATATATATAAGACATCGTTGTTTGATCTATTTGTGCTTTTTAGGGACAATATAGTGAGGCTGTGCTATGCTATTACCGACTCAAGTATTAGTTATACAGCACCATTTTGGATAATTGCTAGAATATAATATGCAAAACATTTATTCTTTGTTTTTTTCTCCCTTCTAGCTGCAAGTTAAGTGGGGCTTCCATCCTCCTCTTACAGGAGGAAAGAAAAGGTATCATGCTGAAAGAACCATGTGGATTATTTTAAAAGAAGAAGAAGAAGAAAAACAAAAACTTTGAGGGTGAAAAAAATGTTGTGTTTGCTGTGATTTTCCGAATGGGAAGAGAGTTGGATGCGCCAGAAGAATCGTATTCCTTAAGAACGAGGTTCTTTCTCCCCACCATTATTAACTTTTGCCTCGTTGACTCTTTCCCTGCTGATTTATGATTTATTCATATCCAAGAAAGTTTAGAAAGCCTTCTAAGGCACTCTTTGTTATTCCCTCTCTTTTTTGTTTGATTTCCACATTCATAACCATCCAAATAGCCCTTTTTCGAAGTGGAAATGGGGATGAACACAAATACAATTAATTAGATCACAAAGATCAGAATCCAAGGCTTTTTAGTGGTGTCCGCGTACGTGGCCAGTGAGCAAATTAAAAGTACCTTTTCTTCTTTCTCTGTATAAAATAAAACTCTCTTTATCCATCAATTCTCGTTGAGCTTGTTGGCCAGGGGGCTGTCAATTTTTCTCTCAAGGAGGCATATGCTTCATCCGTTCATCGTACAAAACAACTTCATGCGGTACATTTTCATCAAACCCAGTACAATCATTGTTTTTTTTTTATTAGTAGCAAAAGCTAAATGTACTGTGTCATCGGTGATCGGATCTGTAATGAACCCGTTTGAATTTAGACTTAGGATAAAATAAGTTAGAGATACGTTTTGAAAATGAATAAAATATTATTATTATTTTAAAATTTAAAAAAATTGAATTAAAATTTGAAAAAATTTATATTAGAATTTGAAAAAACTATATTGAGATTTGTATTTTGAATGAGAATTTAAAAAAATGTAATGATAAGTTTGAAATGAATTGAGACGAGCTCAACTCTTTTTCGAATACAAACAAAACCTTAGGAGAGGTCTCATAGATCCCTCCAATTAATAATCCCATTAATCACTTTTACATATCTCAAAAATACTCGTCGATGAAGTGAACTAAATCTAGTTTTACCCTTTCAAAAGTTTTCATATGCCCCCTTTTTGCATGGCTAATCTTCGAAACACCAAAAAAACACTTGAGTACTAATTTATGTGAGATCATTTATCCGTTTATCTATAAATAATTCTTCACACAAAAATTAAACCATTAAATATGTTTTATAATAGAAATAGTTTAACATTAATACAAATATTTTGAGAATGATTATAGATATAAAGAGATTATATAAAATAAATTTATAAATTGATGTGCATGAAATTTATTAAATTTATTTTATAATAATAGTAAATTTATAATCTAATATATTATATTAAAATATATTAATTTATGAGTTTATTTTTATATAATATGTTTGTTCGTGAGTAAAATATATATGTTCCAAAACGTTCCTATTAACCGTATATATCTGTTTATTTCTAGTGTCCTCGTTGACTTGTATTCTTTGCGGGATATAATAATGATAGAGTTGTAGCCTTTAGGGCCTCAGGACTAGGAAATTTTCTTTTGAAACGAACATTCTCCCACATTATCACATATATAATGTCTCTCTGTGACTGTGAGGCACTGTTGTCATATTTTAAAATGTTAGGATTTGATTCTTCATCGATCTTGTCCATTTTCAGTGTCTCTCTATCTGTCTCTAACCCCTTTATATATGTGCACTCCTGGTCCATCTGCTCTCTACACACACAAATTGCTCCAACCGCAGCATTTCTAGCTAAAAGAAAGACGATGAGGGTAGACATTCAGGAAAAGTTCCGGCTGGCTCTTGGCTCCGTAAAGGATCATGCATCAGTCGGAAAGGCCTTGATACACAATCACCACGACGGCTTTTCCGACATAGAAATTGCAGTCCTGCGCGCCACCGCCCATGATAACTGCCCCGTCGACGACCAGCACATGCATGAAATTCTCTTCCTTGTCTCTAACTCTCCCGGATCCATTCCTTTTCTTGCTGAACGAATTTCTCGTCGTCTTTGCAAAACCAGAGACCGCATGGTGGCCTTGAAAACCCTTCTTCTGATCCATCGCCTCCTGCGCGGAGGCAACCGTAGCTTCGAGAAACAGCTACGCGGCGCACATGTATCGGGCCATCTCCAAATGAGTACCCGTTGTTTTACCAATAATCCTGACCCTTCTGTTTGTTTCCTACACAAATATACAGCATATCTGGAAGAAAGGATGGGCTGGCTCATCAACCAAGCAGGCAAACTTGAACCCGTTATGCCTAAAGGCTTGGAGTTTCGATATTATGAAGAGAAGTACACAATCGGGATGGTATTTCGTAAATTGCCAAAATGTCAACTACTTCTAGATAGGGTTCTAGAATGTTCACCATTGGATATCTTGCCTTCTGATAACCTGGCTCAAGCAGCGATGAGCAACACCTTAAAAGAGAGCTTTCAACTATATTTGACACTTTGTGAAGGGGTTGCTGCTCTTGTTAACATGTTGTTTGATTTAACAAGGCCGGCGAGGGCTTTAGCCTGTGATATACTCAAGAGGGCTTCTCAGCAAAGTCAAAAGCTTCATGCTTTGTACGAGAATTCCAAAAGGGTAATTAAAAACAAGAATTTGGAGTACCCTTCTGTTCAAATTATCACCATGGAGCATGTTATGGCATTGGAACAATGCTTGCCCTGTTCACGAAACCTCCAACTTCCGGTTATTTCCCATGGCTCTGTATTCTGCAAGAGTACTAGTACTGGTGGTTCAGCTGCTCATGTCTTGGGCTGTCTATCAAAATCAACCAAAACCCAAGTGGCAACAGCAGCGAAAGAAGGCAAAATGAATGATAATAAAAACAACGCTATTAGTTCTTCTTCAAGTAGTACTCTTTTCTCGTGCGCACTGGAGACCAAAATAAGCATGGTATGGGTTGTGTTTGATGAAGATGATCCCAACCAATCACAAGGATCAGTTGGCAAGACTAGTCTTCGATTGTAAGGTACTTTGCGATCTTTCTGCCCAGCCGCCAGCGTATGTAATCTAGGAAATCATGTGCATATTAATGAGATTAATGAACACTGTCGGCCTCTGTTTTTCTAAAGTCGTTTACAGCGTGCACGTCTCGTTACAAGCGTGAAATTAAAAAAAAAAAAAATTTATTTGTGACAGTTATTTTTAACGAAAATGATTATTACTTTTTAAAAAAATAAATCTATTTTAATAGTAAATAATTATTCTCATTATAAATAATCTATCATAAATATCTATTCTTCTTATAGCCTATCAACCAAGAAGTTATTGTTCATAATAGGAGTGGTCTTACTTGTTTGATGCATTCAACTCAATTAATTTTCCGTTTGTTCTTGTACTTCTAATAGGAGTACGTACGACGTCGCGTCCTTGCACGGAACCAGCTAGCTTCTCGATTCAAAGGGGGAATATTGAGGGTGCATGTTTGAGCAATGAATATGTAACAACTCGGGTCCAAATCCCTTATGATCATGAAGAGAATCTAATTTGGACCTAGTAACATAGTGGTGGCCAAGTTTTAGAAGAAAAAGATGAAAAAAAGGAAGAAATTAGTGTACCACAAATAAAAAGTAGGCATAATGATAACTGAAGGTGTCAACACCAGACTTTGTGGACCAAAGTTAATTTATAAGTGGGAACATTCAGATTCAATCCGTGGGAGAGGAGAGTTTGAGGATGAGACTTTTAATCTTAAATATTTGCAAACAAATCGAAAAATAAAAAAGAAATTACGATAAAGAAAGAATCACAACCTGATGATGATCAAGACATTTAACAGCCCAAACGATAAAGTATTCCCATTTGAACCATAAATTGGAATAAGATCCTCAGGATCTTCTCTATGCTTGGTTGATTTGGGCTATGCATCATTCTCAATGGCTTAGAAAACAGATCATGTAAGTTGCTCAAAAGGAATCGCCTCTTTAATCTATGGTCATGACTATCGAGGAAGAGATCATGGCGCTTAGATAGGTACTAGCAATTAATTAATAAATGCTTTATGAAGTTATCTAAATAACTTTACAATGTATTATATCGATGCAACTTAACTAATTATCCAATTTATGGGTAGTAAATAACAATTCATTAATTAATGATGCAAGTGGCAGATAGCATTTATACCATCTTAATTTATTAGCATAATCAATATAGTAACACCATCCAGCCACGTTTGATGGCTTGTTGGGAGCATTATGATAGATATTCCGAGAACGCTACGAGGCTTTCTAAAATTGGAAAAATTTGGACTTCCTCAATTATGTAAATAGTTTTATGCTTTGTATAGGTTTAGGGTCTGATTCTTTATTGTTTTCTTTGGCTTAATAATTTTAATAAAAGTTTGGATTTGTTCAAAGTGACAAACAAGATGATTTTATTGAAAATTTATAATTCCGGTGAGTTTGGGTTATTCTCACGATTTTCTTTCCTTATAAGTAAGGATTTTGTTTTTTATAAATTTGGGTCGAAATTACTTTTAAACATGTGATTATCATTTTTTTATCAAAAAAAAAAAAACACCATCCATCCACTATCCACGAGTACAAGGAATTACTCTACTCTAAACAAATAGATTCTTCCTTTCTCTACCTTTTCAATTTTTTTAGAGTACCGGATGAAATATTTGGGATCTCGATAACCTAATAATATTACACGAAGTCACTTTTGAGGAGTCAAAAGGGAGTCGGGTGATGTGTCATCACACCACGTTACCCTTGATTTAAAAAAAAAAAATCAAAGAAAGACAAAATCGAAGCAAAATGCGAGATGAAAAGAGAGAAATTCATCTTCATTTAAATCGAATTTCTCATTTAGAGAGAGAAAATTGATCTCGCAGCTGAGAACTCACTCTCGCGTGTGAAGAGAGAGACCCAGGTTGAGAAACCCATTTTCGATCCCTCATTTTTTGGCTGTCTAGTCCCAACAAAGAGGTTTTTGATCTCTCATTTTTCCGGCCATCTTGCGTGCGAAGAGAGAAATTTAAAGATTCTTATTCAATTAGGAAACGAGGAGAGAGAAACTCATTTGAATGCTTCGATTTGATGTTTGAGACTGAAACTAATGAGAAAATCCATGTTCAACTTTCGTCCGTAGCTCAAGGTTAGAAGTTTTTCACGTCCAAAATTATGAATATTTTCTATTATTTTTTTCCCAAATTTTCTAGTGTCGTGCCACAGGACTATTTCCACCATCATTTATAGTCCATTGCAATTTTCTGGTCTGTTGAAGGGAGTTGGCTTTTCGCATAGAAGGAAATCAAGTCGTAGACCATGACGTCCCTTCTGAGCTGGGCAAATATTTCTAAACTACCAAAAATTCCATTTATATCCCCTTCGAGCTAACCACGATGCCATAGAAGAACCCTTTCACCACCTTCGGCCAGTAGGTATTAGATTTGTGACTTCATTTTTTGTCGGCTTGGAAGGTTTGGAAATCTTTCTCTCATGTGGGTACTTCAGACTCGAAGCTTTTAATTAAGACCTTGTTTGAATTCGGAGATGAAATGAGTTGAGATGAGTTTAGTTTATTTTTTAATATTATTATTATTTTGAGATTTTAAAAAAGTGTATTGAAATTTGAAAAAAGTGTATAGGAATTTGTGTTTTCTATAAAAAATTATAAAAATATAATGATGAAATGAAGATAAGTTGAGATGAATTGAGCGGAGTTGCAAATACAAACGGGGCCTAATTCATACATTCTGCTATTTTCTTAAAAGAATTATTAGAAACCTGTTGTAAATTGTTATGGTATAAATGCATTGTGAAGTTATCTAACAACTTTACAATGTTTACATGATCATGTGCAGTATATCATCGATGCAACTTAAAGGATAATTTATGGGATAGTGAATAGTAAATAATAAATAATAATTCATTAATCAATGATGCAAGTGGCAGATAGCATTTATACCATCATAATTTATTTGCATAAGCAATATAATAACACCATCCCATCCACGAGTAGCAAGAAATAACTCAACTCTCAAGTCTCTAAACATCCGATTTTGAAACCAATGGATTCCTCCTTTTCTCCATCTTTACATTCTTTTTATTTATTTATTTCGGGGTGGGGGATGAGTTCAATTTTCCCCCATGCATGACGCTCTCTCAGAGCATAATCAGTCCCAGCTTGTGCAATTCATACAGAGGTCTTTTCCCGGAGTTGGAGGATAGGGCCCGGGCCGGAAAATTGAAGGATAGGCAGCCATGGGTCCCTTGGATCAGTCTCCTTGGTAAAACAGTAGTTGGCTCGTTTGGAGAGTGCGATGGAAAGGGCCCAAAGGCCCGCAGAAGAGCTTTGAGCCCACTCAGTTTCGGCAAGCGTCTGGAACATGTTGGAAAGATCCTGCACCCTCTCACCTACTGTCAGTTGACAGCTTCATTTCCATACTGAAAATCAAAAGCTGGAACCTTCCCCATTTCTCTATACCTTTCTAAAGTTTTTCCAGCCGCTCCCCATGATGTCTAATTGCTTGTCCCTTTCCCGCATTGCATAAATAGCATACATCCCCATCATTTTCCCCATCCAAACGAAAGATAAACATCAGCAAAAGAAACAAACGCACGACGTACGTAGTATATTCGTAGGAAGAAGAACAATGGGAGCACAACTAAAAGACATTGTCCTAGCTCTGATCGTCTCCTTTTGTCTTGCTCAGTTTTCCAATGGGTATTTGCTGCCGTTCGGAGAGCGTCCGGGGAGTATGTTGACTGATATATGGGCAGACCCATTCCGAGTGTTGGAACAAATCCCAGTTGGCCTTGAAAAGGACGACAACGCCGTGATCACACGCTCACCGGCAAGGGTAGACTGGAAAGAGACGCCGGAAGGTCACCTTATAGAGATGGACGTGCCGGGACTGAAGAAGGAAGACGTGAAGATCGAGGTGGAGAACCGGGTGCTGAGAGTAAGCGGAGAGAGGAAGAGGGAGGAGGAAAAGAAAGGGGATCATTGGCACCGGGTGGAGAGATCGTATGGCAAATTTTGGAGGCAGTTCCGGTTGCCTGAGAACGTTGACTTGGAATCTGTGAGGGCAAAGTTGGAGAACGGGGTGCTCACTTTGGAATTGCCTAAGTTGTCTCCTGACAAGATCAAGGGTCCCAGGGTGGTCAGCATTGATGCAGCAGAGAATGAGCCTCCCAAGCTCATCAAGGGCAGTAATGATCAGGGCAAGCAGGAGCTTTAAAGTTTAAACCTTTTGGAGTTTTGGACAATTTCTGAGTGACCAAATTACTATATATGCTTGTCACTTGTCACTACTAGTGTGTGTAATGGTTTGAGTTTTGACTCTGTGTTTCTTCCTTTCGTTATGTGTGTTGTTGCAACATCTTTATGATGTAATAATATCTTATAGTTCAATATCCTAATATTTTCTCGCTTGAATTTCACTTCCCCCATCATCTAGTCCTTAATTTCTTCAGCATTGCGCTTAGTTTCAGGGGTGCATATATATATATATATATATATATAATATTGAATGAAAAAGAAATGCTAGATCAAGATTACATTAGAAACGATTGAGTTTTGGGTCGATCAAATTAACTCAAGACTCAATAGTAACATAATTGCATAGAATTGATGATGATAATAATAATAATAATAATAATAATAATAATAATAACTTAGTCTATAGATTTGTCAAAAAAAGTGTCTCCGAACCATGTGAGAAAAGCATGGACTTGTTCTAATTCAGAAAATTATCATGTGGGTGGGTGTCAAACATGTGACACGGTTTTATAGCTATTGGAGAAATGATTTGAATAAGTTATAAATAGACAAGTTTTATACAAAATAGATCTCACCTTTTAATAAAACCCATTTCTTTCTTTACATAGAACTTGTATGAGAAACGGACGAGGAGAAGTAGTAAAGTAAAAGGCAGTGATGTGAAGGTGCAGGTGAATAGGTAAACTGAATCAGAATGGGCGTGAGAGAGTGAATTAGGCTGCATGTAAACTTTGTGTTTGTTATAAGGTCCGTCGCTTGCGCCTAATAATTCATGTTGGTTCAGTCATGCAACTGAGAGAGTGAGATAAGGCCTGCGGTGGGGTCAGGGTGGATGCTTTGAAACTTTGGGCAGATTTCTCTAGTCTCCCAACTTACTTATACTGTTAGGTAAAGACTCCACGGAATACTTTGACAACACAGACTCATACAGAAATGTATCGTATAGTGATTAGGAAATAAGCATTTGTTTCTTTTATTAAAATCAATCCCAGAAACACACGCATTCCCAGCTTTTATCCTATCTCATTACTTGTTCCTCAATTCTTTTCCTCTTCCAGGCTTCCATTCCAAACGAACGCTCTCTCTCTCTCTCTCTCTCTCTCTCTCTCTCTCTCTCCCTCCGTATGTCTATGTACATACATAGATAACATCTAAACTCTTTTATCTGGTTGTCTTTAGCACTCTTCAACTCTCTCCATCCCTCGCCCATTGTTTATTTTTCTTCTTTTTGGGTCAAATACTAACATCATAATAATAAACTATAAAAGTAATATCCCTGCCAGAAAAGCAAAAGAAATCCAATAAACATAACACAGTTTCATTTCTCTCTGTGTTTCACTTTCATTTCTCTCTCGAAGCGGATGTCTGGAATTATGCGATGGAGGAACAAGGTGGAGCGAATGACGTTGCTGCTGACCTCAGATAGGTTCCTATCCCACCACCATCCCCACCGCCTCACTCAGTTTTCCTCCATCTCGACCCACCTTAACCACCACCATTTGGGCACTCACCGCCGGCGCGAATCCCTCATCGGAGTCCAAGAGCGTTACAAGTGGGGCCGCAGTGGCTCCGATTCCGATGGCGTCAACCATCATAATATCCGTAAGATTCGTGCGGATGCCAATTGCCCCCGCTGCTTCAAGCACATGGATCTTCTCTTCTCCTTCCCCAATCGCCATAATTTAGCTCCTCCGGTTGCTCTAGATGCCCTTGATTTTCCCGATGATGCTCATGCTAACACGGGAGCTTCCGCCAATCTCTGCCCCAATTGCAAGAGGGCTTACTACTTCCGGCCCGACGGGATTGTCCCTCTCCAGGGCAGTTTCGTCGAGATTGGCAGGCTCAATAACGCACCTACAAGACCCAGGAACGGCAACGGGGCTGATGAAAATGGTAACGGCGGAGGAGACGAGCATAGTCGAAATAATAACACTATTGCTAACAGAAATAGTCGGTTTATAGCCTCGTTCTGGGACACTTTAAGATCCTACAGTTCTGATGTTGGTGGGGACCCGCCGGAGAATTGGGCGCCTCCGCCTTCGGGAAATGACTTGGCCGTGCATACTCCTCCTGGACCACCTTTTACGCCCGGGGTTAATGTGGTTCGGGCGTCAGGGCCCGGTGGTGGCGGTGATGGTAGAAGTAGCGGAGACAAAAGCGGATGGGGCGGGTCGAATTTGGGCAAGAACTTGCCCACGCCAAGGGAGATATGCAAGGGTCTCGACAAGTTTGTTATTGGCCAAGATAGAGCCAAGAAGGTATTGTTTCTGCTCCTTACCCTTTCTGCGTGTAATCATACCAATTCACATCCTCATGGTCTTTCGGTAATTGAGTTCCTTTTGAATGTATAAAATGTTTATCAAATGCAAGAAAAATGTGGAGGCTTTGTTTTTACAAATGTTTCCTTCCTTTGGTTGTTATTCGCATCTTCTGCATGTAGAAGATTATTCCTTGAACTTCAGTGTCCGCGGTACTTTTTCATCCTTGGCATTTGTGAGACAAACAATGCGTATTCGAGCAATTTTGGGTTTTATCTCGATCACTTTCTCCGAAGCATATGACATGGATGCTTCGTGTCTATACTGCAGGTGCTTGCAGTCGCTGTTCATAACCACTATAAAAGAATATATCATGCATCCCTGCAAAAGGGGTTAGTTTTTCATTATGATAATTTATTTACTCTTTTGTGACCCCGATTCTTATTTCACCGCTGAGGGAATGATTTTCTAGCCTTTTATGGTCATTTGGGATTTAACTAAGAGAACTGCTTCTGAGTTTAATTCATGTTAGGTCTGGAGCAGAATCAGGAATTTCAGAGAGAATAGATGATGACGATAATGTGGAGCTAGAGAAGAGCAACGTCCTTTTGATGGGTCCGACTGGCTCTGGTACAACTACTACTGAAAGCTGTTTCTTCTGTGACATGTTTTGAAAACCCCTGGGCTCCGCATTATTTATTTGAAAGCTATGTATTGAGCCTCTGAATTTTAATATCAAGCTGCCATTCTGATCATGTTGTATATCAGGGAAGACGCTACTTGCTAAAACACTAGCTCGATTTGTGAATGTGCCCTTTGTCATAGCTGATGCAACAACTTTGACACAGGTAAGTCTGTTTCTCACTGATGCATCTTTAGAAATTACTGAAAATATGCAAGGTGGAACATCAGTTTCTTGACCTTATAATATTGGCATCAGGTTGAGTTTGCTTGTGACTCTTTTCCCCTTTACACACGAGTAGTTATTTTCTTTCAGCAACGGTAATTATTGTTTTTTTACCATGTTTGTTATCTATAACTAACTGCTCAATTGTGAGCGAATTTCATTTGGAAAAAGGAAAAAGTATGCCTGCTCTAGTATTGTATTGATGACTTTATTTGGCTAAATTCTTTTGGCGTGGATTATTCCTTCATCTGCTTACTACAATAAACTGAAGGAGGCAAATAATGCATTAGTTTATGTTCTGTTCTAATCTTGCAGGCAGGTTATGTTGGAGAAGATGTTGAATCAATCTTGTACAAATTACTTGCGGTATATTTCTATTTTTCTTCTTTAGATTGCGGACTGAAGTTCTTTTGAATGCTTCTTGGCCCTTCTCAATCTGCTTGACGTTTCATTATCACTTGACTAGCCTTTTTGTGCTTGTCTATTGGCATTAGGCAGCTGAGTTCAATGTACAAGCAGCTCAACAAGGGATGGTTTACATAGATGAAGTGGACAAGATAACTAAGAAGGTTCTACGATGTTTAGGGTTTATCTTAATTTTATTTATTGTGCACATAATTTTGTGCTTGAATAATCTTAGTTCATCATTTTTTTTCAGGCTGAGAGCTTAAACATTAGCAGAGATGTTTCTGGTGAGGGCGTCCAACAGGCATTATTGAAAATGCTAGAAGGAACAGTAAGTCAATTATTTCTCCACTGCTGTCATTCTCTTCAGTTGATTTATTTACTTGTTATGTGCTTTCTAAATCGTTTTTACTTATCCATGTATTTCTGTTCTTTATTACTTAAAAAATATCTTTCTGGAACTTTTTTTTTTTATAAGTAAACAATTTATTGATAGAAATAGGCAAAACCAAGTACACAAGATGGTATACAATAAACGAAATCTATTTATATCGTGGGTGGATTGTTCGATACAAAGAAATCATGTAGGTTAAGGCCATTAAAATCTATAGCTAAAGCTCATAACAATAAAGTGCGATAAAAGTGAGAAAGAAGCTCCTCTCGAGTCCGTTCTTTGTCTTCAAAGGTTCTATCATTCCGCTCTTGCCGAATGCACCACATAATGCAGATTGGGATCATCTTCCATGCTGATTTGATGGGAGTAGCACCTCCCAGAGATGTCCAACTAGCCAGTAACCCAATCACTGTGGCCGGCATAACCCTGTTCAGATCAACTCAACTGAAAACATCATCCCACAAATGTATGGCTGATTCGCAGTGTAACAAGAGGTGATCCATAGATTCTCCTGAATTCTTGCACAAGCAACACCAGTCTGAGACAATGATCCTGCGCTTTCTCAAGTTATCAGTGGTTAGAATGTTGTTCGGGGCGACTGTCCAAGTAAAGAAGAGAGCTTTGGGGGGGGGACCTTATTCCTCCAAATTTTTCTCCAAGGAAAGTGGGTGTTCGTTAAGAATGTTAGCGCTTTATAGAATGAGCGAACCAAGAAAATACCCTTGTCCGACGATGTCCACAAGAGCTTATCGGCTCTCCTTCCATTTGGCTTAGTGGAATAGATGTAACTGAAGAAAGTCTCAAATCTATCCACTTCTCAATCTTGGGTTGCTCTACTGAAGGTGACATTCCATTGAACTTGGTCGCCTGATCGAATCAAGAGATCTGCCACCGAAGCTTCTTGGTCACAGGCTAACTGGAACATAGTAGGAAATGTGTCTTTTAGAGCTTCACTCCCACACCAAGTGTTCCTCCAAAATTTAATCCTAGTTCCTTCACCCAATATCAGTTTGGTATGAATGGTGAAAACCTCCCATCCTTGTCTAATATGTTTCCACAAACCTATTCCATGCGCCCCAAACACCTCTTTAGTACTCCATCCCCCTCATAGGCTACCATGTTTACAATCTACCACCAGTTTCCATAAAGTATCAGATTCCAAAGGAATGGTTTTTCTACTCTGGTTATAATGACACAGAAGGTATCTAATATGCACCCTGGCCCATATAGGCTTCTCAAGCTATATGCACAGTTTTGAGCTTCTTTCTTCTTATGTTTATGACACAAACTATATACATAATATTGACATTCTTTCTTATGATGCTTATGACTGTATCAAGTTATCATAGATTGCTAAGCTTTGAATAATATGGTCTGCAAGGATTTTTTTTTTCCCTTTTTTGATAAGTAAGAAATCCATGTGGTTATGCTAGTTTTGCTTTAAGACACAGCTAAATAGAGGACTAGAAACGTTCATTGATACAATGGAACCCATGTTCTTTGGCATTCAAAAGTGTCAGAGGAATCTTTTCAGAGACTTGCAAGTTACACTTTGAGGACTGAGTAAAATCTTGGGGGTTCCTTGGAGAAGGTGAAGTTAGAAAAAAAAAGGCTGTGCTTGCCACAAACCCAACAATACAAGTGGGGGAGTAAAAGGAGGTGGGGTGGGATGGGGGTTGAAGAGCCTTGTAGAACAGATTGGGTTCATAAAGCAAATCTTGCAGTATACCCGTAATCAGAAAATATGAACTGGTGGCCCTAAAACCCAGTGGAAGTATTGAATGTAGCAATTAAGCTGCATGTTAGAGTAAAGACACAAAAAAACAATCAATATTAAGTTTACCATATAACTAAGGATCCCAGGCATTTCCTGCCCTCATGATCTTGTCATTTATTATGGGATTGCATTGATTACATATGTTTTTGCATTTGCATTAGAGGTCCTTTTTTTTTTCTTTTTAATATTAATGAAATATCTTCTTGTAAGAAAAAATGTCTTTTCATTCATACCAATTTTTCATTTTAATTTACCCAAAAAGAGTTTTCATTTCCTTCAACATATGTTTTGTACAGTTGTTAGCATTTTATTCTTTGGGCAAGTATTAGCACTATCTTTGTTAATTGTCTAAACACAGAATACACTTTTTTTTCTTGTCTAGATAGTTAACGTTCCTGAGAAGGGGGCAAGGAAGCATCCTCGGGGTGATAACATACAGGTATAATGGGCCTAAATATGTTCTTTTATGTTTCATCATTCCAGCTTAAGTGCTTTGTTACAGATATTTCATAGAAGATTGACCATTCTGGTATTGTTTCAGTGCTATTTTGGTACATTATTTGTGTTTAGCTATCTAAAAGCAATTTTTTTTCCCTCAATATTTTTAAAATTCATGTTGAGAGACAAGGTAGACAATTTTTGTTTGAGATATTGTGGTCCTGGTAAATTTATCAAAATGCTGAAGAGATTGTTTAGTTGTAGGGTTTCAAATCCCATATAATTGTCTCAAATCCCATACAAATCCCATATGATTGACACATAGGTTTCAGCATACCTATGTGTCACTTGTACTTTAGCCTATGTTCTCCCCAAGGAAAACGTGCTAGGAAAATGAACATGGAAGAGAGCACGGTCGTTGCAGGATGGATGAGGTCAAAATCATATGTCAAACTTCAATTAGATGGTCTATAGAGCACATGTTGCGAATGTTTTTTGCCACAGTTGTACAACTGTTTTGCAACTAGTAAAAGTTCAACTGTTATTTACATTGTTAGGATCCCTATTTCATGCCTTTTCCTTGGGAACTAGGAAGGGCAATGCGTAGATATAATCCTTTTCCTCATCATGCAAGCTAAATGAGAACCGAGAATGGCTATTAGTCACCAGAAACGAACGTTTTTTTTTTAATAGGTCAGATAGTTTTTTTAATCAAGTAAATAGGCGTGGACCAAGTACAAAAGAAGTATACATTAAATAACACTTAGTTACAAGTTAGGAGCTAGAAAATGATATAGGAAAGTCATGAAAGCTAGATCCATTGAATACACCAACAGAAGTCCAAAGAAACAAGGTGTGGAACAAGAAATTTCTTAGCTCATCCAAAGAGCACTCCCAATCTGCAAGACTCCATTCCTTCCTTTCAAGCCAAAATGATATCTTTTGGCTTTCGTCTTCTGTTTTCGTCCTTATCCTTAGGACCGCCTTGTTTGTATGTGTGCAAATGTTACCATTTTTTTAGTTTAGCTATTGCATTGGTTATATCATCGTCCAAATTCATTTACATGATTTGCAGATAGATACAAAAGATATCCTTTTTATATGTGGTGGAGCATTTGTCGATCTTGAGAAAACAATTTCAGAGAGGTAGTTCCTTATATAAATTTTCTCTTGCTGAATTCCTCTTCCCTTTGTTTTTCTTTTGGCGTTTGAGAGTGTAACCATGAAATCACAAAACTAAACAGGCGGCAAGACTCTTCAATTGGTTTTGGGGCGCCTGTTCGTGCAAGCATGAGAACTGGTGGAGTGACCAATGCTGTAGTGACATCATCCTTACTTGAGTCGGTGAGAAGCAAGACCCTTTAAAGTCATTGACATGGGAATTTAAAGTTTGTATTTTTCTCTGTTATGTTAATTGTTTTGTTCTTTGTTGTTAAATCTGTCTTGTCCAGATAAGTGTATGAAAGTTGCTTTTTCAATCTCAGGTTGAAAGTTCTGATCTTATTGCATATGGTCTCATACCAGAGTTTATTGGACGTTTTCCTATTTTAGTTAGTTTGTCAGCTTTAACTGAGGACCAACTTGTTCAGGTAATTACATTTATTTATGTTTTTTCTTTCCGGTTTCAAGCTTTGTAGGTCCATAGTTGGGACTGGTACTGTGTGCTTGTCTTGGCAGCCTCTTTTACTTGGAAAGACTAATAGAAATGTTTTAAGTCATTCATTTTTAGGATTAAGAGGTGCAACCCCTCTTTTGTCTTGGCAGGCTTATGCTTGGTTTTAAAATCTGTTCTGTGCATATGAACTTTTGGCCCCATTTAGAGTGCGATATACTCTCATCTCATCTCACATCCAAACACCACAAACTCAAACATTTTTCAATTTCAAATTTTCAACATTTTCATCTAATCATTACCTAATCATTACAACTTTTCCAAACTTTCAAATAGAATACAAAAAATAATTTAACTTTTTCAAATCTCGAAATAAAAATTATATTAAAAAATTATATTCTAACAATATTTTAACTTTATAATAATTTTATTATACTTCTTCTCTCTCCTTTCCCAAAACCTCATAAAACATTTTAACTCAAACTATTTCACTACGATTCACAGATCATCTCTTCTGACTATATAAACGAGGCCTTAATCATCTTGCAGTCGTTAGGGATATGATATACAAGACTTCAGTGGATAGTATAACATTTGGTGTTGAGAACAGGAAATTAAGCTCCTAAGCCTGCCACTCAATTTAGTGCTATGCTTTCCTTCTGCATATTGTGGAATTATGCATAGTTTTAAATGGAGATGGCAGGCCAAGCTTAGGGCTATAACTGTCACGATTTTGGTTAATGGATATTATATTCCTCCTAGTTTGAATATCTAAAGAGTTGTGTGTTCTACTGTGGTTGTACAGGTCCTCACTGAACCAAAAAATGCTCTTGGTAAACAGTACAAGAAATTGTTCAGCATGAACAATGCAAGTACCTATTTCTTTTTTTGCCTACATATGCTCTCTCTCGCTCTCTCTCTCTCTCAGCATGTTTTACAGAATTGGAGTTTGACCTCTATGCTGATAGCATGAATGATTTACAGAATTTGAGTTTGACCTCTATGCTTATAGTATGAATGATCTTTCTCCCAATTTCAGGTGAAGCTACATTTTACTGAGAAAGCCTTGAGACTGATTGCCAATAAAGCAATGGCAAAGAATACTGGTGCCAGGGGTTTAAGGTCCATACTGGAAAGCATTCTTACAGAAGCCATGTATGAGGTATGTAATTGTCTCTTTTCTCTGTTGCTGCGGCTGAATGACTTGTCTGTTTTAATTACTTGGTTCTTATTCTAGTTTGGAGTTACTGTTATATAACTCTGTTATTGACTTAAAATCAAATGACTGCATGAACTCTTCAGATTCCAGATGTGAAGACGGGCAATGATAGAATAGATGCTGTTGTGGTTGATGAGGAGTCGGTGGGTTCGGCAGATACCCCTGGATGTGGAGGGAAAGTTCTTCGTGGAGATGGTGCCTTGGAGCATTACATTAGAGAAACGAAATTGAAGGATTCAATGGTATGGGCACTTCTATTATTTTTTGTGTGGGGGCATACTGTCACCTATACATTTGCCTGAGTTTCTAGGACTCATTTCTAAATTATCAAAGGTGTGATAGTCCATATCTCTTGACTTGCATTTTCGAAATTGGTTTTCAAGAAGGAACCCAATTCTGATTATTCGTCATCAGATCATATGTATTCCATGAGAATAGCATCCCCTCCCTTGGAACAGTAGATGATTTCTAATGATGATTCCTATTATCATCGGTTGATGGTGCCAGCGAGCTTTAAGTAACATGGCACTTCCTCCATTATAAGAACGGTGTGGAGGGGTATACAGTACAGGATTCTGGACTTGGATATGTGACACTTCTAAATCAAAACGTAATAATAGATAGCGTCACGGTCAAATTTAATTTGGTTGTTTTGGGCCCTTACCCAACTTCGGATCAGCAGCAGTCTAGAGTGAGTTTGGTAATTACATGACCGGTCTTTGCATGTTTGCAGGAGAATGTTGAGGCGGCCGAGGGAGAGTCGCAGGAAGGGGAATCAGAGCTGTCATCAAGAGCCATGAGCATGTGACATCATTACAAACATAGTTATTGTTGGATGCAGCAAAGATTTGTAAAAACCACAATCAATAGTTTGGTGTAATTATTCCCTTGTAAAAGGAAATAAGTTGTGGTTCATGTACATTGGATTTGGGGGAAATAATGAAAGAGAAATGCAGCATTACTGATTTGTGAAGCTTCTTGTAAGAAACTGTTGCCTCTGAATTAAGTTCATATGAATTATTTTTCCCTCATCATCGTTTCTCACTATTTTATTCTTCAGATATCTATTATATTGGAAAATAAGCCGTCATGAACAGTATTATGATCCTGAGGGTTGGCTTAACCAAATTAGTATCCTAACAGTTTTAAGATTTTTGGATCATTGGGTCCTTAACAATTAATATTAGAGTAGAGATCATATTACAAGTTCAAGTCATGAAAGGTACAACTTATAGACTTGATTAAAAATGTCTTAATACTATGTGTGAACATAGTGTTAAGTCATTGAATACTGATAAATGATAAATGAGTGGAGCCACCAAGAGAAAAAGGATTACCACCGGGTCAATATCCATAGAGTGGGATGTCGTGGACGGCGAATTCGAAAGTGTGGTAGAATGTTATGTTATGATCCAAAAATAAGGGAAACATTTTAATATCTAACATATCGAGATATTGATTTGAAACCTTGGATAGTAAAAACTTTATATTGGCTACGTAATATCCGGTCCACACAAGACATTCTAAAGCAACATTGCTTGAAGGTTTAGATGGATACATAACTTTTCTTATGCCAAAAAAAAAACAAAAAGATGCATTACTTTTCTAAGCTATAGTGCTTCTTCACGGCTTCAGTAACATCCCAAGTAACCTTCATTCCTTTAGTGAACACGACCAAATCGCCAGCACCAATTTCAAACGATTCGTCGTGTCCATCAACATAAACCTTGACTTTCCCCTCCAGCAGATACATGGTCTCCGTGGCAGTGAATTCCCATGGAAATTTGCTTGGACCGCCTTCCCACCTATTCATATAGCAAGTGAATGTATGTCAAACTTGAAGTTTGATATAATTGGCAATCTCGCCATCCGTTAAATGAATTTCCTGTTAAAAATAATCAAATAGAAAATTCGGTATGCCAATGAAATCTTGCTGGCAAATCCTCCAGTTGTTAGAACTTGTCAGTTCATGAACCAAGAGCGATATCTATAACATTTTTGAAGTAAAGAGAACATCTAAAGCTTACCAAAATAACAGTAAGAACAACAAAAAATATATAAAAGAAAATAAAACCAATCTTAAACGGGTCAGTAGATTTTCATATAATTTGGAAGCAAGAGAGGAGAAACACTGAAATAGGGTGTCCCATTAGGAGTTGGGAGTTGTAGTGTTGGTGTAAAATATAGGCTTATCATAGTCGCCAGTCCAGAGCTTGTTAAAAAAACTCATATTAGATAATCAGGAGAGTTATTTGAACTGTAAGACAAAAAGCTTAATGTATTTGAATGTAGCCGAAAATTTCAAAGTGAAGTGTGTTCCAAGTATAAGTCCTGTATACCAAGCTTTCTAATCAAGATGGGCACACAAAGGGTCATATTCATGGGGAACCCTAAAGTCCTTTCTGCCTCGTGCCTTTCTTTCCTGATTCTGTCCTGTCTAATGGAGCTTTATCTATGTTATGATCATGAGGGTTAAAGGTTTAACCAAATTAGTGATTGTGTAATCACCCAACAAGGTTTCCCAGCATGCATATCACAAAACCCCACCAGATTCATCACAAAATTCGCGATGCAGTCAAGATTATGAAAACCCACGAAACTTGAGGCGAAGAAAATTGAACATGTAGTTTGAGACAAAACAAATCCAAAAGTGAAAGGTAAAGGTAAAGGTTTGGGAGTCATACGTGCGCCATGCCGTAACACCAAGTTCAACGAGTCTGGACTGGGGAGGATTCCTCTCAATCTTCACTCCACATATTTCAATGGCCATGGAAGATTGTTCTTGATCAGATCGAGCGAAACCGATTTCCTTCAGTTTGTATTTTGTAATAATAAAGGGAAGAAAAAGAGGGAGTACCGCTACTAGTAGCAGTATAACCGTTCGATTCCACAGAAAATGTGCCATCACCGTTGCAAGCGCATTTGCCGGGTTGGAAAGGTTTCGGAGTTTCAAGCTATGGAAAGCTTTTGAGGTCGGGAGTAAGACTACTCCCGCTGCAAAAGTAGAAAACAACCTCCGTGCGCCACAGGCTCACAAACACAAAATGAGAATGCAGTCCTGAAATTATAAATGATATATATTTATTTAAAAAAAAAAAAAAAAAAAAAAAAAAGGTAAGATTTACTGTTAAAAAAATTAAAGTGACTGCATACCGTTTGCAATTTCACGACTTTACGTAGCATTACTCAAAAGTTATATAAAAATAATTAATTTTTTAATAATAGATCTCATTTTTTTTAAACTTTTGTACGACGTATGCGTACTCTACAACTTGTATCATTATTCAATTTTTAGAAAAATGATATTTGTAATTGTGAAATGCATAAATATTACACAAATATTTTTAAAAAAATAAATAAGTATAAGATCTACATAAAAAAATTAATTTTTTAATAATAGACCTCACTCTTTTTCAAGCCATTTGCACGACATTTGCGTACTCCACAACTGTATATAATATTATTCTAAAATTACGTTTGGATGTCAAGAAGTTTTGAAAAATTTTGAGAATACCTGTGAATAATTTGAATAGAGAGTGAAAAAAGTTTGTGAGTCTCATTGAGAGTTTTTTGAGTTATTTAGATGTGTAAAATATGTTGCGGAAACTTTGAAATAGATAATTTTTAAAAACTGTGGGGCTCTTAATAAAAATAAAAAAGAAAGAAAAGTACGCATTTCAAATCGTGGGAAACGGCCTCATTTCATGCATCGGGTTATTTACCTTTTCCTCCTCATATTTGTTCTACCTTTGCATCGACACAACCATTAGCTCTCGAACCCTAGAATTCCCACCAAAGTCACTTACCTGCTACGTGGAGCACAGAAACTTGCTTCCATGAATAATCAAGAACCCCGGAAAAAATTAGGTACACTGCGTCCATATTTTGCATCTCATTCTCAAGTTTTCCTGATAGTCCTTATTTTTTGTGTCATCCATCTCTTTTCTTTGTTTTTCACATCTTCAACGTCACCGATCTCGGGTATGTTTGGATGTTGTTATTCTGATTTTTTTCCTTAGTAACCCCTGTTAAATATTTTAGCATGACATTAATAAATGAATCTTCGATTTCTTATGATCTACAATAATAATAAACAACAATATGAGAAACATACATTTCTCCATCTGATTGATGAAGAATTAATCAGACTATGAGAGAAGGATCGCCCTAACAACGTTTGCCTCACAAGTATCTCTCGATGGCTAGAAACACTCTAATATTGTAGATGAGAACCCTTGAACCTCTCAGTACTATTTATAGACTTCCGACCATCAAGAAATCTATGAGTTTGTATCTGACTATAATTAGAGATATAGAGTTTAATCTTATCTCTTAGGAGTAGTTCTTATCCCTTTATAACTCAAATATTATCCAATAAGATTTTGAACTATTTCAAACTGATAAGATGGGTGTGTGGGACATAGAGTTTAAATAAAACTCTTACATTCTCTCACTTGGCCCAAACTCCCATAAAAAATAATACTTTTCGTTCATGAGTTTATCACAGGAAATCAACCATACCGCGCAAATTTATTTCCTGAACTTTTCATAACTCAAAACACATTTCATGAGTTCCATAATATCAATGTCAAATTAATTACCAATACGAGTCATGGCGGTCCTCTATTATATAATCAACAGATTCCCTTCCATGTACCACAACACCAGTAACTAATTTAACACACGATCTTTAATTGGGATAATTAAGGCTAATACAATAATGCATTTGGGTTCCAATTCATGTCTATTATAGATATTATCTTGTCATCATTCATCCACACAATTCAATGTACATATAAAGTAGAAAGACAAGAAAACAGAAACAAAACAACCATAATTGATATCATTAAGTGTCAAAATAGAATCATAACATTCACGAGCTCAATAACATGTTTACATAAGAAGACCCATACTGTTAACATGTTTTTTAAACTGTTTCGCTATCAGACCCTTTGTTAATGAGTCTGCTATCATAAGCGAAGTCCTAATATGTTCTATGAACATTGTTTGTTTCTGTACTTCCTCCTTGACACTTAGGTATTTGAGCTCCATGTGCTTAGCACCTTTAAAATACCTATCATTCTTGGAGAAAAAGACTGCAGAGGAATTATCACAATAAATTCTCAGCGGCCTGGCTATAGAGTCAACAACCCCAAGCCCTGAGATAAAGTTCATCAGCCATAAACTATGCACTGTGGCCTCAAAGCACGCCACAAACTCAGCCTCCATTGTTGATGAAGCAGTGATTGTTTGCTTCATACTTCTCCATGAGATCGCTCCACCGGCCAACAGGAAAACATAACCTGAAGTGGATTTCTTGCTATCAGGACAACCTGCAAAATCAGAGTTTGAGTAACCAGTTACCTCCAAACTGTCAATTCTTCTGAAAGTAAGCTGGTAATCCTTAGTTCCTTGCAAGAATCGCAATACCCTCTTTGCTGCTTTCCAATGAGACATCCCTGGGTTACTCTGGTAGTGCCCAAGCATGCCAACTGCAAAGCTAATATCCGGTTTCATGCAAACTTGTGCATATATCAAACTTCCCACAACCGAAGCATAGGAAATCTTTGTCATCTCTTTGCGCTCCCACTTAGTTTTAGGACACTGTGATTAGCTAAACTTATCACCTTTTGATATCGGAGTATCCAGTGATGAACAACTTTTCATACTAAATTTCTCAAGAACCCTTTCCAGGTAACTCTTCTGAGACAATCCCAACAATCCTTGTTTTCGATCTCGAAAGATCTTGATTCCGATCACAAATGATGCCTCACCCATATCTTTTATTTTAAAGTTCTTGGAGAGAAAACCCTTAGTTTCATAAAATAAGCCAATATCACTACTAGCCAACAATATATCATCAACATACAGGATCAAAATTATGAACTTACTCCTACTGACCTTTAGGTATATACATCGATCAACGATATTCTCTTTAAAACCAAAGGCAGTAATAATATCGTTAAACTTTAAGTACCATTGTCGGGAAGCTTGTTTAAACCCGTATATTGATTTCTTAAGTCTACACATTAGGTGATCTTTACCCTTTTCTGAGAAGCCTTCTAGCTACTCCATGTAGACCACTTCATCCAAACTTCTATTTAAAAATGTTGTTTTCACATCCATTTAATGTAACTCTAAATCATAATGAGCCACCAATTCCATAATGATTCTAAATGAGTCCTTTTTAGATACTGAAGAAAATATCTCTTTGTAATCAATGCCTTCTTTCTGAGTGAAACCCTTAGCAACAAATCTGGCCTTATGTCGTTTGATGTTGCCTTTTGAGTCGCGTTTGGTTTTAAAGACCCATTTACACCCAACTCTTTTACTACCTTCAGGCAACTCAATGAGATCCCAGACCTGATTCTGATCCATGGATTTCAACTCTTCTTTCATGGCATCGATCCATTTACTAGAATCACTTCCCTCTATGGCTTGTGAAAATGTTAATGGATCTTTTCTTGTCCCAATGTCATATTCAGATTCTTGGAGATACACCACATAATCTGTCGAAATGGCAGGTCTCTGATCTCTCTGAGATCTGCGCAAGACAATCTGCTCTGGTGACTCCGAACTTGGTTTATCAATGGTATTATCATTCTGAAATGGGTGATCATTTACTTGTTCTACGGTATTATCGTGATGATCGATTAGAGGAACCATTATCCTTTCTGAGGATATAGGTACAGGGACATCTACCCGTATTTCCTCAATGATCACATCTCTAGGTTCAATTTTCCCACTGATCTTGCCAAGTTCAATGAATTTGGCATTTCCTGTTTCCACCATTCTCGGACTGTGATTAGGACAGTAAAATCTGTACCCTTTGGATCTCTCTGGATAACCAATAAAATACCCGCTTACTGTTCTAGGATCCAACTTCTTTTCATGTGGGTTGTAAAGTCTGGCTTCGACTGGGCAGCCCCAAACATGCATATGTCTCAAATTTGGTTTCCTACCAGTCCATAACTCGAAAGGAGTTTTTAGAACTGCCTTACTAGGAACTCGGTTTAAGATATACATTGCCGTCTTAATGGCTTCACCTCACAATGATTTGGGTAAGGTAGAATTACTTACCATACTTCTGACCATATCCAATAAGGTCTGATTCCGCCTTTCAGCAATTTCGTTTTGTTGTGGCATCCTGGGCATCGTATACTGTGCAACAATGCCACGCTGTTCAAGAAGTTTGGCAAATGAGCCCGGATTACGGTCCGATTCATCATATTTTCCATAGTATTCTCCACCTCTATCCGACCTGATGATTTTCACTTTTCTATCTAACTGTCTTTCCACCTCCATGAGAAATACCTCAAGTATCGATACAGCTTGAGATTTCTCATGCAACAGATAGATATATTCAAAAGGTGAAAAGTCATCTATAAAGGTGATGAAATACTTTTCTCCGCCAAAATATTCTATAGAGAATGATCCACATATATCTGTATGAATTATTTCAAGAAGCTCTTTACTTCTTGTGGCGCTTTTCTTAGTATGTTTGGTTTGCTTTCCTTTTATGCAATCTACACACACTTCAAGATTAGTAAAAGCAAGGTGCGGAAGAATATCTTCTTTTACTAATCTTTGTAACCTTTCTTTGGAGATATGCCCCAACCTTTTATGTCACAAGTCATATGAGTTTTCATTCATCATGTTTCTTTTCATTTCAATACATGTTTCATAGCGTTGGATATAAGTATTTTTAATGAATGTATTATCAAGGCAAAGTTGATAAAGACCATCGGAAAGAAACATAGAACCAATAGATAAACTGTTTTTAAACAAATTGAAACTACCATTATGGAATGAAAAAGAATAACCATCAGTATCAAGTCTAGAAAAGAAAATTAAATTACGCCTCACAGAAGGCACAAATACTGTGTTATAAAGGTCTAAACAATGACCGGTACTCAAAACTTAACGAAAGGTTCCTATGGCTTAAACTTCAGCCTTAATCTCATTTCCCATAAAAATGAACCGCTCATTAGGGCTTGTTGTTTGGCTTGTAAGGTATCCCTGCATGGTTATAGAAACATGAACATTAACATCTGAATCTAGCCACCAAGAATTAGTAGGAATATTTACAAAGTTTGATTCAAGATATACAAAGGTAAGTGGCTTACCCTCATTTTCGAACCAAGTTTTACATTTTGAACACTCAGCTTTCATGAGTTCATGTTCCCTATAAAAGTAGCATTTGCTTCTGTTGTTTTGAACCTGATTAGCTTTCACAGGTTGCTTTCCTTTCAGTGGTCCAGTTCGCTTCTTTTTACCATAATGATGCTTTTTCTTTCCAGCTTATTTATTCACGAAATTGACAGAGTGATGTCATTGTTGTTTCAGTCTTGCTTCCTCCTGAACTACCATACTTGCCAACTCATTGACATTCCATTTATCTTTTATAGCATTGTAATGCATCTAGAATGGACCATACTGAGGTGGCAATGAGTTCAGAATAAACTGAACAACGAAAGACTCATCTACTTTCATTCCTAGGGTTTGCAATCTAGCAGCAATATTGGTCATTTCAAGGATATGCTCCTGCATTCCTTTAGCACCATCATATTTCATGGTGGTGAGTCTAGCCATCAGTGTTCCTGCTAAAAACTTATCAGCGGATTTAAACCTCTCCTCAGCATTTTTCAAAAAGGTTTGGGCTTCCTCAGTACTAGGGAGTGAATTTTTGATATTTTCGACTATGGTCATTTTCATAAACATTAAACTCAACCTATTTGATCTCTCCCACTGTTTAAATCATTCTTTCTGATCATTGGTATTGGTTTCAATGAAAGGTGATGGTTTTGGACTCATAAGGGATGAGTCTATATCAAGGACTCCTAAGGTGAACCTAACTCTCTCAACCCATTCAGAAAAATTGGAGCCATTTAAAATAGGAATAGATGAAGTCTGTGAGTGTAGTGATGTGGGTACACTTACTGCAAGAAAATTTCATAACATTATGCTTTGAGTTAGATATTTATAAACAATAATCAGAATTTAAACAATTATGGAAGAACTAGTAGTGTCATCAAAATCCTCCTTTGAGAGTAGATCTTGACATACAAGGTGTTCCATCCAGTATTAAATTCTGTGGATGAACTAGCTGTATCATCAGAATTCTCCTTTGGGAGTTAACTCTGACATACAAATTATTCCCTCCAACCTTACTTTGATGGATAAACTAGTAATGTCATCAAGACCCTCATTTGGGAGTGAATCTTAACACACTAGGTGTTCCCTCCATCATATCCACCTTACTATGGGTTTAATGACTTGTCACCAAAATCAAGAAAATCTTGTACCTTTGGACAACCAATTTTCTCTTGATTTTGACGTGAATCATTTATCCCACATTGGATATACATGTCATGATAATAAGAGCCAAAATAGACAGTGCATAATAATAATATGCATACAAGTGTGGATAACAATAATATGCATGAAATAAAAGATTTGATGAATTTTACAACGGATGTGAATAATACTTACTAAATAAGTTTCCAGGAAAGAATATTCTTTCCTAGACAGAATTTCAAAGTTCCCAGGAAAGATTGGAGGGTCACAATGGACACACTTGAAATTTTCAATCTCCTAGACAGAACCGCATTAGTTTGTACACATTCACACTCTACAGCAAAATTCATAAAAAAAAAAAAAAAAAGATTTTTTATGTTTAAACCTTAATTGATTTTATAGGAAAATCACAATAATAACATTATAGAATTTAATAAAATTTTCATATATACATGTACATAATAATAATAATAATATGTATATAAATTAAATAAACATTTCATACATACATGTAGATAATTATAATGACATGTACATAATTTAAATGCATACTGAACATTAAGGTATGCATATAATAAAACTTTAATTAATTAATTATTTGATTTTTGATTTTTTTTTGAAATAATATTATAATATTAAAATAATATTATTTAAATTGGACTGGGTTAGGTCAGGACCCGGATCATAATTGGTCAACCATTTTTGGGTTGACTTGGGTCAGGCCTTACTGTGCTGGCTCGACCCCTTCTTTCCTTCCTTTTTTTTTTTTGGTTTGGGCCACGGCCCAATCGGCCCTTAATATGTTCAGTTCACTTTAACCGGGCTAGAGCCCATGACCCGGCCCATAACAATACAGAACCCTAATCTTCTTCTTCAACCTCTGGACATTAAGCCACCGACCATCACTTTCTAGGGATCAGTGCGGCTACGAGCTTCGCCGGAGATGAGGAGATGCCGATCTCCTTCTGCCGGCGATCTTCAGGTTATCTTTCCGATCTTTTTTTTTTTTTTTATGTTTACAGGCAGAAAACTGCCGCGGCCAGTGGGCTTGACAGCCCACTGCCGCCGTTACAGGGATGTCGACGAGGAGTTCCATTCCTCTCACTGCCGATCTTCCCTTCAGTTCCGATGAGGACCATAAACGGGCGGGCGCTGACGCACATTCGAGGCTTCATTTTGCATCGCCCCTCAAGGCCACTCCTTACAGCCATTGACCACCTCATACGGCACTATGCCCTTACAGAAACCTCAAATTTTTTTTCACATTAGGGTACTCGGCGACACAGGGTTCTTCAACCCGTAATAATGTAAGCAAGCAATAAATGCCCTCACCGGTAATAAACTTTAGACAATACACAGCACAACTTAGGAAAATAAAGCCAGATTAAAATTGTTGTAGATTCATCAATGCTTTGTGGAACCGTGAACACTCACAAGAGAGTTTCTACTTTACCGAAATGAATCAACATAAAATGGAGAAAGTATGCGCTATTAATATACGATAATGTATATCAAATTTATATTTTATTGAGATCATAAAAAGTCTATAACTTGATGCTCTGATACCACATGTTAAATATTTTAACATGACATTAATAAATGAATCTTCGATTTCTTATGATCTACAATAATAATAAACAACAATATGAGAAATATACCTTTCTCCATCTGATTGATGAAAAATTAATCTGATTATGAGAGAAGGATCGCTTTAACAACGTTTGCCTCACAAGTGTCTCCCGCTTGCTAGAGGTACTCTAATGTTGTAGGTGAGAACCCTTGAACCTCCCAGTGCTATTTATAGACTTCCTACCATCAATAAATCTATGAGTTTGTGTCTGACTATAATTAGAGATATAGAGTTTAATCTTATCTCTTAGGAGTAATTCTTATCCCTTTATAACTCAAATATTATCCAATAAGATTTTGAACTATTTCAAACTGATAAGATGGGTGTGTGGGACACAGAGTTTAAATAAAACTCTTACAACCCCTTTCTAATCTATCCATGTTAAAAATAATTTCCATGAGAAAGTTTAGCTAGAGCGTGGGTTGAGTGTGCCTCTTAGGTCGAACTCACTCGGGCGACCAGTCAAGCGAGTGTCGAGCGAAATCTCTGTATGAACTTAGCTCGAGCGACTGTCAAGCGAGATCACTGCCTGCACGTCGCTTGAGCCATTTTGAAATTCATCAGGTGGAGTCACTCCACCATTGGTTACAACTCAATTACATAGGTTTTTCATAAGAAAATGCAAACTACACATTTTTACATCAACAGTAATTTTTTGTGTCACTTCATCAACAGTAATTTAATTTGTTTGTAAGAACTATTGTGGCTTATATGTTTGTCAAATTATTAATTGATGTGGAAAAGATGATGGGAAATATTTTTCACAACGGCCATCTCTCAGAATTAATATATTGTTACATTACAAGTTGCTTCTATAAACTTAACAACATATCATCATCCACGACGACGTCTTTTTCCTTGTTTGCTAAACAAACTATGGGCTAACAACTATGCTTCTGCGAGGTTCCCGCTCAAATGAGATATGCAAACACTACAAAAAATCGCGGACGACCTTTCTTGGGTTGTCCAAAGTACAACACCAAGGTAAACAAAATTCTGATTTCGTTCAATTATTAATGTTGTGTATCAAACTATGTAAACACATCAACAACCAATATGAATTTTTCTAGCAAGTAGTGAGGTGATTTCCTAAGTTTGATTTGCCTTAAGAGCTGCTATCTCATCTGCCATATCTTTTTTTCAATGAGAGTGACAGACAGCCTAATGAAAGAACTTGGACTCAGAGGTGTTTGATAAATTTAAAGTGAAGGTTCTATGAGAAGCTGAAAGATTATCATAAAAAAGAGTAGCAGTTAAGGAATGAGGATTACCTGATTGTAGAGGACCATTGATTGAAGAGGGAGGTTAGAATGAGGTCTGAGAGGGAATGAGCCTATGGTAAAATCATACAAGTAGCTTGGAACTATCCTGATTCTAGTTGAAGTGCAAGTAGGCATGACAGGAGGTGGAAAAGGAGTTGTATAAGTGGATTCAGTAGGAGAAGGAGTTGTATCTTGTATGAACACATATCAGTGGAATCAGAAACAAGATTAAGGACAATATCAGTGGCAATATTAGGTAAGGATAAAGGGAGAACAAGGGAATGGTGTTCTTTAAATGAAGAAGGTGGTAAAACAGAAGTGAGAAAAGGAAAAATAGATTCATAGAAAACTACATCTTGGGAAACAACTACAATTTTATTTGTGAGATTAAAGAGTTTTTAACCTTTGGCGATGGAGGGATAACCAATGAAAATACATTATTTGGTACAAGGAGAAAACTTATGCCTGTGACTAGGAGGGGTAGTAGCATAGCATAAACATCCAAATATCCTTAAATGACTAAGAGTGTGGCTATGTTTATAGAGGGCAGTAGAGGGTGAAATGTTGCCTATGCAGAAGAGGGTCCTATTAATAAGATATGTGGCTGTCACGATGCAATCACCCTAAAAAGAGAGGGGCACTAGATTTAAACCTGAGGGATCTAGCAATAGTTAAGAGATGCTAATGTTTTCTTTTTTACTTGAGAATTTTGCTATGGTATTGCAATACATGAGGTTTGATGAACACAACCCTTAGACTTGTAGAAATCAACCATTAAAAACTCAAGTTCATTATAAGTTTGAATGTTTTTAATGATAAGTCCAAATTGAGTAGAAACAAGAGTAAAAAGGGATTGCAAAATAGATCTATTATCTCATTTATGTTTCATTAAATAAGTCCATGTGCATCAAGTGCAATAATCTACAACAATAAGAAAATACTTGAAACCAGAATAAATGAGCACAAAATATAGCCCTAAATATCACAATGAATAAGTTCAAAAGGAGTGGAAGCAACAGAAGTGCTATCATTAAAAGGTAAGCGCTTTTGTTTTGCTAAGAGACAGGTAGTACAACGAAAAGAGTCTGAACAATGAATTGCAGAAGATGCCCAAATTGAAAATGCCAAAAGTCAAAAGAAGAGGGTGCAACATGAGTACTAGAAGCAGAATTGTTGCAGGTTGCTTGTTTGAAGAAATAGAGTCCATCTTTTTCCTCACCACTCCAATCATCTTCTTGCTGATAAGTTCTTGAATCAAATAGATATGATGCAAGAAAATAAGAGAGAAATTAATTATATTGACTAGTCAGTTTGTTAGCAGAAATCAAGTTGAAATGAAAGGAAGGAACACAAAAGAAATAGAGTCCATCTTTTTCCTCACCACTCCAATCATCTTCTTGCTGATAAGTTCTTGAATCAAATAGGTATGATGCAAGAAAATAAGAGAGAAATTAATTATATTGACTAGTCAGTTTGTTAGCAGAAATCAAGTTGAAATGAAAGGAAGGAACACAAAAGACATTAAGAAGAAGTAAATAAGGGGAAAGTTGGACTGAACCTATATGAGAAATAGTAATAGAGGAATTATTTGGAAGTTAAACAAATGCGAAAATGGGAGAACAAGAAGTAAAGAGAACTGGATCATTTATCATGTGATCCAAGGCTCTTGTATCAAGAATCCAAGTGGGAGGAAAATAAGAAGTAAGTTAAGACGATTTGAGAAATGCAACACTTGAGAAATTGTGAATAAAAAAAGCTAAATTGGTAGATTGAGCAGCAAACTTGACGACTTCACAGAAATGGAATTCAACATGGCTATGAGTTGTTGGTATTGTTTATTGGTGAAGGACATTGTAGGAGCTAGCACATGTGGAGATGCATTAGGCTGAGATAATGAATAATGAGGATTAGAGGTATAACTGATGCAACATTTGTAAAAGGTGTAGTGTGCTTGTTTTTAAACTTGAGTCTTAGAGGATATCAATGGAGTTTATAGCAACAGTCTACAGTATGACCCAAGAAGCCAAAATGACTATAGTAAGGTCTCTTCTTGCCACAAGTGAGTGGTGGTTTGGTGGAGCAAGGAGGTTCTTTTCGAGACAATCAAGAAAAATGTGTTTGTTTTTGGTCTCCAATGCAATAAACATGGATTGACGCCAACTGTGATAATTTTCTCCTCAAACAGAGAAGAGCTGTGACATGAGTATGGCACCAGGACTTTTGGAATGGTATAGATAGTATGGATTAGAAGAGTGGTCCGTGTTTGCAACAGATGGTGGAGAGGATTGTTGGGAGCAGCCATGAAAATGGAAAAGGAAGATGACAAAGGTTACGACAAGGAGGAAGGGAAAACTCTTTTTTCAAAAGTTCTCTGATACCATAACAAAAATGGAAAAGCAGTTGTGGGAAAAGTAATTCATTCTACTAAAAAAAAAAACTTAACTTTACACTGCAACCACTAGTGCTGCTTTATACAAGTTTGTGTCCTCTGCTCGACACTAATGCAGAGATTTGAATTAAAAGACCAACTAGATGAATTATTTGTCTTATGCATGACAAACTTACATGCGTATAGAAAGAAAGAAAGAATTTTATGTAGTAATTGCAAGCAATAGTTTTAACAAGTCAAGCAATGATAGTTAACAATCACCAAGAATTGAGACTCCACTCCAACATGATTAGCAAAATGAAATTTGTAACATAGGTTCGAGCTTCAACTCACTAGAAATATAGCACACAATTCATCCCTATCATGAGTATCAATCCATAAACAGAGGAAAAAGTTTTGACTAAAACTAGGCTAACAATGGTCCTTTTCTTTTTATACCTTTTCCTTTGTTTCTCTTGTTCTTTTATAGATCTATAATGGCTGACTCACACATCCAGATGAACCGAAATCATGGCCAAGGTTCCCACCCATTACTCTTAATAAAAGAATATTTCATTTGGTTTCCTATGTCATGAAAGCAATTTCAGCATGAAGACAATTAGAGAAAGGGATGGGATATGGTTATAGAGAAAGGGAGAAGGACCAAGGTTATGTTGGGAGGAGGGATAAGAAAAAAAGGGCTTCAAGAGAGAATTGATTAACTCAAACTCGCGTCTAAATTGCATGTGTCAAACTTTTATTGGAATGTGTAAAACACCAATAAACACAATATCCAATTTGAAGATTTCTCTTTTTTTTTTTTTAAGAAAGGCATTTTATAAAATTAAATTAAAAAATTGACATCGTTAAATCTATTTTATAATAAAAATAATTGTATGATTTAATACATTATATCATACTATATCAATTTATTTTATAAAAACCTAATATGTCACGAGTCAAGAATCAAGGTACATACATATGTATATAATTTGTGATACCAAAGTTTTTCAATTTCGACATAGACAGATAATTATTGAAGTGGTTTTGAGAGGCAAATAGCAATGCCGGTCTACTAAATTAAAGGGACTATTTACTTGGGAACAATAAAACATGTTCAAGTTCGGCACTAGAGAAAATAAAACTTCATTAAAAAGTTGGATTAATTTTTCATACAAACCTGAATTGTTCAGAAAATAAAAAATGAAGGCAAAAAAAAGGTTAATCTTATCCATCACTAATATTCGAATTGAATTGAAAGATGAGATTAAATAAGTTGAGATGAGTTTTAAAAATTGAATAAAATATTATTAAAATATTATTTTTTAATATTATTATTATTTTGATATTTGAAAAAGTTGAATTGAAATTTAAAAAAATAAAATTAAAATTTGATAAAATTATATTATTTATTATATTTTATATAAAAATTTTAAAAAATATAATAATAATTTTGAGACGATTATCTCTCCAAACCGGACCTCATTAAGAAGGTTGAAAGCTGACAAGTCAAGTCCAGTCCAGTCCAGCCTGGAGGGGCTTTAAGTTGTCGGCACGGCCCACGAGCCTATTTAGCAATAGCCTCCACCGAATACCATCATCGAGATTCGTAAAAAGGAAAAGAATAGAAAAACCCAGGAAGAGTGTCAAGGAGAAAGGCAATGAGAAATCAGGGAGGAGACTCAGGAGAGCCTAAGGGTTTGGCCTGGAAGCTTCCGCATGTCCACTCGAAGCAACTTGGTAAGCTGGGTCCCGCTTTCGGCCTCGGCGCTGGCTGCGGTCTTGGTTTCGGCGTCGGTCTTCTCGGTGGTACTTCCCCGTTTTCCTTGTTGCCTTTTTGCCTACAAATCTCTGTTAATTTAGAGCAATGATAGGTGGAAGCTCAAATAGACAAGTTATATACAAGTCTTTTGTAAAAAGAAAAATGATGTTATCAATCCCGCCCTCGGCAAGTGTTTCTGTCAATGATGCTAGAAGAGAAAGCATATGGGATTCTCTCGAATTACGATACTTATTCGAACAGTTATCTAGAATTTATCAGGGACTACAATATTACATGCTAAATTGTCAGATGACACAGTGAACAAAAGGTTGTGCGTATCATTTATCATTTCAATTCAGAGAGGGGTCGTAGTTCAATGAGATGTGAATATTACTGTAAAGTGGCCTTTTTATTTATACAGTCATCGTGGTTGTATTTCATTATAGGTTGATGTGAGAAATTTGATCTTCAGGAGTTTGGGTACGCCAACTTACTTTTAATTTTTAACCAAAAAATGTTCAGAAGGTGTCATAGGAATTGAAAAAGAATAGAGTTTTAAATTTGATCGAGGATTTTCACACTTGGCAGTATTCTAGTTCTTTATCCAGTTTAACTAGGAAGACAGTGTTAAGGAAGATGTTCGACGCTCCAAATTTCATTGTGTCAGCCTGTTAAGATACGTTATGTGGGTTACATTTCGTTTGAAAAGTGTTATTTGATATATATATATATATATTATATAAGAGTTTCCATTCTCATTCTATATAATAGCGGGGGAGTGAGGTGTCATGCTCACTTTCTCATCCCTGTCTACCTTGCCGAGTTTTTCTATCATTTGGTATTAGGCTTATATCAATCCTTATGTTGCATATGTTGCATATGTTGCTGATTAATAAAATGTAAATGAGCAATAAAAACTTAGATATATATATATATATATATATATATATATATAGGCTCAAAGAAGATAAGTAAAACTCAAATACTCTTTTTTGGTGTAATATGGTTTTCCTCTCACCAGGTGTAGGATTTGGTTCTGGGATTCCCGGCTTACAAGTTGGCATTGGATTTGGTGCTGGATGTGGGATTGGCTTAGGTTTTGGCTATGGTATGGGGAGGGGCATTGCTTTGGATGAAAATGGGAGATACTCTAATGTTGGGCATCTTTCTCATGGTTCTATGAATTTTCCCTCACAGTAAGTTTATTCTTTAGTTATACTTGGCGTTTTTCATTTAACATGCACTAAACTCACTTCCAGAAAGAAAACCAAAATGGCCAAAAAAATAAAGTAAAGAAAAAGGAATGAGAAGAGGAGAGAGGAACCAAAAAAAGAAAAGAACAACTGGGAGAATGGTCTTTGATGACTTCTCTTTCACAAAAGGCCGAGAAGTTATAGATATAAATGAGGGGAGTTGGTATCAGTCTTTAACATATCATGATCTATTCATCATTAGTGATCTGAACTGCCTTAGAGCATTCGCATTGGTCTTACCAAATGACTCATCAAACACATATTTGATGATTTATACTTAAAATAACTCAATCAAACACATATTTGATGATTTATACTTAAAATAACTCCATATTGATCTCATCAAAATACATTTTTCTAACTTTGAGCTACAGTAAAAGTAAGGAGACCTTTCAAATATGAAAGATTACTGTTCATTCATCATTTCATTTATTTACTATATTTTATTTCTCTCATTTCTTTCCCTCTTTTTCCTTTTCTTTTTTCTTTCCTACTTTTTCCTTTTCTTTTAAAAAAATATTGTTATATTATTATTTTGGTGAGTTTAATGATGAATCTAATGTGGAGTTATGGTAGGTATGGTATGTGTATCTCATCAAATATGTACTTCTCATCAAATTTTGATGAGTCATTCGGTGAGATCAATATGAATACTCTTACTTCACTTTCATTTCAAGGTTTTAAAAGTCAAGAATCTTGATTGGGTAATGTAAAGATCTTTAAAATCAAATTATAATATTCACTGGAGAACTGTGTGGTTCGATGACATAAGAGGAATATACAAGTTTATTTTTAATATTTTATTGTGAAAACAAGTTAAAAAGTTTCTAATTCAAGCAAAAGAATAAAGCTAAACTTCCCGAACCCCTTGAACAAAATTCCAAGCTCGCATCTCATAAAATTCTTCAGGAGTGTGAATATTGCTCAAAAACTTTCAATGTCCATTCCTCATATTCAAAGGTCGTATAAACCTCATGGATGTGAGATACAAATCTTGCAACTATGAGAGCCTGGGATACTCCAATTTGCTTTGTTCTATTGTTTGGTATATATTTACTGCATTCGAACAGAGAATGGAGATTGTCATTTACAAGTTAGGTAATGAGGCAAAAGAATCTATATAGGAATTAAAAGTTTCATAATTATAACTTGCTTTGTGTTAGATTTTTGGCCTGCTTTCATGGGCGGGAACCATACCTTGTAACGACTTAATGAACATGATTTTCTTCTCCCTTTTGTAACCATGAGCTAAGTGTTTCTCACGTATGCTACCTGGGCTTAGCCTATTTCTATTAATGAAATTTCTATGATTACTTAAAAAAAAAAAAAAAGAAGATTTTTGGCCGTTATTTTTCCTTTCGAGTTTCGGTCTGTAGATAGTTTGTTGATCATTTATCCTGGTGCTTTCAGGGATGAGATTGGTGCACTTGTTGATGAGCTTGTCATTAATACCAAGAAACTTATCAGAGCAACTTCTAGAGAGGTTGACAAGTGGAGAAGATGAGGTCAATCTCCTGCTGTATAATCAAACGAACCATGATGGTGTCTAGATAGCTTCTGTACACATGCATTTCCACAAGGAAATATAAAAACCTTTTTCCTATGCATGCATATTATGTACTCCTCTTTTAGTTAATGTGAAATTAATTACTTCCCAATCTGATTTTCTAGAAAAGAAAAAAGAAAAAAGAAAAAAGAAAAAAGAATGCATTTGGCAATACATATTACAGAGAAGGAAAATGCTATTCATCCCACTGGTTTGGATCCCCATTTTTTTTTTAGTTTTTTTTTACATGATTTTTAAGTAAGTGTTTTTAAATAATGTTGTGATTTTTTAGTATTATTAAAAAAAATTTTAAGATGTTTAAAAAATTATAATGATTTTTTATAGGATTTTTTTTAAAATACTTACCTAAAAATTATGTAAAAATTATAACATTATTTAAAAATACTTATTTAAAAATTCTTATTTAAAAATTATATAAAAAAATTAAAAAAGAAAAAAAAATTGGGATCCGTCGGACTCCAAACTAGTTAAATAGCACTGCCCTAGAGAGAAACTCTTGTCCCACCTACACTTGACTGGAAACTCGGTTCCTTGAGGGTGAAAAATCCTCAAAGCTTCTAGATCTTTGAATTGAAACCCAAATGAGTATTATATTTAAGATGTAAAGTACAATTCGGATGAAATGTATTTGTCTCCGGGTGATGGCACTCATTTTGTTCGATATCAGATGAGCTGCAGTGCATAGAGCTTAAACATATCATCCAGTTATGTACGATTAGAAGCTGTGGACGAGGCCAAAGGTTTGTGGTCTAATTAGTATATCAGACTCCAAAATGGAAGTTTAGAACTTGAAACCCCTCTCTCCAAGCTGTGGACGAGAGCAAATTTCCATGGAACATTGGGTTGGGACATGTTATCCAAATAGATGCAATCTACAAGTTCAGGATCAGGAGCATTCCACGTCATCACAATCATCTGCCACATTATCCAACTCACCCTATCAGATCGTTGCAATGGATTGCTCCATTTTCACCATGCAAATTAACCAATCAAAACCCGTGAACACTAATCCTATGTGGCATGCCCACGTCCACCAACTCAAGCTTATAGTATCTCATCTCTCGATCATTTGCATTCTCCATCACCACGCCAATCCTACTTGTAACTAGCCACAAAAGGTTTCATTTCCGGCGACCCAGAAAATGGCTTCTCTGGCAGCATCCACTGCGGCCGCCTCTCTTGGCATGTCGGAAATGCTCGGAAACCCTCTCAACTTCAGCGGTGCCGCCAGGACATCAGCTCCAACGGCCTCCAGCCCGGCCACATTTAAGACAGTTGCTCTCTTCTCCAAGTTTAAGAAGGCGCCTCCGAAGTCAAAGCCTGCTGCTGTTGCTCCTGCTGACGAGGAGCTCGCCAAGTGGTATGGTAAGTTGACCAACTCAAACCTGATCTCATTTCCTTACTATTAACTCATGCACACAGTGCTCTGTGCTGCTGCCTCGCAATGCATGGAGATCGAGTTGGTTTTTCTTCTCCTTATCAACATTCTGCTTGGCTGTTTGATCAGGTCCTGACAGAAGGATTTTTTTGCCGGAAGGCCTGTTGGATCGATCCGAGATCCCGGAGTATTTGACCGGAGAAGTTCCTGGAGAGTATGACGTTTCTTCCTCTAAAACTTGTCTCTTTCAGAAATATATTGGATGGTGCAAATTGATTGCAATTTCGTTTGGGTGAATAATCTTGCTTATTCATTTGGATGCAGTTATGGTTACGATCCTTTTGGGCTTAGCAAGAAGCCAGATGACTTCAGCAAGTATGTTAAATTAAACTTCCTAGATACTTTTCCTTTTAATCAAAGTAAACAAATCCATTAATAGTATAAATGTCGTATGGTAAACAGATATCAGGCATACGAGTTGATTCACGCCCGTTGGGCCATGCTTGGAGCTGCTGGATTCATTATCCCAGAGGCCTTCAACAAATTTGGTGCTAACTGCGGCCCTGAGGCTGTCTGGTTCAAGGTTTTCTTTTAATTACCCTTCTATACTTTACTTGTAGACAGAGATATCCACTTTAGCAAGAGATGAATTACTCTGTGCGCGTAATGCAGACAGGAGCACTACTCCTTGATGGGAACACATTGAATTACTTTGGGAAGAACATCCCTATCAATCTTATTGTTGCTGTCGCAGCTGAGGTTGTTCTTGTTGGTGGTGCAGAATATTACAGAATTATCAATGGCTTGGTATGTGAGGATTCTGTTCTGTGACTACCCTGTTTTTTTTTTTTTATCAAATATAAGTATGGGTGCCATCAACAGTTATGCCATTTCATGTAAAAAGTTTCACCAAGATTCTGGTAGATTACCTTACCCATGATTCAGGACAAAAGAAAACTGTTAATGTAAGGTGGTTTTAATTATATTTTTTTTGCTGGCCTGTAGGATTTGGAGGACAAGCTTCACCCAGGTGGTCCTTTTGATCCATTGGGGCTTGCAAATGATCCGGACCAGGCTGCAATTCTGAAGGTGAAGGAGATTAAGAACGGTAGACTTGCAATGTTTTCGATGCTGGGTTTCTTTATTCAAGCTTATGTAACTGGAGAAGGACCTGTTGAAAACCTTGCAAAGCATCTCAGTGATCCTTTTGGAAACAACTTGCTCACTGTTATTGCTGGATCTGCCGAAAGAGCTCCAACCCTGTGATTTTAAACTTTCCTCTTCCTCTGCACTCAGCTTAGATGTGCATTAATTGTACATGTCACTGAGATATTCTCAAGTCATTTAACCTTGATCCTTGAAGTACTTGAAAGTTGAATGTCCGGTTTGTGTTTCAATTAATTTATAGAGACCCTAGCGTTGTTCACCTATGGTTGTTAATTAATTTATAAGAGTGCATCTTAGGGCCGATTGGGCTAGCAACCCCATTTTGCTAGCCCACCATTCATGCTGCGCCACGTCAGCGAGTTCACTCTTACAGAAGTAAACCGGCTACACACGATTAAGATAAAATTCCTTGTTCTTCAACACTAGTTCGACGCGCGACATTCCACCTCTTCCTTCTCATTTCCAATCCGTGATCTTCATCGCAGAGAAATAATGTGAGTAATAGAATATGTAGATTTTAGCCCAACGGCTAGAGCAATAATGGCAATCCCAGGACCAAGAAAACCAATCGATTGCATAGAATGAGAAAATCGAAAGGCAAAATCGTAGAAAGTGGAAAATCGAAGAACAACCAAATCTAAGAAAAACTGGGAAATCGTGGGAAATCAAAGAACACAATCACCTCTTATTGTTTGTGTGTTCTGTGAAGCGTGAGTTATTATAGGCTTATTACAGGTTTATTATATTGGAACCAGCTCACCGATCCTGTCACCACACAAATTTCAACCCAGCCAAACACTAAACCATCCCAAACAAACACCAAAAAACCATAAACCCAAACCCAGAAAAACCATCTTCCTACCATGGCAAAATCTACCCGAACCAAACACCAGCAGTTAGTGGACCACCATGACCAAATGGAGGGCTGCCTGGAGGCACTTTCCACCGAGGTCCACCAGCTCTCTCAGCTCATCCGGACACTGGTAGCAAACCAGGGACAGTTGGCTCAACAACAAGAGGACAACCACCAGCTTGTCTTACGACAACAGCAGGAAATGGACAACCAGGAAGCGCGCAGGAACAACCGTGGACTCAAGCTGGAATTCCCACATTTTTCTGGTGACAATCCTCAAGATTGGATCTATAAAGCTGAATATTATTTTGATTTTCACCAAACTCCACCTACACAAAAACTGTTAATGTCATCATTTCATATGGATGGGGATGCATTAATTTGGTATCAAGATTGTATAGAGGGGAAACCAAATGTTACATGGGTGGATCTCACTAAGGCCTTGTTAGTTTGCTTTGGACCATCGGCATACGATGACCCAATGGAGGCTTTGACTAGGTTAAAACAAGTCCATTTGGTACTAGCATATACAACATAATTTGAAATCCTTTCCAACAGACTGAAGGGTTTGGCTGATGAACATAAGTTGAGTATGTTTTTAAGTGGGCTGAAGGATGACATACACCTTCCTGTGCGAATGTTGAATCCACTAAACTTGGATGTTGCATTTGTCTTGGCCAAAATTAGAGAGGAGTATTTGTTAAATGCTAAGAAGCCAGTCAAAGGATAGGGGGGACAAATTAACAACTGTGTGTTAAAATATGTCCCACATGAAATGGCAATATGGACATTATTTGGACTTAATGTGATAAGGTAGTTATTGGCTTTGGAAATCTGATGCACGGTTACTGTGAGAAATAATAGGGGAAGTTATTTTCCTACGTAGGAATCGTCCTCTCTCTACTCACACTTTTATTTTTATCAGATTTTCCCATATGTTTTGGTGAAGAAAAGAAAGGGAGTTAAGTGAGAGAAATAATTTCTACAAACTTTCTTCAAGGAGATTTCATTATGGTTGATTCCGACATGTTTTTTTTTATGAAATGTTTATTTCCGCATAAATGATGATTATGTGATTTTTATGATAGTTGAAGATTCTTATCTCATAAAATTTATGTATTTATTATCTTACATGTGGTATCAGAGCCATAGTTGAAACTATCATGATTTTTCTTTTAATATAGAGATCGATTCCATTAACTTTTCTTTGTTCGGTCTCGCTATTTATTTTATGTGCAATATTTTGCGTTTATAATGTTCGGAATTTGCTATTCACTGATTTAAAAATATTTTTTCTGATATTTGCCGGATTTAATGAAATATTGATTCTGCATTAGTGGCAGAATTTATTGGGTTTTTATGTTATTGGAATATCATGATTCCGTATGGATATTTATAAGCATGTGTCAGTTTGATTTCGTATGAGTTGATTCTGAATTTATTGGCTACACAATAATTTCGTTTACTCACAATTCAAACTGTCGAGTCTTTGGTATAGATGTTCTTTTAATTGTTTTGATCCTTGACGTTTGCTGGCCATCTTCTTTATTTTATTGAGCTCATTTTTGTTTTGTTTAAATGATTACCTTTAGTGAAAGCATTTGAATATTAATTTTGCCCGTATGGTTTAATGCATGCCAACCAGTTTTGATTTCGTATAGGCTCACTTATATTGGGTTAATAATTGTATTTATGCATGCATGGGCTGAACTGTAATGGGCTGGATTTTGCATGTAATTGAGATAATTAAAAGATATTGCTAGGTCCTAAACTTAGAAAATAATGTTAAATACAATGCAAGCTTACCAATTGAAAAAACTCTCTTTCCTGATAATTTTTTTATTTTGGGATATTATTTATCTGTTTTGAATGTGAACAGATTTTTGCTTGATTATTTATCAATCAATATTTATATTATGGTTAGCATGTTGTCACCAAAGTGATCTTGCTGGAAAAAGTTATAAATATTGAAATGAATTATGACTTTACAAAATTATTATGGAATGATTATTTGAATATTATGGTTTGACCCAAAGGTGCACCAACTTTCAAGTAGTCATTAAATTAATTAGGTTAATTGATAGAATGAAAGTGAGATTGGAATGGATGCCCAAAGGTGACAAACCAATCAAATTTTAAAGGGTTATCAATTATGCCTAAGTGAATAAAAAAAAAAGCATCATTAAATTTGAATATTAGTATATTGCATTAGTTAATCCAAAGATTGAATGCAATATTACTAATGAAAGTGATTTTCTCAAAGTATTAATGTTGTGATGATTTTATTGCAGTGTTAGTTCCTGTTTTGCTTCATTCGCTAGCTTCTTCTGTTCCGATCTTTAGTGGAACTAATTTCTCTGACTGGAAGGAACAGATTCAGTTTCACCTTGGCGTTCTGGATCTTGACTTAGCACTACGAATTGACAAACCGACTGCTATTACTGAAACAAGCAGGTCGGAGCAGCAAGCTTTGTTTAAGTCATGGGAAAGATCGAACAGATTAAGCATCATGTTTATGCGAATGTATATTGCGAACAATATTAAATCAACGCTTCCTCAAATTGAAAATGCAAAGGAATATTTCAAGGCTGTGGAAGATCGGTTTCGTTCGGCAGATAAGTCCCTTGGAGGGAGATTAATGGCTGAACTTACCATCATGAAATTTGATGGTAGCCGTGGAATGAATGAGCATGTCCTTGAAATGACCAATCTAGCTGCCAGACTCAAATCTCTGGGTATGAATGTTGATAAAAGTTTCCTTGTTCAGTTCATTCTGAATTCCTTACCTGCTCAGTATGGGCCATTTCAGATTCACTATAATACTATTAAGAAAAATTGGAATGTGAATGAATTGGCGAGTATGTTAATTCAAGAAAAGGCAAAGCTTAGGCAACAAGGACAACATTCAGTTAATGTTATGAGTCATGGAGTTAGAAGCAAAGGAAAGAAACCAAAGAAGAGTTTCAAGAAAGATCTATTGAAGGTTGCAGGACCTTCTCATGTTAATGGAACCCGCAAGAAGGAACATAATGGACTGAAATGTTATTTCTGTCATGGCTATGGGCATTTACAGAAAAATTTCTCGAAACGTAGAGTTTGGTTCGAGAAGAAGGGTAAGCTTTTAGCTTATGTATGTTTCGAATCAAATATGACACAAGTTCCTTCTAATACATGGTGGATTAACTCTGGTTCTACTATTCATGTTTTAAATTCGATGCAGGGATACCTTTCGATCCAGACAATAAAGGAAAATGAGCATTTTATAGTCTTGGGAAATTGAACTCAAGTACCAATTGTTGGTGTTGGAACTTTACGTTTGTTTTTAGAGTCAGGCCATTGTTTGGACCTATTTGATACTTTTTATGTTCCAACTATTTCTAGAAATTTAATTTTCATGTCAAGACTTGATTATGATGGTTATGCTTTGTATTTTGAACATAAGGGTTTTTGTTTGTTGAGAAATGACTCATTGGTTAGTTCTGGTGTTTTATCTGAGGGGTTATATAGATTTAATCTTAACAAGATTTTTGCTAAAACACTCCTCACCCTGCATCATGATGTTGGAACTAAATGTAGCAGAGTTAATGAGAATTCTTCTTTCTTGTGGCATAAAAGACTAGGTCATATATCCAGAGAAAAAAATTGAGAGATTGGTAAAAGATGGGATTCTTTCAAATATTGATTTTACTGATTTTGATGTATATGTGGATTGCATTAAAGGTAAGCAAATCAAACATACAAAGAAATGTGCCACAAAAAGTAAAAAACTTCTAGAGATTGTCTATACTAATATTTGTGGACCTTTTCGCCTCACCGTCATTTGGTGGAGAAAAGTACTTTATCACTTTCATCGATGATTTTTCACGTTATGGTTATGTCTATTTGTTGCATGAAAAGTCTCAAGCAATAAATGCTTTAAAGACATATGTTGTTGAAGTTGAGCGACAATTAGATAGAAATGTGAAAATCATTCGATCTAATAGAGGTGGTGAGTATTACGGAAGGTATGATGGAATAAGACAATGTCCATGACCGTTTGCTAAATTCCTAGAAGAGCATGGTATTTGTGCACAATACACAATGCTTGGTACACCTCAGCAGAATGGTGTGGCTGAAAGGCGCAATTGTACTCTTATGGAAATGGTTAGGAGTATGTTAAGTAACTCCTCAGTACCCATTTCATTGTGAATAGAGGCCCTTAAGATAGCCGTTTATTTGCTTAATCGGGTTCCTAGTAAGGCAGTTCAAAAGACTCCTTTTGAATTGTGGACGAGAAAAAAACTGAGTTTGAGACATTTTCATATTTGGGGTTGTCCAACAGAGGCTAGGATCTATAATTCACATGAAAAGAAGTTGGATTCTAGAATTTTAAGTGGGTACTTTATTGGTTACCCAGAGAAGTCCAAAGGGTATAGATTTTATTACCCTAACCATAGTACGAGAATTGTTGAAACCAAAAATGCCACATTTCTTGAGAATGGTGAAATTAGTGGAAGTGATGTATCATGTAATGTGGTCATCGAAGAAGTTTGGGTACCTATCCAGATACCCATAACTTCAAAGGAAATTGTTGTTTCTCCAGTTATCAAACAATATGATAACATTGAACAACAATCTAGTGATCAGTCACTCCATAATGAGAATGTCACCAATGAACCAGTTTCAGAACAATAACAAGAAATAGCATTAAGGAGATCTCAAAGAGAAAGGAGATCAGCTATTTCAAATGATTATTTGGTATATCTGCAAGAATCTGATTATGATTTAGGGACGAATAAAGATCCGGTTTCATTTTCACAAGCCATTGAAAGTAGTGATTCTGAAAAGTGGATCAATGCTATAAATAATGAGTTGAAATCAATGGAACAAAATGAAGTTTGGGACGTCGTTGATTTGCCTAAAGGTTTTAAGACAGTCGAATGTAAGTGGGTCTTTAAGACCAAACAAGACTGCAATGGTAATATTGAACGACATAAAACTAGACTTGTTGCAAAAGGTTTCACTCAAAAGGGAGGCGTTGATTACAAAGAGACGTTCTTTCCTGTATCGAAGAAGGACTCTCTCAGGATCATAATGGCTTTTGTGGCTCATTTTGATTTGGAGTTACACCAAATGGATGTGAAAACTACTTTTCTAAATAGAAATTTAGATGAAGAGGTTTATATGGATCAACCTGAAGGTTTCTTGATTAAAGGAAATGAGCATATGGTATGCAAATTAAAGAAGTTAATTTATGGACTTAAACAAGCTTCCAGACAATGGTATCTTAAGTTTAATGATATCATCACGTCCTTTGGATTTAAGGAAAATATCGTTGATCGGTGTATATATCTAAAGGTCAGTGGAAGCAAGTTTATTTTCTTGATTCTGTATGTTGACGACATATTGCTTGCCAGTAATGATCTTGGTTTGTTAAGTAAAACCAAGAGATTTCTTTCTATGAACTTTGAAATGAAAGATATGGGTGAGGCAACTTATGTGATAGGAATTGAAATATTTTGCGATAGATCACGTGAATTGTTAGGGTTGTCTCAGAAAGGATATATCGATAAAGTTCTTGAAAGATTTCATATGGCTGAATGTGCAGCCACTCCTGCTCCTATATGTAAAGGGGACAAGTTCAATGAAAATGATTGTTCACAGAATGCATTAGAAAAGAAAATGATGGAAAATATTCCTTATGCATCTGTTGTTGGGAGCTTGATGTATGCTCAAACTTGTACAAGACCGGACATTAGTTTTGTAATTGGAATGCTCGGGGGATATCAAAGTAATCCCGAAATGGAGCATTGGAAAGTTGCAAAGAAAGTTTTAAGATATCTGAAGGGAACAAGACACTATATGCTCACGTATCAAAGATCTGATCAGTTGGAGGTGGTTGGCTACTCTGACTCAGATTTTGCTGGTTGTGTTGATACTCGAAATTCAACTTTTGGTTACTTGTTTCTATTAGCTGGAGGAGCAATATCATGGAAAAGCGCCAAACAGACTATCATAGCAGCATCAACTATGGAAGCTGAATTTGTGGCATGCTTTGAGCCCACAGTTTATGTTTTATGGTTGCGGAATTTTATCTCAGGACTTGGAATTGTTGATAGCATTGTCAGGCCCCTGAGAATGTATTGTGATAATTCCGCAGCAATCTTTTTCTCCAAGAACGACAAATATTCTAATGACGCTAAGCACATAGAGCTCAAATATTTGGCTGTTAAGGAGAAAGTTCAGAAACAGACAGTGTTTATAGAACATATTAAGACTAAGCTCATGATTGCAGATCCTTTGACTAAAGGGTTAGCACCAAAGACATTTAAAGAACATGTTGATCGCATGGGTCTTTGTTGCAATCCCTGAGGTATGTTTATGGATCTTTATGTTTTTCGTTCTAGAACATCTATAGAGATATCACTAATTGTGTTTCTGACTTTTTTTCTACTTACCATCAATTACGTAATTATGAAGATGGATCATTGATGGTAGAAATCGTCTTTGACAAAGACATTATGGGGACATTACAGTTACTTTCTATTATGGATTATGATTAAGTGATTTGCTAGCGTTGTAGTGCATGGAAGGAAAGATGTCGTTTTATTGACATTTACCACTATGACTCATGTTGGTAAGTTATTTAATTATGATATTATTGTAATCTCACTAAAGTGTGAATAAACTAATGTTATGCCCATATTATGTTTACCTTGTCAATCCAAATAAATGTAATTCATATGGGCCAAGTGGAAGAATGTTAAAATATGTCCCATATGAAAGGGCAATATGAACATTATTTGGACTTAATGTGATAAGGTAGTTATTGGCTTTGGAAATCTGATGCACGGTTACTGTGAGAAATAATAGGGGAAGTTATTTTCCTATGTGCCTACTTTTATGGATAGTAGGATAACTGTTTCTTTTAAAAAATTTTTACGTAGGAATTGTCCTCTCTCTACCCACACTTTTATTTTTATCAGATTTCCCCATATGTTCTGGTGAAGAAAAGAAAGGGAGTTAAGCGAGAGAAATAATTTCTACAAACTTTCTTCAATGAGATTTCATTATGGCTGATTCCGGTATGTGTTTTTATGAAATGTTTATTTTTGCATAAAGGATGATTATGTGATTTTTATGATAGTTAAAGATTCTTATCTCATAAAATTTATGTATTTATTTTCTTGCACTATGTCTACCCCTACCCTAACCCACCAATAGGTCGGTCAGAGATCAATTAAACCACTTAGACAAGTCATTTCCACCCAATTTGTTGACAAACGTAACAAGGGTTTTTGTTATCATTGTGATGAAAAGTGGAGTCCCAACATGTATATAAATCTCCTAAGGTTTATGTTCTTCAAAGTGATGGAGGAGGAGGTAGAAGAAAAAGGGTCTCACGCTTCACGGAACACACAAACAATAACCGGGATGAATAGATGGATAGAGAGTCACAACTCTCATTCAATAACCGGATATTTTCGAGGAATATCCAACCTCCATGAACAGCCAAAAGGCTCCAAAATGTTTCAGATGAAAAGTTTCCGCACACACACCCATCCTTTCTAGGTGTTTACTGAACCATAACTACCTATGCCACTCATCAGCTTTCAGGTGTAAAGCAAAGATAAAAATGTAAAGAAACAAGTAAACAAAACACTAAAGCATTTAAACATTAAAAGACCTAATTCTGCTGAACTGCACGTCTCGGGCTTCCCTGGTAAGCCCATTTCGTTCTCAATCCCGCTCGACCCATGGGCTTCATAACAGCCGAAGTGACCCTGGAAATCGACGCCGTTGAAATCCTTCCTTTGCTTCTCCTTCTTCGTCTTCATCGTCTCCCAAAGCGGGGATAAACCCACCGAGCTCCAAATGATCTAAAACGGGGATAACCGACCGCAAATCTCACTCTCTCTCACAAATGCTCTAATTGCAGGGGATTCAAACCGTGTTTGAGACATGGTGGGTTTCAACGTATTCTATTAGTTGGTTTGTTTGCTTGAAAATCCTAGATAAGTGATAGACCTTCTAAATATGGAATATAGAATATTGATTTTGAGGAGATTTGGGGGCCTCAAATCGTGTGTTTTGAAAAGGGGAGGAGATGCAGAACTTGCCAGCAGTTTGGTCGCAGGAACTTGCCGGCGCCAGGGGAACTAGGAGCAGATAGGGAGAGGGGGGTCTGGCGGTAAGGGATGGAGAGGGTCTGGCGAGAGGGGGTGGAGAGGCAACTGATGTTCTGAGTAGTATGTAGGCGAGTCTACGGAAATTAAAGTAGAATGTATGACGTGTCGCAGCATGAATGGTAGGCTAGCAATTCTAGGTCATAGCTAGCTGTTTGGTTATGCAATATTGATGTGAGCTAAAAATTAGCGTCAGCAATTCTAGCCAAGGTTCCGTCGTCTAAGTCCAGTTTGGATTCGAACTGGCCTCATCTCATTTCTCTTTATTTTAAATTTATTATTATATATTTTTTTTATTTTTATATAAAATATAATAAATAATTTAATATTTTTAAATTATAATTCATTTTTTTAAAATTTTAATATAATAATAATATTAAAAAAAATTATTCTAATAATATTTTTCTCAACTTTTAAATATTATCTCATCTTTTAATTTGATTAATTTGAACAATGAAAAAGATGAAAATAGGAGAATTAATTAAGGAGACAAAAACGTGGGTGCCTCAGATAAAATATATAGGCTGCATATTCTCCTCATCTCGATCGACGATGTATATAGCAGATGATCAGTATTCCCATCAAATGAGTTTAGCAGTTTCTATTCTGTTGAAAGACGAGTCTCGACTGAAAACATGCATGCAAGCTGCTACACGCACAGTGGCTTGGGTAATTTGTTTCCCTCAAACCCAAATTAGTTGGAACATTTCAGGTGGTTCGAGGAAGATCTCCATGGACACTAATATTACCAGCATACAAAAACCTCCTATGATCAAATATTACTTAAAAAATAACAAAGCGAAAACTATTAAACATCAAATTAAGATATTTTAAACTAAGATCAGTAAAACAAAACAAAACAAAATTCGGCCTGTTTTCACACAGGCGTAAGTTGTTTATATATAGAGACCAGAAAGCGAGGACTTTGCGCAAACCCTGGGCACGCACTCAATTAAGGTCCGTAGCATACGCACAGTCTGACTCTGCGAAAACAAAAATAAATAAATAAAAATAAAAATAAAATTGAGGTGGGGGGAAGGGATTAGATCAGATCTCTTACACTCGTAATTACGTCAAGTAGTTCAGTATTTAAATGTTTATTAAATAATTTTAAATGATAAATTAGTCACGTAATTACGAAATCAAACAAAGTACAATATATAATTACCATCATGAACTTTAAGTGTTCTGTTTTTCAAGTTTTCACATGGCTAATTAGAGCCATATAATTATAAATGTATGCATGCATGGTTAACTCCAATATTTGCAGCTGTTTTCTGCTATTTCTCATAGCCCCAAAAGTCCATCTCTCCGCGCAATGAAAGCTGATTAATTTGGGGTGCAGAAGATGCGTTTGGACCCTCCTCGAACCTCACCTCTTTGGACGATTCTTGATCATGATTTCCAATATGAGAAGTTACAAGCCGGTCGAGCATAGCCCATTCATTCATGCCGGCCTCATTATGATCTGATCTTCCTGTTACCAGTTGTGGAGCCGGCTGACATGTGCCCACCTCTAAACCCTGCTCACAATTAGCTTGGTACCGGAGGCTGTCACTGCCACTCTCACAATCTCTAGGGTTTGTCATGAGCTGCTTTACCATGATGGGTGTCTCCGTAGGAAGGCCGCCGCTCGAGTAGTCATAGCCGAGGGGCTTATGGGTAGGAAGAAGATGGGGTTGGGATTGGAAAAGCGAGTAGTGAGAGGATGGCATGTGGGAGTATTGATGGAGTGCAAGTTCAGGCTCAAAGCTTATTGGTTGGTTACCGCTGTTGTGTTGTTGACGTGGCAGGTATTGGTTGTCTCTGTGCAGGAAGCTGGTGCGTGGCTGATTGGGGTTCAACGTGTTGTTGAGTTGTTGACCCGAGTTCATGCCAGAGCCTCCTCCTTCATTCCCATTAATCTTGAATAGATTCTTCTTCTTGAACACCCTGCAAACCACCCACCCATCTTCCTATACAAACGCATGCAATATAAAATTCCCATATTATCATGAGTTCCGATGGATCATCAACAACAACCAGGGAGAGAGAGAGAGAGAGAGAGAGAGAGAGAGAGACGTACCGTACTGGCGTTTCCTTGAGGATCATCATCACTGTCTTCAAGTCGATATTCATGCATGATCCAGTCAGTCTTCTGGCCGTGGGGAGCTCTGCCTCTGTAGAAAACAAGAGTTTTCCTCATACCTATCTTCTTATGGCTGTTTCTAATGCATTTGTCCCTTCCTGTTGCTTTCCAGAAGCCAGAATTTGTCGCTCTATTCGTCCTTGATCCTGTTGGATACTTCCTGTCCTTGTGGCTGAAGAAGTACCACTCGTTTTGTGGTGTTGACCCAATCTTACATCTCTCTATACATAACCACAGCAGCAACGCCAAAGTAAATTAGATTAGATGGATCTCCTGTACTTATAGGTTTAAAGAAAAATCTTGTTGCAAGCAGTTTTGCTCAACAATACGCATACTCATATGATATGATTGGTTAGATTTATCTACAAATTGAAGGCAACCAATAAGAATTGTTGTGATCGTGCGATAATTATGATGAATAATACGGAATAATCGAAAAGAGAATAAGAGAGAAATAACACAAAAATTTACGTGGTTCGACGATATGCTTACATCCACAGGAGCGAGCGGCAATTTTACTATCATCAGAATTAGAGTTATAACATATGTATTTATGCTAATACTAAGTGTACGGACGTACTTTAAAAAAATTATAAAAATACTCCAGTACCGCTCCGCTATCTGCTACTTGCCACTATATTCTCATCAAATATGAGTTATATATTCCAACAAAAATATATTAGTGCACAAATTTTTTTGTATGTAACATTACTCTTTAATAAAAAAAAATAAAGCTATTGAAAATTAACAGCTGCTTGTGGCCATGAACAGTACGATGGGTGTAAAAAAGCAGTAAATTGTAGTACTGTATATAGTTTGAATTAAGAATGATGATTATTTCCCAATCTATATTTATGATCATATATGGCATGCATGAAACATGCATACGTATTGTAGTTTAATTATATGTTATAGCTACCATATTTAATTAGCCTTTCATTGGCTTCTGTTTATTTTTTGAGTCCTTCCTATATATATATTACACTTAATTAAGTTTGCCACATGAGAAAGCCCTTGAAGGAAGAGCAACTCGCGTTATTATACCTTTAAGTGTCCTCGAGAAATCAGAAGCAGCATTAATATATAAATATATATATATATATATATTAAATGTCATGTATTCTTGATCATCATCATTCCAATTTGAAGACTAAATTTCCTTGAATGCCGTGATCATTCAATTCCCGACTTATTAATTGTATAGATCATATATCTTTTGTTTAGCAAAGTTTGGATCTAAATAGCACATGATCATGACATCCCTCCAAGAAAATATATAAACTTTCCCATATAATTTGTTACAAATTAGGAAGAGATCCACCAGCATATATGTATGTATGTGTATATATATACATATATCAAGAAATTTGCCAAGAACGAGTCCAGATAATCAACTTTTAGCTAAAAAATATATTAATTTGACTGGTAAAGAATCGTTAATGGCTCGATTCATTTAGTATGTAGGTTAATTAACAAAGTATTATGTATAAAATTAATATTAGACTCGCCTTAAAATTTAATTCCAATATAATTTAAATTGCGAAATATATACCTCTGATATAAATTATCGATCCTAGCTATCTAGCTGCTGGTTAAGAACCTCAAGATTAAAGTCTAATTAATTAATTTGCAGACTGCCATGCATATATATTGCACTATCTGATCTTGTTCTAATTTTTCGTTTTTGTTTTTTTGGTAAATGCATTAATTAGAATCGTCGGTAATATGATTCTTGCTGCATACACTATACAATTTAATTAAGTACTATATCACGAATATTCACGTACATGATCATGATCATCAAATTAAACATCATATATATATATATATAGGACGCGGTACGTAGATGAGCTTAATAAAATTGAAATTTCACCTTGTAAGTCCCAAGGCTCCATCTTATTCAAGTCCACCTCTCTAATGACCTCCATATCAAACTTCTGAAACGATACCTTCTTCTTCAAGTAGTAGTGAAGCAGCTCTTCGTCCGTTGGGTGGAATCGAAACCCTGGAGGCACACCGCCGCCACTAGATGAAGCCATTTCCAACACCCCAAACTAGCTAGCTTCTACGATCCAGCAACAACGTACGTACAGGAACGCCGGCAATTCACTAGCTCTCTTCAGGTCTCTTCGATCGATAGATAGATCGATGGATCTCTCTCAAGCTTTTTCTATCTAAAATTAGTTGTTTCTACGATGTTAATGTGTGCCGTCATTTTAGACTTATATACCACCGTGAAGTGTCAACGGGAGGGGGCAAGGCTGATGTGAAAAAAGTTGACGGCCGGTCACTACGCCGGCGGGAATGGATAAAGCTATCGTAAAAAGCAAGCCTAGGGTAGGAATAAGACCGGGATGAAAGTCTAGATTAATATTAGTTTCCCATGGAGGAATTGCTTCTTCTACATGCCGATATGGGAGCGTGTCGTACAAACTATATTTTGATGCCGACAGCAATTCTTTTCAATTTCTGTGCTTAGTTGAGTCAGTTGATTGTAATCTATATCCACGCTCTGTGCATAAAGCTGTGGGGGTGATGGGTCTGACTACCTAGTAAATTAATGTAATGGAACTATTTTATGCTCTAAAAACGATCCCGAGAAGAGATATTAAAAGTATTGAGATGTTTGATTGTACCGAAAGCAAGGATCTGGAGAGAAAATTAGCTATCAAACTTTCTTGGGATTTTCCTAATTGATTGGGCGGCGGAAATATTGTATGAATTTTTATAGCCATTTGTTAACTCTAATAATTAATTTTAGGATTGGGTCTGGCCTCCTCGTAATATACAGTTGGCCAGCCTGAGATGCAGTCGCCATAGCTTGGGCATGCATGCACGTGTAGGGATGACCTTAAGACTAATTCGCTTCACTAAACTGCACGCTAGCAGCTAGCTAGCTAGCTATGATCATCTGCATACAATGATTGACTAAATATATTTTCTCATCATTTTTTGTTCGATCCAGTTCATACTCTAAACTCTAATAACTATTATTGAGGATCATGCAGTACTGTGTTTTAGAAATTTAATAAAAGAAGTTAACTTTCTTTGACGATGTTCTAATTTTAACCATATATATATATATATATTTTTTTTTTAAAGAGGAATTTTATTTATAGTAAGAGCTAGATTGCATGTACAATCTTATTAATGTATAATGACAAAAAGGAAAAGAGTAAACTTGGAGACTAGCCCACAGCCTAAGTTGGTCTCCCTACAAAACCAACCCTCCAATATAATGCTGCCACCTCACCCTATAATGTTATTAAACATAAACTTGTCCACACCTAATTATTTTCTTCCACATCTAAATATTTTCTTCTTACCCAAACTCACCTCATGTTCACAACACCCCCTCTCATTTTGTGTTCGACAGCAACCCCCTATTTTGAGCTCGGCAAAGACAAAGAACACGACCCCTAAACCAATTGGAGCTTGACCCTCTAAATCAATCCCCTAAACTGAAGGCAACATGTTCGGTAGCAATCCCTAAATCAATGAACGACAACTGGATGGATGGAGCTCGACCCAAACAACCTTTTCGGAGAGAGCACTCCTGACCCCCAAAAATTATTGTGATCTTCCATCGGTGGTGTTCTTCACAAAGGCAAGTGGGTTCTCTTTTTTCGATAGACTCATTTATCTCTTTTGATGCTTAGACTTGTATTGGAGTTAAATTAGGGCGACTCAATATATATTGAGACTTAAGACAAAATTTAAATGAGTCGTTTTTAATTATAATACAATAAAATATAAATTATTATATTGAATATTTTTAAAAAATTTCAAAAAGTGAGGCTTTATTTAAAATATTTAAATAAAAAAATTTTACTTTATATTTAATACAATAATTTAAAATGAGGTCTCATTGTAAATTTGTGCCTCAATTTAGCAAGATCATATAAAAATTTATTTAAAAATATAAATTTTCACTAAATGAAATATAAAATTTAGTATCATAAGGCCCTTCACATTTTTTTGTAAGTACAAAATTATACTAATGAGAATAGGCATAGCTCAAGTATATAAGGGGTGTATAAGAGTTTAAATTACCTAGTTAAGAGGAAGAAATAGAAACAAAAAAATTATAAAAACCTAGACCATTGCAACACATTGACATATATAAAAATTAATTATTGAAATGGTTTTTATATATTTTTAAAAAACTATAAAAAAATAGAAAATAAATCTTCATTTAATTTGGGTGTGATTGTATATGGGCTATGGAAATTTGTAGATATATAGATTCATACATTATCTGAGAAATGCATATTAACTGTTTGTAAAAAAGATTGAAAGACCCACTTGCAACCTCAATTGTTTCAATTTAGCGATGGCGAGCATGTTTAAATTTCTGTTGCCATTCTTATGGCATGGATTTCCATTGCATGTTTAGACTTCACTACAAGATTTTGGCCTTTTCGCCACTAATTTCTTTTCCGCGACATACGTTCGTGGAAAAAAGTGACCTATTTACACCACATTTATTGGTGGCTATAAAATACTAGTTATTGCCACAATATATTAGTGGTGGCTAAAATTTGGTGGGAAAAAAATATTTGCCACAAGAAAATAAGTTATTTCCACAATATTAATTTGGTGGAATGTAAAGATGAGTAGACATTATGATATTTTTGGGAAAAAAGAGTTTTTCCCACGAGCTGAACTTATTTTTGCGACGACATTGTCTTGCGGCAAATAGTTTTAGCAAACACAGGCCACCCTCCGTGACTTTTTATTTTATGCCGCGACATATTTTACTAATAGCGGCGACTAGTGTTCGCCGCAAAAGGCTCTTATTATTTTTAAATACCTTTCTCATGCCCAAAGCTACGCCGTTTTGGTATACAATTAAAATAAACCCTCCCCCAATTCGAAATCAGACTTCAGTTCACCTAAACCCTCGATCTCTCTCTCGTCTTCCTCTCTTCTCCTTCGGCCACACCCATCTGCCGACCATCACGGAGGCGCTGCGCCACCCCAATATACTAGGCCATTTTTGCTGCTTCTGCTACATCTGGGTTCTCTCCATTCCTCTCTCTTAACCAGGTCTGATATCTCGCTGTTTCTACGCCACCCATCCGAAAAAGAAGAATTGTCGATGTTCTTTTTGTTCTTTGCAAATTTATGTACAATATTTGTAAATAAAACATAAAAAAATTGCATGTATTTATCTGTGATTCTAGGGTTTTGGCATTCATTTATTTTTTCCTTTATGTTTACAATATCTCTTTTTTCCTCTAGGGTTTAGTTATATTAGCTGTAAATTAATGGCATTTGGTTACAAATTAATGGAGTTATTTCTGGATGATGCATATATAGTGTTAGCTAGAAATTGTAGGTTGCTGTAAAATCAATGACGTTTTGAGTGCAGAATATTGACAAAATCCCACTGCCCAACTATCATGTTCTAGTCATTCAGGTAAGCATGCTAATCTAAGTGTATCCTGTTTTATAGTTTTTAAAAAAAAGTGTTTCCTGTTTTATGATCACCAAGGCTAAAATGGTTCTTTATTTGCTCTGTCTCATCATCAACTTGAGTTGGACTCTGTCTTATGTTGCTTTTCCTTCTTTTATTTTTTGTTCATAGCAATATATTTTCATATGGTTCTTTATTTTCCTGCTTCTCAATAATCAATTTAATAGATTGTACTTTCCTTCTCTTGTCATTAAACTTTTCTTAATTGGATGTTCCATCGATTGCTAATAGTTACACTTATTAGAAGCTTAGGTAATTGAGTTGGTTGGATCACTTATTTGTGGAACCATTTGAATTGAATATTTTTTTATCAGTACATATGAGTGCAAGAAGAACATATAATAGGAGAGCATATTTTTTTTATAGGTTATAATAAATAAGCATATCATCATCGTTCATGTTTCATCTTTCAGCTATCCTATTTTTTTTTTTATCATTTCTTATTCATGAATAGGTGCATGATTAGGCATTATGGGCATGATTTAAATGTACTAATATTCCATTTTGCTTTTAAATTCTCTAAGGGCCTCTATATTATTAAGAGCTCACTTGCCTATTCATGTCTCTAATTCTTTTTTTTTTTCAGAGGTACATGCAACAACACAACAAGGTGGAACTGTCTGCGTGGGTGATATCTCAATATGTGCTTTCTTGTGTACCATGTAGTTCTAGTATCTCAATATGAATTTGTTTCTTATACATATGTTTTTTTGTTATTGATATCTTTTGGATGCTAGAAATGCATTTAATATTTTTCAGTTCAACCTCGATCTTGCTGATCACAAGCGTTTGGTGATGGGTTGGTTTGCTGATTGCAAATTAGGAATTTGATTTTTATATTTACTCTATTGAACTGTTGTGTTTTTTTAAAATGGATTTGTTCTGCTTTGATTTATGTTATGTTTAATTTTCTGAAACACTTTAAGCAGGATTCTTGTGTTGTTTTTTCAGGGTATTAGTTTTAGGTATTACCTTTCATATGTTTTGTTAGCTTTACTTATAAAAAAAAAAAATGATTTGTTAGCTTTCTTGACACTTTGACCATTTGTGTGTGTGTTTCTTTCTTGGTTTGTTCATAGACCATATATATATATACTGAATGCATGCTTGAAAATATTTTTGGTCATTAATTATATAATCAACATGAATGTTCAAGAACAAAAAGTCTTGGAATTCTATTCAATACATTGAAAGGATTATTTAACAGTAAATGCATGTTAGCTCAGATCTAGTTTTTCAAAGCCCAATGATTTTCTACCCGTAACTTATTCTTGTCAACTATTATGTAAGGTAGCAAGAAGACTCCTGTTATGTGACAAACTCATGCTAGCAAACTTTTGTGCTCAGTTTATTGCTTTGAATTCTAATTACATAGGAATGTTAGCCATTGATGGAAGGTTGAAGATTGAATGCTAGTAGACTTACAAAAAAGAAAAAAATTGCCACAACTGAACATCATTCTTTTTTTTTTTGATAAGTACAACTGAACATCATTCTGGATAGTTGAAGATTCAAGCAATAGCATGAATGCAAGAGGTAGGATTTAAAAATCAAGGGAGAAATTGGGGATGCATTTATCAATTTTTTAATAAATAGTAAAGGGTTTTTATTCATACATTTAGGAGGCATAACCCAAGTACACGGGATGTTTTGATCAGGCTTTATCAACTAATGTGCATAGAAGTATCGTGTCTCACATATCTGTCCCTGTTTTGGCAGTGTTGCAAAACAAGGTAGTTTGGTTTAAAACATGGAAGTGAGACGTCTATTCCAGTATACTTGTGTTGGCAGATTACTAAGCTTGGCTCCTTTAGTTATTTTTAATTCTCTGAAAAATTACATAATTTTTCAGATTGTGCAGATACACACTTTTTGAAGTTCAATAGTTTTTTTTATATGGAACATACTGAAGCTTTGGGATAAGTCGAAGTTCAGGTTCAATATTTGTTCGATCTATGGCTATATATATATGTGTGTGTGTGTGTGTGTGGATGGTTGTATCATACACGATATCATCTCAACTTACTTCTAGAACCTTTACATACACTATATCATTCTTTTCCTTTTCCCACTTTATTCTGAGCCAATCTTTTTAGTTATAAGAATAATGATTGTGTGCATTGTCCTTTGTTTTCATCTCATGGGCCCTTACAAATTTGGGAACCTATAATATATTTATCTATTTTAATGCATCTCTTTTGACTTTGCAGATGCTGCACTTAGAAGATTATCATGAGAATACTATTGTTTCTATAAGAAGTAAGAAATCTCCCATAAAAGAATGAAAGTGGAAGTTGCTAACATATATTCAAGGTATATAGTTCCCTCCAAGTATAGAATTTTATACTTTGATGTGCTGCACCTACTCTTTTGCTGATAATTGTACCAATGGGCTGCTTTCTCACATTTGTTATTGGTAATTGAATTTTGTTCCTTTTTAACAAGTCTGGAACAACGGTGGTTCAATTCTTAGTGTAGTTTATGGTTTCAATACATGTATACTTGTGTTCCACTATAGCCACAATCTATGTGCTAGCTTTTGTGTTAGAAATTAAGGGCTTAGTTGTTGGGTTTGGATTTTTTTTTATCAACTATAGGGACCCTATATTTTCAAAATTTTGTGAAGGGACCAAGTTTTTATTTAAAAATTAATGCCTCAACTGTATTGCACCTTTTTTCATGTTAAAATTATTATGTGCTATAAATTCGAAATGCTCTATTTTTGGTTTCCCAAACCATCATTAAGTGGTTGTTTTGCTATGTTATAAAGTGTATTTCGAAATATAGAGGGTTGATGCAAAAATGGACCATTTTTTTAATTGAAAGCTTTTGTCTTTTTCAGATTTTACCTCTTTTAATGTCATTGTGGAATTTATTTAGTTGATGCCTTGCATGCCATGTATTTTCCAGATTTTTTTATATATAGCCGTGTATGTTGAAGATAGACACTATAGTGTTCTGTTTTGGATATTTAAAATGGTTGGGCTTTTTGTAGACACACTTGTTGTAATTTTGGGTGACTTCTTGAAATGATTGGTTATGTTGGAGAAATTATTCTTATGATTTTGTTTTAGGGAATTTTCTTAATTTTTTTATTGATTGTGATCTAACAGGTAACTCAATGAGAGGTAATTATATACGTGTCACATGAAGACAGTTACATTGTGTTTATTGTATGGAGAACACATCAATATTACATTACGATTATTGGGATTAAGTAATGGAGTAGTAATGAGTTTGTAAAAGCATGATATTGATGTTGTTTTCTATATCTTAATGTATTGGATATAAGTTAAGTTTGTAAACACAAATGTAAATCTTCCTAAGTGTCAATTCCAATCTCTAATATTAGGATTTATTTATGTTAGCCTATTTGTTATAATTTTTTTTTGGCTCAAGTCTCATTTTTTTTCCAGATTTTTTTTTTCTTAAATTTGTTAGCATTTACCATGAATGTAATTCGTGGCAAATACTTTTTACCTACAATCCACTTGATAGCTAATACCTATTTGCAAGTAAATATGTTGGTGGAAAACAATCTTTTTCCATGAAATGGTTTGTGGGTAAAGTCTTTTTCCAGCCTACTGTTTCCATGGATAGCATCATCTTTGCACTATAATAGAGTATATGGTAAGATTATTTGCCACGAATTTTGTATATTATACCCACAATGTTAGGTGGTGGAAAAAAGTTCACATTTGCCATGAAGCAAAATTTTGGTGGAAAATTATTTTTGTTCATGGATTATATGCCACCAACCTCCCACCAATAAATTTGGTGGAAAAAAATATTTTTCACTAAACATGTACTTTTTTTCACCATATAGCTTTGTGGCAAAAAACCCAAAATCTTGTAGTGCTTTCAGTATTCACGCAATGAATTGTCATGATATGCATTAGAGGATTTAGGTTTGCCTACAAAGGTGGGGGTGATGAGCTTGACTATCGAAAGGTGGATTTTGAAGCAACAAGTAGATTTCGAAGCTGTAATTTGGATGAAGCAACCGCAGTGCAGTCCGTGTAGGTGACGATGTGGGGGCCGAAAGGTGGGGGTGAGATGTGGGGGCGAAAAGGGAGGACGTGGATGATGGGGTAGATGGGTTTCGAAAAGGAAGATGAAGATCATCTCACTTCAATCAGCTACATCCACTTCTATTTTGGAAACCTCTATTTTGCTTAGGTGTCACAATTTGATTGGAGAACTGTTTTTTGTCAAAGTGAAATAGGACTGATTAGTAGTATTTCTGATTAAGAGAAAAAACGTCATGATCATTAAAAAGATATTATTGTAATTTTAAATTTAAAAAAAAATATAATTATATAAGCTTGCATGAGCCGTCTCCATTTAAATACTATTGGTAGAGTAACTCATATTTAAATTACTCATATAATGTCTGTTTGTTACTAACTATTCACATGTTACATGTAATCCGTTAAAATTCACCTTCTTTAATTTTGCATATATATATATATATATATATATATATATAGTGTTCAGCTCTCTTATTCGACATGTTTTCATGACGATCAATTTCGTTTTCATGATGATAAGTTCCATTTTGTTTTTCCTTACTGTATATATATGTGTATAAGAAATGGTATTTGCAGTTGTGAGCGTGTAAATGCTGCATAATTATTTAAAAAAAAAAATGAATAAATACGGGATCCAAAAGAATTCATTTTTTTTTTTATAGTGAACCATTCTTTTTCAAAATGATTGAATTACGTTTACGCACTTTATGACTATATATATTATTACTTATTAATTTCCTTGATCTTATCCAACTTATCATCTATCATATTTGAAGGATGTTCATTATCTTATATGGTTATACCAAATTAGGCGACTTTGTTAGTTGGATTCTTGTACGTACAAATTTTGGGATTTATTATTATTACTATTTATAAAATTGGAGTCATATGATTTCGATGTGGCATTCTATCCATTATAGTTGTCTATTATTGGCAATAATTGAAATAAAAAATAGAATCTTGGAGTGTTATGTTTATAAAGCAGTAGTCATTCTAAAAATAATATTTCATTATGAATTGTTGTAACTTTTAAATTTCATTTTTTATCTTATATATATAGATATAAACCAATTCAAGACTTCATCCATACGCACTATTTCGATATTTATATTGTTTCGTCAAAATAAACTGCTCTATAAACCGTTTCGAACTTCTCTACTATAAAACTCCGTCTCTCACTAGATCTTTCTCATTGATACACTTGAAGTGTTATATTTATGGAGTAGTAGTCATTTTAAAAGTAATGTTTCATTATGAACTTTTATAACTTTTAAGTTTTATTTCTTTTCGTATATATAAAAATATAAACTGATTCAAGGCTCCATCGAAATGCACTATTTTAATTTTTATCTTGTTATATCAAAATAAATGATCCTATAAACCATTTCGAATTTCTCTATTACAAAATCATGTTTCTCTCTAAATCTCTCTCTCTCTTAAACATAACATACACAATAATTTGCGCATTGCGAGAACTATGGGCTCGTAGGATTAATTGCACTATTTTAAAATTTTCATGTTAGATTTTGGAATTATATGTACCATCCGCATTATGGGTGTAAAATAAAAGTTGGAAAACCTATAAACTGGACCAAAGCAATTCAAACCGGTGAAATTGGTCGAGGTTGGGTTGGTATTGGTATGGAATTGATTTTCGTAATGTCAAAACTGGTTGGTACCGGTCCGGTTCTAGTTCTAAGCTTTTTAAAATCAAACCGGACTGGCTTTATATAATATATATTTTGAATTATTTTTTTAATATTATATGTAATATAAAATAATATTTTAATATTATATTAAATATTTTATTCATTAGTATATAATGTAAATTAATTATAATTTATATTTTATGACCTATAATATTATATTATTATTAGTAATATACTTTTAAGTCTATGTATAAATTACTATACTAAATAATTATATAAAAATAATAATATAGTAATACTAATACTATTTGTATTAGTAAACTAATACTATCACTATCAATAATATAATTATAAAATATTAAATTTACTATAATAAATACTAATATATAATTATTTTAATCATTATAACTAAAACTTATATATATATATTAATAGCGACTAATTTAAAACCAAAAAATTAGACCAGAATTAGCAAAACCGATTCAGTTTTGAGGATTATCGGTACTTGTTCGGTTCTAACATATTTTTTTCTTTTTTACTGAAAAAACCAATCCTGCAGAACTAGATGAGTAACCTCCAAATCTCGATTTAGAGGAGACGTCATTTTCGAAGAGGCTGCTGCAAAAGCCTACAATCCATTTTTCCGTGGGGGGTAGGCGGCCCAAGCCCCAGCCCACGAAGTTCAACTCGTACAAGGCTCACTAACCGAGCCCAAAACCGAATATAGTAGTTTTACTTATTTTTCTCATTAAAAAAACAAATTAAAAAATTGAGTTAATAATTATGAAACAATTAAAATATTAATACTTTTCATCATAATGGAAACCACTTTTTTTTTTGTCGGACCCACTTCTTTATGTACGAAAGAAAATATTTGCATATTAAAATTAATTATAAAAATAAAAATTCACTGAAAATTATTAAAATTAATTGATATTATTCGGAATATATATTTTACTTTAAGAGAAAATAAATTAGAAAGTTAGAAATATTAAGTGTTTAATGGACACAGGAAGTGGAGACGGAACAGATTCTAGAATACACGATATACCCCAAGCCCAAGGAAGTCTTTTAACGCGGAAGGTCCACAACCACAACCTCTAGTTTTTGACCCCTAGTCCCTGCAGCCAGGAGGCGCACACATCCAGAGTCCAGAACACGCCAACCCTTACCGTCTCCTCCTGTAGGTCTTTCTCCTCGATTCATAATTCTCTTTTCGATTTCAATCTCTTGATTTATTTATACCTTTGATTGTTTGGCGGATTCTGTGATCTGAAGATCTTCGTTTCCAATATTTTGTCTGGTATTTCTTTGCAGGTTTCTTTGATTTTGTCCTTGCTTACGCTGTCTTTGTTTTCTATCTTTATTTTGGAACTTTTATTTGATACCTGTTTGCAGATTCATGTGATTTTTTGCTTCTTGATGTTGTCCATGTGTTCTTTCTTCTTATTTTCTTGATTCGATTTATATTTATTACCTGATGCTGTTTTGCTGTTGGATTGATCTGATCAGAGTTAAGTAATTAACTGATTCGACTGCCTCGGAGTCTTTTTTTCCCGCTGTAACCTAGACTTCCGACTTGCGGCTTACGGCTTAGCCCATATTATTCATGTAGAAAAGAAAAATTAACCTCCAAGGCTCCAATAATATTAAGTATATTGATGGTGACAAACAAGGCCTATGAACGACAATTTGTACACTTTTTTTATGAGTATTAGATTTTTTTTTTCGCACCTTTATTCGAAAGATGAGCTTTAAATTTCCTTAAAAGTTAAGCAGCCGGTAGAACATATATGTGTTTATTCCCTCCGCCAGAAAAGTGGTTATATTTAAATTATAGAGTAGGGCTATGCCTATTAGTATTGATATTAATATTATCGTTTTCTTATAAAAAAAAATTATAGAGTACAATCTCCATAACTAACTTCATCTTTTTGTTGTTTGTATTCAGTGGACGTCTTTTTACTTAGTTTGTTCTACAAATTTCTAATATGGCCTAGATATCTGATATCATCGAAACTGAATTGGTGAACTTGTTCTTTACATATCCATTCATAATGCAGTAGTAATTTGTGATGGGCGATATTACCTGATTCAGCCACTGGCTTAACTGAAGATGTAACAGGTTCTATATTAAACATGTTTTTGTTGGAATGTTTAAGCTTCACATGGCATAGGAAATTTGTAATAGTTTCACCTGATTGTCTATTCTTGTTGCTTAGAATATACTGGAGTTCCCTGTGTAATATGTAAGTGAGTTTTTTGATGCTGCTTTTGACCCAACTGATGCCTGTGCATATGTTATCTTTTTGTTGCGCTGCACTATTTTTTTTTTTTTTTTAGTTATGGTAGTCATTTTTTAGTGTAAAGTGCTATTACCTATTCTCTTCAGCTTTATCTTCTGAACTCTGCTAGTTTGTTTTTTCTCTCCTTCTGCAGGTCATAATAAATCTACAATGGCAGATGCTCACGAGACTGATAGAAACATTGAGATATGGAAGATCAAGAAATTGATAAAAGCACTGGAAGCTGCTAGAGGCAATGGCACCAGCATGATTTCTCTTATCATGCCTCCACGTGATCAAGTATCTCGTGTTACCAAGATGCTGGGTGACGAATATGGAACTGCTTCAAACATTAAAAGCAGGGTGAATCGTCAGTCTGTGCTTGGTGCAATTACTTCTGCTCAGCAAAGGCTTAAGCTTTACAACAAGGTTCCTCCCAATGGGCTTGTGCTTTATACTGGAACAATTGTAACTGATGATGGAAAGGAGAAGAAGGTCACAATTGATTTTGAGCCATTCAGGCCCATTAATGCGTCTCTTTATCTCTGTGATAACAAATTTCACACAGAAGCGCTGAACGAACTTCTAGAATCTGATGACAAGTTTGGTTTTATTGTCATGGATGGTAATGGGACCCTTTTTGGTACTTTAAGTGGTAATACCAGAGAAGTACTTCATAAATTTAGCGTTGACCTCCCAAAGAAGCATGGAAGAGGAGGGCAATCAGCTCTGCGATTTGCTCGTCTTCGAATGGAGAAGCGCCACAACTACGTTAGGAAGACAGCAGAACTTGCTACTCAGTTTTATATCAATCCTGCCACCAGCCAGCCCAATGTTTCAGGATTGATACTGGCTGGGTCAGCTGACTTCAAAACTGAACTCAGTCAGTCAGACATGTTTGATCCCCGCCTTCAAGCCAAAATATTAAATGTGGTAGATGTTTCTTACGGAGGGGAGAATGGTTTCAATCAAGCTATTGAGCTGTCATCGGAGATCCTGTCTAATGTGAAGTTTATTCAGGAGAAGCGTTTAATAGGAAAATACTTTGAGGAGATTAGTCAGGACACTGGGAAGTACGTTTTTGGTGTAGATGACACACTGAAAGCTTTGGAGATGGGTGCTGTTGAGTTGCTTATTGTATGGGAAAATCTGGATATAAATAGGTACGAGCTGAAGAATAGCACAACTGGGGAGATTATCATAAAGCACTTGAACAAGGAACAGGAGGCAGATCAGAGCAACTTTCGAGATTCTGTCACCTCTGCTGAATTGGAGGTTCAGGAGAAGTTATCTTTGCTTGAGTGGTTTGCTAATGAATACAGGAAGTTTGGTTGCACTCTTGAGTTTGTGACCAATAAATCTCAAGAGGGATCTCAATTCTGCAGAGGTTTTGGTGGTATCGGCGGAATCCTGCGTTACCAGCTCGACATGAGATCATTTGATGAGCTTTCTGATGAAGAAGTTTATGATGATTCTGAATAGCAATCAATAAACTGTTTCTCAATCCTGGTGCAGGAGAATGGGGGTAAAAAGGCCTGCACCAGTGTGCGCGATATTGCGCATGGTTCGACTGCTCCTGAGTTCTGTCAAGAAACTTTGCAAGGTCTAAATCAAGGTTTCATTTTCGTTCCTTGAGTTATTCTCTCTGAATCTTTCTGTGATTCTTATATTTTCCTCTTTTGTAGCTCACCTAATATCAATTTTCTTTGTCACATTTTTTTCCCTGAAGAGGATTGGAATGTTTTGAGCCTGACAAGCTTAGCATGGTGATTTCGTTCGGATACGGGAATGGAGCAGCTGGGTGGATCATCCGGGTGATAAATAATATGCTGTACAAGTTATGCTGTTGCTTTGAAAGGGTCGTGTAAAGTTGCTTCTACCAACTTTGGGAATATCAAGACGATCAAGGCCCTGCCTGCAGTTACTAGCATAAACTTTCTACAACTCTAGTTATGGTTTTTATTTTGCTGAAACTGTATGCTATTTATTTTGGTTATGGGATGGATGTCTATTTCCTAGTTTTTTACTTCATGTGGGATATATTCTGTCGAATATATTTACCATCTATCAGCATTTATATATATATATACGAATATGTACTTTGCTTGATGCATCCAAGCTTTAATATTACAATAAAGTTATATTACTTCTTAGTTTAGAGACAACCTCGAATCCTCTTAGATTATGGATGGCCAGTTTGCTTCAACTTCCTCCAAGATTTGGGAAAATAGGTTGGTTTTGAAAGTTATTTTGTCACCGAAGGTTAATTTGTAAGTTTGTTTATTATGGTTCGTCTAATTCGGCTGCTGTTATTGCCCAACTAACCAGCTACTATGGATGCCTAATTTTTAAAGTTAAAGAGAAACATTGACAGGGGTGTTGTTCATTTGATAATGCAACTCTTCCTTATATTCCCATTGTAGCCTTCAGTTTCCAACATGGGCGTATTTGGACACACCCTACACCCTGGTCAATCTTTTGTTCCTTATCTGTACGCTATGGTCAATCCATTGGGCGTAGTTAATCATTTCGGGGGACACTCTTCTTTTCGGCAAATATGAGTGGTTAAGTTAGGAGGGCAGGGCTGGGCTGGGCTGGGCTGGGCTGGGCTTTACATTACTGTCTTTCCAAGGGCTGGCAAGTCCATTTCTCATATCCTTTTTCTTTATGGGGCTTTCCTGTAAGCGTCTCTGAGAAGCAAAACGCTTACATTGACTTTTGATATTCGTGGGCAAGCGAGGTTGAGGCCATGGATGTGTATATTTTGGGAAAGAGAAATGATAAACTCATAATATTTTTTACAACATATTACATAGCATATATTGTAAAGTAAGGGTATTTTTTTAAAGTAATGTTAATTTTATAAGATAGTTTATAGAAATTTCTTTATTTTATAACTTGTGTTGAGTAAGTGTTGTGAAATGTGTTATGTTTATCAATTCTCTAATAGTACGATCATAGTTACAAGAGAAATGGAGGAACATGAACTATAGTTATAGTGTGGGAAAAGGGGGCATCAGTACAGTACAGTAGGGATAGAACAATGATCTAACGAACTCCTGCCTCTCTTAACGGCTTTTTCTTTGCAGAGAATTAGAGATTACCAGCCTATCCCTTTGTCAAAATTTAAATACCCTCTCTCTCTCTCTCTCAAATCAAATCCCAAAAGCGTTGCTCGGAGACTATGGACTATCTATTTTACAATAATTCAAAATTTGTCTCTGTGTCATTCCTTATTACCTTTCTTCTTCTGTTTTCCTTACAACTACTCACTCACTAGCGTTCCCAACTTCCCTGTTGTCACTGCCATTCTTCTACAAACACACCCCTCTTTCTTTGGCATGTTTGACTGAATTACTACAAACATCATGGGTAGTTGTTTCAGCAAGAAGAGAGGATCTTCTTTTTTTCACCCTCGATTGCTGCTGTTGCTTCAGTAGCAAAGGTGGAAGAGGATTTCCACCAAAAGAACACCAATACAACTTCTAGTGTTTACCTTCCACCTTGCGTCACCAAGGCCTGCTCTATCCTAGAAGCTGTTTTTGAGCTTAACTCCACTACAAGTTCTAATTGTCCTGTGCTTTCTCTGAGGACAGAAGAAGCCCCATAACGCATCAATCTAACAGGACTCCCTACAATTTTGCTAGTCTTATTTGGAACACGGTAACAGACACCAAAGAACCTTTTATAGAACCTGAGATAGCCATTGTTGATGATGTGATGGAGTCGAGCTTTCACAACTATATAACGATGAGGAGGAATTGTGGGGAAGATATGGAGGACCAAGAGTCCTCAGGTAGCAACAGTTTTGTTAGCAATGGTCAATAGCATTGGTGTTCTTCTTTTCTTCATGGGAACCCGAAACCAGCTACTGGACTTCAAGATTAAACATCAGAGAGGAAGATCAAAAGATGGCACTGGGCTTTGAGGGGAGTGTTTTATCTGAATCAAGCTGCATCATGGATGAAGCACGAAATGGATTTAGCGGGAAAAAGAGAGATTGGGTGTGGCAGCAGAATCAAGAGATTGGTTTCACTAGTAGAGGTCTGGCGGTCTGCACTCGATTCCTGTTATTGCAGCTGCTGCTTCCACGTAAATGCTATGGATGACTTATCCCTTTGATCGTATAGAAAAGGAGTTCACCAGTTTGTGTTTGTGGGTTGCATACTTGCAACCATTTCTCGAGCTCTGTTAATTAATTAAACCAATATCACTGAATCAAAAGATGTATTCTTTGTCTTTCAGTTTGTCTGCATTTCAACTTCTTTTGTGTGATTCTTCCATTAGCAACAGATTTATCCTTTTGTTGTTTTGTGCAAATTCATGCTCAAATCCAAAGATTATCGAGTGGGTGTCAATAGATGCAATATCTGGGGACCAATCAATTAGTTGTTTTCAGTATATGTTATGCGTGCAACAAAATAAAATCTTTGATTTCCTTCGGTTGGTCCTCTTTAAATAGGCATATCTTTTATATATTTGTGTGGCAATACTTGTCGCCAAAAAAGTAATAAAAGTGACAATCTTATAGAAGAACCCACTAAATAAAATGCAATTGTGCAAAAGTTTACACCAATATATATATATATATATATATATATGACAAGTAAATGAATCAATGGCCTTGAAAGGGGTGGCATCGACCATGGGAGCGAAGAGGGAGATGAAGAGCCAGGCCATGGCATCTCATCGCAGAAAGAAGCTGGGGGTGGGGTGTGTGTATATACGTTACAGATCTTTGCAAAGATCAAATGATTCCTAGCTAATTGCTCCTTGAATATCTAGATATATACCCTATTAATAAAGAAAAAAAAAAAGAAAAAGTCTTATGATCTGGTCACTGTCGTGATAGTAAAAAAATAACAAATGTAAAATAAATTATATGGTAATAGCCAAAGAGAACAATATCATATAGCAGACTTTTTCTTTTGAAAACAAAGATCAATTTAATAAAAAATAAAAAATAAGGAAAAATAAGATAGCGATGGCGGGCAATATTGTCAATGAGGCCATCTGCTTCAGTAGTCAAATATAGTAGGTATTCATGACACGCTCCCACTACTACGATTTCTAGAATCAAAGCAGAATATATATATATATATATATTATCGGAAAAGGAAAAAAACGCGTGATTGAAATCCGTGGGGGTGGAAGCTTCTATCACTGTGGCATGCGTGTCGAGATAAGCATGATCAGCAGCTTCTCCATCAAGAGTTTTGTTTTGAGATGATTCCTTGTCCATTCCCATCATGATCATGTACTTGATGTTGCTCATGAAAGGCGAATGACAAAATTAATATTGTTTAGTTAAGAGTAGATGAACGACTTGACTACACCAGATCCACCTCCACCTCCACCTCCCCAACCTGATCATCATCTTTCAAAATTCAAATTCCATCGTTCCTCTTCCAAACTCAAGAGACGTTGGAAATACTAAATATAGAAGACCCCACTCTTACGTAATTATCAACATTTTATATATAGTTAACTTGCAATTCTAAAAGTAATGAAACTTTCGCAACTTTGGAGCGTCCGGCCACTTTGCTTCAGTACTCCATGACTTGGTCCTTTTGAGTTTTTCAAACAAGTGCTTGAAAAAAATAAATGCCTACGTTTTAATATCCAAACAGGTTTCATGCAAATGATCTCATGCATATTATAGTCAAAGGTATCTTTCAAATCACGCTCCGCGCATTTAAAATTATAGCGGAAATAATAAATAAATAAATAAAATTGTGGAAAGAGAGCTACAAATAAATAAAAAAGATATTTTTGTGACCAATTTATTCTAACGAAAAGGTATTTTATGACTATTTTTTATTGTAAATAATTATTTTTTTAAAAATTAATTGATTACAAATAAATAATTTTCTTATATAACATCAAGAGAACATTAACAAAGTGCAAATCTATTTTTCTCGTCACTCTTATCTAGCTCGGCTCCTAATTAGTTTACATCTTCACATTCAATCAAAGTCGAACAAGTATTACAATAAAATTAGACTGTTGTAATATTTTTATAGCAATCAAATTGGCAGTTGTGATATTTTTATTGTCTCAAATAATCTATCTAGCTGCTATAAAAATACCACAACAGATCAATTTTTTTTGTAGTGAAGCGTTGATCGATCTAATATATATATATCATCATGATCATCCTGGGGCGCCTCATGAGTCATAATCCATATAGGATTTGCGATATCCTTTAAATGATCTTAAAGTAACATCTTTACGAAAGTAGATTAGCATATGCATAATTAAGCAAGATGTATATGATTGCTTGCAAGTCATGATATGGTTGCGTAGCCGTGTACATTAATTCATATATAGGATTAATATTTGTACGTATTATATATACGTCATTTTAATAAGAAAATCAGAATATTATGTGGGTTTGAAATTAGAATTAATTTTCAGTACTGCCTTAAAATAGAAATTAGCTCCGAGTAAATAAATATATAATGTAATTATGATAAACTCAACTCCCGCGTAGGCGCAAGTACTACGTTCTCACCATAAAGTCGCATTATTATTTGAAAAGCAAGCAAAACGCGATATTCTGCCCTTACCCGCAGATTGATACAAAGTAGTATCTTTTGATCAAGTAATGCTCGATTGAAAATACACATATCATATGGCAATGTTGTGACGACTGCTCCTTTCTTTTTTCTTTTTTATTCTGATCTTGGCCGACAAATTGATCAGAAGCAAATGAGAACTGAGAATCCAACGTACGCGGGGTAGAAAACTTCCAGGAAAGCGGCATATCAACCTCGCTCCAAAAGTCAAAATAAGGAAGCTTCAGCCGTCCGTGACTCTACGAATTAAACTTAGCTGAAAATGACTTTTTTGTTTATTATAAATTCCCTTATTGACACAAGAAACAGAGGAACCATATTGCATTTCATTCTTCATTAGTTATTCTCGATCAATCTCAGTATATAGTATATACTCCTGTTCCTTCTGATCACTCGATCAAGACAGTAATATTTCTCGAATTATTAAGCCATTAATCAATGGCGGCCGATCCTCAGAGAATCCATCCTGTCCACGATGTTGAAGCACCACAAGCTGCATCGACAGCTCCGTTGGTGCCACGGGGAACGGCCAAATCCGATAGCGGCAATCCGGCAGTGGATCAGCGTTACCCACAATTCCAGCGTACAATCCCGGTGATGCACTCCAAACCACCAAAGAAGAGAAGCTGCTTCTGCAAGTGCCTGTGTTGGACGGTTTGCCTTCTATTGCTCCAAATCATCATCATCGGAATTCTCGTCGGAATAATATTCCTTGTGTTCCAACCAAAGCTTCCAAAGTACACTGTCGACAAAATGCAAATTACCCAACTCAATCTCAGCAGCGATAACAACTTATATGCAGCGTTCGACGTGACGATAACTGCAAGAAATCCAAACAAGAAGATCGGAATATACTATGAGGGCGGGAGCAACATAGGCGTGTTGTATACCGGTAGAGAGCTATGCGAAGGGGCTTTGCCAAAGTTTTATCAGGGCCACCGGAACACGACGGTGCTTAACGTGCCGTTGACGGGACAGACGGCGAACGCGAGTGGGCTGCTGACGACGCTCCAACAGCAGCAGCAATCGACGGGAAGTGTTCCGCTGACTCTGAGGGTAAATCAGCCGGTGAGAATAAAGCTAGGGAAGTTGAAGCTGTTTAAGATAAAGTTCAGGGTAAGGTGCAGTCTGCAGGTGGATAGCCTTTCTCCTAATAATGCTATTACTATTCGTAACAGTAGCTGTAAGTTCAGGCTTAGGCTTTAGATCATCATTTTAGTTCTTTCATTCTTCATTTTGTTTTATTTTTTCCCCTTTTCCTAAAAGAAGTGGAGGATCATGATATACGTAGTTTCTAATATTCTCATTCACTTCTATATATATATATATATATATATATATATATATATATATTTATATACATGTCCTGTAATTCATTTTTTTGAGATTATACGTCCTGTATTCTACCATCAGATCATTTTACTATAATATTTTCTATCGAGCTTTTAATATTCATTCATAGATTGTTAATAAGATGCAAGCTCTCTCTCTCTCTCTCTCTCTCAATAGAAAGAACTGGGATCATCTCTAATGCATAATAAAGAGGAATACAGAAAATTAATGTCCCAAAGTTTGTTGATGTTGTTGAATGAACTTTCTTTTATTTGACACAAACAAGAATAAGTAACAAGAACCGTCCGGGAGGAATATTTTTGTTTGGTTGGCATGTATTTCAGGAATGTAATAAGGCGGCTGATTTTCTAATCAGACTTAGAGTAGGAGCCAGAGGGACAAATAAAACATGGAATCAGTATATGAAACTACTTCATAACCTTAAAGGCATTTTAAAAGTTGATAAAGTGGGTTTACCAGATATTAGATCTTAATTATTTGTTTTAATGGTTTTATATTAATTTTTGTTGGTTTTTTTACACGTTTTTTGAAATTTGTTCAGTCTGGTATCTTGGTTTTAGCACATGGGATGGTTATTTTGAATATTTGTAAATTTCTTGTATCTTGGATGTGATTACAGTATTCCTACGTAATAAGTGAAGACTATTAATAAAATTAAGAAAAAGTCAAGATCTCAACTCTTCTCTTAAAAAAATTAAAAAAAAAAAAAAGGAATAAGTAACAACCAGGACAATAACAAAAAACAAAGAAGAAGAAGAAAGTAACAACCAGTACACGTTGGATGGGGACCGCTAGCTTATCATTTGTCGACAAGGTTTTTTAAGTTTCTTTGACCGATGCATAGGGTGACTTTTCTCTCGGCAACGAACAAGAGGTTCCCATTTAGACACGGGAGGCCGTGTCTGTAATTAATTATATTTTGATATTCACCAGCCAAAACACGAGGATGTATTCCTAATTCAGTCGCGAACTTGAGATTCTGGCAACGGTTTGATAGAAGAGTTATGCATGCCACTTTGGAAGGGAGCGACGGGCGCAACAAATAGATCATCCAAGCAGAGTTCATATCACCATGTTTCACACATCATTAAGCTCATATTTTATAGCAAACCAAGTAATTTAAGGCCTAACAACTAACAAGCAGGTTCAAGTTACTCTTAAAAAAAAAAAATCAGAAACACCTTATCTGCACAGTTTACACACACACACACACATGCATGTATGTATGTCCATAAAATGTTCTTATAATTAAGCACACTGCGAACCGCATGCATACAGATGAGGACGTTTTTAAGGCAATGCTACCTCTAGATTTCCCAGTATCGATTAGTGCAAGGTAGGGTGAAGGTCGCTTCCTGATGGAAACATTGTGCTCAGAAGCTTGAGGATTAAATGTGCTACAAGAAGTTGCAATCTGTCAGACTGAAATCCATAGCTGATTCAAATGAGACCAAAGAGAGACCGTTACTTTCCAACATCCATAATAGACCAGCATCCATTTCTTTCCAAATCACCTTTTAGAAGACTGGAGGAGGAACTGCTAGACATGTATGTTTAGTCATACGTATATGAATATTTATAAATATATATATATGTGTGTGTGTGTGTGTGTATGGTTTACAATCAACTGTGGAAGAGGTTAAAAGATCACAACAAAACATGAAGGTGCAGGCAGAAAAATTTCAAGAAAACCCGATACTTTATATGCATGTCAGACTTTGAGTGTCCCTGCTTGCTTCTGCCCTCATGTTTATCGTTACCAAGTCCTGTAGTTTCATAGCATTTATTCTCAGAACTAATTAAATTTCTGACCATAGATGGTGACAAGGTGAGTAGAAGCAAGAGAAAGCAGATACCACGAAAAAAGAAAAAGAAGATAGCCATGTCAAGTTCTGGAGGTTTCTTCAGAGAAGATGAAACATTAGTCTGAACAAAATGAACGTCAGTCACCGAATTCAACACAAAGGTCACCAAACAAGAACCAGAAGAATTGACAAAACTAAGGCAGACAATTGAAACATTCGTACCAAACCCAACAAAAACCGAAAACACAAGTATAACAGAAGCAACTGACAAACTTTCCTGTCATATTTTTCAGTGTGAAATATGCTTCGCAAGGTTCTCTTTTCTTTTCCAACATTTTCACCTCAATGCTTTGAATTATAACCGATTAGCACCATTTACCATTGGTAACCGTCTTACTGTTAACCAATAAAGTTATTAAATCGCTTGGAGGCATGGAAGTTCAGCACATTTTGTAACTATGATGTTTTATGCAATGACCATAACAGAATATGAAGTCAAGAGAAGATTACCTTTTCTAGACTTGACTCGTAGGCCTGTTCATCCGGGCCGGGTTGTACCCAGCCCGGTTTGAAATTTTAATATATTTCTTAATATTTTAATTTTTTTTTTCAAAAACATTGAAGAAAATTTTAAATCCGGGTTCCGGATTTGGGAATCCGGAACCTGGATGAACACCCCTAGACTTGAGTAAGAAGCCCACAGAGAGAACCAGCTACGCCACGCTGCCTCCCATATATGATGAAAGAGTGACTTTTAAGGCACACCCTTCAGTTATTCAAGTTTTGTTAGAATACCGTACATTTCTCACCTTCTCATTGTTCTGTATATAAATATTGAACGTAGACAATTAACTATATAATGATTATAAAGCATACTTCATGATCACTTGTGCTATGTTACTCATTGAACTAGTGGTCGCATATATTATAAATGAGAGAGAAGAAACAAATGGGAAAAGTGCCAAATACATAGAAAACATCAATTGATCCTTCTGAAAACACAATTGGATTCATCCTACTAGCTAGATCATTGAGGCAAAGTGGTGCTGGAGTTTTATATAAAGACACCTTATCGCTCTGATTCTTCATTTCATATAATTACTGTGCATGCATAGAAGAATATTGCGTTGAGTTTATTGGCCAATAATCATATGAACACAAAAATGCCAGTAAACAGCCACGCGACCCATATACATTTGAATTGCATGAATGCCAATCTAATTATGGGTCGCATTCCAAAATTGGAACCCCATTTGAGTCCAATCATGGAATTTATAGGCATATCACACATATTCACTCATTCACCCACGTGCTTGAAACTGGCATGTATATATATATATATATATATATATATATATATATATTGGGGGAGGCAAAACTTAGTTGGCATTATAGATTACTGTCTACAGTACACCAATTCTTGGCACCGCAGACCACTGAATTTAGTTTGCATTTAATGAGAAGTAATTCTTATGCATATTCCACAAAAAATAAATAACTTCAAAGTATAAGTTAGCAACATGACCATACCCCAGACAAGAAAGGCAGAACGTTTTATGTTAGTTTACCTCAACCCAACTATAAGAACAATAGGTTTCTTAGATATAACAGCATCAACGATATCGTCATTCACCAGCATGAGTTGATCAACAAGCACATGAGTGCATTCTTGAGTCAGAATCTGAGTAACACGAGCTCCTGTAAAGAAAGCAGGATATTAATCATAAAACGCATACACAATATTATCAAAAGAAGACATCCCTTTGTAAGGAGGAGATAGAACCATTCAACAAGAGTCAGACGCAGCCTTGAGAAGAATCTATGATGTTTCCAAATATATTAATATTAGGGAAAAAATATTATAAAAAGTTGATAAAGGGTCCAACAAACTTCAATTTAGAGAGGTCATTGAGATGTTCTATGTTGGAACAATAATGTTAAGCACAGCATGCCGGTTATCCTGCATTTCTAAATTAGGAATTACTTAATAACTGCTCGCAATGGTTAGGTGTGCAAACAGCTTATTTGATGCCCAAAAAATAAATAAAATCTGCATACATATTTTTTTTTGATAAGTAAAATTTTATTGAATAAAGAGAAGGCAAAGTATTTTTAATATTCATAATAAATCCAAGATAGTAACAGCAGTGAACAACTATTCAAGTAATTGACATGCAGGATAACTGAGGCATTACATTCAGACAACCCCACCAACACATTCATAACACATGGAGAAAGGCATTTGATCATGTAGTGACATCATAGTCACCGCCTCGTATTCCCTCTATTTGGATGAGCAATAGAATTTGTTAAAAATAATAAGGTGTTCTGAGCTGGAAAAGGGGGTGAGGGGGGACTTGCATATAATCAAGGGATTCAACTCCTACAATCTTAATCCATTTTTAAAATATCTAACCAAGATTATAGCAATAGCATAGCCAAGTACTACACCCGAACCATATAAGACACAGGTGATAGCTGCTCTAACAAAACTGTACCCAATCTGACTCAATTTGTTCGAATGGCCAAAAGTAAACCTATAAACAAGAAAGCATTTCATTTCTACTCCTCTTTTTTTTTTTTTTTTTTTTTTCCCTTTCTTGCAATGTGAATAGAAGTCGTGATTTTTTTTTTTTTTTTTATAAATAATGTTAATAAAAGTCATGATATCATATAAGGAATAACATATTCAAACAAAATATTCTTAGATATTTTAGATGAAATTATCATGAGATACTTTACAACATTAAAGCAAGCTTGCATCCCTTGTCAGCTAAGAAGTGCTTCTCACTTACCAATTGATGAAATTTTGTCTTGAAGGGGTTGATTCGAAATGAAGGACTCTGAGCACGCAAAAAATATGAATGGGACGAAAGAAAACCTGCTTAGAGTAAAATTAAAAAGGAACGACTACAGAGACGTTGGCCACACCGGTGCACAACATATATAGCATCACGTCATAATCTAGATGTTTTTGTCCAGACAGACATTACATAAGCAACATAGAGATAGACATGATCATGCAGTTCTCGAAGATTTCAATAAATGAAAACATTCCACAAAATGTACAATTGCAGCAGCTAACTAGGAAGAATTAACTTACCTGTATTTTGCATTGCCAGTTCCAAAACGCAGCAGGTCCCCATCTCCTGAAGTTGCTTCCTTGTTTGGGAGCTCATGAATATTTTCCGTTTGCCCAAGATTCTTGTCAATAAATGTTCCATACTTGGAGCAATCTCTAATCCGGACTTTGGACAAAATACTGGAAGTCGTGGCATCAAAAACTATTTCTGCATGGATCTGAGATACGCCTTTGTCTTTGGTAATAATTACTTCACAACCTGCAACAAGGAAGACATGATTTTAGATAGTATGAGTCAGATGTCAAAATAGAGAACAAGACTAGGAAAGATCACCATAATCTAGAAAAAAAAAATGATAGGTTAAATGTAGGAAACAATAAAACTAATATGTACAAGGAAAACATAATTTTGGATTGTATGATTCGACTGTTAAAACTTTTTTTTTTTTTTCTTTTCATTTACCTTGACTGGGAATAGCTTGGTTACCAAGAAAATGTTGACAATGGCTATGGTCGATGACAGATATAGATCAATTTATGAGGCAGCATGCTCTTCAGTGGTATTTTCACATCTGGGCATTGGGCATACAATTTAAGAACGTTTTTGTAGTTAACAGACCTTAACATTACAGTTTCGCCAAGGTATGTTATCTTTATTGAAATATATACAAATTTCAGATATATGGAAATCTATTACAGGTCCAACTTCTAGAATACCTTTGCGACCTACTTTGTACGTTCCTGAAGCAAAGATAGAGTACTTATCTTCCCCTGTCATACAAATCAGACTAAGTTAGACATCAATATAAACCAGATCCTAGACAATAGAACAACATATAAGTACCATATATAGAAGACAGAGAACGCATCAAAGTGTATAAAGTAGTGAAATAAGTAATAACAATGCAAACGTTTGGATTCAATGTTATCTAAAACCCAATAATGCTAAATATGCAGATTATAGAAATCCATAAATTGAGTCAGTCTCCATAAGTCAGTGCCTCCAGTACATTTTAAAACAAGCCTGACGCAGAAAAAGTAGCCACAGCAAAATCTACATTCGGTAGAACAATCTTTATCCTAAATCAGAAGTAGTACCCCATCAGTACTGATAATGGCATCAAGGGAAAACCAATTCACAAAAGATGTATAATACACTCCTACTAATCTTTAGTCATCTATACATGATGCCACGATGCGAGGGAATTGGATATACAATTTATGTGCTTTCAAAATACAGTTAGCCGAACTTTTTTAGGCAAAAGAATGGGCAAAGATGGATGACCAAAAGGTTGTGCTTTTATTCTTTTAGACATATTCATTGTAACATCCTATTTACGAGATCTCTTATACGTTTTATTTATAACAAGATTTTACCACAAAATATTCTACGATCTATCTAAAATAATGCTATTTTTCATTTTAATTTTGTGATCTTTAGTCAATATGGTCTGTTTTAAGTGGTTTTGTATTTCTATTATTTAAATAAAAAAATTACTTAAAATATGCCTTCTATTATATTCCACTTTTATTATTTACTACAAAATATTCTATGATGTCTTACTCGCAGCCTTCGCACGGATCCGCCCTCTCGCATGGAGTCCCCCCTTCGCAACGCCGACCACCCAAACGACGCCGACCCCACCCAGACGACGTCGGCAGTAGGTGTGTTTCTCTGATTTCGTTCTCTGATTTCTCCTAATCGTGACTTCCAGTGTCGCCGGTTTGCCATTTCTCCTCTGCCAGTACATCAACCATAGTGATCAGAAATCCATAGCCAAGAGAAATAACATCATTTCTCCTCTGCCATGTTTGCCATTAGTTTTACTTCCGAGTGGAACCAACCTGTTATTGACATGGTATGATTTTAGTCGATCTTGGAAAATAGAAGCAGGACGTCACAGAACAAGAGCCACACTCGATTGTAACTCCGTTGTATTAGCGGTAGCGCGCTTCTCTTCCCGCCAAATCTCCGTGTGACCGTTGGAATTTAACAACTTGAAAATGTCTAACATGACTGTGTTTTCCTTGTCTTCCCTTGTGAGAAAATGTGCTCTACTCCCTGCAATTTCCCAAGCTAAGCAAACCCATGCCCAAATCCTCTTTCATGGCTTCCTTACCAACGTGACCCTTCAAACCGATCTCTTACTAGCCTATTCTAAATGTGGCTTTCTCCAAGATGCTCGCCGGGTCTTCGACAATATGTCTGAGAGGAATATGCATTCTTGGAACATCTTGCTCGCTTCATATGCGAATAATTTTCTTTACTCGGACGCTATTGATGTTCTCCTTGAGTTTCTTAAAATGGGTATTCGACCTGATCATTATACGTTTCCTCCGGTATTTAAGGCATGTGCTGGAATCGGAGATGCTTATCTGGGTAAGACGCTTCATGGTTGGGTGGTTAGGCTTGGATTTGAACAATACGTTGTTGTGGGAAGTTCAGTTTTGGACTTTTATTTAAAATGTGGGAATTTAGTTGATGCAAGGTGTGTATTTTCAAATATGTCGTCTAAAGATTCTTTTGTTTGGAATTCGATGATTTCTGGTTCTGGTAGGGCTGGATTTTATGCGGATGCTTTAAATTATTTCAGAGGCATGCTTAGTGAAGGGAAGAAGATGGACTTTATGATCATTCCTAGCGTTTTGAATGCTTGCGGAGGGGAAGGAGACTTGATAAAAGGGAAGGAAATTCATGGGCAAGTAGTTAAAAGTTTCATATTTGACGGAGATGTTGCAATTGATAATTCATTGATTGATATGTATGCAAAGTGTGGATGCTTGCATGACTCAGAAAAAGTTTTTAGGAACATGCGCGAGCTGAATTTGATAACTTGGACCACAATTATCTCTAGTTATGGTGTTCATGGGAAAGGAGAGGACTCGCTGGCTTTGTTTAAGAAAATGAGTGCTTGTGGGTTTAAACCTAACTGTGTCACACTAACAGCAGTTCTGTCTAGTTGCAGCCACTCAGGTCTTATTGATCAAGGCCGGAGGATTTTCAACTCAATAAGTATTGATTATGGGTTGGAACCCAGTGTAGAGCACTATGCTTGTATGGTGGATCTTTTAGGTCGTTTTGGGTATCTAGAGGAGGCGCTTGCATTGGTTAAAAATATGAAGCCGGCTGCAACAGCAAGTGTTTGGGGTGCCCTACTTGCGGGTTGCATGATGCACAAGAATGTTGAAATTGGAGAAATTGCAGCTCTTCAACTCTTTGAATTGGAGCCTAGAAACTCCAGCAACTACATAGCTTTGTGTAGTATCTATGATTCTCTTGGCATACAGGATGGTGTGTCACTAATCAGAGCAGAGATGAGGAAATTGGGTTTGGTTAAAACTCCTGGTTGTAGCTGGATAACCATTCAAGGACAAATCCGTAAGTTCTATCAAGGGGACCACTCCCATCCTCAAAGTTTGGAGTCACACGAAATGTTAGATAGGATAATACAGGCATCAGTATGACCGGGTGATTTTGGACTGGGAAACTGTGTCTGAGTACAATCGTAGGTTGTTAATTCAATGTTCTTTGCAACATGGCTACTACCATATTGTCATGTCTCTATCTGTTATCAGGGTTGGGAATACAGCCAAGTCTTTTTAGTTGCATAATGCACTGCTCGAGGCTTCATTCAATTTGTGCAAACACAACTTGCACGTCAGCATGATCCATGGATACAAATATACAAGCTATCAGACCATCTGTACATTGAAAGTCGGCTAGGCTTTGTACTTTCAGAGTCCTCCTTTCAGGGCAAACATTATTGAACTCGTTAACCTGCCCAAAGATACCATATTATTATAAATTTAAGAAAAATCCTTTACCTTTTAGGGCTTTCATTCGTCCACAGCTTATATTTGCTTGAATGTCAGGCGTCCACAACTTATTTGCTTGAATGTCAGGTCTTGTCCTGCCAATTTCTTACCTTCTGGCAAGCTGCTTGTACTACATTCCTGATGGTATGCTTCCCATCATTTAAGTAAATGTTTCATTTGAACTTGGACAACTCACTCTGCTACCTGATTCAGTATTATAATGCAAATCTCCCTTAAACATGAATCTGGCTGAATGGTGTCATCCCAGTATGAATTTCTAGGGAAAATTTTCCTTTAGACGGCAAATTTGGCACATCTTATCAGATTTTCAAACTAATAGTAATGACACCACATTTGTGAAATCTCAATTCAGGGAAGCTTATCTCTGACTGCTAATTGCTAAATTCATGATATGGTTCGTTATTCATGCCAAAATATGCTGAGAGATTGATTGCTACATGACAATACACTAGTTTATGATACACACGCGCATATAATTTTTTGTATTTTCACTATCTTAATTATATAAGTGAGCTGTTGTTGTGGAGGGCATCACTACATTCATCTTATAGCCACTAGACATGCTGCGAAATTGAACATAGTGATGCATATAGATATTCTAGACACACTTGGAGTTCGCAAGGGAAACCCCCACCATAAATACTACCTTGCCTTGTGCGCTTTGTTTATCTTGTAGAATCTTTTTTTCTTTTTTCATGAAATATTACTCAATGTAGAAAGGTAAACTTGCTACCCACCATAGTTACAGCCAAGCAGTATTCCTTACATATAAATATATATACATACTTATATATATATATATATATATATATATATCTACACATGGATCTATTTGCATATATGTATGTATACACAGACACACAAAAAGGAATACGAGGGTATAGTTCGACAACCTTACCACCTTTTATTCCAACAAAAAAGTTTCAAATTTGGGTAAGAATGATAAATTTCCTATTATTATCTTATGAAAAAATGATTGTATAGAAGGGAGTATTAATCAATTTGTTGCTTCTCCGTTTCATTTTTGTGGCACTGATTCAGGCCTTTTGCTCAAGATGGTAATGAATATATCCAGAAGAGGATGCCGCCGCTTTAATAGCTTGAAGATGATCCTCTGCAGATTTAAAATGTGGACCATCCCTCATTTTTCATGTTTAATGATTTGAGACTTCTTCCTCAATGGGCATGTCCTCTTTGATCAATTGAACCTTAACTCGCTTGCCATGTGGGCTTGGTATGATAGCTTCCTGGACCTTTCAATGTTCTTTAATAATTATTATCTCAGTTTTCAAAATAGTTCCTTTCTTTCTGTTCTTAATGAAGCAGGCTAGCAGCACAGAACAACTGAAAAGAATGCAAGAAAGAATGGACCACCAAGTGACACGAACAACTACAATAATAGTTGAATGGCGTCCTAGTGGAGGTGGAACAAGAGGTGGTGATGGAGAGATATGATGAGGTGGTGCTGTCACGGTTGGTGAAGGAGGTATTGGGGAATGGGCAACTTGGCATGTACTCTGCCTATTCGCAGGCCTGATTTAACCGTTTTGCATACTTTTTTTTTAATGCTGTTTTGAATACTTCTAATTTTTTATTAACTTTGACTCCCATGCAAGGATTTTGCAGAAGTGTCATTGAATGTATCGAGACATGCTTCTTAGTTTATTTTATTTACTTTTCCCTTTCCATAGATTTGAAAAGCCATTTGTAAGCCTCTTGGTAAGAATAATAATTCTTTGGGATCCTGCGGTTAGGGTCCTTTGCACTTCATGGACTCATTTAATAAAAAAAAAATTTGAAAAAAATAAATAAATATGTTTTGCCCGCAAACCCTCTTTTATCATTTCTGAAAAAAGAAAAAATGAATTGTGAAAAAGTATAAAATAAATCATGTCTATAAGTACGCAAAGGGGTTCCAACTGCAAAATCCCATATAATTGCTCCGGTAAGAAGCCATACAGTTGGACTTTGATATACTCTTTGTTCTTTTCCTCTATATTTCCTGTTATAAAATTATAAATTATTTTATTTATTCTATAATAGTGTGTTTATTAGTTTGAACTGTTCTTAATGGTTCTCCACCCTCTCTCCCTATGTATTTTGGTTGAATTGACTTGTATAAAGGGAAAATTCAATAAAAGAGTGAGCGGAAGTACTCACCCATGGATAAATCGTACAAAATACTCCATTTAATAACTTATATCCCTTTCACATTGATAGAATGGCACAAAGATATCATTCTAGTGTCAGTAAATTTGAAGGAGTTTTTGGGTCACTATCATTCTATCGTGCTAAGTCTTCATGGACCATGCAAAACTCATTCAAATGATCTTTGATGACAAAAACTCTAATCAATATTGTGAAAAAATCTGACCTCTTGGAAGTCTTGTTCTAGGCGATGAAATTGCAAAATTAGCAAAAGAGCATTCCAATACTTGCAATTGCAAGCTAGTACCATAAAAAATGAATATCTACTACTCTCTTATAACTTTGTATTAGATGGGAACGAGCCAATGAAAATTACCTTACTTTCAATTTTTTATCGGCAAACCTTGAACCTCCAATTAATGCAATAGAAGAAAGGAAGTCACCAAGATTAGATTTGAATCGACTCGAATTAGCGAAGAAGTACTAGTCTAGAGCAAGTGAGCTCAAACTTGATCAAATATATGAAATCAGCTATATAAGTCGGAGAGTGTATATATATGTGTGTGTGTGTGTGTGTGTGTTAAGGCTACAATAGTCATTCCACACAAAAGCAGCTGAACATCATCACGCCCAAAGGACTTGGGTGTTGTTACTTAAATGGTAGCATTGCATGTGCTGTCTACTCTGTTAGCCTGTATAGATTTGTAACAAACCCAATTACCTTTAGTTAGAATATTCTAAAATTTGAAAAATTGTTTTACATACGCCTATGAATGCATTCATTGTACAACCAATTAATACAAGGGGGAAAATACAGAGAATATTTTTTTATAACATGGTATTAGAGTTTTTCTAAGACAAACGTCCATGGCTACCTCCTTTGATTCAGCGACTCCTACCCTTACCTCATCTCAATGTTTCTCATACCATCTCAGTGAAACTCACACTAGACAACTATCATTTATAGATGGTACAACTTATACCATACTTGCGTGGGCAATGGCTTTTTAAATACGTTGATGACTCATGCCCTTCACCCAAACTAGACCTTTTTGATTCTACCCCTAATCTTGCCTATGAGTCATGGTGTCAGTATGACCAACTGGTCATGTCGGTGCTCATTTCCTCTCTCTCTAAACCTCTCATTTCCCAAGTTGTTCAGTGTGATACAACTCGTACAATTTGGCTCTCCCTTGAGTCCTCTTATGCCTTTGTTTCTCAAGCTCGGGTGGTCCAAACTTAACTTCAACTGGTCTCCTTAAAGAAGGGCACGAACTCGATAAATACATACTTTCATCGAGCAAAATCCTTGGCTGACACCATGGCAGTTGCAGGTCGCCCCCTTTCTTTTGCAAAGTTCATGTCGTACCTCTTAGCAGGTATCGGACTAGAATATGATGGTTTTGTTACATTTGTAAGCACTCACCTTGAGCCTACTTCACCCGAAGAGTTGCTCGGTCATCTCCTAGCTCATGAAGCTCATCTTCTTCACCACTCAAATACTCAACAATTCAACTCTAACCCATTTGCCAACTTTACATCCAAATACTCTAATAGTATAGTGGCAGGGGGTCTCCTGGGGGTTGTAATAATTACCATCGTTGTGGTGGACCAGGCTTTACCTCTAGTAACAATGGCAACAACAACTTTTCAAACTCTACTAATAGCTCTCTGGTATGTTAGGTTTTCAACTACCAAGGACATTCTGCTCTCACATATTTCTATCGGTTTAGTCAGGCATACACAGCCTCTCCCCTAGCTATGGCCAACTTTTCCTCCTCCAACTATGTATTTGATGAGAACTGGTATCCAGATGCCGCGGCCACCAACCACATCACCAATGATCTAGCCATTCTGAATTTGCATGCTTTCGAGTATCATGGCGATGGACAAATCTGTGTTGATGACAGATCTGGTTCAGGCTACTTCCCTTTATCTAATTCTCATTTTGTTCTTAGGAAAATCCTGTGTGTTCCTTCCTTTCAGAAAAACTTGATTTCTGTTCAACAATTCTGTCTAAAAAATTATGTACCATTTGAATTTTTCTCTCATTCTTTTTGCATAAAGGACTGCAAATCCAGGACAATCCTCCTTTGCGGGACAACAAATAAAGGCCTATACTCCTTCTCTCCACCATCCATGGTCCCTTTAGCTCTGACAAGATCCCTTTCTGTTCCTCTTAGGCACTCACGACTTGGCCATCCTTCTCTCAAGCTCGTGCGCTCTTTACTTCATCAACACCAATTACAATATAATCCATCCAAGTTACCATTGTTTTGTGATGCATGCGCTTTGGCCAAATCTCATAGAGTCCCAACTCATACACAGCTCACCAGATCAACTGCTCCATTCCACCTTATCTTTACAAACCTATAGGGTCCCTCACCACATGTATCTCATAATGGTTTTAAATTTTATATTAGTTTTGTAGATGATTTCACTCGATTTGTACGAATATTCCCCCTTAAATCTAGGTCTCAGACCTTTGATGTATTTCTTAAATTCAAGACTTATGTTAAACTTCAATTCCAAACTCAAATTAGACAAATACAATCAGATTGGGGAGGCGAGTTTAGGCCATTTTCATATTACTTATCAAAGTGTGGTATAATTCATCATATAACTTGTCCCCATACTCTTACAAAAAATGGAATTGTCAAGCGAAAACATCGACACATAGTCGATACTGGTTTAGCTCTTCTTGCGCATGCCTCACTTCCTTTTCAATTCTGGTCTTATGCGTTCATACATGTTGTCTACTTAATTAATATCTTACCTTCTCCATCAAGGCCTGATTTGTTTTTAGAAATGAAATGAGATAAAAGTTAAAAAATTATTGTAATATATTTTTTTAATATTAATTTTTTTTTGAGATTTAAAAAATGTGTTTTGAAATTTGAAATTTTTAATTTTTTTTTATTATATTTTGTATGTAGATTTGAAAAAGTTTAATGATGAGTTTAAGATGTATTTTAAAATTTTGGTTTCATCCCCGTAAGCAAACCAGGTAGATTGCATGTTTTTGGTATTGAATGTTGGCCCTTAACTTCCTCTTATAATTCTCAGAAATTCTCATATCGATCCGAACTGTGTGTCTTCTTAGGCTTAAGCCCAAACCAGAAGGGCTTCCTCTGCTACAATCCTAAATCGACCCGTCTATACACCTCAATTGATGTCAAATTTAATGAGACCAAATTCCCTTTCTCCCATTTACCCAAGCCCAATCCACAACCAACTCATGTGGCCCTACCAAACTTCTCCAGTCTACTTTCTCAATTATCATCATCTTCTTCCTCGTCCATTCTGGTCCAGCACCATCTCTTCCTTCACCAAATTCCTCGCCACCTTCATCACCTACCTCCACACCATCACTGAGTCATCTCTCTAATACTCAGCAGCATGCTCATTCAATGATGACGCATTCACGAATCAATGCCTCACGGCCTTGACAGTTTACAGATGGCACGGTCAAATGGCAATATCTAGGAATCAATCAATTAGCTCTTTTCAATGTGTTATGCAACAAAATAAAATCTTTGATTTCCTTCTGTTGGTCCTCTTAAATAGGCATATCTTTTATATGTTTGTGAGACAATACTTGTCGCCGAAAAAGTAATAAAAGTGACAACCTTATAGAAGAACCCAATAAATAAAATGCAATTGTGCAAAAGCTTACACCAATATATATATATATATATAGAGAGAGAGAGAGTGCACAATGCTACTCATCATCTCATTTTTTATCATCCTCTCATCATCCTATGATGTGACATTAAATAATTGGAAATTATTTATTATATTTTACTTATTAGCCTATCATTTAATACCACATCCTGAGATGATGAGAAGATGATGAGAAAGGGGATGAATAAATTTATTCATATATATATATATATATATATGAACTTTGCTACACATAAGTTCACATATCACACACTACACACTGCACACCACACATTTTTATTTTTATTTTTATTTATTTAAAATTGTTTAAGTTTATTCTTCTTAAACTAATTAAATTCTTTTATTTACTATTCATATATCAAATATTTATAAAATGAAAAATGAAAAAAAAAATATGATGTGTGTTGTATGGGCTTATGTATAGATTTTTTTTCTATATGTATGTATGTATGTATGTATGTATATGTATGACAAGTAAATGAATCAATGGTCCTTGAAGAGGTGGCATCGACGATGGGAGCGAAGAGGGAGATCATGAAGAGCCAAGCCATGGCATCTCATCGCAGGAAGAAGGGGGTAGGGGGTGTGTATATAGGTTCCAGATCTTTGCAAGATCATATGATTCCTAATTGCCTCTTGAATATCTAGATAGATACCCTATCAATAAAGAAGAAAAAAAGTCTCATGATCTGGTCATTAGAAAAGGTCGTGATAGATACGTAAAACAATGCCAAATGTTAAATAAATGAGAATGATTACAAATACAAAAAAATTATACAAAAAAAATACTTGCCAGTTGATATAATTTTATAGCATTCGTTAGATCTACTTTTTAATAAAAATAATTTTATAATCTAAACTATCACATCAAACCACGTCAATTTGTAAATTTAGTTTTGTGTATTCCTTTTGGGCTAAAACATTTTCCTAAATAAATATATGGGCCATATCTTCTTAGATCAATTATAGTTGTAAGCCAAAAAAAAAATTAGTTGTAAGCAAATTTGCACACCAATAAGCATCTTAATTGTCCACAAATCTACTTGTATGTAACAGTACTCATCTTTTAAGCAGATTGCGAGCCGCATGCATACAGATGAGGACGTTGTTAAGGCAATGCTACCTCTATAATTAAGCAAATTTTCCCAGTATCGATTAGTACAAGGTAGGGTGAGGGTCGCTTAGTGATGAAAACATTATGCTCCGAAGCTTGAAGATAAAATGTGCTAAAAGAAGTTGCAATCTGTCATAGTGAAATCCATAGCTGACTCGAATGAAAACAAAGACAGACCGTTACTTTCCAACATCCATTTCTTTCCAGATCATCTTTTAGAAGACTGGAGGAAGCGCTAGACATGTATGTTTAGTCATATATATATATATATATATATATATATATATATATAGTTTACAATCAACTGTGGAAGAGGGGGTGCAGACAAGAAAGAGTCAACAAAACCGGATACTTTATATGCATGTGAGACTGTATGCGTCTCCCTGCTTGCTTCTGCCCTCATGTTAATTGCCGGTACCAGGTCCTGTAGTTTCATAACATTCATTTTCAGAACTAATTAAATTGCTAACCATAGATGGTTACAAGGCAAGCGGCAGCAAGGAAGAGAAAGCAGATGTCAAGAAAAAAAGGAAAATAAAGAAGATAGCCATGTCAAGTTCTTGAGGTTTCTTCAGAGAAGATAAAGCATTAGTCTGAACAAAATGAACGTCAGTCACCGAATTCAACACAAAGGTCACCAAACAAGAACCAGAAGAATTCACAAAACTACGGCAGACAATAGACAATTGAAACATTCCTACCAAACCCCACAAAAACCGAAAACACAAGTACAACAGAAGCGACTGACAAACTTTCCTCTGTTACATTTTTCAGTGTGAAATATGCAACGCAATGTTCTCTTTTATTTTTCAACTGTTTCACCTCAAGGCTTTGAATATTTACCGGTTAGCACCATTTACCATTTGTCACCGTCTTACTGTTAACCAATAGAGTTATTAGATTACTTGGAGGTAAGGAAGTTCAGCACAAGTTGTAACCACGATGCTTTATGCTTTAGACATAACAGAAAATATGAAGTCAGGAGAAGATTACCTTTGCTAAACTTGAGTAAGAAGCCCACGGAGAGAACCAGCAATGCCACGCCGCCTCCCCTATATGATGAAAGAGCGACTTTTAAGGCATGTCCTTCAGTTGTTCGAGTTTTGTTAGAATACCATACATTTCTCACCTTCTCATTGTTAAATAAGTCTTCTGCAATGGCTTCCATTTGCTTTCGCTTTTTCTCAGCCATAACGGACTCAACCACTTCCTCACTCCCATAGTCAGAATCTCTTCATCAAGAAACAAAAATAAAATGATTTTCCCATGCCCATTGAATGGTCCAAACCAAACAGAATTAGAAGCAGGCTTAGTGACATTGAGTTCTTACTTGAATGGGTACTTTGAAAACGGGATTAAATTGTTGAAGCTATTCCCAGATTGGATATTTGTCTGCAATTCCATTCCAAAAGTACATAACAAAATTTAGGCATTTCCTAACCCAACTGGTTACAATATTAGAAATGAGTTGATAAGTTTTGTCGCAATTCATGGCACTCACAAATTTCAATGTGAAGTCCCGCCTAAAAACTTGAGTTTAATCAGTTGGGTTACCCATCATAATGAATAAGAACCACAATCTACGAGTTAACAGATCATTTTTTCTAATGCCACGTGACAAAATGAAGAGGACAGGACAAATTGCTTGCTTCCTCCAACAAGCCAAAAGTGATCATTCTATTCAGTGGTAGGAATAGAAATATCACGGCCCTTACCTTCCTGAAGTGTTTGAAGTTTAGAACTCCATTGCTGGCAGTAGTATTGGCACGAGAAGGTAAGTCCATATACTGCACAACTAAATCTTGGCTGTAAATTATATCTGCATTCCCACATTCGGGCTCATCAACCTTGTCTCTTTCCACTGTCATACCATAGCTACCATCTATGCAGCTGTTAACAAGGGCATCCACTGATTTGGCAGCAGCATGATCCATGGATGTTTCAGCTTTGCTCACAAATTTAATGGCTTCATCATCGCGGGCTGTGGCATTTGCATGAATTGATGTGGCTGTTTCCTCCTCTACATCAGAATCTGCTACCACTGTTTCGTCTGTGGAGCAGGAAGATGAAACAAGAACTGCAAAATGACAGAGATTCAGCTACATCACTTTGGTTTAATAACAAATATATAAAAGGCAACAGTAAGTAAAACAAGTATCAATCCCTGTACTTGGGCTATGCCTTGCCCTTAATATTAATAAAATGATACTTACCTATATAAAAAAGAAAAAAAAAAAGTGAAAAAAAAGGGCTAAAATGCTAATTTCCAGCAAGGGTTTTTGGACCTATTAAGTAAAAGCATTTTTTATTTGCCTTAATTATTGTCATTATGTAAGACAATATGCTCTTTATTTATCTTTTTTAAATGCAAATTAACTAGCCCACTGGACGGGTTACATACATAGAAAAATCATGTGTAGAATTCCGAATGACATGTGCATATCCTTATTAGAAGTGATCCACAAGGTACACCTATCCGTAGTGTTACAAGTACTTACTGCATGGTGATATCAATATGGATGGATCCATCCCTCCGGATAAAACAGCACATACTAAATCCATCTCCTTTACTCTCGACAATGAACTGAGTTTTTGGAATTGATCATACTCCTCTGTTGATCCTCCAGGGACAACACAAACCATACGATCATTATCTCCATGCTCCGTGTCCTACAATAAATTATTCAACTGAATCATTTTAGTACATAGGCCACCCAGGACATAATAATCATGTAAGAAACAATCACCAACTTAAAGAGATTGGATATTGAGCTGAGTATGGGTATTGCATTCTTTAGTTAGTGTTTGATCAGGTCATTCATTTTTCTTTCTGATAAGTAAAACTAAGTAAACAAGCAGCATACCTGAGTAGTGTTTCAATGCTGAAAAGTGCAGAAAATCGAATAAGAAAAATAAAACCAGTTGAAATACCTCATCTACACACTCCAACAATCTCAAGAACAAACACTTAAACTTAGGCAAAGAAAGCTTGATGCCATCGAAGCTTCTGAAGCTTCTTTGCCTCCTAAAGGATGAGACAAACAGGCACAGCATTTCATTTTAGACCATATCTTCTTCTTTTTTAATAAGACAAAGTTTTAATAGAAATGAATGTATAGGTGAAGCCCCTAAGTATACAAAACAAAACACCTAAGTACATTTTAGGAAACGGAAACGACATCAAAAAATCATGAATGGAAGATCTGTTAGTCACTAAAGCAGAAAACCAAAACAGCAAAGAGTGCACAAAGAAATTCCAAAGTTGCTCCAAAGTATGCTCCTTGTAATTAAAACACCACTCATTCCTTTCCATCCAAATGCACCACATAAGATACAAAGGAACCATATTCCAAGCTGCAACCACGAAGCCCTTTCCAGCAAGCTAGAAGATCAACCACTCTCAAGGGCATTGCCCAAGCCAAGCCGGTTCTACCAAAAATGCCATCCCATGAAGCCCTTGCCATCTCACAATTTTTTTTTTGATAAGTCCTTGCCACCTCACAAATTCACAGTGCAAGAGTAGATGATCCACGGTTTCCCCATTCTTTATACACATGAAGCACCAATCCATAACAATAACAACCCACTTCCTTAAATTATCCAATGTTAAGATAAGAGAGGCAGTCCAAGTGAAGAAAGCAACTTTGGAAGGCACGTAAGACCTCCAAATATACTTACATGTAAAAGGGGGTCTATTCCAAATACAACAATCCATAGTATGAACGAACAAGAACTTTTTACCCCTTTAGACTTCCACAATATCCTGTCCACATCATGACCACCAAGCCTCAACGAGTATAAAAAAATGTAAAAGGCTGAAACTTCATCAATCTCCCAATCATGTACAGCTCTAGTTTTTCAAATATCCCACTGGATTAAGCCATTAGAATGACAAAGCAAATAAAAAAATGCAGAATACCCATCGGATGCCAATTGAAAGATAACCAGAAACATAATATTGAGGGCTTGATCACCACACCAAGTGTCAAACCAGAAACGGATCCTAGCTCCCTCTCCAACATCAAAACTAACATGACTGACAAAACTCTCCCATCCCTTTCTAATGAATTTCCAAAGTCTCACACCATAAACCCCCCGAACTTCATTAGAGCACCAACCTGGCCCAAGCACTTCTATACTTCCAATCAATGACCTCCCTCCAAAGCGACTCTCCTTCCAATTGATATCTCCATAGCCACTTTCCCAATAAAGCCTTATTAAAGATCCTCAAGTTATGAACTCCCAACCCTCCAACCGAGCTAAAAGAACAAACTTTATTCCAACTAACAAGATGGAATTTAGTTTCCTCTCCCATACCACCCATAAAAAAGCAAGAAACAACTTACCAATCAGGTTAGCCACACCTGCAAGCAATAGAAACAATGAAAGAAAATAAGAGGGAAGATTGGAGATGGTACTTTTAATAAGAGTAACCCTGTCCCCTTTAGTTAAATATAGCCGCTTCCAACCAACCAACATTTTCTCAACTTTCTCAATAACCCCATCCCATATAGCACCAGCCTTAAAAGGCACCCCCAACAGAAGACCCAAGTATATCATATGCAGACTTGCACAATATCAATATTATTGCTGTTTTCTAATCTATAAACCTAACAAACTGATTCAAGAATAATTTAGAGGAAGAAAGGGTTCATATCCAAACATTTAAATCATACAGGAAAAAAAAAAGAAGAAGCTGCAAAAACCCATATGCATAGGGAACATGAATTGCATACCTGGCTACTCAAACAAAATCCTTTTATAGAAACAATCTCTGCGCCACCCACTTCCAATAAGGATTGCAATCGATCCCTGAACTTGTACTGTGTGCAAATAAAAAAAGTAATAAATTTGATAAATTTCAAATGCTCTCAACATTGTGCATTCTCTCAAACATGAATACAACTCGTTGTAAGAAACAACTGGATTATCCATTACATCTAGCAAAAGCTTTTAGTCTCGTGATATAATGCTTTAGTTCCATAACAGACACTCACCACACACCCTCATGTGCTCACATGCATGTGTAACTGCAAATATCCAACTAAAAATCCAGGAGATATACATTAAAATATTTATCAATAATTTCATTTCGCTACAGAATCACAAATGAGGAAATGCTTGTGTGTGCATGAGAGAGATTGAGATTGAAGGACTCCAGATATCACCATGTCATTTGACCCCAACAAAAAAGTGTATCCTTCCAAACTGTTTTCACGAGATTTAGGGTCTGCAACTTTGACTGATACTCCTCCTACTGTCAGCATTGGGGCATATCTGAAATGAAAAAAACACATTTTAATCAGCTAAACCCTATCTGGTCTTCATGAAACATCATAGAAAGCTGATTGGGGAGAAGCAAGATCAAACGTAATACTTACAAACTGAAGCTAGGAATTTCAGAGAGAATTTTCTTTTCTGCAACAAACTAGATAAAATGCAAAATCAGGTATGTTTCACAAGTTAATTATGCATGTAGAATAGCACACTAGTGCCCAAAAAAAAAAAAGATAACGAATTGGTGATAATGAATTGGTGCCTCCACATGACTCCATGAGTATTAATTACTCACGGTTCCGGATATAAATACTGAACATACACAATTAAGTATATAGTGATTATAAAGCATACTTTACGATCACTTGTACCATGTTACTTAAATTGAACTAATGGTTGCAAATAATATAAATGAGAAAAGAGAAGAAACAAATGGGAAAAAAGTGCCAAATACATAGGAAACATCAATTCCTTCAGAAAACACAATTGGATTCATCCTACTAGCAAGATCATTGAGGCAAAGTGTGCTGGAGTTTTATATAGAGACACCTTATTGCTCAGATTCTTCATTTCATATAATTACTGTGCATGTATAGGAGAATATGGCGTTGAGATTATTGACCAATAATCATATGAACACAAAAATGCCAGTAAAAAGCCACGCAACTCAAATACATAATTTATGTATGACCAATACATTTGAATTGCATGAATGCTAATCCAACTATGGGTTGCATTCCAAAATTGGAACCCCATTCGAGTCCAATTATGGAATTTATAGGCGTATCACACATATTCACTCATTCACCCATGTGCTTGAAACTGGTATAAAAAAAAAAAAAATGGGGGAGGCAAAACTTAGTTGGCATTATAGATTTGTCTACAGCACGCCAATTCATGGCACCGCAGACCACTGGATTTAGTTTGCATTTAATGAGAAGTACCTTTTATGCATACTCCACAAAAATAATAAATAACTTCAAAATATAAGTTAGCAACATGACTATACCCCAGACAAGAAAGGCAGAATGTTTTATGTTAGTTTACCTCAACCCAACTATCAAGAACAATAGGTTTCTTAGACACAACAGCATCAATGATATCATCATTCACCAGCATGAGTTGATCGACAAGCATATGAGTGCATTCTTGAGTCAGACTTTGAGTAACACGAGCTCCTGTAAAGAAAGCAGGATATTAATCATAAAACGCATGTACAATATTATCAAAAGTGGACATCCCTTTGTGAGCTGGGGATAGAATCATTCAACAAATATATCATGCTTTAGGAACTTTCTCTCTCCTCTCCTTTTTCTCTCCGTACACTTGAGAAAAAAATGTGTTCTTTCATCTCTGCTAGCTTCTTGTTTACGATTGTTGATTCCTGTGTTGTTTAGTTTAGTGCCGATATCTTTGTCCATCAAGTAGAAGGGCTGTGATGGCTTCGGATAGGAATGTTATCATCGACCATAAATGTTTTGAGTTTAAGAAGGAAGATGATAGGGTGTGGAGGATCACGGAGAGTAGCCCCCGTGTTATGAAAAACATTTTCATTGACCAAGAGGCTTTGGGATGGTTGGCTACCATGGTAAAGGAAGGGGCAGCCATTAGGGGATCTTCCGCTTTCCTTAGATCCCGAAGAAGAGGTACTCAGGTTATGGTGTTGCAGAGACAACATAACCGTTATTGGAATTTTTCACCTTATCGGAGTTTGGTCCAGCGAGGCAACATGGTCTGATAATGGTGCCAGAAGGGAGGATGGGTGTTGGCTGGAAATACTTTGGAGAAACTTTAATGGAGCTCGCTTCGCGACACTCTGTTTCGGGGAAAAACAGAGACAGTGGTACACTCCCTTGGTTGCTGCTTCCTCCGTCGCAGGTGCAGGAGCCACCATCTAGGACGTTCAAGTCGTACAGAGAGGTGGTGCTGCAGTCGACCGGACTCGGTGGAGCTCGAGAGGCGCCTGGTCAGGGAGCAGACGTTACTGTCGAGGGGGAAGAACTTGGCAAGCTTGTTGGCCTTAATATGGAAACTGTGATGGGGGTCATCGAGGAGATGGAAAAGCTAATGCATCACTTGCAATTTAATCTTGAATGGCTAAAACCCAGCGTTGTGGAGGGGACAAAGAGGGGCCTAGATTTGGGCTCAAGAGATGGTCCAAATAACTCAAAGGAAAAGAGATTGAGGTGGGCTCGCAGGGCTCTGGGTCATCACAGGCCCAGCAGGCCCAACCGAAGACCCTCTCGCAGACCCAGCAGCAACCTGAGTCTGGGCATGGCCCTGTGTGTGACGAAACTCGATTGTTGTCAGGTGGGTCACAACCCCCACTACCGGCGACGGGTCAGGGGATCTTGTCGACGGCGAAGGAGCTACTGGCAATGCCTGGGGTGCCGGAACATGCTGCAACAGAGATTCATGATCTAGCACTGAATCTTCGAGTTGAGGAGATTCATTGTTTGATGCCGGAGATTTCTCAGAAAATGTCACTGGAGGTGATTGAAGGTGCAGGTATGTTTTGCCGTCAGGTTCATCGAAAAGTGTGATTCTACTGGTGAAAGTGCCGATGGGTCCTTCTCAATGCTTAGGATTGCTGTTTTCTTTTCCCAGCTCACAGCTGAAGATGGGGGGGGAAAAGGAGGGGCATCTCATGGACCTTGGAGAGGCAGTGGAACATAGAGCTGGGTCCCTTCTCTCAGAGGCAGATCTGAATTTACAATTGGCCATTTGTGATCAAGAAAGCTCCGCGGGGGGGGTTACTCTAGCTCCCTTCTGCACTTTACCGCCCAAACCTATCAAGGGGAAAAACTCCTCAGATTGGATTTTTAAACAGGTGGAGATCATGAAGAGCATTCTTGGGATCACTTTTGTTGGCTATGAAGATCAATTCAAAGCTCTACTAGTGAAGATGGAAGGACATTTGAAGTCAGCTTCTAAGAGAGAGAGGGAACTAAAAAAGTTAACATGCTCCATCAATTACGGCGTAAAGGAAGGGAGTGGTGGTAGAGCGAAAGGGAGGGGTTCTGTATTGTTCCCATGAAGCCTAAGATCCTTTTTTGGAATGTGCGGGGGCTCAATGATTGCAATAAACGCATCCGTATCAAAGCTTTATTGCGAATGTGGAGGGTTGATGTGGTATGTTTGCAAGAAATAAAGCTTCAAGTCATTGATACAAGGATTGTTCAGAGTCTATGGGAATGTCCATATGTGGGATGGTCTTATTTGGCTTCTATAGGAGCCTCGGGCGGTGTGTTATTAATGTGGGATAAGAGAATACTTGAGGTGGTGGAAGGGTGCATAGGCAATTTCTCGATAGCATCTCGCTTTAGAAATGTAGAAGACGGTTGGGAGTGAGCTTTTGCAGGTACTTATGAGCCAAATGTAGATAGGGAAAGGAGAGGGTTATGGGAGGAGTTGGCGGGTATTTACTCCATTTGGGATGTGCCATAGTGCATGGGCGGTGATTTTAACACCACTCGTTTTCCTAGTGAACGCTCGGGGATTTACCGCAACTCTGTGGCCATGGAAGATTTCTCTGAATTCATCCTTGATCTAGATCTCATGGATATCTCCCTCAGTGGGGGCAAGTTCACTTGGTTGAATGGACGGGTCTAGTCGAAACTTGATAGATTTTTAGTCTCTCCGTCCTGGGAAGCCCATTATCCTGAGGTATTTTAGAAGCGGATGGCACAAGTTTATTCAGATCATTTTCCTATTTTGCTGGATTGTGGGGGCATACAGAGGGGTCGTCATTACTTTAATTTTGAAAACATGTGGCTCACTACGAATGGGTTTTTGGAATTGGTACGTGCTTGGTGGATATCATATCAGCTTTCGGGTACTCCTAATTTCATTCTTGCAGGGAAGCTGAAAGTTTTGAAACAAGATTTGAAGAAATGGAACTTGGAAGTTTTTGGCCACATCGACAACCAAAAGTCGACTCTTCTAGAAGAATTGCAGGAGCTAGAGGGAAGGGAAGTTGGAGATAGCTCTGTTGAAGTGTCAGTGAGGAAAGAAATTGTTGTGGCAAATTTAGAGAGGGTACTTGTTAATGGTACACCTACTAGCTTTTCGAGAGCTCCCGAGGATTAAAACAAGGAGATCCTCTTTCTGCTCTCTTGTTTATTATAGTTATGGAGGCATTTAATCGGATGGTGACAGCTGCTGTTGGGGGTGGTTTCATTTCTAGCTTTCAGGTGGGAAATGGCAATAGTGATTCTGTTAACATCTCACATCTTTTATTTGCAGATGATACACTCCTCTTCTATGAAGCGAATACTAGCCAAATTCAAAGTGTACGTGCTTTGTTACTTCGTTTTGAAGCAGTGTCGGGGCTTAAGGTGAATCTTGGCAAATCTAAGATAGTCACAGTGGATGAAATTCCACATATCACAAGTTTAGCAAGCCTTTTGGATTGCACAATATCTTCTTTGCCAATGAAGTATTTGGGCCTTCCGATGGGAGCTACTTTTAAGGCTAGAGCCATGTGGGATGATGTAGTGGAGAAGATTGAAAAAAGGTTGACGGGGTGGAAACGGATGTACCTATTGAAAGGAGGTCGGCTCACCCTTATCAAAAGCACCCTTACTAATCTTCCCACTTATTTTCTCTCATTGTTTCATATGCCTGCAGGGGTGTTGACTAGAATTGAGAAACTATTCAAGATTTTCCTATTTTGGGGGGGGGGGGGGGCATAGGGGAGGAGAAGAAATTCCATCTGGTTAACTGGAAGACAGCATGTTCTCCAATCGCATATGGAGGCTTGGGGGTGTGTAACTTGCGGATTTTTAATAAAGCATTATGTGGAAAATGGTTATGGAGATACCACTTAGAAGATGGGTCTTTGTGGAAGGAGGTTATTGATTCAAGATATGGAGGTGCGTGGGGGGGTTGGTGTTCTAAAGATGTCAGGGGGGGATATGGTGTAAGCCTATGGAAGTTTATTAGGAGAGGATGGCCAAGTTTTGAAAGTCACATTCGTTATGTTGTTGGGACAGGTAATAGAATCAGATTTTGGAAAGATGTTTGGTGTGGTGATGTTGTTCTGGATAGAGCTTTTCTAGCTTTATTCCGTATTGCAGCTAACCAGGAGGCTTTCGTCGTTGATGTGCGATTATTCTTTCATGGTTCTCATCAATGGGATATCCTCTTATTCGGAATTTTCATGATTGGGAACTACCCATTATTGCAGATTTTTTCAAAGCACTACACTCTATGGGTACACATATGACACAAGGGGATAGCTTGAAGTGGAAGTCCAGTGACCACAAGCTATGTACTATTAAGGCTTATTACAAAATCTTGGTAACACGAGCATTCTCCTTTCTTGTGGAAAAACATTTGGAGGTCTCGTGTGCCTTCCAAAGTTGCATTATTTGTATGGATGGCGGCTCTTGGAAGATCTTGACTATGGATAACTTGAGGAAGAGGGGCTGCGTAATGCTTGATTGGTGTTATATGTGCAAAAAGCAGGGGGAATCTGTGGATCATCTCTTACTACATTGTGAGGTTACTAGGGTGTTATGGGACGAAGTCTTCCGTAGGGTTGCTATTGCTTGGGTTATACTAGCAAGGGTGGTGGATTTGTTGAGGTGCTGGAGGAAAATACAAGGCTGTCCCCAAGTGGCAGCAGTGTGGAAAATGGTTTCGTTGTACATTATGTGGTGTATTTAGGCGAAAAGGAACGATCGTTATTTTGAAAACAATGAGCGTACTTTGGCGGAGTTACAAGACTTTTTTCATTCACACTCTATTGTTATGGTTTTTAGCTATTGTATTAAATGGAAACAATGACCATGAATTCTTGTCTTTAATTTTCACTTCCTAGAATGTATTTAGGAGCTTCTTTGTATACTTCCTGTGTACTTTGGGCTATGTCTATTTCTTTCTCATTAATGATAATTATCTCTTACTTATATATAAAAAAAAAAAGAATCATTCGACAAGAGTCCGATGCAGCCTTGAGAAAAACCTATGATGTTTCCAAATATATAAATATTAGGGGAAAAAATATTATAAAAAGATGATAAAGGGTCCAACAAACTTCAATTTAGACAGGTCATTGAGATGTTCTATGTTGGAACAACAATGTTAAGTACAACATCCCGGTTATCCTACATTTCTAAATTGGGAATTACTAAATAACTGCTCACAATGGTTAGTGTGTAAACAGCTTATTTGATGCCCACCCCCCAGCCAAAAGACAAAAAACAAAAATCAGGATGCATATTAAGACCCATAATTCCTTGCAAATAATAATGGCCAAATATTTTTAATATTCATAATAAATACAAGATAGTAACAGCAGTGAACAACTATTCAAGTAATTGACACGCAGGATAACTGAGGCATTACATTCAGGTCGCCCCACCATTCTTAAAATATATAACCAAGATTATAACAATAGTATAGGCAAGTACTACAACCGACCCATATAAGACAGAGTTGATAGCTGCTCTAACGAAGGGAAGGTGAAACTGTACCCTATATGACTCATTTTGTTGAATGGCCAAAAGTAAACCTATAAACAAGAAAGGATTTCATTTCTCCTCACTTTTTTTTTCCCCTTTCTTGCAATGTGAGTAGAATTCATGGTTTTTTTTTTATAAATGTCAATAAAAGTCATGATATCATATAAGGAATAACATATTCAAACAAAATATTCTTAGATATTTTAGATGAAATTACCATGAGATACTTTACAACATTTAAGCAAGCTCGTATCCCTTGTCAGCTAAGAAATGCTTCTCACTTACCAATGGATGAGATTTTGTCTTGAAGGGGTTGATTTGTAAGGAAGGATTCCGAGCACACAAAAAATATGAATGGGACGAAAGAAAACCTGCTTAGAGTAAAATTACAGAGGAATGACTACAGAGTAGGCCACACCAGTGCAGTACTACATACCATCAAGTTATAATCTAGATATTTTTTCTCCAGACAAACATTACAAAAGTAACATGGATATAGACATGATCGTGCAGTTCTTGAAGATTTCAATAAGTGAAAAGATTCCACAAAATGTACAATTGCAGTAGCTAACTAGGAAGAATTAACTTACCTGTAGTTTGCATTACCAGTTCCAAAATGCACCAGATCCCCATCTCCTAAAGTTGATTCCTTGTTTGGGAGCTCATGAATTTTTTCCATTTCCCCATCAATAAATGTTCCATACTTGGAGCAATCTCTAATCCGGACTTTGGACAAAATACTGGAAGTCATGGCATCAACAACTATTTCTGCATGGACCCGAGATACGCCTTTGTCTTTGGTAATAATTACATCACAACCTGGAACAAGGAAGATATGATTTTGGATAGTATGGGTTGGACGTTAAAATAGAAAACGAGACTTGGAAAGATAACCGTAATCTAAAAAAAAAAAAAAGTAATTGGTATAATGTAGGAAACAATCAAACTAATATATACAAGGAAAGCATAATTTTGGATGGTATGATTCAGATGTTAATACTATTTCTTCTTTCATTTACCTTGATTGGGAATAGCTTGGTCACTGCCAAGAAAATGTTGAAAATGGCTATGGTCGATGAAAAATATGGCAGATATAGATCAATGTATGAGACAGCATGCTTTTGAGTGGTATTTAGACATCTGGGCATCAGGCATACAATTTAAGAACATTTTTCGTAGTTAACAGACCTTAACATTACAGTTTCGCCAAGGAATGTTATCTTTATTGAAATATATACAAATTTCAGATATATGGAAATCTATCACAGGTCCAAGTTCTAGAATACCTTTGCGACCTACTTTGTACGCTCCTGAAGTAAAGATATAGTATTTATCTTCCCCTGTCATACAAATCAGACTAAGTTAGACATCAATATAAATCATATCCTAGACAATAGAACAACATATAAGTACTACATTTAGAAGACATAGAACCCATCAAAGTGTATAAAGCAGTGAAATAAGTGATAACAATGCAAAATTTTGTACTCAATGTTATCTAGAACCCAATAATGCCAAATATGTAGATTTTAGAAAACCCTAGATTGAGTCAGTCTCTATAAGTCAGTGCCTCCACATTGTAAAACAAGCCTGACGCAGAAAAAGTAGCCACGGAAAAATCTACTTTCGCCAGAAATTTTTTTATCCCACATCAGAAGTAACCCCTTCAGTATTGATACTGGCATCAAGAGAAAACCAATCCACAAACAAAAGGTGTATAAAACACTCCTACTAATCTTCTCAGTCATCCTTCCATTCTCACGTCTAGTGACAGAAAGTATCCTCTTTCTAATCACAAAAAACACAATCTTATTTACAGCCATTGCCTTTTAAAAAGAGAATACCACCCTTTCCTCCGCCAGCCCACGTGTTTCCTGTCGCTGACAAAAACCCAAAGCATGTTTCTAAAAACCTTCAATAAGGTCATCCAGAAACAAGTAAATAAACGCTGTTTCTACACAGATGCAAAACGAGACTTACCTGAGAGAGGATTGACGGGAAAAAGACCCCAAACCATACTTCGTTGAAACTGCTTCTTCCACGGCTACTGGAATTGAATCACCGGGAGAAAGAGAGCTTGGAAAGCCAACGTGCGTCTTACCTGCACGAACTCAACAAGACAGCTTATGGTATAATTTACTGGGTCCAGCCCGTTGGGCTCCGTCGGGCTTTCACTTTAATTTACTGGGTCCGGCTCGCTCTATGTTTCCAATCCCAACCGGTTTTTCCAATCCTCTTCAAGAAAAGAGCGGTCCCGCATATTTTTGAGGCATCCGTAACGTGGCATTATTGTTACGTCAATCGAAATGTTAAAAAAAATTATAAAAAAAAATATATATATATATAATAAAATAAAAATAAAAATAAAAAATACGAATAATTAAATTAAAAAATATATAAAAATGACATTTTTGTAAATAATAATTTTTGTAAAAATGACACATGGTTAATATGAAAAGAAATAATTATTATAGACAAAAAATATGCAAATGTCTCTTTTGAAAAAATATATATATATGAGATTCATATAAAAAAAAATTAAATTTTTTTAATAATAAATTCTTTTTTAAAATGAGTACACTGCACTTATATGAATTGCTCAAAATGAATATGAGCACTTCTCACTCTAGATGGAAAAAAAGTTAATTTCGTTAAATAAATAAATAATCCTTGACTAATTAAAAGTTCATGTGTACCTTGCGCCGTAGATTTTAATCTAATCACAATCAAAATATCTTATATTTTGCACTAAAATATCCTATGAGATAGAGATAGTTATATATCTATTAAAAATTAAGAGCTTGGATGTTCGATGATAACGTAATATTGCAGGCCAAGATTCGCTCGCAAGGAAAGCATGCAAATATCGCTGTAATCGACATATCTATAATACTTGGTTTACTGACATTCAAAGAAAATTCTTAATACGGAAATACATATACATTTAAAGGCCTCGATCGGCTACACATAGGAGCGAGGCATGGCTGAAGTTTGAAGAAGTGCTGAACAAGGAAATACACAAGACTTTTTTTTGTTTTTTTCTATGTAGTTAAGAACCTAAGACAGCATCCACCTTTGCATTGGTTCCCCTTGACAAAAACTTCATGCAAATGGGGGGATTAACACCTGCCAAAGCCAGTATTGAGCTTGGCAGAGTCCAAATCCCATCACCACAAATCAACCCAGACGCTACTGCTGGTCCAAATGCATCTGCCTTTGCCTTGTTAACCTTCCTCCACACAAATAGAATCAAGCTCCCTACACACATGTCAATGGCAAAGTATGCTCCAAGATAAAATGGTATTGCCATTGCCATTGGAAGTGGAATAAAGCTAGCCTTCTTCTTTCCAACTAAATCCCTGATCCCATTGATTAATATGGCTGCAAAAAAGAAAACATAACAAAGTGTGAGGCAATGCTTCGGCAAAGCCGAGAACCCCTCAACACCTAGGATTGACATGTTGCGGTAGACGAGCGCATAAGGAGCCGGGTATTGTGAACCAGGAACTCCAAGATCATCGAAGGCCTTGTAGAAGAGCCAAAAGACACATGGAGAAATAATGCAACCCATTGCGGTTCCAATAATTTGGCTCACGAACATGGATCTTGGGGAAGCCAATGTCATATAGCCTGTCTTAAAGTCCTGCATCAAATCAGATGCTGTGGAAACAATGTTCATCATGACTCCACATGCTGCCAAACCTGCAAGAACCCCACCATGAGAGGCCCCTGCCCATGCCCCAATCGTAAATATGGCTAGCTTTCCATATGTGGATGCTAATGACCAATCTGTCAGCCCGCAACCGTAAGCATTACAAAATGCTAGTGTTGGCGCTATTATGTATATTACCACAATGTAGTACCACTTGAGCTGGCTAAAGATGTGAGGAAGTGTGATAATGGATATAATTGCTATGGTGACATAACCGGCAACAGCAAGCCATGTTGGAATCTGGTCCTTGAGAAATAGTGCTGTCCGACGTTGGTCGTCATAAGACACAGATGGAGGCAATTCAGGGGAGGACCGACCCGATAAGGGAATAACTGTGCCCTGTTCTTTGTTTGATAGTTGCTTATACAAACCATGTAGAGTGTGACTGAGGACCTTAAAAAAGTTATAGAGACCATCACCAAGGATCATGGCTATAGCTATGAACACCTACGACAAAAAGAAAGAAGCAGAAGTTCATCAATTATAAACCTTTCAACTTCAACAGTAACTTAGATTTGAGTTTGAAAAGATGAGTTACCCTGTAACCTTGAAGGCCATGTAGGCTGCTTGCGCTAAGATCTGCAGAGTACCAAGAGCCCTTTCTTGCATCTATCAGTGGCCACATAAGACCCCATGAAAGAACAGCTCCAACAAGAAGAGATATGTTGATTAAATATGGACAGATCATTCCAACGCCAACATATGTAGCTGAGAAATCGAAGTAAAACCTGGTTTTTTGCAAAGTATCCACAAGTCTTTAGCATTTATTTGAACACCTTGTTGATCAGTAAGCAATGACCTAATTGCTGATGTTTATTATTCAAAAGAGAAGGTTGGATGGGGGGCTGACACGGCAGTAGAAACAGCTTACCACATATTTAAAATAAACAACTATAATTAAATATCCTTGCTCTATATTTATTCAAAATATAACTATAAAAAGTAGATTTATATTAAATATATACGCATTAAGGGTGATTTATGTACCTGTTATCAAAGGCTTTGAGACCAAATGTAGGGAAGTTGGCAAATCCACAGCCATCACCTGCAGTAAAAAACCATTGGAAGAAGCCCCAAAGAAAGCTAAAGGAGAAGAACTTCCCCAATGCTCGCACTTGTTTCCTGTTAAGAAAGAACAATAGAAAAATTATAACCAATGATAATATGTCAGCGATCCTAATAAGTGCAATGTGTAGAAGGGTCAAGGGCCAAGGCCTCACTTTGCTAGCTTGGCACCCTGTGGAGTGTGGAAGCTGTTGATAAGGTGGGCAGTTGCGGTACCACTTGGATATATCAACTTGAAGTCTATAATCATAATCTGTACCAATCACACATGAGTGTATTTAAAGACAGTATGGACATTTTTCTATAAATAAAAAAACATAAATGGACATAAGATTTAGAGGTTGGAAAGACGAGAAAGATTGAATGTTAATGTTGTTTTATACCACATATTCACAGTTCCGCATGCATTGCAATTTGCATCAGTAAACCACTCCCACATATAAGAATTTCAAAATTTTATGAAGTTTTCCGTTTTGTTCACTAAAAACCTTATTGGGTACATGACGAGAGGTGAAATATACAATAAATGGGTCATCATCATATATAGGTCAAAAGATTTTTATATACATTAATGGCGCATGCGTATGTACTCTGTATGCCATCAAAAATAAAGTTTGTGGAAGTCTATATGTGCTTGAAGAATCTGTACATAGATAAAGAGATTATTTCGTAGACTGTATATAGGTCAACAAAGGGCCATTGACAAGCGTTGGGTTGTTAGTAACTTAGTATGTTACCTTTCGAAGAGGCACCACTGAAAACAAACCGAGAAAGCTAACAACAAAAAGAAACCCAATCATCCATCCCAATGTTGGATTCTTAATATTTTGTGCATTGTTAGCCTCTGTAGATTGTTTGGCAACAACTTCACTCATTCCAAAGAGGTAACTGCCAAAGCCACCTGCTCAATCAAACAAAAGATAAGATATATAAGTATAACAATATGACATGGAAAATTTATTTAAAAGGTTGACAAGTGCTTGCTAATTTGATTCGGTTTGTAAAATTTTAACAAAAACTCCTTTTATCACTTATTTTGTATTTATCTCCTTATCTATTTTGGTAAATGAATATTTCATTTTGAATCAAAGTTTATAATAGGTATGTGCTAGCATCATATGATATTAATTATGGTGATAAAGGAGTGCATAAAAATGTGTGTAAATAATGCCATCGTATACGCAAAATTCCTAGAATGCGACAGACATAGGGGCAGTGCTCATGTATAGACATAAGAGGGCAATTATGGATCTTTTGGGGGGGGTTGTTTTTTATTGTTCATTCTTCTTTGAAAACAATGCTAGTTATCTTTTGGGTTGTTTTTATACATCATACTTCCTTGACAATAATTCTAGCTCTAGGATATTAGGTTTATATGTGTATAATAAAAAGGGAAGGACAGGAAACATATAGCCAGTTTTGTTATTAGAAAGGAATGTCAATCTGCGGGTTCTCTCATTCCATCACACTATGATGCACTTGACATCCATTGTCTTATGACTCTTATTAGGTTAAAATAAGCTGCAACATGTTGCTGGATACTCCCCAAGGTCCAAATCAGTTTTAACATGTAACAGGGATATGGAGATGTAATAGGTTATACATGTAAAACAATTTTTATTTTTTTATTTTTATATTGAAACATGTAAAACAATATGATGGATACTCTAGAGAACAAAAGTAGGGACAGTTGTCTTTGGCAGTAACCTTAACCAGGAATAGAGTCGAAACCACAACCTTCGAAGGCCAAAATGAAGATAAGACATGAAATTAATGCTTGGTTTATTTTTATAATAAAATGAGATAAAAATTAAAAATTAAAAAATATATTATTATAATATATTTTTTTAATCAGAAATGTTATATCTCTTGAATTTGTGTCCTAAATTTATGTACTGAATGGTAAATTTTTTTTTTTTTACTTAATAATTAAGTAAGTACTTTTAAATAATGATATAATTTTTTTATTTTTAAAAAATATGTAAGAATATATAAAAAAAAATAAATAAATGAAAAAAAAATTGAAAAAATGACAAAAGAGAAATAGCCTATTCGAGAGATCTTCAATACATGTTCTACAAGACATGTAGGACTTCTCTTTTTTAATATTAATTTTGTTTTAAGATTTGAATAAGTTGAATTGTTTATTTTATTTTTTTATGAGAATTTAAAAAAATAATAATGATGAAATGAGATTAGATGAAATTATTTGAAAAAACAAATCAAACCTAAGATTGATAGGATCATGGAGAAGTTGAGAGAAAGTGAAAGAAGCCATCTTTAGATCATTGATAATTTCTGTTTGAAATCTAAAGAGTAGAATGACAAAAAGAAAAGGACGAAAGAAGATTTGTATGTTTGAATGACAATAACAGTTATCAGGCGGGGTTATGTGTCTCTTTCTAAGCGCAAAAGTCCGATAGAATAAAAATAACATCATGGTCGAAGAAAGTGGTACCGCCGCAACTGTGTTAATAATTGACTTAAAAGTTTAAACGAAGACAATAGTTCTTCGCCCCATCATATATTGAAAGATGCAGTTAATTAAAAATCAACCACACGTGAAGAAAGTATTAATATACAACTAATAAGAATAATGTTATATATAATTATAAAATTATAAGTACATGCAATCATTTTAATAAAAAGTAGGATTTATTATTTAAAAAAATGACTTTTTTTTATGTAAATTTTATATATATTCATTTTTTTTAAAATATATACATGTTGCTTGCAAATTTACATTTACATCTACTATTCTTCAAAGAATAATTTCATCTAGAAGGAGGGATTGATAAGGACAGGCCAATAAATGATGATAAATGATACCCCTTCCTACCACAACCGACCACTACCAAAAAAAGAGAACATCTGTTATAATAGATGCTAATGCTAATGCTAATGCTAATGCATATTATCTATCCATCACTATCGTTGGAATTTGAGTCACGATTCCATTTCGTTTTAGCTTCAAATACATCATCTCCAAGCTTGTTGATTTTTTGATAAGTGGAATTGTTGATGATGAATCTGGTTAGGTTGACTTGGTTTTCGGATGCTCTGTTTGAGTTTTGAATAGCAATAGTAATTATCTTTGGATCAGTTAATGTTGGTAGACCGCTTTGGCACGGGATCATGATTGTTTCGTGCTGTCTCCAAACCCGCACACCACAACCACAACCACAATCACAACGAAAAAAAAAAGAGAGAGAAGAAGAAGAAGAAAAAAAGTAAAAGAACGCCTCGAGCAAACGTCTCGACAAATTGGACCGCCAACTTGGGAGACGTTCACGCATAACAAATTAACTTGTATCAAAATGATGATCAGTGCTCGGGAAAAAAACGTTAGCTTTAATCAGCGTTTCGCAAATTAGATCTCAATCCCTAATTCTTAAAGAAAACAACCCAGAAAATGAAATTCTTAATGATAGTTATAACAAACGCATCACGGAAGCCAAAGAGAAATGAAACGAAAGGAGATGCACGTACCGCTGAAAGCGATGCCGGAGGAGGCAACAACGCAGGTCTGTATAACGGTGTTCTCTTGCCTGGTGAAAGGCTGCCTCAGCATCCCGGACTTCTCTAGCAACTTGGTCCAAGTCTTGACGAAGAAGAAGCCCAGCAGCCCCGCAGAGACGTTGAGGGATGGTATAATCCCAGTCGTAAGGTTGAGCTTCATGACGATAAACGTGAAGAGAACCCCTAACACGAAGCTCACCACAAAGGCCCTCAACGTCAGCTGCTTTTGCCATGAAGGCACCTCCTTGCTCGAGAATACTTTCTCAACGGACAACAGTTCCTTGTCCTCGGCAGCTGCTTGATCTCCTTCTGCAGAAACGGTTAGCGGATCGGTATTGGAAGCATTTTGATTCCTATTTTGCTCGCCTCTGGTCGCCATAATTCCAGATATTGCCGTTCTTCGTTTCGAATATAGCCGCTTCTTCTGCAGTCACTCTCCTCCTGTGACTCAAAGCGTGAAAGGTATCCTTTATATTTAATGCAGTCCCGTGGGAAAGACCTCGAAGCGATAATGCAGGGCCGTTAGTTTTGGAATGATCTTATTAGGGAATGCAAATATAAGACTGCGCCACCGTTGAACAATCTTCGACCGATTCGATAACTTAAATGTTTTTATTCTCTCAATAAAAAAATAAAAAAAACTTACTAAGCCTGCAGTTTATTGTAATCACACGTAGCCTCGTCCAATTGGAAATTGGAATTGTCTTTATTATTATTATTATTATTATTATTATTATTATTTATTGTTATTTTTATATTTCTATCCAAAGAGTAATTAAATTATGAAAAATGTTAATTGTCGTTACTAAAGATTTTGAATTTTATATTTTTTATAAGATTTTTTTAATATTTTAAAATATAAAAAAAAATAGAATATTATTTTAAAATACTTACTTAAATATTATATAAAAATTTAAAAAAATATATATAATATAATATAAATTAGAATCCAAGTAGGAATGAATAGTATTGGCCTTAAGTTATTAATAGCTGCAACGACTTTTGAAGGAAAGTGAAGCAGTCAAAACCTCTCACTCCTGACAGCTCAGCATAGTTCAAAACTTTGATTTCAGACGAGGACTTGAGACTTGCGCCCATCTTTACGTCGGCTGAAAATTCATATAGATGGGTTGGGCATGCAGTCTTTAGTAATAGCTGTAAATGAGAGTAATTAGCAGGAAAGCTGTAATGCCAGCTTAGCTATACCAATTAATGGATTACTAATCGTATGAATTGAAATTTTATTTGTCTATAAATAGAAAACGCCACCGGTGAACACATAATATTTAGTAAGAAGAAGTTATATCGGCAAATCACCCCATATTAAATATGGAAAATAATAACTGAGCAGGCAGCAAGTGCTTAGCATTAGCAAGCCTCTTGACTGTAAAGTGTAAAAGAAAATGCTATTTGTTCCTAATTAAAATTCCAATTTGAATTTTTATTTTTAATTGTGGTATATTTGATTAATTGTAGCGTTGAAGTGTGTGGGAAAATTATTTTTGTTTGGCTCATTAAGAGTATTCTTATTGGATTAGTTAAAAATCATCTTTCAAAAAATATATTTTTATACATATACCAAAAAATAAATATTATATTTGACAATTATTTTAACTTTTTGGTCATTGACTTAGTTTTACTATTAACAAAAAGTGTTTTTAGCATTTTTTTCCTCACACTTCAATGTCATAATTGATTAAATATGATATTTATTTTTTGATATTTGTGTAAAAATATATTTTTTAAAAGATAATTTTTAGTCAATTCAACGAGATTCCTTTTAATAAGCCAAACAAAAAAAATTTCCGGCTATTTTAAAGATTGACAGGAAAATTATATTTTTTCCGGCGAGATATTTTCACCGCAAATGATACAAATGTGCGCCGCAAAAAGTTTCCACATTGTTAAATGTATTTGCCGCGACCAAATTTTGCCAGGAATACTTTGTTAGGCAATTTATTTTGTGCCGGAAATGCTTGATGCTCCTGCTGCGGATGCGTTTTTATTGGTTTAAGCTACTGCGTACAAATTGTTCCCACGTTCAATTTTTTGAATTCCGTCATTAAATAAAATAAATACACAATCTCACATAAAACGTAAATAAAAAATTAAAATAATTGAGCAATTGCTTTGAATTGTAACTTAGAGGGGCTCAATTAGCATTTTCCATTATATTAACTCAAGCCAAATTGTAAATAAATTTACATTTAATACTTGTGTGAAAAAGTATATCCAATGGGAAGAGAGAGAGAGAGAGAGAGAGAGAGTGTGTGTGTGTTAAGGATTCTAATTACTTGAAGAAGATTAAACAAATCACTTTTGGCTGCCAGTAAACGTAAATTTAATTCTCATTGCCAATCATGTATGAGGAAGAGGCAATACACCACCCTCAACTTTTGGCGGAATGTTTTATGTTTGTTTACCTCAACCCAACTATTAAAAACAATAGGTTTCTTAGATACAACATCATCAGCATGAATTGATCAACAAGCATATGAGTGCATTCTCACTACAAGATTTTGGCATTTTTGCCACTAATTTCTTTTCTGTGACATACGTTCGTGAAAAAAAGTGACCTATTAACACCATATTTATTGGTGGCTATAAAATACTAGTTATTGTCACAATATATTAGTGGTGGCTAAAATTTGTCGGGAAAAAAGATATTTGCCACAAGAAAATAAGTTATTTCCACAATATTAATTTGGTGGAATGTAAAGATGAGTAGACATTATGATATTTTTGGAAAAAAAGTTTTCCCACGAGCTGAACTTCTTTTTGCGGCGACATTGTCTCGCGGCAAATAGTTTTAGCAAACACAGGCCCCCTTCCGTGACTTTTTATTTTATTCCACGACATATTTTACTAATAGCGGCGAATAGTGTTCGCCGCAAAAGGCTCTTATTATTTTTAAATACCTTTCCCATGCTCAAAGCTATGCCGTTTTGATACACAACTAAAATAAACCTCCCCCAATTCGAAATCAGACTTCACCAGTTCACCCAAACCCTCGATACTCTCTCTCGTCTTCCTCTCTTCTCCTTCGGCCACACTCATCTGCAGACCATCACGGAGGCGCTGCGCCACCCCAAAAGACTGGGCCATTTTTGCTGCTTTTGATACATCTGGGTTCTCTCCATTCCTCTCTCTTAACCAGGTTTGATATCTCACTGTTTCTATGCCACCCATCTGAAAAAGAAGAATTGTCGATGTTCTTTTTGTTCTTTGCGAATTTATTTACAACATTTGTTCTTTGATTTAACATATACCAGGAATATGCACGAGAGTCTGATAATCTACGTCTTGGAATATTTTTGTTGTTATTATTTTTGTTTTTTTTTTGGGTATATTTTGGTGTCCTGTGAAAATTGAGATATACACTGTTTCACTTCAAGAAGGCAATTTTATATGGGGATTTAAGCTGCTATTTCTTCTGGTAGCGCAAGTTGAAATATTTTGTCTTCTTGGAAATGTCGGCTTGTAAAAAATAATTTTTGGCACAAATATTTTATGTCGATTGTTTAATTCAGTTCGGGCTGAGCTTTCAGTCCTTGCAATTGTTTAACGCCAACAGGACAGAGCTCCTTGAACTCATGAAATGAACAATATAAATGAATAAAATATTTTAAGAAAGATATATTCTTAGGTAATTTGTTTAATTGTGAAGATCATGTCGGTTCTTCTCAATTAATTGTAGGCTGCTTCTCGTTCTTAACTTGAAATATGTCATCTATTGTGTGTTAGATTTACATCTCCTAGAAAACTGTCAACTAGTTTGTCATTGCATACATGCATACCAACATGACAGGCTCAAAAACCCTTGGAGTTGAAGAACTTAAGTAGTCTCGAATCAATTAGGAATTGTTTTTCATTTCATGACATTTCCTCTCAGTCCATCACCACCACAACATTTCCACGCTAGCCTGCACCATGCTGCTTTAGTTGCTAACACCACCATTACTGCACTTTAGTATTAAGGAGACTTGATACCTCGGGACCAAGTTTACATATTATCTTCAACTGATCCCTATTTTGTTCGTTTTATGCAGTTTGAGAGTTTTTACCTTTGTCGGGGTTGTTGGGATCTTCATTCTTGTTCCAGTCAATTATCTAGGAAATCAGCTAAATGTTGATATTTATGATTTTTCTCACCTTACAAACAAGTCACTGGACTCTTTCAGTATTTCAAATGTCAACAATGGTTCAAATTGGTGAGTATCAACCGGCCACACTATATCAAATACAAAGGAGTACTCATGTCCTATCTTTTTTAAGGCTTCCAAATTTAATTTAATTTAAACTTCAAACTTTATTGAATTTCCGCATTTCCATTGTGGGTGAATGAACTACATTAAACCATCTTTTGTTGACACCCAAAGGGAATTTTATTCACAAAATTATACTTACTATTTATTTATACCCCGGCTAATTTCTCATGAGATAACATATATATACCTATCTTTAAAGGTGATAACTCTTACTTTCTTCATTGAATTTTCTTCTCTAATAACTATCCATTTGACGGTGTCCTGTTTCGGTTTTAGATGTGTTCTTATAAATGTCTCGTGTTGAAGTTTTTAATTGCAGTTATTACTTTCAAGTTTCCATGAAAGTATTTTTGTATTTTGCAAGTTATGACGAGGAAACCCTGATTACTAATTTTGGCCTTTCTCAAGGATATGGATTCACTTTTGTGCTGCATATGTTTTCACTGGAGTTGTCTGCTATCCTCTTTATTATGTAAGTAATCTGTCATTCACATTCGGTTGACTAATGTCATCACACTTTCTGGTTCGTTGAAAATAAATAAATAAAAATATCAATTTGATTGTGTCTTTTGCCTTTGCTGTAGTTCAAAATTCTGAGCAAAGCTTAATTGTCTACTTATTGTCCAAATTATTCAAGTCATAGTTGCTTTTTACTAGTTAATAGTTTGAAATGTTTATGTATGAACATAACCAATTCTGTGGTATACATATAGTACCAATATCTTTGGATTTCTGAAATGTACGTCCAGCATTTTACTTTTGGGAGAAACCTTTCCTTGTACATATAACATTGAAAGGATTTCCTGTAGATTGCAAGTCCCTATACATGCCTTTTCTGAAGCACTTGAGGTGAATTATTGTTTGTGTAACATTATAACTGGTGTTTATATATTATGCTATTATATAAAAACCTCACTTACAAAATCATGGGTTTATCTTTTCTTTAAAAACCTCACTTACAAAATCTTGGGTTTGTAACAATTATGTGTTTATTTTTTGCAGGGTGATACAGAGAAGTTGTACAAAAAGCTTTCTCACTTGAAACTAAACAAACATACCACACAAAGGTTCAGGCGTGATGGCTTTTTTGGAATTTTTGGATGAAAGGTTGATCTTGTAGATCGCTATGAAAAGACGTTGGAAGATTTAGAAGATAATGTGAGATTGGAACAATCTTCATTAGCAGGAAATGTGTGTTATTTTTTACTTGAGATTTTCTCTAACAAGCTTGGTAATGAATTCATCTTAGATGGATTCATCTTAGATAGGATCGAGATTTCTCTACTGAAACTTTTATGTATATTTTAGGCTAGTGACCTTTGTAGGTTACTTATTTTAATTTGAATATCTTTAACCCTTTCTTTGTTTCATGTGTTAAACTAGTGGAGATAAGAATGTATTTTTTTTTAACACTTTTCTTCAACTCTAATATACTTGATTTATGTAGTTGAGATTGTGGTTAAGTGAGGTATGTTTAAAAGCATGAATGTACTAAAGCTGCTAGCTGTCCATGGTATAGCAAAAAATTCTGCTATGCTCTGTTTTGGGATTTCAACTAGTCCATTTCATCCCCATTTTTTCATTTGCATCTTTTGCTCAGCCAAAGTGATTTGTTTGTATAAAAAACTATTGAAAACAAGGGACAAAAACCAGCCATCTTGTGAGCTTTAACTCTTCATTTAATTTGGTTCCAACAAGCTATTAAAAAGCTGTCAAATGTCATTTTTGGTGAAAATTTCAGCCATCTTGTGAGCTTTAGCTATATTGCACATTTCTTCATGCTAATTGTGCTAGCATTTTTTTACATGTAAAATCTTAGCAATTTCAGTATTTGATAGTTTTGGAGAAATGCTATATATTTAGGATCTAGTATGGGGTTAGGATGCTTCATTCATAGTTTTGCTAGTTTTTTTTTTTTTTTATTGATAAGTGCTGAACTTTAATTTCTATTTGTAGGACAAGATGATTAGACACTCATTGTTTTATTGGTTCCTTTGTTTCTTGGACTTGATACATTTGAGAAGAGCTACATGTAATGTGGCTTCACTTGTGTTGATGTTTGAGCATGGAATAGAGTTGGATAAAGTTGAATTGTTTTGCAATACTGGGATTAAGTGATGGAGTAGTAGTGAGTTTGTAGAGCATGATGTTAGGTTTCTAAAACTTGAATGTATTGGGTATGAATTAAGTTTGTACAAACAAATGTAAATTTTCTTAAGATTTTTCTTTTATATTATTGTAAGTTTGAACTCCTCTCTCTAATGGTTGGATATATTTATTTTAGTTTATATTAGATATGATTATTTTTTGCTCAAAGAGCAGCTTGCAGATTTTGTAATTTTTTTTTTTCTGAAATTTATTAACATTTGCCATGAATGTAATTCATGTCATAATACTTTTTACTACCATTCATGGTTTGTGGGTAAAAGTTTTTTCCGGCCTATTGTCTTTATGGATAGTATCAACTTTGCACTACAATGGAGTGGATGGAAATATTAATTGCCACGAATTTTTCATGTTATACCCACAATGTCAAGTGGTGGGAAAAAGTTCGTATTTGCCATGAAATAAAATTTTGGTGAAAAATGATTTTTGTTCATGGATTATATGCCACCAACATCCCACCAACAAAATTGGTGGAAAAAAAATATTTCCCACTTAAAATATACTTTTTTTCACCATATAGCTTTGTGGCAAAAAGACCAAAATCTTGTAGTGTCTTGAGTCAGACTCTTGAGCAACACAAGCTCCTGTAAAGAAAGCAGGATATTAATCATAAAACGCATGTACAATATTATCAAAAGAAGACATCCCTTTGTAAGCAGGAGATAGAATTCAACTACTCAAGAAAGGATTTCATTTCTCCAGTCTTTTTTTTTTTTTTTTCCCTTTCTTGCAATGTGAGTAGAATTCATGGGTTTTTTTTAATAAATAATGTCAATAAAAGTCATGATATCATATAAGGAATAACATATTCAAACAAAATATTCTTAGATATTTTAGATGAAATTACCATGAGATACTTTACAACATTAAAGCAAGCTTGTTAATATGAAAAGAATAATTTTGTAAACTTAAAATGTTTAAGTGCATATTTTATTTTAAGAAAAAAAGGAATAAATTTAAAATTCATATAAAAAATTAATAAAATTTTATTTACAATCAATTTTACGTACTCTTTATACATTCTATTAATGTGATTAGTTGCGGTATTTTTTTAATATAAACTAATTGATTTGATCAATCACATCAAAAGAATATGCAAATGGTATGCAAAAATGAGCTGATGTTGTAGAACTCTTTTTTTAATAATAGACTCAACTTCATTTTTTTTTAAAGAGTGTGATGCTTACACAAAAATTGATCAAGTGAATATGAAAACACTTAAATAGAATAAAAGTTAATTTCGATTAATAAATAATCCTTGACTAATTAAAAGTTCATATTTACCTTGAACAGTAGATTTTATCTAATCAGGATCAAAATATCTCATATTTTAGTATTTTACACTAAAATATCCCATCAAATGGAGATAACTATATATCTATTAATTATTAAGAGCTTGGATGTTGGTTCATTCATTGGCTAATTAAGCGGGAGATGTGATTTTCTGTTATTTTAAAATATTTTCGTGATTTCCAAGTCTTCTAGCTAGACAGACTAATCAAGATATATCTCTGTAATACTTGGTTGGTTGAGATTGAAAGAAGAGACGTGCATCAAATCTTAATACGTAAATACATATACATTTAAAAGGCCTCCATCGGCTACACATAGGAGAGAGGCAGGGCTGAAGTTTGGAGAAGTGCTGAACAAGGAAATACAGAGACTTATTTTTTTTTACAGGTAGTTAAGAATATAAGAGCATTATTATTAGATTAATTTTTTTTAAATATAAATTTATATATATATATATCAAAAAGAATTTATCATATTTATCAAAAATAAGAAAAAATATATATATATATTATCTTCAAAAGTGAATAATAAAATGGTAAAACTCTTTAAATTTAAAGAATTCTATTTACTTTTGAAAATAAAAGGTATTTTTATTTTTTTTTTACCCACTTTACTTATTTATTTATTTTTAATCAAATATGAAAAAAAAAATTTGATATGTATGTAAATTTATATTTTTTAAATAAAAAAAAATTGACTAATCTAATAGAAGTACTCTTAAGAGATCATCCACCATTGCATTAGTTCCCCTAGACAAAAACTTCATGCAAATGGGTGGCTTAACACCTGCCAAAGCCAGTATTGAGCTTGGCAGAGTCCAAATCCCATCACCACAAATCAATCCAGACGCTACTGCTGGTCCAAATGCATCTGCCTTCGCCTTGTTTACCTTCCTCCACACAAATAAAATCAAGCTCCCTACACACGTCAATGGGGAAGTATGCTCCAAGAAAAAATGGTATTGCCATTGCCATTGGAAGGGGAATAAAGCTAGCCTTCTTCTTTCCAACTAAATCCCTGATCCCGTTTATTATTATGGCTGCCAAAAAGAAAACATAACAAAGTGTGAGGCAATGCTTGGGCAAAGCCGAGAACCCCTCAACCCCTAGGATAGACATATTGCGGTAGATGAGCGCATTAGGAGCCTGGTATTGTGAATCAGGAACTCCAAGATCATCGAAGGCCTTGTAGAAGAGCCAAAAGACACATGGAGAAATAATGCAACCCATTGCGGTTCCAATAATTTGACTCACGAACATGGACCTGGGTGAAGCCAATGTCATGTAGCCTGTCTTAAAATCCTGCATCAAATCAGACGCTGTGGAAACAATGTTCATCATGACTCCACATGCTGCCAAAGCTGCAAGAACCCCACCATGAGAGGCCCCTGCCCATGCCCCAATCGTAGATATGGCTAGCTTTCCATATGTGGATGCTAATGACCAATCTGTCAGACCGCAACCATAAGCATTACAAAATGCTAGTGTTGGCGCTGTTATGTATATTACCACAATATAGTACCACTTGAGCTGGCTGAAGATGTGAGGAAGTGTGATAATGGATATAATTGCTATGGGGACATAACCGGCAACAGCAAGCCATGTTGGAATCTGGTCCTTGAGAAATAGTGCTGTCCGACGTTGGTCGTCATAAGACAGAGAGGGAGGCAATTCAGGGGAGGATCGGCCTGATACGGGAATAACTGTGCCCTGTTCTTTGTTTGATAGTTGCTTATACAAACCATATAAATCAGAGTGACTGAGGACCTTAAAAATTTTATAGAGACCATCACCAAGGATCATGGCTATAGCTATGAACACCTACGACAAAAAGAAAGAAGCAGAAGTTCATCAATTATAAACCTTTCAATTTCAACAGTAACTTAGGTTTGAGTATGAAAAGATGAGTTACCCTGTAACCTTGAAGGCCATGCAGGCTGCTTGCGCTAATATCTACAGAGTACCAAGAGCCCTTTCTTGCATCTATCAGTGGCCACATAAGACCCCATGAAAGAACAGCTCCAACAAGAAGAGATATGTTGATTAAATATGGACAGATCATTCCAACGCCAACATATGTAGCTGAGAAATCGAAGTAAAACCTGGTTTTTTGCAAAGTAACCACAAGTCTTTAGCATTTATTTGAACACCTTGTTGATCAGTAAGCAATGACCTAATTGCTGATGTTTATTATTCAAAAGAGAAGGTTGGATGGGGGGCTGACACGGCAGTAGAAACAGCTTACCACATATTTAAAATAAACAACTATAATTAAATATCCTTGCTCTATATTTATTCAAAATATTACAATAAAAAGTAGATTTATATTAAATATATCCGCATTAAGGGTGAGTTATGTACCTGTTATCAAAGGCTTTGAGACCAAATGTAGGGAACTTGGCAAATCCACAGCCATCACCTACAGTAAAAAACCATTGGAAGAAGCCCCAAAGAAAGCTAAAGGAGAAGAACTTCCCCAATGCTCGCACTTGTTTCCTGTTAAGAAAGAACAATAGAAAAATTATATCCAAAGATAATATGTCAGCGATCCTAATAAGTGCAATGTGTAGAAGGGTCAAGGGCCAAGGCCTCACTTTGCTAGCTTGGCACCCTGTGGAGTGTGGAAGCTGTTGATAAGGTGGGCAGCTGCGGTACCACTTGGATATATCAACTTGAAGTCTATAATCATAATCTGTACAAATCACACATGAGTGTATTAAAAAACAGTATGGACATTTTTCTATAAATAAAAAAACATAAATGGACAAAAGATTTAGAAGTTGGAAAGACGAGATTGATTGAATGTTGATGTTGTTTTATACCACATATTCACAGTTCCACATGCATTGCAATTTACACCAGTAAACCCCTCCCACTTATAAGAATGTCAAAATTTTATGGAGTTTTCCGTTTTGTTCAGTAAAAACCTTATCGGGTACATGACGAGAGGTGAAATATACAATAAATGAGTCATCATCGTATATAGGTCAAAACGTTTTTATATACATTAATGGCGTATGCGTATGTACTCTGTACGCCACCAAAAATAAGGTTTGTGGAAGTCTATATGTGCTTAAAGAATCTGTACATAGATGAAGAGATTATTTCGTAGACTGTATATAGGTCAACAAAGGGCCATTGACAAGCGTTGGGTTGTTAGCATGTTACCTTTCGAAGAGGCACCACTGAAAACAGACCGAGAAAGCTAACAACAAAAAGAAACCCAATCATCCATCCCAATGTTGGATTCTTAATATTTTGTGCATTGTTAGCCTCTGTAGATTGTTTGGCAACAACTTCACTCATTCCAAAGAGGTAACTGCCAAAGCCACCTGCTCAATCAAACAAAAGATAAGATATATATATATATATATATATATAAGTATAACAATTTGGCATGGAAAATTTATTTAAAAGGTTGACAGGTGCCTGCTAATTTGATTCGGTTTGTAAAATTTTAACAAAAACTCCTTTACCACTTATTTTGTAATTATCTCATTATCTATTTTGGCAAATGAATATTTCACTTTGAGTCAAAGTTTATAATAGGCATGTGCTAGCATATGATATTAATTATGGTGACAAAGAAGTGCATAAAAATGTGTGCAAATAATGCCATCGTGTACGCAAAATTCCTAGAATGCGACAGACATAGGGGCAGAGCTATTGTATAGATATAAAAGGGCAATTATGGATCTTTTGGGGGGGTTGTTTTTTATTGTTCATTCTTCTTTGAAAACAATGCTAGTTCTCTTTTGGGTTGTTTTTATACATCATACTTCCTTGACAATAATTCTAGCTCTAGGATATTAGGTTTATATGTGTATAATAAAAGAGGGAAGGACAGGAAACATATGGCCAGTTTTGTTATTAGAAAGGAATGTCAATGTGCTGGTTCTCTCATTCCATCACACTAAGATGCACTTGACATCCATTGCCTTATGACTCTTATTAGGTTAAAATAAGCAGCAACATGTTGCTGGATACTCCACAAGGTCCAAATTAGTTTTAACATTTAACAGGGATATGGAGATGTAATAGTTCATACATGTAAAACAATTTTTTTTTTTTTTAGTTTATATTGAAACATGTAAAACAATATGATGGATAGTCTATAGAACAAAAGTAGGGATAGTTGTCTTTGGCAGTAACCTTCGCCAAGAACAGAGGCGAATCCACAATCTTAGAGGGCCAAAATGAATATGAGGCATGAAATTAAGGGCTGGTTTATTTTTACAGATAATATGAGATAAAAATTAAAAATTAAATAAAATATTGTTATACTATATATTTTTTTTAATCAAAAATGATATATCTCTCGAATTTGTGTCCCGAATGGTAGTTTTTTTTTTGCTTAATAATTAAGTAAGTATTTTTAAATGATGATATAATTTTTTGAAAAAAAAAAATGTAAGAATATATAAAAAATGAATGAAAAAAAATTGAGAAAATGAAAAAAAGAATAGTCTATTAAGGAGATCTTTTGTACATGTATGTATCACTATTCTTTTTTAATAATAGTTTTGTTTTAAGATTTGAAAAGGTTAAATTATTTATTTTAATTTATATAAAAATTTAAAATAATAATAATAATAATGATAAAATAAAATAAAATTATTTGAAAAGGCAAATCAGACCTAAGATTGATAGGATCATGAAGAAGATTGATAATTTCTTTTTGAAATCTAAAGAGTAAAATGATTAAAAGAAAAAGACGAAAGAAGATTTGTATGTATGAATGACCAACTGTTATCAGGAGGGGGTATGTGTCTCCTTCTAAGCCCAAGAGTCCGATAGAAAACAAATAACATCTGTTTTTCGTTTACTGTTTTTGTGTTTTTTAGTTAGGTTTGTTGGTTTTGTAAATACTGTTTGTATAAAAAAAAATTTATTAGAGAAATAATATCTTGAATGTAGGTCTATGAAATCTGAGTGCCTTCTTTTTTTGAAGGATGAGATTTTAGTACACTGCTTATAACAGTAGTTTTAGTCTCACAGACTTTCATCTGTAGAGAATTAGGCTACGTTTGGCATATAAAACACTCTCAAATATTTTCAAAATACTTTACTATTATTCATTACTTTTTTATTACCTTTTACCTATTTTATTACTATTTATTACTTTTTTATTATTATTTAATATTTTATTATTGCTTTTTACTTATTTTTTTATTATTATTCATAACTCTTTTCAACATTTCTCAATATTTAAATCTAATCTTAGAAGTTGCATTCTAGATATAATTAGTTGACTCATAATTTTAATTTTATAAGTCATATTATAAATTTCAGTTTTATGAAATAATATGGTAATCTATTTTTTTAATAAAAAAATATAGAAAACAAATAACATCATGGTCAAATAAAGTGGTACAGCCGCCACTGTGGTAATATTTGACTTATAAGTTTAAATGAAGAATATAGTTCTTCGCCCGTCATATAAAAGATTCAGTTAATTTAAAATCAATCGCCCTTAAAGAAAGTATTAAAATATAAAATAAATAATAAAATTAATTTCTTTTCGTTAATTTAGGCTCCATTTGAATTCATAAACTATCTTAACTTATTTTTATTTTATTATTACATTTTTTTAATTTTTCATATAAAACATAAATTTTTATATATTTTTTTCAAATTTTAATACATATTTTTTAAATTATAATTCAAAATTTTCAAGTTTTAAAATAATAATAATATTAAAAAATAAATTAAACTTATCTTAAATCATCTCTGTGAATCTAAACAAACTTTAAAATTTTAAAATAAATAATAATTTTACCTAAAAGGGAGGGATTGATAAGGACATGCCAATAAATGATGAGTAACGATATCCTTATCATTGTGTACTACTTGTTTATCACTTTTATACTACTTGTTTATCACTTTTAGTGTATTTATTTTTTTATTATTTAAAAAAAAATTTAACATTCTTAATTATTAAGAAAAAATTTTAAAAAATTATAATTTTACTAATAATTATTTTCTTAACTATTAAGTAAAAAAAAAAAGAGGTAGAAGAGTGGTAAATGGGTAAGAAATCTATCATTATTGATAAATGATACCCCTCCCTACCACAACCGCAACCAAAAAAGATAATAGCACTCTTAATAGAGTAGCTAAAAATTTACTTTTTGTAAAATTTAGCTCAAATTTAGCTAAAAGGTCAAAAATCACACTCCAATAGAATCTTTAAAATGAAATTTTTTTTAAAGGATAAATAGTATTTGCGTTACATATAGCGCAACACTGTTCATCCTTCAAATATTATTTTATTATTATTTTTTCTCTATCGCAGGTGCTCTTCAACGGTCGTTGCGGTCTCAGCTAGATTCGACCTACTGCCGGCCAACGTTTGACACACCGCCGCCAGCATCATCGAAATCAGAAGACGCCGGCGACCAAACCCCTGTCCATCCCAACTCCGATCGACCTCCGGTAACCTCCCACGCACAGATCGAAGTCCGAAATAGGTTTCGGACTATTTGAAACTCTTTTGACCCACCGCCGGCCGTTAACGGCTACACTGCCGACATTGCCGGACTTGCCTCACTCCGGCGACCATCTCCTAAAAATTTCGTCTCCGGCGAGCCAATCGTCGGCTCCCACGCGGTTCTTCCAGCTCCGGCAACTATTTTCTAAACAATCCGATCTTTTTTTTAATTTGTAAAATAAATCTATTTAAAATAAAATATGAATATTTTAAAAGATGTATAGAAAAAATAAAGATGGTGATGAATGGTAAAATATAAAAGTGAATAGTTAAAATAAAAAAAAAAATAAATTTTTTACTCTTTAAAATATATAAAAATTAGCTACTCCATTGGAAGTGCTCTAACATCTGTTATAATAGATGCCATGCAAATGCATATTATCTATCCATCTCTATCGTTTGAATTTGAGTCACGATTCCATTTCGTTTTAGCTTCAAATACATGTAACATCATCTCCAAGCTTGTTGATTTTTTGATAAGTGGAATTGTTGATGATGACTCTGGTTCATGACTTGGTTTCCGGATGCTCTGTTTGAGTTTTGAATAGCAATAGTAATTATCTTTGGATCAGCTGTTGGTACTTGGTAGATCGCTTTGGCACGGGATCATGATTGTTTCGTGCTGTCTCCAAGTCCAAACCCACACACCACAACCACAACGAAAAATAAAGAGAGACTAGAAGATGAAAAAAAGTAAAAGAACGCCTCGAGCAAACGTCTCGACAAATTGGACCGCCAACTTGGGAGTTCACGCATAACAAATTAACTTGTATCAAAATGATGATTAGTGCTCCGGAAAAAAAATACGTTATCATTGATCAACGTTTCGCAAATTAGATCTCAATCCCTAATTCTTAAAGAAAACATCCCGGAAAATGAAATTCTTAATGATAGTTATAACAAACGTATCACGGAAGCCAAAGAGAAATGAAACGAAAGGAGATGCACGTACCGCTGAAAGCGATGCCGGAGGAGGCAACAACGCAGGTCTGTATGATGGTGTTCTCTTGCAACTTGGTCCAAGTCTTGACAAAGAAGAAACCCAGCAGCCCCGCAGAGACGTTGAGGGATGGTATAATCCCAGTCGTAAGGTTGAGCTTCATGACGATGAAGGTGAAGAGAACCCGTAACACGAAGCTTCCCACAAAGGCCCTCAACGTCAGCTGCTTTTGCCATGGAGGCACCTCCTTGCTCGAGAATACTTTCTCAATGGACAACAGTTCCTTGTCCTCGGCAGCTGCTTGATCTAGTCCTTCTGCGGAAACGGTTTGCGGATCGGTATTGGAAGTATTTTGATTCCTATTTTGCTCACCTCTGGTCGCCATCATTCCAGATATTGCCGATCTTCGTTTCGAATATCGGAGCTTCTTTTGCGGTCACTCTCCCCCGTGGCTCAAAGCGTGAAAGGTATCCTTTATACTTTTTCGTTTACTTGCGACGGAAACTCTTAACGGCTTTACCAATTACTATTCGAGCTAGGGCTATTCTTCGACCCGACCCGACCCGATACGACAAATTTCTCGACTCGAAATAACCAGCTTCCGATTACCAATTAGCCGCTTAGCCCGATTACCCGATTTCCTCCTCTACTTCTTCTTCTTCCTTTCCAAAGAATTCAAACAAAAATCCCATTTCAAGGGAATCCAACGTCCAAACATCCCAAATCAACAAATCCCATTTTCAAAGAATCCAACAAAAATCCCAAATCAACAACTCCCATCTCCAGAGTATCCAAACAAAAATCCCAAATCAACAAAAATTAAAGAAATTTAGAGCACAAACGAAATACCCATTGCTGAGCAATTTCCTGATATCGGTGATGATGGAAGCTTGGTCCGCTTCATGACTTGGTTGCTGTTGCCGCCGTTCACACGAGCCACGAGTGGAGATAGAGATGGACCGGCTAAGGGATATCGAGCAGTTGATGGAGAACCGGAATAGTAGAGAAATGTTAGGGTTTGAAATGGGGAGTAGACTGGAACGAAGAGAAGAGAGAAATGACCTAATGAGCCGCGCTTGGTTGTTTAAGGTAGACGCTAGTGACGGGAAGCTTGGTCGGCAAAGTCTAAAGGTTGACGTCGGCGATTTGAAGTGGCAGCGAGAATGAAGCGAGAGAAAAGAAAATCGAAAAGAGAGAGGTCTGCAAAGATAAAAACAGAGATAGAGAGAAATGGGATTGCAAAGGCAAGTTTATCGATAGAGTAACGGGAATTCCGTTTTCGACATTCGGTCAATCGGGTTGGGGCAATCGGGTCGAAACATTTCAGAAAATCGGGTCGGGTCGAGCGGATGGTTTTTTTGTTGACCCCTAATTCGAGCTCCTCGTCTGCAAGCACAATGAATAGCTTATTGGGGTTCTGCGAAAACAACCGCATTAAAGTTCCTGCAGAAACTGAAGCAAACACTTTAACTAGTGAAGATGCAGTTATTAATGGTGATTGGTGGGTTCACGTTGGATTGGAATGCAAATACAGAAATGCTATAGTCACAGACGGTGACTCCCGACTAGAAATTTCGATCATGGCTTTTTATTTTTTTTTCATTTTTTTTAATTTAATGATTAAATATATGTTTTATAATAATGTTTTAATATTTTTAATTTTTTTAAAAATTTAAAAATGTTAAAAAAATAAATGAAATTAAAAGAAAAAAATTTAACACAAGCGGGATTCCCATAAGGGAATTATCGTCTGTGATTATAGAACTACTTATGCAAATAACAGCATGTGCGATAAATGCGAAGGGTCCGGTGGGACGTGAGGGTTCAGTACTGATACCTCAAGTCACTTTCCTATTGTCGTGTGATCGAAGTTTTTACATTGCATTTAATGCAGCATCATTCCACCTGTTTAGCATTTAATGAGGTGTGATATTTGCCTAATTTCTTATCAATATGTATCAGGTGTTGTTTTCGTCCCCTCGGCTCAGAGTTGCCTTTTGCTGTGGGTGCCTGACTCCTGCCACGTTGGACAACTTATGATTGGTCAACCGAGTCCATACGACTGAAGCCTGGGGATGTGTTATTTGGCCGGGTCTCCTCTCACAAGGAGTATTTGCAAAATAATTCTAAAAGAGAAGTTGGGGTCGACCGACCCCCTTGAAAAAAGTAACTCGTCGTTGGAGGTGGGGGTAGCCGACACCGCCCACCCCATCGGGATCGTCAGGTTCCGACAAGTTCACCTCTGTAACGGCGACCCATGGCAACCTTCGACAGAGCCCCAGCAGCCTTAAACTCGAAATGGGTCCATTACGCTGGTCCCGATGGGGTGGACGGTGTCTGCCACCGTCGATTCCGACAGTTCCGTTAGGCTGGGGGCCAAATCTCCCTAAAATTCATTTTCATTTTATTCTTTTATTGTGTTTTTTATTATGTTTTTATTTTTTTATTGTATTTTTTATTGTATTTTTTTATTTTATTTTCTTCATTTTATTTTTTTATTATATTTTTTATTATATTTTTTATTATATTTTTATTGTGTTTATTGTCAAAAAGCATCCCAAAATAATTGGGTTGCTTTTGACGCTGGGAACAGCGCGACTGGTCCCCAATGTCACTCTTTTGAAAAATTTAAATTAAAGTAATAATTTTTTATAATAGAGGGTACAGTTAGGTTGAACCCTCCAATATGGTATAAAATCACTATTACTTTAAAAAGTTTAAATGAAATAAACGGATAGAAGAAGGAAGATTTAATTGTTCGTATTATATTATTAATAAAATATTAACGTTATGCATTCTTCCAAATTGATATCTAAGGTTTTAATAGTTTTACAAAAATCATATGTAAGAGTTATATATATAGTTTGGTTTATTAAAAGAAAATTGTTATTCTTCCTGCTTGTGGTTAGGTTGTTACCGCTGTGATTTATTTATTTATTTATTTAATGATAAGAGTATTTTTAAATAATATTGTGAATTTTATTTTAAAAAATATTTTGAAGTGTTAAAAATATGTATGAAAAAAGAAAGACAATTTACATTAGTGCTTGAGCGGCCCCAGCAATTTCGCTCAAAAGACTCTACAATTCGACTTTGGTTTTGGAGTAGGTAGGATGTTTGGGAATCAAGAAAGTGGGGACATAAACAACATGCACGTAAAATAGAGGGGGGCTGGGGAGAAAATGAAGAAAAATTATAGAGTGAAGTCCACTCACTCTCACATGTTACTGTTTATGTGAACAGTAACATGTGAGAATGAATGTTTTGAGTATGGCTTCACTCTAGCACTACTCAGAAAATAAAAATGTCAATATGGAACTCGCTCTTTTGTATTTGGCCTTCGATAATTTCAATCATAAACATATAAATAATTTGCAATACGCCACATGCGTCACAGCTTTACTTGATTAAGGAGCGTCACTGAATGAATACCATTTAAATAACTCATGTTAATTTTGGCAAAAAAAAAAAGAAAATAACTTCTTTTATGAAAAAAACTACTCAACTTCTTATTATTCACATAATTTCCACACACCACACTTTATTTTATTTTATGTTTAATCAAATATTTAATATATAAATAAAAAATAAAAAAATTAAATTAGTTTAAAAAGAAAAAATTCAAAATTAAAATATTAAAAAATTACAAAATTACAAAAAGTAAAGAAAAAATAAAAAATGAAGTTGTGTGGAGGATAGAAAATTGTGTAGAAGTCCTCCTTTTTTTTATTCTATTCATTTTTTTTAAAACTGATCAAAAAACAAAAAAGGTAAAAAAGGCTAAAAGAATTTTGTTATTTGTAATAATTAATCTATAAGTCTCGCTACCAGCGTCGATATTGGTCGGCTTCAGCCTCTCCTAGCTCCTTCGTTTGAGGTGACCCATTTGTAAAGATGTAATCAAGTGGTGGGGCACTCATCCTCGCAAGGTGGATCAACTGGCCGTGTCGAAAGCATCAAATAGTCCTACTTTTTTTTATTTATGATGATCACTACTTTTTTTTTTTTTAGTGATCAATGACTTATATAGTTATATATGTTTCTAATTACAATGTAAACAATAATCTTTTATTAAAAGATTACTGTTCAAAAGTCAAATTAAAAGTACTTTATTTTATTCTCACCACTTTCTTTTCCTCATTTTCAACAAATATGACGAAAATATTTTTGGTAAGTCTAATGTAAGATTATTTTGGTGTTAATTTTTCGTCAAACTTGTAGTTTTTATCAAATTTTAATTTTTTTTTTAGAATTGAATACTAGCGCTCTAATATTATCATTATCGACTAATAATATTGATGTGGCCGTGAAGCTTGATCTTAAGTGGAACGCGTTTCAATAGAAGCATCTCTTTTGAAAATAAATAATGCTACATACAACTGTGAGGTGCATAAATGTTATGTAACCGCTTTGAAAATAAGTGGGATCCACTAGTAAAAAGTTAATTTTTTTTTTAATGTGATTTTTTTTTTCATTTTTTTCAAAATGATTACAAACGATTACCCAATTTATGATTGCATAAATATTTTCTCTTCGAAAATTTCAACAATCCCACGTTTCCATGAATCCATTTCGTCGAAGGCCACCAGTTTCCTTATGACGCCTACAGATAGGAAGCATTTCCTTAATTCATTTTCTATACACTTGCTTCCAATCTCTCTCCATCTTCTCTCTCTCTCTCTCTCGCTCTCTCTCACAAAATGCATACCGATCATCATCTCTTCCGGCCAGCTTCGGCCACTTTATTCTTCATCTTAATAGCAATAACGTCCTTAGTCCAATTTCCAATACCATCTATGCACGCTGTTGATGATGATGAGTACCTCAACTGCAACGAAACCTTTACATGTGCGGGAATTTCGGGCCTCGGTTATCCTTTTTGGGGATCAAATCGATCAGAATATTGTGGGTACCTGGGTTTTTTGAGTTGAACTGCAGCACCGATGTCCCCCTGCTCAATGTCACAGACATGTCTTACCGAGTCCTTGGAATCGATACCACTTATCAGAATCTCAAGGTTGCTATAGTGGATTACTGTATTTAGAAGTGGCAATATGTCACACGACCCGTTAACCCAACACGAACATGACACAATAATAGCGGGTTAGGGTTTAGTCTTAAAGGGTTTCGGATCAAAACGGGTTGACCCATTATGACACGATTGCTTAACGGATTGATAACGGGTCAACCTGTTTTGACCCGCTATGACACGTTATGACACGTTAAGAAAGTTAAAATTACAAATATACCCTTACATTTAAAGGTAAAATTGTTAGAATCTTAATTTCAATATTTTTATTGTTTATATTATAATTTATATTTGTAGTTTGTACTATAATTTTTATAGATATTGTGATTTTAATATTTGTACAAAATTATGCTAAGTTTAATTAAGTCAAACGGATTAATTTTGGACATATTCAACATATTTACATAAACAAGTTGAAACATATCATATTTTATCGTGTTAATTTATTTCGTAATATTCACTAATGGGTCATAACGGGTTGACACGATATGACACGTTATGTTAACGGGTCGTGTTAGGATTTAAGATTTTGACACGATAAGCTTAATGGGTTGGGTTAGGGTTGACTTATATAATATAATATACATGTCTTGACAAGACACGAACACGATCTGTTAACACGATTTGACATCCCTAACTGTATTAGTAGTGGCATGAAGCAAAGCTACAATGGAAATGGTGAGAGGTTGAAGATAATGAACCGTATACCAGAATGGAGAAAATGCTCAATTGTATTAAATAATCTTGTGATTACATGATCTGTACAGCCATATATAGACTACAATAATGAAATAAAATAACAACAAACAAGGAATATTTTGCCAACGTAGAGTAACAAATCCTAACAGAATTTACACGCTTTTATTCTCTTTTACATATTTGTCTAGTGGAATCGTAGGTACCTGAGTGTGCAATTCTTCATTCTGTTGTGAGTTCAATAGCCCCCCATAAGATGGAGAGTAAATATTAATTACTCCCATCTTGAGCAACAAACGATTGAAGGTAGGAGAGTGAAATGGTTGGATCAAAAGATCGGCCAACTGAGCAAAGGAGGAACATGTGCTGTGGAAAGTTGCCCAACCAAAATTTGATCTCGAATTAAATGGAAATCAAGCTCAATGTGTTTCGTTTGCTTGTGAAAGACCGGGTTTATAGTAATATGGAGGCTTTGAAATGTCAATACCCAATTCATGAAGGAAATATCGCAGCCATGTTAATTCACAGGATGCTGCTGCCATCGACAAGTATTCAGACTCGACGGACGATCTGGAGATGGTTGCTTGTTTCTTGAATTTCCAAGAAATGAGAGAATGGCCCAGAAATACACAAAAACCAGTGGTTAATCGCCGTGTATCGGGGCAATTTGCCCAGTTAGCGTCCGAATAAGCAACAAGTTCAAACTTGGAGGTGGCAGGAAAGAAGAGACCCTAACCCAGCGTCCCTTTGACGTAACGCAACACTCTGAGTATGGCATTATAATGACGAACCCATGGCTTCTCCATGAATTGACTAAGAAGATTGATGCTGTAATTGAGATCTGATTTGGTGTTTGTAAAATATAGTAATTTCTCAACTAATTTGCAATACAAGCCAGGGTCATGAAACTCATCTCCATCATCTTTAGTCAATTTAATGTTCGGATCCATGGGAAGGGGGGATGATTTTGCTGCAAGAAAATCAATTTCGAACAAACTATTGAGAGCGTATTTACGTTGAAAAATCTGAATTCCCACCTTGAAACTTGCAACCTTTATGCCAAGAAAATATTTGAGGGGGCCGAAAGTCTTAATTTTGAACTTGGTTGCCAAGAAATCCTTGACTGCATCACTTGATTGGGTGTCAGAGTTCATTAATATGATGTCATCGACGTATTTGAGAAGTGCAGTGAAGGATGTAGCCGTGTGCTTGGTGAATAGACTATAATCTGCCTTGGATCGGATGAATCCAAATTCAGCTAAAGAGGACGACAATTTATTGTTCCATTGGCGAAATGCTTGCCGTAAGCCATAGAGACATTTGTGTAAGCGACAGACTTTGTTTGCTTTGGCAGATGGGTGGCCTAGACGAGGTTTCATGTATAGCTCTTCGTCAAGGTCTTCATATAAAAATGCATTGTTGATGTCTAATTATTGGAGATCTTAACCCTTAACAGCGCACATTGCAAGTAAACAACGAATGGACACCATTTTAGCAATTGGAGAGAAAGTTTCATGAAAATCGATACATTCGCGTTACGTGAATCCTTTGGCAACCAGCCGGGCTTTAACTCATTTAATTGACCTATCGACCTTGAATTTGTACTGAAAAATTCATTTGTATGCAATTGGTTTCTTTCCAGGAGGTAAATCAACTATAGACTAAGTCTCATTAAGCTCAAGTACAGTGAGCTCCTGCTTCATTGCCTCACGCCATATGGGAGATTTGATGGCTTGGGAATATGTTGTGGGTTCAATGTGAGTGGAGATTGTGGTGGTGAAAGCTTTGGACGTGGATGAGAGAGAGTGATAAGAAATAACAGATGAGAGTAGAAATTTTACCTGTGATATTGCGGAGGGAGGCAGGCCATAGACTTCCTGCTTGGATGACAATTGGTGAGAGGTGGAGTTAATGGCTTGATGACAATGGAAGTTTGTGAGATAAGTGGGAGGTATGCGGGGACGGTTGAGTGACGTGTGATATTTGGAAAAGTTGGAGTCATGTTGGTTGGAGTGTTTGTGGTTGTGGAATTGTCTGAAAGGGTTGGGATGGGTGGGGAAGGTGAAGTGTTTGTGGTCGTTGAATTATCTGGGAGGTCTGGGATGAGTGGGGAAGGTGAGGTGTTTGGAGTTGGTGATGATGGAATGTCAGGGGGTATAATGAGGAGAGTCATAGGGTGAATGAGGTAAGTTAGGAGGTTGAAGAGATGGTTGTGGATGCTATTTGAGGGGAAAAATGTGTTCGTGAAATGTTACATCGCATGAGAGGAATATTTCTTTGGTGTGAAGGTCTAACAGTTTGTATCCTTTGACACCGTTGGGTATCCAAGGAATAAACAGCGGTGAGCTCGGACATCAAAATTGGAGCGGGCATGGCTGGGGGTGGAGGCGAAGCATACGCAACCGAAGACTTTTAAGTGTGAGTAGGATGGTGGTTTCTGAAAAATGAGTTCAAAAGGAGATTTGAAATGGAGAATTGGGGTGGGAGTTCGGTTTATCAAATAAACGGCAGTGGTCACAAAATCAGTCCAATATTGTATGGATAGGCCAGATTGAAATTTTAAGGCTCCAGCGATGTTGAGAATATGCTAATGTTTGCGTTCAGCGAGGGCGTTTTGTTAGGGTGTTGCTACACAAGTGAGTTGATGCACCATACCTTTGGATTGATAAAATTTTGGCATGTTAAACTCGGCACCATTATCAAATTGGATTGTTTTAATGGTGATATCAAATTGTGTTTCAACAAGAGAAAAGAAATTTTGACGTGAAGCGTGTGCTTCGGATTTTGCTTTGAGTAAATAGAACCAGGTGCATCTAGAAAATTGATACACAAAAGTGAGAAAATATTTGGTGCCATCATATGTGAGTTTGATTAAGATCCCAAATGTCAACTAAAATAAGATCAAAAGCTTTGTTGGCTGTGACATCAGATGATGGAAAGGGCAATTTTTGATGTTTTGCAAGCATACATATTTCACAAGGATTAACAGAAGGAGCCGTGAGTCTGGAATTATTTTTGTGGATGTCATTTAATATATGTTGAGTCATGGATGTATGTCCAAAACGGTAATGCCATAAAGTAAATTCATCAAATTTTGAAACTATAGAAGTGTTTACAGAGTTGTGATTCAAAGTATGAAATGTGGAAAACAAGGCAGATCGGGTCTTGAGTATTGGAGGTGGTATAAGCCATTAATCATTGTCCCCTGTCCAATCATTGTCTAAGATGAAAGGTCCTGGATAAAACATGAATTTGAAAAAAAAAAATTAGATAACAATTGGAATGAGTAGCCAAATATTTGGCTGAGATTAAGTTGAATGAAAAAGCAGGTATACATAAGACATTTTTGAGAATTAAGGAAGGAAAAATTTCAACATCACTAATGTGGGTAGCGACAGTAGTGTTTCCATTTGGAAACTTGATGGTGTGAGAGACAAAAGAAACATTGTGGGTAAATAAATTGGGGCTACAAATCATGTGGTCTGTAGCTCTAGTGTCGATTATCCAAGACGTGGAATTTAAGAAGAGAGTAGAGTGTGTGCGGGTGGAAAAACAAGAGGATATACTTGATGCAGGAGAAGTATGAACATCACTGGCATGGTTGGCTGAAGGCTTGACTACAGAGGAGTGAGAAGGCTGAAGTAAGGCAAGAAGCTGACTATACTGCTCCTGAGTAATAGGTGGTTCATGATCGACTCTGTCCTGTTCAAGAGAAGAGTGATTAGCAGCAAAATTGGATTTAGTAAAAGTGGAATGGTTCTTATGGCCTGAAGGGAAGCCATGTATTTGTAGTATTTGTCTTTGGTGTGCCCTGGGATTCGGCAATGTGAGCAAATGGGGAGATTTGGGTTGGCTTTGAAGCACCACTCCAGGGAATGTCCAGAAATGTGACAATGAGAGCAAAACAAGCATTCCTTGCGAGACGAATTTGGAGAATGATGGTTAGGTTCTCTAGTGGTCATCGCAAATGGTGCTGGAGAGGAATGGAGTTGCCGACATCGTTCCTCTTGCTGAATAAGAGATAGAACACAATTCAATGACAAAAGATGATCATTGAGGAGCCCTAAAGGTCTTGTAGTTTATGATGCTTTTGTAAAAATGGCGAAGCAGTGTTTTGAGTGTATGACTAGTATAGTCTGGGAGGATCAAGCCATGGCGCCAGAAAGGCATCATCCTATGGGGTGTTTTTTAGCGTTGAACCTTGATGGATCTTTAACTTTGGATAGTATTTTTGCGACCCCTATAGGAATTAGGCGACACCAATAAAAGAAGATAAATATGGGGTCAGTTTCGGTTTGGTCCTAACTATAAAGAAGTAAAGAAGGAATCAGGGTTATGAACTTGAGGGTCTTGTATTTTGTGGTTTTGGAAGTTATTGTATAATATGTTAAGAGTTTCAGTGATGTATTGATTTTGAGACATTATGTAAAATGATACAGCTTATGTGAAGTGAAGTAGTTACCATGTGATATTTTGCAAAGTTTTAATTCTTTGTACATTTTAATTTGTTATGAAACATTTCCGCTGCGAGATATCATGCATTGATAGTAAGATTAGGAGAATTTACATTAAACTTGACATGAACATAGGGATAAGTGGCCTAGTGTCACATATCCTGATGCTGCCAGGTACATTAAATTCCAGACGTAGTTGGAGGTGTCACACCTACAGTTATGAAATTTTAGTTTTAGACATGGTTGGGGAAAGAAAAAGACGCGTCAATAGTAATGGAGTCTCTCATTCAAGTGAAATATATTTTCCAAACTGTATTTATGATAAACTTGAGAGGGTTTTAGTAGTACTTATTATATGCATTAAGGCCAAAAGTAATGGAGTCTCTCATTCAAGTGAAATATATTTTCCAAACTGTATTTATGATAAACTTGAGAGGGTTTTTGTAGTACTTATTATATGCATTAAGGCCAAAGAAAGAAGACATATTACAAAAGATGATAGTAGTGAGCTTATGGTGCATTCAAACCAATCCTTCATAAGTACAGCCATCCATGGGTAGGTGATAGAGATGTTGGAAGGTACCCTTCAGTCCTTACAACTTCCACCAAAACTATCCCCAAATTTGCCTACAATAGTCAGCTCAAGATTAATCTTCCACAATTTCGTAATCATTAGTAATTCTAACTTTCAAATTGTTTGCAACTGCCATCATGATAGTGTTGCATGTTGATCGAGAACTCATGTAATTACAATATTGGTTTGTAACAATTGGATGATAGTGGTATGATCACATTGATCATATATCTGTGTCACAAGTCCATTGTCTTCAAAAAACTTGTACATCCTGGCTACTTCATCACAACTTAATTAAGAAACCTGTGTTGTTTTGTCTCCTCTCCCATATTTTCATTTTTAATTCGAAGCTTCCAGGTATTCTTTTAAGTTTTATTTATTTGAGACTCTCAATATGAAGACTTTGTTAGGTTTGACCCTTTTAATGCTTTTTTGTTGTAGATAAAACATCAAATCACCCATAATGCCATCACTATTTTCCTCCAAACTTGCATTTTCTTATACTATTTTCCTCCAAACTTGCATTTTCTTATATATATATATATATATATATCCTCAAATTCAATTTTACTATTCAGGTTGTTCGGTTCTTGTCGTATCAGATATCCGACAAGGTTCAAGAAAGAGAACCTAAAGACCAATCCAGCTAGTCTTCCCCCCCCCCCCCCCCCCCAAAAAAAAAATCAGCCCTCCAATACAATGCCGCCACATCATCCTATTATGTTAATAAACATGGCCTTTCCTACATTTGATTACTAAGCCCTTTCCCAACCCTCTCACTAGTTTCCCCAATTCGTCTTTCCCAAGTTCAGCAATCTCATCCATTTTGTTTGGCACAGAATACATCGAGAGATAGGAAAACATCTTATTTTTGTTCTTAGTATTTGAAATGCCATCGTTTTTTTTTGTGTGGTTGTTTTCATGATTATTCTAAAAGAAAGTCTAATATTTTTGGGGATCCACATGCATGAATATGAACTATAGTATTTGCATACCAGAAGCCTTTGAACTTCTGTTGGAGTAATCGAGAAAGTTTGTTATTTGTAAACATAATCTGAACATAAATCTACTGGATTAAGTGATTGGTAGCCTAACTTTTCTTTTCTTTTCTTTTTTTCCCTTTTTTTTTTTGTTGTGACCTTCAAATGAACAAGAATAGTCTTCATTAGAAGTTCCTGAATGCTTATTGCTTTTCAATATTAGTTGAAGATGATATTTCACAGACACATGGGCTTGAAGGTGGGGACATGGATAGGTTTCAGAGGTTGGGGGGTGAAGGTGGGGGCGACGATGGGGTCTATAGGTTTGAGTGGGGAAGATGAGTTGTGAAGGAAAAATAAGCTGGAGACATGTCTACTTAAAAAATCACTATTTTTCTTACGTCTCACAACTTGGTTGGAGGGCTACTTTTTGTCCAAAACCAACTAGGCTGCTCAGCAGGGTTTCTCTTCAAGAAATGGGTATTGATTGTTGGATCTTGTATTTTTTACCGCGAATGCCAAGATCTCTTGTCAAATCCATGTAAAAATCTAACAAATAGAGCATACCTACAGTAGTCATTAGATAGAAGATTGCAACAATATATCGGCCTTTCACATCCAAGATTCACTCTCAGAAAAAAAACTCACAATAATAGAAAGAGGATATGGAGTGTGGACCATAACTTCTACATAATATTCAGAATTTCAATTTTTCCTATCATAAAAATATAGAATTATATGGATTCTTAATGAGTCTATACACATGAATTAGGCCTATACCACTTTATGCTCATGGTCTGACCAAAATCATGCGCTTCTAAAGATATATTAATGACTGATTTTGTCATTTTATTAATCACATTTATTGGGCCTTATAGAAATTAATATTATTAAAACCTTATATAAAAGCAATTGTATATACAATATAAGATTCATAATCTACGTAGTTTGAATTTAAATAATGCAAACATTGATCTTTGGTCGGCAAGTTCTGTTTAACACATGCAACAATTACAATGAATGGTACTAAAATAGCAAAAATGAGAAAGCAAAAGAAAAATCACACAAAGATTTAATGTGATTCGGTGGTGTGTTTACATTCACAAGAGCGAGCGGTAACAAATCTCACTATGATAAAAAGTAGGGTTACATCCATTGCACAGAAATCATCGAATCTTGCTGACTATAGCCAGAGCACATCTACTGCACATAAATCATATGAAACAAATAACAATTAAAGTCACAAAACCAGAAATAGTTAAAGATTACAAAACCAGAAACAGTTAAAAAAAATTGAAAAGGCTAAAGAAATGCAAGAAATAATGACTTAAAATAGGTAACATTTACTGGAACATTTATGTTTTTAAAACTTGAATACTCCACATATCTGAGTTGATAGATTACTTGATGGATTTGCAATAGGAGGCGTTAAAGGATATGCATGCTCTATCCCTTTTCCTTTCTCCATCTATAGAAAATTTAGTTGCATCCTCATCCAAAATAATTAAGATTTATTCAAAAATAAAACAAATAGTAGAATACAAAGAGTTCTATTTTATTTCTGTTGCATCATTGTTACTATACAATTTTATTTCTTAGATTTGTTTTAATAATTTTTACATTTTTTATATAAAGAGAGTTCTATTGAGGTATTACAATCAAACTAACAAATAAAAATAAATATTTCATTTAATTTTCTTTCAATCTCAATCAAAGGTTTTTTTTTCCTCTATAAAATAGTAGCAACAAAGGTGTCCTAAAATTATTTTAGAATGTATATAATTCTCAATCAAATTTAATTTCTAAAAACTTTCACTACTACTGGCCTTCAAAAGCTAACATTTTTATGGCCAATAGAGGATTTCTCTGGGTTTCAAGCCTAGCGAATAAGAAATAACAACAGAAAAAGAGGTAGTAGGGATATCTTTCAATTTCAAAGTGAATGGTAGCATTTTCTTCTTGCTGTTTAAAACCTCCTCCTCACAACACTGGATAACAAGAAAGCCGCCACTTATAGATAACAATTTAACACAAACAATAACTCCCAAAAAATAAGAGGCAGAAGCAAGTAAAAAAAAAATGCTTTAGAGCACTCACAATAGATTCTACAAAATCAATGTTTAGCCAAATAATAGCCAATGTGTCAACGCCCCCGTTCACGCTTGGGATCGGACACAAACCGAGACGTCGGAGATAAACAACACAAGGAAGTTTACCCCTCGTTCTTATTTACGTTCGAGTATGAATTTAAAACTAAACGCAGTGAATAGGAAATTTTCGCAGCAAAAAAGGTCAAGCCATTCTAAAATCAGGCAAGAACTTAAAATTTTGCCTTATGTCACATGGTATAACAAATTTAAGATCTCAAAATAAACTTCATATTACTAAATATCATTAAGTGTATCAGTCTCCAAAAATATATATATACTCTCCCAAAACATCGGGAACCTCTAAGATCTAAATAAAACGTAAGTAAACATCCTCATCCAAACGCTGATCTCACGACCACGTCAACAGGTGGGGAGATCACTAGACCAACAGTGGTCTAGAGAGTCTTTATGAGTCTTATAGTCGTCGACGTCATCTTTTCCTACAACAACTTCTATCATCCCCACAAGGAATGATAATAGAAATATAAAGGGGTGAGATTTCGAGAAATTTCAGTAAGTATACAGCTATCTCAACAAAATCATTTCAAGCATACATATCAGTGAATAACAAATAGAACATGTGTCATGCATATGAGACTAATGACTTAGCAAATGCATATACTCATGAAGATTTTCATAAAAACTTGACTTTCTTTCAATCTTGGTTCATATACTTGCTTTTCATAAAAATGGTTCATCATATATGAAATTCTTTTGACTCATGCTTTAAAAACCATTTTTCGTAAAAACTTTTCGTTTCTTTCATCATTTCTTATCTTAGACGCCACTTATCATATTCATTTCATTCTTTGACTTCGATGGTAGTTACGTATCGCCTTCACCATCGTCACATCAGTCATAAGGGAGTTACATATCGTCTTCCCCATCATGTCGTGAAATTCTTATCAGTGATACGGGAGTTACGTATCGCCTTCCCCGTCACTGTTCATTTTGGACACCTCACGATTCCCCTATGCACCGTGTGCTCCCCGCTAGTTACTGTCACACCCGGTGACCATGTCAACCTAGGTGAATACATTTCGCGCCCTTTCGAGCTTTTTGTCACTCGGGGATTTCTCTCCGAGCAACTACAAACTTTTCATATGGTGAGGCTGAGACCAATATCGCTTTTATGGCACCCACTAGCATTAGCAGCGACCACGCTCCGGACACTTTTTGGAGCCATACATAGTTCGCTGACTGTTCTTCGTCGACCTAGGGGCTTTCACTCAACTTTAATCACTCCTGAGTGAATAGGGAGTTCCACTGGGGCACTACCCCGTCCCAGCCTTTGGGGTTCTTATAAAAACTTAATTCTTTTCTTTTCCTTTGAAAACATGTTTGACTCCAAAAACATGATTTTCGTGCTTCATGCATGTGACATGCAAACCTTTAACGCTAATCATGCAAAAATTCGAGACGAGCCCGAGTGCACACTTAGCCATCTTCTTTCATAAGTCAAACATCACATCATTCAACTCACCATTCATAGATAGCACATAATTGGGCTTAATGAGCTGAGTGGGGTGCTCGGCCTCCACCCCTATGGTTGGGCCGAGACCCTCTTTTGTTACTACCTAAGGTTTCTTCCTTCTATTTCCTTCCACATACTCACTAAACCTTAGTAAGATTAACTAAACCATTTTAGCCTCACTAAGAGAGGTTGACCGAACCCTATTGTTTTTAGGATTAGTAGTTTCATCACTTTTCCTTCCATCAAAATAGCACACTAAATCATACATGTGAAACCGAAACATCATGCTACGGAATCCTCCAAATTTTTCATGCTTTTAACTCTCTCCAAGTATTCAAGGCTCAATCATTATATAAAAGAATAGTTAATCAATTAAAAACTTAACCCTAAAACCTTTAAAAACTGAAACCCTTATATGTACCAATCCAACATTTTTCAATTCCAAACTTTATCTTAACATGCATGCATTTTGTCACCATTTTTCATACTAATCATGTTCTCTTTTTCCTTTATATCAAAGTAACTAAATGCACCAATAAAAATGTAAATCTCAAGCCTAGAATCATACACCTTACTAAGTATGGATTTATCACTAAGCATACAATACATTTCTTTAAGCATTCATCCTAGCATCCCAATCATCCAACAAATATTATCTTAGTCACACATGCATTTTCTTATCACTATATACCATATCAATATGCTTCTTTTTCCTTTACATCAATTTAGCTAAAACCATTAACATAATATAGATTCAAGCCTACAATAACATATGGACTAAGCATAGATTTTTAACTAAATAAACAAAACATTTCTTTCAAGTGAACCTAGCCTAACATCTCCAAGCACTTAACAAACTTAATCTTGGTCATGCATGCATTTCTACCATCATCATACATCATATCATCATGCTTCATTTCTTTTGCAACAACTTAGCTAGATCCACCAACATATTCAAATTTCAAGCCTAAAGAATTATATGGATCAAGCATGGGTTTTCTACTATAGCAACAAAGCATTTCCTTTAGAAAAATATAATCTAGCATTTCCATACATCCAACAACCAATACAAACACATTCACTCATTACATATACAAGAAATGGTAAGATCAAGATAAAAGTGCACTTACAATACTCCAAGTAGCAAAGATTTGCTCTGAAAATATATAAAAATAATCCATTAAAATAGTTTATAAGCATATAGTTCAAAAGAAAATATTAAAGATATAAGCCTTGGTGTGTGCATGTGATTTAACCTAACTTTCTATTCTTGAAATAGTTTAGGTTTTTGCATTACCTCTTCAAGTAGTCTTCCACTCAAGAATGCTTGCTTGATTCTATTGAACTTAGGGTATTTTGGTGCTTAGAAGATAGAAGAATAAGAAGCAAAGTGAGAGTGAGATGGGAGAACTTGTTGCTGTGTGTAGGGTGGAGGTGTGTGGGTGAACAAGTGAAACAAACAAGTGGGAAAGAACAAGGGCATAAGCCATTCGGCCAAGTGAGACTCTAGGCCCTTAGGCCACTCATTCCCTACTTTTTAGGTTGACATTTGATGGGTTTGAAAGATACTTGAGTGACTTCTATCACTAGATCACATCATGCCTAAATCTAGATCACTTTTAGGTTGAAAACTCTTCCTTTTTCTTCCTATGGCCGGCACATGCATGGGCTTCAAGCCCTCCGTTTCTTTTCACACACTCCTCACACACTCACCAATCACCTCACAAGTCATTCCTTAAGATTTTAGAATCAAAACTTGAGGGAATGGGCAAGCCATACTTGGCTACACCCTTTCTTGGTTTCATCCGAAACCATCTCAATTCTTCCAGGGTTTCCTTTCTTCTCTCATGAGTCCCATCAATCACCACTCAACCTTACACTATTACACACAAGTACAAGCCACTCCTACACAATATCATATGTCCTTTCACCTAGATTTGTCAAAACTCTAGGAAGACCAAAAACAAGGCCTATGGTTTTGCTCACCCAAATCCTCTTGTTTTCTTTTTATCTTCTTTTCCTCTTTCCAATGATACCACATCCTTCCATCACTTGTCAATCACCTTGTCACACCTTCTTACAAGATCTATCAATGGTCATTAATCTAGATTTAGATGAGATTGCATGGGAAAACCCAATGAAGGGTTCGGCTAGGTGCTTCCACCGAAACCTCTCTTTGTTCCCATTTCTATTTCCATCATATCTTACAAGTGTCACTCACCTAGATATGGCATGCTCCTAGGGAGACTAAATTGGAAGACTTCTTCATCTCCAATAATAGTCACCTCACTTGTCATCATCACACCCTTACAAGTCAACACATATCTCTAAGGATCTTCTTACACAAAATCTATCTTTTTGTCATGTCAAGGATGGGCTTCACATTGGGAAACTCAAAGTGAAGCAAGGTTGGCTTCCCTTCTCCACTTCACACGTAGACTCCTTGTTCTCCAACCAAGGTTTCTCTTCCCAATGACACAACCACTCCACTTGTTACTTGTCACACACATCTTCCAAGTGATCTCCCTACACACAAATCTTCTATTCTTACAAGATCTAGTACAAGTCAACCTTTTAGATTTGATATCCACCTAGGGAAACTCAATTGGAAGACTCTTCCTTGCCTTACACGCCTACCTAGTTGGCCCATGATAAGAAAATCTCATCTTGGATTTTCACACTTCTTCCTCCTATAAACAACTAATCAAATCCTCCAACTACTAGTATTTTTTTCCTCCCACTTACTAGTCTTTGGAGACTTACTAAAGCTTTCCTAAGGTGACATGTGTCTCCATGCATGGGTTTGGTTGACTCATGGATCATTTTCATGGACTTATGGGTTTTGATACAATAATTGGGCCAATATCCTAAGTCATGCTTCCAAGGCTCAATTTTAAGCCCAATTTCAAGTGCTTAAATAAATAAAATACCTCCATCACCCTTATTATAATTAATTAATTAAAATGAAATAAAACATGAAATTCTGGGTCGTCACACAATGAGCATGACTATGAGGTTGCAACAGCCTTAATAAATGAATAGTAAAAATAACTTTTAATTATTTGGCTCAACAAATATAACTAGCCCATTGGACTAGTCAAATAATTTTTTGGGACTAAAATATTCACTGCTAGCTATTATTTGGCACATAAAAAAAATAAGAAATCTTTCCAGTTTTCGTCTTCATAAAACTCCTGAGTCCTCTCTTTAATATTCAGTGTAAAGATTAATAATTTTACTTTATTTAAAAAATAATAATTTCTTCATTTTTACAACCATCAACCATTAGGAATAATATGAACTTAGAAAAATAAATGTGTATTTTTCAATAATGAATAAATATTTAAATTACAATTGAAATTAAAATAATGAAAAGGAGAAAATTAATGTTTTAATAGAATAACTATTGGTTGCTTCCTCCAACAAGCCAAAAGTGACCATTCTATTCAGTGGTAGGAATAGAAATATCACGGCCATTACCTTCCTGAAGTGTTTGAAGTTTAGAACTCCGTTGTTGGCAATAGTATTGGCACGAGAAGGTAAGTCCATATACTGCACAACTAAATCTTGGCTATAAATTATTTCTGCATTCTCACATTCAGGCTCATCAACCTTGTCTCTTTCCACTGTCATACCATATCTACCATCTATGCAGCTCATAACATGGGCATCCTCTGATTTAGCAGCAGCATGATCCAATGATGTTTCAGCTTTGATCACAAATTTAATGGCTTTATCATCGCAGGTTGTGTTATTTGTTAAGGAAGTTTAATAATTTGCAAGTTTGGGTTGTCCTAGTCTTTAGAAGTGTCAGTAAGTTTGTTTCTATTACCTAGTTAATAGGAGTTTGTTTTTAAACGTTGGATAGTGTCTATTTTCATGTTGCTTTCAGTTATGTATTAGCCTATTTATAGGCTGTTTGCTTATCAATGAAAGCTGGAACAAGTTTATCCTCTGCTTTCTCTATATCATCTATTTCCTACCTTTATTGTGTAAACACGTCCTTTAGTAATTTGTTTCTATCAGTGGTATCAGAGCAAGGTTGAGTTCCAAGGAGAAAAAAAGTGAAATTGATGGCTTCCAAAAGTTTTGTATAGCCAGCCACTCCATGCTTTGATGGTCACTATGATCATTAGAGCATGCTCATGGAGAACTTCTTGAGGTCCAAAGAATATTGGACGGTTGTTGTTTCTGGAGTAGCAGAACCAGCAGTAGGTGTTATGCTGATAGATGCACAGAAAACAGAGCTTGAAAGGCTAAAGTTAAAGGATCTTAAAGCAAAGAATTATCTATTCCAAGCTATTGATCGCTCAATCTTGGAAACCATTCTTTGCAAAGACACAGCCAAGCATATTTGGGATTCCATGAAGAAGTACCAAGTTACAACAAGGGCTAAGAGGCAGCAGCTTCAAGCACTTCGTTCAGAGTTCGAAATACTTCGAATGAAGTCAGAAGAATTAGTTACAGACTATTTTTCAAGAACGATGGCAATCGTTAACAAGATGCGGATCCATGGTGACAAGACAGAGGATGTTTTCATTGTTGAGAAGATTCTTCGATCCTTGACACCACAATTTAATTTTGTTGTCTGTGCTATAGAAGAAGCTAATGATGTTGGTTTACTGTCAATTGATGAATTACAGAGTTCTTTGTTGGTTTATGAGCAAAAAATTAACCAGCAGGAAAAAGAAGAACAAGCATTGAAGGCCATATCAGAAAATCACTCTACGCCTAGTAGAGCTGATAGAGGACGAGGAAGAGGCAGAGGTCGAGGTAGAGGAGTCAAAAACAACAATGATCATGAGAACCAACAACAAAATCATCATCATCAAGAGAGTTAATTTCAAGGAAGAGGCAGAGGACGTGGAGGCCACCACTCAACAAATTATAGATCAAAGTCAGCAGACAAGTCCAATGTTGAATGTTTCAGATGTCATAGGTATGGCCATTATCAATCAGAATGTCAAACTAATTTGAATAAACAAAATGGAGATCAAACTAACTTTGCAGAAAAGGAAGAAGAGGTGTCTCTTTTGATGGTGTGTCACGTGAAGGAAGAAACTAAACAAAACATGTGGTATTTAGACACAGGCTGCAACAACCACATGTGTGGAGAGAAGGACGCATTTTCTGACTTGGATGAATCCTTTCACAACTCTGTTAAGTTTGGTGACAGCTCCACAATTTCTGTTATGGGAATAAGAAAGGTAACAATCCAAATCAAAGGAAATTCCACCCACACTATCGCTAATGTTCTTTTTGTGCCAAATTTAAAGACCAACTTGCTTAGTGTGGGTTAGTTACAAGAAAAAGGATATGAAAGTTTTATCAAAGATGGAGTGTGTCAGATTCAAGACGCAAAGTTAGGCTTAATTGCTCAAGTTAACATGACAGCGAATTGTATGTTCCCACTTTATCTCCACAACACCGCTTATTCGTGCTTCTCAGCAAAATTAGAAGATGAGGCATGGCTATGGCACTTTTGCTATGGGCATCTGAATTTTGGCGGATTGAAAACACTACAACAAAAGAACATGGTGACGGGACGTCTTTAATTATAGCTTCTTCTCAAGTTTGTGAGGAATGTGTTGTTAGCAAACAACACCGTAACCAATTCCTACAAGGAAAATCTTGGAGAGAGAAGAAGGCATTGGAGCTTGCTTATTTCGACATTTGTGGGCCAATAACACCGCATTCTAATGGAGGTAAGAAATATTTAATTACCTTCATTGATGATTATAGTCATAAGATATGAGTTTATTTTTTGCAAGAAAAATCTGAAGCTTTTGTAGCTTTTAAAAGTTATAAAGCGCTTGTTGAGAAAGAAGTTGGCAACCCAATAAAAGTTCTTCGCACGGATCCCGGTGGAGAATATAACTCACATAAATTTGTAATTTTTTGTGAGAACCATGGAATCAAGAGACAACTTACAGCAGCCTATACACCCCAACAGAATGGTGTATACGAGAGGAAGAACCGCACTATTATGAATATGGTGCGAAGCCTTTTGACAACAAGTGGCATTCCAAAAAGTTTCTGGCCTGAAGTAGTTAATTGGAGCATCCATATATTGAACAGAAGTCCCACACTTGCTGTTCAAAATATGACACCAGAGGAAGCATGGAGCAGAAGGAAACCTGCTGTAAATCATTTTCGGATTTTTGGGTGTATTGCCTATGCTCATATTCCAGATGAGAAGAAGAGGAAGCTAGATAACAAGGAAGAAAAATGCATTTTTCTTGGTGTTAGTGATACGTCAAAAGCTTATAAACTATACAATCTAACACCATGAAAATTGTCATTAGCCGTGATGTGGTATTTGATGAAAAAGGCACATGGTCATGGAATCAAAATGATGTTAAAGAAAGAATTCTAGCAGATTTTGATGATGAGGAGAAAGGGCAGCAGCCTATGGAGAATGAACAAGAAGAGGAAGTCAGTCAAAATGTTCCAATAGCTGATCAAAGTCCACTTGTAGCTGAATCACAAAGGCCTCAACATGTTTGAAGAAGACTAGCATGGATGACTAATTATGAGGTAACTGGAGTTGACCAAGGTGATGACCCACTTACACATTTTGCTCTATTTTCAGATTGTGATCCTACCATTTTTAAAGTGGCTGTCAAAGCGAATGGAGAAAGGTTATGGATGCTGAAATTACAGCCATTGAAAGAAATGATACATGGGAGCTATGTGATCTTCCAAAATGGTAGAAGACAATTGGTGTAAAGTGGGTTTACAAGACAAAACTGAAGGAGAATGGTGAGGTTGACAAGCATAAGGCATGCTTGGTAGCCAAGGGTTACAAGCAGGAGTGTGGTGTTGATTATAAAGAAGTCTTTACTCCGGTTGCAAGACATGACACAATCAGATTGGTGATTGCTATGGCGACTCAAAACTCTTGGCCTATCTTCCAGTTGGACGTGAAATCGGCATTCCTCCATGGAGATTTGAAAGAAGAGGTATTTATCAATCAACCTCCTGGTTATGTAAAACTTGGCAATGAGCATAAAGTGTATAAGTTAAAGAAAGCTCTATATGGATTAAAACAAGCTCCACAGGCTTAGTATAATCGTATAGAAACTTATTTTTTGAAGGAAGAATTTCAAAAATGCCGAATATACTTTTTATAAAAATTGAAGATGGAGGAAAGATGCTCATTGTTTGCTTATATGTAGATGATTTAATCTACACTGGAAATAATATAGCCATGTTTGGTAGTTTCAAGAAATCCATGATGGCTGAATTTGAGATGTCTGATCTTGGTATGATGCATTATTTGCTTGGCATTGAAGTGGTGCAATCTTCTATTGGAATTTTTATCTCTAAAAAGAAGTATGTGAGAGAAATCTTGGATAGGTTTCAGATGAAGGATTGTAATCCTGTAAACACTCCATCCGAGTTTGGTATGAAGCTAAACAAAGATAATGGAGGAAAAAAAGTTGATGACACTCTTTACAAACAAATAGTGGGGAGTTTAATGTATTTGACAGCAACAAGACCTGATATAATGCATGTTGTAAGTGTGATTAGCAGGTACATGGAATGTCCTACAGAGATTCATCTCTTGGCTGCAAAAAGAATTTTCCGTTACTTGCAAGGTACTAAGGAGTTTGAGCGGTTCTACAAGAATGGAGAAAAGTCAAATTTGTTTAGCTTTACAGATAGTGATTATGCAGGAGATTCAGATGATTGAAAAAGCACATTTGGGCATGTTTTCATGATGGGGACAGGAGCTGTTTCATGGTCATCAAAGAAGCAACCTATTGTCACGTTATCATCCACTGAAGCAGAATTTGTTGCTGCAACAGCTTATGCTTGTCAAGCTATTTGGCTAAAGAAAATCCTTAAAGAGCTACATTTCAAGGAGGATGGACCAACTCAGATTACAACAGTTTAGCAATAAAGCTTTCAAGAAATCCAGTTTTACATGGTCGAAGCAAACATATAGATGTGAAGTATCATTTCTTAAGGGATCTCATAAATGATGGAGTCATTAATCTTTTTTACTACAGAAGTGAAGACCAAATTGCTGATATTCTAACCAAGCCTCTCAAGTTTCCTGCATTTCAGAAGCTAAGGAAGTTACTTGGTGTTTGTACCAATGTTTTTAATTTCGTACCGTACCGGCCGGTACATACCGTACCGGAGCAGTGGCCGGTACAGAAATGGGGTCTGTTTCGTACCGGCCCAGATTTAAGCCGTACCGGCCTGTACCGGCCGGTATTTCAGCCGGTACCGGATTTGAGAATTTTTTTTTTTTTTTTTTCATTTCTTCCTATTTTTTTATCCTAATTTAGACTAGATTATTTACATATATATTAAAATATATAATTGAGACTATTATTTTGAAATATAATTTATATATATTTTTATATATTTAATTTTTTTTTTATGTATAGACTATTCCGAAACGGTACACGAAACGGTACCGGTACCGAAATATTTCGTTATAGTGCCTTGACCGGTACGCTTACCGGTACGGTATTCAAAACATTGGTTTGTACTTCAAATGTTTCAATCTGAGGGATGGAGCTTCAAATTTTAACTCTTATTAAACTGGATGTATGTCTGGAACATCAGTTTGAGAGAGGGATTGTTAAGGAAATTTAATAATTTGCACGTTTGGGTTATCTTAGTCTTTTGGAGTGTCAGTAAGTTTGTTTCTGTTTACCTAGTTAATAGGAGTTTGTTTTTAAACGTTGGATAGTGCCTATTTTCATGTTGCTTTCAGTTATGTATTAGCCTATTTATAGGCTGTTTGCTTATCAATGAAAGGTAGAACAAGTTTATCCTCTGCTTTCTCTATATCCTTTGTTTCCTACTATTATTGTGTAAACACGTCCTTTAGTATTTTGTTTCTATCAGTTGCATGAATTGATGTGGCTATTTCCTCCTCTACATCAAAATCAGCTACCATTGTTTCGTCTGTGGAGTAGGAAGATAAAACGTGAACTGCAAAATAACAGAGATTAAGCTACATCACTTTGGTATAGAAATGAATAAAAGGTGATGTCACATGGAAACAAGTATCAATTCCTGTACTTGGGCTATGCCTTGCCTTTATTAATAAAATGATTGCTTACCTATAAAAAAGTGAAAACAAAAAAGGTCAAAATGCTAATTTCTAGCAAGGTTTTTTTAACCTATTAAGTAAGAGCATTTTGTATTTGCCTTAATTATTGTCATTATGTAAGACAATATGCTTTATTTTTTTAAAATGCAAATTAACAAGCCCCTGGACAGGTTACATACATTAGAAAAATCATGTGTAGAATCCCAAATAATATGTGCACATCCTTATTAGAAGTGATCCAAAAGGTGCACCTATTCCGTAGTGTTACAAGGACTTACTGCATGGTGATATCAATATGGATGGATCCATCCCTCTGGATAAAACAGCGCATACTAAATCCATCTCATTTACTCTCAACAATGAACTAAGCTCAGGAATTGATTATACTCTGTTGGTCCTCTAGGGACAACACAAACCATACGATCATTGTCTCCATGCTATGTGTCCTACAATAAATTATTCAATTGAATCATTTTAGTACATAGGCCACCCAGGACATAATAATCTTGTAAGAAACAATAACCAACTTTTAGTACATGTGCATGATTTCTTGTCTTTAATTCCTAGCTCTTAGAATGTACTTAGGGGCTCTTGTATACTTCCTGTATATTGGGGCTATGCCTTTTTGCATTTATATCAATACTACTCATCTCTTACTGATAAAAAAAAATATCACCAACTTAAACAATCATCAATACTACTCATCTTTTTTAAACGTTTGATTAGGTCGTTCATTTTTCTTTTTGATAAGTAAAACTAAATTAAAAATATAAAAATAAAAATGAGGCATGGCCAAAGTACACAAGCAGCATACCTGAGTAGTGGCTCCATGCCGAAAAGTGCAGAAAATCAAATAAGAAAAATAAAACCAGTTGAAATACCTCATCCACACAATCTAACAATCTCAAGAACAAATACTTAAACTTAGGCAAAGAAAGCTTGATGCCATCGAAACTTCTGAAGCTTCTTTGCCTCCTAAAAGATGAGACAAACAGGTACGCATTTCATTTTAAACATATCTTTTTCTTTCTCTTTTTCTATAAGAAGAAGTTTCATTAGAAACAAATGTATAGACAAAGCCCATGTATATAGGAAGTATACGAAACAAAACACCTAAGTACATTTTATTAAACGGAAAGCGACATCAGAAAACCATGAACAGAAGATCTGTTAGTCGTTAAAGCATAAAACCAAAACAAAATTTAGTTGTGCAGTATATGAACTTACCAAAAATCCATACGCATAGAGAACATGTATTGCATACCTGGCTACTCAAACAAAATCCTTCTATAGAAATAATCTTCGTGCCACCCACTTCCAATAAGGATTGCAATCGATCCCTAAACTTGTACTATGTGCAAATAAAAAAGGAATAAACGTGAGAAATTTCTAATGCTCTTAGCATTGTGCATTCTCTAAAAAATGAATACAACTCATTGTGAGAAACAACTAGATTATCCATTACATCTAGAAAAAGCTTTAGCCTCATGATATAATGCTTTAGTTCCATAACAGACACTCACCACACACCCTATTGAGATATGGCTTGAATTGAGTTCAATTAAGTGCATCAGACAGTTCTCGCTCGACCCTCGCTCGAGTGGTAGTTCGTGCAAGTCTCAACCCGTGACTTCGCTCAACCCTCGCTTGACATCCTGCTTGAGGGAGGCATCAGACAGAGACTTCGCTCGACATCTAGCTTAAGCAAGATTCCAGACAGAGATTTCGCTCGACTCTCACTCAACGGCTCGCTCAAGCGAGAGTCAGCCCTAGACGTTCGCTTTACCTCGCTTGAGGTTTCGCTTCGAGCTAATATCTTCTGTACCAGGGTTTGCGCTGTTTAGAATAGTGTTTTGTTCGAGCGAGAGTAGTCTCGCTTAAGCGAGATTCGGCTTATAAGAAGACTCGCGTTCATTTGAACGCTGAGCAGCTGTGAGGAGTTCCAGAAAGTTTTTGTTTTAGATTGTGAGTGGAGAGCTATTTGTAAAGGTTTGAGAATTGTGAGAGAGAGCTCTGCAACTTATAAGTGAGATTGAGTGTTTCTAGTGTAAGAATCACATGGTTCAATCTCTGTACTCCATCTCTATTGTTATAGTGGATTCATTGAGACTGACCCAACAGTGGACGTAGGTTTGTGTTAAGCCAAACCACTTCAAATCTTGGTATCCATTTTTGTTTTGCGTCTTTTGGTTTTAATTTTCTCTTTATCGCATCCACTGCTGTCACTTCATATTTGCTGTTTGACAAGCCCATCCCCAACAAATTGGTATCAGAGTGTTCTTGAGCTCTATGAAGATCTGAAGGAATGGCCTTAGTAAATTTTGAAGTAGAGAAATTCGACGGACAGAACAATTTTAGTTTATGGAGGATCAAGATGAAGGCATTGTTGTGACAACGGGGTCTGTTTAATGTTCTAGTGATTACTGGTAAGTCTCCTATACCGTCAAAGGACAAGGAAGAAATGGCTCACAGTACTATTCTATTGTCACTATCAGATGAAGTTTTGAGGAAAGTTGCTGAAGAGGAGACTGCCGTTGGTTTGTGAAACAAGCTGGAGAGCTTGTACATAAGGAAATCTCTCACTAACCGGTTGTATTTGAAACAATGGTTATACACTCTCAAAATGATGGAAGGTATTTCTATTTCTATACATCTAGATGAATTTAATAAGATTATTATGGATCTGAAAAATATAGACATTAAGATTGATGAGGAAGATCAAGTCTTAATTGTTTTGTGTTCATTGCCTATTTCGTTTGATAATTTTGTAAACTCAATGTTGTATGGTAGAGATACAATCTCCTTGGTAGATGTTAAGTCTGCTTTGAATTCTAAGGAATTGAGAACAAAATTTAGGGGATTAGGCATGGATGATCAAGTCGATGGTTTGTTTGTGAAATGTTCCTCTGGTGATAGATCTGGATAGAGATGTTCATGGAAAAGTAGGGGTAGTTCCAGTAGCTCTAGATCTAACAAGAAAAATGTTAAGTATTATCATTGCCATAAGTTTGGTCATTACAGAAGTGAGCATCCTCGATTGAAAAATGTGGAGGAAGAGGAAAGTTCCTCTAGTAGTGATGACAGCGAAGAAGATGACAGTTAGTCTTTACTTCCTTGAGGGCATTACAGTAGCAGTTGGAGTATCCTCACATGTTTCGGATTCAGATATTACTCGCATGCTGCATATGTGAGTGTACCAGATAGGTATGGTCATTTATGAGTCGGCAGCTTTTACTTGGTGTGATCAGAAGACAATAATCTTGAGTTTTTGTTTGCATTGTGTTCTTTAAAAATAGTGTAGAATCAGGTTTCCTGCAGTATTTCTGAGATACATCCTGTGTAAAGTGGTGCTTTTGTTATACTCATATTTGTCTTATGATCATTGGAAGAGTTTGGCTTTGTCTATCTGTTTCTTTTGTGATGTGTTTAGTGTTCAAACACTTGAGAAGACAAGTGATCTATAGACAAGAAGGTAGAGCGTTACTCAGACCATATAGTTTATTTTCACTCCAATGGAGTATCTGAATAGAATGAGGTGGGTTCATGTTGAGTCCACAGTTTGCTTTATATTTGCCAGGCTTGTCTACAGATTGTGGCTAAAGCGGTCAACTATAGCTTGCTATTTGATGAACCTTCTCTCATTTCATTCCATAGGAAAGATGAGAGAGTTATAGCAAGAAGGTGGAGTTGCTGGGAGAGCTTCATAACAGAGTACGTGTAGTAGTCTAGATTATGCTTTTATGGTTGAGTATGATTTTGTTTATTGGCATTGGTGCACAGTAAGAGCAGGTCTACAGTTGGTAGATAGAAGAGGCAGTTTGGCCACCTTTTGTGTATGCTCATGCAGGCTTTATTGGGTTCTTACTTTGGCTGAGAATATCTGGCTGTCTTCATTTGTATTCAGATACCGTTTGTTCAAGTAAGCAGTCTGTATTGTGGTGCATTGTCGCTTGTGTTGGGTATTCCCTATGAGGAATTTGTGGGTCTTTTGAAATTCGTGGGGCTTGTGATAATTCAAGCCAAGGTGGAGATTTATTGAGATGTGGCTTGAATTGAGTTTAATTAAGCGCATCAGACAGTTCTCACTCGACCCTCGCTCGAGCGGTAGCTCGAGCTAGCCTCAACCCATGACTTCGCTCAACCCTCGCTCGACATCCCGCTCGAGCGAGACATCAGACAGAGAGTTCGCTCGACATCCAGCTCAAGCAAGATTCCAGACAGAGACTCTCGCTCGACGGCTCGCTCGAGCGAGAGTCAACCCTAGACATTCGCTTGACCTTGCTCGAGGTTTCGTTTCGAGCTAATGTCTTCTATACCAGGGTTTACGTCGTTTGGAATAGTGTTTCGCTCGAGCGAGAGTAGTCTCGCTCGAGCGAGATTCGACTTATAAGATGACTCGTATTCATTTGAACGCTGAGCAGCTGTGAGGAGCTCCAGAAAGTTCTTGGTTTAGATTGTGAGTGGAGAGCTATTTGTAAAGAGTTGTGAGAGAGAGCTTTGCAACTTGAAAGTGAGATTGAATGTTTCTAGTGTAAGAATCATATGATTCAATCTCTGTACTCAATCTATGTTGTTATAGTGGATTCATTGAGACCGACCCAACAATGGACGTAGGCTTGTGTTAAGCCGAACCACTTCAAATCTTGATGTCCATTGCTGTTCTACGTCTTTTGTTTTAATTTTCTCTTTGTTGCATCCACTGCGGTCACTTCATATATGCTGTTTGACCGGCCCATCCCCAACACACCCTTATTTCATGTGCTCATATGCATGTATAAGTGCAAATATCCAACTAAAAATCTAGAAGATATACATTAAAATATTTTTCAGTAATTTCATTTTGCAACAGAACCACAAATGATGGAATGTTGTTTGGAAGGCTACACTTTTTTGTTGGGATCAACTCACATGGTGATATCTGGAGTCCTTCAATCTCAATCTCTCTCATGCACGTGAGATTTAGGGTCTGCAACTTTGACTGATACTCCTCTCCTATTGTCAGCATTGGGGAATATCTAAAATAAAAAAAGCACATTTAAATCAGCTAACCCTGATCTAGTCTTCATAAAACATCATAGAAAGTTGATTGGGGAGAAGCAAGATCAAACATAATACTTACAAACTGAAGCTAGAAATTTCAGAGTGAATTTTCTTTTTGCAATAAACTAGATAAAATGCAAAATCAGGTTTGTTTCACAAGTTAATTATGTATGTAGAATAGCACACTAGTGCCCAAAAAAAAGATAACGAATTGGTGATAATGAATTGGTGCCTCTACATGACTCCATGAGTATTAATTACTCATGGTTCCGGATATAAATATTGAACGTAGACAATTAACTATATAATGATTATAAAGCATACTTCACGATCACTTGTGCTATGTTACTTATTAAACTAGTGGTCGCATATAATATAAATGACAGAGAAGAAACAAATGGGAAAAGTGCCAAATGCATAGAAAACATAAATTCCTTCTGAAAACACAATTGGATTCATCCTACTAGCAAGATCATTGAGGGAAAGTGGTGCTGGAGTTTTATTTAAAGACACCTTATCGCTCAGATTCTTCATTTCATATAATTATTGTGCATGCAGAGGAGAATATTGCGTTGAGTTTATTTAACAATAATCACATGAACACAAAAATGCCAATAAACAGCCACGCAACCCCTATACACTTGAATTGCATGAATGTTAATCTAATTATGGGTCGCATTCCAAAATTGGAACCCCATTTGAGTCCAATCATGGAACTTTTAGTCATATCACACATATTCACTCATTCACCCATGTGCTTGAAACTGGCATATAATCATGAAATTTATAGGCGCGCGCACACACACACACACACACACATATATATTGGGGGAGGCAAAACTTAGTTGGCATTATAGATTACTGTCTACAGCACACCAATTGTTGGCACCGCAGACCACTGGATTTAGTTTGCATTTAATGAGAAGTAATTCTTATGCATACTCCACAGAAAATAAATAACTTCAAAGTATAAGTTAGACAAGAAAGGCAGAATGTTTTATGTTAGTTTACCTCAACCCAACTATCAAGAACAATAGGTTTCTTAGATATAACAACATCAATGATATCGTTATTCACTAGCATGAGTTGATCAACAAGCACATGAGTGCATCCCCCCAACATTCCTGGAAAAAACCCATAGAGAATCCATTTGGCCCAGACGCTTTGTCTTTAACCATAAGCCTTATAACGCTAAACATCTCTTCTTCCTCAAAAGCTCGCTCCAAACGAATCCCATCATTTGTACCAATGGAGTCAAAGGCTAAACCATCATGGTTAGGTCTCCAACCCTTAGGTTTAGTGAGAAGATTTTCAAAAAAATTAACAATGTAATTTTGGATAATCCCTTCATCTTTGCACTCCACCCCATTAATCTTAAGAACCTCAATGTTATTGTTCTTTCGGTGCAAGTTAGCCACTTTATGAAAAAACTTTGTGCTAAGATCTCTTTCTCTAAGCCACAAAGGTCTCGATTTTTGTCTCTAGGATACTTCTTCAAGAAAGATCACCCGTTCTTGATCTGCATTCAGTGAGGTCTTCCATGCTTGTTCATCTTGCGTGAGTGGACGACCCTCTTGCACCCTCTCAAGTTCCTTGATTTCCTGCATAAACACCTTTTTATTATCCCCAAGGTTGTCGAAGGACTGGGTGTTCCAAATCTTCAAGTCTCTCTTCAAACTCTTCAACTTATTTGCAAAAATAGAGCTAGGAGAGCCCTGAAAATGATAAGAAGTCCACCACTGTTTGACCCTATCTTCAAAGCTTTTCGATTGCAACCACATATTCTCAAATTTCAACTAACAGCGCCCACTTCGAAGTCCCCCACAATCAAGTAGGATAGGCTAGTGATCCGACGATACCCAGTCCAATCTCTTTTGCCACACGTCAGGAAAATGACTCTCCAACTCTGGTGAAATTAGAAAGTGATCCAATTTGGACCAGGTCTGATTATTTGACCAAGTAGCTGGAACCCCAATGAGCGGTAAATCCACCAAGTTCAGCTCGAATATGCACTTTAAGAATTTCAGACTAACAAGCCTCACTTTTCTATTTACGAAGATTTCGTTGGAGAATCTAATGACGTTGAAGTCAACTCCCATGCACCATGGATAATTCCACCAACTGTGTAAACTTGATAATTCTTCCCACATACGTGCTCTATCCACATCTATATTAGGCCCATAAACACATGCGAAAACTCACAAAAAATTATCAGATACACATTTAAATAAACATGCTACTGTGTACCTTCCAACATAATCCTCCATTTTTTCAACCACCCGACGATCCCACATCATTATGATTCCACCTGATGCTCCTAAAAAAGCAAGTAAACTCAGTCTATATGAGCACCGCTCCACAGGCTACGCACCAATTTCCTATCCATAAGCTTCAGTTTAGTCTCTTGAATACATATTATGTCCGCTTTCCATTCACGAAGCAAATGCCATATCCGCAGATTCTTGTTTGCTTCATTAAGTCCATGGATGTTCCATGACACAATCTTAGGCTTCATTGGCAATCAGCCAGCCCCTTTCCTTTCGCCCTTCCTTTATTAGGAGGACCCTCCGAATTCATGGACCAAGTCAACCGATTCAGTTCTCTAGCTTGTCTGGACTTCCCTTTACGTTTTCTATTGTGGCCCGCATCCATGGTAGTTAACAGTGCCATAAATTGTTCCTCATATCCCACACACCTGATCCCCACCAAATGTTGAATTCCTTTAAGCATTTGCAAGACTCAATCTGATTGATCAAGGAAAAACCAATTTAAGGGACTAGGATTTCGAAAGTCCTCATCTACCGAGAAGTCCTCTAATCCCTAAAAAGATTCCGAAAGATAAACCTCATCCTCCACCGAGTGCATAAGATCTTCAGAGTCATAAAATACTCGGTATTCCTCAAAAAATTCGATTTCAGAACCCCCCCTACGGAAGGAAACCCCACAGTCAACGGAGCTTTATGCGAGATCGAAGGATTGCCAAACTCAACCACCTAATTCTGGGCACAGACCATTGTCGGAGTCTACCTCTGGCCCTATCGGCGTCGTCTGTGGAGCTTCCACCGATACTTCCCTTGTCGGTGTCATTTCTGGCACAAATATGAAAGCTTGGTGCTCTACGCAGGGAGCAATGGGTTTGGATCTCCCCAAGGGTTGGAGATCCGACCCAAGCCCATTGGACGATGCCAACGAGCTTTGGCCCTTGGGCCCAATCGCGCCATTTATAATGGGCCCATTAGATGCACCGTTGGTCTGTGGTTTTACGAGCCCGTCGTTAGCCCCTTTGGCAACTTTAGATGGATCTACTAGAGCCTTGGGCCGAGGCCCAGCCCCACCCACTTGACGCCAAGAGCCCCCCTATATTTTCTCTTTGGCTTCTTATGGGCTACACCAGACTTAGGCCCACTGCCCAGGCCTTTATTTTTGTTCTGCCTAACGTCCACACAAACGTTGCCCGATCTCCTTCCTTAAGTAGGCCAACAAAGTTAACAAGGACAACCACCTCCTCCTACAACGCACGCAACTGTCCTTGCAATCCCCTCAACAACTGGCGCTGCTCCCAGACTTCTACTCTGACAAAAGCAAGGCTCAATGTGTCCACTTTTTCCTTTTCTCTTTCGAAGACCTCTAACGGTCGCTTTGGCCCTTTCAGCCCTTGCCTACGTTAGTGCCGTCGAGGTGAGCACCTCCTTGAAGGACCGCGATGTCTCCCCCTTTTCCCACCTCCCACCTTTCAGTTTTGAAGTTCCGATGGATACACCCTTAGAGTTACGCCAAGCTACCAATTCCTCCTTGATGTGGTGCCAACCCCATCCTCCCTCCCCCTCAGGGAAGCAGAGGACGTTCATCCTTCCTCCCTAGTTATACTTGCTTAACTCAAGATATCGGACTCTGCTATTTAAGCATCATTAAGCTATAAGACTACTATGTTAAAATTATTTCATGTTATGTGTTTCACTTGATTGCATTTTTGTAAAAAGGGGTTAAATATATATATTGCTCATAATGGACTTTGGTTAAACCCAATATGTTAAGTGGTCATTTGGAGTTTTTTGCACCTTAGTATATTAGTATATAGGATTATATCTAATTTAATGTGAGAAATTACGTATGTAGACCTGGAAGTTTAAGAGTTTTATTCTGGAATTTTCTAAACCCTATGGGGATTTGAGTCTTCGATGGGAGGACTCTATAAGACTTCTATAGATATGACTAGGTCCCCTTTCCTCTCCATGGGTGTCTATTGGCTTGCCCTATTGAAGGCCAATACTTTGTGAGGAGCAAGGAGGGAAATATTTGGCTGCTATTATTTTGTAGTTACAAGAATTACTTCCAAGATCATGTCTTCAACATGTATTTTTCTAAACTATGATTTTTATGTGATTCTTATTTTTAGCATGATTTATATTATGTTCAACAATTGGTATCAGAGCTTACATGCTACGGCTAGAATCCTTCATAAAATAGTCATATTCGTATGCCTTTTACACATACGTTTTATTTATGTTGTTGTGATCTCTAAGCGTTGTTTTCTTTTATCATCACTTGGATTTTATGATCCATTTATCTTCTCAAATGGATCATCCGTTTGTTCTTTGAGGATTCATGATATTTGGTTACGGTCATGTCTCTTCAAGAGATTGATCATGATTTGTTTTGACACTTCATTTTCCGAATCCTTTTTGTAATCATTGTCTTGCAACACGTACATGGAGGCTTTCCATCTTATGCCCTCTATTTTGCAATGAAAAGACACTAACAATACCATCTTATCAAAGGATAAAATGGAGATCCGAACTATGAATTCTGTAGGATATCTTGTTTTCATATTTTATTTGTATTTATTTATTTATTTTTAACCTCTAATGAGATTTTATTTTAATTACCATTGATTCCCATTATTTGCTATTGACGCCAAATGGGAATTTTTTTTTAGCTTTGAGTCGTTTCCATTACTGCAAGTTCTTGGCATTCAATTGATCTTCGGATATATATATATATATATAGTTACTTTTACTTTTTACTATTTCGCACGTGATTTACTCTGGGTCTCACTTTTGTAAAGGCTCCTTCATCTATAAAAGGAGACCTTAATTTTCATTGGAGGGCAGAGCGTTTTTCCCCTTATCTCTGATAAGAACTTTTGCTCACAACCTTCGAATATTTCGAATCTTGTAATTTTGTTTAAATTGTGTAAGTCTATTGTTTAAATGAAGAATCTTTTGGTTCAAAGTTATCTTCATTAATTATTTTTGCATAGCATTACATGCATTTGGTCGGCTCTGTCACCTCATATCTGTATCATATTTCAGATTATCTAGTTATCTGGTCCTTTCTTATCTTTTGTATCATTTAATTTGATTACACTTACTTTCGTGTTTGTGGTATCAGAGCCACTTTCGGTTCTGTTACTAACTGATTAACTCTATCTTTGCCTCTTGTTTATCTTGATAATTTCGCCGGACACTGTGTCTCCCTACCTTGTTTTTTGCTTCATTCTGTTGGCGCCACCGCAGTCGAATACCAAGGCAAAATAGTAAGTCCCTTTTTGAATCCAGGTAGGCAGTGTTAGGGCATGAGAGGATTTTGGTTGTGACCCATCGGTATGTGTTACGAAATGCAACATAGTAAGGTTCAAGACCTAGACTTAGGAAGTACCTGAGTTTTGCTTTGGTCATTAGCAAGATGAGCAGGATGTTTAGATCCAGCTCGTCAATTAGTTCCAGATCAGGATTGCCGCCTGATATTATTAATGAAGAAGATTGTGTTTTTGAACAAAATGATTTGCCAGATATTGATCGATGTCATATGCCAAAGATTGATTCTGATTCTCTTTATAACAAAACCTGGAAAGAGAAGGTTTTTGCTACGGAATTCAAGTTGAAAACCGTTGAGTGCACCTTCGCTATTTCAAAAACCCAAGAAAAATGTCGTCTCTTTCAGCATAATGTCATCACTGATATTAAACAGAAAGGTTTTACTTTCATGCATATTGCATTAGTTCAGGTTGCTATCAAACCTCTAATAAGGCGAGGCATCAATGCATCTGTTCTTCTTTGTCTGCGTGATGGCAGATTTAAGAATTTTGAGGACAGTAAGCTTGGGATTGTTCAAACTTCCCTGGCTGAAGGTCCAATGCATTTTGATTGTTATCCAGATTTAACTATTGATCTACGTGATAGAAATATTTTGGATGTGTTAACCCTTAACATTTTGACTTCTGGTTTTGATATAATTGGAGGTAGTAGACCTCTTACTTTGGTTTACCGCATTTATTATCGTTTGATGAAAACTAGCCTTAACCCTAAGGCTAATATTAAATCTGCAAGAGATCAGACCCTTCTGATGCATAGTTCTACTTCTAGTGCTCACATCAGAATACCCAAAATGATATATTGGATAGATGTTTCTCTCCCAGATGAGTGGATCCTTCAAAAGGAACTACCACCAGTTGAGATTGTATCTCAGGATAAAGATCTCGACTTGATTCAGCAGTACCTTGACGGTACTGTAAAAATTTCATTTGATGGACTATCCCTAGCCAAAGAAAGGAGACATTCTTTCGCCAGCTCTAGATCGTTTTGTTCTTCGGACCCAAGAATTAGTAGAGATGCAAATCTCAAAACATTTTTAGAGGATTCTGCCTAAATAGCAAATCCTATTCGTTCAGTGTTTATTCAGGAAATTCCCAAGGGAAAATCCTCTGATTTAAAGCTGAAAAGTGTTTCTTCTGATTCACAAGTTACTTCAGCTTATTACACAACCAAGGATGACCCTCCATCAAAGGGAAAAGCTAAAAAAGGAGAAATTAAGGTAGAAGATGATTCTTCTACATCGCCGACATTTTCTGATTTAGCAATGAACACACCACCATTACACCCACAATTGATGATGATGTGTAAATTTTTTGATCCTGATATGATTGCTTTGTTTAAAGATTTTAATAGCATGAAAAACCGTCCTAAGCGAAAAGCTTATGATGCGAATTTTAGTCTGACTGAAAAGAAACAAGTCAAACAAAAATGGAAAGAATTGATGTATGCTTCCAACAAGCATATTTTTTTCTTTGATTTCCTTGAAAATCAATATGATTTGAAGATTATTCTTTAAATGTTTTAAAGAATAGTTTTACAAAAGCTGAAGACAAAACCATTGTAAAATGCAGCCATCCCCCACTTGAAACCATTTTGATTTCAGCACAGGGAGCTGAGGTTAAAGCTTCACCTTTTAAAGTTCCAGCTGCCGAAAATCCTAAGTTTCCTCAGATTTCTTTAGAAACGAGAAAGATCATTGAGCAAAATAATTTTGTCAACACTGCTCTCCATACAATAGGTCAACAATTGGACCGTATTGAGGACAAAGTTGAAAAACCCATTTCTGAAAAAACTTCAGCTAGTTTTTCAAAACCTTTTGAAAAACCTTTGATTATTTTACCAGAAAATAGGTAGAAGACTGATAATGCCAGTACTTTGGATAAAATTGATCAAATGCTAGCTCAAATTAAGTTAGAAAAACCCTCCATTAATACTTTGGACATAAGTGGCCAAGGGGTTTATTATGATTTTATTGAAATTTATACAGATGATTCTTCGGTAGATGATTTTGTCATTAATGATGATTTTAAAAAAATTTCATTGGAGAAACCTGAAATAGCCAGACTTACTTCTGCTAGACCTATGGGTTTTATGAAGAACTGGTTCACCAGGCTTACTCCACTAGATTTACAAATTGAAGAACACATGTTTCAAAACCAGTTTTCAGCCAGCGCTGACAAGATATATGAGTGGAATATTGATGGACAGTCTGAACAAGAAGTCCTCAATACTCTGCAAAAAATGTCCATGGTTGCCGATGCTTACGTTAATAATAATATTTTGCAACCAGACATCGTTAAGATGTTAGTTTCTGGTTTTACATGTATGCTTCGTTCTTGGTGGGACAAACATCTCACTGAAGAAGCGCAACAAAGGACTCAATTTGCAGTTAAGCAAAATGATGATGGAACGCCTGTTTTTGATACCACCATAGGACGAGGAATCTCTGATGGTGTTAATACTTTGATTTACACGATTATTAAGCATTTTATTGCAACCCCTTCTAATATTACTAATCGTGTTTCTGATTATTTGAATAATTTGAGATGTCCTAATATGTCGGATTATAATTGGTATGAAAGTGTTTTTGTGTCTTGTGTTTTGCAACGAGATGATTATGATAAACCTTACTGGAAAGAGAAATTTATTGATGGTCTTCCTCATTTGTTTGCTCTAAAAGTTAAGGACTCACTACTTGATTCTACCGGCAGACTTGATTACGATAGTTATACCTACGGGGATATCCTAGCGTAATAAAGAAACTCGGTATCAATATGTGCAATGATCAAAAACTTATCAATCAATAAATGAAAGATAGAAAGAGAGCCAAATATGAGATGAGAAATTTTTGTCAACAATTTGGCCTTCCTCCTATCGCCCCATCTCGAGGAAAGAGAAAACATTTTAAAAAGGTTTTCAAAAAACCTCATGGGGAAAACAGGAGAAAAACCCGTGATGAAATTTACAAAAAAAATTTTCATAAAAAAATTTTACATAAAAAATCCCTGAAAAATCCTTCCAAAGGGACATGTTTTAACTGCGGCAAAAAAGGACACTATGTTGATAAGTGTCCTAATCCTAAAAAGCCCAGTAAGTTAAAAAACAAGCTTAACGCCTTGAATATTGGTAAAGATGACCAGCAAGAACTGTTTCATCTCCTTGAAGACAGTACTTCATCTTTTAATCAAGATGAATTTAGCTCTAGTGATTCAGAATATCACTCAGAAGCTTAACCATTTAATTCAGCAATGATTAAGCTTGGTTGCAATTGCAATGGTTCTTGTTGCAACTCCAGAGTTAAGACAATTAATGTTTTAATTAAGGAAGAAGAATAAGAGAACCTTCTTTTAACTTTGATTTCTCAAGTTGAGAATATTGAGCTAAAAGAGAAATATCTCAATCAGCTCAAGAAGACTATGACTCGTATAGAGCTGTCAACTTCTCAAGAGAAAATCAGTTTTCAAGAAACCTTAAGACGTTTTGATAAGAAACCAAAAAATGTTTCAACAAATGATTTACAGCATGAAATTTCTTTAATCAAGAAAGAGCTTGTTGAACTCAAAACTGAGATTGACTCCCTCAAATTTGAAAATTCATATTTTAAACAAGATTTACTTTCTTTTAAAATTGAACAACATTTTGATCAAGCATGTCCTTCCGATAATGAGGAAACAAAAGTGCCAGACCACGGTGAATCATCTTAACCGCCCAAGGCCATTTGTTTGCTTAAACAACCTATGTCTACCAAATGGTATTCTAAGGTTGAAATTGTTGTTTGCCATGAATTTTCTTTTTTTGTTATTGCTTTAATTGATTCAGGCTTGGATCTTAATTGCATCCGTGAAGGTTTAGTTCCTACTAAATACTTCGAAAAATCCTCTCAGAAACTCTCAGCGGCAAATGGCTCTAAGATGAAAATCAATTATGAGCTTAATAATGCCCATGTTTGTCAAGATAATGTTTGTTTTAGAATTCCGTCTGTTTTGGTTAAAAATATGAATTGGGATGTTATTTTAGGAATGCCTTTTATTAATTCCATTTGTCCCTTTCTACTGATCCCTTCAGACAGAAAGTGAAATTTAAATTTGCTTCCAAATTTGACGTCGATACGTCAAAAAGGAAAATATCTTTAATTTCTGCAAAGATTAATCATTTGAATTTCCTCCAACATGAAGTGAGATTTAAAAAGATTTTTGAGCATTTATTTGATCCATTACTTCAATCAAAAATTGATGATTTTCATAAAAAATTGGTTTTTGATATTTGCTTTGACCTTCCAAATACTTTTTGGAATAGGAAAAAACATGAAATTTCTTTACCTTATGTTAAAGATTTTTGTGAAAAAAATATTCCAACTGAAGCTCGACCTATTCAAATGAATAGTGAGACTTTGGAATTTTGCAAAAAAGAAATTGCTGATCTTCTTCAGAAAGCTCTTGTCAGGCATAATAAGTCACCTTGGTCATGTGCTGTATTCTATGTCCAGAAAAATGCTGAGATCAAGCGTGGGACACCCCGTTTAGTCATAAATTACAAACCCTTGAACAAAGTGTTGGAATGGATTAGATACCCTATTCCCAACAAAAATGACTTAATTCATAGGCTTAGTGATGCAGTTGTTTTTTCTAAATTTGACCTTAAGTCTGGATTTTGGCAGATCCAAATTAGGGAACTTGATCGATACGAGACTGCTTTCAATACTCTTTTTGGTCACTATGAGTGGAACGTGATGCCATTTGGGCTCAAAAATGTTCCTAGTGAATTTCAGAACATCATGAATGATATTTTCAATAGTTTTACCCATTTTACTATTGTTTATATTGATAATGTTTTAATTTTTTCAAAATCTATTGATGATCACTGGAAATATTTGTCGACTTTTCTTGATATCATTCGACATAATGGGCTGGTGGTTTCTGCTAAAAGATTAAATTATACCAAACCAAGATTAGATTACTTGGTTATGATATTACTAAAGACAAAATCAAGCCAATTCAAAGGGCTATCGAATTTGCTGACAAATTTCCTGATACTATTCTTGATAAAACTCAGCTCCAAAGATTTCTTGGATCGCTGAATTATATTGCAGTTTTTACAAGGACATGAGAAAATAGTGTCATCCTTTCTTTGAGAGACTTCAACTCAGTCCTCCTCCGTGGACCGATATCCACACCAATTTAATTAGGCAAATCAAGGCATGTGTCAAAACTCTTTCATGCCTTGGAATACCTAATTCTGATTCTTTTAAAATTGTCAAAACTGATGCCTCTGACATAGATTATGGTGGCATTTTGAAACAAATTGTTTCACCAGGTTCTTCTGAACAAATTGTTCGCTTCCATTCTAGAACCTGAAATCAAGCACAGCATAATTATAGTACTATTAAAAAATAAATATTATCTATAGTACTATGCATTTCTAAATTTCAAAGTGATCTGCTCAATCAAAAATTTCTTTTAAAAATTAATTGCAAAAATGCTAAATATGTTTTAGAAAAAGATGTTCAAAATATTGCATCCAAACATATTTTCGCACGATGGCAAGCTATCTTAAGTGTTTTTTATTTTGATATCGAATATATTAAAGGATCTGAAAATTCGATCCCTGATTTCCTTACCCGTGAATTCTTGCAGAACACATGAGTAAGAAAAAGAAGCCAGAGAGTTCCCAAAGGCCCCCGCCTCTCCCTGCTCCTCTGACTTCATTATTTTTGCCAATAGTAGCTTCCCCACTCGAAGTTGCTAACAGATGCACCGCTCTAGGAAAGATACTTGAACCAGTAACCCCCAGTTCTTTTGCTTTGGCATTAACTATGCCACATGATCCCTTGTCCAATCCTTTGGCATTGGCAAAACCCAGATTGCCTTCTGCTTCCAAAGCAGAAAATTACCAGAAAATTATTTTCAGAATCTGTTTTACATCGAAAATTCGATAGATACAGAACCTTTCAAATGGCTTTTCATTATTTTTCTCCAGGTTGGCATTGGACTCCTAAATATCTAACTAAAGACCTGAAATTTTATCTTTCGATATTGTCTCACATTGGGTCAATATCCCTAAAACCAATCTACGACAAAGTAGATCCTACAAAATTTTTTTTCCCATAACTGTTATTTGGTCAATGTTATGACCCAACAGGAATGTGGAACTAATCCGAATACTCTTAAAAGTATACCGGATACGTCAATTCAATATAATTATCATGATTATATTGATTCTTGACTTCATTTTCCCTTTTACTAGACCCCAGTCTTATCACATTCTTGGTTCTTTAATTTTGACAAGAAATGTAAAACCAAATTTCTACTATGGTTTCAGCAATGGTGGCAACATTTGGCCCCATTCCAGATATCTATCCTGACAGTTTGCAGCCAGTTCTCACCCATTTTAAAATAGTTGCTCCACCTAAGATGGATCGTATGAATGCCAAATTACCATTCCTGATTCATTTTTGCTCCAGATATAAAATCCCATGGATATTAAAATGGACTTACGAAAAAAAGGGCGATATTCTTGTTCGTCGTTTTTTTGTAAAATATTGAGATAAATCTCAACACTCTCCAGATCTTGCGTTGAAAGTTTTGAAAGATTTTCCATCACTGGTTCCTAATTTAAAGGATCGGGAGAAGTTTCCCTCACCAAAAACGCAAGCAGAGTTAACCTTTCCTTTTCCAGAAATTAAAGAAAAGGATACACTAAGTTCATCTTTTAAGCAAAAGAAGAAGACTTCCTCAAATAAGAAGACTTCAATTTCGCCAAAGAAGAAAGACTCAGATACAAAAAGTTCTTCTTCTTCAAAGAAAGATTCCAAGAAGAAGTAGAACAGAGATATGCTTGAACTATTGAAAAAATCCATCGAAGAACAACATAATAGCATGATGCTATTAAAAAAATCCATTGAGGATCAAAACAATAGTGAAGATTCAGTTGAAGAATCAGATGCTTCTGATAATTACAATAATATTTTTGGACATGATGAAAAGTATTCTCCGCCCCATCTTGGAGAACCTTAACTATAGTCCACTCAAATAATTTGTCGGCACAAGAAGACAAAATACTTTTGATGCAGACAACTTTGCTTTTATTCAAAAGTGACGGCATAAAATGACAAGTCCATTTCTGGTGCTTGGTGCAGAGTTACTTTTACTTTTTACTATTTTGCCTGTGGTTTACTCCGGGTCTCACTTTTGTAAAGGCTTCATCTATAAAAGGAGACCTTAGTTTTCATTGGAGGGCAGAGCATTTTCCCCTTTCTCTCTAATAAAAAGTTTTGCTCACAACCTTCGAATATTTCGAATCTTGTAATTTTGTTTAAATTGTGTAAGTCTATTGTTTAAATGAAGAATCTTTTAATTCAAAGTTATCTTCATTAATTATTTTTGTATAGCATTATATGCATTTGGTCGGCTTTGCTGCCTCATATCTGTATCATATTTCAGATTATCTAGTTATCTAGTCCTCCAGTTATCTGGTCCTTTCTTATTTTTTGTATCATTTAATTTGATTACACTTACTTCCGTGTTTGTGGATATATATATATATATATATATATTTATTTATTATTTAAGCATATATATATTGTCCAGCCTTAGTTGTTTTGGACGGAATTATTGTAATATATGTCGTGGTGTATTTATGGCATATGGCATGTTTTACATATTATGTTACACCGTACCACAAGACACTAGCCTCTACCTTCTGGGTGTTTCATCATGATGTTATAAGAATATCCTTCATTTTATAATCCATGATATTAGTTTTACGTAATTTATATGTATAGTTGTAGCCTATATGATATATCTTGCATATATGGCATTTCATAATATTTGTTTTGACGCTTTGTTTTCCTCATGAACCTATATCCTTTTGAATTCTCATGACATTAAATGTAGAATTTATTCTGAATTGCTTGGCTATAGTCACCATTTATTCTCCGTTGAAGTACTTGGCATCTTTAAGTGCATCATGCATGTACCTTTTTACCTTTCGAAGGCTGATTCATTTAATTGGTACTTATAAAGTGCGGATTTGTTTATTAAAGGAGTATATTTTACTTATTCAATCTGGCCCCATTAATCCATTGCTATTATTGACTCATTGAGATTTTCATATATGATAAACCTGCGCCATGCATATCTTTTAATGAATAAAATACCTGCTTGCTAATCATAACAGTTCTTATTAGAAATCAGTTATGTTTGGTATTTTGATCCTTCTCATATTGATGGTTATTTAATTCATGTTTCGTTTAAAATGTATTTGCTTAAAAATATTGAAATCATATATGCTTGAATCTTCCTTATTGATTTTCTTTTTTCAATCACATTTATATGCTAACTTGGATTGTGACAAGTTGATGATTATGATTATTATTTTGTAATAGTTTTTTTTTATGGACATTATGATTATCCCTGTTTCCCATTATAAGATATCTTTTGAAATGTTAGTGGGTGGTAGCTGCCAAAGTGGCACACTCATTGATATTTATTCAGTTTTATAAAAGGGATATTATTGAATCTTTTAAATATTGCACATAATAACTTGCCCAAAAGTGTTATTGTGTGTGATATTTTAGAAATGGTAAGAAGTAATTAATGAGATTGCATTAGTCTAGAAATCTCCTTTTGCCCAAAGGTGATGGTATTTCGAAAACTGATGTGATTTTATTGATTTACTTCATAATATGTTTTAAGAGTACCTTATAGCATGTTGTTTAGTTAACCCAAAAGTGACTTTACAATGATGCACCTAGGCTATTGTCGTAATGAAGTTCATATGATTTCGAGCTTAATTACGGACGGTCTAATTAATAGCCTAAGTTAATTAGATATCTTAATTATCATCCATCGATTGCAAGCATTATGGTTGGATGATTCTTCAATAAAATATATTGTTTCACGTTTCCACAGTTTTGAGTGTCTCCTCTATCTCAAGTCAATTATCTGCTATTGAAACTTTGACTGGGAATAATTATGTGAGATGGAAACAAGATGTAAAAATAGCACTTGGTCTCTTGGATTTGGATTTTGCCCTAGAGGAGCAGCCTTCAAAACCTACTGATAAGAGCACTATTGAATATGTGGCTGAATATCAAAAGTGGGAAAGGGCAAACAGACTTTGTTTAAAGATCATTAAGCGTTCTATATCGGATTCCATTATGGGAGCTATTCCAGATAATGAAAATGCTAAAAGTTTTGTGGATGCCATAGGACAAAGGTTTGTTGAGTCTGATAAAGCTAATATTGAAGATCTGATGGATAAATTGATGAGTATGAAATATGATGGTACAAGTGGAGTCAAGGAGCACATTATGAAAATGATACATATATCATCTAAGCTAGAAGCCCTTAAAGTTCCCATTGTAGAGCTTTTCTTGTCTATCATGTTCTCAATAGCCTTCCTAGTCAGTTTAATCAGTTGAAGGTTGCTTATAATGCTCAGCGAGATAAATAGGGCTGTAAAAAGACCGGATCGGACCGCTGGACCGGACCGAATTTCATTCGGTCCGGTCTGGTCCAAATTTTACATGGACCGATTAATTCCGGTCCAATCCCAGTCCAAAGGATTTCTCCCCCTGGACCGGATCGGACCGAACCCCACATATATATATATTTATATATGTATATATAAAAATAGTATATAAATTAATATATTAATATAAATATAAATTAATAAATTAATATATAATATATATTAACATATAATATATATTAACATATTAATATATATTATACACTCTTATAATATTAACATATTATTATTTATTGGTTGACTAGTTGTAGTATAAAAATATAAATTATAATATATCTATATAGAATATTAGTAATAACTTATAAGTAATAAGTATGTTATTATTATTTAATATATTATTACTAATTTATCACTATTTACTAACATATAAATATATAATATACCAATGTAATAGTGTTATTAATTATAATTTACTAACATACTTAATATATAATATATACTAATATATTAATATATAATATATACTCTTATAATATTAACATATTATAATTTATAGTAGTTAAATTTGGACCAAAAAGATATTTGATCATTGTAGAATTTTAGATTAAATTTAGCCCATTAAATCATATGGGGCACCCCTGGACCGGACCGAACCGCCCCTGGACCGAATTGGACTAGACCGGTATGGACCAAACTCCTGTTCGGTCTGATCCAGTGTGAGAGAATTTTTGGACCGAATGTAATCAGTCCACAAATTTTTCGGACCAGACCGGACCATTTACACCCCTAGAGATAAATGAGATTTGAATGATTTAATAGCAGTATGTGCCTAAGAGGAGTATAGGATGCGTCGTGAGACTGTTGAAACTGTGCAATTGACTTTTCAGCCACAACAAAACAAAGAGTCTTCTCATTATCACAAGCCTAAGTTTCATAAAGGCAATAAGTCACATTGTAATCAGAATAGTAAAAGGTTTGAAGGTCAGACTTATGGTGGTCCTAAAGGAGTTATAAAGAAAAATGATCAATGTAAATTTTGTAAAAAAAAGGGTCATTGGCAAAAGAAGAGAAGAATTCGACAGGAGTTCATAAGGAAACAGAGGCCAAGTGAGAATGAAGTGAACTTGTGCGTTGAAAATGGAGCTCAAATGAATGTTGAATTTGTAGAAGTAATAAAGTTATCTTTGGAGTCTGGTTTTTCTCTTGCTTTGGAGAATACAGTTTTGTACTGTCAATGAGATGAAATTTAATTTCTATGTCAAAACTTGATGATTCTGGTTTTTCTTTAAATTTGGTAATGAAAAATTTGAATTGTTTGATTGAAAATGATTTTTTATGTGATGGTTTATATAGAATATCTTTTGGTGAAGTTTTTTATGCTACTAATAAAGAAAAGGTTCTTAACCTGTAAATCTTCTTCTATGCTGTGGCATAAGAGGTAGGAGCATGTTTAAAAGGAAATAATGGAGAGATTGATAAAAGTTGAGAGACTTTGCTCACAAGTTTTTTCATATTTTGATACTTGTGTAGACTATATAAGAGAAAAGCTGATTAAATCCACAATGAATGATTCCACTAAAAGTGATGGTATTTTTGACTTGATACATACCGACATTAGTGGACTTTTGTCTTCTACCATATATGGAAATAAGAACTTCATAACTTTTATTGACATTTTCTCTCGTTATGGATATATTTTTATCTGGTTAATAATAAATCTCTTACTCTTGAGAAGTTTAAAATATTCAAAAAGGAAGTAGAGGAATAATGTGGGAAATGTATTAAAGATGTAAGGTCTGATTGTAGTGTTAAGTATTATGGGATGTATGATGAGATCCAAAATCCACTCTTGGTTAGAGAAGAATCTGGGCAACAAGAAAAACTTCTAACAACAATTGAGTCATATTATGAGCGACAAGTTAGAAGATCTCAAAAGGAAAGAAGCTATGACTTGGGATTACTTCATGAAAAAAAGAAAATGTTATTTGCTAATTTTGAGATATGAGATATTTGAAGAAGATTGAAGATTACATACTCACATTTCAACGTTCAAATCACCTTGAGGTGGTAGGCTACTCATATTTTAAGTTTAGCTACTCATATTCAAATTTCTCTGAATGTCAAGATGATTTAAAATCAATTTTAAGTTGTGTTTTTATGCAGGCTGGGGGTGTTATTTCTTGGAAAGTGATAAGCAAACTCTGGTGACATTTTCTACTATGCAAGTTGAATTTGTGGCGTGTTATAGAGCTATAATTCAAACCTTTTTCTTTTTTTTTGGTTAAGAAATTTTCTTTGGGATTGAAAGTTAATATTGATTTGGCCAATTACTATTTATTGTGATAACAATGCATTTGTGTTCTTCTCAAAGAATAATAAGGTTTCTAATGAGTCCAAGCACATTTACATCATATTTTTAATGGTTGGAGATAGACTTAAGAAAGTAAACAGAAATAGAGCATATAAATACAGAGGCAATGATTGTAAATCTTTTGACTAAGGAACTTATTCCTAATGTTTTTAAAACATATTACTAATATGGGTGTTGTGGAAACTTTTGATATTTTTAGTTAGTGGGAGTTATGAAAAGAACTACCGTTTTGGCTTGATTCCTTTACGGGATACGTAGACGACCCATATGTTTTTGGGTACAACTCTTTTCAATAATAAAATATATCTCTCCTATTCATAAACTATGTTTTAAGCATGCATTTGTATTATGTCTTTTATTATGATATCATTATGATCTCGAGATATAACGGATAAAAGACATAAGATAGGTCTCTTTTAGAGACATGTGACTTCATTTTGAAGCATTATGAGGACTGATATGAATTAGCACAACTTTTGATCACATTGATGCTTAGTTCATATTACATACTACCATATTGGTTGGAGGATGTGGATCCATGTCGATGAAGATATTAGCATTTGTAGCTATGAAGTGGTCTTACATCGTTTAAGTGGCGTAACGACTTCCATGTTCGGTGTTGATATTCTTGTTGGACCAGATTGTATTTTCTAAGGTGCTATCATTAGAGCTATATATTTTTGTGGCCACCTATGTAATCTAACCCAAGAGTTTTTTTTTTTCAAAAACAAGTTTTATTTTATTACAATCAATGTTCGCCCAAGTGGGAGAATGTTAGAATTATTTCATATTATGAGCTTCACTTGATTGCATTTTTGTAAAAACGGGTTAGATATATATATATATATTATATATATATAGCTCATAATGGACTTTGATTAAATCCAATATGTTAAGTGATCATTTGGGATTTTTTGCACCTTAGTATATAGGATTATATCCTATTTAATGTGGTAAATTACGTATGTAAGTCTGGAAGTTAAAAGGTTTTATTCATTTTTAAACCGTATGGAGATTTGAGTCTTTGATGGGAGGACTCTATAAGACTTCTATATATATGGCTAGGTCCCATCTCCTCTCCATGGGTGTCTATTGGCTTGTCCCATTGAAAGCCAATACTTTGTGAGGAGTAAGGAAGGGAAGGTTTGGCTGCTATTATTTTGTAGTTACAATAATTGCTTCTAAGATAATGTCTTCTAAACTATGATTTTTATGTGATTCTTATTTTTAGCATGATTTATATTATGTTCAACATACTGAACCCTTCTCTAGTGGCCGAGTACACTTCCTTTTTCTTCCCCCCACTCAAGCAATCTTCAAACACCTTCACTAACCACTGCAAGCAGTTCCCAGTACTGTCTTACGAATCGCCTTCCAATTTTTCTCAACAATGCAACACTTGCCTCCTTCGATGGGCAAAGAGAATAGTTTCGACTCAATTATCACTTCCGAAATGCGGCCCATAAGGGCCACACACTAAATGAAACCGAGTGCAAAGATGATCAAAGAAAAAAGGTAACAAAGAAGGGAAAAAAATTTCGCATGTGTACGGAGAGAAACTGGCATAAGTTAGCTGGCTGGTTTACCTCCCCTTGCAAATAATAATGGCCAAATATTTTTAATCTTCATAATAAATCCAAGATAGTAACAGCAGTAAACAACTATTCAAGTAATTGACATGCAGGATAACTGAGGCATTAATTACATTCAGACAACCCCACCAACACATTCATAACACATGGAGAAAGGCATTTGATCATGTAGTGACATCATAGTTACTGCCTCGTATTCCCTCTATTTGGATGAGCAATAGAATTTGTTAAAAATAATAAGGTGTTCTGAGCTGGAAAAGGGGGTGAGGGGGGACTTGCATATAATCAAGGGATTCAACTCCTACAATCTTAATCCATTTTTAAAATATCTAACAAGATTATAGCAATAGCATAGCCAAGTACTACCCCCGAACCATATCAGACAGAGGTGATAGCTGCTCTAACAAAACTGTACCCAATCTGACTCAATTTGTTGAATGGCCAAAAGTAAACCTATAGACAAGAAAGCTTTTCATTTCTACTCCTTTTTTTTTTTCCCCTTTCTTGCAATGTGAATAGAAGTCGTGATTTTTATTTTTATTTTTATAAATAATGTTAATAAAAGTCATGATATCATACAAGGAATAACATATTCAAACCAAATATTCTTAGATATTTTAGATGAAATTATCATGAGATACTTTACAACATTAAAGCAAGCTTGCATCCCTTGTCAGCTAAGAAGTGCTTCTCACTTACCAATTGATGAAATTTTGTCTTGAAGGGGTTGATTCGGAATGAAGGACTCTTGAGCACGCAAAAAATATGAATGGGACGAAAGAAAACCTGCTTAGAGTAAAATTAAAAAGGAACGACTACAGAGACGTAGGCCACACCGGTGCACAACATATATAGCATCACGTCATAATCTAGATGTTTTTCTCCAGACAGACATTACATAAGCAACATAGAGATAGACATGATCATGCAGTTCTCGAAGATTTCAATAAATGAAAAGATTCCACAAAATGTACAATTGCAGTAGCTAACTAGGAAGAATTAACTTACCTGTATTTTGCATTGCCAGTTCCAAAACGCAGCAGGTCCCCATCTCCTAAAGTTGCTTCCTTGTTTGGGAGCTCATGAATATTTTCCGTTTGCCCAAGATTCTTGTCAATAAATGTTCCATACTTGGAGCAATCTCTAATCCGGACTTTGGACAAAATACTGGAAGTCGTGGCATCAAAAACTATTTCTGCATGGATCTGAGATACGCCTTTGTCTTTGGTAATAATTACTTCACAACCTGCAACAAGGAAGACATGATTTTAGATAGTATGACTCATACTGTATGAGTCAGATGTCAAAATAGAGAACAAGACTAGGAAAGATGACCATAATCTAGAAAAAAAAATGATAGGTTAAATGTAGGAAACAATAAAACTAATATGTACAAGGAAAACATAATTTTGGATTGTATGATTCGGATGTTAAAACTTTTTTTTTTTTTTTCATTTACCTTGACTGGGAATAGCTTGGTTACCAAGAAAATGTTGACAATGGCTATGGTCGATGACAGATATGGATCAATTTATGAGGCAGCATGCTCTTGAGTGGTATTTAGACATCTAAGCATTGGGCATACAATTTAAGAACGTCTTTGTAGTTATCAGACCTTAACATTACAGTTTCGCCAAGGTATGTTATCTTTATTGAAATATATACAAATTTCAGATATATGGAAATCTATTACAGGTCCAACTTCTAGAATACAAATCAGACTAAGTTAGACATCAAAGATATAGTACTTATCTTCCCCTGTCATACAAATCAGACTAAGTTAGACATCAATATAAACCGGATCCTAGGCAATAGAACAACATATAAGTACTATATATAGAAGACAGAGAACCCATCAAAGTGTATAAAGTAGTGAAGTAAGTGATAACAATGCAAACGTTTGGATTCAATGTTATCTAAAACCCAATAATGCCAAATATGCAGATTATAGAAATCCATAAATTGAGTCAGTTTCCATAAGTCAGTGCCTCCACATTTTAAAACAAGCCTGACGCAGAAAAAGTAGCCACAGCAAAATCTACATTCGCCAGAACAATCTTTATCCTAAATCAGAAGTAGTACCCCATCAGTACTGATAATGGCGTCAAGGGAAAACCAATTCACAAAAGATGTATAATACACTCCTACTAATCTTTAGTCATCTATACATGATGCCACGATGCGAGGGAATTGGATATACAATTTATGTGCTTTCAAAATACAGTTAGCCGAACTTTTTTAGGCAAAAGAATGGGCAAAGATGGATGACCAAAGGTTGTGTTTCTCTGATTTCGTTCTCTGATTTCTCCTAATCGTGACTTCCAGTGCCGCCGGTTTGCCATTTCTCCTCTGCCAGTACATCAACCATACTGATCAGAAATCCATAGCCAAGAGAAATAACATCATTTCTCCTCTGCCATGTTTGCCATTAGTTTACTTCCGAGTGGAACCAACCTGTTATTGACATGGTATGATTTTAGTCGATCTTGGAAAATAGAAGCAGGAAGTCACAGAACAAGAGCCACACTCGTTGTAACTCCGTTGTATTAGCGGTAGCGCGCTTCTCTTCCCGCCAAATCTCCGTGTGACCGTTGGAATTTAACAACTTGAAAATGTCTAACATGACTGTGTTTTCCTTGTCTTCCCTTGTGAGAAAATGTGCTCTACTCCCTGCAATTTCCCAAGCTAAGCAAACCCATGCCCAAATCCTCTTTCATGGCTTCCTTACCAACGTGACTCTTCAAACCGATCTCTTACTAGCCTATTCTAAATGTGGCTTTCTCCAAGATGCTCGCCGGGTCTTCGACAATATGTCTGAGAGGAATATGCATTCTTGGAACATCTTGCTCGCTTCATATGCGAATAATTTTCTTTACTCGGACGCTATTGATGTTCTCCTTGAGTTTCTTAAAATGGGTATTCGACCTGATCATTATACGTTTCCTCCGGTATTTAAGGCATGTGCTGGAATCGGAGATGCTTATCTGGGTAAGACGCTTCATGGTTGGGTGGTTAGGCTTGGATTTGAACAATACGTTGTTGTGGGAAGTTCAGTTTTGGACTTTTATTTAAAATGTGGGAATTTAGTTGATGCAAGGTGTGTATTTTCAAATATGTCGTCCAAAGATTCTTTTGTTTGGAATTCGATGATTTCTGGTTCTGGTAGGGCTGGATTTTATGCGGATGCTTTAAATTATTTCAGAGGCATGCTTAGTGAAGGGAAGAAGATGGACTTTATGATCATTCCTAGCGTTTTGAATGCTTGCGGAGGGGAAGGAGACTTGATAAAAGGGAAGGAAATTCATGGGCAAGTAGTTAAAAGTTTCATATTTGACGGAGATGTTGCAATTGATAATTCATTGATTGATATGTATGCAAAGTGTGGATGCTTGCATGACTCAGAAAAAGTTTTTAGGAACATGCGCGAGCTGAATTTGATAACTTGGACCACAATGATCTCTAGTTATGGTGTTCATGGGAAAGGAGAGGACTCGCTGGCTTTGTTTAAGAAAATGAGTGCTTGTGGGTTTAAACCTAACTGTGTCACACTAACAGCAGTTTGGTCTAGTTGCAGCCACTCAGGTCTTATTGATCAAGGCCGGAGGATTTTCAGCTCAATAAGTATTGATTATGGGTTGGAACCCAGTGTAGAGCACTATGCTTGTACGGTGGATCTTTTAGGTCGTTTTGGGTATCTAGAGGAGGCGCTTGCATTGGTTAAAAATATGAAGCCGGCTGCAACAGCAAGTGTTTGGGGTGCCCTACTTGCGGGTTGCATGATGCACAAGAATGTTGAAATTGGAGAAATTGCAGCTCTTCAACTCTTTGAATTGGAGCCTAGAAACTCCAGCAACTACATAGCTTTGTGTAGTATCTATGATTCTCTTGGCATACAGGATGGTGTGTCACTAATCAGAGCAAAGATGAGGAAATTGGGTTTGGTTAAAACTCCTGGTTGTAGCTGGATAACCATTCAAGGACAAATCCGTAAGTTCTATCAAGGGGACCACTCCCATCCTCAAAGTTTGGAGTCACACGAAATGTTAGATAGGATAATACAGGCATCGGTATGACCGGGTGATTTTGGACTGGGAAACTGTGTCTGAGTACAATCGTAGGTTGTTAATTCAATGTTCTTTGCAACATGACTACTACCATATTGTCATGTCTCTATCTGTTATCAGGGTTGGGAATACAGCCAAGTCTTTTTAGTTGCATAATGCACTGCTGGAGGCTTCATTCAATTTGTGCAAACACAACTTGCACGTCAGCATGATCCATGGATACAAATATACAAGCTATCAGACCATCTGTACATTGAAAGTCGGCTAGGCTTTGTACTTTCAGAGTCCTCCTTTCAAGGCAAACATTATTGAACTCGTTAACCTGCCCAAAGATACCATATTATTATAAATTTAAGAAAAATCCTTTACCTTTTAGGGCTTTCATTCGTCCACAGCTTATATTTGCTTGAATGTCAGGCGTCCACAACTTATTTGCTTGAATGTCAGGTCTTGTCCTGCCAATTTCTTACCTTCTGGCAAGCTGCTTGTACTACATTCCTGATGGTATGCTTCCCATCATTTAAGTAAATGTTTCATTTGAACTTGGACTACTCACTCTGCTACCTGATTCAGTATTATAATGCAAATCTCCCTTAAACATGAATCTGGCTGAATGGTGTCATCCCAGTATGAATTTCTAGGGAAATTTTTCCTTTAGACGGCAAATTTGGCACATCTTATCAAATTTTCAAACTAATAGTAATGACACCACATTTGTGAAATCTCAATTCAGGGAAGCTTATCTCTGACTGCTAATTGCTAAATTCATGATATGGTTCGTTATTCATGCCAGAATATGCTGAGAGATTGATTGCTACATGACAATACACTAGTTTATGATACACGCGCATATAATTTTTTGTATTTTCACTATCTTAATCATATAAGTGAGCTATTGTTGTGGAGGGCATCACTACATTCATCTTATAGCCACTAGACATGCTGCGAAATTGAACATAGTGATGCATATAGATATTCTAGACACACTTGGAGTTCGCAAGGGAAACCCCCACCATAGTTACAGCCAAGCAGTATTCCTTACATATAAATATATATACATACTTATATATATATATATATATATCTACACATGGATCTATTTGCATATATGTATGTATACACGGACACACAAAAAGGAATATGAGAGTATAGTTCGACAACCTTACCACCTTTTATTCCAACAAAAAAGTTGCAAATTTGGGTAAGAAAGATAAATTTCCTATTATTATCTTATGAAAAAATGATTCTATAGAAGGGAGTATTAATCAATTTGTTGCTTCTCCGTTTCATTTTTGTGGCACTGATTCAGGCCTTTTGCTCAAGATGGTAATGAATATATCCAGAAGAGGATGCCGCCGCTTTAATAGCTTCAAGATGATCCTCTGCAGATTTAAAATGTGGACCATCCCTCATTTTTCATGTTTAATGATTTGAGACTTCTTCCTCAATGGGCATGTCCTCTTTGATCAATTGAACCTTAACTCGCTTGCCATGTGGGCCTGGTATGATAGCTTCCTGGACCTTTCTATGTTCTTTAATAATTATTATCTCAGTTTTCAAAATAGTTCCTTTCTTTCTGTTCTTAATGAAGCAGGCTAGCAGCACAGAACAACTGAAAAGAATGCAAGAAAGAATGGACCACCAAGTGACACGAACAACTACAATAATAGTTGAATGGCGTCCTGGTGGAGGTGGAACAAGAGGTGGTGATGGAGAGATATGATGAGGTGGTGGTGTCACGGTTGGTGAAGGAGGTATTGGGGAATGGGCAACTTGGCATGTACTCTGCCTATTCGCAGGCCTGATTAACCGTTTTGAATACTTTTATTTTTTTAAATGCTGTTTTGAATACTTCTAATTTTTTATTAACTTTGACTCCCATGCAAGGATTTTGCAGAAGTGTCATTGAATGTATCGAGACATGCTTCTTAGTTTATTTTATTTACTTTTCCCTTTCCATAGATTTGAAAAGCCATTTGTAAGCCTCTTGGTAAGAATAGTAATTCTTTGAGATCCTGCGGTTAGGGTCCTTTGCACTTCATGGACTCATTTAATTTTAAAAAAAAAATTGAAAAAAATAAATAAATATGTTTTGCCCACAAACCCTCTTTTATCATTTTTGAAAAAAGAAAAAAGAATTGTGAAAAAGTACAAAATAAATCATGTCTATAAAGACGCAAAGGGATCCCAACTACAAAATCCCATATAATTGCTCTGGTAAGAAGCCATACAGTTGGACTTGGATAGACTCTTTGTTTTTTACCCCTATATTTCCTGTTATAAAATTATAAATTATTTTATTTATTTTGTAATAGTGTGTTTATTAGTTTGAACTATTCTTAATGGTTCTCCACCCTCTCTCCCTATGTATTTTGGTTAAATTGACTTGTATAAAGGGAAAATTCAATAAAAGAGTGAGTGGAAGTACTCACCCATGGATAAATCGTACAAAATACTCCATTTAATAACTTATATCCCTTTCACATTGATAGAATGGCACAAAGATATCATTTTAGTGTCAATAAATTTGAAGGAGTTTTTGGGTCACTATCATTCTATCGTGCTAAGTCTTCATGGACCATGCAAAACTTATTCAAATGATCTTTGATGACAAAAACTCTAATCAATATTGTGAAAAAATCTGACCTCTTGGAAGTCTTGTTCTAGGCGATGAAATTGCAAAATTAGAAAAAGAGCATTCCAATACTTGCAATTGCATACTAGTACCATAACAAATGAGTATCTACTACTCTCTTATAACTTTGTATTAGATGGGAACGAACCAATGAAAATCACCTTACTTTCATTTTTTTATCGTCAAACCTTGAACCTCCAATTAATGCAATAGAAGAAAGGAAGTCACCAAGATTAGATTTGAATCGACTTGAATTAGCGAAGGAGTACTAGTCTAGAGCAAGTGAGCTCAAACTTGATCAAACATATGAAATCAGCTATATAAGTCGGAGAGTGTGTATATATATATGTGTGTGTGTGTGTGTGTGTGTGTGTTAAGGCTACAATAGTCATTCCACACAAAAGTAGCTCAACATCATCACACCCAAAGGACTTGGGTATCGTTACTTAAATAGCAGCATTGCATGTGCTGTCTACTCTGCTAGCCTGTATAGATTTGTAACAAACCCAATTACCTTTAGTTAGAATATTCAAAAATCTGAAAAGTTGTTTTACATACGCCTACAACCAATTAATACAAGGGGGAAAATACAAAGAATATTTTTTTATAACATGGTATCAGAGCTTTTCTAAGACAAACGTCCGTGGCTACCTCCTTTGATTCAGCGACTCCCACCCCTACCTCATCTCAATGTTTCTCATACCATCTCAGTGAAACTCACACCAGAGAACTATCATTTATGGATGGTACAACTTATACCATACTTTCGTGGGCAACGTCTTTTTAAATACGTTGATGACTCATGCCCTTCACCCAAGCTCAACCTTTCTGATTCTACCCCTAATCCTGCCTATGAGTCATGGTGTCAGTATGACCAACTGGTCATGCCGGTGATCATTTCCTCTCTCTCTAAACCTCTCATTTCCCAAGTTGTTCAATGTGATACAACTCGTACAATCTGGCTCTCCCTTGAGTCCTCTTATGCCTTAGTTTCTCAAGCTCGGGTGGTCCAAACTCAACTTCAACTGGTCTCCTTAAAGAAGGGCACGAACTCGATATCAATATACTTTCATCGAGCAAAATCCTTGGCTGACACCATGGCAGCTGCGGGTCGCCCCCTTCCTTTTGCAAAGTTCATGTCGTACCTCTTAGCAGGTATAGGACTAGAATATTATGGTTTTGTTACAATTATAACCACTCGCCTTGAGCCTACTTCACTCGAAGAGTTGCTTGGTCATCTCCTAGCTCATGAAGCTCGTCTTCTTCACCACTCAGATACTCAACAATTCAACTTTGACCCATCTACCAACTTTACCTCCAAATACTCTAACAGTATACGTGGCAGGGGGTCTCGTGGGGGTTGTAATAATTACCATCGTCGTGGTGGACGAGGCTCTGCCTCTAGTAACAATGGCAATAACAACTTTTCAAACTCTACTAATAGCTCGCTGATATGTTAGGTTTGCAACTACTAAGGAAATTCTGCTCTCACATGTTTCTACCAGTTCAATTAGGCATACACAACCTCTTTCCCAGCTATGGCCAACTTTTCCTCCTCCAACTATGTATCTGATGAGAATTGGTATCCAGATGCCGCGGCCACCAACCACATCACCAATGATCTAGCCATTCTGAATTTGCATGCTTTCGAGTATCATGGCGATGGACAAATTTGTGTTGGTGACAAATCTGCCATACCAATATCTCACTCCGGTTTAGGCTACTTCCCTTTATCTAATTCTCATTTTGTTCTTAGGAAAATCCAATGTGTTCCTTCCTTTCAGAAGAACTTGATTTCTGTTCGGCAATTCTGTCTAGAAAATTATGTATCATTTGAATTTTTCTCTCATTCTTTTTGCATAAAGGACTGCAAATCCTGGACAATCCTCCTTTGCGGGACAATAAATAAAGGCCTATATTCCTTCTCTCCACCATCCACAATTCCTTCAGCTCAGACAAGATCCCTCTCTGTTGCTCTTTGGCACTCACAACTCGACCATCCTTCTCTCAAGCTCGGCGCTCTTTACTTCATCAACACCAATTACAATATAATCCATCCAAGTTACCACTGTTTTGTGATGCATGTGCTTTGGCCAAATCTCATAGAGTCCCAACTCATACACAGCTCACCAGATCAACTGCTCCATTTCACCTTATCTTTACAAACCTATAGGGTCCCTCACCGCATGTATCTCATAATGGTTTTAAATTTTATATTAGCTTTGTAGATGATTTCACTCGATTTATACGAATATTCCCCCATAAATCTAGGTCTCAGACCTTTGATGTATATCTTAAATTCAAGACTTATGTTGAACTTCAATTCCAAACTCAAATTAAACAAATACAATCGGATTGTGGAGGCGAGTTTAGGCCATTTTCATATTACTTCTCAAAGTGTGGTATAATTCATCATATAACTTGTCCCCATACTCTTACACAAAATGGAATTGTCAAGCGAAAACGTCGACACATAGTCGATACTGGTTTAGCTCTTCTTGCACATGCCTCACTTCCTTTTCAATTCTGGTCTTATGCATTCATACATGTTGTCTACTTAATTAATATCTTACCTTCTCCATCAAGGCCTGGTTTGTTATTAGAAATGAGATGAGATAAAAGTTAAAAAATTATTGTAATATACTTTTTTAATATTAGTTTTGTTTTAAGATTTGAAAAATGTGTTTTGGAATTTGAAAATTTGATTTTTTTATTATATTTTGTATGGAGATTTGAAAAAGTTTAATAATGAGTTTAAGATGTGTTTTAGATTTTTGATTTCATCCCCATAAGCAAACCAGACAGATTGCGTGTTTTTGGTATTGAATGTTGGCCCTTAACTTCCTCTTATAATACTCAGGATTTCTCATATCGATCCGAACTATGTGTCTTCTTGGGCTTAAGCCCAAACCAGAAGGGCTTCCTTTGCTACAATCCTAAATAGATCCGTCTATACACCTCAATTGATGTCAAATTTAATGAGACCAAATTCCCTTTTGCCCATTTACCCAAGCCCAATCCACAACCAACTCATGTGGCCCTGCCAAACTTCTCCAGTCTACTTCCTCAATTATCATAATCTTTTTCCTCGTCCATTCTGGTCCAGCACCATTTCCTCCTCCACCAAATTCCTCGCCACCTTCATCACCTACCTCCACACCATCACTGAGTTCTCTCTCTAATACTCAGCAGCATGCTCATTCAATGATGACGCATTCATGAATCAATACCTCACGGCCTTGACAGTTTACAGATGGCACGGTCAAATGGCAATATCCAGGAATCAATCAATTAGCTCTTTTCAATGTGTTATGCAACAAAATAAAATCTTTGATTTCCTTCTGTGGGTCCTCTTAAATAGGCATATCTTTTATATGTTTGTGAGACAATACATGTCGCCGAAAAAGTAATAAAAGTGACAACCTTATAGAAGAACCCAATAAATAAAATGCAATTGTGCAAAAGCTTACACCAATATATATATATATAGAGAGAGAGAGAGAGAGCATAATGTTACTCATCATCTCATTTTTATCATCCTCTCATCATCTTATGATGTTGCATTAAATGATTGGAGATGATTTATTATGTTTTACTTATTAGCCTATCATTTAATACCACATCCTGAGATGATGAGAGGATGGTGAGAAAGAGGATGATGAATAGATTTATTCATATATATATATATATATATATGAGCTTTGCTACACATAAGTTCACACATCACACACTACACACTACACACAACACATTTTTATTTTTATTTATTTAAAATTGTTTGAGTTTATTCTTCTTAAACTAATTAAATTCTTTTATTTACTATTCATATATCAAATATTTATAAAATGAAAAATGAAAAAAATAATAATAAAAATATGATGTGTGTTGTATGGGCTTATGTTTAGTAATATATGTATGTATGTATGTATATGTATGACAAGTAAGTGAATCAATGGTCCTTGAAGAGGTGGCATCGACGATGGGAGCGAAGAGGGAGATCATGAAGAGCCAAGCCATGGCATCTCATCGCAGAAAGAAGGGGGTAGGGAGTGTGTGTATATACGTTACAGATCTTTGCAAGATCATATGATTCCTAATTGCCCCTTGAATATCTAGATAGATACCCTATTAATAAAGAAGAAAAAAAGTCTCATGATCTGGGCATTAGAAAAGGTCGTGATAGATACGTAAAACAATGCCAAATGTTAAATAAATGAGAATTATTACAAATACAAAAAAATTATACAAAAAGAAACTCACAAGTTGATATAATTGTATAACATTCATTAAATCTACTCTTTAATAAAAGTAATTTTATAATCTGACCTACCACATCAAACCACGTCAATTTGTGAGTTTAGTTTTGTATATTCCTTTTTGGCTAAAACATTTTCCTAAATAAATATATGGGCCATATCTTCTTAGATCAATTATGGTTGTAAGCCAAAAATAAAAAATAGTTGTAAGCAAATTTGCACACAAATAAGCATCTTAATTGTCCACAAATCTACTTGTATCTAACAGACTCATCTTTTAAGCAGATTGCGAGCCGCATGCATACAGATGAGGACGTTGTTAAAGCAATGCTACCTCTATAATTAAGCAAATTTTCCCAGTATCGATTAGTACAAGGTGGGGTGAGGGTCGCTTAGTGATGAAAACATTATGCTCAGAAGCTTGAAGATAAAATGTGCTAAAAGAAGTTGCAATCTGTCATAGTGAAATCCATAGCTGACTCGAATGAGAACAAAGACAGACCGTTACTTTCCAACATCCATAATAGATTAAAATCCATTTCTTTCCAAATCATCTTTTAGAAGACTGGAGGAAGCCCTAGACATGTATGTTTAGTCACATATATATATATAGTTTACAATCAACCGTGGAAGAGGGGGTGCAGACAGGAAAGAGTCAACAAAACCCGATACTTTATATGCATGTGAGACTGTATGCGTCTCCCTGCTTGCATCTGCCCTCATGTTAATTGCCGGTACCAGGTCCTGTAGTTTCATAACATTCATTTTCAGAACTAATTAAATTGCTGACCATAGATGGTTACAAGGCAAGCGGCAGCAAGGAAGAGAAAGCGGATGTCAAGAAAAAAAGGAAAATAAAGAAGATAGCCATGTCAAGTTCTTGAGGTTTCTTCAGAGAAGATAAAGCATTAGTCTGAACAAAATGAACGTCAGTCACCGAATTCAACACAAAGGTCACCAAACAAGAACCAGAAGAATTGACAAAACAAAGGCAGACAATAGACAATTGAAACATTCCTACCAAACCCCACAAAAACCGAAAACACAAGTACAACAGATGCGACTGACAAACTTTCCTCTGTTACATTTTTCAGTGTGAAATATGCAACGCAATGTTCTCTTTTATTTTTCAACCGTTTCACCTCAAGGCTTTGAATATTTACCTGTTAGCACCATTTACCATTTGTCACCGTCTTACTGTTAACCAATAGAGTTATTAGATCACTTTGAGGTAAGGAAGTTCAGCATAATTTGTAACTACGATGCTTTATGCTTTAGACATAACAGAAAATATGAAGTCAGGAGAAGATTACCTTTGCTAAACTTGAGTAAGAAGCCCGCGGAGAGAACCAGCAATGCCACGCCGCCTCCCCTATATGATGAAAGAGCCACTTTTAAGGCATGTCCTTCAGTTGTTTGAGTTTTGTTAGAATACCATACATTTCTCACCTTCTCATTGTTAAATAAGTCTTCTGCAATGGCTTCCATTTGCTTTCGCTTTTTCTCAGCCATAACGGACTCAACCACTACCTCACTCCCATAGTCAGAATCTCTTCATCAAGAAACAAAAATAAAATGATTTTCGCATGCCCATTGAATGGCCAAATCAAACAGAATTAGAAGTAGGCTTAGTGACATTGAGTTCTTACTTGAATGGGTACTTTGAAAACGGGATTAAATTGTTGAAGCTATTCCCAGATTGGATATTTGTCTGCAATTCCATTCCAAAAGTACATAACAAAATTTAGGCATTTCATAACCCAACTGGTTACTAATTAGAAATGAGTTGATAAGTTTTGTCGCAATTCATGGCACTCACAAATTTCAATGTGAAGTCCCGCCTAAAAACTTGAGTTTAATCAGTTGGGTTACCCATCATAATGAATAAGAACCACAATCTAAGAGTTAACAGATCATTTTTTTTAATGCCACATGACAAAATGAAGAGGACAGGACAAATTGCTTGCTTCCTCCAACAAGCCAAAAGTGATCGTTCTATTCAGTGGTAGGAATAGAAATATCACGGCCCTTACCTTCCTGAAGTGTTTGAAGTTTAGAACTCCATTGTTGGCAGTAGTATTGGCACGAGAAGGTAAGTCCATATACTGCGCAACTAAATCTTGGCTGTAAATTATATCTGCATTCCCACATTTGGGCTCATCAACCTTGTCTCTTTCCACTGTCATACCATAGCTACCATCTATGCAGCTGTTAACATGGGCATCCACTGATTTGGCAGCAGCATGATCCATGGATGTTTCAGCTTTGCTCACAAATTTAATGGCTTCATCATCGCGGGCTGTGGCATTTGCATGAATTGATGTGGCTGTTTCCTCCTCTACATCAGAATCTGCTACCACTGTTTCGTCTGTGGAGCAGGAAGATGAAACAAGAACTGCAAAATGACAGAGATTCAGCTACATCACTTTGGTTTAATAAGAAATATATAAAAGGCAACAGTAAGTGAAACAAGCATCAATCCCTGTACTTGGGCTATGCCTTGCCTTTAATTTTAATAAAATGATACTTACCTATATAAAAAAGAAAAAAAAAAGTGAAAAAAAAAGGCTAAAATGCTAATTTCCAGCAAGGATTTTTGGACCTATTAAGTAAAAGCATTTTTGATTTGCCTTAATTATTGTCATTATGTAAGGCAATATGCTCTTTATTTATTTTTTTAAAATGTAAATTAACTAGCCCACTGGATGGGTTACATACATAGAAAAATCATGTGTAGAATTCCGAATGACATGTGCATATCCTTATTAGAAGTGATCCACAAGGTACACCTATCCGCAGTGTTACAAGTACTTACTGCATGGTGATATCAATATGGATGGATCCATCCCTCCGGATAAAACAGCACATACTAAATCCATCTCCTTTACTCTCGACAATGAACTGAGTTTTTGGAAATGATCATACTCCTCTGTTGATCCTCCATGGACAACATAAACCATACGATCATTATCTCCATGCTCCGTGTCCTACAATAAATTATTCAACTGAATCATTTTAGTACATAGGCCACCCAGGACATAATAATCATGTAAGAAACAATCACCAACTTAAAGAGATTGGATATTGAGCTGAGTATGGGTATTGCATTCTTTAGTTAGTGTTTGATCAGGTCATTCATTTTTCTTTCTGATAAGTAAAACTAAATTAAAAATACAAAAGAAAAAATTAGGGCATAGCCATAGTAAACAAGCAGCATACCTGAGTAGTGTTTCAATGCTGAAAAGTGCAGAAAATCGAATAAGAAAAATAAAACCAGTTGAAATACCTCATCTACACACTCCAACAATCTCAAGAACAAACACTTAAACTTGGGCAAAGAAAGCTTGATGCCATTGAAGCTTCTGAAGCTTCTTTGCCTCCTAAAGGATGAGACAAACAGGCACAGCATTTCATTTTAGACCATATCTTCTTCTTTTTTAATAAGACAAAGTTTTAATAGAAATGAATGTATAGGTGAAGCCCCTAAGTATACAAAACATAACACCTAATTACATTTTAGGAAACGGAAACGACATCAAAAAATAATGAATGGAAGATCTGTTAGTCACTAAAGCAGAAAACCAAAACAGCAAAGAGTGCACAAAGAAATTCCAAAGTTGCTCCAAATTACGCTCCCTGTAATTAAAACAGCACTCATTCCTTTCCATCCAAATGCACCACATAAGATACAAAGGAACCATATTCCAAGCTGCATCCACTTCAGTGCAACCACGAAGCCCTTTCCAGCAAGCTAGAAGATCAACCACTCTCAAGGGCATCGCCCAAGCCAAGCCGGTTCTACCAAAAATGCCATCCCATGAAGCCCTTGCCACCTCAGAATTTTTTTTTTGTAAGTCCTTGCCACCTCACAAATTCACAATGCAAGAGTAGATGATCCACGGTTTCCCCATTCTTTATACACATGAAGCACCAATCCATAACAATAACAACCCGCTTCCTTAAATTATCCAATGTTAAGATAAGAGAGGCAGTCCAAGTGAAGAAAGCAACTTTGGAAGGCATGTAAGACCTCCAAATACACTTACATGTAAAAGGGGGGCCTATTCCAAATACAACAATCCATAGTATGAACGAACAAGAACTTTTTACCCCCTTAGACTTCCACAATATCCTGTCCACATCACGACCACCAAGCCTCAAAGAGTATAAAAAACTGTAAAAGGCTGAAACTTCATCAATCTCCCAATCATGTACAGCTCTAGTTTGACAAATATTCCACTGGATTAAGCCATTAGAATGACAAAGCAAATAAAAAACTGCAGCATACCCATCGGATGCCAATTGAAAGATAACCAGAAACATACTATTGAGGGCTTGATCACCACACCAAGTGTCAAACCAGAAACGGATCCTAGCTCCCTCTCCAACATCAAAACTAACATGACTGACAAAACTCTCCCATCCCTTTCTAATGAATTTCCAAAGTCCCACACCATAAACCCCCCGAACTTCATTAGAGCACCAACCTGCCCCAAGCACTTCTATTCTTCCAATCAATGACCTCCCTCCAAAGCGACTCTCCTTCCAATTGATATCTCCATAGCCACTTTCCCAATAAAACATCATTAAAGATCCTCAAGTTATGAACTCCCAACCCTCCAACCGAGCTAAAAGAACAAACTTTATTCCAACTAACAAGATGGAATTTAGTTTCCACTCCCATACCACCCATAAAAAAGCAAGAAACAACTTACCAATCAGGTTAGCCACACCTGCAAGCAATGGAAACAATGAAAGAAAATAAGTGGGAAGATTGGAGATGGTACTCTTAATAAGAGTAACCGTCCCCTTTAGTTAAATATAGCCGCTTCCAACCAACCAACATTTTCTTTACTTTCTCAATAACCCCATCCCATATAGCACCAGCCTTAAAAGGCGCCCCCAACAGAAGACCCAAGTATATCATAAGCAGACTTGCACAATATCAATATTATTGCTGTTTTCTAATCTATAAACCTAACAAACTGATTCAAGAATAATTTAGAGGAAGAAAGGGTTCATATCCAAACATTTAAATCATACGGGAAAAAAAAAAAAGAAGCTGCAAAAACCCATATGCATAGGGAACATGAATTGCATACCTGGCTACTCAAACAAAATCCTTTTATAGAAACAATCTCCGCGCCACCCACTTCCAATAAGGATTGCAATCGATCCCTGAACTTGTACTGTGTGCAAATAAAAAAGTAATAAATTTGAGAAATTTCAAATGCTCTCAGCGTTGTGCATTCTCTCAAACATGAATACAACTCGTTGTAAGAAACAACTGGATTGTCCATTACATCTAGCAAAAGCTTTTAGTCTCGTGATATAATACTTTAGTTCCATAACAGACACTCACCACACACCCTCATGTGCTCACATGCATGTGTAACTGCAAATATCCAACTAAAAATCCAGGAGAAATACATTAAAATATTTATCAATAATTTCATTTTGCAACAGAATAACAAATGAGGAAATGCTTGTGTGTGCATGAGAGAGATTGAGATTGAAGGACTCCAGATATCACCATGTCATTTGACCCCAACAAAAAAGTGTATCCTTCCAAACTGTTTTCACGAGATTTAGGGTCTGCAACTTTGACTGATACTCCTCCTACTGTCAGCATTGGGGCATATCTGAAATGAAAAAAAACACATTTTAATCAGCTAAACCCTATCCGGTCTTCATGAAACATCATAGAAAGCTGATTAGGGAGAAGCAAGATCAAACCTAATACTTACAAACTGAAGCTAGGAATTTCAGAGAGAATTTTCTTTTCTGCAACAAACTAGATAAAATGAAAAATCAGGAATGTTTCACAAGTTAATTATGCATGTAGAATAGCACACTAGTGCCCAAAAAAAAAAAAGCTAACGAATTGGTGATAATGAATTGGTGCCTCTACATGACTCCATGAGTATTAATTACTCACGGTTCCGGATATAAATACTGAACATACACAATTAAGTATATAGTGATTATAAAGCATACTTTACGATCACTTGTACCATGTTACTTAATTGAACTAATGGTTGCAAATAATATAAATGAGAAAAGAGAAGAAACAAATGGGAAAAAAGTGCCAAATACATAGGAAATATCAATTCCTTCAGAAAACACAATTGGATTCATCCTACTAGCAAGATCATTGAGGCAAAGTGTGCTGGAGTTTTATATAGAGACACCTTATTGCTCAGATTCTTCATTTCATATAATTACTGTGCATGTATAGGAGAATATGGCATTGAGGTTATTGACGAATAATCATATGAACACAAAAATGCCAGTAAAAAGCCACGCAACTCATATACATAATTTATGTATGCCCAATACATTTGAATTGCATGAATGCTAATCCAACTATGGGTTGCATTCCAAAATTGGAACCCCATTTGAGTCCAATCATGGAATTTATAGGCGTATCACACATATTCACTCATTCACCCATGTGCTTGAAACTGGTATAAAAAAAAAATGGGGGAGGCAAAACTTAGTTGGCATTATAGATTTGTCTACAGCATGCCAATTCATGGCACCGCAGACCACTGGATTTAGTTTGCATTAATGAGAAGTACTTTTTATGCATACTCCACGAAAATAATAAATAACTTCAAAATATAAGTTAGCAACGTGACTATACCCCAGACAAGAAAGGCAGAATGTTTTATGTTAGTTTACCTCAACCCAACTATCAAGAACAATAGGTTTCTTAGACACAACAGCATCAATGATATCATCATTCACCAGCATGAGTTGATCGACAAGCATATGAGTGCATTCTTGAGTCAGACTTTGAGTAACACGAGCTCCTGTAAAGAAAGCAGGATATTAATCATAAAACGCATGTACAATATTATCAAAAGAGGACATCCCTTTGTGAGCTGGGGATAGAATCATTCAACAAATATATCATGCTTTAGGAACTCTCTCTCCTCTCCTTTTTCTCTCCGTACACTCGAGAAAAAAATGTGTTCTTTCTTCTCTGCTAGCTTCTTGTTTACGATTGTTGATTCCTGTGTTGTTTAGTTTAGTGCCGATATCTTTGTCCATCAAGTAGAAGGGCTGTGATGGCTTCGGATAGGAATGTTATCATCGACCATAAATGTTTTGAGTTTAAGAAGGAAGATGATAGGGTGTGGAGGATCACGGAGAGTAGCCCCCGTGTTATGAAAAACATTTTCATTGACCAAGAGGCTTTGGGATGGTTGGCTACCATGGTAAAGGAAGGGGCAGCCATTAGGGGATCTTCCGCTTTCCTTAGATCCCAAAAAAGAAGTACTCAGGTTATGGTGTTGCAGAGACAGCATAACCGTTACGGGAATTTTTCACCTTATCGGAGTTTGGTCCAGCAAGGCAACATGGTCTGATAATGGTGCCAGAAGGGAGGATGGGTGTTGGCTGGAAATACTTTGGAGAAACTTTAATGGAGCTCGCTTCGCAACACTCTGTTTCGGGGAAAAACTGAGACAGTGGTACACTCCCTTGGTTGCTGCTTCCTCTGTCGCAGGTGCAGGAGCCACCATCTGGACGTTCAAGTCGTACAGAGAGGTGGTGCTGCAGTCGACCGGACTGGGTGGAGCTCGAGAGGCACCTGGTCAGGGAGCAGACGTTACTGTCGAGGGGGAAGAACTTGGCAAGCTTGTTGGCCTTAATTTGGAAACTGCGATGGGGGTCATCGAGGAGATGGAAAAGCAGATGAATCACTTGCAATTTAATCTTGAATGGCTAAAACTCAGCGTTGTGGAGGGGACAAAGAGGGGCCTAGATTTGGGCCCAAGAGATGGTCCAAATAACTCCAAAGGAAAAGAGATTGAGGTGGGCTCGCAGGGCTCTGGGTCATCACAGGCCCAGCAGGCCCAACCGAGGACCCTCTCGCAGACCCAACAGCAACCTGGGTCTGGGCATGGCCCTGTGTGTGACGAAACTCCATTGTTGTCGGGTGGGTCACAACCCCCACTACCGGCGATGGGTCAGGGGATCTTGTCGACGGCGAAGGAGCTACTGGCGATGTCTGGGGTGCCGGAACATGCCGCAACAAAGATTCATGATCTAGCACCGAATCTTCGGGTTGAGGAGATACACTGTTTGACACCGGAGATTTCTTAGAAAATGTAGCCGGAGCTGATCGAAGGTGCAGGTAAGGATGTTTTGCCGTCAGGTTCATCGGAAAGTGTGATTCTATTGGTGAAAGTGTCGATGGGTCCTTCTCAGTGCTTAGGATTGCTGTTTTCTTCTACCAGCTCACAGCTGAAGATGGGGGAAAAGGAGGGGCATCTCGTGGACCTTGGAGAGGCAATGGAACATAGAGCTGGGTCCCTTCTCTCAGAAGCAGATCTGAATTTACAACTGGCCATTTGTGATCAAGAAAGCTCCCGCGGGGGAGGGGGGGTGGTTTACTCTAACTCCCTTATGCACTTTACCGCCCAAACCTATCAAGGGGAAAAACTCCTCAAATTGGATTTTTAAACAGGTGGAAATCATGAAGAGCATTCTTGGGATCAATTTTGTTGGCTATGAAGATCAATTCAAAGCTCTACTAGTGCAGATGGAAGAAGGACGTTTGAAGCCAGCTTCTAAGAGAGAGAGGGAACTAAAAAAGTTAACATGCTCCATCAATTAACGACGTAAAGGAAGGGAGTGGTGGTAGAGCGAAAGGGAGGGGTTCTGTCTTGATCCCATGAAGCCTAAGATCCTTTTTTGAAATGTGCAGGGACTCAATGATCGCAATAAACCCATCTGTATCAAAGCTTTATTGCGAATGTGGAGGGTTGATGTGGTATGTTTGCTAGAAACAAAGCTTCAAGTCATTGATAAAAGGATTGTTCGGAGTCTATGGGAATGTCCATATGTGGGATGGTCTTATTTGGCTTCTATAGGAGCCTCGGGCGGTGTATTATTAATTTGGGATAAGAGAATAGTTGAGGCGGTGGAAGGGTGCATAGGCAATTTCTCGATAGCATCTCGCTTTAAAAATGTAGAAGATGGTTGGGAGTGGGCTTTTGCAAGTACTTATGAGCCAAATGTAGATAGGCAAAGGAGAGGGTTATGGGAGGAGTTGGCGGGTATTTACTCCATTTGAGAGGTGCCATGGTGCATGGGCAATTATTTTAACACCACTCGTTTTCCTAGTGAGCGCTCAGGAATTTACCGCAACTCTATGGCCATGGAAGATTTCTCTGAATTCATCCTTGATCTAGATCTCATGGATATCCCCCTCAGTGGGGGCGAGTTCACTTGGTCGAATGGACGGGTCTAGTCGAAACTTGATAGATTTTTAGTCTCTCCGTCCTAGGAAGCCCATTATCCTGAGGTATCTTAGACGCGGATGGCACGAGTTTGTTCAAATCATTTTCCTATTTTGCTGGATTGTGGGGGCATACAGAGGGGTCGTCGTTACTTTAAGTTTGAAAACATGTGGCTCACTACGAATGAGTTTGTGGAATTGGTACGTGCTTGGTGGATATTGTATCAGCTTTCGGGTACTCCTAGTTTCATTCTTGCAGGGAAGCTGAAAGCTATGAAACAAGATTTGAAGAAATGGAACTTGGAAGTTTTTGGCCACATCGACAACCAGAAGTCGACTCTTCTAGAAGAATTGCAGGAGCTAAAGGGAAGGGAAGTTGGAGATAGCTCTGTTGAAGTGTCAGTGAGGAAAGAAACTGTTGTGGCAAATTTGGAGAGGGTACTTGTTAATGGTACACCTACTAGCTTTTCGAGAGCTCCCGAGGATTAAGAGAAGGAGATGCTCTTTCTGCTCTCTTGTTTGTTATAGTTATGGAGGCATTTAATCGGATGTGACAGCTGCTGTTGTGGGTGGTTTCATTTCTGGCTTTCAGGTGGGAAATGGCAATAGTGATTCTATTAACATCTCACATCTTTTATTTGCAGATGATACACTCCTCTTCTATGAAGCGGATACTAGCCAAATTCGAAGTGTATGTGCTTTGTTACTTCATTTTGAAGCAGTGTCGGGAATTAAGGTGAATCTTGGCAAATCTAAGATGGTCGCAGTGGATGAAATTTCACATATCACAAGTTTAGCAAGCCTTTTGGATTGCACGATATCTTCTTTGCCAATAAAGTATTTGGGCCTTCCGATGGGAGCTACTTTTAAGGCTAGAGCCATGTGAAATGATGTAGTGGAGAAGATTGAAAGAAGGTTGGCGGGGTGGAAACGAGTGTACCTATCGAAATGAGGTCGGCTCACCCTTATCAAGAGCACCCTTATTAATCTTCCCACTTATTTTCTCTCCTTGTTTCCTATGCCTGCAGGGGTGTTGACTAGAATTGAGAAACTATTCAAGACTTTCCTTTTTTTTTTGGGGGGGGGGGGGGGCATAAGGGAGGAGAAGAAATTCCATCTGATTAACTGGAACACAGTATGTTCTCCAATCGCATATGGAGGCTTGGGGGTGTGTAACTTGTGGATTTTTAATAAAGCATTATGTGGAAAATGGTTATGGAGATACCACTTGGAAGAGGTGTCTTTGTGGAAGGAGTTTATTGACTCAAGATATGGAGGTGCGTGGAGGAGTTGGTGGTCTAAAGATTCAAGGGGGGGGGGGGGGATATGGTGTAAGCCTATGGAAGTTTATTAGGAGAGGTTGGCTAAGTTTTGAAAGTCACATTCGTTATGTTGTTGGTAGTCTAGGACAAGTAATAGAATCAGATTTTGGAAAGATGTTTGGTGTGGTGATGTTGCTCTAGATAGAGCTTTTCTAGCTTTATTCCGTATTGCAGCTAACTAGGAGGCTTTCGTTGCTGATGTGCGATTATTCTTTCATGGTTCTCATCAATGGGATATCCTCTTATTCGGGATTTTCATGATTGGGAACTACCCATTGTTGCAGATTTTTTCAAAGCACTACGCTCTATGGGTACACATATGACACAAGGGGATAGATTGAAGTGGAAGTCCAGTGACTACAAGCTATGTACTGTTAAGGCTTATTACAAAATCTTGGTAACACAAGAGCATTCTCCTTTCTTGTGGAAAAACATTTGGAGGTCTCGTGTACCTTCCAAAGTTGCGTTCTTTGTATGGATGGCAGCTCTTGGAAGATCTTGACTACGGATAACTTGAGGAAGAGGGGCTGTGTAATGCTTGATTGGCGTTATATGTGCAAAAAGCAGGGAGAATCTGTGGACCATCTCTTACTGCATTGTGAGGTTGCTAGGGTGTTATGGGACGAAGTCTTCCGTAGGGTTGCTATTGCTTGGGTTATACCAACAAGGGTGGTGGATTTGTTGGGGTGCTGGAGGAAAATACAAGACTGTCCCCAAGTGGCAGAAGTGTGGAAAATGGTTCCGTTGTACATTATGTGATGTATTTGGGCGGAAAGGAACGATCGTTATTTTGAAAACAATGAGCGTACTTTGACAGAGTTACAAGACTTTTTCATTCACACTCTATTGCTATGGTTTTCAGCTATTATATTAAATGGAAACAATAACCATGAATTCTTGTCTTTAATTTTCACTTCCTAGAATGTATTTAAGAGCTTCTTTGTATACTTCCTGTGTACTTTGGGCTATGCCTATTTTCTTTCTCATTAATGATAATTATCTCTTACTTATATATAAAAAAAAAAGAATCATTCAACAAGAGTCAGATGCAGCCTTGAGAAAAACCTATGATGTTTCCAAATATATAAATATTAGGGAAAAAAATATTAAAAAAGATGATAAAGGGTCCAACAAACTTCAATTTAGACAGGTCATTGAGATGTTCTATGTTGGAACAATAATGTTAAGTACAACATCCCGATTATTCTACATTTCTAAATTGGGAATTACTAAATAACTGCTCACAATGGTTAGTGTGTAAACAGCTTATTTGATGCCCACCCCCCAGCCAAAAGACAAAAAACAAAAATCAGGATGCATATTGAGACCCATAATTCCTTGCAAATAATAATGGCCAAATATTTTTAATATTCATAATAAATCCAAGATAGTAACAGCAGTGAACAACTATTCAAGTAATTGACACGCAGGATAACTGAGGCATTACATTCAGATCACCCCACCATTTTTAAAATATATAACCAAGATTATAACAATAGCATAGGCAAGTACTACAACCAACAACTGACCCATATTAGACAGAGGTGATAGCTGTTCTAACGAAGGGAAGGTGAAACTGTACCCTATATGACTCATTTTGTTGAATGGACAAAAGTAAACCTATAAACAAGAAAGGATTTCATTTCTCCTCGCTTTTTTTCCCCCTTTCTTGCAATGTGAGTAGAATTCATGGTTTTTTTTTTTATAAATGTCAATAAAAGTCATGATATCATATAAGGAATAACATATTCAAACAAAATATTCTTAGATATTTTAGATGAAATTACCATGAGATACTTTACAACATTAAAGCAAGCTCGTATCCCTTGTCAGCTAAGAAATGCTTCTCACTTACCAATGGATGAGATTTTGTCTTGAAGGGGTTGATTTGTAAGGAAGGACTCCGAGCACACAAAAAATATGAATGGGACGAAAGAAAACCTGCTTAGAGTAAAATTACAGAGGAATGACTACAGAGTAGGCCACACCAGTGCAGTACTACATACCATCAAGTTATAATCTAGATATTTTTTCTCCAGACAGACATTACAAAAGTAACATGGATATATACATGATCGTGCAGTTCTCAAAGATTTCAGTAAGTGAAAAGATTCCACAAAATGTACAATTGCAGTAGCTAACTAGGAAAAATTAACTTACCTGTAGTTCGCATTACCAGTTCCAAAACGCACCAGATCCCCATCTCCTAAAGTTGCTTCCTTGTTTGGGAGCTCATGAATTTTTTCCGTTTCCCCATCAATAAATGTTCCATACTTGGAGCAATCTCTAATCCGGACTTTGGACAAAATACTGGAAGTCATGGCATCAACAACTATTTCTGCATGGACCCGAGATACGCCTTTGTCTTTGGTAATAATTACATCACAACCTGGAACAAGGAAAGATAGAAAACGAGACTTGGAAAGATAACCATAATCTAAAAAAAAAAACATTAATTGGTATAATGTAGGAAACAATCAAACTAATATATACAAGGAAAGCATAATTTTGGATGGTATGATTCGGATGTTAATACTATTTCTTCTTTCATTTACCTTGATTGGGAATAGCTTGGTCACTGCCAAGAAAATGTTGAAAATGGCTATGGTCGATGAAAAATATGGCAGATATAGATCAATGTATGAGACAGCATGCTTTTGAGTGGTATTTAGACATCTGGGCATCAGGCATACAATTTAAGAACATTTTTCGTAGTTAACAGACCTTAACATTACAGTTTCGCCAAGGAATGTTATCTTTATTGAAATATATACAAATTTCAGATATATGGAAATCTATCACAGGTCCAAGTTCTAGAATACCTTTGCGACCTACTTTGTACGCTCCTGAAGTAAAGATATAGTATTTATCTTCCCCTGTCATACAAATCAGACTAAGTTAGGCATCAATATAAACCATATCCTAGACAATAGAACAACATATAAGTACTACATTTAGAAGACATAGAACCCATCAAAGTGTATAAAGCAGTGAAATAAGTGATAACAATGCAAAATTTTGTACTCAATGTTATCTAGAACCCAATAATGCCAAATATGTAGATTATAGAAAACCATAGATTGAGTCAGTCTCTATAAGTCAGTGCCTCCACATTGTAAAACAAGCCTGACGCAGAAAAAGTAGCCACGGAAAAATCTACTTTCGCCAGAAATTTTTTTATCCCACATCAGAAGTAACCCCTTCAGTATTGATACTGGCATCAAGAGAAAACCAATCCACAAACAAAAGGTGTATAAAACACTCCTACTAATCTTCTCTGTCATCCTTCCATTCTCACGTCTAGTGACAGAAAGTATCCTCTTTCTAATCACAAAAAACACAATCTTATTTACAGCCATTGCCTTTTAAAAAGAGAATACCACCCTTTCCTCCGCCAGCCCACGTGTTTCCTGTCGCTGACAAAAACCCAAAGCATGTTTCTAAAAAGCTTCAATAAGGTCATCCAGAAACAAGTAAATAAACGCTGTTTCTACACAGATGCAAAACGAGACTTACCTGAGAGAGGATTGACGGGAAAAAGACCCCAAACCATACTTCGTTGAAACTGCTTCTTCCACGGCTAGGGGTGTAAATAGTCTGGTCCGGTCCGGTCCGGTCCGGGAAATTTGTGGACCAATTTCATTCGATCCAAGAATTCTCTCACCCTGGACCGGACCGAACAGGAGTTCGGTCCATACCGGTCCGGTCCAATTCGGTCCAGGGGCGGTCCGGTCCGGTCCAGGGGTACCCCATATGATTTAATGGGCTAAATTTAATCTAAAATTCTACAATGATCAAATATTTTTTTGGCCCAAATTTAACTACTATAAATTATAATATGTTAATATTATAAAAGTATATATTATATATTAATTATGTTAGTAAATTATAACTAATAGTCTAATAGTCTAATAGTCTAATAACACTATTACATTAGTATATGTTAATAAATTATAACTAATTAGTAATAATACTATTACAATTTATATTAGTATATTATATATTTATATGTTAGTAAATAGTGATAAATTAGCAATAATATATTAAATAATAATAATATATTTATTACTTATAAGTTGTTACTAATACTTTATCTAGATATACTATAATTTATATTTTTATACTATAACTAATCAACTACTAGTCTACTATAAATTATAATATGTTAATATTATAATAGTATATATTGTATATTAATATGTTAATATATATTAATATTAATATTAAAATTTATATATTATTATTTATATATACATATATTTTTAAAAAAAAAAATTTAAAAAAAATTTAAGGATTCGGTCTGGTCCGGTCCGGTCCATATATTTTTTGGACCGGACCGGACCGGACTCCAACCGGTCCGGTCCGGTCCCGGTCCGGGACAACAGGTCCGGTCCGGTCCGCCGGTCCGGTTCGGCCTTTTTACACCCCTATCCACGGCTACTGGAATTGAATCACCGGGAGAAAGAGAGCTTGGAAAGCCAACGTGCGTCTTACCTGCACGAACTCAACAAGACAGCTTATGGTATAATTTACTGGGTCCAGCCCGTTGGGCTCCGTTGGGCTTGCACTTTAATTTACTGGGTCCGGCTCGCTCTATGTTTCCAATCTCAACCGGTTTTTGCATAGGACATAATCCATAACTCGTTATCCTCTTTTAGAAAAGAGCGGTCCCGCAGGGCCGCATATATTTGAGGCATCCGTAACGTGGCATTATTGTTACGTCAATCGAAAAGTTAAAAAAAATATAAAAATGTAATGAAAAAAAAAAAAAAACGAATAATTAAATTAAAACATATATAAAAATAGCATTTTTGTAAATATTTAGAAAAGAATAATTATTGATTCCCCTAACACATGGTTAATATGAAGAGAAATCATTTTTATAGGTAAAACATGTGCAAATGTCTCTTTGAAATAAAAAAGAATAAATATAAGATTTATATAAGAAAAAATTAAATTATTTTAAGAGAAATACTGGGGGGCAGACGGGCTGCCCCCCTCCACCAAAGCAGCCCCGCCGCCCCCGGTGGCGGTGGGCGACACCGCCCCCGCCATCGGGACCGACGGACTCAGGTGACCTCACCCCGTACGGGTCTGAAATGGGTTGAAGGCTGCCGGGGGCACACCGGAGCTGGCCGTCGTAGGGGCGAGGTCGCCTGAGTCCACCGGTCCCGATGGCGGGGGCGGTGTCGCCCACCTCCACCGGCGGCGGCTCCGTTTGCTCCATGGCCGAATCCCCTCGTAAATTCATCTTCATTTTATTTTTTTATTGTGTTTTTTATTATGTTTTTATTTTTTTATTGTATTTTTTATTATGTTTTTTATTATATTTTGTTCATTTTATTTTTTTAATATATTTTTAATCTTCATTTTTTTATTTAATTATATTTTTTATTTTATTTTCATGTGTTTTTCATCATCAAGCAGCCCAACTAACGTTGGGCTGCTTTAGACGCTGGGACAGCCGGACCGGTCCCCAGCGTCTCCCTTATTTTAATGATAGATTCTTTTTTAAAATGAGTACACTGCACTTATATGAATTGGTCAAAGTGAATATGAATAAATATCTTATAAGTTAATTTCGTTAAATAAATAAATAATCCTTGACTAATTAAAAGTTCATGTGTAACTTGTGCAGTAGATTTTAATCTAATCACGATCAAAATATCTTATATTTTGCACTAAAATATCCTATGAGATAGAGATAGTTGTTATATATCTATTAGAAATTAAGAGCTTGGATGTTCGATGATAACGTAATATTGCAGGCCAAGATTCGCTCGCAAGGAAAGCATGCAAATATCGCTGTAATCGACATATCTGTAATACTTTGTTTACTGACATTGAAAGAGAATTCTTAAAACGGAAATACGTATACATTTAAAACGGAAATACGTATACATAGGAGCGAGGCATGGCTGAAGTTTGAAGAAGTGCTGAACAAGGAAATACAGACTCTTTTTTTTTTTTTTCTATGTAGTTACGAACCTAAGTAAGCATCCACCTTTGCATTGGTTCCCCTAGACAAAAACTTCATGCAAATGGGGGGATTAACACCTGCCAAAGCCAGTATTGAGCTTGGCAGAGTCCAAATCCCATCACCACAAATCAACCCAGACGCTACTGCTGGTCCAAATGCATCTGCCTTTGCCTTGTTTACTTTCCTCCACACAAATAAAATCAAGCTCCCTACACACATGTCAATGGCGAAGTATGCTCCAAGATAAAATGGTATTGCCATTGCCATTGGAAGTGGAATAAAGCTAGCCTTCTTCTTTCCAACTAAATCCCTGATCCCATTGATTAATATGGCTGCAAAAAAGAATACATAACAAAGTGTGAGGCAATGCTTCGGCAAAGCCGAGAACCCCTCAACACCTAGGATTGACATGTTGCGGTAGACGAGCGCATAAGGAGCCGGGTATTGTGAACCAAGAACTCCAAGATCATCGAAGGCCTTGTAGAAGAGCCAAAAGACACATGGAGAAATAATGCAACCCATTGCAGTTCCAATAATTTGGCTCACGAACATGGATCTTGGGGAAGCCAATGTCATATAGCCTGTCTTAAAGTCTTGCATCAAATCAGATGCTGTGGAAACAATGTTCATCATGACTCCACATGCTGCCAAACCTGCAAGAACCCCACCATGAGAGGCCCCTGCCCATGCCCCAATCGTAAATATGGCTAGCTTTCCATATGTGGATGCTAATGACCAATCTGTCAGCCCGGTACCATAAGCATTACAAAATGCTAGTGTTGGCGCTATTATGTATATTACCACAATGTAGTACCACTTGAGCTGGCTAAAGATGTGAGGAAGTGTGATAATGGATATAATTGCTATGGTGACATAACCGGCAACAGCAAGCCATGTTGGAATCTGGTCCTTGAGAAATAGTGCTGTCCGACATTGGTCGTCATAAGACAGAGATGGAGGCAATTCAGGGGAGGATCGACCCGATAAGGGAATAACTGTGCCCTGTTCTTTGTTCGATAGTTGCTTATACAAACCATGTAGAGTGTGACTGAGGACCTTAAAAAAGTTATAGAGACCATCACCAAGGATCATGGCTATAGCTATGAACACCTACGACAAAAAGAAAGAAGCAGAAGTTCATCAATTATAAACCTTTCAATTTCAACAATAACTTGGATTTGAGTTTGAAAAGATGAGTTACCCTGTAACCTTGAAGGCTATGTAGGCTGCTTGCGCTAAGATCTGCAGAGTACCAAGAGCCCTTTCTTGCATCTATCAGTGGCCACATAAGACCCCATGAAAGAACAGCTCCAACAAGAACAGATATGTTGATTAAATATGGACAGATCATTCCAACGCCAACATATGTAGCTGAGAAATCGAAGTAAAACCTGGTTTTTTGCAAAGTAACCACAAGTCTTTAGCATTTATTTGAACACCTTGTTGATCAGTAAGCAATGACCTAATTGCTGATGTTTATTATTCAAAAGAGAAGGTTGGATGGGGGGCTGACACGGCAGTAGAAACAGCTTACCACATATTTAAAATAAACAACTATAATTAAATATCCTTGCTCTATATTTATTCAAAATATAACTATAAAAAGTAGATTTATATTAAATATATACGCATTAAGGGTGATTTATGTACCTGTTATCAAAGGCTTTGAGACCAAATGTAGGGAAGTTGGCAAATCCACAGCCATCACCTGCAGTAAAAAACCATTGGAAGAAGCCCCAAAGAAAGCTAAAGGAGAAGAACTTCCCCAATGCTCGCACTTGTTTCCTGTTAAGAAAGAACAATAGAAAAATTATAACCAAAGATAATATGTCAGCGATCCTAATAAGTGCAATGTGTAGAAGGGTCAAGGGCCAAGGCCTCACTTTGCTAGCTTGGCACCCTGTGGAGTGTGGAAGCTGTTGATAAGGTGGGCAGTTGCGGTACCACTTGGATATATCAACTTGAAGTCTATAATCATAATCTGTACCAATCACACGTGAGTGTATTTAAAAACAGTATGGACATTTTTCTATAAATAAAAAAACATAAATGGACATAAGATTTAGAGGTTGGAAAGACGAGAATGATTGAATGTTAACGTTGTTTTATACCACATATTCACAATTCCTTATGCATTGCAATTTGCATCAGTAAACCACTCCCACATATAAGAATTTCAAAATTTTATGGAGTTTTCCGTTTTGTTCAGTAAAAACCTTATTGGTACATGACGAGAGGTGAAATATACAATAAATGGGTCATCATCATATATAGGTCAAAAGATTTTTATATACATTAATGGCGCATGCGTATGTACTCTGTATGCCATCAAAAATAAAGTTTGCGGAAGTCTATATGTGCTTGAAGAATCTGTACATAGATAAAGAGATTATTTCGTAGACTGTATATAGGTCAACAAAGGGCCATTGACAAGCGTTGGGTTGTTAGTAACTTAGTATGTTACCTTTCGAAGAGGCACCACTGAAAACAAACCGAGAAAGCTAACAACAAAAAGAAACCCAATCATCCATCCCAATGTTGGATTCTTAATATTTTGTGCATTGTTAGCCTCTGTAGATTGTTTGGCAACAACTTCACTCATTCCAAAGAGGTAACTGCCAAAGCCACCTGCTCAATCAAACAAAAGATAAGATATATAAGTATAACAATATGACATGGAAAATTTATTTAAAAGGTTGACAAGTGCCTGCTAATTTGATTCGGTTTGTAAAATTTTAACAAAAACTCCTATATCACTTATTTTGTAATGATCTCCTTATCTATTTTGGTAAATGAATATTTCATTTTGAATCAAAGTTTATAATAGGTATGTGCTAGCATCATATGATATTAATTATGGTGATAAAGGAGTGCATAAAAATGTGTGTAAATAATGCCATCGTATACGCAAAATTCCTAGAATGCGACAGACATAGGGGCAAAGCTTATGTATAGACATAAGAGGGCAATTATGGATCTTTTGGGGGGGTTGTTTTTTATTGTTCATTCTTCTTTGAAAACAATGCTAGTTCTCTTTTGGGTTGTTTTTATACATCATACTTCCTTGACAATAATTCTAGCTCTAGGATATTAGGTTTATATGTGTATAATAAAAAGAGAAGGACAGGAAACATATCGCCAGTTTTGTTATTAGAAAGGAATGTCAATGTGCTGGTTCTCTCATTCCATCACACTATGATGCACTTGACATCCATTGTCTTATGACTCTTATTAGGTTAAAATAAGCTGCAACATGTTCCTGGATACTCCCCAAGGTCCAAATTAGTTTTAACATGTAACAGGGATATGGAGATGTAATAGGTTATACATGCAAAACAATTTTTATTTTTTTATTTTTATATTGAAACATGTAAAACATTATGATGGATACTCTAGAGAACAAAAGTAGAGACAGTTGTCTTTGGAAGAGGCAAACTTTCGAAGGCCAAAATGAAGATAAGACATGAAATTAAGGCCTGGTTTATTTTTATAATAAAATGAGATAAAAGTTAAAAATTGAATAAAATATTATTATAATATATTTTTTAATCAGAAATGCTATATCTCCTGAATTTGTGTCCTGAATTTATGTATCGAATGGTAAATTTTTTTTTTTCACTTAATAATTAAGTAAGTATTTTTAAATAATGATATAATTTTTTTTTTTGAAATGTAAGAAAATATAAAAAATAAATAAATGAAAAAAGAGAAATAGCCTATTCGAGAGATCTTCAATACATGTTCTACAAGACATGTAGGACTTCTCTTTTTTAATATTAATTTTGTTTTAAGATTTGAATAAGTTGAATTGTTTATTTTATTTTTTATGAGAATTTAAAAAAATAATAATGATAAAATGAGATTATTTGAAAAAACAAATCAAACCTAAGATTGATAGGATCATGGAGAAGTTGAGAGAAAGTGAAAGAAGCCATCTTTAGATCCTTGATAATTTCTGTTTGATATCTAAAGAGTAGAATGACAAAAAGAAAAGGACGAAAGAAGATTTGTATGTTTGAATGACAATAACGGTTATCAGGCGGGGTTATGTGTGTCTTTCTAAGCGCAAAAGTCTGATAGAATAAAAATAATATCATGGTCGAAGAAAGTGGTACCGTCACAACCAGAGATGGAATTAGGATTTAGTGTTTGGGAAGCGATCGATAAAGTATATGATATATATATATATTATATTTTTTTTTGTACATGACTATATATAAAGATAATAATTATATATTATAAAATTATATTTATAATAATCTCACAATTATATAAATTAGAGTGAGATTAAATAAATATAATCAATTAATTTTGACAATTATAAAAATTTATAATCAATTCAAAGTGACAAATGAGCAAGTTAATTACTATAAAATATCTCATAATTCATAAATGTCATGACCAACAAAAGAAGTGAAATTAGCTAATTTGAAATTCACAAATCCAATCATCAACACAAAACAATTAAATAAAACTTCAAAAATATAAAACATCAAAAAAAAAACTAGGAACTTAGTTTATTTGTTTAGTAAAAATTTAGTAAAAATTATTAGGGGGACAATTTTATTTTATTTTATAATCTAATGGAGTAATTTTAATTATATATATAAATAATTACATATATTTATATACTATATATTTTTTTTGAAAAATTTTGGAGGGCGGTAGCCCCCTAGGAATAACGTAGGTCCGCCCCTGGCCGCAACTATATTAATAATTGACTTAAAAGTTTAAACGAAGACTATAGTTCTTCGCCCCGTCATATGAAAGATGCAGTTAATTAAAAATCAACCACACGTGAAGAAAGTATTAATATACAAATAATAAAAATAATACTATATACAATCATAAAGTTATAAGTAACAAACAATCATTTTAATAAAAAGTAAAATCTATTATTAAAAAATAATTTTTTATATGAGTTTTATATATATTCTTCTTTTTTTAAATGTATACATGTGGCTTGCAAGTTTACATCTATATCTATCATTTTTCAAATAATAATTTCACCTAGAAGGAGGGATCGATAAGGACAGGCCAATAAATGATACCCCATCCTACCACAGCCAACCACAACCAACCACAACCAAAAAGAGAGAATATCTGTTATAATAGATGCTAATGCTAATGCTAATGCTAATGCTAATGCTAATGCTAATGCTAATGCATATTATCTATCCATCTCTATCGTTGGAATTTGAGTCACGATTCCATTTCGTTTTGGCTTCAAATACATCATCTCCAAGCTTGTTGATTTTTTGATAAGTGGAATTGTTGATGATGAATCTGGTTAGGTTGACTTGGTTTTCGGATGCTCTGTTTGAGTTTTGAATAGCAATAGTAATTATCTTTGGATCAGTTAGTGTTGGTAGACCGCTTTGGCACGGGATCATGATTGTTTCGTGCTGTCTCCAAACCCGCACACCATAACCACAACCACAACCACAACGAAAAATAAAGAGAGAGAAGAAGAAGAAGAAGAAGAAGAAAAGTAAAAGAACGCCTCGAGCAAACGTCTCGACAAATTGGACCGCCAACTTGGGAGACGTTCACGCATAACAAATTAACTTGTATCAAAATGATGATCAGTGCTCGGGAAAAAAACCTTAGCTTTAATCAGCGTTTCGCAAATTAGATCTCAATCGCTAATTCTTAAAGAAAACATCCCGGAAAATGATATTCTTAATGATAGTTATAACAAACGCATCACGGAAGCCAAAGAGAAATGAAACGAAAGGAGATGCACGTACCGCTGAAAGCGATGCCGGAGGAGGCAACAACGCAGGTCTGTATAACGGTGTTCTCTTGCCTGGTGAAAGGCTGCCTCAGCATCCCGGACTTCTCTAGCAACTTGGTCCAAGTCTTAACGAAAAAGAAGCCCAGCAGCCCCGCAGAGACGTTGAGGGATGGTATAATCCCAGTCGTAAGGTTGAGCTTCATGACGATGAAGGTGAAGAGAACCCCTAACACGAAGCTCACCACAAAGGCCCTCAACGTCAGCTGCTTTTGCCATGGAGGCACCTCCTTGCTCGAGAATACTTTCTCAACGGACAACAGTTCCCTGTCCTCGGCAGCTGCTTGATCTCCTTCTGCAGAAACGGTTAGCGGATCGGTATTGGAAGCATTTTGATTCCTATTTTGCTCGCCTGTGGTCGCCATCATTCCAGATATTGCCGATCTTCGTTTCGAATATCGCCGCTTCTTCTGCGGCCACTCTCCTCCTGTGGCTCAAAGCGTGAAAGGTATCCTTTATATTTAATGCAGTCCCGTGGCCATGGGAAAGACCTCGAAGCGATAATGCAGGGCGGTAAGTTTTGGAATGATTTTATTAGGGAATGCAAATACAAGACAGCGTCACCGTTGGACAATCTTCGACCGATTCGATAACTTAATTGTTTTTATTCTCTCCATAAAAAAATTAAAAAAAAAACTTACTAAGCCTGCAGTTTATTGTAATCACATGTAGCCTCGGCCAATTGGAAAATGGAATTGTATTTATTATTATTATTATTATTATTATTTATTGTTATTTTTATATTTCTATCCAAAGAGTACTTAAATTATGAAAAATGTTATTTGTCGTTACTAAAGATTTTGAATTTTATATTTTTTATAAGATTTTTTTAATATTTTAAAATATTTTTTTTAAATATAAAAAAATATAATATTATTTAAAAATACTTACTAAAATATTATATAAAAATTAAAAATATATTTATAATATAATATAAATTAGAATCCAAGTACAAATGAATAGTATTGGCCTTAAGACTTTTAAGTTATTATAGCTGCAACGACTTTTGATTGAAAGTGACGCAGTCAAAACGTCTCACTCCTGACGTTGTTCAAAACTTTGATTTCATACGAGGACTTGCGCCCATCTCTGACGTCGGCTGAAAATTCATATAGATGGGTTGGACATGTGGGAAGTTCTACGCAACTTCTTTAATTTTTATATATTAATATTTTTTAATTTTTTTAATTTTTTAATATTTTAATTTTGAATTTATTCTTTTTAAATTAATTAATTTATTTTATTTATTATCTATATATCAAATATTTATTAAAAAATAAAATAAAATAAAGTGTGGTATATAAAGATGATATGAATAATAGGAAGTTGTGAAGATTTTTTCTGGGCATGCAGTCTTTAGTAATAGCTGTAAATGAGAGTAATTAGCAGGAAAGCTGTAATGCCAGCTTAGCTATACCAATTAATGGATTCCTAATCGTATGAATTGAAATTTTATTTGTCTATAAATAGAAAACGCCACCGGTGAACACATAATATTTAGTAAGAAGAAGTTATATCGGCAAATCACCCCATATTAAATATGGAAAATAATAACTGAGCAGGCAGCAAGTGCTTAGCATTTAGCAGGCCCCTTGGCTGTAAAGTGTAAAAGAAAATGCTATTTGTTCCTAATTAAAATTCCAATTTGAATTTTTATTTTTAATTGTGGTATATTTGATTAATTGTAGCGTTGAAGTGTGTGGGAAAATTATTTTTTTTGGCTCATTAAGAGTATTCTTATTGGATTAGTTAAAAATCATCTTTCAAAAAATATATTTTTATACATATACCAAAAAATAAATATTATATTTGACAATTATTTTAACTTTTTGGTCATTGACTTAGTTTTACTATTAACAAAAAGTGTTTTTAGCATTTTTTCCCTCACATTTTAATGTCATAATTGATTAAATATGATATTTATTTTTTGATATTTGTGTAAAAATATATTTTTTTAAAAGATAATTTTTAGTCAATCCAACGAGATTCCTTTTAATAAGCCAAAAAAAAAAAAATTCCGGCTATTTTAAAGATTGACAGGAAAATTATATTTTTTCCGGCGAAATATTTTCACCGCAAATGATACAATATGTGCGCCGCAAAAAGTTTCCACATTGTTAAATGTATTTGCCGCGACCAAATTTTGCCAGGAATACTTTGTTAGGCAATTTATTTTGTGCCGGAAATGCTTGATGCTCCTGCTGCGGATGCGTTTTTATTGGTTTAAGCTACTGCGTACAAATTGTTCCCACGCTCAATTTTTTGAATTCCGTCATTAAATAAAATAAATACACAATCTCACATAAAACGTAAATAAAATAATTAAAATAATTGAGCAATTACTTTGAATTGTAACTTAGAGGGGCTCAATTAGCATTTTCCATTATATTAAGTCAAGCCAATTTGTAAATAAATTTACATTTAATACTTGTGTGAAAAAATATATCGAAGGAGAGAGTTAAAGAGAGAGAGAGTTAAAGAGAGAGAGAGAGTTAAGGATTCTAATTACTTGAAGAAGATTAAGCAAGTCACTTTTGGCTGCCAATAAACGTAAATTTAATTCTCGTTGCCAATCATGTATGAGGAAGAGGCAATACACCACTCTCAACTTTTGGCGGAATGTTTTAATGTTAGTTTACCTCTACCCAACTATCAAGAAAAATAGTTTTCTTAGATACAACATCATCAGCATGAATTGATCAACAAGCATATGAGTGCATTCTTAAGTCAGACTCTTGAGCAACACGAGCTCCTGTAAAGAAAGCAGGATATTAATCATAAAACGCATGTACAATATTACCAAAAGAAGACATCCCTTTGTAAGCAGGAGACAGAATTCAACTACTCAAGAAAGGATTTCATTTCTCCACACTTTTTTTTTTTTTTTTTCCCTTTCTTGCAATGTGAGTAGAATTCATGGGTTTTTTTTTTAATAACTAATGTCAATAAAAGTCATGATATCATATAAGGAATAACATATTCAAACAAAATATTCTTAGATATTTTAGATGAAATTGCCATGAGATACTTTACAACATTAAAGCAAGCTTGTTAATATGAAAAGAATAATTTTGTAAACTTAAAATGTTTAAGTGCATATTTTATTTTAAGAAAAAAAGGAATAAATTTAAAATTCATATAAAAAATTAATAAAATTTTATTTACAATCATTTTTACGTACTCTTTATACATTCTATTAATGTGATTAGTTACGGTATTTTTTTTAATATAAAATAATTAATTTGATCAATTACATCAAAAGAATATGCAAATATAATGCAAAAATGAGCTGATGTTGTAGAACTCTTTTTTTAATAATAGACTCAACTTTTTTTAATTTAAAGTGTGTGGCGGGCGCTTACACAGAAATTAATCAAGTGAATATGAAAACACTTAAATAGAATAAAAGTTAATTTCGATTAATAAATAATTCTTGACTAATTAAAAGTTCATATTTACCTTGAACAGTAGATTTTATCTAATCAGGATCAAAATATCTCATATTTTAGTATTTTACACTAAAATATCCCATCAAATGGAGATAACTATATATCTATTAATTATTAAGAGCTTGGATGTTGGTTCATTCATTGGCTAATTAAGCGGGAGATGTGATTTTCTGTTATTTTAAAATATTTTCGTGATTTCCAAGTCTTCTAGCTAGACAGACTAATCAAGATATATCTCTGTAATACTTGGTTGGTTGAGATTGAAAGAAGAGACGTGCATCAAATCTTAATACGTAAATACATATACATTTAAAAGGCCTCCATCGGCTACACATAGGAGAGAGGCAGGGCTGAAGTTTGGAGAAGTGCTGAACAAGGAAATACAGAGACTTATTTTTTTTTATAGGTAGTTAAGAATATAAGAGCATTAGTATTAGATTAATTTTTTTAAAATATAAATTTTTATATATATATCAAAAAGAATTTATCATATTTATCAAAAATAAGAAAAAAATATATATATTATCTTTAAAAGTGAATAATAAAATTTTAAAACTCTTTAAATTTAAAGAATTTTATTTACTTTTGAAAATAAAAGGTATTTTTATTTTTTTTTACCCACTTATTTATTTATTTTTAATCAAATATGAAAACAAAAAAATTGATATGTATGTAAATTTATATTTTTTAAATAAAAAAAAATTGACTAATCTAATAGAAGTACTCTTTAAGAGATCATCCACCATTGCATTAGTTCCCCTAGACAAAAACTTCATGCAAATGGGTGGCTTAACACCTGCCAAAGCCAGTATTGAGCTTGGCAGAGTCCAAATCCCATCACCACAAATCAATCCAGACGCTACTGCTGGTCCAAATGCATCTGCCTTCGCCTTGTTTACCTTTACCTTCCTCCACACAAATAAAATCAAGCTCCCTACACACATGTCAATGGGGAAGTATGCTCCAAGAAAAAATGGTATTGCCATTGCCATTGGAAGGGGAATAAAGCTAGCCTTCTTCTTTCCAACTAAATCCCTGATCCCGTTTATTATTATGGCTGCAAAAAAGAAAACATAACAAAGTGTGAGGCAATGCTTGGGCAAAGCCGAGAACCCCTCAACCCCTAGGATAGACATATTGCGGTAGATGAGCGCATTAGGAGCCGGGTATTGTGAATCAGGAACTCCAAGATCATCGAAGGCCTTGTAGAAGAGCCAAAAGACACATGGAGAAATAATGCAACCCATTGCGGTTCCAATAATTTGACTCACGAACATGGACCTGGGTGAAGCCAATGTCATGTAGCCTGTCTTAAAATCCTGCATCAAATCGGACGCTGTGGAAACAATGTTCATCATGACTCCACATGCTGCCAAAGCTGCAAGAACCCCACCATGAGAGGCCCCTGCCCATGCCCCAATCGTAGATATGGCTAGCTTTCCATATGTGGATGCTAATGACCAATCTGTCAGCCCGCAACCATAAGCATTACAAAATGCTAGTGTTGGTGCTGTTATGTATATTACCACAATATAGTACCACTTGAGCTGGCTAAAGATGTGAGGAAGTGTGATAATGGATATAATTGCTATGGTGACATAACCGGCAACAGCAAGCCATGTTGGAATCTGGTCCTTGAGAAATAGTGTTGTCCGACGTGTTGAGCTTTCAAACCTGTCCAAAAATCACACAAGACGATTTTAACGTGGTTCAGCAATTTGCCTACATCCACAGGTGCCAAATTTACTATAATTTCTGAGATTTACAAATCACTCAAAAATTTCTCACGTAGCTCTCAAATGCACACACCACGTCCTCTTCTCTCTACTGCTCTCCACTGCTCTATTTCGAATATCAGAGCTCTCCTTTTATAGGAGAGGTTTTACAAAGGGTTGGTGTGGTAGGTGCAGCCAAAATAGAAAAACTATGCATTGAGGTAGGTGGTGCAGCCATTGTTGAAGGAGGGTGGACGGTGCAGCCAAGGAGGACTGCAAATGCTGCAAATGGTTTCACACTTTGGTTGCCTTTTCAACAATCACCCCCTCCACCGAAGTGTGCCATACTAGGCTGCTTCCAAACTGATTCATTCTTCAAATGAATGCACCTCCTTCTTTGACGTGAGTGTCTTCTACTAACAAATGCGCCATAAGACGCCAAATGCACCCAAAAGTGCCAATGCACCCGAAGGTGCTCAACAACTTACAATATTGATCAATTCCAAGCAGTGTTGGAACTTGATCCCTGTGACGACTTTCGTCAACATATCTGCTGGATTATCTTCAGTGCCAATCTTCTGAAGTAATATGTCCTCTTCTTCTAATATTTTACGTACAAAGTGAAATCGGACATCGATATGTTTTGTTCGAGAGTGATACACTTGATTTTTTGCCAAATGAATTGCACTCTGACTGTCACAGTAAATGGTAACCTCTTGCTGCTCAAAACCTAAATCTGTTACCAGTCCCTGTAACCAAATGGCTTCTTTTACAGCTTCTGTTACAGCCATATACTCAGCCTCTGTGGATGACAGTGCAATCGTAGACTGTAAATTTGATCGCCAACTAACTGGTGCTCCAGACATAGTGAACACGTATCCAGTTGTCGATCGTCGTTTGTCAAGATCACCTGCATAGTCTGAGTCAACGTATCCAGTTACTAGACTATCTTCACTCTTCTCGAACTTCAAACCAAGATCTACGGTCCCTAGAATATACCGTAGAATCCATTTAGCCGCATGCCAGTGTTTCTTTCCAGGATTATGCATATAACGACTGACCAAACTGACGGCCTGGGAAATATCAGGTCGTGTACACACCATGGCATACATTAGGCTACCAACAACACTTGCATACGGGACATTCTTCATGTAGTCCCGCTCTTCATCATCTTTAGGAGACTGTAATGCACTGAGCTTAAAATATGGGGCCATTGGAGTACTCACAGGCTTCAACTTTGAGTCCATATTGAAGCGTTGCAATACTTTCTTCAGATACTGCTTCTGAGTAAGGTGAACTGTACATTTCACCCTATCTCTGCTGATCTCCATCCCCAATATCCTTCGTGCTTCTCCTAGATCTTTCATTTCAAACTCATGACTCAACTGAGTTTTCAAACGATCTATCTCCACCTTGCTTTTACATGCAATCAACATATCATCTACATATAAAAGCAAATAAATGAAAGATTCATCTGCAAGTTTTCTGAAATACACACAATGATCGTATTGGCAACGAGTGTATTTCAGATCCATCATAAAACGGTCAAACCGTTTATACCATTGCCGAGGTGACTGCTTCAGTCCATAAAGAGATTTCTTCAGTCTGCAAACCCATTTTTCTTTACCAGTCTCTTTAAACCCTTCTGGTTGAGACAGATAAATCTCCTCTTCCAGATCACCATGTAAGAAAGCTGTCTTCACATCAAGTTGTGCTAATTCAAGATCATATTGTGCAACCAAAGCTAGCAATATCCGAATGGATGAATGCTTCACAACAGGAGAGAATACTTCACTGTAGTCAATTCCCTCTGTCTGAGCGTAGCCCTTGGCTACCAATCTAGCTTTGTATCGAATTCTATTTTTAGCAACTTGATCATCTTTCTGATTAAAGATCCACTTACAGCCAATTGACTTCTTTCCTTGTGGCAGTGGCACAAGTTCCCAAGTCTGGTTCTTATGAAGAGACTGCATCTCCTCTGTCATCGCCTTTATCCATTCATCATTTTCACTGGATTGTATGGCTTCTCTGTAAGTGGTGGGGATCTCACCCCCTTCAACTGGTAGTGCATATGTCACGTAGTCTGCATAACGTGTTGGCACACGTTTCTCTCGTCTCGATCTACTGGTTGCTATTGATTCAATTTGACTTGGAGGTGCTATGATTGGACTATCATCCTCCTCTTGTCTGTCTTCTCTTGAATCATTTGGAGTAATAAACTCCACCTTCTGCGAATCACCGGGTGTTTCGCCATCATAGCTGCCTTCACTGGAATCTTTATGCTTATGTGACTTAAGCATCTCAGATTCGTTGAAAGTAACATCTCTACTGATAATTACCTTCTTAGACTCTATGCACCAGAGTCTATACCCTTTTACACCAGAACTAAAGCCCAAAAATTTTGCTTTCTTGGCTCTAGGGTCAAGCTTACTTTCCTTTGCATGATAGTAAGCAGGACATCCAAAAATATGTAAAGAGTCATAATCAGTAGCATGTGTACCTTTCCACATTTCAATGGGTGTCTTCCCGCCATTGGCAGCTGCAGGTAGTCTGTTGACGAGGTGGCATGCATATGTCACAGCTTCAGCCCAAAATTGTTTACTGAATCCAGCATTCAGTAACATACATCGTACTTTCTCTAGCAAAGTATGATTCATTCGTTCTGCCACACCGTTTTGCTGTGGTGTTCCTCGTACCGTAAAGTGTCTGACTATTCCCTCTCTCCGGCATACTTCCATGAAAGGGTCTAGAGTATACTCCCCTCCATTATCTGATCTGAGCCGCTTAATTTTTCTGCCGGTCTGAGTCTCAATCATCTTCTTCCAAGCAAGAAAGATGTTCAGCACTTCATTTTTATTCTTCATCGTATACACCCACACACGACGAGAATAATCATCTACAAAAGTTACAAACCAATGCTTACCTCCCAAAGATGCAATTTTGGTAGGTCCCCAAACATCGGAGTGTACATAGTCAAGTATCCCCTGTGTATTGTGAACAGCGGTTCCGAACTTGATCCGCGTCTGCTTCCCCAATACACAGTGCTCACAAAAAGACAATTTACCAGTCTTGGCACCTTTGAGTAAGCCTTGCTTTACTAGTGTTTGCAAAGCTTTTTCTCCAGCGTGTCCCATACGCATATGCCAAAGTCTGGTAGTGTCAGCATCAGTCTCATCTAGCTTCTCACAGCCTGTAGAAGCTCTTCCAACAATAGTACTTCCTTGCAAAAAGTATAGGTTTCCTCGCTTCAAACCCTTCATAGCCACCTGAACTCCCATTAACACTTTGAGAGTTCCGTCTTCAATAGTGATTCTGAATCCCTTTGAATCCAGAGATCCTAATGAGATAAGATTTTTCCGCAGGTCCGGAACGAACCGAACTTCGGTCAGAATCCTGACAGTTCCATCGTGCAGCTTCAACCGAATGCTCCCTATCCCCCGAGTCTTACAGGCACTGTTGTTGCCCATAAGTACTGCTCCACCTTCAATCTCTGTGAAGTCAGTAAACCAGTCCCGATTGGGACACATATGATAGGTGCATCCGGAATCCATAATCCATTCATCGGGATGACAAATCAATGATGAACCTGTCAAGGCAATGTCTAGATCTTCATCTCTATTTGCGACATTTGCTGTGGTGGATTGATTCTTCTGTTGTCCCTTCAATTTGGGACAATCCTTCTTCCAGTGTCCTTTGTCGTGACAATAGGAACACTCATCTTTGGCGAGTTTTCTGCCGACTGATGAACCACGTGATGTGGCTCGAGTTTTCGATTGAAAACCTTTTTTCTTTCCGGGATACCTTGACCGCGATCTCCCTCTTGCTGTCAGTGCTTCACTTGATGTATCTAGCTGTACCTGCTTATCCTTTTTCCGGTACTCATTGCTAATCAGAGAACTAGATACATCATTAAAACTAATTTTCTCCTTCCCATACAATAATGTTGTAACTAAATGATCATATGTATCGGGTAAGGAATTTAACAAAAGTAAAGCCTTATCTTCATCTTGGATTTCAACATCCAAGTTTAGTAGATCAGCAAGAATCTGATTGTAACTATTCAAATGTTCAGACATACTAATACCTTCACGAAATTGGAATCTGAAGAGCTTTTTCTTCAAATGCAAACGGCTCTCAATGCTTTTCTTCATAAACTTATCTTCCAATTTCTGCCAAAGTTCCTTTGCATTTGTCTCTCTCATGACAAAATATTTCTGATCTTTGGTAAGGCACAAATGGATTGTACTACAAGCTTGGGTGTTAAGCTTCCTCCAATCCTTTTCTGACATATCGTTGGGTTTCGCTTCCAACGCCATATCCAACTCTTGTTGGATCAAAACGTCCATCACTTCACATTGCCACATACCAAAGTTAGAAGTTCCATCAAACTTCTCAACTTCAAACTTGGCATTTGAAACTGTGGACCTACGCACTGAACTGCTGGCATTTCCAGAGTTCCTAGCTTCCCCAACACCTTCCATATTAATTAAAAAATTTTAGAAGACAAATTTCGAAATTCTAACCGTACGGATGAGTCCGGAATGATCCAAATAGTTGGAAAGCACTATTTGATCGTCGAAATCGGACTCCAAATGGCTAAGATCAAGCCCAAAATCAGATCTGAAAATCGGACGGTCCAGATCTGTCAGGCGCGTGTGATTCACGCGCTGAAGGATGTCAGAGGTGCGTGAGGCGCGTGGGCTTCACGCGCCAGAAGAGACTCGGAGCGCGTGCAGCGCGTGGATGCGCGTGAATTTACGCGCGAGATGCTGCGTATGGCGCGTGATGGCGCGTGGGCGAGTGGGGAGCACGCGCAGAGCACTCCTGTGGCGCGTGGGGGCGCGTGCTGCGCGTGGTAGGCGCGTGGAAGAGTCTGTTTCACGCGTCTTCTTCCTCGGGACGCGCGTGGGGGCGCGTGGAGTGTGGTTTCCAGTCGTCTTCAACCTCCAGCTGCGAGTGGGGCGAGTGGGTACACGCTCGGACCTTCTACCGGCGCGTACGGGCTTTTCTAACGTCAGTTTTCGATTCCGTTTGCGCCTACGAATTCGTCTCGACACAAGGAACAGCCTGGAGTTGTCAAAAATCAATTTTGACCAACTTGATTTCTGGACAGCACGAACCAGAGCTCTGATACCAATTGTTGAGCTTTCAAACCTGTCCAAAAATCACACAAGACGATTTTAACGTGGTTCAGCAATTTGCCTACATCCACAGGTGCCAAATTTACTATAATTTCTGAGATTTACAAATCACTCAAAAATTTCTCACGTAGCTCTCAAATACACACACCACGTCCTCTTCTCTCTACTGCTCTCCACTGCTCTATTTCGAATATCAGAGCTCTCCTTTTATAGGAGAGGTTTTACAAAGGGTTGGTGTGGTAGGTGCAGCCAAAATAGAAAAACTATGCATTGAGGTAGGTGGTGCAGCCATTGTTGAAGGAGGGTGGACGGTGCAGCCAAGGAGGACTGCAAATGCTGCAAATGGTTTCACACTTTGGTTGCCTTTTCAACACGACGTTGGTCGTCATAAGACAGAGAGGGAGGCAATTCAGGGGAGGATCGACCTGATACGAGAATAACTGTGCCCTATTCTTTGTTTGATAGTTGCTTATACAAACCATATAAATCAGTGTGACTGAGGACCTTAAAAAAGTTATAAAGACCATCACCAAGGATCATGGCTATAGCTATGAACACCTACGACAAAATGAAAGAAGCAGAAGTTCATCAATTATAAACCTTTCAATTTCAACAGTAACTTAGGTTTGAGTATGAAAAGATGAGTTACCCTGTAACCTTGAACGCCATGTAGGCTGCTTGCGCTAATATCTACAGAGTACCAAGAGCCCTTTCTTGCATCTATCAGTGGCCACATAAGACCCCATGAAAGAACAGCTCCAACAAGAAGAGATATGTTGATTAAATATGGACAGATCATTCCAAAGCCAACATATGTAGCTGAGAAATCGAAGTAAAACCTGGTTTTTTGCAAAGTAACCACAAGTCTTTAGCATTTATTTGAACACCTTGTTGATCAGTAAGGAATGACCTAATTGCTGATGTTTATTATTCAAAAGAGAAGGTTGGATGGGGGGCTGACATGGCAGTAGAAACAGCTTACCACATATTTAAAAAAAAAAAACTATAATTAAATATCCTTGCTCTATATTTATCCAAAATATTACAATAAAAAGTAGATTTATATTAAATATATACGCATTAAGGGTGAGTTATGTACCTGTTATCAAAGGCTTTGAGACCAAATGTAGGGAAGTTGGCAAATCCATAGCCATCACCTGCAGTAAAAAACCATTGGAAGAAGCCCCAAAGAAAGCTAAAGGAGAAGAACTTCCCCAATGCTCGCACTTGTTTCCTGTTAAGAAAGAACAATAGAAAAATTATATCCAAAGATAATATGTCAGCGATCCTAATAAGTGCAATGTGTAGAAGGGTCAAGGGCCAAGGCCTCACTTTGCTAGCTTGGCACCCTGTGGAGTGTGGAAGCTGTTGATAAGGTGGGCAGCTGCGGTACCACTTGGATATATCAACTTGAAGTCTATAATCATAATCTGTACAAATCACACATGAGTGTATTAAAAAACAGTATGGACATTTTTCTATAAATAAAAAAACATAAATGGACAAAAGATTTAGAAGTTGGAAAGACGAGATTGATTGAATGTTGATGTTGTTTTATACCACATATTCACAGTTCCACATGCATTGCAATTTGCACCAGTAAACCCCTCCCACTTATAAGAATGTCAAAATTTTATGGAGTTTTCCGTTTTGTTCAGTAAAAACCTTATCGGGTACATGACAAGAGGTGAAATATACAATAAATGAGTCATCATCGTATATAGGTCAAAATGTTTTTATATACATTAATGGCGTATGCGTATGTACTCTGTACGCCACCAAAAATAAGGTTTGTGGAAGTCTATATGTACTTGAAGAATCTGTACATAGATGAAGAGATTATTTCGTAGACTCTATATAGGTCAACAAAGGGCCATTGACAAGCGTTGGGTTGTTAGCATGTTACCTTTCGAAGAGGCACCACTGAAAACAGACCGGGAAAGCTAACAACATAAAGAAACCCAATCATCCATCCCAATGTTGGATTCTTAATATTTTGTGCATTGTTAGCCTCTGTAGATTGTTTGGTAACAACTTCACTCATTCCAAAGAGGTAACTGCCAAAGCCACCTGCTCAATCAAACAAAAGATAAGATATATATATATATATAAGTATAACAATCTGGCATGGAAAATTTATTGAAAAGGTTGACAGGTGCCTGCTAATTTGATTCGGTTTGTAAAATTTTAACAAAAATTCCTTTACCACTTATTTTGTAATTATCTCCTTATCTATTTTGGCAAATGAATATTTCACTTTGAGTCAGAGTTTATAATAGGCATGTGCTAGCATATGATATTAATTATGGTGACAAAGAAGTGCATAAAAATGTGTGCAAATAATGCTATCGTGTACGCAAAATTCCTAGAATGCGACAGACATAGGGGCAGAGCTATTGTATAGATATAAAAGGGCAATTATGGATCTTTTGGGGGGGTTGTTTTTTATTGTTCATTCTTCTTTGAAAACAATGCTAGTTCTCTTTTGGGTTGTTTTTATACATCATACTTCCTTGACAATAATTCTAGCTCTAGGATATTAGGTTTATATGTGTATAATAAAAGAGGGAAGGATAGGAAACATATGGCCAGTTTTGTTATTAGAAAGGAATGTCAATGTGCTGGTTCTCTCATTCCATCACACTAAGATGCACTTGACATCCATTGCCTTATGACTCTTATTAGGTTAAAATAAGCAGCAACATGTTGCTGGATACTCCACAAGGTCCAAATTAGTTTTAACATTTAACAGGGATATGGAGATGTAATAGTTCATACATGTAAAACAATTTTTTTTTTTTAGTTTATATTGAAACATGTAAAACAATATGATGGATAGTCTAGAGAACAAAAGTAGGGATAGTTGTCTTTGGCAATAACTTTCGCCAAGAACAGAGGCAAATCCACAATCTTAGAGGGCCAAAATGAATATGAGACATGAAATTAAGGTCTGGTTTATTTTTACAGATAATATGAGATAAAAATTAAAAATTAAATAAAATATTGTTATACTATATATATTTTTTAATAAAAAATGATATATCTCTCGAATTTGTGTCCCGAATGGTAGTTTTTTTTTACTTAATAATTAAGTAAGTATTTTTAAATAATGATATAATTTTTTGAAAAAAAAAATGTAATATATATAAAAAATGAATGAAAAAAAATTGAGAAAATGAAAAAAAGAATAGTCTATTCAGGAGATCTTTAGTACATGTATGTATCACTATTCTTTTTTAATAATAGTTTTGTTTTAAAATTTGAAAAAGTTAAATTATTTATTTTAATTTATATGAAAATTTAAAATAATAATAATGATAAAATAAAATAAAATTATTTGAAAAGGCAAATCAGACCTTAGATTGATAGGATCATGAAGAAGATTGATAATTTCTTTTTGAAATCTAAAGAGTAAAATGACAAAAAGAAAAAGACGAAAGAAGATTTGTATGTATGAATGACCAACTGTTATCAGGAGGGGGTACGTGTCTCCTTCTAAGCCCAAGAGTCCGATAGAAAACAAATAACATCTGTTTTTCGTTTACTGTTTTTGTGTTTTTTAGTTAGGTTTGTTGGTTTTGTAAATACTGTTTGTATAAAAAAAATTTATTAGAGAAATAATATCTTGAATGTAGGTCTATGAAATCTGAGTGCCTTCTTTTTTTGAAGGATGAGATTTTAGTACACTGCTTCTAACAGTAGTTTTAGTCTCACAGACTTTCGTCTGTAGAGAATTAGGCTACGTTTGGCATAGAAAACACTCTCAAATATTTTCAAAATATTTTTCTATTATTCATTACTTTTTTATTACCTTTTACCTATTTTATTACTATTTATTACTTTTTTATTATTATTTAATATTTTATTATTACTTTTTACTTATTTTTTTATTATTATTCATAACTATTCTCAACATTTCTCTATATTTAAATCTAATCTTAGAAGTTGCGTTCTAGATATAATTAGTTGACTTATAATTTTAATTTTATAAGTCATATTATAAATTTCAGTTTTATGAATTAATATAGTAATCTATTTTTTTTAATAAAAAAATATAGAAAACAAATAACATCATGGTCAAATAAAGTGGTACAGCCGCCACTGTGGTAATATTTGACTTATAAGTTTAAACGAAGAATATAGTTCTTCGCCCGTTATATAAAAGATGCAGTTAATTTAAAATCAACCGCCCGTGAAAAAAGTATTAAAATATAAAATAAATAATAAAATTAATTTCTTTTCGTTAATTTAGGCTCCATTTGAATTCATAAACTATCTTAACTTATTTTTATTTTATTATTATATTTTTTTAATTTTTCATATAAAACATAAATTTTTATACATTTTTTTCAAATTTTAATACACATTTTTTAAATTATAATTCAAAATTTTCAATTTTTAAAATAATAATAATATTAAAAAATAAATTAAACTTATCTTAAATCATCTCATTTGTGAATCTAAACAAACCTTAAAATTTTAAAATAAATAAATATTTTACCTAAAAAGGAGGGATTGATAAGGACATGCCAATAAATGATGAGTAATGATATCCTTATCATTGTCTACTACTTGTTTATCACTTTTAGTATATTTATTTTTTTATTATTTAAAAAAAAATTAACATTCTTAATTATTAAGAAAAAATTTTAAAAAATTATAATTTTACTAATAATTATTTTCTTAACTATTAAGTAAAAAAAAAAAAGAGGTAGAAGAGTGATAAATGGGTAAGAAATCTATCATTATTCATAAATGATACCCCTCCCTACCACAACCGCAACCAAAAAAGATAATAGCACTCTTAATAGAGTAGCTAAAAATTTACTTTTTGTAAAATTTAACTCAAATTTAGCTAAAAGGTCAAAAATCACACTCCAATAGAATCTTTAAAATGAAATTTTTTTTAAAGGATAAACAGTATTTGCGTTACATATAGCGCAACACTGTTCATCATTCAAATATTATTTTATTATTATTTTTTCTCTATCGCAGGTGCTCTTCAACGGTCGTTGCGGTCTCAGCTAGATTCGACCTATTGCCGGCCAACGTTTGACACACCGCCGGCATCATTGAAATCAGAAGACGCCGGCGACCAAACCCCCGTCCATCCCAACTCTAATCAACCTCCGGTAACCTCCCATGCACAGATCGAAGTCCGAAATAGGTTTCAGACTATTTGAAACTCTTTTGACCCACCGCCGGCCGTTAACGGCTACACTGCCGACATTGCCGGACTTGCCTCACTCCGGCGACCATCTCCTAAAAATTTCGTCTCCGGCGAGCCAATCGTCGACTCCCACGCGGTTCTTCCAGCTCCGGCAACTATTTTCTAAACAATCCGATCTTTTTTTTAATTTGTAAAATAAATCTATTTAAAATAAAATATGAATATTTTAAAAGATGTATAGAAAAAATAAAGATGGTGATAAATGGTAAAATATAAAAGTGAATAGTTAAAATGAAAAAAAGTAAATTTTTTACTCTTTAAAATATATAAAAATTAACTACTCCATTGGAAGTGCTCTAACATCTATTATAATAGATGCCATGCAAATGCATATTATCTATCCATCTCTATCGTTTGAATTTGAGTCACGATTCCATTTCGTTCTAGCTTCAAATACATGTAACATCATCTCCAAGCTTGTTGATTTTTTGATAAGTGGAATTGTTGATGATGACTCTGGTTCATGACTTGGTTTTCGGATGCTCTGTTTGAGTTTTGAATAGCAATAGTAATTATCTTTGGATCAGCTGTTGGTACTTGGTAGATCGCTTTGGCACGGGATCATGATTGTTTCGTGCTGTCTCCAAGTCCAAGTCCAAACCCACACACCACAACCACAACGAAAAATAAAGAGAGACTAGAAGACGAAGAAAAGTAAAAGAACGCCTCGAGCAAATGTCTCGACAAATTGGACCGCCAACTTGGGAGTTCACGCTTAACAAATTAACTTGTATCAAAATGATGATTAGTGCTCCGGAAAAAAATACGTTATCTTTGAACAGCGTTTCGCAAATTAGATCTCAATCCCTAATTCTTAAAGAAAACATCCCGGAAAATGAAATTCTTAATGATAGTTATAACAAACGTATCACGGAAGCCAAAGAGAAATGAAACGAAAGGAGATGCACGTACCGCTGAAAGCGATGCCGGAGGAGGCAACAACGCAGGTCTGTATAACGGTGTTCTCTTGCCTGGTGAAAGGCTGCCTCAGCATCCCGGACTTCTCTAGCAACTTGGTCCAAGTCTTGACGAAGAAGAAGCCCAGTAACCCCGCAGAGACGTTGAGGGATGGTATAATCCCAGTCGTAAGGTTGAGCTTCATGACGATGAAGGTGAAGAGAACCCATAACACGAAGCTTCCCACAAAGGCCCTCAACGTCAGCTGCTTTTGCCATGGAGGCACCTCCTTGCTCGAGAATACTTTCTCAACGGACAACAGTTCCTTGTCCTCGGCAGCTGCTTGATCTAGTCCTTCTGCGGAAACGGTTTGCGGATCGGTATTGGAAGTATTTTGATTCCTATTTTGCTCACCTCTGGTCGCCATCATTCCAGATATTGTCGATCTTCGTTTCGAATATCGGAGCTTCTTCTGCGGTCACTCTCCCCCTGTGGCTCAAAGCGTGAAAGGTATCCTTTATACTTTTTCGTTTACTTGCGACGGAGACTCTTAACGGCTTTACCAATTACTATTCGAGCTAGGGCTGTTCTCCGACCTGACCCGACCCGATACGACACATTTCCCGACTCGAAATCACCAGCTTCTGATTACCGATTAGCCGCTTAGCCCGATTACCTGATTTCCTCCTCTACTTCTTCTTCTTCCTTTCCAGAGAATTCAAACAAAAATCCCATTTCAAGGGAATCCAACGTCCAAACATCCCAAATCAACAAATCCCATTTTCAAAGAATCCAACAAAAATCCCAAATCAACAACTCCCATATCCAGAGTATCCAAACAAAAATCCCAAATCAACAAAAATCGAAGAAATTTAGAGCACAAACGAAATACCCATTGCTGAGCAATTCCCTGATATCGGTGATGATGGAAGCTTGGTCCGCTTCATGACTTGGTTGCTGTTGCCGCCGTTCACACGAGCCACGAGTGGAGATAGAGATGGACCAGCTAAGGGAGATCGAGCAGTTGATGGAGAACCATAATAGTGAAGAAATGTTAGGGTTTTGAAATGGGGAGAAGACTGGAATGAAGAGAAGAGAGAAATGACCTAATGAGCCGCGCTCGGTTGTTTAAGGTAGACGCCAGTGACGGGAAGCTTGGTCGGCAAAGTCTGAAGGTTGACGTCGGCGATTTGAAGTGGCAGCAAGAATGAAGCGAGAGAAAAGAAAATCGAAGAGAGAGAGGTCTGGTCTGCAAAGATAAAAACAGAGATAGAGAGAAATGGGATTGCAAAGGCAAGTTTATCGGTAGAGTAACGGGTATTCCGTTTTCGACATTCGGTCAATTGGGTTGGGGCAATTGGGTCGAAACATTTCAGAAAATCAGGTCGGGTCGAGCGGATGGTTTTTTTGTTGACCCTTAATTTGAGCTCCTCGTCTGCAAGCACAATGAATAGCTTATTGGGGTTCTGCGAAAACAACCGCGTTAAAGTTCCTGCAGAAACTGAAGCAAATACTTTAACTAGTGAAGATGCAGCTATTAATGGTGATTGGTGGGTTCACGTTGGATTGGAATGCAAATACAGAAATGCTATAGTCACAGACGGTGACTCCCGACTAGAAATTTCGATCGTGGCTTTTGATTTTTTTTCAATTTTTTTAATTTAATGATTAAATATATGTTTTATAATAATGTTTTAATATTTTTAATTTTTTTTAAAATTTTAAAATGTTAAAAAAATAAATGAAATTAAAAAGAAAAAAAAATTAACACAAGCGGGATTCCCATAAGGGAATTATCGTCTGTGATTATAGAACTACTTATGCAAATAACAGCATGTGCGATAAATTCAAAGGGTCCGGTGGGACGTGAGGGTTCAGTACTGATACCTCAAGTCACTTTCCTATTGTCGTGTGATCGGAGTTTTTACATTGCATTTAATGCAGCATCATTCCACTTGTTTAGCATTTAATGAGGTGTGATATTTGCCTAATTTCTTATCAATATGTATCAGGTGTTGTTTTCGTCCCCTCGGCTCAGAGTTGCCTTTTGCTGTGGGTGCCTGACTCCTGCCACGTTGGACAACTTATGATTGGTCAATCGAGTCCATACGACTTTTGCCTAGGGATGTGTTATTTGGCCGGGTCTCCTCTCACAAGGAGTATTTGCAAAATAATTCTAAAAGAGAAGTTGGGGTCGACCGACCCCCTTGAAAAAAGTAACTCATCGTTGGAGGTGGCAGTAGCCGACATCGTCCACCCCATCGAGATCGTCAGGTTTCGACGAGTTCACCCCTGCAACGGCGACCCACGGCAACCTTCGACAAAGCCCCAGCAGCCTTAAACTCGAAATGGGTCTATTACGCGGGTCTCGATGGGGTGGACGGTGTCTGCCACCATCACCTCCGACAATTACGTTAGGCTGGGGGCCAAATCTCCCTAAAATTCATTTTCATTTTATTCTTTTATTGTGTTTTTTATTATGTTTTTATTTTTTTATTTTATTTTTTATTGTATTTTTTTATTTTATTTTCTTCATTTTATTTTTTTATTATATCTTTTATTGTATTTTTTTTTTTTATTATATATTTTTTATATTTTTATTGTGTTTATTGTCAAAAAGCATCCCAAAATAATTGGGTTGCTTTTGACGCTGGGAACAGCCCGACTGGTTCCCAATGTTACTCTTTTAAAAAATTTAAATTAAAGTAATAATTTTTTATAATAGAGGGTACAGTTAGGTTGAACCCTCCAATATGGTATAAAATCACTATTACTTTAAAAAGTTTAAATGAAATAAACGGATAAAAGAAGGAAGATTTAATTGTTCGTATTATATTATTAATAAAATATTAACGTTATGCATTCTTCCAAATTGATATCTAAGATTCTAATAGTTTTACAAAAATCATATGTAAGAGTTATATATATAGTTTGGTTTATTAAAAGAAAAATGTTATTCTTCCTGCTTGTGGTTAGGTTGTTACCGCTGTGATTTATTTATTTATTTATTTAATGATAAGAGTATTTTTAAATAATATTGTGAATTTTATTTTAAAAAATATTTTGAAGTGTTAAAAATCTGTATGAAAAAAGAAAGACAATTTACATTAGTGCTTGAGCGGCCCAGCAATTTCGCTCAAAAGACTCTACAATTCGACTTTGGTTTTGGAGTAGGTAGGATGTTTGGGAATCAAGAAAGTGGGGACATAAACAACATGCACGTAAAATAGAGGGGGGCTGGGGAGAAAATGAAGAAAAATTATAGAGTGAAGTCCACTCACTCTCACATGTTACTGTTCACGTGAACAGTACATGTGAGAATGAATGCTTTGAGTGTGGCTTCACTCTAGCACTACTCAGAAAATAAAACTGTCAATATGGAATTCGCTCTTTTGTATTTGGCCTTCGATAATTTCAATCATAAACATATAAATAATTTGCAATACGCCACATGCGTCACAGCTTTACTTGATTAAGGAGCGTCACTAAATGAATACCATTTAAATAACTCATGTTAATTTTGGCAAAAAAAAGAGAAAATAACTTCTTTTATGAAAAAAACTACTCAACTTCTTATTATTCACATAATTTCCACACATCACACTTTATTTTATTTTATGTTTAATCAAATATTTAATATATAAATAAAAAATAAAAAAAATTAAATTAGTTTAAAAAGAAAAAATTCAAAATTAAAATATTACAAAATTACAAAATTACAAAAAGTAAAGAAAAAATAAAAAATGATGGTGTGTGGAGGATAGAAAATTGTGTAGAAGTCCTCCTTTTTTTATTCTATTCAATTTTTTTTTTTAAAACTGATCAAAAAACAAAAAAGGTAAAAAAGGCTAAAAGAATTTTGTTATTTGAAATAATTAATCTATAAGTCTTGCTACCAGCGTCGATATTGGTCGGCTTCAGCCTCTCCTAGCTCCTTCGTTTGAGGTGACCCATTTGTAAAGATGTAATCAAGTGGTGGGGCTCTCATCCTCGCAAGGTGGATCAACTAGCCGTGTCGAAAGCATCAAATAATCCTACTTTTTTATTTATGATGATCACTACTTTTTTTTTTTTAGTGATCAATGACTTATATAGTTATATATGTTTCTAATTACAATGTAAACAATAATCTTTTATTAAAAGATTACTGTTCAAAAGTCAAATTAAAAGTACTTTATTTTATTCTCACCACTTTCTTTTCCTCATTTTTCAACAAATATGACAAAAATATTTTTGATAAGTCTAATGTAAGATTATTTTGGTGTTAATTTTTCATCAAACTTGTAGTTTTTATCAAATTTTAATTTTTTTTTAGAATCGAATACTAGCGCTCTAATATTATCATTATCGACTAATAATATTGATGTGGCCGTGAAGCTTGATCTTAAGTGGAACGCGTTTCAACAGAAGCATCTCTTTTGAAAATAAATAATGCTACATACAACTGTTAGGTGCATAAATGTTGTGTAACGGCTTTGAAAATAAGTGGGATCCACTAGTAAAAAATTAATTTTTTTTAATGTGAATCCCATATTTTTTTTTTCATTTTTTTCAAAACGATTACAAACGATTACCCAATTTATGATTGCATAAATATTTTCTCTTTGAAAATTTCAACAATCCCACGTTTCCATGAATCCATTTCGTCGAAGGCCACCAGTTTCCTTATGACGCCTACAGATAGGAAGCATTTCCTTAATTCATTTTCTATACTCTTGCTTCCAATCTCTCTCCATCTTCTCTCTCTCTCTCTCTCTCTCTCGCTCTCTCTCACACAATGCATACCGATCATCATCTCTTCCGGCCAGCTCCAGCCACTTTATTCTTCATCGTAATAGCAATAACGTCCTTAGTCCAATTTCCAGTACCATCTATGCACGCTGTTGATGATGATGAGTACCTCAACTGTAGCGAAACCTTTACATGTGCGGGAATTTCGGGCCTGGGTTATCCTTTTTGGGGATCAAATCGGTCAGAATATTGTGGGTACCTGGGTTTTTTGAGTTGAACTGCAGCACCGATGTTCCCCTGCTCAATGTCACAGACATGTCTTATCGAGTCCTTGGAATCAATACCACTTATTAGAATCTCAAGGTTGCTATAGTGGATTACTGTAGTCTGTATTAGTAGTGGCACGAAGCAAAGCTACAATGGAAATGGTGAGAGGTTGAAGATAATGAACCGTATACCAGAATGGAGAAAATGCTCAATTGTATTGAATAATCTTGTGATTACATGATCTGTACAGCTATATATAGATTACAATAATGAAATAAAATAACAACAAACAAGGAATATTTTGCCAACGCAGAGTAACAAATCCTAACAGAATTTACACGCTTTTATTCTCCTTTACATATTTGTCTAGTGGAATCGTAAGTACCTGAGTGTGCAATTCTTCATTCTGCTGTGAGTTCAATAGCCCCCCACAAGATGGAGAGTAAATATTAATTACTCCCGTCTTGAGCAACAAACGATTGAAGGTAGGAGAGTGAAGTGGTTGGATCAAAAGATCAGCCAACTGAGTAGAGGAGGAACATGTGCTGTGGAAAGTTGCCCAACCGAAATTTGATCTCGAATTAAATGGAAATCAAGCTCAATGTGTTTCGTTTGCTTGTGAAAGACTGGGTTTACAGTAATATGGAGGCTTTGAAATGTCAATACCCAAGTCATGAAGGAAATATCGCAGCCATGTTAATTCACAGGATGTTGCTGCCATTGATAAGTATTCAGACTCGACGGACGATCTGGAGATGGTTGCTTGTTTCTTGGATTTCCAAGAAATGAGAGAATGGCCCAGAAATACACAAAAACTAGTGGTTAATCGCCGTGTATCGGGGAAATTTGCCCAGTTAGCATCCGAATAAGCAACAAGTTCAAACTTGGAGGTGGCAGGAAAGAAGAGACCCTGACCCAGCGTCCCTTTGACGTAACGCAACACTCTGAGTATGGCATTATAATGACGAACCCATGGCTTCTCCATGAATTGACTAAGAAGATTGATGCTGTAATTGAGATCTGATTTGGTGATACAAGCCAGGGTCATGAAACTCATCACCATCATCTTTAGTCAATTTAATGTTCGGATCCATGGGAAGGGGGGATGATTTTGCTGCAAGAAAATCAATTTCGAACAAACTATTGAGAGCGTATTTACGTTGACAAATCTGAATTCCCACCTTGAAACTTGCAACCTTTATGCCAATAAAATATTTGAGGGGGCCGAAAGTCTTAATTTTGAACTTGGTTGCCAAGAAATCCTTGACTGCATCACTTGATTGGGTGTCAGAGTTCATTAATATGATGTCATTGACGTATATGAGAAGTGCAGTGAAGGATGTAGCTGTGTGCTTGGTGAATAGGCTATAATCTGCCTTGGATCGAATGAATCCAAATTTAGCTAAAGAGGACGACAATTTATTGTTCCATTGGCGAAATGCTTGCCGTAAGCCATAGAGACATTTGTGTAAGCGACAGACTTTGTTTGCTTTGGCGGATGGGTGGCCTAGACGAGGTTTCATGTATAGCTCTTCGTCAAGGTCTTCATATAAAAATGCATTGTTGATGTCTAATTATTGGAGATCTTAACCCTTAACAGCGCACATTGCAAGTAAACAACGAATGGACACCATTTTAGCAACTGGAGAGAAAGTTACATGAAAATCGATACATTCACGTTGCTTGAATCCTTTGGCAACCAGCCGGGCTTTAACTCGTTTAATTGACCTATCAGCCTTGAATTTGTACTTAAAAATCCATTTGTATGCAATTGGTTTCTTTCCAGGAGGTAAATCAACTATAGACCAAGTCTCATTAAGCTTAAGTACAGTGAGCTCCTGCTTCATTGCCTCACGCCATATGGGAGATTTGATGGCTTGGGAATATGTTGTGGGTTCAATGTGAGTGGAGATTGTGGTGGTGAAAGCTTTGGACGTGGATGAGAGAGAATGATAAGAAATAATAGATGAGAGTGGAAATTTTACCTGTGATATTGTGGAGGGAGGCAGGCCATGGACTTCTTGCTTGGATGACAATTGGTGAGAGGATGAGTTAATGGCTTGATGACAATGGAAGTCTGTCAGATAAGTGGGAGGTTTGCGGGGACGGTTGAGAGACGTGTGATATTTGGAAAAGTTGGAGTCATGTTGGTTGGAGTGTTTGTGGTTGTGGAATTGTCTGAAAGGGTTGGGATGGGTGGGGAAGGTGAAGTATTTGTGGTCGTTGAATTATCTGGGAGGTCTGGGATGAGTGGGGAAGGTGAGGTGTTTGGAATTGGTGATGATGGAATGTCAGGGGGTATAATGAGGAGAGTCATAGGGTGAATGAGGTAAGTTAGGAGGTTGAAGAGATGGTTGTGGATGCTATTTGAGGGGAAAAATGTGTTTGTGAAATGTTACATCGCATGAAAGGAATATTTCTTTGGTGTGAAGGTCTAACAGTTTGTAGCCTTTGACACCGTATGGGTATCCAAGGAATAAACAGCGGCGAGCTCGAACATCGAAATTGGAGCGGGCATGGCTGAGGGTGGAGGCGAAGCATAGGTAGCCGAAGACTTTTAGGTGTGAGTAGGATGGTGGTTTCTGAAAAATAAGTTCAAAAGGAGATTTGAGATGGAGAACTGGGGTGGGAGTTTGGTTTATCAAATAAACGGCAGTGGTCACAAAATCAGTCCAATATTGCATGGATAGGCCAGATTGAAATTTTAAGGCTACATCGACGTTGAGAATATGCTAATGTTTGCGTTCAGCGAGGACATTTTGTTGGGGTGTTGCTACACAAGTGAGTTGATGCACCATACCTTTGGATTGATAAAATTGTGGCATGTTAAACTCGGCACCATTATCAAATCGGATTGTTTTAATGGTGATGTCAAATTGTGATTCAACAAGAGAAAAGAAATTTTGAAGTGAAGTGCGTGCTTCGGATTTTGCTTTGAGTAAATAGAACCAGGTGCATCTAGAAAATTGATCCACAATAGTGAGAAAATATCTGGTGCCATCATATGTGAGTTTGATTAGGATCCCAAATGTCAACTGAAATAAGATCAAAATCTTTGTTGGCTGTGACATCAGATGATGGAAAGGGCAATTTATGATGTTTTGCAAGCATACATATTTCATAAGGATTGACAGAAGGAGCCGTGAGTCTGGAATTATTTTTGTGGATGTCATTTAATATATGTTGAGTCATGGATGTATGTCCAAAACGGTAATGCCATAAAGTAAATGTGGAAACTATAGAAGTGTTTGAAACTATAGAAGTGTTTACAGAGTTGTGATTCAAAGTATGAAATGTGGAAAACAAGGCAGATTGGGTCTTGAGTGTTGGAGGTGGTATAAGCCATTAATCATTGTCCCCTGTCCAATCATTGTCTAAGATGAAAGGTCCTGGATAAAACATGAATTTGAAAAAAAAAAAATTAGATAACAATTGGAATGAGTAGCCAAATATTTGGCTGAGATTAAGTTGAATGAAAAAGCAGGTATACATAAGACATTTTTGAGAATTAAGGAAGGAAAAATTTCAACATCACTAATGTGGGTAGCGACAGTAGTGTTTCCATTTGGAAACTTGATGGTGTGAGAGACAAAAGAAACATTGCGGGTAAATAAATTGGGGCTACAAATCATGTGGTCTGTAGCTCTAGTGTCGATTATCCAAGACGTGGAATTTAAGAAGAGAGTAGAGTGTGTGCGGGTGGAAAAACAAGAGGATATACTTGATACAGGAGAAGAATGAACATCACTGGCATGGTTGGCTGAAGGCTTGACTACAGAGGAGTGAGAAGGCTGAAGTAAGGCAAGAAGCTGACTATACTGCTCGTGAGTAATAGGTGGTTCATGATCGACTCTGTCCTGTTCAAGAGAAGAGTGATTAGCAGCAAAATTGGATTTAGTAAAAGTGGAATGGTTCTTATGGCCTGAAGGGAAGCCATGTATTTGTAGTATTTGTCTTTGGTGTGCCCTGGGATTCGGCAATGTGAGCAAATGGGGAGATTTTGGTTGGCTTTGAAGCACCACTCCAGGGAATGTCCAGAAATGTGACAATGAGAGCAAAACAAGCATTCCTTGCGAGACGAATTTGGAGAACGATGGTCAGGTTCTCTAGTGGTCATCGCAAGTGGTGCTGAAGAGGAATGGAGTTGCCGACATCGTTCCTCTTGCTGAATAAGAGATAGAACACGATTCAATGACAAAAGAGGATCATTGAGGAGCCCTAAAGGTCTTGTAGTTTATGATGCTTTTGTAAAAATGGCGAAGCAGTGTTTTGAGTATATGACTAGTATAGTCTGGGAGGATCGAGCCATGGTGCCGGAAAGGCATCATCCTATGGGGTGTTTTTTAGCGTTGAACCTTGATGGATCTTTAACTTTGGATAGTATTTTTGCGACCCCTATAGGAATTAGGCGACACCAATAAGAGAAGATAAATATGGGTCAGTTTCGGTTTGGTCCTAACTATAAAGAAGTAAAGAAGGAATCAGGGCTATGAACTTGAGGGTCTTGTATTTTGTGGTTTTGGAAGTTATTGTATAATATGTTAAGAGTTTCAGTGATGTATTGATTTTGAGACATTATGTAAAATGATACAGCTTATGTGAAGTGAAGTAGTTACCATGTGATATTTTGCAAAGTTTTAATTCTTTGTACATTTTAATTTGTTATGAAACATTTCCGCTGCGAGATATCATGCATTGATAGTAAGATTAGGAGTATTTACATTAAACTTGACATTAACATAGGGATAAGTGGCCTAGTGTCACATATCCTGATGCTGCCAGCTACATTAAATTCCAGACGTAGTTGGAGGTGTCACACTTACAGTTATGAAATTTTAGTTTTAGACATGGTTGGGGAAAGAAAAAGATGCGTCAATAGTAATGGAGTCTCTCATTCAAGTGAAATATATTTTCCAAACTGTATTTATGATAAAATTGAGAGGGTTTTAGTAGTACTTATTATATGCATTAAGGCCAAAAGTAATGGAGTCTCTCATTCAAGTGAAATATATTTTCCAAACTGTATTTATGATAAACTTGAGAGGGTTTTAGTAGTACTTATTATATGCATTAAGGCCAAAGGAAGAAGACATATTACAAAAGATGATAGTAGTGAGCTTATGGTGCATTCAAACCAATCCTTTATAAGTACAGCCATCCATGGGTAGGTGATAGAGATGTTGGAAGGTACCCTTCAGTCCTTACAACTTCCACCAAAACTGTCCCCAAATTTGCCTACAATAGTCAGCTCAAGATTAATCTTCCACAATTTCGTAATCATTAGTAATTCTAACTTTCAAATTGTTTGCAACTGCCATCATGATAGTGTTGCATGTTGATCGAGAACTCATGTAATTACAATATTGGTTTGTAACAATTGGATGATAGTGGCATGATCACATTGATCATATATCTGTGTCACAAGTCCATTGTCTTCAAAAAACTTGTACATCCTGGCTACTTCATCACAACTTAATTAAGAAACCTGTGTTGTTTTGTCTCCTCTCCCATATTTTCATTTTTAATTCGAAGCTTCCAGGTATTCTTTTAAGTTTTATTTATTTGAGACTCTCAATATGAAGACTTTGTTAGGTTTGACCCTTTTAATGCTTTTTTGTTGCAGATAAAACGTCAAATCACCCATAATGCCATCACTATTTTCCTCCAAACTTGCATTTTCTTATATATATATATATATATATATATATCCTCCAATTCAATTTTACTATTCAGGTTGTTCAGTTCTTGTCGTATCAGATATCCGACAAGGTTTAAGAAAGAGAAAACCTAAAGACCAATCCAGCTAGCCTTCCCCCCCCAAAATCAGCCCTCCAATACAATGCCACCACATCATCCTATTATGTTAATAAACATGGCCTTTCCTACATTTGATTACTAAGCTCTTTCCCAACCCTCTCACTAGTTTCCCCAATTCGTCTTTCTCAAGTTCAGCAATCTCATCCATTTTGTTTGGCACAAAATACATCGAGGTAGGAAAAGGGGTCATCTTATTTTTGTTCTTAGTATTTGAAATGCCATCTTTTTTGTGTGTGTGGTTGTTTTCATGATTATTCTAAAAGAAAGTTTAATATTTTTGGAGATCCACATGCATGAATATGAACTATAGTATTTGCATACCAGAAGCCTTTGAACTTCTGTTGGAGTAATCGAGAAAGCTTGTTATTTGTAAACATAATCTGAACATAAATCTACTGGATTAAGTGATTGGTAGCCTAATTTTTCTTTTCTTTTCTTTTTTTTCCCTTTTTTTTTTGTTGTGACCTTCAAATGAACAAGAATAGTCTTCATTAGAAGTTCCTAAATGCTTATTGCTTTTCAATATTAGTTGAAGATGATATTTCATAGACACATGGGCTTGAAGGTGGGGACATGGATAGGTTTCAGAGGTTGGGGGGTGAAGTTGGGGGCGACGATGGGGTCTATAGGTTCGAGTGGGGAAGATGAGTTGCGAAGGAAAAATAAGCTGGAGACATGTCTACTTCAAAAATCACTATTTTTCTTACGTCTCACAACTTGGTTGGAGGGCTGCTTTTCGTCCAAAACCAACTAGGTTGCTCAGCAGGGTTTCTCTTCAAGAAATGGGTATTGATTGTTGGATCTTGTATTTTTTACCGCGAATGCCAAGATCTCTTGTCAAATCCATGTAAAAATCTAACAAATAGAGCATACCTACAGTAGTCATTAGATAGAAGATTGCAACAATATATCAGCCTTTCACATCCAAGATTCACTCTCAGAAAAAAACTCACAATAATGGAAAGAGGATATGGAGTGTGGACCATAACTTCTACATAATATTAAGAATTTCAATTTTTCCTATCATAAAAATATAGAATTATATGGATTCTTAATGAGTCTGTACACATGAATTAGGCCTATACCACTTTATGCTCATGGTCTGACCAAAATCATGCGCTTCTAAAGATATATTAATGACTGATTATGTCATTTTATTAATCACATTTATTGGGCCTTATAGAAATTAATATTATTAAAACCTTATATAAAAGCAATTGTATATACAATATAAGATTCATAATCTACGTAGTTTGAATTTAAATAATGCAAACATTGATCACTGGTCGGCAAGTTCTATTTAACACATGCAACAATTACAATGAATGGTACTAAAATAGCAAAAATGAGAAAGCAAAAGAAAAATCAGACAAAGATTTAATGTGATTCGGCGGTGTGTTTACATTCACAAGAGCGAGCGGTAACAAATCTCACTATGATAAAAAGTAGGGTTACATCCATTGCACAGAAATCATCGAATCTTGCTGACTATAGCCAGAGCACATCTACTGCACAGAAATCATATGAAACAAATAACAATTAGAGTCACAAAACCAGAAACAGTTAAAGATTACAAAACCAGAAACAGTTAAAAAAAATTGAAAAGGCTAAAGAAATGCAAGAAATAATGACTTAAAATAGGTAACATTTACTGGAACATTTATGTTTTTAAAACTTGAATACTCCACATATCTTAGTTGATAGATTACTTGATGGTTTTGCAATAGGAGGCGTTATAGAATATGCATGCTCTATCCCTTTTCCTTTCTCCATCTATAGAAAATTTAGTCGCATCCTTATCCAAAATAATTAAGATTTATTCAAAAATAAAACAAATAGTAGAATACAAAGAGTTCTATTTTATTTCTGTTGCATCATTGTTACTATACAATTTTATTTCTTAGATTTGTTTTAATAATTTTTACATTTTTTATATAAAGAGAGTTCTATTGAGGTATTACAATCAAACTAACAAATAAAAATAAATATTTCATTTAATTTTCTTTCAATCGCAATCAAAGGTTTTTTTTTCCTCTATAAAATAGTAGCAACAAAGGTGTCCTAAAATTATTTTAGAATGTATTTAATTCTCAATCAAATTTAATTTCTAAAAACTTTCACTATTACTGGCCTTCAAAAGCTAACATTTTTATGGCCAATAGAGGATTTCTCTGGGTTTCAAGCCTAGCGAATAAGAAATAACAACAGAAAAAGAGGTAGCAGGGATATCTTTCAATTTCAGAGTGAATGGTAGCATTTTCTTCTTGCTGTTTAAAACCTCCTCCTCACAACACTGGATAACAAGAAAGCCGCCCTTTCTAGATAACAATTTAACACAAACAATAACTCCCAAAAAATAAGAGGCAGAAGCAAGTAAAAAAAAAATGCTTTAGAGCACTCACAATAGATTCTACAAAATCAATGTTTAGCCAAATAATAGCCAATGTGTCGACGCCCCCGTTCACGCTTGGGATCGGACGCAAACTGAGACGTCGGGAATAAACAACACAAGGAAGTTCACCCCTCGTTCTTATTTACGTTCGAGTATGCATTTAAAACTAAACGCAATGAATATGAAATTTTCGCAGTGAAAAAGGTCAAGCCATTCTAAAATCAGGCAAGAACTTAAAATTTTGCCTTACGTCACATGGTATAACAAATTTAAGATCCCAAAATAAACTTCATATTACTAAATATCATTAAGTATATCAGTCTCCAAAAATATATATATACTCTCCCAAAACATCGGGAACCTCTAAGATCTAAATAAAACGTAAGTAAACATCCTCATCCAAACCCTGATCTCGCGACCACGTCAACAAGTGGGGAGATCACTAGACCAACAGTGGTCTAGAGAGTCTTTCTGAGTCTCATAGTCATCGACGTCATCTTTTCCTGCAACAACTTCTATCATCCCCACAAGGAACGATAGTAGAAATATAAAGGGGTGAGATTTCGAGAAATTTCAGTAAGTACACAGCTATCTCAACAAAATCATTTCAAGCATACATATCAGTGAATAACAAACAGAACATGTGTCATGCATATGAGACTAATGACTTAGCAAATGCTTATACTCATGAAGATTTTCATAAAAACTTGACTTTCTTTCAATCTTAGTTCATATACTTGCTTTTCATAAAAATGGTTCATCATATATGAAATTCTTTTGACTCATGCTTTAAAAACCCTTTTTCTTAAAAACTTTTCGTTTCTTTCATTATTTCTTATCTTAGCCGCCACTTATCATATTCATATCATTCTTTGACCTCAACGGCAGTTACATATCGCCTTCACCGTCGTCACATCAGTCATATGGGAGTTACGTATCACCTTCCCCATCATGTCGTGAAATTCTTAACAGTGATATGGGAGTTACGTATCGCCTTCCCCGTCACTGTTCATTTTGGACACCTCACGGTTCTCCTATACACCGTGTGCTCCCCGCTAGTTACCGTTACACCCGGTGACCATGTCAACCTAGGTGAATACGTTTCGCGCCCTTTCGAGCTTTTCGTCACTCGGGGATTTCTCTCCGAGCAACTACAAACTTTTCATATGGTGAGGTTGAGACCAACACCGCTTTGATGGCACCCACTAGCATTAGGTGCGACCACGCTCCGGACACTTTTTGGAGCCATACATGGTCCGCTGACTGTTCTTCGTCGACCCAGGAGCTTTCACTCAACTTTAATCACTCCTGAGTGAATAGGGAGTTCCACTGGGGCACTACCCCGTCCCAGCCTTTGGGGTTCTTATAAAAACTTTAATTCTTTTCTTTTCCTTTGAAAACATGTTTGACTCCAAAAAGATGATTTTCGTGCTTCATGCATGTGACATGCAAACCTTTAACGCTAATCATGCAAAAATCCGATACGAGCCCGAGTGCATACTTAGCCATCTTCTTTCATAAGTCAAACATCACATCATTCAACTCACTATTCATAGATAGCACATAATTGGGCTTAATGAGTTGAGTGGGGTGCTCGGCCTCCACCCCTATGGTTGGGCCGAGACCCTCTTTTGTTACTACCTAGGGTTTCTTCCTTCTATTTCCTTCCACATACTTACTAAACCATAGTAAGATTAACTAAACCATTTTAGCCTCACTAAGAGAGGTCGACCGAACCCTATTGTCCTTAGGATTAGTAGTTTCATCACTTTTCCTTCCATCAAAATAGCACACTAAATCATACATGTGAAACCGAAACATCATGCTACGGAATCCTCCAAATTTTTCATGCTTCTAACTCTCTCCAAGTATTCAAGGCTCAATCATCATATGAAAGAATAGTTAATCAATTAAAAACTTAACCCTAAAACCTTTAAAAACCGAAACCCTTATATGTACCAATCCAACATTTTTCAATTCCAAACTTTATCTTAACATGCATGCATTTTGTCACCATTTTTCATACTAATCATGCTCTCTTTTTCCTTTATATCAAAGTAACTAAATACACCAATAAAAATGTAAATCTCAAGCCTAGAATCATACACCTTACTAAGTATGGATTTATCACTAAGCATACAATACATTTCTTTAAGCATTCATCCTAGCATCTCAATCATCCAACAAATATTATCTTAGTCACACATGCATTTTCTTATCACTATATACCATATTAATATGCTTCTTTTTCCTTTGCATCAATTTAGCTAAAACCATTAACATAATATAGATTCAAGCCTACAATAACATATGGACTAAGCATAGATTTTTAACTAAATAAACAAAACATTTCTTTCAAGTGAACCTAGCCTAACATCTCCAAGTACTTAACAAACTTAATCTTGGTCATGCATGCATTTCTACCATCATCATACATCATATCATCATGCTTCATTTCTTTTGCAACAACTTAGCTAGATCCACCAACATATTCAAATTTCAAGCCTAAAGAATCATATGGATCAAGCATGGGTTTTCTACTATAGCAACAAAGCATTTCCTTTAGAAAAATCTAATCTAGCATTTCCATACATCTAACAACCAATACAAACACATTCACTCATTACATATACAAGAAATGGTAAGATCGAGATAAAAGTGCACTTACAATACTCCAAGCAGCAAAGATTTGCTCTGAAAATATATATAAAAATAATCCATTAAAATAGTTTATAAGCATATAGTTCAAAAGAAAATATTAAAGATATAAGCCTTGGTGTGTGCATGTGATTTAACCTAACTTTCTATTCTTCAAATAGTTTAGGCTTTTGCATTACCTCTTCAAGTAGTCTTCCACTCAAGAATGCTTGCTTGATTCTATTGAACTTAGGGTATTTTGGTGCTTAGAAGATAGAAGAATAAGAAGCAAAGTGAGAGTGAGATGGGAGAACTTGTTGCTGTGTGTAGGGTGGAGGTGTGTGGGTGAACAAGTGAAACAAACAAGTGGGAAAGAACAAGGGCATAAGCCATTCGGCCAAGTGAGACTCTAGGCCCTTAGGCCACTCATTCCTTACTTTTTAGGGTTGACATTTGATGGGTTTGAAAGACACTTGAGTGACTTCTATCACTAGATCACATCATGCCTAAATCTAGATCACTTTTAGGTTGAAAACTCTTCATTTTTCTTCCTATGGCCGGCACATGCATGGGCTTCAAGCCCTCCGTTTCTTTTCACACACTCCTCACAAGTCATTCCTTAAGATTTTAGAATCAAAACTTGGGGGAATGGGCAAGCCATACTCGGCTACACCCTTTCTTGGTTTCATCCGAAACCATCTCAATTCTTCCATGGTTTCCTTTCTTCTCTCATGAGTCCCATCAATCACCACTCAACCTTACACTCTTACACACAAGTACAAGCCACTCCTACACAATATCATATGTCCTTTCACCTAGATTTGTCAAAACTCTAGGAAGACCAAAAACAAGGCCTACGGTTTTGCTCACCCAAATCCTCTTGTTTTCTTTTCGTCTTCTTTTCCTCTTTCCAATGATACCACATCCTTCCATCACTTGTCAATCACCTTGTCACACCTTCTTACAAGATCTATCAATGGTCATTCATCTAGATTTAGATGAGATTGCATGCGAAAACCCAATGAAGGGTTCGGCTAGGTGCTTCCACCGAAACCTCTCTTTGTTCCCATTTCTATTTCCATCATATCTTACAAGTGTCACTCACCTAGATATGGCATGCTCCTAGGGAGACTAAATTGGAAGACTTCTTCATCTCCAATAATAGTCACCTCACTTGTCATCATCACACCCTTACAAGTCAACACATATCTCTAAGGATCTTCTTACACAAAATCTATCTTTTTGTCATCTCAAGGATGGGCTTCACATTGGGAAACTCAAAGTGAAGCAAGGTTGGCTTGCCTTCTCCACTTCACACGTAGACTCCTTGTTCTCCAACCAAGGTTTCTCTTCCCAATGACACAACCACTCCACTTGTTACTTGTCACACACATCTTCCAAGTGATCTCCCTACACCCAAATCTTCTACTCTTGCAAGATCTAGTACAAGTCAACCTTTTAGATTTGATATCCACATAGGGAAACTCAATTGGAAGACTCTTCCTTGCCTTACACGCCTACCTAGTTGGCCCATGATAAGAAAATCTCATCTTGGATTTTCACACTTCTTCCTCCTATAAACAACTAATCAAACCCTCCAACTACTAGTATTTTTTTCCTCCCACCTACTAGTCTTTGGAGACTTACTAAAACTTTCCTAGGGTGACATGTGTCTCCATGCATGGGTTTGGTTGACTCATGGATCATTTTCATGGGCTTATGGATTTTGATACAATAATTGGGCCAATATCCTAAGTCATGCTTTCAAGGCTCAATTTTAAGCCCAATTTCAAGTGCTTAAATAAATAAAATACCTCCATCACCCTTATTATAATTAATTAATTAAAATGAAATAAAATACGAAATTCTGAGTCGTCACACAATGAGCATGACTATGAGGTTGCAACAGCCTCAATAAATGAATAGTAAAAATAAGTTTTAATTATTTGGCTCAACAAATATAACTAGCCCATTAGACTAGTCAAATAATTTTTTGGGACTAAAATATTCATTGCTAGCTATTATTTGGTGCATAAAAAAAATAAGAAATCTTTCCAGTTTTCGTCTTCATAAAACTCCTAAGTCCTCTCTTTAATATTCAGTGTAAAGATTAATAATTTTACTTTATTTAAAAAAATAATAATTTCTTCATTTTTACAACCATCAACCATTAGGAATAATATGAACTTAGAAAAATAAATGTGTATTTTTCAATAATGAATAAATATTTAAATTACAATTGAAATTAAAATAATGAAAAGGAGAAAATTAATGTTTTAATAGAATAACTATTGGTTGCTTCCTCTAACAAGCCAAAAGTGACCATTCTATTCAGTGGTAGGAATAGAAATATCACGGCCATTACCTTCCTGAAGTGTTTGAAGTTTAGAACTCCATTGTTGGCAATAGTATTGGCGTGAGAAGGTAAGTCCATATACTGCACAACTAAATCTTGGCTATAAATTATTTCTGCATTCTCACATTCAGGCTCATCAACCTTGTCTCTTTCCACTGTCATACCATATCTACCATCTATGCAGCTCATAACATGGGCATCCTCTGATTTAGCAGCAGCATGATCCATGGATGTTTCAGCTTTGATCACAAATTTAATGGCTTTATCATCGCAGGTTGTGGTATTTGTTAAGGAAGTTTAATAATTTGCACGTTTGGGTTGTCCTAGTCTTTAGAAGTGTCAGTAAGTTTGTTTCTGTTTACCTAATTAATAGGAGTTTGTTTTTGAACGTTGGATAGTGCCTATTTTCATGTTGCTTTCAGTTATGTATTAGCCTATTTATAGGCTGTTTGCTTATCAATGAAAGGTAGAACAAGTTTATCCTCTGCTTTCTCTATATCATCTATTTCCTACCTTTATTGTGTAAAGACGTCCTTTAGTAATTTGTTTCTATCAGTGGTATCAGAGCAAGGTTGAGTTCCAAGGAGAAAAAAAGTGAAATTGATGGCTTCCAAGAGTTTTGTATAGCCAGCCACTCCATGCTTTGATGGTCACTATGATCATTGGAGCATGCTCATGGAGAACTTCTTGAGGTCCAAAGAATATTGGACGGTTGTTGTTTCTGGAGTAGCAGAACCAGCAGCAGGTGTTGTGCTGACAGATGCACAAAAAACAGAGCTTGAAGGGCTAAAGTTAAAGGATCTTAAAGCAAAGAATTATCTATTCCAAGCTATTGATCGCTCAATCTTGGAAACCATTCTTTGCAAAGACACAGCCAAGCATATTTGGGATTCCATGAAGAAGTACCAAGTTACAACAAGGGCTAAGAGGCAGCAGCTTCAAGCACTTCATTCAGAGTTCGAAATACTTCGAATGAAGTCAAGAGAATTAGTTACAGACTATTTTTCAAGAACGATGGCAATCGTTAACAAGATGCGGATCCATGGCGACAAGACAGAGGATGTTTTCATTGTTGAGAAGATTCTTCGATCCTTGACACCACAATTTAATTTTGTTGTCTGTGCTATAGAAGAAGCTAATGATGTTGGTTTACTGTCAATTGATGAATTACAGAGTTCTTTGTTGGTTTATGAGCAAAAAATTAACCAGCAGGAAAAAGAAGAACAAGCATTGAAGGCCTTATCAGAAAATCACTCTACGCCTAGTAGAGCTGAGAGAGGATGAGGAAGAGGCAGAGGTCGAGGTAGAGGAGTCAAAAACAACAATGATCGTGAGAACCAACAACAAAATCATCATCATCAAGAGAGTCAATTTCAAGGAAGAGGCAGAGGACGTGGAGGCCACCACTCAACAAATTATAGATCAAAGTCAGCAGACAAGTCCAATGTTGAATGTTTCAGATGTCATAGGTATGGCCATTATAAATCAGAATGTCAAACTGATTTGAATAAACAAAATGGAGATCAAACTAACTTTGCAAAAAAGGAAGAAGATGTGTCTCTTTTGATGGTGTGTCACGTGAAGGAAGAAACTAAAGAAAACATGTGGTATTTAGACACTGGCTGCAACAATCACGTGTGGAGAGAAGGAGGCATTTTTTTGACTTGGATGAATCCTTTCGCAGCTCTGTTAAGTTTGGTGACAACTCCACAATTTCTGTTATGGGAAAAGGAAATGTAACAATCCAAATCAAAGGAAATTCCACCCACACTATCGCTAATGTTCTTTTTGTGCCAAATTTAAAGACCAACTTGCTTAGTGTGGGTCAATTACAAGAAAAAGGATACGAGATTTTTATCAAAGATGGAGTGTGTCAGATTCAAGACACAAAGTTGGGCTTAATTGCTCAAGTTAACATGACAGCGAATCGTATGTTCCCACTTTATCTCCATAACACTGCTTATTCGTGCTTCTCAGCAAAATTAGAAGATGATGCATGGCTATGTCACTTTTGCTATGGGCATCTGAATTTTGGCAGATTGAAAACACTACAACAAAAGAACATGGTGATGGGACGTCTTTAATTATAGCTTCTTCTCAAGTTTGTGAGGAATGTGTTGTTAGCAAACAACACCGTAACCAATTCCTACAAGGAAAATCTTGGAGAGCGAAGAAGGCGTTGGAGCTTGCTCATTTCGACATTTGTGGGCCAATAACAACGCATTCTAATGGAGGTAAGAAATATTTAATTACCTTCATTGATGATTATAGTCATAAGATATGAGTTTATTTTTTGCAAGAAAAATCTGAAGCTTTTGTCGCTTTTAAAAGCTATAAAGCGCTTGTTGAGAAAGAAGTTGGCAACCCAATAAAAGTTCTTCGCACGAATCCCGGTGGAGAATATAACTCACATAAATTTGTAATTTTTTGTGAGAACCATGGAATCAAGAGACAACTTACAGCAGCCTATACACCCCAACAGAATGGGTGTATGCGAGAGGAAGAACCGCACTATTATGAATATGGTGTGAAGCCTTTTGACAACAAGTGGCATTCCAAAAAGTTTCTGGCCTGAAGCAGTTACTTGGAGCATCCATATATTGAACAGAAGTCCCACACTTGCTATTCAAAATATGACACCAAAAGAAGCATGGAGCGGAAGGAAACCTGCTGTAAATCATTTTCGGATTTTTGGGTGTATTGCCTATGCTCATATTCCAGATGAGAAGAAGAGGAAGCTAGATAACAAGGAAGAAAAATGCATTTTTCTTGGTGTTAGTGATATGTCAAAAGCTTATAAACTATACAATCCTAACACCATGAAAATTGTCATTAGCCGTGATGTGGTATTTGATGAAAAAGGCACCTGGTCATGGAATCAAAATGATGTTAAAGAAAGAATTCTAGCAGATTTTGATGATGAGGAGAAAGGGCAGCAGCCTATGGAGAATGAACAAGAAGAAGAAGTCAGTCAAAATGTTCCAATAGCTGATCAAAGTCCACTTGCAGCTGAATCACAAAGGCCTCAACATGTTTGAAGAAGACTAGCATGGATGACTAATTATGAGGTAACTGGAGTTGACCAAGGTGATGACCCACTTACACATTTTGCTCTATTTTCAGATTGTGATCCTACCATTTTTGAAGTGGCTGTCAAAGAACCCGAATGGAGAAATGTTATGGATGCTGAAATTACAGCCATTGAAAGAAATGATACATGGGAGCTATGTGATCTTCCAAAATGGTAGAAGACAATTGGTGTAAAGTGGGTTTACAAGACAAAACTGAAGGAGAATGGTGAGGTTGACAAGCATAAGGCATGCTTGGTAGCCAAGGGTTACAAGCAGGAGTTTGGTGTTGATTATAAAGAAGTCTTTGCTCCGGTTGCAAGACATGACACAATCAGATTGGTGATTGCTATGGCAACTCAAAACTCTTGGCCTATCTTCCAGTTGGACGTGAAATCGGCATTCCTCCATGGAGATTTGAAAGAAGAGGTATTTATCGATCAACCTCCTGGTTATGTAAAACTTGGCAATGAGCATAAAGTGTATAAGTTAAAGAAAGCTCTATATGGATTAAAACAAGCTCCACGGGCTTGGTATAATCGTATAGAAACTTATTTTTTGAAGGAAGAATTTCAAAAATGCCGAATATACTTTTTATAAAAATTGAAGATGGAGGAAAGATGCTTATTGTTTGCTTATATGTAGATGATTTAATCTACACTATAAATAATATAGCCATGTTTGGTAGTTTCAAGAAATCCATGATGGCTGAATTTGAGATGTCTGATCTTGGTATGATGCATTATTTGCTTGGCATTGAAGTGGTGCAATCTTCTACTGGAATTTTTATCTCTCAAAAGAAGTATGTGAGAGAAATCTTGGATAGGTTTCAGATGAAGGATTGTAATCCTGTAAACACTCCATCCGAGTTTGGTATGAAGCTAAACAAAGATAAAGGAGGAAAAAAAGTTGATGACACTCTTTACAAACAAATAGTGGGGAGTTTAATGTATTTGACAGCAACAAGACCTGATATAATGCATGCTGTTAGTGTGATTAGTAGGTACATGGAATGTCCTACAGAGATTCATCTCTTGGTTGCAAAAAGAATTTTCCGTTACTTGCAAGGTACTAAGGAGTTTGAGCGGTTCTACAAGAATGGAGAAAAGTCAAATTTGTTTGGCTTTATAGATAGTGATTATGCAGGAGATTTAGATGATCGAAAAAGCACATTTGGGCATGTTTTCACGATGGGGACAGAAGCTGTTTCATGGTCATCAAAGAAGCAACCTATTGTCACGTTATCATCCACTGAAGCGGAATTTGTTGCTGCAACAGCTTGTGCTTGTCAAGCTATTTGGCTAAAGAAAATCCTTAAAGAGCTACATTTCAAGGAGGATGGACCAACTCAGATTTATTGTGACAACAGTTTAGCATTAAGCTTTCAAGAAATCCAGTTTTACATGGTCGAAACAAACATATAGATGTGAAGTATCATTTCTTGAGGGATCTCATAAATGATGGAGTCATTAATCTTATTTACTGCAGAAGTGAAGACCAGATTGCTGATATTCTAATTAATCCTCTTGAGTTTCCTGCATTTTAGAAGCTAAGGAAGTTACTTGGTGTTTGTACTTCAAATGTTTCAATCTGAGGGATGGAGCTTCAAATTTTAACTCTTATTAAACTGGATGTATGTCTGGAACATCAGTTTGAGGGAGGGATTGTTAAGGAAATTTAATAATTTGCACGTTTGGGTTGTCTTAGTCTTTTGGAGTGTCAGTAAGTTTGTTTCTGTTTACCTAGTTAATAGGAGTTTGTTTTTAAATGTTGGATAGTGCCTATTTTCATGTTGCTTTCAGTTATGTATTAGCCTATTTATAGGCTGTTTGCTTATCAATGAAAGGTAGAACAAGTTTATCCTCTGCTTTCTCTATATCCTCTGTTTCCTACTATTATTGTGTAAACATGTCCTTTAGTATTTTGTTTCTATCAGTTGCATGAATTGATGTGGCTATTTCCTCCTCTACATCAGGATCTGCTACCATTGTTTCGTCTGTGGAGCAGGAAGATAAAACATGAACTGCAAAATAACAGAGATTAAGCTACATCACTTTGGTATAGAAATGAATAAAAGGTGACAGTAAGTGGAAACAAGTATCAATTCCTGTACTTGGGCTATGCCTTGCCTTTATTAATAAAATGATTGCTTACCTATAAAAAAGTGAAAACAAAAAAGGTCAAAATGCTAATTTCTAGCAAGGATTTTTTAACCTATTAAGTAAGAGCATTTGTATTTGCCTTAATTATTGTCATTATGTAAGACAATATGCTTTATTTTTTTAAAATGCAAATTAACAAGCCCACTGGATAGGTTACATACATTAGAAAAATCATGTGTAGAATCCCAAATAATATGTGCACATCCTTATTAGAAGTGATCCAAAAGGTACACCTATTCCGTAGTGTTACAAGGACTTACTGCATGGTGATATCAATATGGATGGATCCATCCCTCTGGATAAAACAACGCATACTAAATCCATCTCATTTACTCTCAACAATGAACTAAGCTCAGGAATTGATTATACTCTGTTGATCCTCCAGGGACAACACAAACCATACGATCATTGTCTCCAAGCTATGTGTCCTACAATAAATTATTCAATTGAATCATTTTAGTACATAGGCCACCCAGGACATAATAATCTTGTAAGAAACAATAACCAGCTTTTAGTACATGTGCAGATTTCTTGTCTTTAATTCCCAGCTCTTAGAATGTACTTAGGGGCTCTTGTATACTTCCTGTATATTGGGGCTATGCCTATTTGCATTTATATCAATACTACTCATCTCTTACTGATAAAAAAAAATATCACCAACTTAAACAATCATCAATACTACTCATCTTTTTTAAACGTTTGATTAGGTCGTTCATTTTTCTTTCTGATAAGTAAAACTAAATTAAAAATATAAAAATAAAAATGAGGCATGGCCAAAGTACACAAGCAGCATACTTGAGTAGTGGCTCCATGCCGAAAAGTGCAGAAAATCAAACAAGAAAAATAAAACCAATTGAAATACCTCATCCACACAATCCAACAATCTCAAGAACAAATACTTAAACTTAGGCAAAGAAAGCTTGATGCCATCGAAACTTCTGAAGCTTCTTTGCCTCCTAAAAGATGAGACAAACAGGTACGCATTTCATTTTAAACGTATCTTTTTCTTTCTCTTTTTCTATAAGAAGAAGTTTCATTAGAAACAAATGTATAGACAAAGCCCATGTATATAGGAAGTATACGAAACAAAACACCTAAGTACATTTTATTAAACGGAAAGCGACATCAAAAAACCATGAATAGAAGATCCATTAGTCGCTAAAGCAGAAAACCAAAACAAAATTTAGTTGTGCAGTATTTGAACTTACCAAAAATCCATACGCATAGAGAACATGTATTGCATACCTGGCTACTCAAACAAAATCCTTCTATAGAAATAATCTTCGTGCCACCCACTTCCAATAAGGATTGCAATCGATCCCTAAACTTGTACTATGTGCAAATAAAAAAGGAATAAACGTGAGAAATTTCTAATGCTCTCAGCATTGTGCATTCTCTAAAAAATGAATACAACTCATTGTGAGAAACAACTGGATTATCCATTACATCTAGCAAAAGCTTTAGCCTCATGATATAATGCTTTAGTTCCATAACAGATACTCACCACACACCCTGTTGAGATATGGCTTGAATTGAGTTCAATTAAGTGCATCAGATAGTTTTTGCTCGACCCTCGCTCGAGCGGTAGTTCGAGCAAGTCTCAACCCGTGACTTCGCTCAACCCTCGCTTGACATCCTGCTTGAGCGAGGCATCAGACCGAGACTTCGCTCGACCTTCGGTCGACATCCAGCTTAAGCGAGATTCCAGACAGAGATTTCGCTCGACTCTCACTCGACGGCTCGCTCAAGCAAGAGTCATCCCTAGACGTTCGCTTTACCTCGCTCAAGGTTTCGCTTCGAGCTAATATCTTCTGTACCAGGGTTTGCGCTGTTTCGAATAGTGTTTTGTTCGAGCGAGAGTAGTCTCGCTTAAGCGAGATTCGGCTTATAAGAAGACTCGCGTTCATTTGAACGCTGAGCAGCTGTGAGGAGTTCCAGAAAGTTTTTGTTTTAGATTGTGAGTGGAGAGCTATTTGTAAAGGTTTGAGAGTTGTGAGAGAGAGCTCTGCAACTTATAAGTGAGATCGAGTGTTTCTAGTGTAAGAATCACATGGTTCAATCTCTGTACTCCATCTCTGTACTCCATCTCTGTTGTTATAGTGGATTCATTGAGACTGACCCAATAGTGGACGTAGGTTTGTGTTAAGCCAAACCACTTCAAATCTTGGTGTCTATTGTTGTTTTGCGTCTTTTGGTTTTAATTTTCTCTTTATCGCATCCGCTGCTGTTACTTCATATTTGCTGTTTGATAGGCCCATCCCCAACAAATTGGTATCAGAGTGTTCTTGAGCTCTGTGAAGATCTGAAGGAATGGCCTTAGTAAATTTTGAAGTAAAGAAATTCGACGGATAGAACAATTTCAGTTTATGGAGGATCAAGATGAAGGCGTTGTTGTGACAACGGGGTCTGTTTAATGTTCTAGTGGTTACTAGTAAGTCTCCTATACCGTCAAAGGACAAGGAAGAAATGGCTTACAGTACTATTCTATTGTCACTATCAGATGAAGTTTTGAGGAAAGTTGCTGAAGAGGAGACTGCCGTTGGTTTGTGAAACAAGCTGGAGAGCTTGTACATAAGGAAATCTCTCACTAACCGGTTGTATTTGAAACAACGGTTATACACTCTCAAAATGATGGAAGGTATTTCTATTTCTGCACATCTAGATGAATTTAATAAGATTATTATGGATCTGAAAAATATAGACATTAAGATTGATGAGGAAGATCAAGTCTTGATTGTTTTGTGTTCATTGCCTATTTCGTTTGATAATTTTGTAAACTCAATGTTGTATGGTAGAGATACAATCTCCTTGGTAGATGTTAAGTCTGCTTTGAATTCTAAGGAATTGAGAACAAAATTTAGGGGATTAGGCATGGACGATCAAGCCGATGGTTTGTTTGTGAAATGTTCTTTGGTGATAGATCCGGATAGAGATGTTCATGGAAGAGTAGGGGTAGTTTTAGTAGCTCTAGATCTAACAAGAAAAATGTTAAGTATTATCATTGCCATAAGTTTGGTCATTACAGAAGTGAGCATCCTCGATTGAAAAATGTGGAGGAAGAGGAAAGTTCCTTTAGTAGTGATGATAGCGAAGAAGATGACAGTTAGTCTCTACTTCCTTGAGGGCAGTACAGTAGCAGTTGGAGTATCCTCACATGTTTCGGATTCAGATATTACTCGCATGCTGCACATGTGAGTGTACCAGATAGGTATGGTCATTTATGAGTCGGCAGCTTTTACTTGGTGTGATCAGAAGACAATAATCTTGAGTTTTTGTTTGCATTGTGTTCTTTAAAAATAGTGTAGAATCAGGTTTCCTACAGTATTTCTGATTAGGATACATCCTATGTAAAGTGGTGCTTTTGTTATACTCATATTTGTCTTATGATCATTGGAAGAGTTTGGCTTTGTCTATCTGTTTCTTTTGTGATGTGTTTGGTGTTCAAACACTTGAGAAGACAAGTGATCTATAGACAAGAAGGTAGAGCGTTACTCAGATCATATAGTTTATTTTCACTCCAATGGAGTATCTGAATAGAATGAGGTGGGTTCATGTTGAGTCCACAGTTTGCTTTGCGTTTGCCAGGCTTGTCTACAGATTGTGGCTGAAGCGGTCAACTATAGCTTGCTATTTAATGAACCTTCTCTCATTTCATTCCACAGGAAAGATGAGAGAGTTATAGCAAGAAGGTGGAGTTGCTGGGAGAGCTTCAGAACAGAGTACGTGTAGTAGTCTAGATTATGCTTTTATGGTTGAGTATGATTTTATTTATTGGCATTGGTGCACAGTAAGAGCAGGTCTACAGTTGGTAGATAGAGGAGGCAGTTTGGCCACCTTTTGTGTATGCTCATGTAGGCTTTGTTGGGTTCTTACTTTGGCTGAGAATATCTGGCTGTCTTCATTTGTATTCAGATACCGTTTGTTCAAGTAAGCAGTTTGTATTGTGGTGCATTGCCGCTTGTATTGGATATTCCTTTTGAGGAATTTGTGGGTCTTTTGAAATTCGTGGGGCTTGTGATAATTCAAGCCGAGGTGGAGATTTATTAAGATGTGGCTTGAATTGAGTTTAATTAAGCGCATCAGACAGTTCTCACTCGACCCTTGCTCGAGCTGTAGCTCGAGCGAGCCTCAACCCATGACTTCGCTCAACCCTCACTCGACATCCCACTCGAGCGAGGCATCAGACAGAGAGTTCGTTCGACATCCAGCTCAAGCGAGATTCCAGACAGAGACTCTCGCTCGATGGCTCGCTCAAGCGAGAGTCAACCCTAGACATTCGCTTGACCTTGCTCGAGGTTTCGTTTCGAGCTAATGTCTTCTGTACCAGGGTTTACACCATTTGGAATAGTGTTCGCTCGAGCGAGAGTAGTCTCGCTCGAGCGAGATTCGACTTAAAAGATGACTCGTATTCATTTGAACGCTGAGCAGCTGTGAGGAGCTCCAGAAAGTTCTTGGTTTAGATTATGAGTGGAGAGCTATTTGTAAAGAGTTGTGAGAGAGAGCTTTGCAACTTGTAAGTGAGATTGAATGTTTCTAGTGTAAGAATCACATGATTCAATCTTTGTACTCAATCTATGTTGTTATAGTGGATTCATTGAGACCGACCCAACAATGGACGTAGGCTTGTGTTAAGCCGAACCACTTCAAATCTTGATGTCCATTGCTGTTCTACGTCTTTTGTTTTAATTTTCTCTTTATTGCATCCACTGCGGTCACTTCATATATGCTGTTTGACCGGCCCATCCCAAACACACCCTTATTTCATGTGCTCATATGCATGTATAAGTGCAAATATCCAACTAAAAATCCAGGAGATATACATTAAAATATTTTTCAGTAATTTCATTTTGCAACAGAACCACAAATGATGGAATGCTGTTTGGAAGGCTACACTTTTTTGTTGGGATCAACTCACATGGTGATATCTGGAGTCCTTCAATCTCAATCTCTCTCATGCACGCAAGATTTAGGGTCTGCAACTTTGACTGATACTCCTCTCCTATTGTCAGCATTGGGGAATATCTGAAATAAAAAAAGCACATTTAAATCAGCTAACCCTGATCTAGTCTTCATAAAACATCATAGAAAGCTGATTGGGGAGAAGCAAGATCAAACATAATACTTACAAACTAAAGCTAGAAATTTCAGAGTGAATTTTCTTTTCTGCAACAAACTAGATAAAATGCAAAATCAGGTTTGTTTCACAAGTTAATTATGTATGTAGAATAGCACACTAGTGCCCAAAAAAAAGATAACGAATTGGTGATAATGAATTGGTGCCTCTACATAACTCCATGAGTATTAATTACTCATGGTTCCGGATATAAATATTGAACGTAGACAATTAACTATATAATGATTATAAAGCATACTTCACGATCACTTGTGCTATGTTACTTATTAAACTAGTGGTCGCATATAATATAAATGACAGAGAAGAAACAAATGGGAAAAGTGCCAAATGCATAGAAAACATAAATTCCTTCTGAAAACTCAATTGGATTCATCCTACTAGCAAGATCATTGAGGGAAAGTGGTGCTAGAGTTTTATATAAAGACACCTTATCGCTCAGATTCTTCATTTCATATAATTATTGTGCATGCATAGGAGAATATTGCGTTGAGTTTATTTAACAATAATCACATGAACACAAAAATGCCAATAAACAGCCACGCAACCCCTATACACTTGAATTGCATGAATGTTAATCTAATTATGGGTCGCATTCCAAAATTGGAACCCCATTTGAGTCCAATCATGGAACTTATAGTCATATCACACATATTCACTCATTCACCCATGTGCTTGAAACTGGCATATAATCATGAAATTTATAGGCGCGCACACACACACACACACATATATTGGGGGAGGCAAAACTTAGTTGGCATTATAGATTACTGTCTACAGCACACCAATTGTTGGCACCGCAGACCACTGGATTTAGTTTGCATTTAATGAGAAGTAATTCTTATGCATACTCCACAGAAAATAAATAACTTCAAAGTATAAGTTAGACAAGAAAGGCAGAATGTTTTATGTTAGTTTACCTCAACCCAACTATCAAGAACAATAGGTTTCTTAGATATAACAACATCGATGATATCGTCATTCACCAGCATGAGTTGATCAACAAGCACATGAGTGCATCCCCCCAACATTCCTGGAAAAAACCCATAGAGAATCCATCTAGCCCAGACGCTTTGTCTTTAACCATAAGCCTTATAACGCTAAACACCTCTTCTTCCTCAAAAGCTCGCTCCAAACAAATCCCATCATTTGTACCAATGGAGTCAAAGGCTAAACCATCATGGTTAGGTCTCCAACCCTTATGTTTAGTGAGAAGATTTTCAAAAAAATTAACAATGTAATTTTGGATAATCCCTTCATCTTTGCACTCCACCCCATTAATCTTAAGAACCTCAATGTTATTGTTCTTTCGGTGCGAGTTAGCCACTTTATGAAAAAACTTTGTGCTAAGATCTCTTTCTCTAAGCCACAAAGGTCTCGATTTTTGTCTCTAGGATACTTCTTCAAGAAAGATCACCCGTTCTTGATCTGCATTCAGTGAGGTCTTCCATGCTTGTTCATCTTGCGTGAGTGGACGACCCTCTTGCACCCTCTCAAGTTCCTCGATTTCTTGCATAAACACCTTTTTATTATCCCCAAGGTTGTCGAAGGACTGGGTGTTCCAAATCTTCAAGTCTCTCTTCAAACTCTTCAACTTATTTGCAAAAATAGAGCTAGGAGAGCCCTGAAAATGATAAGAAGTCCACCATTGTTTGACCCTATCTTCAAAGCTTTTCGATTGCAACCACATATTCTCAAATTTTAACTAATAGCGCCCACTTTGAAGTCCCCCACAATCAAGTAGGATAGGCTAGTGATCCGACGATACCCAGTCCAATCTCTTTTGCCACACGTCAGGAAAATGACTCTCCAACTCTGGTGAAATTAGAAAGTGATCCAATTTGGACCAGGTCTGATTATTTGACCAAGTAGCTGGAACCCCAATGAGCAGTAAATCCACCAAGTTCAGCTCGAATATGCACTCTAAGAATTTCAAACTAGCAAGCCTCACTCTTCTATTTACGAAGATTTCGTTGGAGAATCTAATGACGTTGAAGTCAACTCCCATGCACCATGGATAATTCCACCAACTGTGTAAACTTGATAATTCTTCCCACATACGTGCTCTATCCACATCTATATTAGGCCCATAAATACATGCGAAAACTCACAAAAAATTATTAGACACACATTTAAATAAACATGCTACTGTGTACTTGCCAACATAATCCTCCATTTTTTCAACCACCCGACGATCCCACATCATTATGATTCCACCTGATGCTCCTGAAGAAGCCATGTAAACTCAGTCTATATGAGCATCGCTCCACAAGCTACGCACCAATTTCCTATCCATAAGCTTCAATTTAGTCTCTTGAATACATATTATGTCCGCTTTCCATTCACGAAGCAAATGACGTATCCGCAGATTCTTGTTTGCTTCATTAAGTCCATGGACGTTCCATGACACAATCTTAGGCTTCATTGGCAATCGGCCAGCCCCTTTCCTTTCGCCCTTCCTTTATTAGGAGGACCCTCCGAATTCATGGACCAAGTCAACCGATTCAGTTCTCTAGCTTGTCTGGACTCCCCTTTACGTTTTCTATTGTGGCCCGCATCCATGGTAGTTAACAGTGCCATAAATTGTTCCTCATATCCCACACACCTGATCCCCACCAAATGTTGAATTCATTTAACCATTTGCAAGACTCAATCTGATTGATCAAGGAAAAACCAATTTAAGGGACTAGGATTTCGAAATTCCTCATCTACCGAGAAGTCCTCTAATCCCTGAAAAGATTTCGAAAGATAAATCTCATCCTCCACCGAGTGCATAAGATCTTCAGAGTCATAAAATACTCGGTATTCCTCAGAAAAATTTGATTTCAGAACCCCCCTACGAAAGGAAACCCCATAGTCAACGGAGCTCTATGCGAGATCGAAGGATTGCCAAACTCAACCACCTAATTCTGGGCACAGACCATTGTCGAAGTCTACCTCTGGCCCTATCGGCGTCATCTGTGGAGCTTCCACCGATACTTCCCTTGTCGGTGTTGTTTCTGGCACAGATCTGAAAGCTTGGTGCTCTACACAGGGAGCAATGGGTTTGGATCTCCCCAAGGGTTGGAGATCCGACCCAAGCCCACTGGACGATGCCAACGAGCTTTGGCCCTTGGGCCCAATCGTGCCATTTATAATGGGCCCATTAGATGCACCGTTGGTCTGTGCTTTTACGAGCCCGTCGTTAGCCCCTTTGGCAACTTTAGATGGATCTACTAAAGACTTGGGCCGAGGCCCAGCCCCACCCACTTGACGCCAAAAGCCCCCCTATATTTTCTCTTTGGCTTCTTATGGGCTACACCAGACTTAGGCCCACTGCCCAGGCCTTTATTTTTGTTCTGCCTAACGTCCACATAAACGTTGCCCCATCTCCTTCCTTAAGTAGGCCAACAAAGTTAACAAGGACAACCACCTCCTCCTACAACGCACGCAACTGTCCTTGCAATCCCCTCAACAACTGGCACTGCTCCCATACTTCTACTCTGACAAAAGCAAGGCTCAATGTGTCCTCTTTTTCCTTTTCTCTTTCGAAGACCTCTAACGGTCGCTTTGGCCCTTTCAGCCCTTGCCTGCGTCAGTGCCATTGAGGTGAGCACCTCCTTGAAGGACCGCGATGTCTCCCCTTTTTCCCACCTCCCACCTTTCGGTTTTGAAGTTCCGATGGAGACACCCTTAGAGTTACGCCAAGCTACCAATTCCTCCTTAATGTGGTGCCAACCCCATCCTCCCTCCCCCTCAGGGAAGCAGAGGACGTTCATCCTTCCTCCTTGGTTATACTTGCTTAACTCAAGATATCGGACTCTGCTATTTGAGCATCATTGAGCTACAAGACTACTATGTTAAAATTATTTCATGTTATGTGTTTCACTTGATTGCATTTTTGTAAAAAGGGTTAAATATATATATTGCTCATAATGGACTTTGGTTAAACCCAATATGTTAAGTGGTCATTTGGAGTTTTTTGCACCTTAGTATATTAGTATATAGGATTATATCTAATTTAATGTGATAAATTACGTATGTAGACCTAGAAGTTTAAGAGTTTTATTCTGGAATTTTTCTAAACCCTACGGGGATTTGAGTCTTTGATGGGAGGACTCTATAAGACATCTATATATATGGCTAGGTCCCCTCTCCTCTCCATGGGTGTCTATTGGCTTGCCCTATTGAAGGCCAATACTTTGTGAGGAGCAAGGAGGGAAATATTTGGCTACTATTATTTTGTAGTTACAAGAATTACTTCCAAGATCATGTCTTCAACATGTATTTTTCTAAACTATGATTTTTATGTGATTCTTATTTTTAGCATGATTTATATTATGTTCAACAATTGGTATCAGAGCTTACATGCTAGGGCTAGAATCCTTCATAAAATAGTCATATTCGTATGCCTTTTACACATACGTTTTATTTATGTTGTTGTGATCTCTAAGCGTTGTTTTCTTTTATCATCACTTGGATTTTATGATCCGTTTATCTTCTCAAATGGATCATCCGTTTGTTCTTTGAGGATTCATGATATTTGGTTACGGTCATGTCTCTTCAAGAGATTGACCATGATTTGTTTTGACACTTCATTTTCCGAATCCTTTTTGTAATCATTGTCTTGCAACACATACATGGAGGCTTTCCATCTTATGCCCCCTATTTGGCAATGAAAAGACACTAACAATACCATCTTATCAAAGGATAAAATGGAGATCCGAACTACGAATTCTGTAGGATATCTCATTTTCATATTTTATTTGTATTTATTTATTTATTTATTTTTAACCTCTAATGAGATTTTATTTTAATTACCATTGATTCCCATTATTTGCTATTGACGCCAAATGGGAATTTTTTTTTAGCTTTGAGTCGTTTCCATTACTGCAAGTTCTTGGCATTCAATTGATCTTCGGATATATATATATATATACTTTTACTTTTTACTATTTCGCCCGTGATTTACTCTGGGTCTCACTTTTGTAAAGGCTCCTTCATCTATAAAAGGAGACCTTAATTTTCATTGGAGGGCAGAGCGTTTTTCCCCTTCTCTCTGATAAGAACTTTTGCTCACAACCTTCGAATATTTCGAATCTTTTAATTTTGTTTAAATTGTGTAAGTCTATTGTTTAAATGAAGAATCTTTTGGTTCAAAGTTATCTTCATTAATTATTTTTGCATAGCATTACATGCATTTGGTCGGCTCTGCCGCCTCATATCTGTATCATATTTCAAATTATCTAGTTATCTGGTCCTTTCTTATCTTTTGTATCATTTAATTTTATTACACTTACTTCCGCATTTGTGGTATCAAAGCCACTTTCGGTTCTATTACTAACTGATTAACTCTATCTTTGCCTCTTGTTTATCTTGATAATTTCGCCAGACACTCTGTCTCCTTACCTTGTTTTTTGCTTTATTCTATTGGCGCCACCGCAATCGAATACCAAGGCTGAATAGTAAGTCCCTTTTTGAATCCGGGTAGGCAGTGTTAGGGCATGAGAGGATTCTAGTTCTGACCCATCGGTATGTGTTACGAAATGCAACATAGTAAGGTTCAAGACCTAGACTTAAGAAGTACCTGAGTTTTCCTTTGGTCATTACCAAGATGAGTAGGATGTTTAGATCCAGCTCGTCAATTAGTTCCAGATCAGGATTGCCGCCTAATATTATTAATGAAGAAGATTGTGTTTTTGAACAAAATGATTTGCCAGATATTGATCGATGGCATATGCCAAAGATTGATTCTGATTCTCTTTATCACAAAACCTGGAAAGATAAGGTTTTTGCTATGGAATTCAAGTTGAAAATCGTTGAGCGCACCTTTGCTATTTCAAAAACCCAAGAAAAATTTCGTCTCTTTCAGCATAATGTCATCACTGATATTAAACAGAAAGGTTTTACTTTCATGCATATTGCATCAGTTCAAGTTGCTATCAAACCTCTGATAAGGCGAGGCATCAATGCATCTGTTCTTCTTTGTCTGCGTGATGGCAGATTTAAGAATTTTGAGGACAGCAAGCTTGGGATTGTTCAAACTTCCTGGCTGAAGGTCCAGTGCATTTTGATTGTTATCCAGATTTAATTGTTAATCTACGTGATAGAAATGTTTTGGATGTGTTAACCCTTAACATTTTGACTTCTGGTTTTGATATAATTGAAGGTAGTAGACCTCTTGCTTTGGTTTACCGCATTTATTATCGTTTGATGAAAACTAGCCTTAACCCTAAGGCTAATATTAAATCTGCAAGAGACCAGACCCTTCTGATGCTGAGTTATACTTCTAGTGCTTACATCAGAATACCCAAAATGATATATTGGAGATATGTTTCTCTCCCAGATGAGTGGATCCTTCAAAAGGAACTACCACCAGTAGAGATTGTATCTCAGAATAAAGATCTCGACTTGATTCAGCAGTACCTTGACGGTACTGTAAAAATTTCATTTGATGGACTATCCCTAGCCAAAGAAAGGAGACATTCTTTTGCCAGCTCTAGATCGTTTTGTTCTTCGGACCCAAGAATTAGTAGAGATGCAAATCTCAAAACATTTTTGGAAGATTCTGCCTAAATAACATTCTATTCGTCCAGTGTTTATTCAGGAAATTCCCAAGGGAAAATCCTCTGATTTAAAGCTGAAAAGTGTTTCTTCTGATTCACAAGTTACTTCAGCTTATTACACAACCAAGGATGACATTCCATCATCAAAGGGAAAAGCTAAAAAAGAAGAAATTGAGGTAGAAGATGATTCTTCTACATCGCCGACAGTTTCTGATTTAGCAATGAACACACCACCATTACACCTACAATTGATGATGATGTGTAAATCTTTTGATTCTGATATGATTGCTTTGTTTAAAGATTTTAACAGCATGAAAAACCGTCCTAAACGAAAAGCTTATGATGCGAATTTTAGTCTGACTGAAAAGAAACAAGTCAGACAAAAATGGAAAGAATTGATGTATGCTTCCAACAAGCATATTCTTTTCTTTGATTTCCTTGAAAATCATTATGATTTGAAGATTATTCTTTAAATGTTTTAAAGACTAGTTTTACAAAAGCTGAAGACAAAACCATTGTAAAATGCAGCCATCCCCCACTTGAAACCATTTTGATTTTAGTACAGGGAGTTGAGGTTAAAGCTTCACCTTTTAAAGTTCCAGTTGTCGAAAATCCTAAGTTTCCTCAGATTTCTTTGGAAACGAGAAAGATCATTGAGCAAAATAATTTTGTCAACACTGCTCTCTATACAATAGGTCAACAATTGGACCGTATTGAGGACAAAGTTGAAAAACCCATTTCTGAAAAAACTTCAGCTAGTTTTTCAAAACCTCTTGAAAAACCTTTGATTATTTTACCAGAAAATAGGTAGAAGACTGATAATGCCAATACTTTGGATAAAATTGATCAAATGCTAGCTCAAATTAAGTTAGAAAAACCCTCCACTAATACTTTGGACATAAGTGGCCAAGGGGTTGATTATGATTTTATTGAAATTTATACAGATGATTCTTCGGTAGATGATTCTGTTATTAATGATGATTTTAAAAAAATTTCATTGGAGAAATCTAAAATAGCCAGACTTACTTCTGCTAGACTTACGGGTTTTATGAAGAACTGGTTCACCAGGCTTACTCCACCAGATTTACAAATTGAAGAATGCATGTTTCAAAACCAGTTTTCAGCCAGCGCTGACAAGATATATGAGTGGAATATTGATGGACAGTCTGAACAAGAAGTCCTTAATACTCTGCAAAAAATGTCCATGGTTGCCGATGCTTACGTTAATAATAATATTTTGCAACCAGATATCGTTAAGGTGTTAGTTTTTGGTTTTACATGTATGCTTCATTTTTGGTGGGACAAACATCTCACTGAAGAAGCGTGACAAATGATTCAATTTGCAGTTAAGCAAAATCATGATGGAACGCCTGTTTTTGATACCACCATAGGACGAGGAATCTCTGATGGTGTTAACACTTTGATTTACACGATTATTAAGCATTTTATTGGAACCGCTTCTAATATTACTAATCGTGTTTCTGATTATTTGAATAGTTTGAGATGTCCTAATATGTCAGATTATAATTGGTATGAAAGTATTTTTGTGTCTTGTGTTTTGCAACGAGATGATTCTGATAAACCTTACTGGAAAAAGAAATTTATTGATGGTCTTCCTCATTTGTTTGCTCTAAAAGTTAAGGACTCACTACTTGATTCTACCGGCATACTTGATTACGATAGTTATACCTACGGGGATATCCTAGTTTAATAAAGAAACTTGGTATCAGTATGTGCAATGATCAAAAACTTATCAATCAATAAATGAAAGATAGAAAGAGAGCCAAATATGAGATGAGAAATTTTTGTCAACAATTTGGCCTTCCTCCTATCGCCCCATCTCGAGAAAAGAGAAAGCATTTTAAAAAGGTTTTCAAAAAACCTCATAGGGAAAACAGGAGAAAAACCCGTGATGAAATTTATAAAAAACATTTTCATAAAAAAATTTTACATAAAAAATCCCTGAAAAACCCTTCCAAAGGGACATGTTTTAACTGCGGCAAAAAAGGACACTATGCTGATAAGTGTCCTAATCCTAAAAAGCCCAGTAAGTTAAAAAACAAGCTTAACGCCTTGAATATTGGTGAAGATGACCAGCAAAAATTGTTTCATCTCCTTGAAGACAGTACTTCATCTTCTAATCAAGATGAATTTAGCTCTAGTGATTCAGAATATCACTCAGAAGCTTAACCATTTAATTCAGTAATGATTAAGCTTGGTTGCAATTGCAATGATTCTTGTTGCAAATCCAGAGTTAAGACAATTAATGTTTTAATTAAGGAAGAAGAACAAGAGAACATTCTTTTAACTTTGATTTCTCAAGTTGAGAATATTGAGCTAAAAGAGAAATATCTCAATCAGCTCAAGAAGACTATGACTCGTAGAGAGCCGTCAACTTCTCAAGAGAAAATCAGTTTTCAAGAAACCTTAAGACGTTTTGATAAGAAACCAAAAAATGTTTCAACAAATGATTTACAGCATGAAATTTCTTTAATCAAGAAAGAGCTTGTTGAACTCAAAAATGAGATTAACTCCCTCAAATTTGAAAATTCATATTTTAAACAAGATTTACTTTCTTTTAAAATTGAACAACATTTTGATCAAGCATGTCCTTTGATAATGAGGAAACAAAAGTCCCAGACCACGGTGAATCATCTGAACCTCCCAATGCCATTTGTTTGCTTAAACAACCTATGTCTACCAAATGGTATTCTAAGGTTGAAATTGTTGTTTGCCATGAATTTTCTTTTTTTATTATTGCTTTAATTGATTCAGGCTTGGATCTTAATTGCATCCGTGAAGGTTTAGTTCCTACTAAATACTTCGAAAAATCCTCTGAGAAACTCTCAGCGGCAAATGGCTAAAAGATGAAAATCAATTATGAGCTCAATAATGCCCATGTTTGTCAAGATAATGTTTGTTTTAGAATTTCGTCTGTTTTAGTTAAAAATATGAATTGGGATGTTATTTTAGGAATGCCTTTTATTAATTCCATTTGTCCCTTTCTGACTGAAAAAGATGGGATTACTACCGATCCTTTCGGACAGAAAGTGAAATTTAAATTTGCTTCCAAATTTGACACCGATACGTCAAAAAGGAAAATATCTTTAATTTCTGCAAAGATTAATCATTTGAATTTCCTCCAACATGAAGTGAGATTTAAAAAGATTTTTGAGCATTTATTTGATCCATTACTTCAATCAAAAATTGATAATTTTCATAAAAAATTGGTTTTTGATATTTGCTTCGACCTTCCAAATGCTTTTTGGAATCGGAAAACACATGAAATTTCTTTACCTTATGTTAAAGATTTTTGTGAAAAAAATATTCCAACTAAAGCTCGACCTATTCAAATGAATAGTGAGACTTTGGAATTTTGCAAAAAAGAAATTGCTGATCTTCTTCAGAAAGGTCTTATCAGGCATAGTAAGTCACCTTGGTCATGTGTTGCATTCTATATCCAAAAAAATGCTGAGATCGAGCGTGGGACACTCCGTTTAGTCATAAATTACAAACCTTGAACAAAGTGTTGGAATGGATTAGATACCCTATTCCCAACAAAAATGACTTAGTTCATAGGCTTAGTAATGCAGTTGTTTTTTCTAAATTTGACCTTAAGTCTGGATTTTGGCAGATCCAAATTAGGGAATCTGACCGATACAAGATTGCTTTCAATACTCTTTTTGGTCACTATGAGTGGAACGTGATGCCATTTGGGCTAAAAAATGCTCCTAGTAAATTTCAGAACATCATGAATGATATTTTCAATAGTTTTACCCATTTTACTATTGTTTATATTGATAATGTTTTAATTTTTTCAAAATCTATTGATGATCACTGGAAATATTTGTCGACTTTTCTTGATATCATTTGACATAATAGTCTGGTGGTTTCTGCTAAAAGATTAAATTATTCCAAACCAAGATTAGATTACTTGGTTATGATATTACTGAAGACAAAATCAAGCCAATTCAAATGGCTATCGAATTTGCTGACAAATTTCCTGATACTATTCTTGATAAAACTCAGTTCCAAAGATTTTTTGGTTCACTGAATTATATTGCAGATTTTTACAAGGACATGAGAAAACAGTGTCGTCCTTTCTTTGAGAGACTTCAACTCAGTCCTCCTCCGTGGACCGATATCCACACCAATTTAATTAGGCAAATCAAGGCATGTGTCAAAACTCTTCCATGCCTTGGAATACCTAATTCTGATTCTTTTAAAATTGTCAAAACTGATGCCTCTGACATAGATTATGATCGCATTGTGAAACAAATTGTTTCGCCAGGTTCTTCTGAACAAATTGTTCACTTCCATTCTGGAACCTGAAATCATGCACAGCATAATTATAGTACTATTAAAAAATAAATATTATCTATAGTACTATGCATTTCTAAATTTCAAAGTGATCTACTCAATCAAAAATTTCTTTTAAGAATTGATTGCAAAAACGCTAAATATGTTTTAGAAAAAGATGTTCAAAATATTGCATCCAAACATATTTTCGCACGATGGCAAGCTATCTTAAGTGTTTTTTATTTTGATATCGAATATATTAAAGGATCTGAAAATTCGATCCCTGATTTCCTTACCCGTGAATTCTTGCAGAACACATGAGTAAGAAAAAGATGCCAGAAAGTTCCCAAAGGCCCCCGCCTCTCCCTGCTCCTCTGACTTCATTATTTTTGCCAATAGTAGCTTCCCCACTTGAAGTTGCTAACAGATGCACCGCTCTAGGAAAGATACTTGAACCAGTAACCCCCAGTTCTTTTGCTTCGGCATTAACTATGTCACATGATCCCTTGTCCAATCCTTTGGCATTGGCAAAACCCAGATTGCCTTCTACTTCCAAAGCAGAAAATTACCAGAAAATTATTTTCAGAATCTGTTTTACATCGAAAATTCGATAGATACAGAACCTTTCAAAATGGCTTTTCATTAATTTTCTCCAGGTTGGCATTGGACTCCTAAATATCTAACTAAAGACCTGAAATTTTATCTTTCGATATTGTCTCACACTGGGTCAATATCCCTAAAACCAATCTACGACAAAGTAGATCCTTCAAATTTTTTTTTCTCATAACTGTTATCTGGTCAGTGTTATGACCCAACATGAATGTGGAACTAATCCGAATACTCTTAAAAGTATACCGGATACGTCAATTCAATATAATTATCATGATTATATTGATTCTTGACTTCATTTTCCCTTTTACCAGACCCCAGTCTTATCGCATTCTTGGTTCTTTAATTTTGACAAGAAATGTAAAACCAAATTTCTACTATGGTTTCAGCAATGGTGGCAACATTTGGCCCCATTCCAGATATCTATCTTGACAGTTTGCAGCCAGTTCTCACCCATTTTAAAACAGTTGCTCCACCTAAGATGGATCGTATGAATGCCAAATTACCATTCCTGATTCATTTTTGCTCCAGATATAAAATCCCATGGATATTAAAATGGACTTACGAAAAAAAGGGCGATATTCTTGTTCGTCATTTTTTTGTAAAATATTGAGATAAATCTCAACACTCTCTAAATCTTGCGTCGAAAGTTTTGAAAGATTTTCCATCACTGGTTCCTAATTTAAAGGATCGGGAGAAGTTTCCCTCACCAAAAACGCAAGCAGAGTTAACCTTTCCTTTTCCAGAAATTAAAGAAAATGATACACCAAGTTCATCTTTTAAGCAAAAGAAGAAGACTTCCTCAAATAAGAAGACTTCAATTTCACCAAAGAAGAAAGACTCAGATACAGAAAGTTCTTCTTCTTCAAAGAAAGATTCCAAGAAGAAGTAGAACAGAGATATGCTTGAACTATTGAAAAAATCCATCGAAGGACAACATAATAGCATGATGCTATTAAAAAAATCTATTGAGGATCAAAACAATAGTGAAGATTCAGCTGAAGGATCAGATGCTTCTGATAATTACAACAATATTTTTGGACATGATGAAGAGTATTCTCCACCCCATCTTGGAGAACCTTAACTATAGTCCACTCAGATAATTTGTCGGCACAAGAAGACAAAATACTTTTGGTGCAAACAACTTTGCTTTTATTCAAAAGTGACGGCATAAAATGACAAGTCTATTTCTGGTGCTTGGTGCAGAGTTACTTTTACTTTTTACTATTTTGCCCGTGGTTTACTCCGGGTCTCACTTTTGTAAAGGTTCCATCTATAAAAGGAGACCTTAGTTTTCATTGGAGGGCAGAGCGTTTTCCCCCTTCTCTCTAATAAAAAGTTTTGCTCACAACCTTCGAATATTTCGAATCTTGTAATTTTGTTTAAATTGTGTAAGTCTATTGTTTAAATGAAGAATCTTTTGGTTCAAAGTTATCTTCATTAATTATTTTTGTATAGCATTATATGCATTTGGTCGGCTTTGCTGCCTCATATCTGTATCATATTTCAGATTATCCAGTTATCTGGTCCTTTCTTATCTTTTGTATCATTTAATTTGATTACACTTACTTCCGCGTTTGTGGAGATATATATATATATATATATATATATATATATTTGTTATTTAAGCATATATATATTGTCCAGCCTTAGTTGTTTTGGACGGAATTATTGTAATATATGTCATGGTGTATTTATGGCATATGGCATGTTTTACATATTATGTTACACCGTACCACATGACACTAGCCTCTACCTTCTGGGTGCTTCATCATGATGTTATAAGAATATCCTTCATTTTATAATCCATGGTATTAGTTTTACGTAATTTATATGTATAGTTGTAGCCTATATGATATATCTTGCACATATGGCATTTCATAATATTTGTTTTGACGCTTTGTTTTCCTCAACCTATATCCTTTTGAATTCTCATGACATTAAATGTAGAATTTATTCTGAATTGCTTGGCTATAGTCACCATTTATTCTCCGTTGAAGTATTTGGCATCTTTAAGTGCATCATGCATGTACCTTTTTACCTTTCGAAGGCTGATTCATTTAATTGGTACTTATAAAGTGCGGATTTGTTTATTAAAGGAGTATATTTTACTTATTCAATCTGGCCCCATTAATCCATTGCTATTATTGACTCATTGAGATTTTCATATATGATAAACCTGCGCCATGCATATCTTTTAATGAATAAAATACCTGCTTGCTAATCATAACAGTTCTTATTAGAAATCAGTTATGTTTGGTATTTTGATCCTTCTCATATTGATGGTTATTTAATTCATGTTTCGTTTAAAATGTATTTGCTTAAAAATATTGAAATCATATATGCTTGAATCTTCCTTATTGATTTTCTTTTTTCAATCACATTTATATGCTAACTTGGATTGTGACAAGTTGATGATTATGATTATTATTTTGTAATAGTTTTTTTTATGGATATTATGATTATTCCTGTTTCCCCATTATAAGATATCTTTTGAAATATTAGTAGGTGGTAGCCGTCAAAGTAGCACACTCATTGATATTTATTTAGTTTTATAAAAGGGATATTATTGAATCTTTTAAATATTGCACATAATAACTTGCCCAAATGTGTTATTGTGTGTGATATTTTAGAAATGGCAAGAAGTAGTTAATGAGATTGCATTAGTCTAGAAATCTCCTTCTGCCCAAAGGTGATGGTATTTCGAAAACTGATGTGATTTTATTGATTTACTTCATAATATGTTTTAAGAGTATCTTATAGCATGTTGTTTAGTTAACCCAAAAGTGACTTTATAATGATGCACCTAGGCTCTTATCATAATGAAGCTCATATGATTTCGAGCTTAATTACAGACGGTCTAATTAATAGCCTATGTTAATTAGATATCTTTATTATCATCCATTGATTGCAAGCATTATGGTTGGATGATAGTTCAATAAAATAAGCATTATGCTTAAAACTTAATGTAATAAGCTTTACTATTAAAAAGTTATTTACTGTTTGGGATCCATATGTCTAAAGTATTTTTAGAGTTAGTTACGGTATTTTTTTTAAATATATAGTTATCTGCAGGAATTTTTTGATAAAAGCTCCAATTTGGTGTTTATTGAAAAAGTTGATTTTTAACTTTTTAAACTGACTAAAGCGCTTTTAATAAAGTTATCCAAACATGTTATTTTTCTTTAAAAGTACTTTTAATTATTTAAAAGTATTTTTAAAGTCTTGAAACGCAATTCTAAACATACTCTAAAGCAAGCTTGCATCCCTTGTCAGCTAAGAAGTGCTTCTCACTTACCAATTGATGAAATTTTGTCTTAAAGGGGTTGATTCGAAATGAAGGACTCTGAGCACGCAAAAAATATGAATGGGACGAAAGAAAACCTGCTTAAGATGTATAATAATGATGCCACGATGTGAGGGAATTGGATATACAATTTATGTGCTTTCAAAATACAGTTAGCCGAACTTTTTTAGGCAAAAGAATGGGCTTTTATTCTCGTGAATAGAATGGGCAAAGATGGATGACCAAAGGTTATGCTTTTATTCTTTTAGACATATTCATTGTAACATCCTATTCACGAGATCTCTTACACGTTTTATTTATAACAAGATTTTACCACAAAATATTCTACGATCTATCTAAAATAATGCTATTTTTCATTTTAATTTTGTGATCTTTAGTCAATATGGTCTGTTTTAAGTGGTTTTATATTTCTATTATTTAAATAAAAAAATTACTTAAAATATGCCTTCTATAATATTTCTCTTTTATTATTTACTACAAAATATTCTATGATGTCTTACTCACAGCCTTCGCACGGATCCGCCCTCTCACATGGAGTTTCCCCTTCGCAACGCCGACCACCCAAACGACGCCGACCCCACCCAGACGATGCCGACAATATGTGTGTTTCTCTGATTTCGTTCTCTGATTTCTCCTAATCGTGACTTCCAGTGTCGCGGGTTTGCCATTTCTCTCCTGCCAGTACATCAACCATAGTGATCAGAAATCCATAGCCAAGAGAAATAACATCATTTCTCCTCTGCCATGTTTGCCATTAGTTTTACTTCCGAGTGGAACCAACCTGTTATTGACATCCTATTAGGGGTGTAAATAGTCTGGTCCGGTCCGAAAAATTTGTGGACCGATTCCATTCGGTCCAAGAATTCTTTCACCCTGGACCGGAACGAACAGGAGTTCGGTCCATACTGGTCCGGTCCAATTCAGTCCAGGGGCGGTCCGGTCCAGTCTAGGGGTGTCCCATATGATTTAATTGGCTAAATTTAATCTAAAATTTTACATTGATCAAATATTTTTTTGGCCCAAATTTAACTATTATAAATTATAATATGTTAATATTATAAAAGTATATATTGTATATTAATATGTTAGTATATATTATATATTAAGTATGTTAGTAAATTATAACTAATAACACTATTATATTAGTATATTATATATTTATATGTTAGTAAATAGTGATAAATTAGTAATAATATATTAAATAATAATAATACACTTATTACTTATAAGTTATTACTAATATTCTATATAGATATATTATAATTTATATTTTTATACTACAACTAGTCAACCAATAAATAATAATATTTTAATATTATAAGAGTATATATTATATATTAATGTGTTAATATATATTATATGTTAATATATATTATATACTAATATATAAATTTATATTGATATTAATATTATAATTTATATACTACTTTTATATATACATATATAAATATATATATATATATATACATATGGGGTTCGGTCTGGTCCGGTCCAGGGGAGAAATCCTTTGGACCGGACCGGATCGGAATTAATCGGTCCATGTAAAATTTAGACCAGACCGGACTAATTCTATTCAGTCCGGTCCGGTCTCGGTTTAGGACAACCGGTTCAGTCCGGTCTACCGGTCCGATCCACCGGTCCGATCCGATCTTTTTAAAGCCCTACATCCTGTTATTGACATGGTATGATTTTAGTCGATCTTGGAAAATAGAAGCAGGAAGTCACAGAACAAGAGCCACACTCGATTGTAACTCCGTTGTATTAGCGGTAGCGCGCTTCTCTTCCCACCAAATCTCCGTGTGACCGTTCGAATTTAACAACTTGAAAATGTCTAACATGACTATGTTTTCCTTGTCTTCCCTTGTGAGAAAATGTGCTCTACTCCCTGCAATTTCCCAAGCTAAGCAAACCCATGCCCAAATCCTCTTTCATGGCTTCCTTACCAACGTGACCCTTCAAACCGATCTCTTACTAGCCTATTCTAAATGTGGCTTTCTCCAAGACGCTCGCCGAGTCTTCGACAATATGTCTGAGAGGAATATGCATTCCTGGAACATCTTGCTCGCTTCATATGCGAATAATTTTCTTTACTCGGATGCTATTCATGTTCTCCTTGAGTTTCTTAAAATGGGTATTCGACCTGATCATTATACGTTTCCTCCGGTATTTAAGGCATGTGCTGGAATCAGAGATGATTATCTGGATAAGACGCTTCATGGTTGGGTGGTTAGGCTTGGATTTGAACAATACGTTGTTGTGGGAAGTTCAGTTTTGGACTTTTATTTAAAAAGTGGGAATTTTTTTTTTGATAAGTATAAAACTAGAAGTTAAACATATGTAGAGTATCTGAATGCATGAGCCCCATTAACAACAACGAGGCAAATGCTAGAATCACAACTCCAGATCACTTTTGGCAACGTACTGGGAATTTAGTAGATGCAAGGTGTGTATTTTCAAATATGTCGTCTAAAGATTCTTTTGTTTGGAATTCGATGATTTCTGGTTCTGGTAGGGCTGGATTTTTTGCGGATGCTTTAAATTATTTCAGAGGCATGCTTAGTGAAGGGAAGAAGATGAACGTTATGATCATTCCTAGCATTTTGAATGCTTGCGGAGGGGAAGGAGACTTGATAAAAGGGAAGGAAATTCATGGGCAAGTAGTTAAAAGTTTCATATTTGACGGAGATGTTGCAATTGATAATTCATTGATTGATATGTATGCAAAGTGTGGTTGCTTGCATGACTCAGAAAAAGTTTTTAGGAACATGCACGAGCTGAATTTGATAACTTGGACCACAATGATCTCTAGTTATGGTGTTCATGGGAAAGGAGAGGACTCGCTGGCTTTGTTTAAGAAAATGAGTGCTTGTGGGTTTATACCTAACTGTGTCACACTAACAGCAGTTCTATCTAGTTGCAGCCACTCAGGTCTTATTGATCAAGGCTGGAGGATTTTCAGCTCAATAAGTATTGATTATGGGTTGGAACCCAGTGTAGAGCACTATGCTTGTATGGTGGATCTTTTAGGTCGTTTTGGGTATCTAGAGGAGGCGCTTGCATTGGTTAAAAATATGAAGCCGGTTGCAACAGCAAGTGTTTGGGGTGCCCTACTTGCGGGTTGCATGATGCACAAGAATGTTGAAATTGGAGAAATTGTAGCTCTTCAACTCTTTGAATTGGAGCCTAGAAACTCCAGCAACTACATAGCTTTGTGTAGTATCTATGATTCTCTTGGCATACAGGATGGTGTATCATAAGCAGAGCAAAGATGAGGAAATTGGGTTTGGTTAAAACTCCTGGTTGTAGCTGGATAACCATTCAAGGACAAATCCGTAAGTTCTATCAAGGGGACCACTCCCATCCTCAAAGTTTGGAGTCACACAAAATGTTAGATAGGATAATACAGGCATCAGTATGACCGGGTGATTTTGGACTGGGAAACTGTCGTCTGAGTACAATCGTAGGTTGTTAATTCAATGTTCTTTGCAACATGACTACTACCATATTGTCATGTCTCTATCTGTTATCAGGGTTGGGAATACAGCCAAGTCTTTTTAGTTGCATAATGAACTGCTGGAGGCTTCATTCAATTTGTGCAAACACAACTTGCACGTCAGCATGATCCATGGATACAAATATACAAGCTATCAGACCATCTGTACATTGAAAGTCGGCTAGGCTTTGTACTTTCAGAGTCCTCCTTTTAGGGAAAACATTATTGAACTCGTTAACCTGCCCAAAGATACCATATTATTATAAATTTAAGAAAAATCCTTTACCTATTAGGGCTTTCATTCGTCCACAGCTTATATTTGCTTGAATGTCAGGCGTCCACAACTTATTTGCTTGAATGTCAGGTCTTGTCCTGCCAATTTCTGACCTTCTGGCAAGCTGCTTGTACTACATTCCTGATGGTATGCTTCCCATCATTTAAGTAAATGTTTCATTTGAACTTGGACAACTCACTCTGCTACCTGATTCAGTATTATAATGCAAATCTCCCTTAAACATGAATCTGGCTGAATGGTGTCATCCTAGTATGAATTCCTAGGGAAAATTTTCCTTTAGACGGCAAATAGTAATGACACCACATTTGTGAAATCTCAATTCAGGGAAGCTTATCTCTGACTGCTAATTGCTAAATTCATAATATGGTTCGTTATTCATGCCAGAATATGCTGACAGATTGATTGCTACATGACAATGCAATAGTTTATGATACACACACGCGCATATAATTTTTTGCATATATGTATTCCTTACATATAAATATATATACATACATACATATATATATATATACACATGGATCTATTTGCATATATGTATGTACACAGACACACAAAAAGGAATACGAGGGTATAGTTCGACAACCTTGCCACCTTTTATTCCAACAAAAAAGTTGCAAATTTGGGTAAGAAAGATAAATTTCCTATTATTATCTTATGAAAAAATGATTGTATAGAATGGAGTATTAATCAATTTGTTGCTTCTCCGTTTCGTTTTTGTGGCACTGATTCAGGCCTTTTGCTCAAGATGGTAATGAATATATCCAGAAGAGGATGCCGCCACTTTAATAGCTTGAAGATGATCCTCTGCAGATTTAAAATGTGGACCATCCCTCATTTTTCATGTTTCATGATCTGAGACCTCTTCCTCAATGGGCATGTCCTCTTTGATCAATTGAACCTTAACTCGCTTGCCATGTGGGCCTGGTATGATAGCTTCCTGGACCTTTCTATGTTCTTCAATAATTATTATCTCAGTTTTCCTAACAGTTCCTTTCTTTCTGTTCTTAATGAAGCAGCACAGAACAACTGAAAAGAATGCAAGAAAGAATGGACCACCAAGTGACACGAAGAACTACAATAATAGTTGAATGGCGTCCTGGGGGAGGTGGAACAAGAGGTGGTGATGGAGAGATATGATGAGGTGGTGGTGTCACGGTTGGTGAAGGAGGTATTGGGGAATGGGCAACTTGGCATGTACTCTGCCTAGTCGCAGGCCTGATTTAACCGTTTTGAATACTTTTATTTTTTTAAATGCTGTTTTGAATACTTCTAATTTTTTATTAACTTTGACTCCCATGCAAGGATTTTGCAGAAGTGTCATTGAATGTATCGAGACATGCTTCTTAGTTTATTTTATTTACTTTTCCCTTTCCATAGATTTGAAAAGCCATTTGTAAGCCTCTTGGTAAGAATAGTAATTCTTTGGGATCCTGCGGTTAGGGTCCTCTGCACTTCATGGACTCATTTAATTAAAAAAAAATTGAGAAAAATAAATAAATATGTTTTGCACGCAAACCCTCTTTTATCATTTCTGAAAAAAGAAAAAAATGAATTGTAAAAAAGTTCAAAATAAATCATGTCTATAAGGACGCAAAGGGGTCCCAACTGCAAAACCCCATATAATTGCTCTGATAAGAAGCCATACAGTTGGACTTGGATAGACTCTTTGTTTTTTTCCCCTATATTTCCTGTTATAAAATTATAAATTATTTTATTTATTCTATAATAGTGTGTTTATTAGTTTGAACTGTTCTTAATGGTTCTCCACCCTCTCCCTATGTATTTTGGTTGAATTGACTTGTATAAAGCGAAAATTCAATAAAAGAGCGGGCAGAAGAACTCAACCATGGATAAATCGTACAAAATACTCTATTTAATAACTTATATCCCTTTCACATTGATAGAATGGCACAAAGATATCATTCTAGCGTCAGTAAATTTGAAGGAGTTTTTGGGTCACTATCATTCTATCGTGCTAAGTCTTCATGGACCATGCAAAACTCATTCAAATGATCTTTGAATACAAAAACTCTAATCAATATTGTGAAAAAACCTGACCTCTTGGAAGTCTTGTTCTAGGCGATGAAATTGCAAAATTAGCAAAAGAGAATACTTGCAATTGCATACTAATACCATAAAAAATGAGTATCTACTACTCTCTTATAACGTTGTATTAGATGGGAATGAACCAATGAAAATCACCTTACTTTCATTTTTTTATCGTCAAACCTTGAACCTCCAATTAATGCAATAGAAGAAAGGAAGTCACCATGATTAGATTTGAATCGACTCGAATTAGCGAAGGAGTACTAGTCTAGAGCAAGTGAGCTCAAACTTGATCAAACATATGAAATCAGCTATATAAGTCGGAGAGTGTGTATATATATATATGTGTGTGTGTGTGTGTGTTAAGGCTACAATAGTCATTCCACACAAAAGCAGCTCAACATCATCACGCCCAAAGGACTTGGGGGTCGTTACTTAAATGGCAGCATTGCATGTGCTGTCTACTCTACTAGCCTGTATAGATTTATAACAAACCCAATTACCTTTAGTTAGAATATTCTAATCTGAAAAGTTGTTTTACATACGCCTATGAAGGCATTCATTGTACAACCAATTAATACAAGGGGGAAAATACAGAGAATATTTTTTTATAACATGGTATCAGAATTTTTCTAAGACAAACGTCCATGGCTACCTCATTTGATTCAGCGACTCCCACCCTTACCTCATCTCAATGTTTCTCATACCATCTCAGTGAAACTCACACTAGAGAACTATCAATTATGGATGGTACAACTTATACCATACTTGTGTGGGCAACGTCTTTTTAAATATGTTGATGACTCATGCCCTTCACCCAAACTAGATCTTTCTGATTCTACCCCTAATCCTGCCTATGAGTCATGGTGTTAGTATGACCAACTAGTCATGTCGGTGCTCATTTCCTCTCTCTCTAAACCTCTCATTTCCCAAGTTGTTCAGTGTGATACAACTCGTACAATCTGGCTCCCCCTTGAGTCCTCTTATGCCTTTGTTTCTCAAGCTCGGGTGGTCCAAACTCAACTTCAACTGGTCTCTTTAAAGAAGGGCACGAACTCAATATCTACATACTTTCATCGAGCAAAATCCTTGGCTGACACCATGGCAGTTGCGGGTCGCCCCCTTTCTTTTGCAAAGTTCATGTCGTACCTCTTAGCAGGTATCGGACTGGAATATGATCGTTTTGTTACATTTGTAACCACTCACCTTGAGCCTACTTCACCCGAACAGTTGCTCGGTAATCTCCTAGCTCATGAAGCTCATCTTCTTCACCACTCAGATACTCAACAATTCAACTCTGACCCATCTGCCAACTTTACCTCCAAATACTCTAACAGTATACGAGGCAGGGGGTCTCGTGGGGGTTGTAATAATTACCATCGTCGTGGTGGACGAGGCTCTGCCTTTAGTAACAATGGCAACAACAACTTTTCAAACTCTGCTAATAGCTCCCTAGTATGTTAGGTTTGCAACTACCAAGGACATTCTGCTCTCACATGCTTCTCTTGGTTCAGTCAGGCGTACACAGCCTCTCCCCCAGCTATGGCCAACTTTTCCTCCTCCAACTATGTATCTGATGAGAACTGGTATCCAGATGCCACGGCCACCAACCACATCACCAATGATCTAGCAATTCTGAATTTGCATGCTTTCTAGTATCATGGCGATGGACAAATCCGTGTTGGTGACAGATATGCCATACCAATATCTCACTCTGGTTCAGGCTACTTCCCTTTATCTAATTCTCATTTTGTTCTTAGGAAAATCCTGTGTGTTCCTTCCTTTCAGAAGAACTTGATTTCTGTTCGACAATTCTATCTAGAAAATTATGTATCATTTGAATTCTTCTCTCATTCTTTTTGCATAAAGGACTGCAAATCCAGGACAATCCTCCTTTGCAGGACAACAAATAAAGGCCTATATTCCTTCTTTCCACCATCCACAGTTCCTTCAGCTCATACAAGATCCCTCTCTGCTCCTCTTTACCACTCACGACTTGGCTATCCTTCTCTCAAGCTCGTGCGCTCTTTACTTCAGCAACACCAATTACAATATAATCCATTCAAGTTACCACTGTTTTGTGATGCATGCACTTTGGCCAAATCTCATAGAGTCCCAACACATACACAGCTCACCAGATCAACTGCTCCATTCCACCTTATCTTTACAAACCTATAGGGTCCCTCATCGCATGTATCTCATAATGGTTTTAAATTTTATATTAGCTTTATAGATGATTTCACTCAATTTATACGAATATTCCCCCTTAAATCTAGGTCTCAGACCTTTGATGTATTTCTTAAATTCAAGACTTATGTTGAACTTCAATTCCAAACTCAAATTAAACAAATACAATCGGATTGAGGAGGCGAGTTTAGGCCATTTTCATATTACTTCTCAAAGTGTGGTATAATTCATCGTATAACTTGTCCCCATACTCTTACACAAAATGGAATTGTCAAGCGAAAACTTTGACACATAGTCGATACTTGTTTAGCACTTCTTGCGCATGCCTCACTTCCTTTTCAATTCTGGTCTTATGCTTTCATACATGTTGTCTACTTAATTAATATCTTACCTTCTCCATCAAGGCCTGGTTTATTTTCATAAATGAGATGAGATAAAAGTTAAAAAATTATTGTAATATATTTTTTTAATATTAGTTTTATTTTGGAATTTGAAAAATGTGTTTTGGAATTTGAAAATTTTGATTTTTTTATTATATTTTGTATAAAAAATTGAAAAAATTTAATATTGAGTTTAAGATGTGTTTTAGATTTTTTGTTTCATTCCCATAAGCAAACCAGGCAGATTGCATGTTTTTAGTATTGAATGTTGGCCCTTAACTTCCTCTTATAATTCTCAGAAATTCTCATATCGATCCGAACTGTGTGTCTTCTTGGGCTTAAGCCCAAACTAGAAGGGCTTCCTCTGCTACAATCCTAAATCGACCCGTCTATACACCTCAATCGATGTCAAATTTAATGAGACCAAATTCCCTTTTGCCCATTTATCCAAGCCCAATCCACAACCAACTCATGTGGCCCTACCAAACTTCTCCAGTCTACTTCCTCAATTATCATCATCTTCTTCCTCGTCCATTCTGGTCCAGCACCATCTCCTCCTTCCCCAAATTCCTCGCCACCTTCATCACCTACCTCCACACCATCACTGAGGCCTCTCTCTAATACTCAGCAGCAAACTCATTCAATGATGATGCATTCACAAATCAATACAGATGGCCTTGACAGTTTACAGATGGCACGGTCAAATGGCAATATCCAGGAATCAATCAATTAGCTCTTTTCAATGTATTATGCAACAAAATAAAATATTTGATTTCCTTCTGTTGGTCCTCTTAAATAGGCATATCTTTTATATGTTTGTGAGACAATGCGTGTCGACGAAAAAGTAATAAAAGTGACAACCTTATAGAAGAACCCAATAAATAAAATGCAATTGTGCAAAAGCTTACACTAATATATATATATATATAGAGAGAGAGAGAGAGAGCGCAATACTACTCATCATCTCATTTTTTATCATCCTCTCATCATCCTATGATGTGGTCTTAAATGTTTGGAAATTATTTATTATATTTTACTTATTAGCTTATCATTTAATACCACATCCTGAGATAATGAGAGGATGATGAGAAAGAGGATGATGGATAGATTTATATATATATATATGAGCTTTGCTACACATAAGTTCACACATCACACACTACACACCACACATTTTTATTTTTATTTATTTAAAATTGTTTGAGTTTATTCTTCTTAAACTAATGAAATTTTTTTATTTACTATTCATATATCAAATATTTATAAAATGAAAAATGAAAAAAAAAAATATGATGTGTTGTATGAGCTTGTGTATAGATTTTTTTTCTACATATATGTATATATGTATGTGTATGTATGACAAGTAAATGAATCAATGGTCCTTGAAGAGGTGGCATCGACTATGGGAGCGAAGAGGGAGATCATGAAGAGCCAAGCCATGGCATCTCATTGCAGAAAGAAGGGGGTAGGGGGTGTGTATATACATTACAGATCTTTGCAAGATCATATAATTCCTAATTGCCCTTGAATATCTAGATAGATACCCTATTAATAAAGAAGAAACAAAGTCTCATGATCTGCTCATTAGAAAAGGTCGTGATAGATACGTAAAACAATGCCAAATGTTAAATAAATGAGAATTATTACAAATACAAAAAAAATTATATAAAAAAAAAACTCACAAGTTAATATAATTTTATAACATTCGTTAGATCTACTTTTTAATAAAAATAATTTTATAATTTGACCTACCACATCAAACCATCAAACCACGTCAATTTGTGAGTTTAGTTTTGTGTATTCCTTTTTGGCTAAAACATTTTCCTAAATAAATATATGGGCCATATCTTCTTAGATCAATTATAGTTGTAAGCCAAAAAAAAAATTAGTTGTAAGAAAATTTGCACACCAATAAGCATCTTAATTGTCCACAAATCTACTTGTATGTAACAGTACTCATCTTTTAAGCAGGTTGCGAACCGCATGCATACAGATGAGGACGTTAAGGCAATGCTACCTCTATAATTAAGCAAATTTTCCAAGTATCGATTAGTACAAGGTAGGGTGAGGGTCGCTTAGTGATGAAAACATTATGCTCAGAAGCTTGAAGATAAAATGTGCTAAAAGATGTTGCAATCTGTCATAGTGAAATCCATAGCTGACTCGAATGAGAACAAAGACAGACCGTTACTTTCCAACATCCATAATAGATTAACATCCATTTCTTTCCAAATCATCTTTTAGAAGACTGGAGGAAGCGCTAGACATGTATGTTTAGTCATATATATATATATATATATATATATATATATATATTTATATGACTAAACATACATGTCTAGCGATATATATATATATATATATAGTTTACAATCAACTGTGGAAGAGGGGGTGCAGACAGGAAAGAGTCAACAAAACCCGATACTTTATATGCATGTGAGACTGTATGCGTCTCCCTGCTTGCTTCTGCCCTCATGTTAATTGCCGGTACCAGGTCCTGTAGTTTCATAACATTCATTTTCAGAACTAATTAAATTGCTGACCATAGATGGTTACAAGGCAAGCGGCAGCAAGGAAGAGAAAGCAGATGTCAAGAAAAAAAGGAAAATAAAGAAGATAGCCATGTCAAGTTCTTAAGGTTTCTTCAGAGAAGATAAAGCATTAGTCTGAACAAAATGAACGTCAGTCACCGAATTCAACACAAAGGTCACCAAACAAGAACCAGAAGAATTGACAAAACTAAGGCAGACAATAGACAATTGAAACATTCCTACCAAACCCCACAAAAACCGAAAACACAAGTACAACAGAAGCGACTGACAAACTTTCCTCTGTTACATTTTTCAGAGTGAAATAAGCAACGCAATGTTCTCTTTTATTTTTCAACTGTTTCACCTCAAGGCTTTGAATATTTACCGGTTAGCACCATTTACCATTTGTCACCGTCTTACTGTTAACCAATAGAGTTATTAGATCACTTGGAGGTAAGGAAGTTCAGCATAATTTGTAACTACGATGCTTTATGCTTTAGACATAACAGAAAATATGAAGTCGGGAGAAGATTACCTTTGCTAAACTTGAGTAAGAAGCCCACGGAGAGAACCAGCAATGCCACGCCGCCTCCTCTATATGATGAAAGAGCAACTTTTAAGGCATGTCCTTCAGCTGTTCGAGTTTTGTTAGAATACCATACGTTTCTCACCTTCTCATTGTTAAATAAGTCTTCCGCAATGGCTTCCACTTGCTTTCGTTTTTTCTCAGCCATAACGGACTCAACCACTTCCTCACTCCCATAGTCAGAATCTCTTCATCAAGAAACAAAAATAAAATGATTTTCCCATGCCCACTGAATGGTCCAAACCAAACAGAATTAGAAGTAGGCTTAGTGACATTGAGTTCTTACTTGAATTGGTACTTAGAAAACGGGATTAAATTGTTGAAGCTATTCCCAGATTGGATATTTGTCTGCAATTCCATTCCAAAAGTACATAACAAAATTTAGGCATTTCATAACCCAACTGGTTACAATATTAGAAATGAGTTGATAAGTTTTGTCGCAATTCATGGCACTCACAAATTTCAATGTGAAGTCCCGCCTAAAAACTTGAGTTTAATCAGTTGGGTTACCCATCATAATGAATAAGAACCACAATCTAAGAGTTAACAGATCATTTTTTCTAATGCCACGTGACAAAATGAAGAGGACAGGACAAATTGCTTGCTTCCTCCAACAAGCCAAAAGTGGTAGGAATAGAAATATCGAATAGAAATATCACGGCCCTTACCTTCCTGAAGTGTTTGAAGTTTAGAACTCCATTGTTGGCAGTAGTATTGGCATGAGAAGGTGAAGTCCATATACTGCACAACTAAATCTTGGCTGTAAATTATATCTGCATTCCCACATTCGGGCTCATCAACCTTGTCTCTTTCCACTGTCATACCATAGCTACCATCTATGCAGCTGTTAACATGGGCATCCACTGATTTGGCAGCAGCATGATCCATGGATATTTCAGCTTTGCTCACAAATTTAATGGCTTCATCATCGCGGGCTGTGGCATTTGCATGAATTGATGTGGCCATTTCCTCCTCTACATCAGAATCTGCTACCACTGTTTCGTCTGTGGAGCAGGAAGATGAAACAAGAACTGCAAAATGACAGAGATTCAGCTACATCACTTTGGTTTAATAAGAAATATATAAAAGGCAACAGTAAGTGAACAAGTATCAATCCCTGTACTTGGGCTATGCCTTGCCTTTAATATTAATAAAATGATACTTACCTATATAAAAAAGAAAAAAAAAAGTGAAAACAAAAAGGCTAAAATGCTAATTTCCAGCAAGGATTTTTGGACCTATTAAGTAAAAGCATTTTTTATTTGCCTTAATTATTGTCATTATGTAAAGACAATATGCTCTTTATTTTTTTTTTTTAAATGCAAATTAACTAGCCCACTGGACGGGTTACATACATAGAAAAATCATGCGTAGAATTCCGAATGACATGTGCATATCCTTATTAGAAGTGATCCACAAGGTACACCTATCCGTAGTGTTACAAGTACTTACTGCATGGTGATATCAATATGGATGGATCCATCCCTCCGGATAAAACAGCACATACTAAATCCATCTCCTTTACTCTCGGCAATGAACTGAGTTTTTGGAATTGATCATACTCCTCTGTTGATCCTCCAGGGACAACACAAACCATACAATCATTATCTCCATGATCCGTGTCCTACAATAAATTATTCAACTGAATCATTTTAGTACATAAGGCCACCCAGGACATAATAATCATGTAAGAAACAATAACCAACTTAAAGAGATTGGATATTGAGCTGAGTATGGGTATTGCATTTTTTAGTTAGTGTTTGATCAGGCCATTCATTTTCTTTCTGATAAGTAAAACTAAGTAAACAAGCAGCATACCTGAGTAGTGTTTCAATGCTGAAAAGTGCAGAAAATCGAATAAGAAAAATAAAACCAGTTGAAATTCCTCATCTACACACTCCAACAATCTCAAGAACAAACACTTAAACTTAGGCAAAGAAAGCTTGATGCCATCGAAGCTTCTGAAGCTTCTTTGCCTCCTAAAGGATGAGACAAACAGGCACAGCATTTCATCTTAGACCATATGTTCTTCTTTTTTAATAAGACAAAGTTTTAATAGAAATGAATGTATAGGTGAAGCCCCTAAGTATACAAAACAAAACACCTAAGTACATTTTAGGAAACGGAAACAACGTCAAAAAATCATGAATGGAAGATCTGTTAGTCACTAAAGCAGAAAACCAAAACAGCAAAGAGTGCACAAAGAAATTCCGAAGTTGCTCCAAAGTACGCTCCTTGTAATTAAAACACCACTCATTCCTTTCCATCCAAATGCACCACATCAGACACAAAGGAACCATATTCCAAGCTGCATCCACTTCAGTGCAACCACAAAGCCCTTTCCAGCAAGCTAGAAGATCAACCACTCTCAAGGGCATCGCCCAAGCCAAGCCGGTTCTACCAAAAATGCCATCCCATGAAGCCCTTGCCACCTCACAATTTTTTTTTTTTTTTTGATAAGTCCTAGCCACCTCACAAATTCACAATCCAAGAGTAGATGATCCACAGTTTCCCCATTCTTTATACACATGAAGCACCAATCCATAACAATAACAACCCGCTTCCTTAAATTATCCAATGTTAAGATAAGAGAGGCAGTCCAAGTGAAGAAAGCAACTTTGGAAGGCACATAAGACCTCCAAATACACTTACATGTAAAAGGGGGGCTATTCCAAATACAACAATCCATAGTATGAACAAACAAGAACTTTTTACCCCCTTAGACTTCCACAATATCCTGTCCACATCACGACCACCAAGCCTCAAAGAGTATAAAAAACTGTAAAAGGCTGAAACTTCATCAATCTCCCAATCATGTACAGCTCTAGTTTGACAAATATCCCACTGGATTAAGCCATTAGAATGACAAAGCAAATAAAAAAGTGCAGCATACCCATCGGATGCCAATTGAAAGATAACCAGAAACATACTATTGAGGGCTTGATCACCACACCAAGTGTCAAACCAGAAACGGATCCTAGCTCCCTCTCCAACATCAAAACTAACATGACTGACAAAACTCTCCCATCCCTTTCTAATGAATTTCCAAAGTCCCACACCATAAACCCCCCGAACTTCATTAGAGCACCAACCTGCCCCAAGCACTTCTATACTTCCAATCAATGACCTCCCTCCAAAGCGACTCTCCTTCCAATTGATATCACCATAGCCACTTTCCCAATGAAGCCTTATTAAAGATCCTCAAGTTATGAACTCCCAACCCTCCAACCGAGCTAAAAGAACAAACTTTATTCCAACTAACAAGATGGAATTTCAGTTTCCTCTCCCATACCACCCTTAAAAAAGCATGAAACAACTTACCAATCAGGTTAGCCACACCTGCAAGCAATGGAAACAATGAAAGAAAATAAGTGGGAAGATTGGAGATGGTACTCTTAATAAGAGTAACCCTGTCCCCTTTAGTTAAATATAGCTGCTTCCAACCAACCAACATTTTCTCAACTTTCTCAATAACCCCATCCCATATGGCACCAGCCTTAAAAGGCGCCCCCAACAGAAGACCCAAGTATATCATATGCAGACTTGCACAATATCAATATTATTGCTGTTTTCTAATCTATAAACCTAACAAACTGATTCAAGAATAATTTAGAGGAAGAAAGGGTTCATATCCAAACGTTTAAATCATACGGGAAAAAAAAAAAGAAGCTGCAAAAACCCATACGCATAGGGAACATGAATTGCATACCTGGCTACTCAAACAAAATCCTTTTATAGAAACAATCTCCGCGCCACCCACTTCCAATAAGGATTGCAATCGATCCCTGAACTTGTACTGTGTGCAAATAAAAAAGTAATAAATTTGAGAAATTTCAAATGCTCTCAGCATTGTGCATTCTCTCAAACATGAATACAACTCGTTGTAAGAAACAACTGGATTATCCATTACATCTAGCAAAAGCTTTTAGTCTCGTGATATAATGCTTTAGTTCCATAACAGACACTCACCACACACCCTCATGTGCTCACATGCATGTGTAACTGCAAATATCCAACTAAAAATCCAGGAGATCTACATTAAAATATTTATCAATAATTTCATTTTGCAACAGAATCACAAATGAGGAAATGCTTGTGTGTGCATGAGAGAGATTGAGATTGAAGGACTCCAGATATCACCATGTCATTTGACCCCAACAAAAAAGTGTATCCTTCCAAACTGTTTTCACGAGATTTAGGGTCTGCAACTTTGACTGATACTCCTCCTACTGTCAGCATTGGGGCATATCTGAAATGAAAAAAAAACACATTTTAATCAGCTAAACCCTATCTGGTCTTCATGAAACATCATAGAAAGCTGATTGGGGAGAAGCAAGATCAAACGTAATACTTACAAACTGAAGCTAGGAATTTCAGAGAGAATTTTCTTTTCTGCAACAAACTAGATAAAATGCAAAATCAGGTATGTTTCACAAGTTAATTATGCATGTAGAATAGCACACTAGTGCCCAAAAAAAAAAAAAAAGATAACGAATTGGTGATAATGAATTGGTGCCTCTACATGACTCCATGAGTATTAATTACTCACGGTTCCGGATATAAATACTGAACATACACAATTAAGTATATAGTGATTATAAAGCATACTTTACGATCACTTGTACCATGTTACTTAATTGAACTAATGGTTGCAAATAATATAAATGAGAAAAGAGAAGAAACAAATGGGAAAAAAGTGCCAAATACATAGGAAACATCAATTCCTTCAGAAAACACAATTGGATTCATCCTACTAGCAAGATCATTGAGGCAAAGCGTGCTGGAGTTTTATATAGAGACACCTTATTGCTCAGATTCTTCATTTCATATAATTACTGTGCATGTATAGGAGAATATGGCGTTGAGGTTATTGACCAATAATCATATGAACACAAAAATGCCAGTAAAAAGCCATGCAACTCATATACATAATTTATGTATGCCCAATACATTTGAATTGCATGAATGCTAATCCAACTATGGGTTGCATTCCAAAATTGGAACCCCATTTGAGTCCAATCATGGAATTTATAGGCGTATCACACATATTCACTCATTCACCCATGTGCTTGAAACAGGAATAAAAAAAAAATTGGGGGAGGCAAAACTTAGTTGCATTATAGATTTGTCTACAGCACGCTAATTCATGGCACTGCAGACCACTGGATTTAGCTTGCATTTAATGAGTACTTTTTATGCATACTCCACAAAAATAATAAATAACATCAAAATATAAGTTAGCAACATGACCATACCCCAGACAAGAAAAGCAGAATGTTTTATGTTAGTTTACCTCAACCCAACTATCAAGACAATAGGTTTCTTAGACACAACAGCATCAATGATATCATCATTCACCAGCATGAGTTGATCGACAAGCATATGAGTGCATTCTTGAGTCAGACTTTGAGTAACACGAGCTCCTGTAAAGAAAGCAAGATATTAATCATAAAACGCATGTACAATATTATCAAAAGAGGACATCCCTTTGTGAGCTGGGGATAGAATCATTCAACAAATATATCATGCTTTAGGAACTTTCTCTCTCCTCTCCTTTTTCTCTCCATACACTCGAGAAAAAAATAGTGTTCTTTCGTCTCTGCTAGCTTCTTGTTTACGATTGTTGATTCCTGTGTTGTTTAGTTTAGTGCCGATATCTTTGTCCATCAAGTAGAAGGGCTGTGATGGCTTCGGATAGGAATGTTATCATCGACCATAAATGTTTTGAGTTAAAGAAGGAAGATGATAGGGTGTGGAGGATCACGGAGAGTAGCCCCCGTGTTATGAAAAACATTTTCATTGACCAAGAGGTTTTGGGATGGTTGGCTACCATGGTAAAGGAAGGGGCAGCCATTAGGGGATCTTCCGCTTTCCTTAGATCCTGAAGAAGAAGTACTCAGGTTATGGTGTTGCAGAGACAGCATAACCGTTACGGGAATTTTTCACCTTATCGGAGTTTGGTCCAACGAGGCAACATGGTCTAATAATGGCGTCGTAAGGGAGGATGGGTGTTGGCTGGAAATACTTTGGAGAAACTTTAATGGAGCTCGCTTCGCAACACTCCGTTTCGGGGAAAAACAGAGACAGTGGTACACTCCCTTGGTTGCTGCTTCCTCCGTCGCAGGTGCAGGAGCCACCATCTAGGACGTTCAAGTCGTACAGAGAGGTGGTGCTGCAGTCGACCGGACTCGGTGGAGCTTGAGAGGCGCCTGATCAGGGAGCAGACGTTACTGTCAAGGGGAAGAACTTGGCAAGCTTGTTGGCCTTCATATGGAAACTGTGATGGGGGTCATTGAGGAGATGGAAAAGCAGATGAATCACTTGCAATTTAATCTTGAATGGCTAAAACCCAGCATTGTGGAGGGGACAAAGAGGGGCCTAGATTTGGGCCCAAGAGATGGTCCAAATAACTCCAAAGGAAAAGAGATTGAGGTGGGGTCGCAGGGCTCTGGGTCATCACAGGCCTAGCAGGCCCAACCGAGAACCCTCTCGCAGACCCAGCAGCAACCTGGGTCTGGGCATGGCCCTGTGTGTGACGAAACTCCATTGTTGTCGGGTGGGTCACAACCCCCACTACCGGCGATGGGTTAGGGGATGTTGTCGACGGCGAAAGAGCTACTGGCAATGTATGGGGTGCCGGAACATGCTGCAACAGAGCTTCATGATCTAGCGCCAAATCTTCGAGTTGAGGAGATTCACTGTTTGATGCCGGAGATTTCTCATAAAATGTCGCTGGAGGTGATCGAAGGTGCAGGTAAGGATGTTTTGCCGTCATGTTCATCGGAAAGTGTGATTCTACTGGTGAAAGTGTCGATGGGTCCTCCTCAGTGCTTAGGATTGCTGTTTTCTTCTCTCAGCTCACAACTAAAGATGGGGGAAAAGGAGGGGGCATCTCGTGGACCTTGGAGAGGTAGTGGAACATAGAGCTGGGTCCCTTCTCTCAGAGGCAGATCTGAAGAGCATTCTTGGGATCACTTTTGTTGGCTATGAAGATCAATTCAAAGCTCTACTAGTGAAGATGGAAGAAGGACGTTTGAAGTCAGCTTCTAAGAGAGAGAGGGAAAAAAAAAAGTTAACATACTCCATCAATTACGACGTAAAAGAAGGGAGTGGTGGTAGAGCAAAAGGGAGGGGTTCTGTATTGTTCCCATGAAGCATAAGATCCTTTTTCGAATGTGCGGGGGCTCAATGATTGCAATAAACGCATCCGTACCAAAGCTTTATTGCGAATGTGGAGGGTTGATGTGGCGTGTTTGCAAGAAACAAAGCTTCAAGTCATTGATAAAAGGATTGTTCGGAGTCTATGGGGATGTCCATATGTGGGATGATCTTATTTGGCTTCTATAAAAGCCTCGGGCAGTGTGTTATTAATGTGGGATAAGAGAATAGTTGAGGCGGTGGAAGGGTGCATAGGCAGTTTCTCGATAGCATCTCGCTTTAAAAATGTAGAAGACGGTTGGGAGTGGGCTTTTGCAGGTACTTATGAGCCAAATGTAGATAGGGAAAGGAGAGGGTTATGAGCGGAGTTGGCGGGTACTTACTCCATTTGGGAGGTGCCATGGTGCATGGGCAATGATTTTAACACCACTCGTTTTCTTAGTGAACGCTCGGGGATTTACCGCAACTCTGTGGCCATGGAAGATTTCTCTGAATTCATCCTTGATCTAGATCTCATGGATATCCCCCTCAGTGGGGGCGAGTTCACTTGGTCGAATGGACGGGTCTAGTCGAAACTTGATAGATTTTTAGTCTCTCCATCCTAGGAAGCCCATTATCCTGAGGTATCTTAGAAGCGGATGGCACGAGTTTGTTCATATCATTTTCCTATTTTGCTGGATTGTGAGGGCATACAGAGGGGTCGTCGTTACTTTAAGTTTGAAAACATGTGGCTCACTACGAATGGGTTTGTAGAATTGGCACGTGCTTGGTGGATATCGTATCAGCTTTCGGGTACTCCTAGTTTCATTCTTGCAAGGAAGCTGAAAGTTTTGAAACAAGATTTGAAGAAATGGAACTTGGAAGTTTTTGGCCACATCGACAACCAGAAGTCGACTCTTCTAGAAGAATTGCAGGAGCTAGAGGGAAGGGAAGTTGGAGATAGCTCTATTGAAGTGTCAATGAGGAAAGAAACTGTTGTGGCAAATTTGGAGAGAGTACTTGTTAATGGTACACCTACTAGCTTTTCGAGAGCTCCCAAGGATTAAGACAAGGAGATCCTCTTTCTGCTCTCTTGTTTGTTATAGTTATGGAGGCATTTAATCGGATGGTGACAGCTGCTGTTGAGGGTAGTTTCATTTCTGGCTTTCAGGTGGGAAATGGCAATAGTGATTCCGTTAACATCTCAAATCTTTTTTTTGCAGATGATACACTCCTCTTCTATGAAGTGGATACTAGCCAAATTCAAAGTGTACGTGCTTTGTTACTTCGTTTTGAAGCAGTATCGGGGCTTAAGGTGAATCTTGGCAAATCTAAGATGATCGCAATGGATGAAATTTTACATATCACAAGTTTAGCAAGCCTTTTGGATTGCACGAGTGGAGTGCTGGAGGAAAATACAAGGTTGTCCCCAAGTGGCAGCAGTGTGGAAAATGGTTCCGTTGTACATTATGTGGTGTATTTGGGCAGAAAGGAAGGATCGTTATTTTGAAAACAATGAGCGTACTTTGGCGGAGTTACAAGACTTTTTCGTTCACACTCTATTGCTATGGTTTTCAGCTATTGTATTAAATGGAAACAATGACCATGAATTCTTGTCTTTAATTTTCACTTCCTAGAATGTATTTAGGAGCTTCTTCGTATACTTCCTGTGTACTTTGGGCTATGCCTATTTCTTTCTCATTAATGATAATTATCTCTTATATATAAAAAAAAAAAAAGAATCATTCAACAAAAGTCAGATGCAGCCTTGAGAAAAACCTATGACGTTTCCAAATATATAAATATTAGGGTAAAAAATATTATAAAAAGATGATAAAGGGTCCAACAAACTTCAATTTAGACAGGTCATTGAGATGTTCTTTGTTGGAACAATAATGTTAAGTACAACATCCCGGTTATCCTACATTTCTAAATTGGGAATTACTAAATAACTGCTCACAATGGTTAGTGTGTAAACAGCTTATTTGATGCCCACCCCCCAGCCAAAAGACAAAAAACAAAAATCAGGATGCATATTAAGACCCATAATTCCTTGCAAATAATAATGGCCAAATATTTTTAATATTCATAATAAATTCAAGATAGTAACAGCAGTGAACAACTATTCAAGTAATTGACACGCAGGATAACTGAGGCATTACATTCAGGTCGCCCCACCATTTTTAAAATATATAACCAAGATTATAACAATAGTATAGGCAAGTACTACAACCGACCCATATAAGACAGAGTTGATAGCTGCTCTAACGAAGGGAAGGTGAAACTGTACCCTATATGACTCATTTTGTTGAATGGCCAAAAGTAAACCTATAAACAAGAAAGGATTTCATTTCTCCTCGCTTTTTTTTCCCCTTTCTTGCAATGTGAGCAGAATTCATGGTTTTTTTTTTTTTTATAAATGTCAATAAAAGTCATGATATCATATAAGGAATAACATATTCAAACAAAATATTCTTAGATATTTTAGATGAAACTACCATGAGATACTTTACAACATTAAAGCAAGCTCGTATCCCTTGTCAGCTAAGAAATGCTTCTCACTTACCAATGGATGAGATTTTGTCTTGAAGGGGTTGATTTGTAAGGAAGGACTCCGAGCACACAAAAAATATGAATGGGACGAAAGAAAACGTGCTTAGAGTAAAATTACAGAGGAATGACTACAGAGTAGGCCACACCAGTGCAGTACTACATAGCATCAAGTTATAATCTAGTTATTTTTTCTCCAGACAGACATTACAAAAGTAACATGGATATATACATGATCGTGCAGTTCTCGAGGATTTCAGTAAGTGAAAAGATTCCACAAAATGTACAATTGCAGTAGCTAACTAGGAAGAATTAACTTACCTGTAGTTCGCATTACCAGTTCCAAAATGCACCAGATCCCCATCTCCTAAAGTTGCTTCCTTGTTTGGGAGCTCATGAATTTTTTCTGTTTCCCCATCAATAAATGTTCCATACTTGGAGCAATCTCTAATCTGGACTTTGGACAAAATACTGGAAGTCATGGAATCAACAACTATTTCTGCATGGACCTGAGATACACCTTTGTCTTTGGTAATAATTACATCACAACCTGGAACAAGGAAGATATGATTTTGGATAGTATGAGTCGGATGTTAAAATAGAAAACGAGACTTGGAAAGATAACCATAATCTAAAAAAAAATAATAATAATTGATATAATGTAGGAAACAATCAAACTAATACAACAAGGAAAGCATAATTTTGGATGGTATGATTCGGATGTTAATACTATTTCTTCTTTCAATTACCTTGATTGGGAATAGCTTGGTCACTGCCAAGAAAATGTTGAAAACGGCTATGGTCGATGAAAAATATGGCAGATATAGATCAATGTATGAGACAGCATGCTTTTGAGTGGTATTTAGACATCTGGGCATCAGGCATACAATTTAAGAACATTTTTCGTAGTTAACAGACCTTAACATTACAGTTTCGCCAAGGAATGTTATCTTTATTGAAATATATACAAATTTCAGATATATGGAAATCTATCACAGGTCCAAGTTCTAGAATACCTTTGCGACCTACTTTGTACGCTCCTGAAGTAAAGATATAGTATTTATCTTCCCCTGTCATACAAATCAGTCTAAGTTAGACATCAATATAAACCATATCCTAGACAATAGAACAACATATAAGTACTACATTTAGAAGACATAGAACCCATCAAAGTGTATAAAGCAGTGAAATAAGTGATAACAATGCAAAATTTTGTACTCAATGTTATATAGAACCCAATAATGCCAAATATGTAGATTATAGAAAACCATAGATTGAGTCAGTCTCTATAAGTCAGTGCCTCCACATTGTAAAACAAGCCTGACGCAGAAAAAGTAGCCACGGAAAAATCTACTTTCGCCAGAAAAATTTTTATCCCACATCAGAAGTAACCCCTTCAGTATTGATACTGGCATCAAGAGAAAACCAATCCACAAACAAAAGGTGTATAAAACACTCCTACTAATCTTCTCTGTCATCCTTCCATTCTCACGTCTAGTGACAGAAAGTATCCTCTTTCTAATCACAAAAAACACAATCTTATTTACAGCCATTGCCTTTTAAAAAGAGAATACCACCCTTTCCTCCGCCAGCCCACGTGTTTCCTGTCGCTGACAAACACCCAAAGCATGTTTCTAAAAACCTTCAACAATAAGGTCATCCAGAAACAAGTAAATAAACGCTGCTTCTACACAGATGCAAAACGAGACTTACCTGAGAGAGGATCGACGGGAAAAAGACCCCAATCATACTTCTTTGAAACTGCTTCTTCCACGGCTACTGGAATTGAATCACCGGCAGAAAAAGAGCTTGGAAAGCCAACGTGCGTCTTACCTGCGCGAACTCAACAAGACAGCTTGTGGTATAATTTACTGGGTCCAGCCCGTTGGGCTCCGTTGGGCTTTCACTTTAATTTACTGGGTCCGGCTCGCTCTATGTTTCCAATCCCAACCGGTTTTTCCAATCCTCTTCTAGAAAAAAGCGGTCCCGCATATTTTTGAGGCATCCGTAACGTGGCATTATTGTTACGTCAATCGAAATGTTAAAAAAAATTATAAAAAAATAAAAAAATATAATAAAATAAAAATAAAAAATACGAATAATTAAATTAAAAAATATGTAAAAATGATATTTTTGTAAAAAATAATTTTTGTAAAAAATAATTTTTGTAAAAATGACACATGGTTAATATGAAAAGAAATAATTTTTATAGACATAAAATATGCAAATGTCTCTTTTGAAAAATATATATATATATATATATATATATATATGAGATTCATATGAAAAAAAAATTAACTTTTTTTAATGTTAAATTCTTTTTTAAAATGAGTACACTGCACTTATATGAATTGGTCAAAGTGAATATGAGCACTTCTCACTATAGATGGAAAAAAAGTTAATTTCGTTAAATAAATAAATAATCCTTGACTAATTAAAAGTTCATGTGTACCTTGTGCCGTAGATTTTAATCTAATCACGATCAAAATATCTTATATTTTGCACTAAAATATCCTATGAGATAGAGATAGTTATATATCTATTAAAAATTAAGAGCTTGGATGTTCGATGATAACGTAATATTGTAGGCCAAGATTCGATTGCAAGGAAAGCATGCAAAAATCGCTGTAATCGACATATCTGTAATACTTGGTTTACTGACATTGAAAGAAAAATCTTAATACGGAAATACATATACATTTAAAGGCCTCGATCGGCTACACATAGGAGCGAGGCATGGCTGAAGTTTGAAGAAGTGCTGAACAAGGAAATACACCGAATTTTTCTTTTTTTCTATGTAGTTAAAAACCTAAGAAAGTATCCACCTTTGCATTGGTTCCCCTAGACAAAAACTTCATGCAAATGGGTGGATTAACACCTGCCAAAGCCAGTATTGAGCTTGGCAGAGGCCAAATCCCCTCACCACAAATCAACCCAGACGCTACTGCTGGTCCAAATGCATCTGCCTTTGCCTTGTTTACCTTCCTCCACACAAATAGAATCAAGCTCCCTACACACATGTCAATGGCGAAGTATGCTCCAAGATAAAATGGTATTGCCATTGCCATTGGAAGTGGAATAAAGCTAGCCTTCTTCTTTCCAACTAAATCCCTGATCCCGTTTATTATTATGGCTGCAAAAAAGAAAACATAACAAAGTGTGAGGCAATGCTTCGGCAAAGCCGAGAACCCCTCAACCCCTAGGATTGACATATTGCGGTAAATGAGCGCATAAGGAGCCGGGTATTGTGAATCAGGAACTCCAAGATCATCGAAGGCCTTGTAGAAGAGCCAAAAGACACACGGAGAAATAATGCAACCCATTGCGGTTCCAATAATTTGGCTCACGAACATGGATCTTGGTGAAGCCAATGTCATATAGCCTGTCTTAAAGTCCTGCATCAAATCAGACGCTGTGGAAACAATGTTCATCACGACTCCACATGCTGCCAAAGCTGCAAGAACCCCACCATGAGAGGCCCCTGCCCATGCCCCAATTGTAAATATGGCTAGCTTTCCATATGTGGATGCTAATGACCAATCTGTCAGCCCGCAACCATAAGCATTACAAAATGCTAATGTTGGCGCTGTTATGTATATTACCACAATATAGTACCACTTGAGCTGGCTAAAGATGTGAGGAAGTGTGATAATGGATATAATTGCTATGGTGACATAACCAGCAACAGCAAGCCATGTTGGAATCTGGTCCTTGAGAAATAGTGTTGTCCGACGTTGGTCGTCATACGACAGAGATGGAGGCAATTCAGCGGAGGATCGACCTGATACTGGAATTACTGTGCCCTGTTCTTTGTTTGATAGTAGCTTATACAAACCATATAGATCAGTGTGACTGAGGACCTTAAAAAAGTTATAGAGACCATCACCAAGGATCATGGCTATAGCTATGAACATCTACGACAAAAAGAAAGAAGCAGAAGTTCATCAATTATAAACCTTTCAAATTCAACAGTAACTTAGGTTTGAGTAAGAAAAGATGAGTTACCCTGTAACCTTGAAGGCCATGTAGGCTGCTTGCGATAAGATCTGCAGAGTACCAAGAGCCCTTTCTTGCATCTATCAGTGGCCACATAAGACCCCAGGAAAGAACAGCTCCAACAAGAAGAGATATGTTGATTAAATATGGACAGATCATTCCAACGCCAACATATGTTGCTGAGAAATCGAAGTAAAACCTGGTTTTTTGCAAAGTAACCACAAGTCTTTAGCATTTATTTGAACACCTTGTTGATCAGTAAGCAATGACCTAATTGCTGATGTTTATTATTCAAAAGAGAAGGTTGGATGGGGGGCTGACACGACAGTAGAAATAGCTTACCACATATTTAAAATAAACAACTATAATTAAATATCCTTGCTCTATATTTATTCAAAATATAACTATAAAAAGTATATTTATATTAAATATATATGCATTAAGGGTGAGTTATGTACTTGTTATCAAAGGCTTTGAGACCAAATGTAGGGAAGTTGGCAAATCCACAGCGATCACCTGCAGTAAAAAACCACTGGAAGAAGCCCCAAAGAAAGCTAAAGGAGAAGAACTTCCCCAATGCTCGCACTTGTTTCCTGTTAAGAAAGAACAATAGAAAAATTATAACCAAAGATAATATGTCAGCGATCCTAATATGTGCAATGTGTAGAAGGATCAAGGGCCAAGGCCTCACTTTGCTAGCTTGGCACCCTGTGGAGTGTGGAAGCTGTTGATAAGGTGGGCAGTTGCGGTACCACTTGGATATATCAACCTGAAGTCTATAATCATAATCTGTACCAATCACACGTGAGTGTATTAAAAAACAGTATGGACATTTTTCTGTAAATAAAAAAACATAAATGGACATAAGATTTAGAGGTTAGAAAGACGAGATTGATTGAATGTTAATGTTGTTTTATACCACATATTCACAGTTCCACATGCATTGCAATTTGCACCAGTAAACCCCTCCCACTTATAAGAATGTCAAATTTTTATGGAGTTTTCCGTTTTGTTCAGTAAAAACCTTATCGGGTACATGACGAGAGGTGAAATATACAATAAATGGGTCATCATCATATATAGGTCAAAACGTTTTTATATACATTAATGGCGTATGCGTATGTACTCTGTACACCTCCAAAAATAAGGTTTGTGGAAGTCTATATGTGCTTGAAGAATCTGTACATAGATGAAGAGATTATTCCGTAGACTGTATATAGGTCAACAAAGGGCCATTGACAAGCGTTGGGTTGTTAGCATGTTACCTTTCGAAGAGGCACCACTGAAAACAGACCGAGAAAGCTAACAACAAAAAGAAACCCAATCATCCATCCCAATGTTGGATTCTTAATATTTTGTGCATTGTTAGCCTCTGTAGATTGTTTGGCAACAACTTCACTCATTCCAAAGAGGTAAGTGCCAAAGCCACCTACTCAATCAAACAAAAGATAAGATATATATATAAGTATAACAATATGGCATGGAAAATTTATTTAAAAGGTTGACAGGTGCCTGCTAATTTGATTCGGTTTGTAAAATTTTAACAAAAACTCCTTTACTGCTTATTTTGTAATTATCTCCTTATCTATTTTGGCAAATGAATATTTTATTTTGACAAAGAAGTGCATAAAAATGTGTGCAAATAATGCCATCATGTACGTAAAATTCCTAGAATGCGACAGACATAGGGGCAGAGCTATTGTATAGATATAAAAGGGCAATATTGGATCTTTTGGGGGGGATTGTTTTTTATTGTTCATTCTTCTTTGAAAACAATGCTAGTTCTCTTTTGGGTTGTTTTTATACATCATACTTCCTTGACAATAATTCTAGCTCTAGGATATTAGGTTTATATGTGTATAATAAAAGAGGGAAGGACAGGAAACATATGGCCAGTTTTGTTATTAGAAAGGAATGTCAATGTGCTGGTTCTCTCACTCCATCACACTAAGATGCACTTGACATCCATTGCCTTATGACTCTTATTAGGTTAAAATAAGCAGCAACATGTTGCTGGATACTCCACAAGGTCCAAATTAGTTTTAACATTTAACAGGGATATGGAGATGTAATAGTTCATACATTTAAAACAATTTTTTTTTTTTTTTAGTTTATATTGAAACATGTAAAACAATATGATGGATAGTCTAGAGAACAAAAGTAGGGACAGTTGTCTTTGGCGGTAACCTTCGCCAGGAACAGAGGCGAATCCACAATCTTAGAGAGCCAAAATGAATATGAGGCATGAAATTAAGGCCTGGTTTATTTTTACAGATAAGATGAGATAAAAGTTAAAAATTAAATAAAATATTGTTATACTATATATTTTTTTTAATAAAAAATGATATATCTCTCGAATTTGTGTCCCAAATGGTAGTTTTTTTTTTACTTAATAATTAAGTAAGCATTTTTAAATGATGATCTAATTTTTTGAAAAAAAAAAATGTAAGAATAATAAAAAAAATGAATGAAAAAAAAATTGAGAAAATGAAAAAAAGAATAGTCTATTTGGAAGATCTTTGGTACATGTCTTGAAGGATATGTATCACTATTTTTTTTAATAATAGTTTTGTTTTAAAATTTGAGAAAGTTAAATAATTTATTTTAATTTGTATAAAAATTTAAAACATTAATAATGATAAAATAAAATAAAATTATTTGAAAAGACAAATCAGACCTAAGATTGATAGGACCATGAAGAAGATTGATAATTTCTTTTTGAAATCTAAAGAGTAAAATGACAAAAAGAAAAAGACGAAAGAAGATTTGTATGTATGAATGACCAATTGTTATCAGGAGGGGGTATGTGTCTCCTTCTAAGCCCAAGAGTCCGATAGAAAACAAATAACATCTGTTTTTCGTTTACTGTTTTTGTGTTTTTTAATTAGGTTGGTTGGTTTTGCGAATACTATTTGTATAGAAAAAATTTTATTAGAGAAATAATGTCTTGAATGTAGGTCTGTCAAATTTGAGTGCCCACTTTTCTCTTTTTTTTAAAGGATGGGATTTTAATACACTGTCTATTATATTAATTTTAGTCTCACCGACTTTCGTCTGTAGAGAATTAGGCTATATTTGGCAGACAAGACACTCTCAAATATTATCAAAATATTTTACTATTATTTATTATTTTATTATTACTTTTTATTTATTTTTATTACTATTTAATATTTTTATTACTATTTAATATTTTATTAATATTTTATATATATTTTTTTATTATTATTCATAACTCTTTTAAAGATTTCTAATATTTAAATTTAATGTTAGAAGTTGCGTTCCAGATATAATTAGTTGACTTATAATTTTAATTTTATAAGTCACGTTATAAATTTCAGTTTTATAAATTAATGTAGTAATCTTTTTTTTTAATAAAAAAAAATAGAAAACAAATAACATCATGGTCAAATAAAGTGGTACAGCCGCCACTGTGGTAATATTTGACTTATAAGTTTAAATGAAAAATATAGTTCTTCGCCCCGTCATATAAAAGATGCAGTTAATTTAAAATCAACCGCATGTTAAGAAAGTATTAAAATATAAAATAAATAATAATTTTTTTTTTCCGTTAATTTAGGCTCAATTTGGATTCATAAACTATCTTTACTTATTATTTTATTATTACACTTTTTTTCATTTTTCATACAAAAACATAAATTTTTATACACTTTTTTCAAATTTTAATACACATTTTTCAAATTTTAATTTAAAATTTTCAAATTTTAAAATAATAATAATATTAAAAAATAAATTAAACTTTTCTTAAATTATCTCATCTATGAATCTAAACAAGCCTTAAAATTTTAAAATAAATAATAATTTTTCCTAAAAAGGAGGGATTGATAAGGACATGCCAATAAATAATGAGTAATGATATCCTTATCATTGTATACTACTTGTTTATCATTTTTAATATATTTGTTTTTTTATTATTTAATTTTTTTTTTAACATTCTTAATTATTAAGAAAAATTTTAAAAAAATTATAATTTTACTAATAATTATTTTCTTAGCTATTAAGTAAAAAAAAATAGAGGTAGAAGAGTGGTAAATGGGTAAGAAATCTATCATTATTCATAAATGATATCTCTCCCTACCACAACCGCAACCAAAAAAGATAAGAGCAGCTCCAATAGAGTAGCTAAAAACTTACTTTTTATAAAATTTAGCTCAAATTTAGCTAAAAGGTTAGAAATCACACTCTAATAGAATCTTTAAAATGAAATTCTTTTTAAAGGATGAATAGTATTTGCGCTACATAGAGTGCAACACTGTTCATCATTCAAATATTATTATTTTTTTTTCTCTGTCGCAGGTGCTCTTCAACGGTCGTTGTGGTCTCAGCTAGATTCGACCTACCGCCGGCCAACATTCGACACACCGCCGGCATCATTGGAATCAGAAGAAGTTGGCGACCAAACCCCCATCGATCCCAACTCCGACCGACCTCCGGTAACCTCCCATGCACAGATCGAAGTCCAAAATAGGTTTCAGACTATTTGAAACTCGTTTGACCCACTGCCGGCCGTTAACGGCTACACCGCCAACATTGCCGGACTCGCCTCACTCCAGCAACCATCTCCTAAAAATTTCGTCTCCGACGAGCCAGTCGTCGACGCCCATGCGGCTCTTCCAGCTCCGGCAACTATTTTCTAAACAATCCGATCTTTTTTTTAATTTGTAAAATAAATCTATTTAAAATAAAATATGAATATTTTAAAAATGTATAGAAAAAATAAAGATGGTGATGAATGATAAAATGAAAAAGTGAATAGCTAAAATGAAAAAAAAAAAAAAAAAATTGACTCTTTAAAATATATGAAAATTAGCTACTACATTGAAAGTACTCTAACATATGTTATAATAGATGCCATGCAAATGCATATTATCTATCCATCTCTATCGTTTGAATTTGAGTCACGATTCCATTTCGTTTTAGCTTCAAATACATGTAACATCATCTCCAAGCTTGTTGATTTTTTGATAAGTGGAATTGTTGATGATGACTCTGGTTCATGACTTGGTTTTCGGATGCTCTGTTTGAGTTTTGAATAGCAATAGTAATTATCTTTGGATCAGCTGTTGGTACTTGGTAGATCGCTTTGGCACGGGATCATGATTGTTTCGTGCTGTCTCCAAGTCCAAACCCACACACCACCACCACACCGAAAAATAAAGAGAGACTAGAAGACGAAGAAAAGTAAAAGAACGCCTCTAGCAAACGTCTCGACAAATTGGACCGCCAACTTGGGAGTTCACGCATAACAAATTAACTTGTATCGAAATGATGATTAGTGCTCCGGAAAAAAAAAACGTTATCTTTGATCAGCGTTTCGCAAATTAGATCTCAATCCCTAATTCTTAAAGAAAACATCCCGGAAAATGAAATTCTTAATAATAGTTATAACAAACGCATCACGGAAGCCAAAGAGAAATGAAACGAAAGGAGATGCACGTACCGCTGAAAGCGATGCCGGAGGAGGCAACAACGCAGGTCTGTATAACGGTGTTCTCTTGCCTGGTGAAAGGCTGCCTCAGCATCCCGGACTTCTCTAGCAACTTGGTCCAAGTCTTGACGAAGAAGAAGCCCAGCAGCCCCGCAGAGACGTTGAGGGATGGTATAATCCCAGTCGTAAGGTTGAGCTTCATGACGATGAAGGTGAAGAGAACCCCTAACACGAAGCTCACCACAAAGGCCCTCAACGTCAGCTGCTTTTGCCATGGAGGCACCTCTTTGCTCGAGAATACTTTCTCAACGGACAACAGTTCCTTGTCCTCGGCAGCTGCTTGATCTCCTTCTGCAGAAACGGTTAGCGGATCGGTATTGGAAGCATTTTGATTCCTATTTTGCTCGCCTCTGGTCGCCATAATTCCAGATATTGCCGTTCTTCGTTTCGAATATCGCCGCTTCTTCTACGGTCACTCTCCTCCTGTGACTCAAAGCGTGAAAGGTAACCTTTATACTTTTTCGTTTACTTGCGACGGAGACTCTAACGGCTTTACCAATTACTATTCGAGCTCCTCGTCTGCAAGCACAATGAATAGCTTATTGGGGTTCTGCGAAAACAAACGCGTTAAAGTTCCTGCAGAAACTGAAGCAAACACTTTAACTAGTGAAGATAAGATGCAGTTATTAATGGTGGGTTCACGTTGGATTGGAATGCAAATACAGAAATGCTATTGTCACAGACGGAGACTCCCGACTGGAAATTTCGATTGTGGCTTTTGCTTTTTTTTTTCATTTTTTTTAATTTAATGATTAAATATATGTTTTATAATAATGTTTTAATATTTTTAATTTTTTTAAAAATTTAAAAATGTTAAAGAAAAAAAATTTAACACAAGCGGGATTCCCACAAGGGAATTATCGTCTGTGATTATAGAACTACTTATGTAAATAATAGCATGTGCGATAAATGCGAAGGGTCTGGTGAGACGTGAGGGTTCAATACTGATACCTCAAGTCACTTTCTTATTGTCGTTTGATCGGAGTTTTTATATTGCATTTAATGCAGCATCATTCCACCTGTTTAGCATTTAATGAGGTGTGATATTTGCCTAATTTCTTATCAATATGTATCAGGTGTTGTGTTCGTCCCCTCGGCTCAGAGTTGCCTTTTGCTGTGGGTGCCTGACTCCTGCCACGTTTGGACAACTTATGATTGGTCGACCGAGTCCATACGACTGAAGCCTGGGGATGTGTTATTTGGCCGGGTCTCCTCTCACAAGGAGTATTTGCAAAATAATTTTAAAAGACCCCTTGAAAAAAGCAACTCATCGTTGGAGGTGGCGGTAGCCCACACCGCCCACCCCATTGGATTGGTGGACTTAAACGAGTTCACCCCTGCGACAGTGACCCACGACAACCTTCGACAAAGTCCCAGCAGCCTTAAACTCGAAATAGGTCCATTACGCCAGTCCAGATGGGGTGGATGGTATCGGCCACCGCCGCCTACGACAGATTCGTTGGGCTGGGGGCCAAATCTCCCTAAAATTCATTTTTATTTTATTCTTTTATTGTGTTTTTTATTATGTTTTTATTTTTTTATTATATTTTCTTCATTTTATATTTTTATTATATTTTTTTATTATATTTTTTTATTGTATTTTTTTCATTTTATTATATTTTTATTGTGTTTATTGTCAAAAAGCAGTCCAAAATAATTGGGTTGCTTTTGACGCTAGAGACAGCCAGACCGATTCCCAACGTCACTCTTTTAAAAAATTTAAATTAAATAATAATTTTTTATAATAGAGGATACAATTTGGTTGAACCCTCCAATATGGTATAAAATCACTATTAATTTAAAAAGTTTAAATGAAATAAACGGATAGAAGAAGGAAGATTTAATTGTTTGTATTATATTATTAATAAAATATTAACGTTATGCATTCTTCCAAATTGATATCTAAGATTCTAATAGTTTTACAAAAATCATATGTAAGAGTTATATATACAGTTTGGTTTATTAAAAGAAAATTGTTATTCTTCCTGCTTGTGGTTAGGTTGTTACCGCTCTGATTTATTTATTTATTTATTTAATGATAAAAGTATTTTTAAACAATATTGTGAATTTTATTTTAAAAAATATTTTTAAGTGTTAAAAATATGTATGAAAAAAGAAAGACAATTTACATTAGTGCTTGAGTGGCCCCAGCAATGGGCATGGACCAACCCTTCGCTCAGAAGACTCTACAATTCGACTTTGGTTTTGGAGTAGGTAGGATGTTTGGGAATTAAGAAAGTGGGGACATAAACAACATGCACATAAAAAAAGAGGGGGGTTGGGAAGAAAATGAAAAAAAATTATAGAGTGAAGTTACATTCAGAGCACTCATTCTCACATGTTACTGTTCACGTGAACAGTAACATGTGAGAGTGAGTATAGCTTCACTCTAGCACTACTCGAAAATGAAACTGCCAATATGGAACTCACTCTTTTATATTTGGCCTTCGATAATTTCAATCAAAACATATAAATAATTTGCAATACGCCACATGCGTCACAGCTTTACTTTGCAAGGAAAAATCTACTCAATTTCTTACTATTCACACAACCTCTACACACCATATTTTATTTTATTTTATTTTATTTTTAATTAAATATTTAATATATAAATAATGAATAAAAAAATTAAATTAGTTTAAAAAGAAAAAATTCAAAATTAAAAAATTTTAAAATTTTAAAAAGTAAAAAAAAAAAGAAAAAATAATGGTGTGTGGAGGATAGGAAATTGTGTAGAAGTCTTCCTTTTTTTTATTCTATTCAATTTTCTAAAAAAAAACTGATCAAGAAACAAAAAAAGTAAAAAAGGCTAAAAGAATTTTGTTATTTGAAATAATTAATCTATAAGTCTCGCTACCAGCGTCGATATTGGTCGGCTTCAGCCTCTCCTAGCTCCTTCGTTTGAGGTGACCCATTTGTAAAGTTGTAATCAAGTGGTGGGGCTCTCATCCTCGCAAGGTGGATCAACTGGCCGTGTCGAAAGGATCAAATAGTCCTACTTTTTTATTTATGATGATCACTACTTTTTTTTTTGTTAGTGATCAATGACTTATATAGTTATATATGTTTCTAATTACAATGTAAACAAAAGACATTAATGATTTTAAAAATCGTTTTGTCAAGAATTTTTTTTTTTTTTTATAGAAATTATAAGTTTGATGGAAAGTTAACGTCAAAATAATCCTATATTGGATTCATAAAAAATAATTTCGTCATATTTGATAAAAAATAAGAAAAAGAAAAAAATGAGAATAAAATAAAGTACTTTTAGTTTGACTTTTGAACAATAATCCTTTATTAAAAAATTACTGTTCAAAAGTCGAATTAAAAGTACTTTGTTTTATTCTCACCATTTTCTTTTTCTCATTTTTCAACAAATATGATAAAAGTATTTTTGATGAGTCTAATATAAGATTATTTTGGTGTTAATTTTTCATCAAATTTGTATTTTTTTTTTTTATGAATCAAATACTAGTGCTCTAATATTATCATTATTGACTAATAATATTGATGTGGCCGTGAAGCTTGACCTTAAGTGGAACGCGTTTCAACAGAAGCATCTCTTTTGAAAATAAATAATGCTATATACAACCGTGAGCTGCATAAATGTTGTGTAACCGCTTTGAAAATAAGTGGGATCCACTAGTAAAAAGTTAATTTTTTTTATGTGAATCCCATATTTTTTTTTTCACTTTTTTCAAAACGATTATATAACGATTACCCAATTTATGATTGCATAAATCTTTTCTCTTTGAAAATTTCAACAATCCCACGATTCCACGAATCCATTTCGTCGAAGGCCACTAGTTTCCTTATGACGCCTACAGATAGGAAGCATTTCCTTAATTCATTTTCTATACACTGCTTTCCAATCTCTCTCCATCTTCTTTCTCTCTCTCTCTTTCACAAAATGCATACCCATCATCATCTCTTCCAGCCAGCTCCGGCCACTTTATTCTTCATCGTAATAGCAATAACGTCCTTAGTCCAATTTCCAGTACCATCTATGCACGTTGTTGATGATGACGAGTACCTCAACTACAACGAAACCTTTACATGTGCGGGTATTTCGGGCCTCGGTTATCCTTTTTGGGGATCAAATCGGCAAGAATATTGTGGGTACCTGGGTTTTTTGAGTTGAACTGCAGCACCGATGTCCCCCTGCTCAATGTCACGGACATGTCTTATCGAGTCCTTGGAATCGATACCACTTATTAGAATCTCAAGGTTGCTATAGTGGATTACTGTATTAGTAGTGGCATGAAGCAAAGCTACAATGGAAATGGTGAGAGGTTGAAGATGATGAACCGTATACCAGAATGGAGAAAATGCTCAATTGTATTGAATAATCTTGTGATTACATGATCTGTACAACTCTATATAGACTACAATAATGAAATAAAATAACAACGAATAAGGAATATTCTGCCAACGCAGAGTAACAAATCCTAACAGAATTTACACGCTTTTATTCTCCTTTACATATTTGTCTAGTGGAATCGTAGGTACCCGAGTGTGCAATTCTTCATTCTGCTGTGAGTTCAATAGCCCCCCACAAGATGGAGAGTAAATATTAATTACTCCCATCTTGAGCAACAAACGATTGAAGATAGGAGAGTGAAGTGGTTTGGTCAAAAGATCGGCCAACTGAGCAGAGGAGGGAACATGTGCTGTGGAAAGTTGCCCAACCGAAATTTGATCTCGAATTAAATGGAAATCAAGCTCAATGTGTTTCGTTCGCTTGTGAAAGACTGGGTTTACTGTAATATGGAGGCTTTGAAATGTCAATACCCAAGTCATGAAGGAAATATGGCAGCCATGTTAATTCACAGGATGCTGCTGTCATTGATAAGTATTCAGACTCGACGGACGATCTGGAGATGGTTGCTTGTTTCTTGGATTTCTAAGAAATGAGAGAATGGCCCAAAAATACACAAAAACCAGTGGTTGATCGCCGTGTATCGGGGCAATTTGCCCAGTTAACGTCTGAATAAGCAACAAGTTCAAACTTGGAGGTGGCAAGAAAGAAGAGACCTTGACCCAGGGTCCCTTTGACATAACGCAACACTCTGAGTATGGCATTATATGATGAACCCATGGCTTCTCCATGAATTGACTAAGAAGATTGATGCTGTAATTGAGATACGATTTGGTGTTTGTAAGATATAGTAATTTCCCAACTAATTTGCGATATAAGCCAGGGTCATGAAACTCATCACCATCATCTTTAGTCAATTTAATGTTTGGATCCATGGGAAGGGGGGATGGTTTTGCTGCAAGAAAATCAATTTCGAACAAAATATTGAGAGCGTATTTACGTTGACAAATCTGAATTCCCACCTTGAAACTTGCAACCTTTGTGCCAAGAAAATATTTGAAGGGGCCGAAGTCTTAATTTTGAACTTGGTTTCCAAGAAATCCTTGACTGCATCACTTGATTGGGTGTCAGAGTTCATTAAAATGATGTCATCGACGTATATGAGAAGTGCAGTGAAGGATGTAGTCGTGTACTTGGTGAATAGACTATAATCGGCCTTGGATCGGATGAATCCAAATTCAGCTAAAGAGGACGACAATTTATTGTTCCATTGGCGAAATGCTTGCCGCAAGCCATAGAGACATTTGTGTAAGCGACAGTCTTTGTTTGCTTTGGCGGATGGGTGGCCTAGAGGAGGTTTCATGTATAGCTCTTTGTCAAGGTCTCCATATAAAAATGCATTGTTGACGTCTAATTATTGGAGATCCTAACCCTTAACAACGCACATTGCAAGTAAACAACGAATGGACACCATTTTAGCAACTGATGAGAAAGTTTCATGAAAATCGATACATTCGCGTTGCGTGAATCCTTTGACAACCAGCCGGGCTTTAACTTGTTTAATTGACCTATCGACCTTGAATTTGTACTTAAAAATCCATTTGTATGCAATTGGTTTCTTTCCAAGAGGTAAATCAACTATGGACCAAGTTTAATTAAGCTCAAGTGCAATGAGCTCCTGCTTCATTGCCTCACGCCATATGGGAGATTTGATGGCTTGGGAATATGTTATGGGTTCAATGTGAGTGGAGATTGTGGTGGTGAAAGCTTTGAACGTGGTGAGAGAGAGTGATAAGAAATAACAGATGAGAGTGGAAATTTTACCTGTGATATTGCGGAGGGTGGTAGGCCATGGACTTCCTGCTTGGATGACAATTGGTGAGAGGTGGAGTTAATGGCTTGATGACAATGGAAGTCTGTGAGATAAGTGGGAGGTTTGCGGGGACGGGTTGAGTGACGTGTGATATTTGGGAAAGTTGGAGTCATGTTGGTTGGAGTGTTTGTGGTTGTGGAGTTGTCTGAAAGGGTTGGGATGGGTAGGGAAGGTGAAGTGTTTGTAGTTGTTGAATTATCTGGGAGGTCTGGGATGAGTGGGGAAGGTGAGGTGTTTGGAGTTGGTGATGATGGAATGTTAGGGGGGTATAATGAGGAGAGTCATAGGGTGAATGAGGTAAGTTAGGAGGTTGAAGAGATGGTTGTGGATGCTGTTTGAGGGGAAAAATGTGTTTGTGAAATGTTTCATCGCATGAAAGGAATATTTCTTTGGTGTGAAGGTCTAACAGTTTGTAGCCTTTGACACCGTATGGGTATCCAAGGAATAAACAGCGGCAAGCTCGGACATCGAAATAGGAGCGGGCATGGCTGAGGGTGGAGGCGAAGCATAGGCAATCGAAGACTTTTAGGTGTGAGTAGGATGGTAGTTTCTGAAAAATAAGTTCAAAAGGAGATTTGAGATGGAGAACTGGGGTGGGAGTTTGGTTTATCAAATAAACGGCAGTGGTCACAAAATCAGTCCAATATTGCATGGATAGGCCATATTGAAATTTTAAGGCTACAGCGACGTTGAGAATATGCTAATGTTTGCGTTCAGCGAGGGCATTTTGTTGGGGTGTTGCTACACAAGTGAGTTGATGCACCATACCTTTGGATTGATAAAATTGTGGCATGTTAAACTCGGCACCATTATCAAATCGGATTGTTTTAATGGTGATGTTAAATTGTGATTCAACAAGAGAAAAGAAATTTTGAAGTGAAGTGCGTGCTTCAGATTTTGCTTTGAGTAAATAGAACCAGGTGCATCTAGAAAATTGATCCACAATAGTGAGAAAATATCTGGTGCCATCATATGTGAGTTTGATTAGGATCCCAAATGTCAACTGAAATAAGATCAAAATATTTGTTGGCTGTGACATCAGATGATGGAAAGGGCAATTTATGATGTTTTGCAAGCATACATATTTCATAAGGATTGACAGAAGGAGCCGTGAGTCTGGAATTATTTTTGTGGATGTCATTTAATATATGTTGAGTCATGGATGTATGTCCAAAACGGTAATGCCATAAAGTAAATTCATCAAATTTTGAAACTATAGAAGTGTTTACAGAGTTGTGATTCAAAGTATGAAATGTGGAAAACAAGGCAGTAGAATCGGGTCTTGAGTGTTGGAGTTGGTATAAGCCATTAATCATTGTCCCCTGTCCAATCGTTGTCTAAGGTGAAAGGTCCTGGATAAAACATGAATTTGAAAAAAAAAATTAGATAACAATTGGAATGAGTAGCCAAATATTTGGCTGAGATTAAGTTGAATGAAAAAGCAGGCATACATAAGACATTTTTGAGAATTAAGGAAGGAAAAATTTCAACATCACTAATGTGGGTAGTGACAGTAGTGTTTTCATTTGGAAATTTGATGGTGTGAGAGACAAAAGAAACATTGCGGGTAAATAAATTGGGGCTACAAATCTAGTGGTCTGTAGCTCTAGTGTCGATTATCCAAGACGTGGAATTTGAGAAGAGAGTAGAGTGTGTGCGGGTGGAAAAACAAGAGGATATTCCTGATGCACGAGAAGAATGGACATCACTGGCTTGGTTAGCTAAAGGCGTGACTACAGAGGAGTGAGAAGGTTGAAGTAAGGCAAGAAGCTGACTATACTACTCCTGAGTAATAGGTGGTTCATGATCGACTTTGTCCTGTTCAAGAGAAGAGTGATTAGCAACAAAATTGGATTTGGTAAAAGTGGAATGGTTCTTATGGCCTGAAGAGAAGCCATGTAGTTTGTAGCATTTGTCTTTGGTGTGCCTTGGGATTCGGCATTGTGAGCAAATGGGGAGATTCGGGTTGACTTTGAAGCACCACTCTAGGAAATGTCCAGAAATTTGACAATGAGAGCAAAATAAGCATTCCTTGCAAGACAAATTTGGAGAACGATGGTCAAGTTCTCTAGTGGTCATCGCAAGTGGTGCTGGAGAGGAATGGAGTTGCCGACATTGTTCCTCTTGCTGAATAAGAGACTGAACACGATTCAACGGTGAAAGAGGATCATTGAGCAAGATTTGAGCCCTGACCAAGTCGTAAGAGTTGTCGAGCTCAGTGAGAAATTGCATAACTTTGTTTCTATGTGAGTAGTCCAGCACGGTCTTCATAGATTTTGAGCTTATCCCAGAAACCTTTGAGTTGATTGTAGTACTGACTGACTGAGTTGGCATCTTATATAAGAGATGAAATGGATTTGGTTAGTTGAAATATACGTGGGGCATTTTGGATAGAGAAACGATCTCGAAGGTCATTCCAGACATCCGCAACAGTCTTTGCATGAGCAATGCTTGATCTAAGTTCTAAACCAACTGAATGTTGTATCCAGAAAATTATCATGTCATTACAGCGATCCAATGAAAGCCAAGACAATGAAATTGCAATAAAGCGATAACAAAGATGAAGAAATTGCAATGATCACAAGAAGATCTTAGAGATTCTTAAAGAAAAATAAAGCTCCTCCAATGAAATCTTTTAAAAAGTTTTCCAACAAAAATACAGGTAAAAATGACTCATTAACTTGTTATAAATGCAGAAAGCCAGGACATATTAAGGCAGATTGTCCCATGCTAAAGAAAGATCGATACAAAAGAAAGAAAACAATGAAAGCTACATGGGATGATAATTCAAGTAGCTCAGACAGCGACGCAAGTAATAAAGAATCTGCAAATCTTTGTCTTATGGTTAAAGATGATCTTAAGGTAACAAATTTCGAAAATATTGAAAATCGTTCTTATAAAGAATTGTAAAATGTTTTAGAAGAAGTGTATGTGGAACTTGAAAAATTGGGTATCAAGTATACCATTTTGAAAAAGAAAAATCATTTTTTAACAAATGAAATTGATGTTTTAAGAAAAGATAATATGGTTTTAAAAGATGAAAATGATGAGCTGAAAAAGAAAGTGGTTGATTTAGAAAAAATTGTTGAAAACTTTACAAATGAAAAAAGAAATTTTGAAAAACTTCTTGGTAGTCAAAGATGTGTTTTTGATTAGGTAGGCTTGGGATATATGCCAAAAGAAAAACTCAAACCCTATAAAAATTTCTTTGATAAACCGATTAAATCAAAATCAAAATTTTCAAAATTCTTTTCATAAAAATAGATTTTTCAAAGAAAAATATTATTACAAACCCTCATGCTTTTCAAATATGTCATATGTTATTTGTAATTTTTGCAATAGAAATGTTCATAATTATCATGCTTGTCCTATTAGAAATAAATATACAATGACTATTAGGGCCATATGAGTACCAAAGAATCTTATTTCTTCTAATACTAATAAATAAAGGATCCAAAGAACTTGGGTACCAAGAATTTCTTTTTAATTGCTTTTGTAGGTATACATGAAGTATTCTACAGATAAAAGTAAATGGTTTTTAGACAATGGATGCTCAAGATACGTGACAGGAGACAAAACTAAATTCATTGACCTCACTTTTAAAGAAGAATGATGCGTAATATTTGGAGAGAATTCAAAATGGAAGATCATGGAAATAGAAGGTACAAATAATACAAATAGTCTCAATCTCAACAAAAAGAATACAATGGAAGAAATCCAATATGGAAACATCAGGAAAGATTATCAAGATTTAGTACAAGATGCAACCAAATAGTGGAAATGTGTGAAAGATCCTCCAGTGAAACAAATTCTAGGAGAACTTTCACGAGCTGTAAGTACTCGATCATCTCTTAGAAATATTTGTAATCATACTGCTTTTCTATCTCAAATTGAACCCAAAAATATTGATGAAGCATTTATTGATGAATCATGGATTCTAGTTATGTAAGAAGAATTAAATCAATTTGAAAAAAATAATGTATGGACACTTGTTCCTAGACCTAAAAATCATGTTGTTATTGGAACAAAATGGGTTTTTAGAAATAAGAAAGATGAGTCTGGAATCATAACTAGAAATAAGGCTCGACTTGTAGCCTAAGGTTTCAATCAAGAGGAAGGAATCGATTATGATGAAATGTATGCACCTGTCGCAAAATTAGAAACTATTCAAATGTTACTTGCATATGCATGTTATAAAAATTTCAAACTTTTCAAAATTAATGTTAAAAGTGCTTTCTTAAATGGTTTTATAAATGAAGAGGTACATGTTGAGCAACTTCTAGGTTTTGAAAATCATATTTCTTCTGATCATATTTTTAAGCTCGCAAAAGCATTATATGGACTCAAACAAGCTCCTAGAGCTTGGTATGAAAGGTTTAGTGGTTTTTTGATTGAAAATTGTTTTTCAAGAGGAAAGATCGATACAACTCTTTTTATCAAATATGAACAGGATGATATTCTTCTAGTTCAAATTTATATGGATGATAAAATATTTGGTCCTACTAATGAAAATATGTGCCAAGGTTTTGCTAAGAGTATGCAGGAAGAATTTGAAATGAGCATGATGGGAGAACATAATTTCTTTCTCGGATTGCAAATCAAGCAAGTAAAAAGTGGAACGTTCATTAATCAATCAAAATATATCAAAGAGTTACTCTAAAAGTTTAAGATGAAATGTGCGAAGGCAATTGGAACACCAATGAGTCCAACCACCAAACTTGATAAAGATGAAAGCAGTAAGTCAATTGACTCAAAGGTATATCGAGGTATGATTGATAGTTTATTATATATGATAGCTAGTAAACCTGATATTATGTTTAGTGTATGTTTATGTGCACGTTTTCGATCATCTCCAAAACAATCTCATTTGATTGCAGTCAAGCGTATTATTAGATATCTTGCCGGTACCATTGACCTAGGGTTATGGTATCCTAAACATACTTCTTTAGATCTTATTAGTTATTCAGATGCGGATTATGCTGGTTGTAAAGTTGATCGAAAAAGTACTAGTGGAACATGTCATTTCTTAGGTCATGCACTTGTTTCATGGTTTAGTAAAAAGTAAAATTTTATTGTATTATTTACTGCTGAGGCAAAGTATGTTGCTGCAGGTAGTTGTTGTGCTCAAGTTCTTTATATGAAGCAACAATTTGATAATTTTAAACTTATATACAATCACATTCCAATCAAATGTAATAATACAAGTGCTATAAATTTTTCAAAGAATCCAATACAACATTCTTGGACCAAACATATTGAAATTAAATATCATTTTTTTAGAGATCATGTGCAGAAGGTTGATATTGTACTAGAATTCACAAGCACACATGATCAATTGGCAGACATTTTCACAAAACCCTTACCAGAAGATAGACTATGCATGATTAGAAGAGAAATAGGAATGATACATGTCATAAATATCTGTTAAACATTTTTATTCCATTATCTCAAATGACTTACAAAAACTTGAGACTTCTAGCCTCATCTTTCAACTGCATTTGCCCTTTATAGATCGACATATTATTCTCATCTAAAGGATTAGACAGTCGAAATGAACAGGCAAGTAAGGATTTTAAATCTTTATTCTGTTACTTTAACTTTACTATTTTTTTGTTTGACTCATAAACAAGTCGTTGAAGTACAGAGACAGTCTGGCTAAGTTTCTCAATTTTGCGAGTTTTGGATTGCAACCGAGCGGAAAAAGTAACAATGGATGATGAGTATCGAGTCCCGAGACCCACAAGCTCATAAATGGCATCATGATCTAATTTATTAGCTAAATCAGTCTCTTGTTGTTTCATGGCATCTACGATAGAAGCAGAAATAGATTGATCACGAGAAGTACTGAAGGGAAATTGATGAGCCATTACAAAATTGTAAAATGAAAATACAGATGAATTGCAAAGATGAGAAGAAGATTTGATGCGAAATAGATAAAGTTAAGGATTGCTCTTATAGAGACGGGAATAAGAACAAAACAAACTATCACAACTTCAAATCTCTGCAATATCTTGCTTGTCAATAACGTCAAGTAGATTTGAATCTTCTTCCGCACCAAATTGCCAGAGCTAGGTCTGCAGCTTTTGCAGCCTTTTTCAAACACGGATAACTTCACTTATTCAACTTCAAATCTCTGCAACATCTAATTCGTCAATAACATCAAGCGGATTTAAATCTTCTTCCACACCGAGACGATAAAGTTCGGCTCCAGCCTTTGCAGGTTTTGTCGGACACAGGTGACTCTAATTTTTCAACTCTCTACAAAATCTCATTCCGCACCAAATCTCAATAATATTTTATTTGTCAACAACATCAAGTGAATCTCTGCACCCTGACGATAAAGTTAGGCCTCAACCTTTACAGCTTTTGTTGAATATAGACAGAGGAAGAAATTTTACTGAAACCAATTGCGATTCCTTTTTAATAATACTAAAAGGGGGAGAAGTCTTATACTAGTATTATACTACCTTATTATATATGTTAGAATCATGTCTATATTTTATTTGAAAAACTAACGCATATTTTCAGGGGGAGTTTAAGTATTACTACATGTCGCAGATTTCTACTAAGTATTTGTTATCATCAAAAAGGCAGAGATTGTAGAACTCAAGATTCAAGTCTCATATCTATGTATAGATTTTGATGATAAAAAATAAATTCAAAACCCAAGCTCAAGTTATCCACGCATGAAGAGGGCTAAGCACATCAAGAAATCAAGCATGAGCAAAAAGAAGATCAAGTCTACAAATGAAGCTCATAGAGTCATTTTGTACATATCTTAAAATTTGAAAATGGATTAAGGCTCAAAATTAATATTTTCTCATAAAGCATCAAATTGCATTTTACATTTACATAACTTTATTAAAATATTAATTTCAAAAATTATTATTTTTTTCACTTATGCATAAAGATTTGAATTTGTAAGATGATTGATTGTCATCTTTAATATGTGCATGTGTTGTCTGAAAATCTTGAAGGGTGGTTGTGTGTTTTTTTGACAAATGTAAAAGATAGATGATTTTGTTTGAAAATCTTGAGGGTGGTTGTGTATTTTTTTGACAAATGCAAAAGTAAAATATTTGGTTTAAAAAATAAATCATGCTCATTTTGTCATGTATGAAAAGTAAAAGATTTGATTTGATTTCTTTGAAAAATGAATGGAGTTGTATTTGACAAATATAAAAATGAGATGTTTTTATTTGAATCTTTTGAAAAGTGAATAGTACTCTTATTTGACATGTGAACCTTTTCAAATTTGAATATGAAGGCTCATTTGCCTATAAATAGCTCACTTGAGTCTTGCAAAAATCACAACAAGAGCTTACATATCAATTGCTAAATTTTACATAATTCTTTCAAAGCTCTCATTCTCTCTTCTCTAAATTTTGTGCATTAATTATTATTCATTGTGAGAGAGATATAGGTTGTATTGTATTATTTTTATCTCACTCATTGAGGAGTGTATTATGATAACCTACCCATTATCAGCTTTTGTATTTGTAAGAAGGTGCGTATAACTCTTTTGTGTGTAAAAGGTATTCTACATGGGGAATAGTTAAATTACCAAGTGTGAGGTGATTGGAAGTATAGAGGGTGTTCTACACGGATTCTTTGAAGCGGTGTTGCTCAAAGGTGTAATAGATTTCTATCTCCACCTAAAAGAGATTGAATAGTGAATTTGGGATCCTCAAAGGTAGCTTGAGGCAATGATGTAGGCAGTGAGGCTGAACCTCGTTAAAATACTGAGTTTCCTTCTTCTTACCCTTACTCTTTATATTTCCTATTGTTTTATATTCTGATTATATTTTATATTGTATATTTGGTTTATAAGTATTAATTTTTTAATATAACTCAATTCACCTCTCCTCTTGTATTAGTCATCTGGGTAACACATTGTAATTGCCGCACGTGTTCAACAGAACTTGCCGACCAGAGATCAATGTTTGCATTAGTTAAATTCAAACTACGTAAATTATGAATCTTATATTGTATATACAATTGCTTTTATAAAAGGTTTGAATAATATTAATATCTATAAGGCCCAATAAATGTGACTAATAAAGTGACATAATCAGATCATTAATACATCTTTAGAAGTGCATGATTTTGGTCAGACCATGAGCATAAAGTGGTACAGGCCTAATTCATGTGTACAGACTCATTAAGAATTTTTACAATTCTACTTTTTATGATGGACAAAATTGAAATTCTGGATATTATGTAGAAGTTATGGTCCACACTCCATATCCTCTTTCCATTATTGTGAATTTTTTTCTGAGAGTGAATCTTGGATGTGAAAGGCCTGCATATTTTTGCAATCTTCTCTCCAATGACTACTATAGGTATGCTCTATTTGTTAGATTTTCAATGAATTTGACAAGAGATGTAACGTCCCAATTTACGTTTGAGATTTAACGTAAATGAAGCATTACGACTTTTAACCTTAACTTATAAAACTTCTTATTTTGCATCGAAAATATGAGCATGCACCTAACCTACTAGTGGTGCGTAGAAAATAATGCAGTTGAATGAGGTCAAATTCCAATTTTAGCAAAGTCATCTAATTCTTTGCGAATATTACATTGTATGCTACAAAAAAACTCATATTCTTATAAAGCTGCAAGTATACTGTATCAAACTTTTTCTTACTGATATCTGTTAAACTTGCCGACTAGAGATCATTGTTTGCATTATTTAAATTCAAACTACGTAGATTATGAATCTTATATTGTGTATACAATTGCTTTTATATAAGGTTTAAATAATATTAATGTCTATAAGGCCCAATAAATGTGATTAATAAGTGACATAATCGGATCATTAATATATCTATAGAAGTGCATGATTTGGTCAGACCATGAGCATAAAGTGGTACAAGCCTAATTCATGTGTACAGACTTACTAAGAATCCATATAATTCTATTTTTTTATGATGAGCAAAATTGAAATTATGGATATTATGTAGAAGTCATGGTCCACACTCCATATCCTCATTCCATTATTGCGAGCTTTTTTGTGAGAGTGAATCTTAGATGTGAAAGGCCTGTATATTGTTGTAGTCTTCTCTCTGATGACTACTATTTGTATGCTCTATTTGTTAGATTTTTACATGTATTTGACAAGAGATCTTGGCATTCTTGGTAAAAAAATACAAGATCCAACAATCAACACCTATTTCTTGAAGAAAAACCCTGCTGAGCAGCCTGGTTGGTTTTGGATGAAAAGCAGCCCTCCAACCAAGTTGTGACATGTAAGAAAAATAGTGATTTTTGAAGTAGACATGTCTGCAGCTTATTTTTCCTTCACAACCCATCTTCCCCACTCGAACCTATAGACCCCATTGTCGCCCCCACCTTCACCCCCCCACCTCTGAAACCAGACCATGTCCCCCACCTTCGAGCCCATGCGTCTGTGAAACATCATCTTCGGCTGATATCTAAAAGCAATAAGCATTTAGGAACCACTAATGAAGACTATTCTTGTTCATTTGAAGGTCACAACAAAAAAAGGAAAAAAAGAAAAGAAAAGAAAAGTTAGACTACCAATCACTTAATGTAGTAGACTTATGTTCGAATTATGTTTACAAATAACAAACTTTCTCGATTACTCCAACAAAAGTTCGAATGCTTCTAGTATGCAAATATTGTAGTTCATATTCATGCATGTGGATCTCCAAAAATATTAAACATTTTCTTTCAGAATAATCATGAAAACAATCACAAAAAAATAAGATGGCATTTCAAATACTAAAAAACAAAAATAAGATAACCCCTTCCCCTACCTCGCTATGTTCTCTGCCGAACAAAATGGATGAGATTGCTGAGCCTGGAGAAGACGAATTGTGGAAACCAGCGGTAGGGTTGGGAAAGGGCTTAGTAATCGAATGTAGGAAAGTCCTTGTTTTGTAACATAATATGATGATGTGGCAGCATTGTATTGTAGGGCTGATCTTCAGGTTTTCTCTTTCTTGAACATTGTCGAATATTTGATACGACAAGAACTGAACAGTCTGAATAGTGAATTGAATTGGAGGAGATATATATAAGAAAATGCAAGTTTGGAGGAAAATAGTGACGACAGTATGGGCAATTTGACGTTTTATTTGCAATAAAAAAGCATTAAAGGGTCAAACCTAACAAAGTCTTCATATTGAGAGTCTCAGATAAATAAAACTTAAAAGAATACCTAGAAGCTTCAAATTAAAAATGAAAATATGGGAGAAGAGACAAAACAATGCAGGTTTCTTGATTAAGCTGTGATGAAGGTAGTCAAGATGTACAGGTTTTTTGAAGATAATGGACTTGTGACACATATATATGATCAATGTGATCATGCCACTATCATCCAATTGTTACAAACCAATATTATAATTACATGCGTTCTTGATCAACATGCAACACTATCATGATGGTAGTTGCAAACAATTTGAAAGATAGAGTTACTATTGATTACCAAAATTGTGGACTAAATACTTCAGGTGCAATGTATCCTGCAATTCCCTTCATTCCTGTCATTGACACAATACTAATCTCTTTTGTTTTGCATAGTTTAGCGAGATCAAAATCAGAGATTTTTGGGCACAAATTCTCATCCAAAAGTATATTGTGAGGTTTTATGTCAAAATGCAGAATCCTAGTCCTACAACCTCGATGTAAATATTCTAATCCTCGAGCAATGCCAACTGCAATTTGAAACTTGGTCTTGTTGTGCAAGTAACAATTTGTGATTGAAGATCCATTCTTATGTAAGAACTTATCAAGAGATCCATTTTGCACAAATTCATAGATTAGAGCTCTTTTAGTCCTTTCATAACAAAAACCCAAAAGAGTGACTATATTGACATGTGATGTTCTACTAATGCTAGCCACTTCGTTTATAAATTCTTCTCCATTACCTTTGGACTTGTCCAAGACTTTCACTACTAGAATACACCCATCATGCAAGTTCCCTTTGTATACCACACCATATCCTCCTTGTCCTACTTTATCTTTGAATGAGTTGGTCAGTTTCTTCACTTCTGAATAAGAATATCGTTTTGGGGCCATTGATCCAAAATTTCTTATGATTTCCTCAACAGTGTAATGATCATTCTTTGCATCTCTTTTCCACCAGATCATTGAATTATTTGATAAGTACGTACATATCAAATAATCACAAAAGACAATCACGAAAGAGAGAATTACAATCCCTGTCAAACCTGCAGCTGGGAAGTCACAATGCAAAGAGTGGTTTAAGTCAGTATTTTAGCATGCAGGGCATCATACATCATTAATTGTCAGATGGAAAAAGAAAGAAATGACTATATTATTTAAATTATATTAATCTTCATACTGATGATCAAGATAAGCCACCACTCAAGTCTCTTGGATGATCCTGCATGCAACAAGGACACGCAGAAATTTAGATTGCTTTATAGGAGAGCGATGTTTGGACTACAATTAAGAGGTGAGATGGAAACAAAGTGGAATATGGAAACAAAAAGAAAATGTAAAATCCTCAAGGATGGTGTACGTGCATGCACGTGATGTTGTGGGTGGAGTCTGGACGGTGGAATGCCTTTACTGTAAATAACACAGACAACTATTACAGAGCACTCCCAGGGCAAGCTGGCTCAAGAACAGCATGGATTTGAAACATGAGCTTAGACTTGGAGACGAATCAAAATCTATCGCTTGAGTTTTTGCAGATGAGAGATAAGATATATGAGATGAGATAAATTAATATAAAAATTAAATAAAATATAATTTTTTTAATCTAATTTTTATTTTAGAATTTGAAATTATATAATTTTTTTTAAAAAAATTATAATGATTTGATAAGATAAGATGAAATAAAATAATTTTAAAGAAAACAAGGTAAAGAGTCACAGTTTGGTACCAATATTGAGTGAATCGGATATTGAGTGACTCATTCTGGCTATCATGCAATCTAGAAATCTTGTTAAAAAAAAGAAAAAAAGGAAAAGGCTCAGACGTATTGCCAGCGAAAGGAGCCGAAGAAATTCTAAGTTGAGAGATGAAGGTGTGACTCAGATTCAATTAATAATTAATTGATAAAATATAAAATGTGTTGCTTTAATTGGGTGAAGCAAAAAATTAGGAGATACATATATGAATATTTTGTATCAAAGCAATTTATGATTATACACAAACTACAATTTCCATATGATTACAACTATAAGGATATTTGAGATCAACAAAAAACTGAGGACATTTGAGATCATACGCACCATGAAATGCAATAATCTTATGGAAAGATTTTGATCATTCATACTATCTTAATATTGTTGAAGCGACTAGTACTCAATGAAAGTCAGATACGCACTATTCCAAGGCATTAAAAATATGTGGAAATTAATGCACAAATGGAGTTAAAGTTTTGAATTATTCAACCCTAGTATTTGTCGTGGGACCAAAGCAGGAACAGGACTATTTGGTAAATTAATTGGAATGGGAGAAACTTTAGCAATTACTAGTACTAGCACTCCAGCTTTGACCAGAATTATAAATGCTTATCCTCAAACGTAAGTTATAAGTTAGAACGCTAGCTCGGAAGCATACGCATATTATCCGTTAAGAAAATGATTATCAGTAAAGTTATATATTTTTTATATTTTTTCTTGACAATTAAGAATGTTAAAAAAATAATTAAAAAAAAGTAATAATAAAAAAAGAGAAATCATGTGGGTCGGTCCGACCGACCACCCATTAGAAGCAGCCTATTGCCTCTGGTGGCGGTGGGCGACACCGCCCATGCCATCGGGACTGGTGGGCTCCGGCAAGCTTATGCCTGCAATGGCGAGCCCTAGCGACCTCCGGTGTGCTCCCGACAGTCTTAAACCCAAAATGGATCCGTTACGCCCACCGGAGGCTGTTCTGTTCGGCTGAAGGCCGAATGCCTCTTAAAATCATCTCTATTTTATTTTTTTATTGTGTTTTTTATTATGTTTTTATTTTTTATTTTTTATTATGTTTTTTATTGTGTTTTTTATTATGTTTTATTTATTTTATTTTTTATTATATTTTTTATTGTGTTTTTTTCGTTTATTATATTTTTTAAAATTTTCTTATTGTATTTATTGTGTGTTTTTAAGGCAGCCCAGACTTGCGCTGGGGACAGCCCGACCGGTCCCCAACGTCATCTTAAAAAAAAAATCTCAAATATACTAAAAGTAATAGTAGGATAGTAAGAGTATCATTATCTGGATAGTGATATGGTTTACTATTCATTTACTACTTGTATTTGAAATTTTTTATATTTTTTTATCATTATCTTTGAAGTATTTTTAAAAGATAAAAAAATAAAAAATAAAATAATATACAATTTTAATAATAATCATTTTCTTAATCATCAGAATAATGGTAGAGTTATTATGGCCTCTTACTACCCATTTACTATTTGAAGTGTATTTGAAGTTTTTTTTATCATTTTCTTCTAAATATTTTTTTAACATTCTTAATCATTAAAAAAATTAAAAAATATATAATTTTGCTAAAAGTCGTTTTTCTAACAATTAAGTGAAGTAAGAAATTCTTCAAAGAAAAAAAAAAGTGAAATAAGAAATTAAAAAAAAATGAAAAAAAAAATAGTAAACGAGTAGTATGAGGATAGTACTCATATCATTATTGATATTAAAAATGAAATAAATAAACTAATGAAATGGATACTTACCACACGTTGATGTAAAAGAGCCAATTTTACGGTGGCAAGCGAAAGCATTGGTGGTGGTGGTGTTGAACCCACACATCCCACCGGACCATTCGCATGCATCTCACATGGTATTATTTGCATCCCAATCCAACGTGAACCCACCATTAATAGCTGCCTTCACTGCATCTTCACTAGTTAAAGTGTTTGCTTCAGTTTCTGCAGGAACTTTAACGCGGTTGTTTTCGCAGAACCCCAATAAGCTATAAATTGTGCTTGCAGACGAGGAGCTCGAATATTAATATTGTTGAAGAGACTAGTAGTCAATGAAAGTCAGATCGGTACTATTCCAAGGCATTAAAAAAATGTGGAGATTAATGCATAAATGAAGTTGAAATTAATTGTTCAACCCTAGTATTTGTCGTGAGACCAAAGTAGGAAATTAAGGAATAATTGGTAATGGGAAAGGGAGACACTTAGCAATTACTAGTAATAGTACTATTACTAGCTAGTACTCCATCCTTGACCAGAATAAATGATTGTATATCCTCAAACGTAAGTAACCAATTAAATTATAACGGTCTGTAGCATACGCTTATTATTGGGATTGTGAAATTACTAATTTCTCTCTTCAAATGCATGTTTGAAATTGCAGCGATGATCAGGATAAGCAATCAGTTGAGCCCCGCAGATGACTCTACACGCAACAAGGACACGCAAAAAGTTAGTCTGCTTTATAGGAGAGTGATGTTTGGACTACAAAGGGCTTGATGGAAATAGAGAGGAATATCGAAGCCAAAAAAAAAAAAAAAAAAAAAAGGTAAAATCCTCAATAAGGGTGTACATGCGTACATGTGGGTGGACCGAGGAATGCCTTTACTAAAAGTAAATCATACAGCTATTACAGAAGACTCCCAAAGGCAACGCTCAAGAACAGCATGAGCTTGAAACATGGGCTTAGACCAGGTGAAAGAACCAAAATCTATGTATTGGGCAACTTGATTTTTAATTTAGTTTGTTTTTAGAGATGAGATGAAATGAATTAAAATTAAAATTAAAAGTAAAATAAAATATTATTACTTGTCATGTACGTAGGAGTCACTGTTTGGTACCAATATTGAGTTGATCCTTCTGACTATCACGCAATAGCAATCATGTGAATAAAAAATAAAAAATAAAAAATAAATAAAAGGAAATGGCTCGGTATAGTACGTGCTCGCTAAAGGAGGAGCCAATGAATTAATTCTAAGTTGAGAGATGAAAGTGTTACTTAGATTCAATTAATAATTGAATGATAAAATATAAAATGTGTTGCTTTATGATTATTTTGAGTATTTTGTATCAAAGCAATTTATGATTATACACAAACTACAATTTCCATATGATTACAACTATAAGGATATTTGAGATCAACAAAAAAACTGAGGACATTTGAGATCATACGCACCATGAAATGCAATAATCTTATGGAAAGATTTTGATCATTCATACTATCTTAATATTGTTGAAGCGACTAGTACTCAATGAAAGTAAGATACGCACTATTCCAAGGCATTAAAAATATGTGGAATTTATTGCACAAATGGAGTTGGAGTTTTGAATTATTCAACCCTAGTATTTGTCGTGGGACCAAAGCAGGAAAAGGACTATTTGGTAAATTAATTGGAATGGGAGAAACTTTAGCAATTACTAGTACTAGTACTCCAGCTTTGACCAGAATTATAAATGCTTATCCTCAATGAAAGTATTTTTGCAATATTCCAAGGCATTAAAAATATGTGGAAATTAATGCACAAATGGAGTTGGAGTTTTGAATTATTCAACCCTAGTATTTGTCATGGGACCAAAGCAGGAAAAGGACTATTTGGTAAATTAATTGGAATGGGAGAAACTTTGGCAATTACTAGTACTAGTACTCCAGCTTTGACCAGAATTATAAATGCTTATCCTCAAACGTACGTAAGTTATAAGTTAGAACGCTAGCACTGATGCATACGCGTATTAATTATGGGACTGTGAAAGTACTAATTAATGCCTCCCAAATTGACCAAAATATTTGGATCGAGAAAGGGAAATGTAGCTACGGATCTAGATATTATAATTAGTAGTTATTATTTTTTTATAACTCATTTTATTTTTAAAAAAAAAATCTTTTATTTATTAGTTAAGAAAATGATTATCAGTAAAGTTGTATATTTTTATATTTTTTCTATTAAGAATTTTTTCTTGAAACTCAAGTTCTTGAAACTCAAGTTCTTAGCATATTCCTTTTCATAAAAATATCTAATTATCTATTTTCTTTTCTAGCCAAAAGATACCATAATCAAAGCCTTAATCTTCCTATATACAAACATATATCATCTCTGAATTTACCATATTTCTCCTTTTTAAAACTCATCTTATAATTATTTTCTTTAAGCCTTGAATATATATGTATTTATATATATATATATATATATATATTAACTATTCTCTTATATTTCTTTTTCTAAAATATATCTTAGACTAGAGCTTACATTCTTTTACCAATCAAGCATAAGAGGTATACTATCATATCCACTACTCATCACTAACTAATATTTTCCAAAACAAAGAAAATAAATTCTCATGTTATTTCTCATTCATCAAATAAACAATCATTCATTTCATAATCAACTAGTAATATTTATTCTTCAAGGAATCAAATTACAAATTAATTAAATAATATATCAATTTTAAGTTATGGTTGCACTTACCACCACTAAGGAATTATTTCAAGCTCTTCCTTTGTAAGTGATGACTTTCCTCTACTTCCTTAAGAAAATAATTCAAACATACTACTAAAAAATGTCTTAGAAAATGAGGTGGAGTAGTGAAATGAGCAAAGAGGAGAAGAAAGAGAGGGGTTACCGTGAAACTCAAGTGTGTAAGTGTGTGTGTGTAGAATTTCAGCTTATATGAGTCGACCACCACCAACTCTTTTGGACCCTATTTTTCAGTTTTAGCCCCACATTGACATGTGTCTTCGTTAGCCCTTAGACCACTTATTAAATCTATAATTAGGTGACCTAAGCATATGTCACATTCTTATCCAAAATTGATACAAATATCAAAGAGATAAGCTAGATGGGTTTCGGTAAACATGCTCTCTCTTTTGTTTTCCAGTTCAGCCGATCCCCATGTGGAAAATTCAACTTCTTTTCCTCCAATGATCACTTACCATGTGTCTTAACTTATGCCAAGATAAATAGCTATCTTAGAATGAAAAGTAATCAACAAAACAAAGTAAACTTTCTGTTTTCTTTTCCAGCCCCTGTTTTTGCCGTGTAACATATAGTTGAAAAGTCTACCAATTCTCCTCCAATCACAACCTTCCTGTTGGCCCACCTTTTACCTATTGATTAACCTAACATATGGTAAAAAAAAACAAAAATCAAATACACATGTTGAATCGATCCATGCTGCCTCCAAATGGGTAAATCCGTATGTCTCTTTTTGGTTCCAGCCATGGCCGGTTTTACATATAGTAATTCCTTCTATGTCTCATCCAATTGCATCTCACCACTTATCACACATTTAACCTAATATGTAAACTAACATATAATTAAAGAATTATATAAAAAGAAATTATCTCAAACCTTCTAAATCAGCCAATATCTTGGCAGCCTTCACTAGGAATACTTAAAAAAAAAATTCCTTGCTCAAATAACTACACTCCTCTTGTAGTGATTCTTTCACTTGAATATTTTAAAAATAAACATATAATCTAGTTCTCTTAGTGTAGATAATAACTAAATCGTACTAGTTTCGTGTGATCAACTATAATTTTAAAATATATAAACAATACTATGCACGATAGGCAAAATAGCATGGTTTTGAGTTTCACCCAATTTCTTATTATTATTATTTGAATCAAACACCATCATATCAATCACAAAAAAATAAAATAAAATAAATAAATAGATAAAATAAAATTTAGGATTATCATAGTAGGCATACATCAAACTTGTGAGAGACTCCAGCAAAGCATCGATGAAACACCTCTGGAATTGCAAAATATTCTGGTGCTCCTCTCATACCCTATCATTGATACAATACCATCGACTTTTGTCTTGCACAGCTTAGCAAGGCCAAAATTAGAAATTTTTGTTCACAAAAATCATCCAAAAGAATGTTGTGAGGTTTAATAACAAAATGGATCATCCTTGTTCTATAACCATAGTGTAAATATTCTAGTCCTCGAGCAATGGAAAGCACAATCTTGAACATGGTCTTGCAGTCCAATTGAGATTTTGTGATAAAAAATAAAAAATAAATAAAAAATAAAAGGAAAGGGCTCAGTATAGTACGTGCTCGCTAAAGGAGGAGCCAACGAATTAATTCTAAGTTGAGGGATGAAGGTGTTACTCAGATTCAATTAATAATTGAATGATAAAATATAAAATGTGTTGCTTTAATTGGGTGAAGCAAAAAATTAGGAGAGACATATATGAGTATTTTGTATCAAAGCAATTTATGATTATACACAAACTACAATTTCCATATGATTACAACTATAAGGATATTTGAGATCAACAAAAAACGGAGGACATTTGAGATCATACGCACCATGAAATGCAATAATCTTATGGAAAGATTTTGATCATTCATACTATATTAATATTGTTGAAGCGACTAGTACTCAATGAAAGTATTTTTGCAATATTCCAAGGCATTAAAAATATGTGGAAATTAATGCACAAATGGAGTTGGAGTTTTGAATTATTCAACCCTAGTATTTGTAGTGGGACCAAAGCAGAAAAAGGACTATTTGGTAAATTAATTGGAATGGGAGAAACTTTAGCAATTACTAGTACCAGTACTCCAGCTTTGACCAGAATTATAAATGCTTATCCTCAAATGTACGTAAGTTATAAGTTAGAACGCTAGCATTGATGCATACGCGTATTAATTATGGGATTGTGAAAGTACTAATTAATGCCTCCCAAATTGACCAAAATATTTGGATCGAGAAAGGGCTAAGCACATTAAGAAATCAAGCATGAGCTAAAAGAAGATCAAGTCTATAAATGAAGCTCATAGAGTAACTTTGTACATCTCTTAAAATTTGAAATTGGATTAAGGCTCAAAATTAATATTTTCTCATAAAGCATCAAATTGCATTTTACATTTGCATAACTTTATTAAAATATTAATTTCGAAAATTATTATTTTTTTCACATATGCATAAAGATTGAAATTTGTAAGATGATTGATTATCATCTGTAATATATGCATGTGTTGTCTGAAAATTTTGAAGGGTGGTTATGTGTTTTTTTGACAAATATAAAAGATAGATGATTTTGTTTAAAAATCTTGAAGGGCGGTTTTGTGTTTTTTTGACAAATGCAAAAGTAAAAGATTTGGTTTGAAAAATAAATCATACTCATTTTGTTGTTTATGAAAAGTAAAAAATTAAGTTTGATTTCTTTGAAAAATGAATGGAGTTGTCTTTGACAAATATAAAAATGAGATGTTTTTATTTGAATCTTTCGAAAAGTGAATAGTACTCTTATTTGACATATGAACATTTTCAAATTTGAATATGAAGGCTCATTTGCCTATAAATAGCTCACTTGGGTTTTGCAAAAATCACAATAAGAACTTACACATCAATTGCTAAATTTTGCATCATTCTTTCAAAGCACTCATTCTCTCTTCTCTAAGTTTTGTGCCTTAATCCTTATTCAATGTGAGAGAGATATATGTTGCACTGTATTGTTTTTATCTCACTCATTGAGGAGTGTATTCTGATAACCTAACCATTATCAGCTTTTGTATTTGTAAGAGGGTGCGTTTAACCCTTGTGTGTAGGAGTGTCAAAACGTGTTAACGGGTCATGTTCGTGTCGTGTCAGGGTGTGTACATAATGCTTAAAGGGTCAACACGAGCACGACCTGTTAAGGGTTTTGTATCAAAAACTTCAATCCTAACACGGTTGCCACGACACGACCCGTTAAGACCTTTGACACTATATGACATGCTATGACACGACACGATACAACATGATTTGACACGTTTCAACCCGCAAGCCCGTTAGTGACACGTTTGAGTTTAACCTAATTGATTTTATACAAATATTAAAACTTAAACAATAGTTATAAAACATAAAAAATTAATTATAAATTACAATCTTAAAATTATAATTCAATAAGTAGTACACTATAAAATATGATAAACACACAAATATGATCCACACATTGTAAAATATTAAAATTATAACTCAAGCATATTAAATAACAATGAATTAACTCGTTAATGATTTTTTAATAAGTACTTAAATGGGATAGCTAAGTGTCTAAGAGTATAAATCTAATTTTAAATTAGGATTTTTTAAAGTTTAGCTCAAGGGTATAGAAGTAAATTCAAATTTCTTAACGTGTCTTAATGGGTCTTAATGGGTCTTAATGGGTCATAACGGGTTTGACCCTTATGACCCATTATCAAATCGTGTCTTAACGGGTTGACACGATTTGACCCGAAATCCATTAAGGCTAAACACTAACCCGTTTTTATTGTGTCGTGTTCGTTTCGTGTTAACGTGTCATGTCACATATTGCCACCCCTACTTGTGTATATAGAAGGTGTTCTACACGGGGAATAGTTGAATCACCAAGTGTGAGGTGATTGAAAGTGTAGAGGGTGTTATACACGGATTCTTTGGAGCGATGTTGCTCAAAGGTGTAATAGATTTCTATCTCCACCTGAAGGAGATTGAATAGTGAATTTAGGATCCTCAAGGAGTAGCTTGAGGCGAGGACGTAGGCAGTGGGGCTGAACCTTGTTAAAATACTGAATTTGCTTCTTCTTACCCTTACTCTTTATATTTCCTACTGCTTTATATTCTGATTATATTTTATATTGTATATTTGGTTTATAAGTATTAATTTTTTAATATAACCCAATTCACCCCCCATCTTGTATTAGTCATCTGGGCAACACATTGTAATTGCCGCACGTGTTCAACAGAACTTGCTGACCAGAGATCAATGTTTGCATTAGTTAAATTCAAACGACGTAGATTATGAATCTTATATTGTATATACAATTGCTTTTATAAAAGGTTTGAATAGCATTAATGTCTATAAGGCCCAATAAATGTGACTAATAAAGTGACATAACCAGATCATTAATACATCTTTAGAAGCGCATGATTTTGGTCAGACCATGAGCATAAAGTGGTACAGGCCTAATTCATGTGTACAAACTCATTAAGAATCTTTATAATTGTATTTTTTTATGATGGGCAAAATTGAAATTCTGGATATTATGTAGAAGTTATGGTCCACACTCCATATTCTCCTTCCATTATTGTGAATTTTTTTCTGAGAGTGAATCTTGGATGTGAAAGGCCTGCATATTTTTGCAATCTTCTCTCCAATGACTACTATAGCTATGCTCTATTTGTTAGATTTTCCATGAATTTGACAACAGATGTAACGCCCCAATTTACGTTTGAGATTTAACGTAAATGAAGCATTACGACTTTTGATCTTAACTTATAAAACTTCTTATTTTGCATCGAAAATATGAGCATGCACCTAACCTACTAGTGGTGCGTAGAAAATAATGCAGTTGAATGAGGTCAAATTCCAATTTTAGCAAAGTCATCTAATTCTTTGCGAATATTACATAGTATTCTACAGAAAAACTCATATTCTTATAAAGCTGCAAGTATACTGTATCAAACTTTTTCTTACTGATATCTGTTATTTACGGGATAAATTTTCAACTATCCCTTGTTACGCTCCAGGGATTTTTTTCCACTCCCTCTATAATCTTGTCGTCAACAATTGATAACTTCCTCGACCAAGGAGTATTTTGTAGGACCCTTTGGGTACCTCAGAACCTCCCGTAACATCTGGGTCTCATGATGTATCATGACAAGAAGTATGTACTGACGGGGCCATGGCCCATGGCCCATGCCCATGCATGGTGGGGATAAATGTATACCCTGCCAAAGTGAATAAGAGAATAGTAATTTTACATACAAGCACTTTCGGGTAACTATTGCGAAAGCAATGCTGACATGGCCACTTATTAAAAATATAAAACAAAACAATTGAAACTTGTCTGACACAATTGAAGAGCCTCAAAGAAGAGAAAAGTCGAACAGCCGAAACAAGTACAAAAGCCGAACAAGCAAAAATCGTGGATCGTCCTGGGTCATCTTCTTTGTTGACAAAATAGTGGATATGAACTTGTTAGTGAGTTCGTAGGTCATCTTCGTGGAAATTTTCTTCTGAGTCATCTATGGTAAAAGCACTCACAATAGACTAGCTATTGTTTGGATAAATTTTAGCTAGAAATTTTACTTTAATAAATTTTTGCTAACCACTTTTTACTCTACAGTAAATAATAGACTCAACAAATCAATAGTTATTCTATTAAAACATTAATTTTTTTCCTTTTCATTATTTTAATTCCAATTGTAATTTAAATATTTATTCATTATTAAAAAATACACATTTATTTTCTATCGTTCATATTATTCATAATGGTTGATGTTTATAAAAATGAAGGAATTATTATTATTATTTTTAAAAATAAAGTAAAATTATTAATCTTTACACTGAATATTAAAGAGAGGACTCGAGAGTTTTATGAAGATGAAAACTGAAAAGATTTCTTATTTTTTTATACGCCAAAAAATAGCTAGGAGTGAATATTTTAGTCCCAAAAAATTATTTGACTAGCCTAAGAGGCTAACTACATTTGTTGAGCCAAATAATTGAGAACTATTTTTTCTATTAACTTATTGAGGTTGTTGCAACCCCATATTCATGCTCACTAGCTATTATTTGGCTAAACATTGGTTTTGTTGAGTCTATTGTGAATGCTCTAAAGCTTTTTTTTTTTTTTCAACTTGCTTCTGCCTCCTATTTTTTGGGAGTTCTTGTTTGTGTTAAATTGTTATCTGGAGGCTGCGACTTTCTTGTTATCCAGTGTTGTGAGGAGGAGGTTTTACACAACAAGAAGAAAATGCTATCATTCACTCTGAAATTGAAAGATATCCCTTCTTCCTCTTTTTTGTTGTTATTTCTTATCTGCTAGGCTTGAAACCCAAAGAAATCCTCTGTTGGCCATAAAAATGTTACCTTTCAAAGGCTAGTAATAGTGACAGTTTTTAGAAATTAAAGTTGATTGAGAATTAAATACATTCTAAGATAATCTTTAGGAACCTTTGTTGCTACTATTTTATAGAGGAAAAAAAACCTTTGATCGAGATCGAAAGAAAATTAAATGAAATATTTATTTTTATTTGTTAGTTTGATTGTAATACCTCAATAGAACTCTCTATATTCTACAAAAAAAAATGTAAAAATTATTACAAAAAAATCTAGGAAATAAAATTGTATAGTAACAATGATGCAACATAAATGAAAAAGAACTCTTTGTATTCTACTATTTGTTTTATTTTTGGATGAGGATGCAACTAGCTTTTCTAAAGATGGAGAAAGGAAAATGATAGAGCAAGCATATCCTATAACACCTCCTATCGCAAATTCATCAAGTAATCTATCAACTCAGGTATGTGGAGTATTCAAGTTTTAAAAACATAAATATTCTAGTAAATGCTGCCTATTTTAAGTCATTATTTCTTGCATTTCTTTAGCCTTTTCAATTTCTTTTAACTATTTCTAGTTTTGTAGTCTTTAACTATTTCTGGTTTTGTGACTCTAATTGTGACTTGTTTCATATGATTTCTGTACAGTGGATGTGCTCTGGCTGTAGTTAGCAAGAGTAGATGATTTTTGCACAGTGGATGTAACCCTACTTTTTATTATAGTAAGATTTGCTGCCGCTCACTCCTGTGGATGTAGACACACACAGCCAAATCACGTTAAATCTCTATGTGATTTTTCTTTTGCTTTCACATTTTTCCTATTTCAATACCATTCATTGTAATTGCCACACGTGTTCAACAGAACTTGCCGACTAGAGATCACTGTTTGCATTATTTAAATGCAAACTACGTAGATTATGAATCTTATATTGTGTATACAATAGCTTTTATATAAGGTTTAAATAATATTAATGTCTATAAGGCCCAATAAATGTGATTAATAAGTGACATAATCGGATCATTAATATATCTATAGAAGCGCATGATTTGGTCAGACCATGAGCATAAAGTGGTACAGGCCTAATTCATGTGTACAGACTTACTAATAATCCATATAATTCTATTTTTTTATGATGAGCAAAATTGAAATTATGGATATTATGTAGAAGTCATGGTCCACACTCCATATCCTCATTCCATTGTTGCGAGCTTTTTTGTGAGAGTGAATCTTGGATGTGAAAGGCCTGTATATTGTTGCAGTCTTCTCTCTGATGACTACTATTTGTTAGATTTTTACATGTATTTGACAAGAGATCTTGGCATTCTTGGTAAAAAAATACAAGATCCAACAATCAACACCTATTTCTTGAAGAAAAACCCTGCTGAGCAGCCTGGTTGGTTTTGGATGAAAAGCAGCCCTCCAACCAAGTTGTGACATGTAAGAAAAATAGTGATTTTTGAAGTAGACATGTCTGCAGCTTATTTTTCCTTCACAACCCATCTTCCCCACTCGAACCTATAGACCCCATTGTCGCCCCCACCTTCACCCCCCCACCTCTGAAACCAGACCATGTCCCCCACCTTCGAGCCCATGCGTCTGTGAAACATCATCTTCGGCTGATATCTAAAAGCAATAAGCATTTAGGAACCTCTAATGAAGACTATTCTTGTTCATTTGAAGGTCACAACAAAAAAAGGAAAAAAAGAAAAGAAAAGAAAAGTTAGACTACCAATCACTTAATCTAGTAGATTTATGTTCGAATTATGTTTACAAATAACAAACTTTCTCGATTACTCCAACAGAAGTTTCGAATGCTTCTGGTATGCAAATATTGTAGTTCATATTCATGCATGTGGATCTCCAGAAATATTAAACATTTTCTTTCAGAATAATCATGAAAACAATCACAAAAAAATAAGATGGCATTTCAAATACTAAAAAACAAAAATAAGATAACCCCTTCCCCTACCTCGCTATGTTCTTTGCCGAACAAAATGGATGAGATTGCTGAGCCTGGGGAAGACGAATTGTGGAAACCAGCGGTAGGGTTTGGAAAGGGCTTAGTAATCGAATGTAAGAAGGTCCTTGTTTAGTAACATAATAGGATGATGTGGCAGCATTGTATTGTAGGGCTGATCTTCAGGTTTTCTCTTTCTTGAACATTGTCGAATATTTGATACGACAAGAACTGAACAGTCTAAATAGTGAATTGAATTGGAGGAGATATATATAAGAAAATGCAAGTTTGGAGGAAAATAATGACGACATTATGGGCAATTTGACGTTTTATTTGCAATAAAAAAGCATTAAAGGGCCAAACCTAACAAAGTCTTCATATTGAGAGTCTCAGATAAATAAAACATAAAAGAATACCTAGAAGCTTCGAATTAAAAACGAAAATATGGGAGAAGAGACAAAACAACGCAGGTTTCTTAATTAAGCTGTGACGAAGGCAGTCAGGATGTACAGGTTTTTTGAAGACAATGGACTTGTGACACATATATATGATCAATGTTATCATGCCACTATCATCCAATTGTTACAAACCAATATTATAATTACATGAGTTCTTGATCAACATGCAACACTATCATGATGGCAGTTGCAAACAATTTGAAAGATAGAGTTACTATTGATTACCAAAATTGTGGAAGATTAATCTTGAGCTGACTATTGTAGGCAAATTCGGGGATAGTTTTGGTGGAAGTTGTAAGGACTGAAGGGTACCTACCAACATCTCTATCACCTACCCATGGATGGCTGTAGTAATGAAGGATTGGTTTGAATGCACCACAAGCTCACTATTATCATCATTTGTAATATGTCTTCTTCCTCCAGCCTTTATGCATATAATAAGTACTACTAAAACCCTCTCATGTTTATCATAAATATAGTTTGGAAAATATATTTCACTTGAATGAGAGACTCCAGTACTACTGACGCGTCTTTTTCTTTCCCCAACCATGTCTAAAACTAAAATTTCATAACTGTAGGCATACATCAAACTTGTGAGAGACTCCAGCAAAGCATCTATGAAACACCTCTAGTATTGCAAAATATACTGGTGTTTCTCTCATATCCTATCATTGATTCAATACCATCGACTTTTGCCTTACACAGCTTAGCAAGGCCAAAATCAGAAATTTTTGGGCACAAATAATCTAAAAGAATGTTGTGAGGTTTAATAACAAAATGGAGAACCCTTGTTCTATAACCATAGTGTAAATATTCTTGTCCTTGAGCAACGAAAAACGCAATCTTGAACATGGTCTTGCAGTCCAATTGAGATTTTGTGATTGAAGATACTTTGTTATATATGAATTTATTGAGTGACCCATTAATATGAATTTATCGAGCGACCCATTAGGCATGAATTCATATATCTGAGCTCTAAGAGGCTTGTCTGACCTTATCTTATCTCATCATTATAATTGTATTAAATTTTCATACAAAATAATATAAACAATTAATTTTTTTCAAATCTCAAAATAAAAAATAATACTAAATAAATATATTAAAGAGTACTTTATTTAATTTTTAACTTTTATCTCATCTTATCTCATCCGTGAAAACAAGCTAGGCCTAAAGTCCTCTTGTAACAGAACCCTAGAAGAGTGATGATATTAACAAGCAATGTTTTACTGATGCTAGCAAGAAAATGGTGAGAGGTGGAAGAGATGGGGTATGCACTTTGAGACAGGGAAAGAGAGAGATCAGGAAACAATCGTATAGGAAAAGAAAGAAGTCATAGATTAGTGATAGAAAGTATAGGAAAAGAAGGAAGTCATAGCATAGCCATAGACGATCATGTAATCCCCTTACCGTATATGAAAAGTCGTCAAATCATAAGTTCACCAAATATTTTAGAAAGAGAGAAACCTTACATGAATTATTAGGCAGAAAACTCAAATACAAAGAATGTAGCTATGCAAGTGTCGTCCAACAAGAAATGAGAAGAAAAGACTCTCCTCACTCTGTAAAAATTAAAGTCAATCTTTGTCAAGGTGATCCACTTTGGTCTTATCTTTTAAAAATATATATATATATTTCTACAACAAAAGAATTATATATTTCTACAACTTTGACGAAGAAAATGTAAAAATTAACGACTGTGAAATCAAGTCATAAGAGACATCCAACCCTAGGCCTACAAATTTAAGTTACAGGACATCAAGCATGGGAACTCTCTTAACTACAATTCTTCATCACCATGATCTAGTTGTGAACATTTCAAAAGTTGTATAATTAACGATTACAAAATAGTGGAATAATCTAGACCCTATGATATCATTCTACCCATTTTAGGTGTTGGAGTCTTATGATTACAAAGTAGTACTGGTAGAAGAATCATGTTGAGCCGATCTCATAGGAGAGCTCATGACAGGTTTTGGTGGAAATTGAGGTATTTGAAAGTCACATTCTAACATCTCTATCACCTTACTCATTGATGGCCGTTCTGAAGGATCGGTCTGAATGCACCACAAACTCACTATTATCATCCTTTTTATCATACTATCTTGATCATCATCGGTAATATCCCTATAAATATCATAAGTCTCACCCTTTTCAAGTTTTTCATAAATCCAGTTAGGAAAATATTTGTCACTAGAATAAGAGAGCAGCCCATGATCATCAAGACTTCTCCTTCCTGCAACCATTTCAAGAACTAACATGCCATAACTGTAGACGTCAGACTTGTGAGAGACTCCGCCAAAGTATCGACTAAATACTTCAGGTGCAATATATCCTGCAGTTCCCCTCATTCCCGTCATTGACACAATACTAATCTCTTTTGTTTTGCATAGTTTAGCGAGACCAAAATCAGAGATTTTTGGGCACAAATTCTCATCCAAAAGTATATTGTGAGGTTTTATGTCAAAATGCAGAATCCTAGTGCTACAACCTCGATGTAAATATTCTAGTCCTCGAGCAATGCCAACTGCAATTTGGAACTTGGTCTTGTTGTCCAAGTAACAATTTGTGATTGAAGATCCTTTCTTATGTAAGAACTTATCAAGAGATCCATTTTGCACAAATTCATAGATTAGAGCTCTTTTAGTCCTCTCATAACAAAAACCCAAAAGCGTGACTATATTGACATGTGATGTTCTACTAATGCTAGCCACTTCGTTTATAAATTCTTCTCCATTACCTTTGGACTTGTTCAAGACTTTCACTGCTACAATACACCCATCAGGCAAGTTCCCTTTGTATACCACACCATATCCTCCTTGTCCTACTTTATCTTTGAATGAGTTGGTCAGTTTCTTCACTTCTGAATAAGAATATCGTTTTGGGGCCATTGATCCAAAATTTCTTATGATTTCCTCTGCAGTGTAATGATCATTCGTTGCATCTCTTTTCCACCAAATCATTGAATTATTTGATAAGTACGTACTTATCAAATAATCACAAAAGAAAATCACGAAAGAGAGAATTACAATCCCTATCAAACCTGCAGCTGGGAAGTCACAACGCAAAGAGTGGTTTAAGTCAGTATTTTAGCATGTAGGGCATCATACATCATTAATTGTCAGATGGAAAAAGAAAGAAATGACTATATCATTTAAATGATATTAATCTTCATACTGATGATCAAGATAAGCCACCACTCAAGTCTCTTGGATGATCCTGCATGCAACAAGGACACGCAGAAATTTAGATTGCTTTATAGGAGAGCGATGTTTAAACTACAATTAAGAGGTGAGATGGAAACAAAGTGGAATATGGAAACAAAAAGAAAATGTAAAATCCTCAAGGATGGTGTACATGCATGCATGTGATGTTGTGGGTGGAGTCTGGACGGTGGAATGCCTTTACTGTAAATAACACAGACAACTATTACAGAGCACTCCCAAGGGCAAGCTGGCTCAAGAACAGCATGGGTTTGAAACATGAGCTTAGACTTGGAGACGAATCAAAATCTATCGCTTTAGTTTTTGCAGATGAGAGATAAGAGATATGAGATGAGATAAATTAATATAAAAATTAAATAAAATATAATTTTTCTAATATAATTTTTATTTTAGAATTTGAAATTATATAATTTTTTTTTAAAAAAATTATAATAATTTGATAAGATAAAATGAGATAAAATAATTTTGAAGAAAACAAGATAAAGAGTCACAGTTTGGTACCAATATTGAGTGAATCGGATATTGAGTGAATCGTTCTGGCTATCATGCAATCTAGAAATCTTGTTAAAAAAAAGAAAAAAAGGAAAAGGCTCAGACGTATTGCCAGCAAAAGGAGCCGAAGAAATTCTAAGTTGAGAGATGAAGGTGTGACTCAGATTCAATTAATAATTGATTGATAAAATATAAAATGTGTTGCTTTAATTGGGTGAAGCAAAAAATTAGGAGATACATATATGAGTATTTTGTATCAAAGCAATTTATGATTATACACAAACTACAATTTCCATATGATTACAACTATAAGGATATTTGAGATCAACAAAAAAACTGAGGACATTTGAGATCATACGCACCATGAAATGCAATAATCTTATGTAAAGATTTTGATCATTCATACTATCTTAATATTGTTGAAGCGACTAGTACTCAATGAAAGCTAGATACGCACTATTCCAAGGCATTAAAAATATGTGGAATTTATTGCACAAATGGAGTTGGAGTTTTGAATTATTCAACCCTAGTATTTGTCGTGGGACCAAAGCAGGAAAAGGACTATTTGGTAAATTAATTGGAATGGGAGAAACTTTAGCAATTACTAGTACTAGTACTCCAGCTTTGACCAGAATTATAAATGCTTATCCTCAATGAAAGTATTTTTGCAATATTCCAAGGCATTAAAAATATGTGGAAATTAATGCACAAATGGAGTTGGAGTTTTGAATTATTCAACCCTAGTATTTGTCGTCGGACCAAAGCAGGAAAATGACTATTTGGTAAATTAATTGGAATGGGAGAAACTTTAGCAATTTCTAGTACCAGTACTCCAGCTTTGACCAGAATTATAAATGCTTATCCTCAAACGTACGTAAGTTATAAGTTAGAACGCTAGCACTGATGCATACACGTATTAATTATGGGATTGTGAAAGTACTAATTAATGCCTCCCAAATTGACCAAAATATTTGGATCGAGAAAGGGAAATGTAGCTACCGATCTAAATATTATAATTAGTAGAATAATGATAGACTTATTATTTTTTTATAACTCATTTTATTTATAAAAAAAATTCTTTTATTTATTAGTTAAGAAAATGATTATCAGTAAAGTTGTATATTTTTTATATTTTTTCTTGACAATTAAGAATGTTAAAAAAATATTTAAGAAAAAGTAATAAAAAAAGTCTTAAATATACTAAGAGTAGTAATAGGATAAAAAGAGGATCATTATCTGGATAGTGATATGTTTACTACTCATTTACTACTTATGGTGCATTTGAATTTTTTTTTTTTTTTTATCATTTTCTTTGAAGTATTTTTTTAACCAAAAATTTAAAAAAATATAATTTTTATAATAATCACTTTCTTAATCATTAGAATAATGATAAGAGTTATTATGTCCTCTTGCTACCTATTTACTATTTAAAGTGTATTTGAAGTTTTTTTATCGTTTCCTTTTAAATATTTTGTTAACATTCTTAATCATTAAAAAAAATTAAAAATATATATAATTTTGCTAAAAGTCATTTTTCTAACAATTAAGTGAAATCAGAAATTTTAAAAAAAAAATTAAATAATTAAAAAAAAATTTAAAATGTAAACGAGTAGTATGATAGTACGTACTCATATCATTATTGATATTAAAAATGAAATAAATAAACCAGTGATGTGGATACTTACCACACGTTGATGTAAAAGAGCCAGTTTTACAGTGGCAAGCGAAAGCATTGGTGGTGGCGTTGAACCCACACATCCCACCGGACCCTTCGCATCCATCGCACATGGTATTATTTGCATCCCAATACAACGTGAACCCACCATTAATAGCTGCCTTCACTGCATCTTCACTAGTTGAAGTGTTTGCTTCAATTTCTGCAGGAACTTTAACGTTCTTCTTGCAGAACCCCAACAAGCTATTAATCGTGCTTCCAGACGAGGAGCTCGAATAGTAATTGGTAAAGCCGTCAGAGTCGCCGTCGCAAGTAAACGAAAAAGTACCATCTGATGTCTGAACTGAACCAAGAGAAGCAGAAGGGCACTGGTAGTAGAGCGTCAGGTTGGTCGTATCAGATGAACTATGATAAAAAAGGGGACTGCTATCTACGGTTGTATTAGCGTAAGTAGAAGGACAAATAGTGTCCCAGTAATCCACTCTAGCAACCGTGAGATTCCGATAAGGGGTATCGATTTCAAGGACTCGGTAAGACATGTCTCTGACATTGAGCAGGGGGACATCGGTGCTGCAGTTCAACTCAAAACCCGGGTACCCACAATATTCCGGCCGATTTGATCCCCAGAAAGGATAACCGAGGCCCGAAATACCCGCACATGTAAAGGTTTCGCTGCAGTTAAGGTACCCGTCATCAACAACAGCGTGCACAGATGGTACTGGAAATTGGACTAAGGACGTTATTGCTATTACGATGAAGAAGAAAGTGGCCGGAGCTGGCCGGAAGAGATGATGATGGGTATGCATTTTGAGAGAGAGAGAGAGAGAAGATGGAGAGAGATTGGAAGCAAGCGTACAGAAAAGGAATTAAAGAAATGCTTCCCATCTGCAGGCGTCATAAGGAAACTGGTGGCCTTCGAAATAGATTCGTGGAATCGTGGGGTGGTTGAAATTTTCAAAAGAGATGCTTCGGTTGAAACGCGTTCCACTTAAGGTCAAGCTTCACAGCCACATCAATATCATTAGTCGATAATGATAATATTAGAGCAGCAGTACACTTAAGGTCAAGCTTCACAGCCACATCAATATCATTAGTCGATAATGATAATATTAGAGCAGCAGTATTCGGCTCATCAAAAAAAAAAAAAAAAAAAATGATAAAAAAAAATACAAATTTAATTGAAAACCAACAACAAAATAATTTTATATTGGACTTATCAAAAATACTTTATCATATTTAATAGAAAATGAGGAAAAAAAAAAAAAAAGATGAGAATAAGATGTCCGAGTGCCACTAACCTACTCAGAAAGTGCATCATATATAGGCACCGCATGACCACCATAAGACGTCGGAGCACCACTAACCTACTCAGAAAGTGCCGACTTGCCAACACTGAAGAACCCAAGCCGTTCAGGTGAACCTATGTTGCCGGAATCTTTCCTCCTCCATCTCTATTACTTTCGTTTCCAACCTCTCTAAACTCTCCTCCTTTTTTCGTTGCACCAACTTGCTCAGGGAAGCCCATTAGCGCCGTCAAGATTTTCTACCACCAAGGCCTCCATTGCGCTTAGCCTTTCCCTCTCAATAAGCTTTACCGCCATCACTGTCTCTTTAGACTTTCGTGTGTGACTCTGGAAGTTTAAGTAGTCTTTACAGATTAATCTAAGTTTAAGTTAAATTACTTTGCTACTCTTAAAATTACATGATATCTTTGGCCGCACGTTGTTTGGATTCTTGACTAGTGTTTTTAAGTAGGCTTTATTTTTTTTGTTTGACTATTCAAAATAATATCGTTACTTTTGTTTAGCCCATGAATTCTATTTTTGATGAACGATATTTTTCCTACAATGATGAAATAAAGAATTTAAGTTATATCAGTTATTATTGATTTAACAACTCTATTTTAATATTAACTAGTAAGTGTTTAATCTTTATTTTGAACGTTGTTACGTTCAATACTTATCGTATGAAGAGATACTGTTTATTATAATAGATTTTGATATATTATGCTATTGAAGTTTTAATTTTAAAGAAATAAATATGTTAAGAATGTTCAAATAGTGTCAGTATTCATTATATTTTTTAAAAAAAAACTGAATAAGTATCTTAATAATCTATTTTATGAATTAAAGTTTTTACGACTTGTTGAATTTTTAAAGTGAAATATGTTATTAGTATTTATTAGTTTTGTAATATTAGTATTATTAAGTTTACCATACGAACTAAATATTTCAGCTACATTCAGATAATAATGCATTGGTTCTAGAATATTATTCTTGAAAGACTATTTGACCTTTTAATAATATTATATTCAAAATAAAATATTTATTAGTTTTCTTGATAAGTATTATTATTCGACATGCATTTAATTTGTAAATAAGTACGACATGTTTTTCCAGAACGTTAGTGCGATCCATACTTCATATAGGTAACGTTGAGTTATGAAGGAGAATTTAGGATATAGCGCTACATAAGAATTTAATCACAAAATTAGGATTTTCACATTTAACTTATATTATTAGTAGAGCTAGTTCTTTGATAGCCCTTTTCATATACACCTCATGTCATGCAAACATGTCATTTAGCATCATGTCTAGATTTTGTGAGCATAGTTATTTATATCAGTATATATGATATGTATCTCATGTTACACAGGTCAAAAAATTTAAGTTAAGTTCAAGAATAAAATTAGATCAGATCAGAAACTAATTAATCAGTTAGTCAATTCATCAGTTCAGTAAATCAGTTAATTCATATGGTCATTTAGATGCATAGTACTAATGCATATTAGATCAGGATGGATGTGCAAGTCACAGACCAAAACGTGGTCCACCATAGTACGCTAGAGTACCATCAGCGGCTCATCTTACTGCAGCGGGATATGGAGCCAGTGCACAACCTTTCACATAGGATTAAGTGTGTTGGCCAATTAGTTTAGTTAAATCATTTCAGTTAAATCAGTCAGAGCAGTCAGTTATTTCAAATCAATCATGTTAATTCAGACCAGTTAGTTTAAGCCAGTTAGTTAGTTAATATAGATAGGTCAATCATGCATAGCATAAGCATTAGCATGAACATTTCAAATCTCAGCATGAAAATTTTATAAAAAAATTTCTCATAGTATTATCTTACGTCGTGATGGATTTTTTACTATGTCATCGACTCATTTTAGTTTATTTTTTGTTTTTAAAACCACACAGGTAAGAAAGATGACCAGTATGAGCAGGCAGGCCAGAAATAGATTAAACAGTTATTTGAATTTTCAGTATTTCTAAAAGGAGGTATCTTTATGATACAAGTTTACTTTCAGTTATTTCAGTAAATGTGTTTACTTTTGAAAGACATTTTATTATAATTTCGTTTCTTTGGAATAAATGTTATTTATTTTATTATTAAACCAAGAATTGTGCTGGATTAAAAGTTTTAGAAAATCATATGACACTCCTTAGCCTACGAGAAGGGGGTGTTACAAGAATCATCCACAAGACTAATAAATAAGAACCACAAGACACATTAAATAAGCAACCAAGCATGCTGCACTGCATCTAGACCTTCTCTTTTGGACTATGTGACAAATTCCTACCATAGTTAGCTTCACCAAAATGGTTACATTTTTGCATCAATGCTCTATATTACAAAATATAGCAACACACACAACCAAACAACTCCATCATATACACGATTAGAATCTAAACAGCACATCAAATGAGGATTTGCACTATGAAGGGACAAGGAACAATTTCTGGAACACAAGCTCTCAACTAAATAAATGGTTTGTTAATCTCAAGATAACAACCAAAGCAAATCAAGTCTAAGTTAGGGTTTATACCTGATTTTTAGCTCCTTCTCAAAGTATAAAATGGAGGACCAATTAATGCCATGGGCGTGCGAAGGAAGGAATACAAGAAATTGTTACTGTAATACCCAAAACGAAACATCAATATGTAGCCTTACTTGATAAAAATCGAAATCCATGTTGAAACCAGATAAGAAAGTGAACCAAAATGGTCTTACCTTCAAGATTTCTCTCTTGAGAAGATGAAAACGAGGTCTTGAACTGAAGCTTGGTCTCCACAACGAGGTCTTGAAAACGAGAGTTGGGAAGGTCGATTCTCTCGCACAACTCTATTCGCAGGAGAAGAAAAATACCAGAGAGAAAGATAAGACGTGGGAGAAAGAAATAAGAATGGAAGGGACTCTATTCGCTACGCACCGTTTTTAATTTATTTCGAGTGTTTTCGTTCTGAAACAGGGGCTTCCCTGTAGTTGACCTCTTATTGTAATCACATTTAGCCTCGTCCAAATGGAAATTGGAATTTTCTTTATTATTATTATTATTATTATATTTCCATCCAGAGAGTAATTAAGTTATGGAAAATGCTATTTGTCCTTACTAAAAATCCTATTAGGGATTTTGATTTACATTTTTTTTTTTTTAGTTTTCTTTTACATGATTTTAAGTAAGTATTTTTAAATAATGTTGTAATTTTTTTTACATTTTTAAAAAATATTTTAAGATGTTAACAAAATTATTTAAAAAATCATTTTTTAACATCTTAAAATATTTTTAAAAAATACAAAAAAATTACAATATTATTTAAAAGAGAAAATCTACACAACCTCTTAACCTCTTATACACCACACATTTTTTTATTTTTTTTTATTTTTTTGTTTTATCAAATATTTGATAAAACAAAAATGAATGAAAAATGAAAAATTTTAATTAGTTGAAGAAGAATAAACTCAACAAAAAGTTTAAAAACATGTATAAGAATTAAAAAAAATATGGTGTGTAGGAAGTTGGGAGGTTGTATAGCATGGATTTTGTTTTAAAAAAACTTAATTAAAAACTATGTAAAAAAACTAAAAAAATAAAATGCAAATCAAGATCTCAAATAGGAATGAATAGCATTGGCCTTAAGTTATTAATAGTTGCAACGACTTTTTTGTTTACATGATTTTTTAACATCTTAAAATTTTTATAAAAATATAAAAAAAAAAATCAGAAAATTATTTAAAAACACTTATTTGTAAATTATGCAAAACAACTAAAAAAATAAAATAAAATGCAAATTGAGATCTCAAATAGGAATGAATAGCATTGGCCTTACGTTATTAATAGTTTCAACGACTTTTTTGTTTATAAAATTTTTTAACATTTTAGAATATTTTTTAAGAATATAAAAAAATCATAATATTATCTAAAAATATTTATTTAGAAATTATTTAAAAATACTATAAAATAAAACAAAATGCAATCGAGATCTCAAGTAGGAATGAATAACATTGACCTTAAGTTATTAATAGCTACGACGACTTTTTTTTAATGGATTTTTTTAACATTTTAAAATATTTTTTAAAAGTATAAAACAACTATAACATTATTTTAAAATATTTATTTAAAAATTATGTAAAAAAACTAAAAAAATAAAATACAAATCGAGATCTCACATAGGAATGAATAGCATTAGCTTTAAGTTATTAATAGCTAAACGACTTTTTACTTTATATAATTTTTAACATCTTAAAGAATTTTTTAAAAGTATAAAAAAAATATAATTTCATTTAAAAATTATGTAAAAAAATAAAATACAAAACTAAATCTCAAATAAATATGAATAGCATTAATAACTGCAACGACTTTTGATGACCTCTCACTCCTGACAGCCCAACATATTTCAAAACGACTTTTGATTTCATACGATTACTAATCGTATGTGTTGTTGGGGAGGGGGGGGGAGAGTAAGGGGGCAAAAGTACATGTAGACCCAGCCTTTGAGGCATTGACAGGCATGAAGTGACAAGAGAAGAAAGGCATAGGAATTGAGAGATAATAAATGTGAAATGTGAATACAGAGGATAGGTGATAAGAATGAAAAGCATGGGCATTAGGAAAGGAACGATAAAAGAGAAGAGAAAGAAAGCAAATCGGCTTACACACGTAAGCCTAAACTTATCCCATCACAGCAGACTAATGCATGCCATCAAATAGCTCTATAAAAAGCAACAATCAAATGACAAACAGCTGGGTCTTCTCTCCCACCCATCGTCTTCTTCAGTCTCCTTCTTCTTAGAGGCATTTGCGGGCTTTGACTAGAGGAATTTCCTCCATAGGTGTGTATATGTTTCATTGTCAAGTGAGCTATAAGAGGCTGTAAAATATTCATTATATTGGATTCTCCTCCCCAAACGTCCGTAGACATAGGCCTTATGCCGAACCACATAAATCCTGTGTATATTTCTATTTATTTTATCTGCTATCAACGTATGCGCCAGCTGCACCAAAATCTCGCCGGGGGCCCCAAACGACTCCGAACGAAGTCCAAATTACACTACCTCTACTCTCTTACAACTGGGTCGTTTGGACATTGTCGAGCAACCCAGATCGCAAAACACAACATCAACAGCAGCGTCGTCTATGGGATTGCATAACGTGTACTCCATATACCGGTCGTGACGCGATCCCAAACTACCCTTTCTAAGCCGAAAGTGGGAGAAGAAGGCTTTTTCATCACATTGAAAATCGTTAGACATGCAAATAACACCTCCTCGCACCTTTCAGATAAGTATTCTCGGTCATTGTTCATTTTTGTAAAGTTAGGCAAAGGCGAGAAGGATCTAGCCTATAAGAGACTTGCCACGCTCGTCTCTTTCCTACACGAAGGTAGTTTTGTCACTTATTCACTCGAGCGTTGCACTTAGGTACACAAGGTTGCCACCGTATAGAGGGTACTCAAGACGGCATTGTATACTTAAAATGCATAGTGCCTGCCCACTTCCCATGCATGCACAGTTATTGTGCATGTATGCAAAGCTATTGTGCACGTTCATGGTAGCTACATCACCACTCGGGGACAGCACTGTGCACTTAAAATGCACAGTGCCCGCCCACGCCCCATGCATGCACGATAAGTGCATGCATGAGAGGTCACTGTGCACGTGCACAATACCCCCACGGTGTTGTGGGTTAGGTTGAATCCCACAGTACTACCTTGACTGTTGGCAGTTTCTATCTACAGCAAGCCAAGGGCCGATTGGTCAACACTTCGGGAAGGTCTTGGCCCCTCTCACATCCTCCCACACGACAATAGTGTGCAGCCCAGCCATTCATTTGCACGCCTGGGTCGCCTGCTACCATTGGGAGGGTCGCCGAAGATTTCTACCGGCCCTATGCCAACTGCCAACCTCCCCATCTGGTAGGCAGCGATAACCCACCATTTTCACCTTGCGTGCCTTGGCTGAAGCTTTTTGGGAAGGCCACATGATCACTCGAGAGGAGGGAAGGTCGGGGGAGGCTATCGGGTGTACTGCTGGCGGTTTTTGTTGGTAGCAATCACTCCCTAGCACGGAACTAGTTTTTGAGCTCCTCACCGCAACATGCACGAACTCCCCCGCCATGAAGGGATGATCGGGACTCGACACAACTCATGCCAAACATAGGCTAGGAACCACCCTCACACTCGGACACCTAGGCACTTAAGAACTCGCCTCACCTACTCGAGAACCTCACAGACTAACCCAGCATCTCAAGGCATGACCCACTCGAGCTCAAATGCTCTGAACAACATCCCATGCCACTCGAGAAACACCTTCGCCATGCACACACAGGAATGCTTCTCGGGAACACGGGCCTCAAACCCCACTTGGGAAACCCACACTCAGGACATCCATAATCAGGATTCACCTCCCACGCTCAAGATTCACCTCTCAAGATAAACCACCTGCTCAGGAGGAATGAGCTCGCCACCTTCACCACATGGGACTCCACAGTCACGGCCTCCCCACATATTGGAGAGCTTTTCACTAGTCAGAAATACATGGACCAAATAACGCCTCACTTAGCACAAACTCCCTGAGCTTGAGACTTGCTCTCAGGGATCAAGCAGCTCAGGACCCATAGTTGGAAACTCCACACACGGACATACCACTCGGAAAGCACACAGCCTAAAGCTTGCTTGCCAAGTCCCTCCCGTTTAGGACTTGTCTATTAAGCCCTTCTCCGTGAGAGGGAGGGCCGCCTGGGTTTTAATCATCTCCACACGAGGGTACTGCCACTCGGTAACTCCCCCCCCCCCCTCCCAAGCCACTCACCAAGCTCCTAGTTTTTGTTGTTTCAACAGGTTGCTCGCCACCTCGGACCGTAGGAACTCAAAACTTGCCAACACAACGGACTCAGTTTTGACAAATCTTATGCTCCAACTATGCATACAAAGACTTGGACTCAGCATACGCAGGCTCGAATACAACAACCAAAAGTCTACAGAAATCAACTACGGTGACTTAGGATCTTCGGTTGGTATCACCCACAACATGTGAATTCATTTTTCTACTAACGAAATTATTTTCTGCAGTGTGAAGCGACAACACATCTCCAACACATCTCTCGTGATGAAATAAGATTCGCGCTCTTATCATACGCGGTCGAGCCTATTTGCTCGCTAGTGGCCGATTGCGAATCCGATTTGCCTGCCAGTGGCCGCTTGCAAATCACAAGGTCGAGTCCCGGGTTTAGGCCTGCTCTTAAACTCTCGCGCGCAGATTCTCCCGCCACTGACTGCTTGTGAATCGCACCATCTCCCACGATGGAACGAGCTTTGCCCTCTCGTCATACATGGTCGAGCCTATTTGCCCGCCATTGGCCTCTTGCGAATTCGATTCAGCCGCCAGTGGCCACTTGTGAATTGCAAGGCCGAGTCCTGGGTCCAGACCGGCTCTTAAACTCTTGCGCGCCGATTCTCCTGCCAGTGGCCGCTTGCGAATCTGATTCGCCCGCCACTAGCCGCTTGTTAATCTCGCCATTGCTTGCGACGAAACGAGCTCCACACTCTCGTCATACGCGGATCGCCAACACATCTATCGCAGTTGAGGACCTCGGTTTGACCTTCTCATAGTGTGTGAATTTATTCTTACTAAAAAAGTTATTTTTTGCAACATGGGATATCGGCACAGGTGTCAACTCCCGTGGGGTGACGACCGAGCACCAGCCTCGCACCTTAACTCACTTAGGCAATGTCAACTCCCGCTGAGTCTCAGGCGATACTACTCCCACTAGGGTCTCACGCGATGTCAACTCCCACGGGGTGACCCACTCACTCACGCGATGTCAACTCCCACTGAGTCATGGGCGATGCTACTCCCGCTTTGTCTCACAATGTTAAAGGTAGGTGCCATCCCCCAGGCCTCAGCAATTCCCCACGTTGAAGAGCAAAACAAAGACGCCAAACCACCACTGGCGGTCGAGCCCATCTCCCGCCTCATTTGAGCTTCATACTCTCTCGTATGCAGTCGAGTCTATCTTTTGCCTTGATCTCTACGCTCTCACGTTGGCAGTCGAGCCCATCTCCCGCCTCGTTTGAGCTACATGATCCCTCGTACGCGGTCGAGTCTATCTCCTGCCTCGCTTGAGCTCCACGCTCTCATGTTAGTGGTCAAGTTCATCTCCCGCCACCTTTAAGCTCCATGCTCTCACGTTCACAGTCAAGTCTCGCCACCTTTGAGCTTCACGCTCCCACGTTTGCAATCGAGCCTATCTCCCGCCATCTTAGAGCTTCATACTCCTCCTATTCGCGATTGAGCCCATCTCCTACCTTAACCAAACCTCGTGCTTTGCACTCTACGCAATCAGAAATTTTGGAATATCAGCACATTATGGCATTCTCCTGGTAATTATTTATTTATTGAATGTTCTTATTTCTTTCTTACCTTGGGCTCAGAAGTGGAAATCACTGCCTTTTTAGAATTCCGACCAAAGTATCTTTGTTGAGAATTCGCGGAATACTATGAAGAAGAAAAAGTGAGGAGGGGAGAAGTACATGTGGGGCCCAACCATTAAGGCATTGTTAAGCATGAAGTAAGAGGAGAAAGGCACAGGAATTGAGAGATAATGAATGTGTGTAAAGAGAATGGGTGATAAGAAGGAGAAGCATGGCCATCAGGAAAGAAATAGAGAAAGGGAAGAGAAATAAATAAATCGACTGACACACGCAAACTCAAACTTATCCTATCACAGCAGACCAATGCACGTCACCAAATAGCCATATAAAAGGCAGCAACTAGATGACAAACGGCTAGGTCTTCTCTTCAACCCATCGTCTTCTTCTTCTCAAAGGCATTTGAGGCCTTTGACTAGAGGAATTTTTCTTCATAAATGTGTATATATTTCCTTGTACAATAAGTTATGAAAGGCTATAAAATATTCATTATAATGGATTCTCCTTCACAAATGTCAGTGAACGTAAGTCATATGCTGAACCACGTAAATCTTGTGTATATTTCTATTTATTTTATTTACTATCAATGTATGCACCACCTGCACCGGATCTTACTGGGGGCCCAAATGATTTCGAACGAAACCCAAATCGCAATACCTCTACTCTCTTACAACCAGGTCGTTTAGATATTGCTAAGTAGTCCAAGCCGCAAAACCCGATATCAATAATATAAATTAAAATTTTATTTGTCTATAAATAGAAAACGCCACTGGTGAACACATAATATTTAGCATGAACAAGTTACATCGGCAGATAAGCCGATATTAAATATGGAAACTAATAACTGAGCAGGCATGGAGTGCTTAGCCTTAAGCATTCTCGACTGTAAAGTATAAATGAAAATACTAATTGTCCCTATTTGAGATTCTTATTTGGGATCCCATATTTTATTTTTATTTTTAGTTTTTATTTTCTTTGCATGATTTTTTAATATCTTAAAAAGTAAAAAAATCACAACAGTATTTAAAAACATTTACATAAAAATCATGTAAAAAAACTTGAAATATAAATAAAATGCAAATTGAGATCCCAAATAAGGATGAATAGCATTACCTAAGTTAAAACACCACGCTGCTGTATCGCGTACGGTTGAAGACACCAACCAGAAATTATGAAAATAACTAATACGCTTCTTTGCGATAAAATAAACTATGAGATTCCCACAAATATCTGCGATTAGTGCCAAATATTGTCTCGATAATTCTTTTCTGTTGTTTTCTTCTCTTTTATGAGAACAGTTCAGAAACTTCAACAAATTAAAAGCTTATAGAGACAATCCGGAGAACTAACTGCAACTCGTAATAAAACAAGGACTCAGGCACAAAAATCACCAAACAACATCCATATTGTGCTCCAGTGTAACAAAAGAAAAGAGAGTACAAACTTCTAGTGATGACATGTAAACCGTCCTCTTTTGTAAAGGAGTTTTCTCTCATCAAACCTCAACGGTTTGCCTTGGCAACTCTCTCAATCTCATCCTTCTTCTTGATGGCATAACTGATAACATCAGTGGAGATACCATTAGAGATCACAACAAAATAAATATGGCACAGAACGTCATAGAAGCAACAAAATCAAACTTATTCTGTTGACACTACAAACTAAAATTTCAAGCAGAATGTTACTCGATGCATGGGTGAAGTGCAGAAAATTGAGGCTGCAGTTACCTGTTTGATGAACCCTTTGCAGCATTAATAAGCTCATCAGCCAAACATTCTGCTATAGTTTTGATGTTCCTAAAAGCAGATTCCCTTGCTCCAGTTGTAATCAGATAAATAGCTTGATTAACGCGTCGCAGTGGAGAAATATCCACAGCCTGACGCCTGACAACTCCAGCTGAGCCAATACGTGTAGCATCTTCCCTTGGCCCACTGTCGTAGCAATAGGAAAGAGTAAATACAAATATGATTCAACCATAAAAGGGTTACACTTGAGGGACCCATACAAACTCATACTTTCTCATTTGTATACCTGTTGACCACAGCATCAACTATAACTTGAATGGGATTTAGGTCTGTCAACAAGTGAATGATTTCCATTGCATGCTTTATAATCCTCACGGCCATCAACTTTTTCCCATTATTCCGCCCATGCATCATCAGAGAGTTTGTAAGCCTCTCCACAATTGGGCACTGAGCCTTACGAAAACGCTTGACCGAGTACCTTCCAGCTGTATGTGGGACAAAGGTTGCATGCTTGGCTGGAACAACACCTACATAATCACTCAAGGATATGTCGCTAACCTACAGAGCATATTACAACAGGCCATCAAAATTAGGCAATATGATTCAGATGAGAAATTTTCATTACAGATGACGTCAATATTTTGCAATAAGCTGTCCATGTGACTGATGCAACAACAAATTTGTTAACTTATCTGTAACAAAATTTGATGCAACAACATCCAATTTTTTTAGAAGAAAAATTTATTGAACCACATAATTAAGCAAGGCCCAAGTACACAAAAAGTATACAGAAGATGAACCTAATTACAAGCTAAGCGCTGAGAAAAACAGAAACAACATCCAAATTGACAGGCAATCTAGATAAAATTGAAACTTCAAAACCCTTGGGAGGAAAATACCCTTCTTTTTTTCCTTCTTTTGTCTGGCAAATACTTCAATGAGAAGAGAAGAACATGGGTTTTAAATATGTCATGCTTCAGGCAGAGTGGATAAGTATGGCCCTAATGGTATCACGATACATATCCATCTGCCAAATTTCAATCATAACAGTTCTCCTGAGGCTTCATCATGAATTACAAAAGAATAATTTTCATAATGGAAACAAATGGTACAAGGAAAGATTTATCAAGTATGACTCCTTAATCCATATAAAAAAAGAAAAAGAAAAAGAATGACTCCTTAATCAACGATCCTAAACTCTTTAGGGAGCTGATGACGAAGAGAGAAAAGGTACTCTCTTATTAGTAGTCAGTTCTATTGAAAAGTGCAAAAGGCGCAACCAAGGGACACATGATGTATGGAAGAGACAAGAAATCAGCTATGCTTATAATACAAAACAGATATAAGAAGCTGAAAAGTTCAAGACATAGAAGTCTCAACACCCATATACCTTGGTAGATTTGGTCAAAAACTAGAAAAAAAAACAGAGAAAAAGCAGTCTCTCTTAAGTGGAATATATTATATTGAATCACAGGACTGCATTGGTTATAAGTAGTCTCCAAACACAACAGATTGAAACATCACTCCTAACATATTCATTGATGAACCTTTTGAAACTGCAGAGGCATTAGATTTCACCAACTAAACTCACTTCCCAATTGTCAATGGAAGTTTTTTGCAATTACAAGTCTAATTTGCCTTACATTGCCCTCTGTTTTGGACTTATTTCGAACAGAATAAAAAAAATGTAACACGTAGTTCATACAACAGATATATATATATATATATATATATATATATAAGACATGGACCACATATACAGACAACAACGGAAGGGGAGATTTTTTACAATAGTGTAAGAATTGAGGTTTGAAGTTTTTTCATATTCCAGTTGCCTCTGAGCAACCAAAGTAGGCACAAAATTAATAGATAGGGAAAGCAAAATCTATTAAAAAAAAAAGAGTGGCAGACTAATCTGGGAATGTAAGAAGGGTATTATTAAAAAATAATCAACATTAAAACCAAATGGAACGAGCAGTCATTACTCATTACTAAAGAGACATTCCAGTTTTCATATTTAGTCATTCGAAGGCCTCTTTTATTATTATTAGTTTTAATAGAAGAAAAAAATAATCGATTCTCTACCCTATCTGTGTTGTGTATTGGTTATTCCTACAAAATACCGGACGAAATATAAAAAACTGATCGTAGAAGAGATATAATGAACTTTTTTGATTATTTCTTTCCAGAGAACTGTTTTATTTGACTGGTGGGGGGCAACAAATAAAACAATTTTATTATAACAAATAGAATTTATTCTAAATAATAAATAGAAAAATAGAAAAAAATCTAAATAATACTAAATAAAATAAGAAATAAACAGAGTGCTGTAATTCGAAACGCCTTGTGATCTTCAACCAATTATGTGCTTCAATATAATTACCTGGAGCAAGCGCTATAGCTTGTTTCATACCATACAGACAACAACAGAAGTGCAGATTTTTTTAAATAGTGTAAGAATTGAGGTTTGAAGTTTTTTCATATTCCAGTTGCTTCTGAGCAACCAAAGCAGGCACAAAATTAATAAATAGGGAAAGCAGAATCTATTAAAAAAAATAGACTGGCAGACTAATCTGGGAATGTAAGAAGGGTATTATTAAAAAATAATCAACATTAAAACCAAAACTATAAAGGAAGAAGGGAAAAACCTGAACGTCCTCAAAGGTCCAGCGATTGAAGAGCTTGACTTCGTTGGAAAGCAGAGTTGGATCCTGAGGAGTAGCCACCGCAGTTTCCATTCTTGTGCCTTCAAGTTCAATGCATGTTAAAGACTCAAAATACAGCCTAAAATTCAGAAAGAGCTTCGTAGATATATCTCACACAAGCAAAAATAAGATAGAAAAACCGATCCTCACCTTTCTGTGCGAGAGAGACAGATTAACAGTTTCACAGCAGCAGCCGGCAGGGAATGGGAAAGAGATTGCAGAATGCGGAAGCAATGAGAAGAAACCCTAAAGTGTTTTTTCGGCTAAAACCCACGCCTAACAAAGATCGACTGCCGGGGTCCTGCTCAGCCCGGCCCAAGAAGAATAATAATTTCGTTTTCTAATATTTCTCCAAAAATTTCAATTACGGCATGTTTAAATACTTAAGAGGGTTTAAAATTTGTTAATAATAGTGAAATATTTTTTTTTTAGATTTTAAAAAATAAAAAATAAAAAATAAATAAAATTATTATATTAACAAAATCTAATTAAATATTATTTTTCAGTTAACTAAATATTATTTTTGTTTTAAAATTTGTAAAAGTTGTATCAATTTTTATGTTTGAATAATATTTAAATAATGATTAAATGAATAAGTTAAAATTTTTAAAAAATTAAAAGTTATTTTATATTTGATTAATGTTTATCAATAAAATTATGATAAAATTTGAGAATCCTTGTAAAACCCAACAATGCCTTTAATCTGTTACAAACATAAGATGCCCTCTAATTGGATGAATTATTTGGTAGTCTCAATAGAAAAATACTATATTGAAGCCGGTTGAGAGTCTAACTCTACACGCTGTGACATGGCAAATCGGATCCCATTTGCCATGTCACGATTTTGCTATTGTAGCAGGCTAAGGTTCGAGGCGATAGAACTAATGTTTTGAATATCGTACCGATGAACGTATCGGTCAAGGCACTGGAACAAAATATTTTTGTATTGGTACTGTTTCGGAATAGTCTATACATAAAAAAAATTATATTCTATAAATACATATATAAATTATATTTCAAAATAATAGTCAATATATGAATAAATTATATATATAATATATATATATATAATCTAATTTAAATTAAGATAAAAAAAAAAAAAAGCAAAAACTGAAAAAAAAAATTGAAATCTCGAAATTCGATACAGGCCAGTACACATGATCGATACGGCCGAAATACCGGTCGATACAGCCAAAATCTGGACCAGTACGAAACAGACTCAATTTTTGTATCGGTCACTACTCCGGTACGGTACGTATTGGCCGTACAGTCGATACGGTACGAAATTTAAAACTATGGATAGAACCCCCTTCCCCTCTTTGAGTCCTACTATTCCTGCTAGAGAAAGAGTCCCAGCCCCCATTTCTCCTTCACGTCTTCGAGTATTTGAGCCAGAGAAAACCACCCACCATCCGAGTTCTTCTCTGTCGTGTCTTAATGCTAGAGAAACCCCCCCCCCAAAACTGCGTCTTCGAGCCATAGAAACCTCCCCATTGCATCTTCTCCTTCACATCAGAGAGGTCAGAGAAACCCCTCACTGCGTCTTCAAGCTAGAGATTACCTCCCCCACCCCCAAGCGTCTTTGAACCAAAGATTAAAACCCCACCCCCTAGCATCTTCGAGCTGGTCGGCATTCTTCTCCCCTTCCTCTCAAAACCCTATATCTCCTTCTTCCCTCCCAAAACCTTCACCCCTGACATTCCTCGAGAAAAAGCCTAATTCTAAGAAACAATCCCGCATCTCTGAGAGGTATTCTCACAAACCCTACCCTAGATCTTTATTATTGCTCATATTTTTTTAATTTCTGTAGGTATGAGATTGATTTGCAGTGTTAGGGTTTAAGTATTCGGTTGTTGAGAATGGTTGCTGATTTGGTTTTCTTTGCACTATGCTTGGTTGCTGAGAATGAGATTTTAATATATGTAGACTTATAAAAAAAAATAATATATATATATGTAGAATATAGTTGATGTTTTTGCTATGAAAGTTGCTTGATAATAATAATAAATAAATGTTTATAAATATAATCATTTGGGCATTTTTATATTATCTTTTGTAATTAAAATGCTGGCCATGTGCCCCCTAATCTAGAATCACTCATATCAAAGAGCTTTTCTGAATTGCCAATGATAAAAAAATCTAAGCTTTTCTAAACATATATATCAAGTGAAACTACAATAGGCTAGTAGTCAGTGTTTTAAATTTTGTATCGAACCGGTCGGTACATGTCGTATCAGAATAATGGCCGATACAGAAATATGGTCTGTTTCGTATTGGTCCAAATATCAACTGGTATTTTGGCCATACCAGTCATACCTGTACCGGCCGTACCGGATTTCGAATTTTTTTTTTTTTTACTTTTTTTTATCCTAATTTAAACTAGACTAGTTACATATATATTTTTATATATAATTTATTCATTTATTGATTATTATTTTGAAATATAATTTATATATATATTTATATATATATTTTTTATGTATAAATTATTTCGAAACAGTATATGAAACGGTATCAATACCGGTACTGAAATATTTATTCTAATACATTTACCAGTACAGTATTCAAAACATTGCTAGTAGCCAAATTCATGTTAGCACTCTTATAAAGCAATTGGAATAAGTGGTTGCTCTATGCTTTAAGCTTGAGCTTCTTGATTGGAGTTTGATTCCTTTTTCCTCATTTCAAAGTGGCTTCTGGCTGTGAATCGGATCTGCTATATTCATTAATACAAATTTCTTATGATGGACCGCACTATTATTGGACCTTTCCGCAAGAGAAGATTATTAGAACATTTGCTTCAGATTTATGATGAATTAAATAGAGTCTAGATCACAAAGTACACTCCATTTCTACAACTTATGAAATAGGTTATGCAACCCGTGCCTAAAATTCTAGTTGTTGTGCATTGTAGAGTCAGCATGACTTGTCAAAATTAGACTAAAAAAAGAACACAAATAGAAGAAGTTTTTTTTCTTCATGGAATTATATATACTGGGACAAATAGATCGGACTTGTAGAAAATCATAAAAAAATGGGCATGGCCTTGGATATTCTCTAATTATTGTCTTATTCATGAGTTGGGATATTCATGATCCAAAGGTAAAGACAAATATTCGTGATCCAAATGTGCATTTATCCTTGCCTTACAATCAATTTTAATGGTTGGTCATGGATTCGAGTTATCACCATGGTAAGGATGGTACTTATTGTCTCGTGCACGCCCAATCATCAAATATCTAACACTTCCATCTGCCCCTTTCTTCGTCATCTGTGTTATGACACCAAATCCTTATTGCTTGGTATATTATTTGTGATAGGCTATAAGCTTATGATCAGTGGCAAACTCCATGCCAGAATTGGGTTCCTCCTCAACTTGATCACTATCAGATTTTTCTTCATTGGTCGCCTCGGACTCTGTCTTTACGTCTAATGATGTTTGTGAAAATGAACATGGTTGCTTTAGATAAGCATTTATATTTTATACATACACGAGATGTTTGAGGATCTGGTTGAAAATGATGTATATTCGATTATATTTCCACTTCCAGATGTGAATGGCGCATTCTCTAGAGTCTTCGATGTGAATGGCGCAATCTCAGATGCAAACGGCGAAGTCTCTGCAGTCTCAAATGTGAATGGCGCTAACTCCGGAGTCTCATATGCAAATTGCAAAGTCTCCACAGTCTCTGCATTACTTGCGATCTTTTCAAAGCTTCTCCCCAACTCTTTAGAAGAACTCGACGGAGGGCACGACATTGATGGCAACTGTAATCAAATACGGTGTTAGAACGAGCCAACAATACTTTTAAGAAAAGAAATAATGAACGTTGTTGGAAATGAATCTATCTAACTCATTTGTTGAACATGACCAGAATTCTCCATATTACTTGACGAATGGTAGATTAAGGTTGTTGGGAAAGGTGGCATTGGTGGAACGGGCCAAAAATTAGGCAAGATGTTAGAACGGGTAAACAATGCAGTTACGAAAAAAATAAAACCCTGGAAAGGAATTTGCCCAATGCGTTTGTTGAACACGACTACCATTTGTACTACTCGACAACGAAGAGATGAACGTTGTTGGAAAAGGTAGTGATGGAGGTTGTAATATGGTATGGTGTTAGAACGGGTCATAATGCATGTCCAAGAAAAAAATTACCAAGATTTTTTGGAAATTTACCTAAATCGTTTGTTGAACACGACTCAACTCCTCTGCATTACTCGAGGGAGGGTAGATGAACGTTGTTGGAAAATATAGCATTAGTAGGGGCTGCAATTAGGCATGGTATTAGAGTGAGTAAACAATGCACTCGTATGGGGAAAAAAATTTGGAAAGGAATATATCCAAATTGTTTGTTGAACATGGCTCGTGACCTTTGCACTACTCACCGAAGGGTAAATGAATGTTGTTGGGAAAGATGACATTAGTGACGGCCGCAATCAGACACAATATTAAAGTGAGTAAATAATGCATTCATATGGAAAAAAAACTTGAAAAGAATATACCTGAATTGTTTGTTGAACATGGCTCGTGACCTCCGCATTACTCGCCGGAGGGTAGATGAATGTTGTTAGAAAAAGTGGCATTGGTGGGGGCTGTAGTCAGGTACGATGTTAAAACGGGTAAACAATGTAGTTACAAAAAGAAACTTGAAAAGGAATATACTTGAATCATTTGTTTAACACAACTCAACCCCTCCGCATTACTCAATAGAAGGTGGATGAACGTTGTTGAAAAATGTGAGACTGAAGGTGAGACTGATGAAGGCTAAAATTAGGCAAGATGTCAGAACGGGCCACAATGCTCGTAGGAAAAAAGATTAAAAAGCTTCAAATAAATCTACATGGCTCCCCTATGCATATGCATATATATTTGGATATGCATTTGGATGCATCATAAATAGTGAGTAGAATGCATTTCTTGGATCATAATGTACCTACGATACATAAATAAAAATGAATGAACTAGTTGGGATCGAGACACATTCCTTTTATAATAATGAATATATCATACTTCAATCGGTGGAATTGGTGTAGAGGGCCTAGTTGGCCTTTTATCTTCCTCTTTGTCCATCACCTTCAAATCATCAAAATCTGTTGAAACTACAAGACTTATCAGGTTATTCGGTGTCAATATTTTGGAAGCACATACAAATCATGTGTTGTAGCATGAGGAGCTTGAGGGAGTGCGAATTTGCTGGAATGAAAAAGAAAATCTATGTTTATGATCTCTCACTTTATTTGCAATATACTTCATCTTGATAAACTAAGGTTAAACCCATTTCTGGACAAAACAATAAATATGTCTTCCCTACTTGCAAATTGGCAAATGCCATATGGGAATAAGACCCAAAGAATGGCACTACAATGTACAAAAAACGTTAAAATGGAAAACAAAAGGCAAAAGAAAGAACCAAAAAGGCACCACGGACAAAGTACTTCTCTTCTGTCATGGCTAGAGTCGAGGTGAATTTGAGTCTAGCAAGGAGAGATTTTGTGTCGGTTCAATATCTTAACAAAATCCATTTTGTGATTGGGTTTCTGACTAAGTTGGGGACTGGACGACTCTTCACATTTTTTGAAGAAAAAATACTAACTTTGATTCACTATTAATATTTACATATGTTTTTTTTAATACTTGCATATGTAAGTGCTTTTTGTTTTACTTCCAAGTTTGAAGCTCTTACATTTTTATGTAGTCATATTTCACAGATTCTACAGTTCTATGGCCTTGCTAATCAATTGAACAAATTAACAATCAAGAGGAAGAATATGCATTTATCACTATTGGGCTGCATAACTTCCACATTCTTCTCAAACGAAATGGATGTGGTTTTTTCCCATTAAGTTAGTGAAGGTTGTCAAATATTTTACTTTTTCTCTTAATAGTTCATATAATAATGATTCTTATGTTTTCTGAACTCTTTAGCACTTTAGTTCCATGTCTTTAATTGTGTTGGAATTGGTTTGATTCTCCTTTATTAAATATCACTTTCTCAAGTAATGTTAACAAAATTTCATAAAACCATTCCAGATTGAAAATAAATCTCACAATCTCTAGTAGATTTTCATAGAAAATAAAATCTAAAATAATCTTAACAAAATTGCATAAAACCATTCAAGAATTGTTTCTAGAAAACATCCAAAAATACTCACACTTATAGATATTGAAGTTCCCACAAAATGTACCCACAAAACACCCAATGCTCAACGGAGATGATAATTTGGAGAAGAAGACATGCAGACGACGGCAGACCGGCGGCAACTGGCGAGCCGAACTATTGGGAAGGAGGAAGGGAACCACCAGCGAGTTGAAATGCACGAGGACGATAGTCTGCCGAAAATTCAAATCGTTTCACTGATTCGAGCTGAAATGCTGGGAAAGGAGAAAATGTATGGTCTTTTACTGTAGCAATTTTTTTTTAAAAAAAAAAAACCCTCTTGGGCAGGCGTGTGAAGTAGAACATTGTAGCCACTACAGTGCGGCTTAAGTGTAACAAGACTCTATTATATTTGATGATAGAATGAAATACCAAGACATCCATGTTTCAAAATATAGAATAATTTTGTTTTTATTTTAAGAATCCTTGCAAGCAAAATATAAGGTCAATACATTGAATTTATGCATGTCCTTCTAAGGATAAATTGTGGGTCTAGTGAAATTAGACATGCTAAATTAATAGTATATTTCATTTAGAACAATATATATAAGATCACATATTTTGCACCACTATGATACAATCCAGAATATAAAAGTCCAGCATACTCATTTTGAAGAAAAAAAAATGAGGTTCATCGTTAAAATATATATATATATATATATTATGTAAATCATAAATTTATTTACTTTTATGTAAATCAAAGGAAAATGCTTCAGACCGATCGAGTTGTTAATAGCCCAAGAGCAATCCTCCTTTCAGTGGTCGCCACATCAGGAAATACCCAATAAGAGAAATCAGCTACACCACAACCTGATGGGGTCCTTGGTCAAGATACCATAAACCCAAGGTTCCTCCTTGCTTCGGGTTACTCCTCAATGATCGAGAATGACTTCTAGTTTGGTGTGAATCACGTGGATGGTGGTAGGGTTGAAGTGGGGTTAAGGTATATGGAGCAAAGGATAAGTGTTTAGATGATAAAATGGTTCGGCTAGGGTGATTTGAGTGTCACGGTAATGGGGCTTAGGATGATGCACGAAAATGATTTGCTTTGGGGGATTGGATAGCTAAATATGGGACTAGGTTAAGTGAGGATTTCGGCCAAGTAAGGGTTTAGGAAAGTGAATTAGGGTTTGGTAAGTAATGGAAGATATTTGGAGATGAAATCTGAAAAATTCTGATGGAATATTTGTGTGGCCGGTTTTGGTGAGTAAAGGGATTTAATTTGGTTTGACTTGGGGAATTGGGAATTTGATTAATTCAATTAGGGAAGTATTGAATAATCAAATGAGGTAAGAATGATCAGATTTATTGAGGTGGAGAAGAGGATTTTTGACCTAGGCAAGTTGCCTTAGCCGAATGGTCTTTATTTTGGAAAGTGGGGTGATCGGTTTGGCAAGTTTGGAGGGGTTTGAGGTGGCTGCCTTGGGGGGTACTTGCAGACGACGTCTTTGGGTGTTTAAGGAAGGTTAAGGTCTAATTTGGTGAAAAGAATAAGGCAATTTCGTGGTAGGCAACTTACCTTTCACAAAATAGCTCAAATCTGGAAACTAGGCGAACTGTTTTGGAAAGTCTTGTGGTTTGGAAAGAAAGTTTTGGGACTGCTTTGTGGGGGACGACCAGAGCTCGACCAGGGGTGTTTTAGGGTGATTTAGGTCTGATAATATTATGGAAATAAGGCAAATAGGGTTAGGGTTTGATGGCTGGTTGGTGGGAAAGCTGGAGGGGCGAAATTGGGCAACACACCCAACTAGGTTTGGTGTAGTTGCTGTGGCTTTGTGTGGGCTGCTTGGGGTTGATTGATTTCGTGTTTGGGGAAAAGGAAACTTCAATAAAAGAGTATGAATACCCAAAAAAATGGATGAACATTCAAAGGAATGAAGAACACGCCAACCACTCCCAAACTTCAAGAGATTCGGCCAACACAACCCACACAACACTTCACTTCTTCTTCTTTTGTTTTCAAAACACTTTCTCACTCACTCTCTAGGGAATTTCGAAATTCACAAGGGTTGTGAATTAAGAAATCCTCTTGAACACTCACACACTCTTTCTCAAATCCACAAGTGGTGTGGATTTGGCCTCACAAGAACACAAACACACAAACTCAAGAACACAAACTCACAAATTCAAGAACACAAAGAACAAACTTCAAGAACAACAAGAACACTCCAAAATCGAAAACACCAAAATGAATAAACCTCAAAACACTTTTATAAATCAAATGAAAAATAAGATAGATGTGGATTACTCCTATTCACGGATTGCAAGGAGAAATCCTCTTCAAGGGGATTCACGAATTGTATCCCAAGAAGCCCATGTGCTTAAAGCACCGAATGAAAATCCTAACCACTATGGAGTGGCCGGCCTAACTCTTCTCAGAGCAATTTCCTAGGTTTCTCAAATGTTTAATGATCAAAGATTCAAAGATTTCTAAACTAAAGCCTAATGGTTCTATTTATAGAACTAACAAGTTGGAAACCCCCAATAGGTCCCTTATTAAAATAAGTAAATGACTAGCACGTCCTAATACAATTTAAATAATTAAATAAAATAAAAGCAAGCATGATAGGCGCCCAAGTGGTGTGGTGGCCGTGGGTTGCATGTGCCCATGGTGGGCTATGGTGCTGCAATGTCCACGGGTGGGCATGTCTGTATGGTGCGGTGGTGCGCGGGCATAGCTCTATGCAGGGCCAACTGATGGTGGTCATGGCAGTGTTCCATGTATAGTCCTGGTGGTAGGCACAGGGTCAAGCCACGTCGCTCGAGGGTGGCCTAGTCAAGGTGCTCGGACGATGGTCCTGCATGGCCCGGGCTGGGTGCCGAGGTGATGTGTATGCATGGCCCAAGCTGGCGGTCTGAGCACCGGCTACATGGCGCGGGCTAGTACCGCGCGCTGGATGGCATGCATGATGTGCATGCCACTAGCCTGCTCCGCAAGGCATAGGCTGGAGCCATGCGCTGGATGGCATGCATGGTGTGCATGCCACTAGTCTGCTCCGCAAGGTGCGGGCTGGTACCGTGCGCTGGATGCTGTGCCTGTGAAGACACGCTACTAGCCTTGTTGTGGTATGATGGGGCACCCAGGGGTGCGCGGGTGATGGAGCGCATGCGCTCACGCAAGCGTGCGCACAGGTGGATGCGTTGTGGGGCGCGCAAGGGTGCGCGGTGGCTGTACGCACTGCATGCGCACAGCCAATAGTCTCGCTGGGCGCCTGCGGCGTGTCAAGGCCTAAACCAAGGCATGCAGGCTAGCCAATGGATTGTCCTATCCCTCAAGTGGCTGAGTCAAGGCATGATCCTGGGCAATCCTCCTAGGGGTTCTGACACAACCCCTCCCCTCTCTCTCCTAGGACCATTCGAGATAGATTCTCCATTCTTTCTCTTTCTCAGACAACCACTAGCATGAAAAATGGATGAAAGACACTGCCATAGTTTGAGCACAGAAATCGTTACAAAGTGTTATATATATATATATATATAAATATATATAAATTAACAAAATCTTTGATGACAATGATTTGTTGAAGAATATGGAGACAACAGACATTTGGGAATAATTGGAAGTGATGCCTGCCTATTGCAATTCCACTATGTTAGGCAAAGATCAAATTCCTCAAGTAAAGAAATAAAACCCATAAATCTCAATTGTTAATTTCATAAAAGGCCAAAGCTTCACAAATTCGTCAAGAAAAAACAAAATTATCCATCCTTTTTACCAGAGATGAACAACACTACCTTTCTTTTTGTATTGTAGGAGGCCGCCATTGATAGAGCTTTGAGTAGGTGCGAGAGAGAGATAAAATCCCTCACCACAAAACCCCTTCCTTCGATAAGGAATAGATGATGAGCAAGGTTAGGAATTCCTGCTTGTCTTAATTATGGAACATATTTTTTTTAGCAATGCTAGGAATTCCTATTTTAAGATCCTAGCATTACTCATAATATATTCCTCATGGAAGGAATGAGTTTTATTTATATATTTTAATTACATGATTTTTTTCATATTTTAAAATATCTTTTAAAAATATAAAAAAATCACAATATTATTTTAAAACACTTGCATAAAAATCATGTAAATTTAAAAACCAAAAAAAATTTAAAAAAATTAGTGGAAAACAAAAGTAGGGGTCTCTAGCATTTTTTTTTTTTTTGGTTTTTTATTTTACATGATTTTTATCTAAGTATTTTAAAACAATGTAGTGATTTTTTTATATTTTTTAAAAAATATTTCAAATTGTTAAAAAAATATGTGAATAAAACAAATTTAAGTGTTTTAAAATGTATATTTTATTTACATAATTTTTTAACATCCTAAAATATTTTTTAAAAATATAAAAAAAAATCACAACATTATTTTAAAATACTTATATAAAAATCATGTAAAATAAAAAACTAAAATAAATATGTCCTATAATTAAGACAAGTAAGGATTCCAAAATAAGGATCCCTAATTAGAAATTCCTAACATTTTTCATAGATGATAAGTTACCGTGAAAAGAAGAAAAAAATATTGCCAAAGAGAGTAAAGAACTAAAGATCTCTCTCGCTTCTCTCTCTCCTCGATCTGCTTATACTATAGAAAGGGAGAGGGGGCTATAGAGATTTCTAAAGAGAGGAGAAGGAAGGGTTTTTGGAGAGGGGGAAGACTTTTTGTTTCTTTTATCTTCTATTATGCGGTTATATAACAGCTAATATGAGAAGTCTACTTGCATTAATTTATTAGATGGTTGTTATATAGAGGACAGCCCAACCGGTCACAAGTTATTAACAAGTAGCACAAAAAACCTAATTAGAGCACTCTCAATTATTAAAATCGGAAGAAAATATAACTTTTTGTTATAAAACTAAAGAGGAAACTACTATTCTAAAAAAATTTATAAAAGAAAATATTTAAAATTCTTAAGAAGTGGAGTTTTCTTAGTTCCATATAAATTTCATATGAATTACAGATTGATTGAAGGTCAATATATAGGCCTTGAGGACTGTGCAAATTATTATGCAAGTTACTGTACAAAAATTATAAGTCGTAGGGGCAGTTTGTTTATATTAGGAGTTGTCATTCACCACCGCCATCTTTGACGAATTCATAACATTCCCTCTTGAATGACCACTCATAAAGAATATGCATCGTTAAAATCTTATCAAATAAAAACTCAGTGGGAAGAAAAATCAATAACGAATGAAAAATAGTACAATATTCATATGTACCGCCAAGTGCTTTTAGGATTATCTCATTGAAACCCTGCCAAGGAAAACCCAATGGGATAAAATTTTAGCGAAGGAAAAAAAGTACAATCAGTACAAGTCTTCAAGACATTTACTCATCCTGAAAAATGCATAACGATAGATCTTTAAATTTTCACATTTCAATATTCTGCACAATTTTCATGAATGTCGCAGCTGGTAATATTTTCGTGAATAAATCTGTCATATTATCACTTGATTGTATCTACTTGACAACAATTTTACATTTCTCCTAAAGTTCGTAAGTATAAAAGAATTTAGGTGAAATATGTTTGATTATATAACTTTTGATATATCCTCCACAAATTTGAGTGATACAAGCAACATTATCTTTATATAAAATTGTTGGAATAACATTAATCATGGGAAAACCAAACTTTTCTTGAATATGTTGAATCAATGATCTCTGCCAAATACACTCTCGACTTGTTTCATGAATTGCAAGGATCTTTGAGCGATTTGAAGATGTGGCAGATAGTATTTGTTTGATAGATCTCTATGATATGGTAGAATCTCCATAAGTAAACACATATCCGATTTGAGATTTACCTCTATGTGGATCTGAAAGATAACCTGCATCTGCGTATCCAACCAACAGTGGACTTGATCCATATTGATAAAATAACCTCATATCAACTATACCTCGAAGGAAACGAATGACATGTTTAATACCATTCCAATATCTCCGAGTTGGTGCAGAACTATATCTTGCAAGTAAATTAACTGAAAATGTAATATCAGGCCGAGTACAATTTACAAGATACATCAAAACTCCAATTGCACTGAGATATGATACCTTAAAATTAAGGATTTATTCATCGTCTTCACAAGGGCGAAATAGATTTTTCCGCATATCAAGTAGTCGAACAACTATTGGAGTACTTTAGGGATGAGGTTTGTCCATATAAAAATACTTCGGGACTTTTTCTATATACATTGACTAATAAATAAAAATTCCATTTGGCAAATGCTCGAGCTGCAGGCCGAGACAGATTTTTATTTTGTCAAGATCTTTCATTTCAAATTTATTTTTTAGATATATAACATTTTTTGTGATCTCTTCATGAGTTTCAACAATATTTAAATCATCAACATAAACCGTAATAATAGCAAATCCGGATTCTGATTTCTTAATAAAAACATATGGGCATATAGGATTATTCTCAAATCCTTCTTTTAATAGATATTCGATGAGACGGTTATGCCACATATGTATGGATTGTTTTAACCCATATAAAGATCTTTGAAACTTGATAGAGTATATATTTCTAAATGTACTTGTAGATACTTCAGGCATTTTATATTTTTCAGAGATTTTCATATATATATGTCATGATCTAATAATCCATATAAATATACAGTGACCACATCCAGCAACCGTATATCCAATCCTTTTGTAACTACTAAGCTAATTAAAAATCTGAATGTGATTGCATTCATGACGGGGGAATATGTTTTCTCGTAATCAATGTCAGGTTTCTGCAGGAAATCTTGTGTGACAAGTCGTGCTTTGTACCTTACAATTTCATTTTTCTCATTTTGTTTTTGTACAAATATCCACTTATATCCAACAGGCATTAGACCATTTGCTACATGGACAACAGGTCCAAATACCTCTCATTTTGTTAACGAATTTAATTCAGTTTCAATAGTTGCTTTCCATTTTAGCTAATCATTTTTTCGTTGACATTTTTTTACGGTTCTTGACTTACTTTCTTCATTACTTCTGGTAATATCAATGGTCATTTTATAGGAAAATATGTTATCGAAAACAGTTTTGTTTCTATCTAGAATTTCTCCAATACTCATTAAATGTATTGAGATCTCATTATTTTTAGGTACCTGTTCCTCTTCAGGGGAAAATATTTCATGAAACACCTCTTCAGAAGGTCTATTTTTAGGATATTTTGGAATAGAAAATTTGATCTCTTTAGGAGTATTGACTATGTTTGTGGCCTGTATTGTGGGTATGAGTTCTTCAGGAATACCAGATTCATTTTGTATCTTTCTCTTTCGAAAAATTTTGTCTTTTGCACTAATAGGTATTTCATGTTTCAAGCGTATCTTAGAATAATCTATTGTTGTCTTGACAACTTGTGCTTCAGGAACTTCGATCCTAACTAGAGCATTAATAGTAGGAATATGTGATTTTACCATACCTTTATGTCAGTAAATACATCCGGTAATTGATTTGCAACACTTTGCAAATGGATAATCCTCTGAACTTCTAATTTACATTCATTTGTAGGAGGATCAAATTTAGACAGGGTTTTATTATCCCAAGTAATTTCTTGTCGTGTATCAGGTACAGACTTTTCGTTACCCAGTAATGGAGAAATGGATTTGTCAAAGTGACAATTCTCAAAACGTATTTTAAACATATCTCCTGTAAGAGGCTCGAGGTATCTAATAATAGATGGAAAATCAAAATTAACAAATATCTCAAGTCTACGTTAAAGACCCATTTTTATACGTTGTGGAGGTGCAATTGGAACATATATAGCACATTCAAAAGTACGGAGATGAGAAATATTTAGTTATTCACCAAATGCAAGCCGTAATGGAGAATATTTATGATATGCAGATGGTTTAATTCGAATTAATGATGTTGCATGAAGTATAACATGTCTCTAGATAGAAATATGTTGTTTTGATTTCATGAGTAAAGGTCTAGCGATTAGCTGAAGTCTTTTGATCAAAAATTCAGCTAAACTATTTTAAGTGTGTGTTTGGGCAACATAATATTTAACGTCTATTCCTATTAACATGCAATAGTTATCAAAAGTTTGAGACGAAAATTTACCTGTATTATCCAATCGAATAGTTTTAATTAGATAGTCAGGAAATTGTGTTCGTAATTTAATTATTTGGGCAAGAAATCTAGCAAATACAATATTTTTAATAGAAAGCAAACAAACATGTGATCATCGACTTGATATATCAATCAAAATCATAAAGTATCTAAATGGTCTTCTTGATAGATGAATAGGCTCACATATATCCCCTTGAATCTTTTGTAAAATGGATGGAAACTCGACAACGATTTTTGAGAGAGATGGTCTGATAATCAACTTACATTGAGAACAAGTAGAATATGGATATTCATTGGATAAAATAATATTTTGATTCTTTAAAGGGTGCTCATATGAATTATCAATGATTCGTCTTATCATTATTGATCCTGGATATTCAAGGCGATCATGCCAAATCATAAATACTTTGGAGTCAATGCACTTCTGGTGCATTATCATATATGATTTACTTATTCTCATTCTTGTATAATACAATCCAGAAGATAGAGCATACAATTTTCTTAATACGAGCTTCTGGCCCGATATTATTTTAGTAATGAAAATATATTATTTACTGCCTCATTGGTGGTTTCAATATGATAATCATTACGACGTATATATTTGAAATTCAATAAATTTCTTCTAGATTATGAAGAAAATAGAGTATCATCAATACAAATTTTAGTTGCATTAGGCAATATAATATAAGTTCTTCTGGAACCCTCAATTAGATTTGATAAACCTGATATGATATGGACATAGGCTTTGCTTAGTACTAGATTTTGAAATTATATCATATCCTTAAGATTTGTATGGTTGTAGCACTGTCAACCAAACATATATCTCTATCATATATCTTAGAGACAAAAAATTTATCAGTACGATCCATGATTCTACAAAATATATAAAACTTCTATTATTTTAAAAGTTACAAAAATGTTACAATATAAGATAAAGAAAATACATTAATTGGAATGAATATTTTCGTCTCCAATTAAATAATTAATTCTATCAACAGAATCTTCAAATAAATCAGAATTATCAAAATGAGTGATATCTTCTCCATCTATATATAATGAATCATTTGATCGTTCAACAAAATTTGTTTCAAACTTTTTTATTTTTTCTTTTATAGAAGCCTGATATAGATCAACTAAGTGACTGGCCGTACGACAGGTACATAACCAATGTTCAGTCATGCCATATTTATAGCATACATCTTTTCATTTCTTTAAAAAATTATCCCCTTCTGGTAATACGGTGTATATTTATTATTATCCCCTTTAGTGTTTTCACTTTTAAGACCAACATTTCTATAGTTCTTTTAAACGATGCACCATTCGTTTCTGGGAATGGTGTAAATCCAGTAGTATTCACTTCAGGGAATGATATTGAACTAGTATGATGTGACTGATGGTTTTTTAGTAAAAACTCATTATTTTGCTCAACTACTAGAAAACAAGATATAAGTTCAGAATATTTTTTAAACTTTTGCTCTCAATACTACTGCTGGAGGAGCACGTTCGAAGCATAAAAAATAGTATATATCTTCTCTAACATATCATCATCAGTGATTTTCTCACTCATAATTTTAATACCGAGCTGATTTTAAAGAGTATAAAGTTATACTCACAAACACTTTTAAAATCTTGCAACCTCAGGTGCAACCAGTCATAACGAGCTTTTGGGAGGATAACAATCTTCTGGTATTCATATCTCTCCCTTAAATTATTTCACAAAATAAGATGACATTTTATCGTGAAATACTCAGTTTTTAATTCTTCGTGAAGATGGTGGCGAAGGAAAATCATTGCTTTAGCATAGTCTTGCAAGGACGCTTGATTTCTTTCTTTTACTGTCTCTCCTAAGTTCATTGTATCTAGATGAATCTCAGCATCAAGTATCTAAGATAAATAATTTTTTTCTAGAAAAGTTAAGAGCAATGAATTCTAACTTTGTAAGATTTGACATTTTCTACATATGTAAATAGTGAAAGAAATATGTGTATCTAAAAAATATATTTATAAAATCATGATAATAAATGCAGATTTTATCAAGTAATAATCAATAATATAATATTTCATATTTATCTCGAAGACTACAAATAATATATTGAAAAACTTACTTGAAGTAAAAGATCACTAACTTCAGATTTGGCAGAACTTCGTGCTAATAATATATTATAAAACTAAAAAAAAAAAATTACTATTACAAAAGAATTTATAAAAGAAAATATTTAAAATTCTTAAAAACTGAAATTCTCTTTATTCTATATAAATTTTATATGAATTACAGATTGATTAAAACTCAATATATAGGCCTTGAGGATTGTAAATTACTATATAAATTATTGTACAATAATTAAAAAATCATGGGAACGGTTTGTTTATATTAGATTGTGGTCATTTACCACCGCCATCTTAGGCGAATTTATAACACTTTTTATCTTTTAATTAATTATTCAAATTTTAAAGTCTACAATTCTCAATAATAATAAATATTATTATTTTTTTATTATTTATATTTATTTAATTAATTTTTTATTTGCTCTTCACTTTGAATGCAGCTACTCAAAAGTCTAACGAGGATCCTGTGTTGCAGCTTTGATATGACGTCCTTGACCAGATTGTCTAGAAACTAGTCTCTTCACTCCAATTTCTTCCCTACGGAACGTACTGGCCTGCAAAATATCAATTATTTGTTATTTCCTGGAGTAGATGCTAAAATATTAATAGCTTTAAACCACAAACCAGACACGGAAATGTAAAGCAATCAGTGACCAAAATAAATCCCATACCTGGAAGAAGGGCTTGGTCGTGGAAGGAAAATCATAAAATAATGGGATGAAAGAATTATAATATTTTTAATATATAAAAAGTAAAATATATATACTGTAATTTAAAAACTCAAATAAAAAGTATTTGACTAATTTAATATAAGCTCATTTTAATTATTATTATTTTTTAAATATGAAGGGCCCTGACATATGATTAATTCAATATCAATGCTCTTACACACTACTAAATTACGAATATTATTTCACCTTTCATCCATTAAAAGCTTCTCAAAGCATTTATCTAAAAAAGAAAAAAAAAGATTTCCAAAGCAAGCAGGTTAGGAGAGAAGACCTCTACGGATTGATATCCCAACTTGCTCCACAGGAACTTTTACGGCATCATGGCGTAATCCAATATCGGCAGCTAATCGATTGGAAAAATAATTACCATAAGAAATTAGAGCTCTAAAGGTTGACACCTGTCCACTTCGTGTCTCGCCGAACACAAGCAAACCTGTTTTGCAATATATGGCAAAGTCCTCGCAGTTGTTCCTCAAAAGATCATAGGAACCAAAGCCATAATTGGACTGATCATCATGAAGGAGATATTTAGCACGGTGAATAACATCTTCTGGTGGATCAGATTGAGCAAGAGTGCAGGTACCTCCCCGAATTTGGCCAATAAAAAAATCTCGTGGGACACCATACTTATAAAGGTAAAGATTTCCGCCCACAAGAAAACAATCTATACAACAACTGTTGACTCCTTCGAGATACCCTTTATTTCCACATATTGGGCAAGGAATATTGCCCATGAAAGATGAGGAAGATGATGATGATGAGCTCACAAAGAATCCCCTTTCACGAGTAGTAAAGTGGATAACATTTCCCTCGCCCACATATATCCCTGTTTTTAAAGGGTAAAAAAAAAAAATGAAAACAATAGAGAACTCATGAGAAAATGAAAACATGAAATAGGGGGAAAAAGACCATCACCAGAAGCTATCACAAAAGTCATCTTGCATCACCTTTTTCGACTTTTCACGACTCCATAACCTCTACATGCATTCTCAGCCATTGTCAATCAGTGGACATGTTTCCCTACACTTTATTTCGGTAAGTACTACAATTTCCCCTACACATACCTATTTGGATATAATAATAAAAAAAGAAGAAGAAGAAGCATACACTACTGCTTGCCAGAGATATATATAGTTTTTCGATAGAGCGAGTTTCAAACGGGAGGAGTGAAGGAGGGGGAGATATCATGGCTTAAATCCAAGATCTATCATCACAGGAGTACTGGGAAAGGGAGAAACAAATATAAGGATTTGAAATGTAAATAAACATATATGGTATAGCCTTGTTGATGCAGTGAAAAGAGTCGATTCTGCAGATAATTAAGTCCAACTTTGTAAAACGGTTAATGCTGCAAAACCAAACTTCTTAAGCAGGTACGTAAATCGTTAGCTATTTTAATAAGATTTCGCTGGCATAGTCATAACAACTGCAAACAATTATAGAAACTGTACATCCCTAATGCTTTAAACATACATTAATGTATGACAAGGGAAATTAAGATATAAATTATAAGATCAGTAGAACGTTTGTTTTGCGTCTCCACTCAAAAAATTATTGTCTTTTTGTTCTCTCCAAAAACAGATGAGGTATGGTTCCCAGAAATGTAATGCCAGTGAGATAAGCTGATTAAGCAGTAACTCTTTTAGCACAGAAATATACATGAAATGCATAAGTAATAAACAAAATGTAAACTTTCATAAACTTAAGGAAAAGAAAAGGGGGGAGAGAGCGTGACCATGGTGCGCGTAGATATAGGCGCCCCTCCAAGTGTAGATGTGATCCCCCGGTTTCAACTCATCCCTCGAAATCATCTGCGACACCGGTGCCATCTCCTTCGATCTGAGAGAGAGAGAGAGAGAGAGAGAGAGAGAGAGAAGATGGGTGATTCTACTTGATCCTAATCCACAAACCAAGGATATTTAAAGAAGTAGGCGTCGGGGATGCAACCCCCACATGCAATAGCTTTTAAGCTCGCATGGCAGCTTCTACGCTTGCTTTCTACGCTAGCTTTGCATTTTAGGCAAAGTTGCAATTCCCTCTTCAATTCTTTCGTTTTCATGGTATCACATATGATAATGATACGTATGTGTTAAAACTTTTTTTTTTTTTATTATTATTCTTAATAAAGTGGGAGGTGGGAGCGACGAGTGGATGTATATATCCTCTCTAGCTCATCATGTGTTAAAACTTCTAATTATATTTTGGTGTGGAATGAAAATTTAAAAAAATAATAATAATAATTATAAAAATCAAATTTTGTTAAGTAAGCAATATAAATCTTGCCTTTTTTACACAAATGTTTTCATTAGTTTGGCTAAAAATCATTTTAATTTGATATATTTTTCGTGGTTAGTTTTGTCCCTCCGATCCTGGGGTGTTAATTTTAAGGAGCCTTAAAAAATTTATTCATTTTTTATTATTAGGAAAAAATATAGCAATTGAGTTATCATTCGAAAGAAAGAAAACTAATTTCACTAGTAACCTAATCTTGTTTGGATTTTAATTTTCACATTTGACATTTTTTTTCTTTACTTGTTTTTATTCAAACGAGGAGCGCCTATAATATTCTCCCCTGTTTTTCACTCTTAAAGCATTTAATTTAACAATGCTCATCATTTTGTTACTCTTATATACCGATATAATTTTTCTTAATTTAGTGTTTAAGTATTTTTAATAATATTGTGATTGTGATTTAAAAAAAAAAAATGTTTACAAATATAAAGTAATGCACAGAAAATTAAATAAGAAATTATATAAAAAAAAAACATTTAGCCTTCTTGGTGGGTAGCGTCGGAGCCACTATTGGTGGCTCTACTACGGCTTGTTATTACTCTTTTTGTATATTCGGATTTGATGTCAAATAATTTATAAATAAGTAAAATAAAAATAACTTTTAATCACTTAAATTTTAATTTAATTATCTAATCATTCTAATTTTTTCAAATTTTCATACAAAATAAAATAAATAATTCAAATTGTTCAAATTTTAAAACAAAAATAATATTAAAAAATATATTCTAATAATATTTTATTTTACTTTTAACTCCCATCTCATTTCATTTGCAAAAAAAAAAAATGATGTTTAAAATTTAAAATAGGTATAATCCGTAGGCCAAAGAACGGTAATATTGATAATAGGATAGACTTTTTAAAAAAAAAAAGGGGAAATAGGAGAGGGCCTCTCCGAGAGGCTTTGTTGGCTACATGGTTATGATTGACATTGATGAAAGGAGATAGAGAGCAATCCAAATATCCAAAATCTCAACTCATCTGCAACTAATCGCAGATAAAAAAAAAAAAGAATGCAAAGATGGAGACCACGAGAAATTCAAAAATTGTCATGGCTTCATCCACACAATGTCTCCTCCTCCTCCAATTGGGCATCCTCTCCATCTCAGTAATCTCCGTTGATGTCAGGCCATGCAAAAATATTTTTCATCTCATCCCACTCTTTCTCTTTCAAGCAAAACCCTTCCTCCTCTAGCAACCTCACTGTCGTAATCGAGATCAACTGCTTTAACCCCAAAACCACGTTCGATCGAGCATTTCCCTCCGATGTCTTCATCTTTTTGGTCGAGGATGAGGTACTGCAAGATTGTCTAATCCAGCGGGACGACATGGCATACTGGTTGGACCACACTAAGGATATACTAAGCATGGTGTTGGCTCTACTCCTCAGCGTCGGTTGTGGGGCCCTCATGTCCGCCACCTTGTATCTAGCATAGTCCATTTTCTCCAACCGCTTCTACGACCTCTGTTTTAGCTCTCTCTATTCTATCAAAAATGATCTCCACAAAGATAATGAGTTCAACCCTAAGAAGATGGGATAAATGAAGATTCCGTCTTTGATTCTATGTCCACACCTGTATCCATCCCTACTTTGTCCAAGCAAGTGGCATGAGAGTGCATAGTTCAAACTTCACCATTAATAGAAAGTCAAAAGCTTTACTTGTATTAACAGATCATATCTTCCCATATGTTTTAGATTGCACAAAATCAGGAAGTACTTAATCCTAGGAATCAATTACATTAGTCTATTTTCCTTTCATGTAAATTTCTATACTTAGTCCCTCTTATTCATCTATATATTTATAAAGCTGAATACAAAGAAATACATAGATTTTATGCAAATACGTCTTCTTCTTGCCTCTAAATATGGTATCAGGCCAGAATTGATCTTCCTACACCCTTCCCATGGCCAATTCGTCCAACTCACCTCTTCCTCTCCTTATTTTCTTTACCCCTCTGATTCACCAAGCTTCATCTACGGCCAACCTCCACCAAGTGTCAACCAGACTACCATCACCTCCTCGGCTTCCAGTTCGATACCTAGATTAGCATCGGAGTTGTACCAAAAACTCCTTGGCTAGCTCGCACCTTCGTCCTTTCCGATTGCCTCTTCCCTTACAAACTTTGTCAGTAATATCCTCTCCTATCTCTCCTTTATTTCTCCTTTTAATCCGAACCACCATTGGGTAGTGGATAGTGGTGCAAGCCATCACATCTCCCACCAAAAGCTTACTTCTCCAATTTGTGCCAACTGGAATCTAGTCATTCCGTGCGACTTTCAAACATCCACAAAGTCCCAGTCGAGGGCATTGGGACGTTACTCTATCCCTATTTCTTACTCTATCAAATGCTTATTATATCCCCTCCTTTTCATTTAATCTCCCACCTATTTCCCAACTTACAACTCAAAATTCGTGTTATTTTCTTCTCTTTTAATACTTGTGTATAAGCTTGTGCACCCGAGTTTCAGATCTAGAAACCCAGATATCTTGAATCGGAACCGGAAACTCGGGTATCTAGAACCAGAACTGGATTTCAAATCTGGGCCAGAACCCATATGATTCCAGCTTTTAAAAATGCGGAACCGGGTTTTTTTCTTTTTTCTTTTCCTTTTTTTCTTTGAAAGACTTATATTTTATTAAAACATTTATTGCATTTTTTAAGTTTTAAATAAATCTTGTATATTCCAGATAATTTATCACAATGATCCAACCCTAGTCCACGAGAATATAATCAAGTTAATTAATAGGTGATTAACAAATCAAAGAAATTAAGAAAGAGTTAAAGAAGAAGATGTTCCATCGCTAATCTTTTCCAACCAAATCAAAAGAAATTCATCAACATGCTCGATCACCAAGGTAATATTATAAAAAAATTTTGAATGGCAAATTACTTGCAGCCTTCTTGCTGTAAGTATAGATGGCAGATGCATGTCATTTTCACTTGCATTACATTTTCATGGCATCATTTTGAATTTTTCTTAAAAAACCGGATATTGGGTTTAAAAAAGCGGGTTCTAGAAAAGCGGGTATCTGGCCTAATACATCCGGTTTGCTAAAAGCGGGTTTCGACCCATGTTTATGTGATCCAGAAACCGGATCTTGAATCCGAATATCCGGTTACCAATCCACTAAACACCCATACTTGTGTATTTCAGGACCCACAATTGATAAGACCGATTAGAGTGAGAGATTTATGCAATGGGCTTTACGTTTACCATTCCGACCCCTTATGGTTTTTGCTGCTCAATCCACTACTAATAAGATCCCATGGCATCAATGTCTAGGTCATCCTTCTAATTTTACTTTTCCCAATATTTTAGACTTTCCATGTATTTTTTTTTATTGTGATGTTTGTGCTCGTTTTAATGTATACAACAATATTTGCAACATTAGTATCAGCTCTATTGATGGACTTCGCCCGGTTTGGATTGAGAGATAAGATGAGTTTAGTTTATTTTTTAATATTATTATTGTTTTGAAATTTGAAAAAGTTGAATTGGAATTTGAAAAATGTATATTGGAATTTGAAAAAGATGTATTGGAATTTGTATTTTGTATGGAAATTTAGAAAAGTGTAATTATGAGTTTAAGATGAGTTGAGACGAGCTCGTCTCGTTTATGAATCCAAATCGGCCCTAAAAATCAACAATATCATATATAAAACTTTATTTTTTTCCTGCAAAACTATAAACAAGAACTTTTATTTTATTTGCAAATACCCATATTTGTGGGTTCATACGAGATAGGATTTGAGAGTGAGAGAAGGAGAAAAAGAAGCCAAACCCAAGATTGCAGAAGGCCTATGGAGCGTTGGGGCCAGAATGGTTGCTACATTTTCAATAAAAAAATGTAACTTTGACGTTTCTTGTTCCTTATTTTTTTTAGGCATGGGAAATGTCAACATAAGGAAAATGCTTAGAAATTGCATATTCAGCTGTTGAACTTAAGATTTCAAATTTGAATATGAAGACTCATTTGCCTATAAATAGTTCACTTGAGTTTTGCAAAAATAACAACAAGAGCTTACACATCAATTGCTAAGTTTTATATCAGTCTTTCAAAGCCCTTATTCTCTCTTCTTTAAGTTTTGTGCCTTAATTTTTGTTCATTTTGAGAGAGATATAGTTTGCGCTGTATTATTCTTATTTCACTTATTGAGGAGTGTACTCTGATAATCTACCTATTATCAGCTCTTGTATTTGTAAGAGAGTGCGTATAATCTTTGTGTAGTAGAAGATGTTCTACATAGGGAATAGTTGAATCACCAAGTGTGAGGTGATTGTAAGTGTAGAATGTGCTCTACACGAATTTTTTGTAGTGATGTTGCTCAAAGGTATAATAGGTTTCTATCTCCACCTGAATGAGATTGAATAGTAAATTTGAGATTCTTAAATGGTAGCTTGCGGCGAGGACGTAAGTAGTGTGACTGAACTTCGTTAAAATACTGTGTTTACTTCTTCTTGCCCTTACTCTTTATATTTCTTGCTACTTCATATTTTGTTTATATTTTATATTGTGTATTTGGTTATAAGTACTAATTTTTTAATATAACTCAATTTACCCATCTCTTGTGTTAGTAATCTAGGCAACATCAGCCTTAGGCAATTCCTATGACCCAAACGAAGTTTTGTGGTGCATTCACAAGGGTCTGTTGTGTATGCAAGTTTGATGTTGCTTCCATGAGTATATCCGGCTTCAACCCATGGCGACAACCACTGGCGATGATGACGGCAAACGTAGATCTGTAGATGTTTTTCTTCTTGTCTTCTTGGGTATAGATTCGGCTTGGTTTCTTGAGAGAATGTGGAATGTTTTTCTTCTTTTCTTCTTTTCTTCTTGGGCATAGATTTGGCTGGATTTCCATCTAATTTTTTTTTCTTTTTTAAGTATCGACTAACGTGGTTAGCTGATTTCCCAAAGGTACCCAACCCCAAAGGAATCATTTTCTAATATTCCTCCTCAAATTTCAATTGCCTCGTATAGGGTGTTCTGGATGTTTAGAAGATATGAATTGATATAAAATTGAAATGTGTTTGATTATAAATATGTTAATATATGTGTTTAAATATATAAAATAGATTGAGAAATATTTAATTTTTATTTATATGAAATGGATAAAATAGTAAGTCTCATTATAATTAATTGGAGATGAGTTCAACAACAAACACAGGCTCAAACATTTGGAGAGTTCACAATTAGTAGTGAAAATATTTAAATGAAGATGTTTAATTGGATTTTATAAAATAAGAGAGAAAAAATTGAATAAAAACATTAAAAAGTTAATTCAACATTATATTTTAATATTATTTTTATTTTGAAATTTATAAAAGTTGCATTTATTCTTATATTTGAATAATAATTAGGTAATAATTAGATGAAGAAGTTCATTTAACAAAAAAATTTATTATAAATTTATATGATTGTAAAATTGATTGATTATACTCACTTATTTAGTTTCACTCTAACTTATATGATTGTGATATATAATTTGTTAAAAATCTAATAGTATCACATCAATACTTATTAGAAAGTTCTCAAATTTATTCTTGACCTATAATTTTTTCTTACATTATAAAAAAATATGAGCAAGTGCTCAAGAACAATTGATTTTTTTTAAGAAAGAAGTGGACAATTTGGAGAGTGATATACGTTTAGAGAGCTCGGTAAAAACAAAACATGATAATTCTATCACTGATGAGCATCCTTCTAAAATTCACACATACAGTACACTTTATCGATCGCTCTCCCAAATACAAAATCTTGGTTCCGCCCCAACCTCTAATTGGATGAATTATTTGGTAATCTCAACATATGGACAAATATAAGATGTCATATTAAAAAAAGTTTTGTTTATATAAAATCCCAGTGATATTTTATTTTATAATAGTCTTGCGTTTTCTACCCAAATATTTTCATTAGTTTGGCTAAAATTTATTTTTATTTGATATATTTTTTATTGGAGCCTCAAAAATATTTATTCATTTTTTATTATCAGGAGAAAATATAGCAATTGAGTTATAATTTGAAGGAAATAAAACTATTTTCATTAGTAAACTAATATTGTTTGGATTTTATTTTTCACATTTGACATTTTTTTTTCTTTACTTGTTTTTATCCAAGCGAGGGAGGAGCTATAGCCCTGTTTTTCACTCTTCAGCATCTTTTTAATTTAAGAATGCTCATCATTTTGTAACTCTTTAAGTTTGTTGAATAAGTGAAAAGAATATCATCATTGTTATCACAATCACCAGCATTTCTCTTATGTTTGTGGATTGATGGACTGCTATACAAGAAACTGACTGCAATAAGAGTGGTTGTACTTGAGGGACCCATACAAATTGATACATTCTTATTAGTATACTTGTTGACCACAGCATCAACTATAACTTGAATGGGATTTAGGTCTGTCAACAAGTGAATGATTTCCATTGCATGCTTTATAATCCTTACGGCCAATCAACTTTTTCCCATTATTCCGCCCATGTATCAGCAGAGAGTTTGTAAGCCTCTCCACAATTGGGCACTGAGCCTTACGAAATTGCTTGACCGAGTACATTCCAGCTGTATGTGGGACAAAGGTTGCACGCTTGGCTGGAACAACGCCCATGTAATCACTCAAGGATATGTCGCTAACCTACAGAGCATATTACAACAGGCCACCAAAATTTAGGCAAGGCCTAAGTACACAATAAGTACAAAGAAGATGAACCTAATTACAAGCTATGCGCTGTGAAAAACATAAACAACATCCAAATTGACAGGCAATCTAGATAAAATTGAAACTTCAAAAACCTTGGAGGAAAATACCCTTCTTTTTTTCCCTCTTTTGTCTGGCAAATACTTTAATGAGAAGAGAACAACATGGATTTTAAATATGTCATGCTTCAGGCAGAGTGGATAAGTAAGGCCCTAACAGTATCACGATACATATCCATCTACCAAATTTCAATCATAACAGTTCTCCTAAGGCACCATCATGAATTACGAAAGAATAATTTTCATAAAAATGGCAATTTTTTGTATCTCATACTGGAAACAAATGGTACAATTAAAGATTTATCAAGTATGACTCCTTAATCCATATAAAAAAAAAGACTCCTTAATCAAAGATCCTAAACTCTTTATGGAGCTGATGACAAAGAGAGAAAATGTACTCTCTTATTAGTATTCATTTCTATTGAAAAGTGAAAAAGGCGCAACGGAGGGACACATGATGTATGGAAGAGACAAGAAAGAAGCTATGCTTATAAATAAAACTAATATAAGAAGGTCAAAACTTCAAGACATTGAAGTCTCAACACACTTGCACCTTGGTAGATTTGGTCAAAAACTAGAAAAAACAGAGAGAAAGGAGTCTCTCTTAAGTGGAATATATCATTTTGAATCACAGGACTGCATTGGTTATAAGTAGTCTCCAAATACAACAGATTGAAACGTCCCTCCTAACATATTCATTCATGAACATTTTGAAACTGCAGAGGCATTAGATTTCACCAACTACACTCACTTCCCAATTGTCAATGGAAGTTTTTCGCAATTACAAGTCTGGTTTCGCTAGGTTTGCCTTACATTGCCCTCTTTTTTGGACTTCTTTCGAACAGAATAAAAAAAAATGTAACGCGTAGTTCATACAACAGTAAAAAAAAAAATATAAGACATGGACCACATATACAGACAACAACGGAAGTGGAGATTTTTTTCAATAGTGTAAGAATTGAGGTTTGAAGTTTTTTCATATTCTAGTTTGTTGAACACGGCTCGACTCCTTTGCATTATTCAAGGGAGGAGATGAACGTTTTTGAAAAATGTGGCATTGGTGGAGGCTACAATCAGGCACGGTATTGGAGCGAGTAAACAATGCATTCGTATGAGGAAAAATTTGGAAATGAATATATCTGAGTTGTTTGTTGAATATGGCTCGTGACCTTCGCACTACTCGCTGGAGGGTAGATGATGTTGTTGGGAAAGATGGCATTGGTGACGGCTGCAATCAGGCACAGTATTAGAGCAAGTAAATAATGCATTTGTATCAGAAAAAAACTTGAAAAGCAATATACCTGAATTGTTTGTTGAACATGGTTCGTGATCTCCGCACTACTTGCCAAAGGTAGATGAATGTTGTTGGAAAAGATGGCATTGGTGGGGGTTGTAGTTAGACACAATGTTAGAATGGGTAAACAGTGCAGTTACAAAAAAAAAACTTAGAAATGAATATACCTGAATCATTTGTTGAATATAGCTCAACCCCTCTGCATTACTCGATGGAATGTGGATGAATGTTGTTGGAAAATGTGAAACTGAAGATGACAATGATGAAGGTTGCAATCAGGCACGGTGTCAGCACGGTGTCAGAACGGGCCACAATGCATGTAGGAAAAAAGATTTTAAAGCTTGAAATGAATCTACCTAGCTCCTCAATGCATATGTATATAAATTTGGGTATGCATTTGGATGCATCATAAATGGTGAGTAGTACGCATTTCTTTGATCATAATATACTTACGCTACACAAATAAAAATAAATGAACTAGTTGGACTCGAGACATATTCCTTTTATGAATGACTAATATATCATACTTCAATTGGTGGAATTGGTGTAGAAGGCCTGGGTGGCCTTTTATCTTCCTCTTTGTCCATCACATGCAAATCATCAAAATCTGTTGAAACTACAAGACTTATCAGATTATTCGATGTCAATATTTTCGAAACACATGCAAATCATGTGTTGTAGCATGAGGAGGTTGAGGGAGTGCAAATTTGCTGGAATGAAAAAGAAAATCTATGTTTATGATCTCTTGCTTTCTTGCAATATACTTAATCATGCTAAACTAAGGTTAAACCCGTTTCTGGACAAAACAATAAATATGTCTTCTCTACTTGCAAATTGGCAAATGCCATATGGGAGTAAGACCCAAAAAATGGCATTACAAAGTACAAACAACGTTAAAATGGAAAACAAAAGGCAAAAGAAAGAACCAAAAATGCACCACAGACAATGTACTTATCTTCTATTTATGTTTGGTCTGTCATGGCCAGAGTCGAGGTGAATTTGAGTCTAGCAAGGAGAGATTTTGTGTCGGTCCAATATCTTAACAAAATCCATTTTGTGATTGGGTTTCTGACTAAGTTGGGAACTGGAAGACTCTTCACATTTTTTGAAGTAAAAATAATGACTTTGATTCATTATTAATACTTACATATGTTTTTTTAATACTTACATATGTTAAGTGCCTTTTGTTTTACTTCCAAGTGATCTGAAGCTCTTACATTTCTATGTGGTCATACTTCACAGATTCTACAATTCTGTGGCCTTGCTAATCAATTGAACAAATTAACAATCAGGAGAAAGAATATACATTTATCACTACTGAGCTGCATAACTTCCACATTCTTCTCAAACGAAATGGATGTGGTTTTCCCCCCCATTAAGTTAGTGAAGGTTGTCAAATATCTTACTTTTTCTCTTAATATTCATATAATAATGATTCTTATGTTCTCTGGACTCTTTAGCACTTTAGTTCCATGTCTTTAATGGTATTGGAATTGGTTTGATTCTCCTTTATTAAATTTCACTTCTCAAGTAATGTTAACAAAATCTCATAAAACCATTTCAGATTGAAAATAAATCTCACAATCTCTAGCAGATTTTCATAAAAATCGCATAAAACCATTTAAGAAATTCTTTGAAAAACGTCCAAAAATACTCACACTTACAAATCTTCAAGTTCTCACAAAATGTATCCATAAAACACCCAATGCTCGATAAAGATGGTGATGCGGAGAAGAAGACACGCGGACGACGGCAGACTGGCAGCAACCTGTCGAAAATTCAAATCGTTTCACTGATTCGGGCTGAAATGCTGGGAAAGGAGAAAATGTCTGGCCTTTTACTATAGCAATTTAAAAAAAAAAAAAAAAAAACATGGGCAGGTGTGTGGAGTAGTACATTGTAGCCGCTACAATACTGCTTAAGTATAACATGACTTTATTATATTTGATGATAGAATGAAATGCCAAGTTATCCACGTTTTAAAATATAGAATAATTTTGTTTTTTATTTTAAGAATCCTTGCAAGCAAAAAATAAGGTCAATACATTGAATTTATGCATGTCTTTTTAAGGATAAATTGTGGGTCTAGGAAAATTAGACACGATAAATTAAAAGTTATATTTCATTTCAGAACAATATAATTAAGAACACATATTTTACACCATTAAGAGTATTAGTATTAGATCTATCAAATGATCCATCAAACACAAATTTAATAATTTTTGCTAGAAAACATCTATATTGGATTCATCAAATCCCATAGTGTCTAACTTTGAGTTACATTAAGGCTCGGTTTGGATTAAAAGATGACATGAAATAAGTTTTAAAGATTGAATAAAATATTATTAGAATATTATTTGTTAATGTTATTATTATTTTGAGATTTGAAAAAATTGAATTGTTTATTATATTTTATATAAGAATTTGAGAAAGTGTAATGATGATTTCGAGATAAGCTCAACTCATGTTTCAATTCAAACTGGGCCTAGTGTTACTCAAAGTTAGATACTATGAAATTTGATGAATCCAATGTGGATGTTTTCTCCATCTTTCATATTTGAATGATCACTATTCACATGATAAACACATATTTTTAATATATTTTATTCTTTCACTTTATTTCCCTCATTTTCTTTTTTTTCCCCCTCCCACGCATTGATGCTACAACTTTTTTGAAGTTCATGACTATCACTTGTTGATTTTTCCATCTGACACCTCCCGGTCTGCTTACACAAATTAAGAAGAGTACTGATTACAATACAATTATAATATAAAGATATGGGTCAATTTTGTGGGCAACTTAGTTCAATTAAAATACTTTAATACTAATGCTATTTTTTTTTGTCATTTAACAGCTTTAAAAGAAAGGAATTAAAATAAGTACCCAACTAGTAAACAAATTAAAACCCCATTATTAATCATTCAAAATAAATTAACCATACTGTATTAAAATTTAAGTATCAAATTGCACTCCTTCTTATTAACTTAAAATAATTATTTAAATATCAAATTAAATTAATAATATACATATGATTAGTGTAATTACAAAATATGAAAAAAAAATATTTAAATATGTTCTTATTAAAAAATATAATTATTCTATTATTTTGATGGATCTAATGATAAATCAAATATGAAATTATAGACTTAGAGATTTGATAAATCCATCAAAATTATACTTTTCATCAATTTTTTTTTAAAAAAATTAATAAATCTAATGCTAATACTTTAATAATACAATCTATAATTTAAAAATCCAGCATACTCGTTTTGAAAAAAAAAATGAGGTTCATCGTTAAAAAAATAAAATAAATTATTTTATGTAAATTATAAATTTATTTACTTTTTTTAAATGGAAAATGCTTCAGACCGATCGAGTTGTTGATAACCCAAGAGCAATCCTCCTTTCACTGGTGGCCACATCAGGAAATACACAATAAGAGAAATTAGCTTCACCACACAAAAACAACCCCTCCCCTCTCTTTCTCCTAGGACCATTCGAGATAGATTCTCCATTCTCTCTCTTTCTCAGACAACCACTACCATGAAAAATGGATGAAAGACAGCCATAGTTTGAGCCCAGCAATCGTTACAAAGTTATATATATATATATATATATATATATATATATTAACAAGCTCTTTGAAGAGAATGATTTGTTGAAAAATATGGAGACAACAGACATTTGGGAATAATTGGAAGTGGTGCCTAGGGGTGAACAAAATGGCCGTTCTACCAACCCACCCGATCTGCCGACCTACACTACTAGTGCGCACCACAAAAAAAAAGTGGTTTTTTCTCACAGATTTTTTTCCTGCGAATACAATTCAGTAGCAAATAATGATATTTTGTCACCAAAAACAACCTGTCAGAAATGTTCTGTTAGAAATAATTATAATTGACCATTTTATTTCTGACGATGTAAAAACCGTGAATATCAATTACTTTTTCCAACGAATATAGAATTATTGGAAAAAAATTGGTGGATGATACCTTTTTCCTATGACTTGTGGAATTATTACTCATAGTACTATTGTGTGACCAAAAAAAATACATTTTTCAATTATACCTTTGGCAGCAAATAATTATCTTTTCCAACTCAATTCATATCATCACAAAATTTGATGTCCCAAATAAATAAATTGGACAAATTTATTTGTCACGAATTAGAATATATGAAAATTAATTTTTTTTTCTCACAAATAAAAATCATAAGGAAAAGTTTTGCATCTAAAACTCATCTAAAATTAAATACCTTAGGCCTTATTTGTTTTGGGGATGAGACCAAAAATTCAAAACACATTTCAAACTTATCATTACACTTTTTTAAATCTCTATACAAAATATTATAAAAAATTTAACTTTTTAAATTCCCATACCACTTTTCAAATCTCCTTATAAAATTAATATTAAAAAAATATCTTACAATAATATTTTATTTTATTTTTTCACTTTTATCTTATCTCATCTCTGAAAACAAACCGGACCTAAATATTAAGTATATATAATAATGTATTCATTAGTGATGTTAGTGCTTGGTGAGAAAACCTATATTATTTTCCACATAGTACAAATTGGTAGGAAATAATTATATTTTGCTACCAAAGTCACTCATAAAAAAAAACGACAGTGTCTACATTCATAGTTTTACATCTCAAACTCAAAATGATGTGCTTTGAGTTCCAAGCCTCCTAACCTTAAGTCCAGCCCGACAACATCACTTCACATTTCACACTTAAGCAGGTAAGGCCTCAACTCTTCGAAACCCTTCTTCCCACCTCTGTTGATCTTCTTCCCTAAAGACCCTAACAACCTGCAAAGCTGCGATTGCGAAGCCCCTCCTTCCTCGACAAGCGACCCCCATTTCAGGTTTAGAACCGCTCCTGTGAGTACCCTGCTCCCTCTTCCACTCCTGTGAGCACCTTCCTCCCTCGACAGACTTCTCAAAGCTTCTCATCCCAAAATTTCCTCTCATAGCAACACGTCTCTCAACTTATCTGTCTCTCTAGTTTCGATTGCCCTAACCTTTCCGAATATTATTTGCTTATCTAGAGGTTTGAAATCAAAGAAGAATCCAAATCCCCTCATCCACATTCAAGGTATTTGTTTTTACATGTCTCCTCAAATATCGTCTCTAGTTTTAGGGCATGGGATTTTCGTTTGGGAATGTATTTAGTGAATGAAATTCTTGGATATTTGTGATGATGATTTATGAAAAAATGGACTTGTATCACTGGTTTCTTTGAAGTTGGGTTTGAACATTGTATGTATTAAGGAAGGTTTTAGGTGGATTAGGTTACATAGTCACTCGGTTTCGTAGAACTGCCCACCAGGTGTTTGTTTTTTATCCTCAACCGAAATTTTTCTTGCATTCATCAATATTTCTTGCATTTTCTACAATGTTTGTTTGGGGAGATGTACATTATCAGCTTTATTAATCTTTGATGTATTAATACGTTATTTATTTTAAAATTATTTGCTAAGAAAATGTTTCGTCAACCAACTTATTATATGTATACATCCAGGCAATCAACCATATGCGTGTAATAGCCCAAATTTTCTAAGGTAAATTATTTTATAGAAGTTATTTTTAGGAGATTTATTTAATGCATTCATTTATTAGGAAATTATAATGGGAGATTTAGTTGAGGAAATGTGAGATTTTACTTAGTATTGAGAATTATGCACTTTCGGATCAATCTATCGAGTTTTAGGAAAATGATCATAAGTCAGCCATATGATGTCCAAATGAGGTAATTCCAATTGGTATAGAACCCTAAGAGATAGATCTAAAACTTTTATGTTTGAAGTTTCCTGATATTCGGAAGGAATCAATAACTTAATTGGGAACCAAGTAGGCAGCTTTGGAATAGGCTTAAATGGGACCCGAGTTGGGTAATTGAACTAGATTGGGGCATGTAACCAAATAGGCAACTGGTTTTAGGATTCTCTGGGATTATGACATGTGTAGGGATAGTTAGGAATGAATGGAAAGTTGATTTGGAAGTCAATTGAAGGGTTAGTGTGATGGGAACTCAAGGGAGCCAAAATCTGGTTGATTGGTGACTAATGGGATCAAACTTGACTCTACCTTAACTAAACCATGAAGTGACCTTCTAGGACTTGTTTAGGGAAGACCTAAGGGAGTTGGGAAGGAACCAAATGGAGGAGAAAACCTGATGATGGGCGTGTGACACAAGGGGAGAGCTGGAGATGAGAGATGCATGCATGGTTAGGTGAAGTGCCACCTCACCTCTTATCCCTTTAGCTTGCTTCTCAGCCATGGATCAAAATGGGCAGCCAAACCACCTCAATTGTGAGCCCTTGGATGACTAATCCAGCTGCAAAGCCTAGGATTTGGGAGGCTTAATCCTCATCATTAGATTTTGCCTAGATGGACACCTCATCACATGCAAATCTGCCAACTAGGGTACCTTGGGTGCAATTCCTTTTCTCTCCCTCATGTTGGTCGACCACCACCATATATATAGGACCTTGTGAGCTTCCTAAGCTCCTTTAGAAGGAGAGAGCACTTACCTTGTGAAGCCAAATCAGAAAACCCTCCCCAAACCCTCAAAGTGATCACTTGTGAGTGAAGTGAGTGTGTGTGGGAGCAAACTTGGAGGAAGTTGAGTGGATCAATTCCCTAAAGCTTGGAAGAACTTGTAAGTCCATATTCTAGCTTAAATTAAGCATGGAACTGGTTTATTGGCATGATTGAGTTATATTTCCTAGTAGTGAACACATGAGAACATGTTTAAGTGTAAATTGAACACATGAGTAGGATTAATTGTATTTGTCTTGTTTTTATGTTCAATAAAATTGTGGAAACTTAGATTTAGGTTTTTAAGAAGATAAATAGAGTGTATGGAAAAGATTAGTGTGTTTTGAGTGGAAAAACCCTTAGACCCGTAAGTTCGCTCGACCCTCGCTCGACATGTGAGTTGAGCGAAGGCAAAATATGAACCCTCGCTAGAGTTTCGCTCGACACTCGCTCGAGCGAGTCCCAACCCGAGACTTCGCTCGATACTCGCTCGACACCCCGCTCGAGCGAGATACCCTGTTTTGCCTAGACTTAGGGTTTCCTTGGAATAGAAGTGGTGTTTCAAATGGGAAGGGTTATGAGTGAGAAGACTCATGTGTATAAGAGAAGAAAATAAAGAAAGAAAATAATATATAAAAGATGAGTTAGTCACGTCATGACGGGGACGGCGATACGTAACGCCCGTATGACTGACGTGCCGGCAGGGACGGCGATACGTAACGCCTGTCGTGATATGAAATTGTGATCTCCACGGGGACGGCGCGACGTAACGCCCGTGTGATTGATCCTTGCGGGGACGGCGAGACGTAACGCCCGCAGTACTATGTGTATATATTTCGTGTCATAACGGGGACGGCGATACGTAACGCCCGGATGATTGACACCAGACTCATCATAACGGGGACGGCGATACGTAACGCCCGAATGATTGATGAGTGTATGTGATGGGGACGGCGATACGTAACGCCCATCAGTGATATGAAAGAATAAGGATTTTAAAAGGGGAAAATAATGTAATTTAATATAAGACAATGGGTGAGTTGAGAAGGTGTCAGTTAGACAGTGGTCCTGTGAGGGGTATGTTAGGGTAATTTCCCTTGTCAGTTGTGGTAATAATTTTGTGGGTGTTTTCCCTGTTTCCTTTAAGCTGTTTATGTACTTACTGAGATTTCATTCGAAATCTCACTCTTTTGTGGCTCCATATTTTTGTGCATATTATTTCATACAGGTTTCGATGACCAGCAGGGGGACAGCCCCGACGATACAGGAGACTTCGGGGAGTCCTGAGGGACTTTCCGATTACAGTCCCTTTTTGGACATTTCTTTTGTTTCCTTCGGACCTCCTATCAGACCCACCGGAGCTGGGAGTCTTGACGCATCCACTTTTGTCGAGGAGAGGAGACGTACTGGATGCTGCTTAACCTTAGGAGTAGACGGCTCGTTGTCCATGTGTGGAGTTTGTGTGACTCCACAGGGACAACAGCTCCAGCGAGACTTTAGTATTAGCATGGATAGGTTTCGCTATGGGAGAGAATATCCCGAGGTTAAGAGGGAGAAAGAGTGAGGTGAAGGAAAGTTTCTTTTGGGATGAATGTAATATATTTTGCTACAGTTGGGTTGTGTATATGTATAAAGTACAATGTTTAAGTTTAATGAATGTTGTATATATAATTTCCGTGTGATCTTTAGAAAGTCTTATATTGAAAAACTAATCCGCTGCGAATTTAGTAATTTATGCTTTTATCCTTATTAAGTACGAGGGTGAGTAGCCAAGTGTTGCTCATCCAGACACCTTAATTTACGTTAAATCCCAGACGTAAGTTGGGGGCGTCACAGATTGGTATCAGAGCGATTACGTCTCTGGGTAAAACCTACGTGTCCTAGGAAAAAATGGATCACATGGTACTAGTATAGGCTTGAATCTTTATCAGATTGGAGTTTGGAGTAATATGGATGAATGTTTGGATTTTAGAAATTTGGAAGTTTCTAAAGTGAGTATAGCTTATGGTGAAGTTGGGTGTATTGCAGGAAAGCAATATGCCGAGAGGTCGTCCTCCCTTGAAACGAGTAGACGCAGTAAGCCAGAATCCTTCCCTGGTTACCCCTCCACGTACTGAAGAGCAAACGGCACCAAGCTCACCATTGAGAGAAGTACAGACACCATCGAACCCATTATCGGGAGAAGAGCAGAGGACACAGAATCCACCCTTGGAAGGGGGACCGATGGCACAAAACCCCCCATTGGAAGGAGGCCAGGCAATAGCTGAAGCTATTCGGCAAATGACGGAAGTGGTGAAGAACCAAATAGAACAAAGCCGTTATCATCAGCAGAATGAAAATAGAAGAGAAATTCAAGGGTGTTCGTATGAGAAGTTTCTAGCGTATCGATACCCGCCCTTTATGGGAACGGAAGGAGCATTAAAGGCAGATAAATGGATTGTAGACCTAGAACGCACCTTCGAAATTAGTAGTTGCACTGAAGTCCAGAAAGTGCAGTATGCAGGACATCTGTTACAAGGAGAAGCAGGACTGTGGTGGGACACAAAGCGGAAGCTGCTAAAGTTAGAACTGGGAGAAAATGTAGTACCTACATGGGAAAGGTTCAAGAAAGAGTTCGACGATCGATTCTTTCCGGAATCTATGAAGCGGCAGAAAGCTTTGGAGTTTACTATGTTAATACAAGGCAGTATGTCGGTGGAACAGTACTCGGCGCGATTTATGGAACTGGCGATATTTGCTCCACATCTGGTGGCTACTGAAAAGATGAGAGCCCAGAAGTTTCAGGAAGGACTGCAGCCACGAATCCGTATGCAGGTGGCATGTTTGCAAATTGAGAATTTTCAAGAACTAGTGAACGTAGCAGCCATAGCGGAAGCTGAACAGAGGAGTGTTATGGCGCAAACTCAAACATATGGAAAAAGAAGATTTCAATTTTCTGGAGGAAAAGATGCTCGGAGGAAACCGAATTTTAGATCCACGGATAGAGGAAAAGGAGTAGCAATTAATCCGAATGTACCGATTTTATTTCCGCAGTGTGCAAAATGTGGACGTCGACACCAAGGAGATTGTCGAGTGGATAATAGGATTTGTTATAGATGTGGTCGGCCAGGACACCTGATCAGAGACTGCCCTCAGAATACCTCTCAAGGAGTAGCTCTACCCGGAGGAAAAGCCAAAGCTCCTGCGAAAGCTAAAGTGTATGCTATCACGCCTGGAGAAGTAGATATGGAGGCAGACGAGACAATAGATGCAAATGTCATTACTGGTAAATTTCCAAGTCCCCTCTTTTAGTTAATAAATGGATTCTTTGGGAGTGGTAATATAATAATAGTAGAATAAAATTTTCTTTAGGTAAGCTTAAGCTGAAGCAATGCATGGTCTATACCTTGTTTGATTCGGGAGCAACAAGATCCTTTATTTCCTATGATTGTGTCCAAAAGTGTGATTTAGAAACGGAATTGTTGACCCAAAAGGTTATAGTAGTCATGCCCAATGGAAAGGTAGCAGGATGCCATCGAGTGGTGAGAAATTGCCCCTTGGAGATTGGAGGTTCTCAGTTAGTCGCTGATCTGATACTATTCCATTTAATGGAGTTTGATTTAATTTTGGGTATGGATTGGTTGGCTAAGTATTATACTAAACTGGACTGTCGCAGAAAGGAAATAATTTTTGACTTACCTAAGGAAGGGGAAATTTTGTTACAAGGGGGAAATGTTGAAGGCAGTTTCCTCCATAGTAACTGCTAAGCGAATAAAGAAAAGCATTAACAAAGAAACTAAGGGCTACTGGGTAATCATGATAAACTCCTCAGAAGTTGTTAAAGGTATTCAAGGAATTCCCGTGGTGGAAGACTTTCCTCAAGTCTTTTCCGATGATCTACCGGGACTACCTCCTGATCGAGAAGCCGAATTTGTTATTGAATTGGAACCGGCCACAACTCCAGTTCATAGAGCTCCGTATAGGATGGCACCGGTGGAATTAGAGGAATTGAAAGTGCAGATTGAGGAACTTTTGAGAAAAGGATTTATCAGGCCTAGTTCATCCCCATGGGGAGCACCAGTATTGTTTGTGAAGAAGAAGGATGGAACAATGCGAATGTGCATAGACTACCGGGAGTTGAATAAAGTTACCATTAAGAATAAATATCCGTTGCCACGGATAGATGACCTGTTGGATCAATTAAGAGGAGCAACTGTGTTTTCAAAAATAGACCTTCGGTCTGGCTATCATCAGTTGAAAATCAGGGAGCAAGATGTACCTAAGACGGCTTTCCGAACCCGCTATGGGCACTTTGAATTTTTGGTTATGCCATTCGGAGTGACGAATGCACCAGCAGTATTCATGGATTTGATGAACCGAATATTCAGACCATATTTGGACAAATTTGTGGTGGTTTTTATTGATGATATTTTGATCTACTCTCAGACCGACGAAGATCATAAAGAACATTTGAAAATAGTAATGGAAATTTTGCAGAAACACCAATTGTATGCCAAACTTAGTAAGTGTGAATTTTGGCTACAAGAAGTTAAATTTTTGGGTCATGTTATTTCAAGTGAAGGAGTCTCTGTGGACCCAGCGAAAGTAGAAGCAGTGATGGAGTGGCAGCAACCAACCAATGCACATGAAATACGAAGCTTCTTGGGATTAGCTGGATACTATAGAAGATTTGTGGAAGGATTTTCCAAACTGTCCGCACCTCTGACAGCATTGACTAGAAAGAATGCTAAGTACGTTTGGAGTGAGCAATGCGAAAAGAGTTTCCAAGAGCTAAAGAAGAGATTGACTACAGCACCGGTTTTGGCTTTGCCGGAACCTCACAAACCTTATGTGATATATAGTGATGCCTCAAAAATGGGATTGGGGTGTGTGCTAATGCAAGAAGGAAGAGTAGTTGCGTATGCATCCCGACAACTTAAGGATCATGAACAGAATTATCCCACGCATGATTTAGAGTTAGCAGCTGTAGTGTTTGCTCTAAAGATTTGGCGGCATTACTTGTATGGAGAAAGGTGTGAAATATTTACGGACCATAAGAGTCTCAAGTATCTTTTTAGCCAGAAGACCTTGAATATGAGACAGAGAAGGTGGATAGAGACTATAAGTGATTTTCAATGCGAAATCAAATACCACCCTGGAAAGGCTAATGTGGTAGCCGATGCCTTGAGTAGGAAAGTTCAAACAGAAGAATTTTCAGTGCTGGCAGCGATGCGAGAAATTCTGGTAAACCGATTATCGCAGGACCTCAGGTTAATGGAGATTCAAGAAATTATTCCGTTAACAGACAAAGAAATTAAGGAAGAACAACAAAAGGATGCCAAACTGGAGAAGATAAAACAGCAAATACTGGAAGGAAAAGGGTCTCCACACTTTATGATTTCAGGCGATGGAATGTTGTACTTTGGAAGAAGGAAAATCATTTCGGATGCCCCAGAATTGAAAGAAAGGTTGATGAAAGAAGCTCATAGTACACCATATACTGCTCATCCTGGAAGTACTAAGATGTATCAAGACTTAAAGGAAAAGTTTTGGTGGGAAGGAATGAAGAAGGACATTGCGACCTTTGTAGCGAAGTGTCCAGTGTGTCAGTTAGTAAAAGCTGAACACCAAAGACCAGCCGGTCAATTGCAACCTTTACCAATCCCCGAATGGAAATGGGAGGATCTATCTATGGATTTTGTGGTAGGATTTCCAAGAACATCTACGGGAAAGAATTCGGTTTGGGTGATAGTGGATCGACTGACGAAGAGTGCTCACTTTTTACCTATCTCCAACACGGATTCCATGGAAAAGTTAGCAAGAATTTATGTGAAGGAAATAGTTCGTTTACATGGGATACCCAAGACTATAGTATCAGACAGAGATCCTAGATTCACGTCTCGATTTTGGCAAAGTCTACAGAAGATGATGGGTACCAATTTAAATTTCAGCAGCGCATACCATCCTCAGACGGACGGGCAAACAGAAAGAACCATTCAGACTTTGGAGGATATGTTGCGAGCTTGTGTGTTAGATTTTGACAAAGATTGGGAAAGTCTGTTACCATTAATTGAATTTGCATATAATAACAGCTTTCAAGCTACTATACAGATGGCGCCATATGAAGCACTTTATGGAAGGAAATGTAGGTCTCCTATTTATTGGGATGAAGTGGGTGAGAGTAGTGTTTTGGGACCCGAGTATTTACAAGAAGTTAAAGAGCAGATCATCAAGATCAGAAATCAGATAAAGACGGCGCAAAGTAGACAAAAGAGTTATGCAGATAATCGTAGAAGGGCTTTAGATTTTATGGTGGGAGACTGGGTATACTTGAAGATTTCGCCACTAAAGGGAGTCATGCGATTTGGTAAGAAGGGGAAGTTGAGTCCTCGTTATATTGGACCTTATGAAATTCTGGAAAAAGTAGGTCCAGTGGCTTACCGTTTAGCTCTACCTGATGATTTGCAAGGAGTTCATAACGTCTTCCATGTATCTTCTCTGAAAAAGTGTTTGAATGATCAACCAGTGGCGGTAATGAATCCGCGTCCTAGTAATTTACGTTCCAATTTAACTTATGAAGAGTGGCCTGTGCGAATTGAAGATCAGAAAGAACAAACCCTTCGGAATCGTACCATAATGTTAGTCAAAGTACTTTGGAACAATCCTGTTTTTCAAGAAGCCACTTGGGAACGTGAGGATGTAATGAGAGATAATTATCCCCACTTGTTTGAAACATAGTTGTAATAATACACTTTATAAATTGAATTAACTGTCTTGCATTTGTATGATATTTGTGTTTTCTTTTATATTTATATTCATTAATATTTAACCTTATACAGGATTATGGCTCCTAAAAGAACCGCACGTATGTCGGTTACCCCCGTAGATCAGTTAAAGAAAAGATCTGAAAGAGTTAGAGAGAGATTTCGTAGAGAAAAACTGAAACAGTGGAAAGCTGAGAGATTGAACTGGTTAAATAAAAGTGAGAAGCACAGAACCCACATTATGGATATAGATGAAAGAGGTAACCCTATAAGTAGAAGAGCGTTACCAGGTGAGGAAAGACAACCCGCCAGAAAATGGTTGAGAGCAGAGAAAAGATTTTTGAGAAGAGAGGACAAAGGAAAGGCTGTCATGATAGAGTCATCTGATGGATCTGAAGAGCGTAAACGCCAGTGTGAAGAGGGACCTATAATAGAAAGGACAGAGGAAGAGAGATTCCATATGTTGCAAGAGATTAGTGTGAATATGTACTATGATCCCGATGTTGACATGATATTTTATCACTCTCAGGATTCACTAATTAATGAGGAAAAAGTACCCACCTCTTCAGAAGAATCTACAGCTAGTCACCGAGGTATAAATTTCTTAAACCCTTAATTATTATGTCCTAGCGATTTCGGGGACGAAATCCTTTTAAGGGGGGGAGGATGTAATAGCCCAAATTTTCTAAGGTAAATTATTTTATAGAAGTTATTTTTAGGAGATTTATTTAATGCATTCATTTATTAGGAAATTAGAATGGGAGATTTAGTTGAGGAAATGTGAGATTTTACTTAGTATTGAGAATTATGCACTTTCGGATCAATCTGTCTAGTTTTAGGAAAATGATCATAAGTCAGCCATATGATGTCCAAATGAGGTAATTCCAATTGGTATAGAACCCTAAGAGATAGATCTAAAACTTTTATGTTTGACGTTTCCTGATATTCGGAAGGAATCAATAACTTAATTGGGAACCAAGTAGGCAGCTTTGGAATAGGCTTAAATGGGACCCGAGTTGGGTAATTGAACTAGATTGGGGCATGTAACCAAATAGGCAACTGGTTTTAGGATTCTCTGGGATTAGGACATGTGTAGGGATAGTTAGGAATGAATGGAAAGTTGATTTGGAAGTCAATTGAAGGGTTAGTGTGATGGGAACTCAAGGGAGCCAAAATCTGGTTGATTGGTGACTAATGGGATCAAACTTGACTCTACCTTAACTAAACCATGAAGTGACCTTCTAGGACTTGTTTAGGGAAGACCTAAGGGAGTTGGGAAGGAACCAAATGGAGGAGAAAACCTGATGATGGGCGTGTGACACAAGGGGAGAGCTGGAGATGAGAGATGCATGCATGGTTAGGTGAAGTGCCACCTCACCTCTTATCCCTTTAGCTTGCTTCTCAGCCATGGATCAAAATGGGCAGCCAAACCACCTCAATTGTGAGCCCTTGGATGACTAATCCAGCTGCAAAGCCTATGATTTGGGAGGCTTAATCCTCATCATTAGATTTTGCCTAGATGGACACCTCATCACATGCAAATCTGCCAACTAGGGTACCTTGGGTGCAATTCCTTTTCTCTCCCTCATGTTGGTCGACCACCACCATATATATAGGACCTTGTGAGCTTCCTAAGCTCCTTTAGAAGGAGAGAGCACTTACCTTGTGAAGCCAAATCAGAAAACCCTCCCCAAACCCTCAAAGTGATCACTTGTGAGTGAAGTGAGTGTGTGTGGGAGCAAACTTGGAGGAAGTTGAGTGGATCAATTCCCTAAAGCTTGGAAGAACTTGTAAGTCCATATTCTAGCTTAAATTAAGCATGGAACTGGTTTATTGACATGATTGAGTTATATTTCCTAGTAGTGAACACATGAGAACATGTTTAAGTGTAAATTGAACACATGAGTAGGATTAATTGTATTTGTCTTGTTTTTATGTTCAATAAAATTGTGGAAACTTAGATTTAGGTTTTTAAGAAGATAAATAGAGTGTATGGAAAAGATTAGTGTGTTTTGAGTGGAAAAACCCTTAGACCCGTAAGTTCGCTCGACCCTCGCTCGACATGTGAGTCGAGCGAAGGCAAAATATGAACCCTCGCTAGAGTTTCGCTCGACACTCGCTCGAGCGAGTCCCAACCCGAGACTTCGCTCGATACTCGCTCGACACCCGCTCGAGCGAGATACCCTGTTTTGCCTAGACTTAGGGTTTCCTTGGAATAGAAGTGGTGTTTCAAATGGGAAGGGTTATGAGTGAGAAGACTCATGTGTATAAGAGAAGAAAATAAAGAAAGAAAATAATATATAAAAGATGAGTTAGTCACGTCATGACGGGGACGGCGATACGTAACGCCGGTATGACTGACGTGCCGGCAGGGACGGCGATACGTAACGCCTGTCGTGATATGAAATTGTGATCTCCACGGGGACGGCGCGACGTAACGCCCGTGTGATTGATCCTTGCGGGGACGGCGAGACGTAACGCCCGCAGTACTATGTGTATATATTTCGTGTCATAACGGGGACGGCGATACGTAACGCCCGGATGATTGACACCAGACTCATCATAACGGGGACGGCGATACGTAACGCCCGAATGATTGATGAGTGTATGTGATGGGGACGGCGATACGTAACGCCCATCAGTGATATGAAAGAATAAGGATTTTAAAAGGGGAAAATAATGTAATTTAATATAAGACAATGGGTGAGTTAAGAAGGTGTCAGTTAGACAGTGGTCCTGTGAGGGGTATGTTAGGGTAATTTCCCTTGTCAGTTGTGGTAATAATTTTGTGGGTGTTTTCCCTGTTTCCTTTAAGCTGTTTATGTACTTACTGAGATTTCATTCGAAATCTCACTCTTTTGTGGCTCCATATTTTTGTGCATATTATTTCATACAGGTTTCGATGACCAGCAGGGGGACAGCCCCGACGATACAGGAGACTTCGGGGAGTCCTGAGGGACTTTCCGATTACAGTCCCTTTTTGGACATTTCTTTTGTTTCCTTCGGACCTCCTATCAGACCCACCGGAGCTGGGAGTCTTGACGCATCCACTTTTGTCGAGGAGAGGAGACGTACTGGATGCTGCTTAACCTTAGGAGTAGACGGCTCGTTGTCCATGTGTGGAGTTTGTGTGACTCCACAGGGACAACAGCTCCAGCGAGACTTTAGTATTAGCATGGATAGGTTTCGCTATGGGAGAGAATATCCCGAGGTTAAGAGGGAGAAAGAGTGAGGTGAAGGAAAGTTTCTTTTGGGATGAATGTAATATATTTTGCTACAGTTGGGTTGTGTATATGTATAAAGTACAATGTTTAAGTTTAATGAATGTTGTATATATAATTTCCGTGTGATCTTTAGAAAGTCTTATATTGAAAAACTAATCCGCTGCGAATTTAGTAATTTATGCTTTTATCCTTATTAAGTACGAGGGTGAGTAGCCAAGTGTTGCTCATCCAGACACCTTAATTTACGTTAAATCCCAGACGTAAGTTGGGGGCGTCACATGCGAGTACTGCAAGTCCCTTTCAAAAGAAAAAATCAACACGAGCTCCTCCCAATTCCCATTATATTATTTATATTGCAATTTTGTCTTTTGCATGCTAGGCTATATATATATATATATATATATATATATTATATTTAATATCTAAACAATAAGCAAAAACCCAATTAAATTTATTCCAACTAAAACCCAACTAACATTGTGTTGATTTTATGTAGGTGCGGCCCCTTTCTCCATGTCTTTTTCAAAAAGCGTATTTTAATATAGCAACTAAATTTTTTCTTTTTTGTTTATAGCAATATACTTAATATGTTTCTTTATTTTCCTGCTTCTCAATAATCAATTTAATATATTGTGCTTTCCTTCTCCTATCATTAAACTTTTCATCTACACTCATTATATCTATTGCATCAATTTCTGCACTGATTTAAATGTACTAATATTCCCATTTTCTTTTAAATTATCTATCTACATGGTCTCTCTATTATTAAGAGCTCACTTGCCTGTACATATACTCATCAAGGGCCAGCTCATTGTAGAATACATGAGGTCTCATGTTGGTAGAGAAAGAGGTTAATTAACACACAAACATAATATCTTTATTCAATAAAGTGGCTATCTAACGAAAAATCTTGTTTTAATGGAAATTATTTTTTTTCTGTTAAAGTTAACAATTTTCATCCATTTCTGTTAAAATTAATACTGCATTTAATGAGAAATATCATTTAAAATACAATCCATTAAACCCATTAATCACTGAAATAATGCTCTTGCATTAAATTTAATTACACCACTTCAATTTTCTATAGCGGTAAATTTTTATTTAAAACTTTTTTTTTTATGTAAAATAAATATAGAATAATAATAATAGTATAGAATGACATAATAATAGTATAGAATATAATATATATATATATATAAATAAATAAATCATTCATAACAATATAAAAATGCAATCCTCACTTAGAGATGTTAATTTATACGTTAGGAAGTTTAATTTTATTCATGAAAATTTATTCCAATTATATGATTAATAATTTCATTCTTTAAAAATTATTTTATAATTTTAAAATGAATGTATTATTTATTTATTTATTGAGATGATAAATATACAGTATATACAATTAACTATAATTATATTAGATTAGTAATAATAAGCAATAAATATAATTAATATATTATATATGTTTGATATTTAATTGAAATATATATGATCTAATAAATTTACATATTTAAGATTAAAATTTCATGTTATAAATTATAATATAATATTCTTTTATATAAATGATAAACTATCTAATTTTTTTTAAATCATATTATTTCTTAAAAACAATCATGTAACTAAAAAAACTGTAAATGATTCAAGTTTATGTAGATCTAGAAAAATTCAAAGACTAAAGACATAGGTATTTTAATGTCATCTCTTTTAAAGCTGTGCAAAATGATATAAATATTAGATCATCGTCTTGAAATTATAAAAATATAATATCTTGAACGAATCTTTTATTAAAGTTTCAATCAAAATTATTTCAAATAAATTTGATAAAACTATAGGTTATGTTTATTTATAAGACTATTTTATTGTTTTTATTAATACTCTTTTTTTATAATATATGAAAACGTATAATTATTTATCATCTATTTAATTATGAATAATCTTTAAATTTTTATTAAAAATTAAATTAGATAAACGTGCTTTGCACGTTACTTTTATCTAGTATATAAAATATGCATATATATATTTAAATTTCTATGTACGTAATAAAGGATTTACTTTTTAGGTTATTTCACCATGGACCATCTGCAATCATGATATTGACTGAAAGGATATTGCTATTCCATATGTATATATAAAACCTCTGCCTAGAATCAGTAAAATGATTTTATTTATTTTTGTTCATAGATGATATTCAAATTTTTTGGGTTTCTTTGTTTTCCATGCAGCTGCTTGTTTCAGCAGGTCAAGTTAATCATGTATGTTTCAGCCTAAAAGTTTTTTTATGTTCTGTCTATGCAGGTTGAATATGTAGTTAAACATTATTATTTCTGATCATATATATAAACCATTGAAAGAGTAATGATCATGACTAACTAGCAATTAGTTCTCTTTCCAATTTTAAATTTTGGCGGCTTATCTAAGAGAAAGTTATGTTTCTTTTGTGGCAGAAACACTAACTTCTAAGATCAATTGTGCTACCTTTTTCTTCAATGAGTGGGATGTTTGTTAATTTGAAAGCAAAGATTGCTTGTAATCTCATATGTCAATTCTATAATGGTGGCCGAGCTCATTCATTTTCCTTTCTCTGTTTCCCTTTCATTCAGACACATGGGTATGGTAATTGGAGAATATTACCGAAGAATGCTGGTATATTGTGACTTTGTCTTCAACTATCTTTTCTTCATTGTACATATTTTTTAAGGTTGTTTTTGGACTTCAGATTTTCATGTCACTTCTTAAATTATGTAGGACCTCAAAGGTGTGGAAAAAACTGCCGTCTTTGATGGACTATCTATCTGAGACCCGATATTAAGAGAGGCTGTTTTCATTTGAAGATGAGACAATTATTCAGCTGCATGGTATATTAGTAAGTAAAGATATATGGGGTTTTGCAGTTTTCTTTGAGCTGGTCCTTCTAGAAGCATGATTTGTATTTGAGCTGGTCCTTCTAGAAGCATCTCCTTGGTTCTAATCTGAGGCAGAGGAAATCACTGCCTTAACAATCTAGTTTCATTCATTTCTGGTGCTAATAATTTATTCATCTAGTATTTTCTATTTAAATTTAATGCTACTGCCAATTTTGGTTGATACAATGACCAATGACCAATGATTTTATCATGTACTCTTCTAATTTTTTCATTTTTTTTCGAACATATGTTTACAAGTTAGGTGCACAAGGGGATCGATGATAATAATATTAGAAAGATGCTCAAGGGACATATGTTTACAAGCTAGAACCTGGTTGCAGCTATTTGGATTGTTTTGTCTCTTGACCATATGAAATGCCATGGTTGGTTGCAAGAGTTTCCGTGGATGGTCATTTTAAAGATGAACTTCAATGGGATTATGGGAAGAAAGGAATCTGCTGTATATTTTGTGAATGCAATGTTGATTCTTTATTGTACAAGTATATATTTTAATAAATTTATGTCCATTACTTTTTAGTCATTTAGTGCATTTTTCATGTTTGGTACTTGTATTTATTTTTTTCCTTTCTTGTCAAACTACTTAGAATTGCTAATTGTATTTCAATATATATATATATATATATATATTGTAATATATTGTTAACATTCTTTGTGTATTTTAGGTATAAGGTTGTGTGCTTGTGATACTATTTTACTAATATTTTTTTATTTCATAAAAGACTATTTTCGACTATCATAAATCGTCGAAAATATTTTTTTTGATCGCAAATGTTTATTTCCCGTGATGATTACTGCAGCATATAAGTATTTCTGACCCTTGTTAACTATAGTCAGCACATCTTTTGCAACGAAATTTTACACTTTTTGTGAGGAAAAGAATCGTTAGAATTAAAGAATATCTCTGACGATTTGTGTAGTAGTAGCTTTAAGCCCTTTAAGTTACCAGTCTATTCCTACGAGTCTGCTATGGATACATTTGGTGACAAAAACTTAATTCCAATAGAATTATATGGTATTAGTTACAAAAAGATATGCAGGAAAAGGCAATTTTTGTTGTAGTGTGCCTGCTTATTGCAGTTCTACTATGTTAGGCAAAGTTCAACAAATATTCTGAATTTTTATTTTGTCTTCTAGTGATTGAGTTAAATAATGAGTTTTTGTTAATAAATCACAAATTATGTCCTATTAGTTTCACATCATTTTCTGAAGTGAATGGTATTGGATTTACACCATTTCAAAAAAATCTAGGGCGTAGACATAGTAGAAAAATTATAGAAGTGTGAGTTCCAGAAACGACAACACTAAATGGGATAATAACAGAAATACATCGTATCACCAGAAGTGATCCAACTCAGAAAATGATAAAAACTCTCAGAATAATCTTTCATAGAATGATGAAGATATTTGTCATAGATGTGGTAAGACTAAACATTGATCACATACATGTACGACCAAACAGTTGATTTACTTGTACTAAGCTTTTATATATTATAGTAAAGTTTTTAAATATTTTATCATGTTTTGAAATAATGAAAAGTCGATGCCTGAAGCACGACAAGAAATTACTTGGGAAAATAAAGCTCTATCTAAATTTGATTCTCTTACAAATGAATGTAAACCAGAAGTTCAGAAAATTATCTATTTGCAAAGTGTTGCAAATCAATTATCGGATGTATTTACTGACACTAAAAGTGTTATAAAATCATATATTACTGCTGTTAATGCTCAAGCAAGAATTGAAATCCCTGAAGTACAAGTTGTCAAAACAACAATAGATTAGTCTAAGACACGCTTGAAGTGTTGAAAACCTACTAGTGTAAAAGTAAAAAGCAAAAGGAAAAGAAATCGATGCTCTTGAAGAGTACAAATCTCCTAAAGAGAAAACTCCTGAAAAGTACAAACCTCCTTAAGAGTATAATCTTTCTGAAGAGTACCTCCTAAAGAGACTTTTCATGAAATGTTTTTCCCTAAAGAGAAACAAGTACTTGAAAATAATGAAATCTCAATACATTTCAAGAGTACTGAAGAATTATTGATAGAAATAAAACTGTTATCGACAATATATTTTCATGTAAGATGGTCCTTGACATTACCAGAAGTAATGAAAAAAGTGAGTCAAAAACCGTCGAAGAATGTTGACGTAGAAATGATTGGCCAAAATGGAAAGCAACTATTGAAACTGAATTAATCTCACTAGAAGAGTGAGAGGCATTTGGACCTGTTGTCCAAACATCAAAAGGTGTAATGCATGTTGAATATATGTGGGTATTTATAAGAAAACGTAACGAGAAAACTGAAATTTGTGTGGTACAAAGTACGACTTGTTGCACAAGATTTCCTGTAAAAACCCAGGATTGATTATAAGAAAACCTATTCCCTCGTTATGAATGCAACTACATTCAAATCTTTAATCGGCTTGGTTATTACAAAATGATTATCTATGAGATTGATGGATGTGGTCACTGCATATTTAAAAGATCATTAGATCGTGACATATATAAGGATATACAATGCTTGAAGCATCTAATCCAAGTACATCTAGGAGTATGTACTTTATCAAATTTCAAATATCTTTATATGGGTTAAAGCATTTCAGACTCATGTTGTATAATTGACTCGGGGAGTATCTATTAAAAGGAGAATTTCAGAATAATCCTATATATCCATATGTTTTTATCAGAACCCGAATTTTCTATTATTGTAGTTTACATTAATGATTTACCTTGTTAACACTCTTGAATAGATCATAAGAACTGCTATATATTTAAAGAATGTATTTAAAAATGAAATATATTATTACTCAAATGCTAGATGACTTACAAAAACTTGAGACTTCAGTCTCATCTCTCAAATGCATTTGCTCTTCATAAATCAACATGACATCCTTATCTAAAGGATTAGACAGTCGAAATGAAGAGGCAAGCAATGATTTTAAATCCTTATTCTCTTATTTTAAGTCTACAATTTTTTTGTTAGACTCTTGAACGAGTTGTTGAAGTATGAAAACCTTCTCGTTAAACTTCTCAATCTCACGATTTTTGGATTGTAACCAGTCGGAAAATTCGACAATAAAGGAAAAGTATCGAGTTCTGAGAGTCACCAACTCATAAACGGCTTCACAATCTGACTTATTAGCCAGATCATTCGCTTGCTGCAACATGGTACTCACAGAAGATGCATGAACAACTTGCAACTGAGGTGAAGAATACCTCATATATTAATCATGAGAAATATTAATAGGAAACTGATTAGCCATTGAAAATTTGTAAAATGAGAATGCAGATGAATTGTAGAGATAAGAAGAGAATTTGATTCGAAATAAATAAAGCTGGAACCTACTCTTATAGAGATGAAAATAAGAACAAGACAAACCATCAACTTTTCAAATCTCATTTAGTCAAAGTTATAAGATATGCTGGATGCATATTTTTTAAAGTTAGCGAGATTAATTATTGTTATCCCTATTTTTCTCATAAATGCTGAACCTTTATTGTCAGTTGCTGTTGTTGGCTTTGTATTTGAGCTCTCTCTCGTTCCAGCTCTTCTATTCGTGGTTTCAGGTTACGAGAATATCAGTCTGCAAATTTCTTCAGCTCATTGTTTTCTTGTATTAAGTTTTTATTCTTTCTATCTTTAGTTGCAAGCTTTTAATATAATTCAGATATTTGATTATTAAGTTGATCAACTTCACTTCCTCTCGTCAATAGCCTCCGAGATATGGTTGTAATAGAGACAGCATATTGAGTACTGAAGGTTCTTGATGCTGCAATACTTTCAGGATCAATTTTACTAGAAATATGTATCTCTGCTCCTATCATGGTGTTGAAAGCCTTAGAAGTAAAGATGCGTGGTTGAAGTGTAAAAGGTTCTTGGTTCAAATCTGGAACATTAACAAAAGAATTTCTCTTAACTATATTATCGTTCTAGTTGAACAACAATCTGATCAATGAGTAATATGAGATCTTGCATGAGTATCTGATGGGTGAAAATGATCATCTTTAAACAACAACCCAGAGTTTTCAAATCTCCGCAAAGATCTCATTTGTCGACAATATCAAGCGGATTTGAATTTCACCGAATCTATAGAACTAGACCTTAAGCTTTTGCAGCTTTTGTTAAATATGAGTGGTTTCCAATACTCTTTTCGCCGTGCATGAACATGTTCTCCCTAATAACTCTAAAATGGGGAGAAATTTTAGATGAGGATATTAATATGTTCTCTCTAATGCATTATTTAGATGAAAATCATGTTTGTTTATTACTTGAAACACTAACGCATATTCTCAGGAGGAGTTTAAGTATTAATGCAGGTCCTAGATTTCTACTAAGTCTATCAAGCAAACACTATTTGTCAATTCTTCAAATCACTCAAAGATAATTACAATTCATGAAACAAGTTTAGATTGTATTTGACTAAGATTAGTAATTCTACATATTCAAGAAAAGTGTGGTCTTTCCTGATCAATGATAGCTCAATAATTTTATACGAAGATAATACTACCAGTATTACTCAAATCAGATGAGGATATATCAAATATATGATCAAGTGATAATCTGACACATTTATTGACGAAGGCATTACCAACTGTGACATTTAAAAAAATTGTGTAGAACATTGGAATGCGAAAACTTAAAAATCTATCGTCATGCACTTTTCAGGGGGAGTAAATGTCTTGAAAACTTGTACTATTTGTCCTTCGTTGAGATTTTGTCCCATTGAGTTTTCTTTTACAATATTTTAATAAGGCAATCTCAAAAGTACTTGGCGGTACATATGAATACTGTACTATTTTTCTTTCGCTATTGGTTTTCCTTCCCACTGGATTTTTTATTGAGAAGTTTTTAACGAGACAGATTTTTTATGAGTGATCATTCAAGATGGAGTATTGTAAAAGTAATTATGGGGAAACAATGAATGACCCCCCACATGCACCCCCTCATCTCCCTTATTTTACGCAAAATTATCCCCCTTCTCTCTCTCTACATTATTAAATGATCCCCATCCAGCACTGATTTTCCCTATATATATGGGGAATTATCAGATTAATTTGTAAGAAAAATGTAAAAAAAGAAAAGAAAAAAAGAGGAGAGAAAATCCGGTTCTTGAATAATAAGATTTCTAAATATTTTCCCTTATAAATTTTTTTGCAATAGTAATTTTCTTTTAGTTTTATAACATTATTCAAATTTTAAAGTCTACATTAGATTAGTTATCATATCCTCAATAATAATAAATATTATTTTTATTATTATTATTTATATTTTTTTTTATTTGCTCTTCTCTTTGAATGCAGCAACTAAAAAGTCTAACGAGGATCCTGTGTTGCAGCTTCGATATGTCCTTGACCAGATTGTCTAGAAAGTCTCTTAACTCCGATTTTCTTCCTAGCGAACGTACCGGCCTGCAAAATATCAATTATTTGTTATTTCCTGGAGTAGAACGTTCTTGCTAGAATATTAATAGCTTTAAACCACAAATCAGACACGGAAATGTAAAGCAATCAGTGACCAAAATAAATCCCATATCTGGAAGAAGGGCTTGGTCGTGAAAACCGGAAAGGGAAATCATAAAATAATGGGATGAAATAATTATAATACTTTTAATATATGAAAAGTAAAATAAATATACTGTAGTTTAAAAACTCAAATGAAAAGTATTTGATTAATTTGATGTGAGCTCGTTTTAGTTTATTATTTAAAAAATATCATTTCACATTTCATCCATTAAAAGCTTTTCAAAGCATTTATCTAGAAATTAAAAAAAAAAAAATTCCAAAGCAAGCAGGTTAGGAGAGAAGACCTCTACGGATTGATATCCCGACTCGCTCCACAGGAACTTTTACGGCATCACTGCGTCGTCCAATATCGCTAGCTAATCGATTGGAAGAATAATTACCAAAAGAAATTAGAGCTGTAAAGGTTGACACCTGTCCACTTCGTGTCTCGCCGAACACAAGCAAACCTGTTTTGCAATATATGGCAAAGTCCTCGCAGTTGTTCCTCAAAAGATCATAGGAACCAAAGCCATAATTGGACTGATCATCAAGGAGATATTTAGCACGGTGAATAACATCTTCTGGTGGATCAGATTGAGCAAGAGTGCAGGTACCTCCCCGAATTTGGCCAATAAAAAAATCTGGTGTGACACCATACTTATAAAGGTAAAGATTTCCGCCCACAAGAAAACAATCTATACAACAACTGTTAACTCCTTCGAGATACCCTTCATTTCCACATCTTGGGCAAGGAATATTGCCCATGAAAAATGAGGAAAATGAGGAAGATGATGATGATGAGCTCACAAAGAATCCCCTTTCACGAGTAGTAAAGTGGATAACATTTCCCTCGCCCACATATATCCCTGTTTTTAAAGGGTAAAAAAAAAAAATGAAAACAATAGAGAACTCATGAGAAAATGAAAACATGAAATAGGGGGAAAAAGACCATCACCAGAAGCTATCACAAAAGTCATCTTGCATCACCTTTTTCGACTTTTCACTACCCTATAACCTCTACATGCATTCTCAGCCATTGTCAATCAGTGGACATGCTTCCCTACACTTTATTTCGGTAAGTACTACAATTTCCCCTACACATACCTATTTGGATATAATAATAAAAAAAGAAGAAGAAAAAGCATGCACTACTGCTTGCCGGAGATATATATATAGTTTTTCAATAGAGCGAGTGTCAAACGAGAGGAGTGAAGGAGGGGGGAGATATCGTGGCTTAAATCCAAGATCTATCATCACAGGAGTACTGGGAAAGGGAGAAACAAATATAAGGATTTGAAATGTAAATAAACATATATGGAATAGCCTTGTTGATGCAGTGAAAAGAGTCGATTCTGCAGATAATTAAGTCCAACTTTGTAAAACGGTTAATGCTGCAAAACCAAACTTCTTAAGCAGGTACGTAAATCGTTAGCTATTTTAATAAGATTTCGCTGGCATAGTCATAACAACTGCAAACAAATATAGAAACAGTACATCCCTAATGCTTTAAACATACATTAATGTATGACAAGGGAAATTAAGATATAAATTATAAGATTAGTAGAACGTTTGTTTTGCGTCTCCACTAAAAAAATTATTGTCTTTTTGTTCTCTCTAAAAACAGATGAGGTATGGTTCCCAGAAATGTAATGCCAGTGAGATAAGCTGATTAAGCAGTAACTCTTTTAGCACAGAAATATACATGAAATGCATAAGTAATAAACAAAATGTAAACTTTCATAAACTTAAGGAAAAGAAAAGGGAGGAGAGAGCGTGACCATGGTGCGCGTAGATATAGCCGCCCCTCCAAGTGTAGATGTGATCCCCCGGTTTCAACTCATCCCTCGAAATCATCTGCGACACCGGTGCCATCTCCTTCGATCTGAGATAGAGAGAGAGAGAGAGAGAGAGAAGATGGGTGATTCTACTTGATCCTAATCCACAAACCAAGGATATTTAAAGAATAGGCGTCGTGGATGCAAACCCCAAATGCAATAGCTTTTAAGCTCGCATGGCAGCTTCTACGCTTGCTTTCTACGCTAGCTTTGCTTTTTAGGCAAAGTTGGAATTCCCTCTTCAATTCTTTCGTTTTCATGGTATCACATATGATAATGATACGTATGTGTTAAAACTTTTTTTTTTTAATTATTATTCTTAATAAAGTGGGAGGTGCGGGCGACGAGTGGAGGTATATATCCTCTCTAGCTCATCATGTGTTAAAACTTCTAATTATATTTTGGTGTGGAATGAAAATTTAAAAAAAAAATAATAATTATAAAAATCAAATGTTTTCATTAGTTTGGCTAAAAATCATTTTAATTTGATATATTTTTCATGGTTAGTTTTGTCCCTCCGATCTTGGGGTATTAATTTTAAGGAGCCTTAAAAAATTTATTCATTTTTTATTATTAGGAAAAAATATAGCAATTGAGTTATCATTCGAAGGAAAGAAAACTATTTTCACTAGTAACCTAATCTTGTTTGGATATTAATTTTCACATTTGACATTTTTTTTTTCTTTACTTGTTTTTATTCAAGCGAGGAGCTATAATATTCTCCCCAGTTTTTCACTCTTCAAGCATTTAATTTAACAACGCTCATCATTTTGTTACTCTTATATACCGATATAATTTTTCTTAATTTAGTGTTTAAGTAAGTATTTTTAATAATATTGTGATTGTGATTAAAAAAAAATGTTTACAAATATAAAATAATGCACAGAAAAATAAATAAAAAATTATTAAAAAAAAAACATTTAGCCTTCTTGGTGGGTAGCGTCAGGAGCCACTATTGGTGGCTCTACTACGGCTTGTTATTACTCTTTTTGTATATTCGGATTTGATGTCAAATAATTTATAAATAAGTAAAATAAAAATAACTTTTAATCACTTAAATTTTAATTTAATTATCTAATCATTCTAATTTTTTCAAATTTTCATACAAAATAAAATATATAATTCAAATTGTTCAAATTTTAAAACAAAAATAATATTAAAAAATATTTTATAATAATATTTTATTTTACTTTCAACTTCCATCTCATTTCATTTGCAAATAAAAAAAAATGATGTTTAAAATTTAAAATAGGTATAATCCGTAGGCTAAAGAACGGTAATATTGATAATAGGATAGACTTTTTTTTTTTTTTAAAACGGAAATAGGAGAGGGCCTCTCCGAGAGGCTTTATTGGCTACATGGTTATGATTGACATTGATGAAAGGAGATAGAGAGCAATCCAAATATCCAAAATCTCAACTCCTCTGCAACTAATCGCGGAGAAAAAAAAAAAAAGAATGCAAAGATGGAGACCACGAGAAATTCAAAAATTGTCATGGCTTCATCCACACAATGTCTCCTCCTCCTCCAATTGGGCATCCTCTCCATCTCAGTAATCTCCGTTGATGTTAGGCCATGCGAAAATATTTTTCATCTCATCCCACTCTTTCTCTTTCAAGCAAAACCCTTCCTCCTCTAGCGGCCTCACTGTCGTAATCGAGATCAACTACTTTAACCCCAAAACCACGTTCGATCGAGCATTTCCTTCCGATGTCTTCATCCTTTTGGTCAAGGATGAGGTGCAGGATTGTCTAATCCAGCGGGACGACATGGCATACTGGTTGGACCACACTAAGGATATACTAAGCATGGTGTTGGCTCTACTCCTCAGCGTCGGTTGTGGGGCCCTCATGTCCGCCACCTTGTATCTAGCATAGTCCATTTTCTCCAACTGCTTCTACGACCTCTGTTATAGCTCTCTCTATTCTATCAAAAATGACCTCCACAAAGATAATGAGTTCAACCCTCAGAAGATGGGATACATGAAGATTCCGTCGTTGATTCTATGTCCACACCTGCATCCATCCCTACTTTGTCCAAGCAAGTGGCATGAGAGTGCATAGTTCAAACTTCACCATTAATAGAAAGTCAAAAGCTTTACTTGTATTGACAGATCATATCTTCCCATATGTTTTAGATTGCACAAAATCAGGAAGTACTTAATCCTAGGAATCAATTACATTAGTCTACTTTCCTTTCATGTAAATTTCTATACTTAGTCCCTCTTATTCATCTATATATTTATAAAGCTGAATACAAAGAAATACATAGATTTTATGCAAATACATCTTCTCCTTGCCTCTTAATATGGTATCAGGCCAGAATTGATCTTCCTACACCCTTCCCATGGCCAATTCGTCCAACTCACCTCTTCCTTCTCCTTATTTTCTTTACCCCTTTGATTCACCAAGCTTCATCTACGGCCACCCTCCACCAAGTGTCAACCAGACTACCATCACCTCCTCGACTTCCAGTTCGATACCTAGATTAGCATCGGAGTTGTACCAAAAACTCCTTGGCTAGCTTGCACCTTCGTCCTTTCCGATTGCCCCTTTCCTTACAAACTTTGTCAGTAATATGCTCTCCTCTCTCTCCTCTATTTCTCCCTTTAATCCGAATCACCATTGGATAGTGGATAGTGGTGCAAGCCACCACATCTCCCACCAAAAGCTTACTTCTCCAATTTGTGCCAACTGGAATCTAGTCATTCCATGCGACTTTCAAACATCCACAAAGTCCCAGTCGAGGGCATTGGGACATTACTCTATCCCTCTATCAAATGCTTATTATATCGCCTCATTTTCATTTAATCTCCTACCTATTTTCCCAACTTACAACTCAAAATTTTTGTGTTATTTTCTTCTCTTTTAGTACTTGTGTATAAGCTTGTGCACCCGGGTTTCAGATCTAGAAACCCAGATATCTTGAACCGGAACCGGAAACTCGGGTATCTAGAACCAGAACCGGATTTCAAATCTGGGCCAGAACCCATATGATTCCAGCTTTTAAAAATGCGGATTTCGGTTTCCGTATTTGAACTCGGGTTTTTTTCTTTTTTCTTTTCCTTTTTTTCTTTGAAAGACTTATATTTTATTAAAACATTTTTTGCATTTTTTAAGTTTTAAATAAATCTTGTATATTCCAAATAATTTATCACAATGATCCAACCCTGGTCCACGAGAATATAATCAAGTTAATTAATAGGTGATTAACAAATCAAAGAAATTAAGAAAGAGTTAAGAAGAAGATGTTCCATCGCTAATCTTTTCCAACCAAATCAAAAGAAATTCATCAACATGATCGATCACCAAGGTAATATTATAACAAAATTTTCAATGGCAAATTACTTGCAGCCTTCTTGCCGTAAGTATAGATGGCAGATGCATGTCATTTTCACTTGCATTACATTTTCATGGCATCATTTTGAATTTTTCTTAAAAAACCGGATATTGGGTTTAAAAAAGCGGGTTCTAGAAAAGCGGGTATCTGGCCTATATACATCCGGTTTGCTAAAAGCGGGTTCCAACCCATGTTTATGTGATCCAGAAACCGGATCTTGAATCCGAATATCCGGTTACCAATCCACTGAACACCCCTACTTGTGTATTTCAGGACCTACAATTGATAAGACCGATTAGAGTGAGAGATTTATGCAATGGACTTTACGTTTACCATTCTGACCCCTTATGGTTTTTGCTGCTCAATCCACTACTAATAAGATCTCATAGCATCAATGTCTAGGTCATCCTTCTAATTTTACTTTTCCCAATATTTTAAACTTTCCATGTATTTTTTTTTATTGTGATGTTTGTGCTCGTTTTAATGTATACAACAATATTTGCAACATTAGTATCAGCTCTATTGATGGACTTCGCCCGGTTTGAATTGAGAGATGAGATGAGTTTAGTTTATTTTTTAATATTATTATTGTTTTGAAATTTGAAAAAGTTGAATTGGAATTTAAAAAATGTGTATTGGAATTTAAAAAAGATGTATTGGAATTTGTATTTTGTATAGAAATTTAGAAAAGTGTAATTATGAGTTTAAGATGAGTTGAGACGAGCTCGTCCCGTTCATGAATCCAAATCAGCCCTAAAAATCAACAATACCATATATAAAACTTTATTTTTTTCCTGCAAAACTATAAACAAGAACTTTTATTTTATTTGCAAATACCCATATTTGTGGGTTCATACGAGATAGGATTTGAGAGTGAGAGAAGGAGAAAAAGAAGCCAAACGCAAAATTGCAGAAGGTCTATGGAGCGTTGGGGCCAGAATGGTTGCTACATTTTCAATAAAAAAATGTAACTTTGACGTTTCTTGTTCCTTATTTTTTTTAGGCATGGGAAATGTCAACATAAGGAAAATGCTTAGAAATTGTATATTCAGCTGTTGAACTTAAGATTTCAAATTTGAATATGAAGACTCATTTGCCTATAAATAGTTCACTTGAGTTTTGCAAAAATAACAACAAGAGTTTACACATCAATTACTAAATTTTGCATCATTCTTTCAAAGACCTTATTCTCTCTTCTTTAAGTTTTGTGCCTTAATTTTTGTTCATTTTGAGAGAGATATAATTTGTGCTGTATTATTCTTATTTCACTTATTGAGGAGTGTACTCTGATAATCTACCTATTATCAGCTCTTGTATTTGTAAGAGAGTGCGTATAACCTTTGTGTAGTAGAAGATGTTCTACATAGAGAATAGTTGAATCACCAAGTGTGAGGTGATTGCAAGTGTATAATGTGCTCTACACGAGTTTTTTGTAGCGATGTTGATCAAAGGTGTAATAGGTTTCTATCTCCACCTGAATGAGATTGAATAGTAAATTTGAGATCTTCAAAGGGTAATTTGAGGCGAGGACGTAAGTAATGTGGCTGAACTTCGTTAAAATACTGAATTTACTTCTTCTTGCCCTTACTCTTTATATTTCTTGCTACTTCGTATTTTGTTTATATTTTATATTGTGTATTTGGTTATAAGTACTAATTTTTTAATATAACTCAATTCACCCCCTCTCTTATGTTAGTAATCTAGGCAACATCAGTCTTAGGCAATTCCTATGACCCAAACGAAGTTTTGTGGTGCATTCACAAGGGTCTGTTGTGTATGCAAGTTTGATGTTGCTTCCATGAGTATATCCGGCTTCAACCCACGGCGGACAACCACTGGCGATGATGACGACAAACGTAGATCTGTAGATGTTTTTCTTCTTGTCTTCTTGGGAATAGATTTGGCTGGGTTTCTTTAGAGAATGTGGAATGTTTTTCTTCTTTTCTTCTTGGGCATAGATTTGGCTGGATTTCCATCTAATTTTTTTTCTTTTTTTTATGTATCGACTAACGTGGTTAGCTGATTTCCCAAAGGTACCCAACCCTAAAGGAATCATTTTCTAATATTCCTCCTCAAATTTCAATTGCCTCGTAGAGGGTGTTCTGGATGTTGAGAAGATATGAATTGATATAAAATTGAAATGTGTTTGATTATAAATATGTTAATATATGTGTTTAAATATATAAAATAGATTGAGAGGTATTTAATTTTTTTTATATGAAATGGATAAAATAGTAAGTCTCATTATAATTAATTGGAGATGAGTTCAACAACAAACACAGGCTTAAACATTTGGAGAGTTCACAATTAGTAGTGAAAATATTTAAATGAAGACGTTTTATTGGATTTTATAAAATAAGAGAGACAAAATTGAATAAAAACATTAAAAAGTTAATTCAACATTATATTTTAATATTATTTTTATTTTGAAATTTATAAAAGTTGCATTTATTCTTATATTTGAATAATAATTAGGTAATAATTAGATGAAGAAGTTCATCTAACAAAAAAATTTATTATAAATTTATATGATTGTAAAATTGATTGATTATACTCACTTATTTAGTTTCACTCTAACTTATATGATTGTGATATATAATTTGTTAAAAATCTAATAGCATTACATTATTACTTATTAGAAAGTTCTAAAATTTATTCTTGACCTATAATTTTTTCTTAAATCATAAAAAAATATGAGCAAGTGCTCAAGAACAATTGATTTTTTTTAAGAAAGAAGTGGACAATTTGGAGAGTGATATACGTTTAGAGAGCTCGGTAAAAACAAAACATGATAATTCTATCACTGATGAGCATCCTTATAAAATTCACACATACCGTACACTTTATCGATCGTCCTTCCAAATACAAAATCTTGGTTCAGCCCCTACCTCTAATTGTATGAATTATTTGGTAATCTCAACATATGGACAAATATAAGATGTCATATTAAAAAAAGTTTTGTTTATATAAAATCCCAGTGATATTTTATTTTATAATAGTCTTGCGTTTTCTACCCAAATATTTTTATTAGTTTGGCTAAAATTTATTTTTATTTGATATATTTTTTATTGGAGCCTCAAAAATATTTATTCATTTTTTATTATCAGGAGAAAATATAGCAATTGAGTTATAATTTGAAGGAAATAAAACTATTTTCATTAGTAAACTAATATTGTTTGGATTTTATTTTTCACATTTGACATTTTTTTTCTGTACTTGTTTTTATCCAAGCGAGGGAGGAGCTATAGCCCTGTTTTTCACTCTTAAAGCATCTTTTTAATTTAAGAATGCTCATCATTTTGTAACTCTTTAAGTTTGTTGAATAAGTGAAAAGAATATCATCATTGTTATCACAATCACCAGCATTTCTCTTATGTTTGTGGATTGATGGACTGCTATACAAGAAACTGATTGCAATAAGAGTGGTTCTACTTGAGGGACCCATACAAATTGATACATTCTTATTAGTATACTTGTTGACCACAGCATCAACTATAACTTGAATGGGATTTAGGTCTGTCAACAAGTGAATGATTTCCATTGCATGCTTTATAATCCTCACGGCCAATCAACTTTTTCCCATTATTCCGCCCATGTATCAGCAGAGAGTTTGTAAGCCTCTCCACAATTGGGCACTGAGCCTTACGAAATTGCTTGACCGAGTACATTCCAGCTGTATGTGGGACAAAGGTTGCACGCTTGGCTGGAACAACGCCCATGTAATCACTCAAGGATATGTCGCTAACCTACAGAGCATATTACAACAGGCCACCAAAATTTAGGCAAGGCCTAAGTACACAATAAGTACAAAGAAGATGAACCTAATTACAAGCTATGCGCTGTGAAAAACATAAACAACATCCAAATTGACAGGCAATCTAGATAAAATTGAAACTTCAAAAACCTTGGAGGAAAATACCCTTCTTTTTTTCCCTCTTTTGTCTGGCAAATACTTTAATGAGAAGAGAACAACATGGATTTTAAATATGTCATGCTTCAGGCAGAGTGGATAAGTAAGGCCCTAACAGTATCACGATACATATCCATCTACCAAATTTCAATCATAACAGTTCTCCTAAGGCACCATCATGAATTACGAAAGAATAATTTTCATAAAAATGGCAATTTTTTGTATCTCATACTCGAAACAAATGGTACAATTAAAGATTTATCAGGTATGACTCCTTATTCCATATAAAAAAAAAGACTCCTTAATCAAAGATCCTTAACTCTTTATGGAGCTGATGACAAAGAGAGAAAATGTACTCTCTTATCAGTATTCATTTCTATTGAAAAGTGAAAAAGGCGCAACGGAGGGACACATGATGTATGGAAGAGACAAGAAAGAAGCTATGCTTATAAATAAAACTAATATAAGAAGCTCAAAACTTCAAGACATTGAAGTCTCAACACACTTGCACCTTGGTAGATTTGGTCAAAAAACTAGAAAAAACAGAGAGAAAGGAGTCTCTCTTAAGTGGAATATATCATTTTGAATCACAGGACTGCATTGGTTATAAGTAGTCTCCAAATACAACAGATTGAAACGTCCCTCCTAACATATTCATTCATGAACATTTTGAAACTGCAGAGGCATTAGATTTCACCAACTACACTCACTTCCCAATTGTCAATGGAAGTTTTTTCGCAATTACAAGTCTGGTTTCGCTAGGTTTGCCTTACATTGCCCTCTTTTTTGGACTTCTTTCGAACAGAATAAAAAAAAATGTAACGCGTAGTTCATACAACAGTAAAAAAAAAAAATATAAGACATGGACCACATATACAGACAACAACGGAAGTGGAGAATTTTTTCAATAGTGTAAGAATTGAGGTTTGAAGTTTTTTCATATTCTAGTTTGTTGAACACGGCTCGACTCCTTTGCATTATTCAAGGGAGGAAATGAACGTTTTTGAAAAATGTGGCATTGGTAGAGGCTACAATCAGGCACGGTATTGGAGCGAGTAAACAATGCATTCGTATGAGGAAAAATTTGGAAATGAATATATCTGAGTTGTTTGTTGAATATGGCTCGTGACCTTTGCACTACTCGCTGGAGGGTAGATGATGTTGTTGGGAAAGATGGCATTGGTGACGGCTGCAATCAGGCACAGTATTAGAGCAAGTAAATAATGCATTTGTATCAGAAAAAAACTTGAAAAGCAATATACCTGAATTGTTTGTTGAACATGGTTTCGTGATCTCCGCACTACTTGCCAAAGGTAGATGAATGTTGTTGGAAAAGATGGCATTGGTGGGGGTTGTAGTTAGACACAATGTTAGAATGGGTAAACAGTGCAGTCACAAAAAAAAAACTTAGAAATGAATATACCTGAATCATTTGTTGAATATAGCTCAAGCCCTCTGCATTACTCGATGGAATGTGGATAAATGTTGTTGGAAAATGTGAAACTGAAGATGAGATTGATGAAGGTTGCAATCAGGCACGGTGTCAGTACGGTGTCAGAACGGGCCACAATGCACGTAGGAAAAAAGATTTTAAAGCTTGAAATGAATCTACCTGGCTCCTCAATGCATATGTATATAAATTTGGGTATGCATTTGGATGCATCATAAATGGTGAGTAGTATGCATTTCTTTGATCATAATATACTTACGCTACACAAATAAAAATAAATGAACTAGTTGGAATCGAGACATATTCCTTTTATGAATGACTAATATATCATACTTCAATTGGTGGAATTGGTGTAGAAGGCCTGGGTGACCTTTTATCTTCCTCTTTGTCCATCACATGCAAATCATCAAAATCTGTTGAAACTACAAGACTTATCAGATTATTCGATGTCAATATTTTCGAAGCACATGCAAATCATGTGTTGTAGCATGAGGAGGTTGAGGGAGTGCAAATTTGCTGGAATGAAAAAGAAAATCTATGTTTATGATCTCTCGCTTTCTTGCAATATACTTAATCATGCTAAACTAAGGTTAAACCCGTTTCTGGACAAAACAATAAATATGTCTTCTCTACTTGCAAATTGGCAAATGCCATATGGGAGTAAGACCCAAAAAATGGCATTACAAAGTACAAACAACGTTAAAATGGAAAACAAAAGGCAAAAGAAAGAACCAAAAATGCACCACAGACAATGTACTTATCTTCTATTTATGTTTGGCCTGTCATGGCCAGAGTCGAGGTGAATTTGAGTCTAGCAAGGAGAGATTTTGTGTCGGTCCAATATCTTAACAAAATCCATTTTTGTGATTGGGTTTCTGACTAAGTTGGGAACTGGAAGACTCTTCACATTTTTTGAAGAAAAAATAATGACTTTGATTCATTATTAATACTTACATATGTTTTTTTAATACTTACATATGTTAAGTGCCTTTTGTTTTACTTCCAAGTGATCTGAAGCTCTTACATTTCTATGTGGTCATACTTCACAGATTCTACAATTCTGTGGCCTTGCTAATCAATTGAACAAATTAACAATCAGGAGAAAGAATATACATTTATCACTGCTGAGCTGCATAACTTCCACATTCTTCTCAAACGAAATGGATGTGGTTTTTCCCCCCATTAAGTTAGTGAAGGTTGTCAAATATCTTACTTTTTCTCTTAATATTCATATAATAATGATTCTTATGTTCTCTGGACTCTTTAGCACTTTAGTTCCATGTCTTTAATGGTATTGGAATTGGTTTGATTCTCCTTTATTAAATTTCACTTCTCAAGTAATGTTAACAAAATCTCACAAAACCATTTCAGATTGAAAATAAATCTCACAATCTCTAGCAGATTTTCATAAAAATCGCATAAAACCATTTAAGAAATTCTTTGAAAAAACGTCCAAAAATACTCACACTTACAAATCTTCAAGTTCTCACAAAATGTATCCATAAAACACCCAATGCTCGATAAAGATGGTGATGCGGAGAAGAAGACACGCGGACGACGGCAGACTGGAAGCAACCTGTCGAAAATTCAAATCGTTTCACTGATTCGGGCTGAAATACTGGAAAGGAGAAAATGTCTGGCCTTTTACTATAGCAATTTAAAAAAAAAAAAAAAATCACATGGGCAGGTGTGTGGAGTAGTACATTGTAGCCGCTACAATACTGCTTAAGTATAACATGACTTTATTATATTTGATGATAGAATGAAATGCCAAGTTATCCACGTTTTTAAAATATAGAATAATATTGTTTTTTATTTTAAGAATCCTTGCAAGCAAAAATATAAGGTCAATACATTGAATTTATGCATGTCCTTTTAAGGATAAATTGTGGGTCTAGGAAAATTAGACACGATAAATTAAAAGTTATATTTCATTTCAGAACAATATAATTAAGAACACATATTTTACACCATTAAGAGTATTAGTATTAGATCTATCAGATGATCCATCAAACACAAATTTAATAATTTTTGCTAGAAAACATCTATATTGGATTCATCAAATCCCCATAGTGTCTAACTTTGAGTTACATTAAGGCTCGGTTTGGATTAAAAGATGACATGAAATAAGTTTTAAAGATTGAATAAAATATTATTAGAATATTATTTGTTAATGTTATTATTATTTTTGAGATTTGAAAAAATTGAATTGTTTATTATATTTTGTATGAGAATTTGAGAAAGTGTAATGATGATTTCGAGATAAGCTCAACTCATGTTTCAATTCAAACTAGGCCTAGTGTTACTCAAAGTTAGATACTATGAAATTTGATGAATCCAATGTGGATGTTTTCTCCATCTTTCATATTTGAATGATCACTATTCACATGATAAACACATATTTTTAATATATTTTATTCTTTCACTTTATTTCCCTCATTTTCTTTTTTTTCCCCCTCCCACGCATTGATGCTACAACTTTTTTGAAGTTCATGACTATCGCTTGTTGATTTTTCCATCTCACACCTCCCAGTCTGCTTACACAAATTAAGAAGAGTACTGATTACAATACAATTATAATATAAAGATATGGGTCAATTTTTGTGGGCAACTTAGTTCAATTAAAATACTTTAATACTAATGCTATTTTTTTTGTCATTTAAACAGCTTTAAAAGAAAGGAATTAAAATAAGTACCCAACTAGTAAACAAATTAAAACCCCATTATTAGTCATTCAAAATAAATTAACCATACTGTATTAAAATTTAAGTATCAAATTGCACTCCTTCTTATTAACTTAAAATAATTATTTAAATATCAAATTAAATTAATAATATACATATGATTAGTGTAATTACAAAATATGAAAAAAAAATATTTAAATATGTTCTTATTAAAAAAATATAATTATTCTATTATTTTGATGGATCTAATGATAAATCAAATATGAAATTATAGACTTAGAGATTTGATGGATCCATCAAAATTATACTTTTCACCAATTTTTTTTTGAAAAAGTAATAAATCTAATGCTAATACTTTAATAATACAATCTAGAATTTAAAAATCCAGCATACTCGTTTTGAAAAAAAAAATGAGGTTCATCGTTAAAAAAATAAAATAAATTATTTTATGTAAATTATAAATTTATTTAATTTTTTAAATGGAAAATGCTTCAGACCGATCGAGTTGTTTGATAACCCAAGAGCAATCCTCCTTTCACTGGTGGCCACATCAGGAAATACACAATAAGAGAAATTAGCTTCACCACACAAAAACAACCCCTCCCCTCTCTTTCTCCCAGGACCATTCGAGATAGATTCTCCATTCTCTCTCTTTCTCAGACAACCACTACCATGAAAAATGGATGAAAGACAGCCATATTTTGAGCCCAGCAATCGTTACAAAGTTATATATATATATATATATATATATATATATATATATTAACAAGCTCTTTGAAGAGAATGATTTGTTGAAAAATATGGAGACAACAGACATTTGGGAATAATTGGAAGTGGTGCCTAGGGGTGAACAAAATGGCCGTTCTACCAACCCACCCGATCTGCCGACCTACACTACTAGTGCGCACCACAAAAAAAAAGTGGTTTTTCTCACAGATTTTTTTTCCTGCGAATACAATTCAGTAGCAAATAATGATATTTTGTCACCAAAAACAACCTGTCAGAAATGTTCTGTTAGAAATAATTATAATTGACCATTTTATTTCTGACGATGTAAAAAACCGTGAATATCAATTACTTTTTCCAACGAATATAGAATTATTGGAAAAAAATTGGTGGATGATACCTTTTTCCTATGACTTGTGGAATTATTACTCATAGTACTATTGTGTGACCAAAAAAAAATACATTTTCAATTATACCTTTGGCAGCAAATAATTATCTTTTCCAACTCAATTCATATCATCACAAAATTTGATGTCCCAAATAAATAAATTGGAACAAATTTATTTGTCACGAATTAGAATATATGAAAATTAATTTTTTTTCTCACAAATAAAAATCATAAGGAAAAGTTTTGCATTCTAAAACTCATCTAAAATTAAACTACCTTAGGCCTTATTTGTTTTGGGGATGAGACCAAAAATTCAAAACACATTTCAAACTTATCATTACACTTTTTTAAATCTCTATACAAAATATTATAAAAAATTTAACTTTTTAAATTCCCATACCACTTTTCAAATCTCCTTATAATATTAATATTAAAAAAATATCTTACAATAATATTTTATTTTATTTTTTCACTTTTATCTTATCTCATCTCTGAAAACAAACCGGACCTAAATATTAAGTATATATAATAATGTATTCATTAGTGATGTTAGTGCTTGGTGAGAAAAAACCTATATTATTTTCCTCCCACATAGTTATCAAAATTGGGTAGGAAATAATTATATATTTTGCTACCCAAAGTCCACTCATAAAAACAAAAAAACGACACGTGTCTACATTCATAGTTTTTAAACATCTCAAACTCAAAATGAATGTGCTTTGAGTTCCAAGCCTCCTAACCTTAAGTCCCAGCCCGACAACATCACTTCACATTTCACTACTTAAGCAGTAAGGCCCCTCAACTCTTCGAAACCCGTTCTTCCCACCTCTGTTGATCTTCTTCCCTAAAGACCCTAACAAAACCTGCAAAGCTGCGATTGCGAGAGGCCCCTCCTTCCTACGACAAAGCGACCCCCATTTCAGGTTTAGAACCGTCTCCTGTGAGTAACCCCTGCTCCCTCTTCCCACTCCTGTGAGCACCTTCCCCTCCCTCACAGACTTCTATCAAAGCTTCTCATCGCCAAAATTTCCTCTCATAGCAACACGTCCTCTCAAACTTATCTGTCCTCTCATAGTTTTCCGATTGGCCCTAAACCTTTCCGAAATATTATTTGTCTTAATCTAGAGGTTTGAAATCCAAGAAGAATCCAAATCCCCTCATCCACATACAAGGTATTTGTTTTTTTACATGTCCTCCTCAAATATCGTCTCTCAGTTTTTAGGGCATGGGATTTTCCCGTTTGGGAATGATATTTAGTGAATGAAATTCTTGGATATTTTGTGATGATGATTTATGAAAAAATGGACTTGTATCACTGGTTTTCTTTGAAGTTGGGTTTGAACATTGTATGTATTAAGGAAGGTTTTAGGTGGATTAGGTTACATAGTCACTCGTTTTCGTAGAACTCCCACCAGGTGTTTGTTTTTTATCCTCAAAAACCGAAATTTTTCTTGCATTCATCAATATTTCTTGCATTTTCTACAATGTTTGTTTGGGGAGATGTACATTATCCAGCTTTATTAATCTTTGATTGTATATAATACCGTTTATTTATTTTTAAAATTATTATGCTAAGAAAATGTTTCGTCAAAACCAACTTATTATATGTTTATAACATCCAGGGCAATCAACCATCATGCGTGTAATAGCCCCAAATTTTCTAAGGTATAATTATTTTATAGAAGTTTAATTTTTAGGAGATTTATTTTAATGCATTCATTTATTAGGAAATTATAATGGGAGATTTAGTTGAGGAGAATGTGAGATTGTTAACTTAGTATTGAGAATTATGCACTTTCGGATCAATCTATCCGAAGTTTTAGGAAAATGAATCAAAAAGTCAGCCATAAAGATGTCCAAATGAGGTAATTCCAATATGGTATAGAACCTCTAAAGAGATAGAATCTAAAACTATTTATGTTTGAAGTATTCCTGATATTCGGGGGGGGGGGGTGAGGTTCGGGGGGGGGGGGGGGGGGAGAGGGGGGGGGGGGGGGGGGGGGGGGGGAAAGGAATCAATAACTTAATTGGGAACCCAAAGTAGGCAGCTTTGGAATAGGCTTAAATGGGACCCGAGGTTTGGGTAATTGAACTTAGATTGGGGCATGTAATCCAAATAGGCAACTGGTTGTTAGGATTCTCTGGGATTATGAACATGTGGTAGGGGATAGTTAGGAATGAATGGAAAGTATGATTAGGAAGTAGTCAATTGAAGGGTTAAGTGTGATGGGAACTCAAGGGAGCCCAAAAATCTGGTTGATTGGTGACTAATGGGAATCAAAACTTGGACTCTACCTTAACTAAACCATGAAGTGACCTTACTAGGACTGTGTGTTTAGGTGAAGACCTAAGGGAGTTGGGAAGGAACCAAATGGAGGAGAAAACCTGATGATGGGCGTGTGACACAAGGGAAGGGGAAGCTGGAGATGAGAGATGCATGCATGGTTAGGTGAAGTGCCACCTCAGCCTCTTATCCCTTTTAGCTTGCTTCCTCGCAGCCATCGGATCAAAATGGGCAGCCAAATCCACCATCAATTGTGAGCCCTTGGATGACTAATCCAGCTGCAAAGCCTAGGATATTGGGAGGCTTAAATCCTCATCAATTAGATTTTGCGCTATGATGGACAGCTCCCCTCAATCCACAATGCAAATCTGCCAAACTAAGGGTTACCTTGGGTGCAATTCTTCCTTCTTCTCTCCCTCATGTTGGTCGAACCACCACCATATATAATAGGACCCTTGTGAGCTATCCTAAGCTCCTTTAGAAGGAGAGAGCACTTACCTTGTGAAGCCAAAATCAGAAAACCCTCTCCGCCACAAACCCTCAAAGTGATCACTATGTGAGTGAAGTGGAGTGTGTGTGGGAGCCAAACTTGGGAGGAAGTTTTTTGAAAAAAAGTGGATCAATTCCCCTAAAGCTTGGAAGAACTTGTAAGTCCATATTCTAGCTTAAATTAAAGCATGGAACTGGTTTTATTGGCAAAAAAAATGATTGAGTTATATTATCCTAGTAGTGAACACATGAGAAACATAGTTTTAAGTGTAAATTGAAACACATGAGTAGGATTAATTTGTATTTGTCTTGTTTTTTATGTACAATAAAATTGTGGAAACTTTAGATTTAGGTTTTTTAAGAAGATAAATAGAGTGTAATGGAAAAGATTAAGTGTGATTTTGAGTGGAAATAAAAACCCCTTAGAACCCGTAAGTTCGCGTCGACCCATCTCTCGCTCGACATGTGAGTTGAGCGAATAGGCAAAATATGAACCCTCGCTAGAGTTTTCGCGTCTGACACTCTTCCCACACCCCCCTCCTAGCCGTCGCTCGAGTCGAGTCCCAACCCCGAGACTCATACGCTCGAATACTCGGCTCGACACCCCACCCCGCTCGAGGCGAGAATAACCCTGATTTTTGCCTAGACTTAAGGGTTTTCCTTGGAATAGAAAGTGGTGTTTTCAAATGGGAAGGTTATGTATATGAGTGAGAAGACTCATGTGTAAAAAGAGAAGAAAATAAAGAAAGAAAATAATATATAAAAGATGATTTAGTCACGTCAATGACGCGGTGACGGCGATACGTAACTGCCCGTATGAACTGACGTGCCGGCAGGGACTCTGCGATACGTAACGCCTTGTCGTGATATGAAATTGTGATCTCCACGTGGACGGGCGCGACGTAACGCCCAGTGTGATTGATCCTTGCGGGGACGGGCGAGACGTAACTCCCCAACGACACGCAGTAACTATGTGTATATATTTCGTGTCATAACGGGAACGGCTATACGTAACGCCCCGGATGATTGACACCAGACACATCATAACGGGGACGGGCGATACGTAACGCCCCGAATGATTGATGAGTGTATGTGATGGGGACGGCGATACGTAACGCCCATCAGTGATATGAAAGAATAAGGATTATAAAAGGGGAAAATAATGTAATTTAATATAAGACACTGGGTGAGTTGAAGAAGGTGTCATTTAGACAGTGGTCCTGTGAGGGGTATGTTAGGGTAATTTCCCTTGACCAGTTGTGGTTAATAATTTTGTGGGTGTTTTCCCTGATTCCTTTAAGCTGTTTATGTACTTACTGAGATTTCCATTCGAAATCTCACTCTTTTGTGGCTCCATATTTTTGTGCATATTATTTCATACAGGTTTTCGATGACTCAGCAGGGGGACAGGCCCCGACGATACAGGAGACTTCGGGGAGACCTCTGAGGTGGACTTTCCGATGACAGTCTCCTTTTTGGACATTTCCATTTTGTTTCCTTCGGACCTCTCTATCAGACCCACCGGCAGCTGGGAGTCTTGACAGGCATTCCACTTTTGTCGATGAGAGGAGACGTACTGGATTCTGCTTAACCTTAGGAGTAGAAAGGCTCGTTGTCCATGTGGTGGAGTTTTGTGTGACTCCACAGGGACAACAGCTCCAAGCGAGACTTTAGTCATTAGCATGGATAGGTTTCGCTATGGGAGAGAATATCCCGATGTTAAGAGGAGAAAGAGTGAGAGGTAGGAAAAGTTTCTTTTGGGATGAATGTAAATATATTTTGCTACAGTTTGGGTTTGTGTATATGTATAAAGTACAATGTTTACGTTTAATGAATGTTGTATATATAATTTCCGTGTGATCTTTAGAAAGTCTTATATTGAAAAAACTAATCCGCTTCGAATTTAGTAATTTATGCTTTTATCCTTATTAAGTACGAGGTTGAGTAGCCAAGTGTTGCTCATCCAGACACCATTAATTTACGTTAAATCCCAGACGTAAGTTGGGCTGCGACACAGATTGGTATCAGAGCGATTACGTCTCAGTGTAAAACCTACGTGTTTCCCCCCCCTAGGAAAAAAATGGATCACATGGTACTAGTATAGGCTTGAAAATCTTTATCAGATTGGAGTTTTGGAGTAATATGGAAGAATTGTTTGGATTTTTGAAATTTGGAAGTTTTCTAAAGTGAGTATAGCTTATGGTGAAGTTGGGTGTATTTGGCAGGAACAGCAATTATGCCGAGGGGGGAGGATCGTCCTCACCTTGAAACGAGTAGACGCAGTAAGCCAGAATCCTTCCCTGGATTAACCCCTCCAATACTGAAGAGCAAACGGCAACCAAGCTCACCATTGAGAGAAGTACAGACAACCATCGAACCCTTTATCGGGAGAAGAGCAGAGGACACAGAATCCACCCTTCGGAAGGTGGACCGATGGCAACAAAACCCCCCATTGGCAGGAGGCCCAGGCAATAGCAGAAGCTATTCGGACGGAAATGACGGAAGTGGTGAAGAACCAAATAGAACAAAGCCGTTATCAATCAGCAGAATGAAAATAGAAGAGAAATTCAAGGGTGTTTCGTATGAAAAATTTCTAAGCGTATCGATACCCGCCCTTTATGGGAACGGAAGGAGCATTAAAGGCAGATAAATGGATTGTAGACCTAGAACGCACCTTCGAAATTAGTAGTTGCACTGAAGTCCCAGAAAGTGCAGTATGCAGATACAATCGTGTTACAAGGAGAAGCAAGGACTGTGGTGGGACACAAAGCGGAAGCTGCTAAAGGAAGAACTGGGAGAAAGGTGTAAGTACCTACATGGGCAAAGGTTCAAGAAAGAGTTCGACGATCGATTCTTTCCGGCATTTAATGAAGCGGCAGAAAGCTTTGGAGTTTTACTATGTTAATACAAGGCAGTATGTCGGTGGAACAGTACTCGGCGCGATTTATGGAACTGGCGATATTTGCTCCACAATCTGGTGGCTCCGACACACAAACAGATATTCTGCGAAGCGCGCCCAGCAGTTTCACGGGGGGAGAGGGTCTAGCGGCGATATATACACACAAGCGGCAGCCCACAAAGGCGTGGCGAGGGGGCACGCGTCAGGGGGGGGGGGGGGGGGGGGGGGGGGGGGGGTGGGGGGGCTGGATGTTTGCAATGGATGTGTGAGGGGGGGTCTATCTACTGCAACGAAGCGTCAATAGTGAAATCGGTCCGCCCCACAGGGGGCGGCCACAACACACATAAGCGGATTCTTACACACTAGTGAATGCAGACACAGCGAGTCATATGCGGAGATTGGTACACACTCAGGGGGGGGGGGGAGGGGATATATCTAGCGCATTCTTCTCTCATCATTGGAAAAAGAAGGGTTCAATTTCTTCGAAAATGGCGACAACCAAAATGCTCAAAGGAAACCGTATTTTTAGATCCACGGATAGCAGGAAAAGGAGTAAGGCAATTAATCCGAATGTACCGATTTTTATTTCCGCAGTGTGCAAAAATGTGGACGTCGACACCCAGGAGATTGTCGAGTGGTATAATAGGATTTTGAGTTTTATAAATGTGGTCGGCCAGGACACCTGATCAGAGACTTGCCCACGTGGAGAAATACCTCTCACAGGAGTAGCTCTAACCCGGAGGAAAAAGCCAACTCTGCTCCTGCGAAAAGACTTAAGTGTATGCTAATCACGCCTGGAGAAGTAGATATGGAGGCAATTGACGAGACAATAGATGCAAATGTACATTACTGGTAAGATTTCCAAGTCCCCTCTTTTTAGTTAAATAAATGGATTCTTCTTGGGAGTGGTAATATAATAAATAGTAAAGAATAAAATTTTTCTTTAGGTAAGCGTAAGCTGAAGCAATGCATGGTCTAATAACCCACTTGTTTGATTCGGGAGCAACAAGATCCTTGTATTTCCTATGAATGTGATCCAAAAGTGTGATTTAGAAACGGAATTGTTTGACCACCAAAAGGTTATAGTAGTCCATGCCCCAAGGAAAAGGTAGCAGGATGCCATCTGATGTGGTGAGAAATTGGGCCCCCTTGGAGATTGGAGGTTCTCAGTTGCATTCGCTTCTCTGCTCCTGAATACGTATTGCCCATTTAATGGAGTTTGATTTAATTTTTGGTAAAGTTGATATCACTTGGTTGGCATAAAGTATTATACTAAACTGGACTGTCCGCAGAAAGAGGGAAAATAATTTTTTGACATTACCTAGAGGAAGGGAAAATTTTTGTACACGGGGGAAATGTTGAAGGACAGTTTCCTCCATAGTTAACTGCTAAGCGAATAAAGAAAAAGCAATTTAATCAAAGAAACTAAGGGCTACTGGGTAAATCATGATAAACTCATCTCAGAATTTTGTTATAGGTATTCCAAGGATTTCCCGTGGTGAAGACTTTCCTCAAGTCTTTTCCGATGATCTACCCGGGACTACTACCCTCCTGATCGAGAAGCCCGAGTTTGTTATTGACTTGGATCCAGGCCAACAACTCCAGTTTTCATAAGAGCTCCCGTATAGGATGGCAGCCGGTGATAAGAGAGGAAATAGAAAGTGCTATTGAGGAACTTTTGAGAAAAGGATTTTATCAGGCCTAGTTCATCCCCATGGGGAGCACCAGTATTGTTATTGTGAAAAGAAGAAGGATGGAACAATGCGAATGTGCATAGACTACCGGGAGTTGAATAAAGTTTACCTATTAAGAATAAATATCCGTTGCCACGGATAGATGAACTCTGTTGGATACAATTACGAGGAGCAACTGTGTTTTACAAAAATATACCTTCGGATCTGGCTTATCATCATTTGAAAATCAGGGAGCAAGATGTACCCTAAGACGGCTTTCCGAAACCCTGCTATGGAGTGCCACTTTGAATTTTTAGGTTATGCCATTCGGCAAGTGACAGAAATGCACCAGCAGTATTCATGGATTTGATGAACCGAATATTTCAGACCATATTTGGAACAAATTTGTGGTGGTTTTTATTGATGATATTTTGATCTAACTCCTCAGACCCCGAGACAGAAGATCATAAAGAACATTATGAAAATAGTAATGGAAATTTTGCAGAAACACCAATTGTATGCCAAACTTTAGTAAAGTGTGAATTTAAGGGCCTACAAGAAGTTAAATTTTTTGGGGTCAATGTTTATTTCCAAGTGAAAGGAGTCTCTGTGGATCCCATATCGAAAGTAGAAGCAGGTGATTGGAGTGGCAGCAACCAACCAATGCACATGAAAATACGAAGCTATCTTGGGATTAGCTGGATACTATAGAAGAAATTGTGGAAGGATTTTCCCAAACTGACTGTCCGCACCCTCTGACCAGCATTGACCTAGAAAGAAATGCTAAGTAACGCTTTGGAGTGAGCAATGCGAAAAAGAGGTTTTCCAAGAGCTAAAGAAGAGATTGACTACAGCACCGGATTTTGGGCTTTGCCGGAAACCTCACAAACCTTATGTGATATATAGTGATGCCTCAAAAATGGGGGATTGGGGTTGTGGTGTGCTAATGCAAGAAGGAAAAGTAAGTTTGCGTATGCATCCCGACAACTTAAGGATCATGAACAGAATTATCCCACGCATGATTTTAGAAGTTAGCAGCTGTAGTGGTTTGCTCTAAAGATTTGGGCGGCATTACTTGTATGGAGAAAGGTGTGAAATATTTTACGTGACCATATGAGTCCTCAAAGTTTTTTATCTTTTTTTTTAGCCAGAAGACCTTGACATATGAGACAGAGAAGAGTGGATAGCGACTATAAGTGATTTTCAATAGCGAAATCAAATAAAAAACCTAACCCCTGGAAAGGCTAATGTGGTAAGCCCAGAATGCCTTGAGTAGGAAAGTTCAAACAGAAGAATTTTCAGTGCTGGGCAAGCGATGCGAGAAATTCCTGGTAACACCGAATTATTCTGCAAGGACGTCAAGTTAATCGGAGATTCAAGAAATTATTCCGTTTAACAGACAAAGAAATTAAGGAAGGAACAACAAAACGGATGCCAAAACTGTGTGAGAAGATAAAACAGCAAATACTGGAAGGAAAAGGGTCTCCACACTTTAATGATTTCAAGGCGATGGAATTTTGTACTTTGGAAGAAGGAAAATCATTTCGGATGCCCCAGAATGTGAAAAGAAAGGGGGTTTTTTGGGAATGAAAGAAGCTTCATAGTACACCATATACTGCTCATGGCCTGGAAGTACTAAGATGTATCAAGAACATTAAAGGAAAAAGTTTTGGTGGGAAGGAATAAGGAAGGACATGTGCGACCTTTGTAGCGAAGTGTCCCAGTGTGTCAGTTAGTAAAAGCTGAACACCAAAGAGACCAGCCGGTCAATTGCAAACCTTTACCAATCCCCGAATGGAAATGGGAGGATCTAATCTATGGATTTTGTGGTAGGATTTCCAAGAACATCTACCGGGAAAGAATTCGGTTTGGGTGATAGTGGATCGACTGACGAAGAGTGCTTTCACTTTTTACCTTATCTCCAACACGGATTCCATGGAAAAGTTATGCAAGAAATTATGTGAAGGAAATCAGTTCGTTTACATGGGATACCCAAGACTATAGTATCAGACAGAGATCCTAGATTCACGTCTCGATTTTGGGCAAAGTCTACAGAAGATTGATGGTACCAATTTAAATTTCAGCAGCGCATGGACCATCCTCAGACGACGGGCAAACAGAAAGAAAACCATTTCAGACTTTGGAGGATATGTTGCGAGCTTGTGTGTTTAGATTTTGACAAAGATTGGGAAAGTCTGTTTAACCATTAATTGAATTTCGCATATAAATAACAGCTTTTCCAAAGCTACTATACAGATGGACACCATAAGAAGCACTTTATGGAAGGGAATGTAGGTCTCCTATTTATTGGGAATGAAGTGGGTGAGAGTTAGTGTTTTGGGACCACGAGTATTTACAAGAAGTTTACAAGAGCAGATAATCAAAGATCAGAAATCAATAAAGACGCGGTCGCAAAGTAAGACAAAAGAGTTATGCAGATAATCGTAGAAGGGCTTTTTAAGATTTTATGGTGGGAGACTGGGTATACTTTGAAGATTTCGCCACTAAAGGGTAGTCACGAGTTCCATGCGATTTGGTAAGAAGGGGAAGTTGAGTCTCCTCGTTTATATTGGAACCTTTAACACATGAATTACCTGGAAAAAGTAGTCCCAGTGGGCTTAACCGTTTAGCTCTACCTGATGATTTGCAAGGAGTTTTCATAACGTCCTTTCCATAGTATCTTCTCTGAAAAAGGATGTTTGAATGATCAACCAGTGGCGGTATAATTTAATCCGGCGATCCTAGTAATTTAACGTTTTCCAAATTAACTGATTGAAAAAGAGTGGGGCCCCCCCTGTGGCCGAATTGAAGATCAGAAAGAAACAAACCCTTTTCGGAATTCGTACCATAGATGTTTAAGTCAAAGTAACTTTGAGAACAATCCTTTTTTTTCAAGAAGCCAACTTGGGAACGTTGAAGGAAGTAATGAGAGATAATTATCCCCACCTTGTTTGAAAACATAGTTGTAATAATACACTTTATAAATTGAATTAACTGTCTTGCATTTGTATGATATTTGTGTTTTTCTTTTATATTATTATTCATTAATATTTAACCTTATAACAGGATTTATGGCTCCTAAAAGAAACCGTCACGTCATGTCGGTTACCCCCGTAGATCAGTTAAAGAAAAGATCTGAAAGAGTTAGAGAGAGATTTCGTAAGAAAAAAACTGAAACAGTGTAAAGCTGAGAGATTGAACTGTTTAAATAAAAGTGAAGAAGCACAGAACCCACATTTATGGTGATATAGATGAAAGAAGTAACCCAAATATAAGTAGAAGAGCGATACCAGGTGAGGAAAGACAACCCGCCAAAAAATGGTTGAGAGCAGAGAAAAGATTTTTGAGAAGAGAGTGACAAAGGAAAAGCTGTCATGATAGAGTCATCAGATGGATCTGAAGAGCGTAAACGCCAAGTGTGAAGAGGGACCTATAATATGAAAGGACAGAGGAAGAGAGATTCCCATATGTTGCAAGAGATTAGTGTGAAATATGTACTATGATCCCGCGATTGTTGACATGATATTTTATCACTTCCTCAAGGAATTCACTAATTAATGAGGAAAAAGTTAACCACCTCTTCAGAAGAATCTACAGCTCGTCACCGAGGTATAAATTTCTTAAACCCTTAATTATTATTTCCTAGCGATTTCGGGGACGAAATCCTTTTAAGGGGGGGGAGGATGTAATAGCCCAGCCCAATTTTCTAAGGTAAATATTTTTTATAGAAATTTATTTTTTTTTAGGAGATTTATTTAAATTGCATTCATTTATTAGGAAATTAGAATGGGAGATTTAGTTGAGGAAATGTGAGATTTTACTTAGTATTGAGAATTATGCACTTTCGGATCAATCTGTCTAGTTTTAGGAAAATGATCATAAGTCAGCCATATGATGTCCAAATGACGGTAATTCCAATTGTATAGAACCCTAAGAGATAGATCTAAAACTTTTATGTTTGACGTTTCCTGATATTCGGAAGGAATCAATAAGCTTAATCTGTGAATCCAAGAAGGCAGCTTTGAGAATAGGCTTAAATGGAGACCCGCAGTTTTGGGTAAATTGAGAACTAGATTGTGGCATGTAAACCAAATAGGCAACTGGTTATAGCGGATTCCTCTGGGATAAGGACATGTGTACGGGATAGTTAGAGAAATGAATGGAAAGTTGATTGGGAAGTCAATTGAAAGTGGTTAGTGTTGATGGGAACCTCATCAAGGGAGGCCAAAATCTGGGTTATGATTGGTGACTAATGGGATCAAACTTGACTCTACCTTAACTAAACCATGAAAGATGACCTTCTAAGGACTTGTTTAGGGCAGACCTAAGGGAGTTTGGAAGGAACCAAATGGAGGAGAAAACCTGAATGATTGGCGTGTGAGACCACAAGGGGAGAGGCTGGAAGATGCAGAGATGCAGTGACATGGTTAGGATGAAGTGGCCAACCTCACCTCTTCTATCCCTTTAGCTCTTGCTTCTCAGCCAAGTATCAAAAATGGTCAAGCCAAAACCACCTCAATTTGTTGAGTCCCTTGGATGACTAATCTACAGCTGCAAACAGCCTAATGATTTTGGGAGGCGTTATAATCCTCATACATTAGATATTGCCTAGATGGACCACCTCATCACCAAAATGCAAAGTCTGCCAACTAGGGGTACCTTGGGTGCAAATTCCTTTTCATCTCAGCCTACATGTTGGGTCGACCACACACCATATATATAGGACCATCTTCTCGTGAGCTTCCTAAGCTCCTTTAGAAGGAGAGAAGCCACTTACCTTTTGAAAGCCAAATCAGAAAACCCTCACCCAATCCACACAAAGTGATCCACTTGTGGAGGTGAAGTGAGTGTGTGCGTGGAGGCAAACTTGGAGGAAGTTTTGAGTGGATCAATTCCCTAAAGCTTGGGTGGAAGAACTTGATAAGTTCCCATATTCTACTGCTTTAAATTAAATGCATGGAACTGCGGTCTTATTGACATGATTGAAGTTATATTTCCTAGTAGTGAAACACAATGAAAACATGTTTAAAAGTGTAAATTGAACAGCATGAGTAGGATTAATTGTATTTTGTCTGGTATTTACTGTTCAATAAAATTTGTGGAAACTTTAGTATTAAGGTTTATTTAAGAAGATTAAATTAGAGTGTATGGAAAAGATTAGTTAGTGGTTTTGATCTGGAAAAACCTTTAGACCCCGTAAGTTTCGCTCGACCCCTCGGCATCGAATCATGTGAGTCAGAGCGAAGGCCAAAATATGAAACCCTCGCTAGAGTTTCGCTCAGACACACGATCGAGCGAAGTCCCCAACCACGAGACTTTGCGCTCGAATACTCGCATCGACAAAAAACCCGCTCGATGCGAAGGGGGAAAATACCCTGTGTTTGCCTAGACTATTAGGGTTTCCTGTGGAATATGATAGTGGTGTGTTTCAAATAATGGAGAAGGGTTCTAATGAGTGAGAAGACTCAAGTGTACTAATGAGAAGAAAATAAAGAAAGAAAATTATAATATAAAAGATGAGTTTGTCACGTCATGACGGGGAACAGGGCGATACGTCAACGCCGGTAATGACAGACGAGCCGGCAGGGAACGGCTTGATACGTAACCGCCTGTCGTGATATGAAATTCGTGATCCTCCACCGGTGGACGGCGCGACGTAACGCCCGTTGTGATTGATCCTTGCGGGGACGGCGAGACGTAACGCCCGCAGTACGTGTGTATATATTTCGTGTGCATAACGGCGGCGGCGATTACGTAACGCCCGGATGATTGACACCAGACTGGCATCATCATAACAGGGGAACGGCGGATACGTAACGCGCCGAATGATTGATGAGTGTATGTGATGGGGACGGGCGATAAACGTAACGCCCATCAGTGATATGAAAGAATAAGGATTTTTAAAAGGGAAAATAATGTAATTTAATATAAGACAATGGGTTGAGTTTTAAGAAATGTGTCCAGTTTAGACAGTGGTCCTGTGAGGGGGTATGTGTAGGGTAATTTCCCCCCCCCCCCCCCCCCCCCCCCCCCCTTGTCAGTTGGTGATTGTAATAATTTTTGTGCGGTGATTTCCATCCCCTGTTTTCCTTTATAGAAGAGCTGTTTATGTACTTCTAACTGAGATTTCATTCGAAAATCTCACTCATTGTTGTGGGCTCCATATTATTTGGGTGCATATTCCAATATTTCATACAAGGTTTCGCATGACCAGCAGGGGGACAGCCCCGACGATACAAGGAGGACTTCGGGGAGTCCCTGAGGGACTTTTCCGATTACAGTCCCTTTTTGGACATTTCTTTTGTTTCCTTCGGACCTCCTATCAAACCCACCGGAGCTGGGAACTCTTGACGCATCCACTTTTGTCGAGGAGAGGAGACGTACTGGATGCCTTGCTTTAACCTTAGAGCGAGTAGACGGCCTCGTTGTTCCATCGTGTGGAGTTTGTGTGACTCCACAGGGACAACAGCTCCAGCTAGACTTTAGTATTAGCATGGATATTTTTCGCTAATGGGAGAGAATATCCCGAGGTTTAAGAGGGAGAAAGAAGTGAGGTGAAGGAAAGTTTCTTTTGGGATGAATGTAATAATATTTTGCTAACATGTTTGGGTTGTGTATATGATATACCAAGAGTTTACAATGTTTAAGTTTAATGAATGTTTGTATATAATAATTATCCGTGTGATCTTTAGAAAGTCTTATATCTGAAAAACTGATCCGCTGCGAATTTAGTAATTTATGCTTTTATCCTAGGGTTAAGTACGAGGAGGGTGTAGCCTAGGTGTTGCTCAGGGGGGGGGGGGGGGGGGGGGGGGGGGGGTGGGGGGGGGGGGGGGCCAGACAACCTTAATAATTTACGTTAAATCCCAGACGTAAGTTTGGGGGCGTCACATGCGAGTACTGCAAGTCCTTTCAAAAGAAAAAATCAACACGAGCTCCTCCCAATTCCCATTATATTATTTATATTGCAATTTTTGTCTTTTGCATGCTAGGCTATATATATATATATATATTTATATATATATATTATATTTAATATCTAAACAATAAGCAAAAAACCCAATTAAATTTATTCCAACTAAAACCCAACTAACATTGTGTTGATTTTATGTAGGTGCGGCCCCCTTTCTCCATGTCTTTTTCAAAAAACGTATTTTAATATAGCAACTAAATTTTTTCTTTTTTTGTTTATAGCAATATACTTAATATGTTTCTTTATTTTCCTGCTTCTCAATAATCAATTTAATATATTGTGCTTTCCTTCTCCTATCATTAAACTTTTCATCTACACTCATTATATCTATTGCATCAATTTCTGCACTGATTTAAATGTACTAATATTCCCATTTTCTTTTAAATTATCTATCTACATGGTCTCTCTATTATTAAGAGCTCACTTGCCTGTACATATACTCATCAAGGGCTAGCTCATTGTAGAATACATGAGGTCTCATGTTGGTAGAGAAAGAGGTTAATTAACACACAAACATAATATCTTTATATATATAAAGTGGCTATCTAACGAAAAATCTTGTTTTAACGGAAATTATTTTTTTTCTGTTAAAGTTAACAATTTTCATCCATTTCTGTTAAAATTAATACTGCATTTAATGAGAAATATCATTTAAAATACAATCCATTAAACCCATTAATCACTGAAATAATGCTCTTGCATTAAATTTAATTGCACCACTTCAATTTTCTATAGCGGTAAATTTTTATTTAAAACTTTTTTTTTTATGTAAAATAAATATAGAATAATAATAATAGTATAGAATGACATAATAATAGTATAGAATATAATATATATATATATAAAAATAAATAAATCATTCATAACAATATAAAAATGCAATTCTCACTTAGAGATGTTAATTTATACGTTAGGAAGTTTAATTTTATTCATGAAAATTTATTCCTATTATATGATTAATAATTTCATTCTTTAAAAATTATTTTATAATTTTAAAATGAATGTATTATTTATTTATTTTTTGAGATGATAAATATACAGTATATACAATTAACTATAATTATATTAGATTAGTAATAATAAGCAATAAATATAATTAATATATTATATATGTTTGATATTTAATTGAAATATATATGATCTAATAAATTTACATATTTAAGATTAAAATTTCATGTTATAAATTATAATATAATATTCTTTTATATAAATGATAAACTATCTAATTTTTTTTAAATCATATTATTTCTTAAAAACAATCACGTAACTAAAAAAACTGTAAATGATTCAAGTTTATGTAGATCTAGAAAAATTCAAAGACTAAAGACATAGGTATTTTAATGTCATCTCTTTTAAAGCTGTGCAAAATGACACAAATAGTAGATCATCGTCTTGAAATTATAAAAATATAATATCTTGAACGAATCTTTTATTAAAGTTTCAATCAAAATTATTTCAAATAAATTTGATAAAACTATAGGTTATGTTTATTTATAAGACTATTTTATTGTTTTTATTAATACTCTTTTTTTATAATATATGAAAACGTATAATTATTTATCATCTATTTAATTATGAATAATCTTTAAATTTTTATTAAAAATTAAATTAGATAAACGTGCTTTGCACGTTACTTTTATCTAGTATATAAAATATGCATATATATATTTAAATTTCTTTGTACGTAATAAATGATTTACTTTTTAGGTTATTTCACCATGTACCATCTGCAATCATGATATTGACTGAAAGGATATTGCTATTCCATATGTATATATAAAACCTCTGCCTAGAATCAGTAAAATGATTTTATTTATTTTTGTTCATAGATGATATTCAAATTTTTTGGGTTTCTTTGTTTTCCATGCAGCTGCTTGTTTCAGCAGGTCAAGTTGATCATGTATGTTTCAGCCTAAAAGTTTTTTATGTTCTGTCTATGCAGGTTGAATATGTAGTTAAACATTGTTATTTCTGATCATATATATAAACCATTGAAATAGTAATGATCATGACTAACTAGCAATTAGTTCTCTTTCCAATTTTAAATTTGGGCGGCTTATCTAAGAGAAAGTTATGTTTCTTTTGTGGCAGAAACACTAACTTCTAAGATCAATTGTGCTACCTTTTTCTTCAATGAGTGGGATGTTTGTTAATTTGAAAGCAAAGATTGCTTGTAATCTCATATGTCACTTCTATAATGGTGGCTGAGCTCATTCATTTTCCTTTCTCTGTTTCCCTTTCATTCAGACACATGGGTATGGTAATTGGAGAATATTACCGAAGAATGCTGGTATATTGTGACTTTGTCTTCAACTATCTTTTCTTCATTGTACATATTTTTTAAGGTTGTTTTTGGACTTCAGGTTTTCATGTCACTTCTTAAATTATGTAGGACCTCAAAGGTGTGGAAAAAACTGCCGTCTTTGATGGACTATCTATCTGAGACCCGATATTAAGAGAGACTGTTTTCATTTGAAGATGAGACAATTATTCAACTGCATGGTATATTAGTAAGTAAAGATATATGGGGTTTTGCAGTTTTCTTTGAGCTGGTCCTTCTAGAAGCATGATTTGTATTTGAGCTGGTCCTTCTAGAAGCATCTCCTTGGTTCTAATCTGAGGCAGAGGAAATCACTGCCTTAACAATCTAGTTTCATTCATTTCTGGTGCTAATAATTTATTCATCTAGTATTTTCTATTTAAATTTAATGCTACTGCCAATTTTGGTTGATACAATGACCAATGACCAATGATTTTATCATGTACTCTTCTAATTTTTTCATTTTTTTTCGAACATATGTTTACAAGTTAGGTGCACAAGGGGATCAATGATAATAATATTAGAAAGATGCTCAAGGGACATATGTTTACAAGCTGGAACCTGGTTGCAGCTATTTGGATTGTTTTGTCTCTTGACCATATGAAATGCCATGGTTGGTTGCAAGAGTTTCCGTGGATGGTCATTTTAAAGATGAACTTCAATGGGATTATGGGAAGAAAGGAATCTGCTGTATATTTTGTGAATGCAATGTTGATTCTTTATTGTACAAGTATATATTTTAATAAATTTATGTCCATTACTTTTTAGTCATTTAGTGCATTTTTCATGTTTGGTACTTGTATTTATTTTTTTCCTTTCTTGTCAAACTACTTAGAATTGCTAATTGTTATATATATATATATATATATATATATATATATATTGTAATATATTGTTAACATTCTTTGTGTATTTTAGGTATAAGGTTGTGTGCTTGTGATACTATTTTACTAATATTTTTTTATTTCATAAAAGACTATTTTCGACTATCATAAATCGTCGAAAATATTTTTTTTGATCGCAAATGTTTATTTCCCGTGATGATTACTGCAGCATATAAGTATTTTTGACCCTTGTTAACTATAGTCAGCACATCTTTTGCAACGAAATTTTACACTTTTTGTGAGGAAAAGAATCGTTAGAATTAAAGAATATCTCTGACGATTTGTGTAGTGGTAGCTTTAAGCCCTTTAAGTTACCAGTCTATTCCTACGAGTCTGCTATGGATACATTTGGTGACAAAAACTTAATTCCAACAGAATTATATGGTATTAGTTACAAAAAGATACGCAGGAAAAGTCAATTTTTGTTGTAGTGTGCCTGCTTATTGCAGTTTACTATGTTAGGCAAAGTTCAACAAATATTCTGAATTTTTATTTTGTCTTCTAGTGATTGAGTTAAATAATGAGTTTTTGTTAATAAATCACAAATTATGTCCTATTAGTTTCACATCATTTTCTGAAGTGAATGGTATTGGATTTACACCATTTCAAAAAAATCCAGGGCGTAGACATAGTAGAAAAATTATAGAAGTGTGAGTTCCAAAAGCGACAACACTAAATGGGATAATAACAGAAATACATCGTATCACCAGAAGTGATCCAACTCAGAAAATGATAAAAACTCTCAGAATAATTTTTCATAGAAAGATGAAGATATTTGTCATAGATGTGGTAAGACTAAACATTGATCACATACATGTACGACCAAACAGTTGATTTACTTATACTAAGCTTTTATATATTATAGTAAAGTTTTTAAATATTTTATCATGTTTTGAAATAATGAAAAGTCGATGCCTGAAGCACGACAAGAAATTACTTGGGAAAATAAAGCTCTATCTAAATTTGATTCTCTTACAAATGAATGTAAACCAGAAGTTCAGAAAATTATCTATTTGTAAAGTGTTGCAAATCAATTATCCGATGTATTTACTGACACTAAAAGTGTTATAAAATCATATATTACTGTTATTAATACTCAAGCAAGAATTGAAATCCCTGAAGGACAAGTTGTCAAAACAACAATAGATTAGTCTAAGACACGCTTGAAGTGTTGAAAACCTACTAGTGCAAAAGTAAAAAGGAAAAGGTAAAGAAATCGATGCTCTTGAAGAGTACAAATCTCCTAAAGAGAAAACTTCTGAAGAGTACAAACCTTCTTAAGAGTATAATCTTTCTGAAGAGTACCTCCTAAAGAGACTTTTCATGAAATGTTTTTCCCTAAAGAGAAACAAGTACTTGAAAATAATGAAATCTCAATACATTTCAAGAGTACTGAAGAATTATTGATAGAAATAAAACTGTTATCGACAATATATTTTCATGTAAGATGGTCCTTGACATTACCAGAAGTTATGAAAAAAGTGAGTCAAAAATCGTCGAAGAATGTCGACGTAGAAATGATTGGCCAAAATGGAAAGCAACTATTGAAACTGAATTAATCTCACTAGAAGAGCGAGAGGCATTTGGACCTATTGTCCAAACATCAAAAGGTGTAATGCATGTTGAATATATGTGGGTATTTATAAGAAAATGTAACGAGAAAACTGATATTTGTGTGGTACAAAGCACGACTTGTTGCACAAGATTTCCTGTAAAAACCCAGGATTGATTATAAGAAAACCTATTCCCTCGTTATGAATGCAACTACATTCAAATCTTTAATCGGCTTGGTTATTACAAAATGATTATCTATGAGGTTGATGGATGTGGTCACTGCATATTTAAAAGATCATTAGATCGTGACATATATAAGGATATACAATCCTTGAAGCATCTAATCCAAGTACATCTAGGAGTATGTACTTTATCAAATTTCAAATATCTTTATATGGGTTAAAACATTTCAGACTCATGTTGTATAATTGACTCAGGGAGTATCTATTAAAAGGAGAATTTCAGAATAATCCTATATATCCATATGTTTTTATCAGAACCCGAATTTTCCATTATTGTAGTTTACATTAATGATTTACCTTGTTAACACTCTTGAATAGATCATAAGAACTGCTATATATTTAAAGAATGTATTTAAAAATGAAATATATTATTACTCAAATGCTAGATGACTTACAAAAACTTGAGACTTTAGTCTCATCTCTCAAATGCATTTGCTCTTCATAAATCAACATGACATCCTTATCTAAAGGATTAGACAGTCGAAATGAAGAGGCAAGCAATGATTTTAAATCCTTATTCTCTTATTTTAAGTCTACAATTTTTTTGTTAGACTCTTGAACGAGTTGTTGAAGTATGAAAACCTTCTCGTTAAACTCCTCAATCTCACGATTTTTGGATTGTAACCAGTCGGAAAATTCGACAATAAAGGAAAAGTATCGAGTTCTGAGAGTCACCAACTCATAAACGGCTTCACAATCTGACTTATTAGCCAGATCATTCGCTTGCTGCAACATGGTACTCACAGAAGATGCATGAACAACTTGCAACTGAGGTGAAGAATACCTCATATATTAATCATGAGAAATATTAATAGGAAACTGATTAGCCATTGGAAATTTGTAAAATGAGAATGCAGATGAATTGTAGAGATAAGAAGGGAATTTGATTCGAAATAAATAAAGCTGGAACCTACTCTTATAGAGATGAAAATAAGAACAAGACAAACCATCAACTTTTCAAATCTCATTTAGTCAAAGTTATAAGATATGCTGGATGCATATTTTTAAAAGTTAGCAAGATTAATTATTGTTATCCCTATTTTTCTCGTAAACGCTGAACCTTTATTGTCAGTTGCTGTTGTTGGCTTTGTATTTGAGCTCTCTCTCGTTCCAGCTCTTCTATTCGTGGTTTCAGGTTACGAGAATATCAGTTTGCAAATTTCTTCAGCTCATTGTTTTCTTGTCTTAAGTTTTTATTCTTTCTATCTTTAGTTGCAAGCTTTTAATATAATTTAGATATTTGATTATTAAGTTGATCAACTTCACTTGCTCTCGTCAATAGCCTCCGAGATATGGTTGTAATAGAGACAGCATATTGAGTACTGAGAATTCTTGATGCTGCAATACTTTCAGGATCAATTTTACTAGAAATATGTATCTCTGCTCCTATCATGGTGTTGAAAGCCTTAGAAGTAAAAATACGTGGTTGAAGTGTAAAAGGTTCTTGGTTCAAATCTGGAACATTAACAAAAGAATTTCTCTTAACTATAGTATCGTTCTAGTTGAACAACAATCTGATCAATGAGTAATATGAGATCTTGCATGAGTATCTGATGGGTGAAAATGATCATCTTTAAACAACAACCCAGAGTTTTCAAATCTCCGCAAAGATTTCATTTGTCGATAATATCAAACAGATTTGAATTTCCACCGAATCTATAGAACTAGACCTTAAGCTTTTGCAGCTTTTGTTAAGCATGAGTGGTTTCCAATACCCTTTTCGCCGTGCATGAACATGTTCTCCCTAATAACTCTAAAATGGGGAGAAATTTTAGATGAGAATATTAATATGTTCTCTCTAATGCATTATTTAGATGAAAATCATGTTTGTTTATTACTTGAAACACTAACGCATATTCTCAGGAGGAGTTTAAGTATTAATGCAGGTCCTAGATTTCTACTAAGTCTATCAAGCAAACACTATTTGTCACATCTTCAAATCACTCAAAGATAATTACAATTCATGAAACAAGTTTAGATTGTATTTGACTCAGATTAGTGATTCTACATATTCAAGAAAAGTGTGGTCTTTCCTGATCAATGATAGCTCAATAATTTTATACGAAGATAATACTACCAGTATTACTCAAATCAGATGAGGATATATCAAATATATGATCAAGTGATAATCTGACACATTTATTGACGAAGGCATTACCAACTGTGACATTTAAAAAAGTTGTGTAGAACATTGGAATGCGAAAACTTAAAAATCTATCGTCATGCACTTTTCAGGGGGAGTAAATGTCTTGAAAACTTGTACTATTTTTCCTTCGTTGAGATTTTGTCCCATTGAGTTTTCTTTTACAATGTTTTAATAAGGCAATCTCAAAAGCACTTGGCGGTACACATGAATACTGTACTATTTTTCTTTCGCTATTGGTTTTCCTTCCCACTGGATTTTTTATTGAGAAGTTTTTAACGAGACAGATTTTTTATGAGTGATCATTCAAGATAGAGTATTGTAAAAGTAATTATGGGGAAACAATGAATGACCCCCCACATGCACCCCCTCATCTCTCCCTTATTTTACGCAAAATTATCCCCCTTCTCTCTCTCTGCATTATTAAATGATTCCCATCCAGCACTGATTTTCCCTATATATATGAGGAATTATCAGATTAATTTGTAAGAAAAATGTAAGAAAAGAAAAGAAAAAAAGAGGAGAGAAAATCCGGTTCTTGAATAATAAGATTTCTAAATATTTTCTCTTATAAATTTTTTTGCAATAGTAATTTTCTTTTAGTTTTATAACATTATTCAAATTTTAAAGTCTACATTAGATTAGTTATCTATCCTCAATAATAATAAATATTATTTTTATTATTATTATTTATATTTTTTTTTATTTGCTCTTCTCTTTGAATGCAGCAACTAAAAAGTCTAACGAGGATCCTGTGTTGCAGCTTCGATATGTCCTTGACCAGATTGTCTAGAAAGTCTCTTAACTCCGATTTTCTTCCTAGCGAACATACCGGCCTGCAAAATATCAATTATTTGTTATTTCCTGGAGTAGAACGTTCTTGCTAGAATATTAATAGCTTTAAACCACAAATCAGACACGGAAATGTAAAGCAATCAGTGACCAAAATAAATCCCATATCTGGAAGAAGGGCTTGGTCGTCAAAACCAGAAAGGGAAATCATAAAATAATGGGATGAAATAATTATAATACTTTTAATATATGAAAAGTAAAATAAATATACTGTAGTTTAAAAACTCAAATGAAAAGTATTTGATTAATTTGATGTGAGCTCGTTTTAGTTTATTATTTAAAAAATATCATTTCACATTTCATCCATTAAAAGCTTTTCAAAGCATTTATCTAGAAATTAAAAAAAAAAAAAAAAAAAAAATTCCAAAGCAAGCAGGTTAGGAGAGAAGACCTGTACGGATTGATATCCCGACTCGCTCCACAGGAACTTTTACGGCATCACTGCGTCGTCCAATATCGCTAGCTAATCGATTGGAAGAATAATTACCAAAAGAAATTAGAGCTGTAAAGGTTGACACCTGTCCACTTCGTGTCACGCCGAACACAAGCAAACCTGTTTTGCAATATATGGCAAAGTCCTCGCAGTTGTTCCTCAAAAGATCATAGGAACCAAAGCCATAATTGGACTGATCATCAAGGAGATATTTAGCACGGTGAATAACATCTTCTGGTGGATCAGATTGAGCAAGAGTGCAGGTACCTCCCCGAATTTGGCCAATAAAAAAATCTCGTGTGACACCATACTTATAAAGGTAAAGATTTCCGCCCACAAGAAAACAATCTATACAACAACTGTTAACTCCTTCGAGATACCCTTTATTTCCACATCTTGGGCAAGGAATATTGCCCATGAAAAATGAGGAAGATGAGGAAGATGATGATGATGAGCTCACAAAGAATCCCCTTTCACGAGTAGTAAAGTGGATAACATTTCCCTCGCCCACATATATCCCTGTTTTTAAAGGGTAAAAAAAAAAAAAAAAAAAAAATGAAAACAATAGAGAACTCATGAGAAAATGAAAACATGAAATAGGGGGAAAATGACCATCACCAGAAGCTATCACAAAAGTCATCTTGCATCACCTTTTTCGAGTTTTCACTACCCTATAACCTCTACATGCATTCTCAGCCATTGTCAATCAGTGGACATGCTTCCCTACACTTTATTTCGGTAAGTACTACAATTTCCCCTACACATACCTATTTGGATATAATAATAAAAAAAGAAGAAGAAAAAGCATGCACTACTGCTTGCCGGAGATATATATAGTTTTTCAATAGAGCGAGTGTCAAACGAGAGGAGTGAAGGAGGGGGGAGATATCATGGCTTAAATCCAAGATCTATCATCACAGGAGTACAGGGAAAGGGAGAAACAAATATAAGGATTTGAAATGTAAATAAACATATATGGTACAGCCTTGTTGATGCAGTGAAAAGAGTCGATTCTGCAGATAATTAAGTCCAACTTTGTAAAACGGTTAATGCTGCAAAACCAAACTTTTTAAGCAGGTACGTAAATCGTTAGCTATTTTAATAAGATTTCGCTGGCATAGTCATAACAACTGCAAACAAATATAGAAACAGTACATCCCTAATGCTTTAAACATACATTAATGTATGACAAGGGAAATTAAGATATAAATTATAAGATCAGTAGAACGTTTGTTTTGCGTCTCCACTCAAAAAATTATTGTCTTTTTGTTCTCTCCAAAAACAGATGAGGTATGGTTCCCAGAAATGTAATGCCAGTGAGATAAGCTGATTAAGCAGTAACTCTTTTGGCACAGAAATATACATGAAATGCATAAGTAATAAACAAAATGTAAACTTTCATAAACTTAAGGAAAAGAAAAGGGAGGAGAGAGCGTGACCATGGTGCGCGTAGATATAGGCGCCCCTCCAAGTGTAGATGTGATCCCCCGGTTTCAACTCATCCCTCGAAATCATCTGCGACACCGGTACCATCTCCTTCGATCTGAGAGAGAGAGAGAGAGAGAGAGAGAGAGAAGATGGGTGATTCTACTTGATCCTAATCCACAAACCAAGGATATTTAAAGAATAGGCGTCGTGGATGCAAACCCCAAATGCAATAGCTTTTAAGCTCGCATGGCAGCTTCTACGCTTGCTTTCTACGCTAGCTTTGCTTTTTAGGCAAAGTTGCAATTCCCTCTTCAATTCTTTCGTTTTCATGGTATCACATATGATAATGATACGTATGTGTTAAATTTTTTATTTATTTTTTAATTATTATTCTTAATAAAGTGGGAGGTGGGAGCGACGAGTGGAGGTATATATCCTCTCTAGCTCATCATGTGTTAAAACTTCTAATTATATTTTGGTGTGGAATGAAAATTTAAAAAAATAATAATAATAATTATAAAAATCAAATTTTGTTAAGTAAGCAATATAAATCTTGCCTTTTTTACACAAATGTTTTCATTTGTTTGGCTAAAAATCATTTTAATTTGATATATTTTTCATGGTTAGTTTTGTCCCTCCGATCCTGGGGTGGTAATTTTAAGGAGCCTTAAAAAATTTATTCATTTTTTATTATTAGGAAAAAATATAGCAATTGAGTTATCATTCGAAGGAAAGAAAACTATTTTCACTAGTAACCTAATCTTGTTTGGATTTTAATTTTCACATTTGACATTTTTTTTCTTTACTTGTTTTTATTCAAGTGAGGAGCTATAATATTCTCCCCTGTTTTTCACTCTTCAAGCATTTAATTTAACAATGCGCATCATTTTGTTACTCTTATATACCGATATAATTTTTCTTCATTTAGTGTTTAAGTATTTTTAATAATATTGTGATTGTGATTTAAAAAAAAATGTTTACAAATATAAAATAATGCACAGAAAAATAAATAAGAAATTATAAAAAAAAACATTTAGCCTTCTTGGTGGGTAGCGTCGGGAGCCACTATTGGTGGCTCTACTACGGCTTGTTATTACTCCTTTTGTATATTCGGATTTGATGTCAAATAATTTATAAATAAGTAAAATAAAAATAACTTTTAATCACTTAAATTTTAATTTAATTATCTAATCATTCTAATTTTTTCAAATTTTCATACAAAATAATATAAATAATTCAAATTGTTCAAATTTTAAAACAAAAATAATATTAAAAAATATATTCTAATAATATTTTATTTTACTTTTAACTCCCATCTCATTTCATTTGCCAAAAAAAAAAATGATGTTTAAAATTTAAAATAGGTATAATCCGTAGGCCAAAGAACGGTAATATTGCTAAGAGGATAGACTTTTTTTAAAAAAAAAAGGGAAATAGGAGAGGGCCTCTCCGAGAGGCTTTATTGGCTACATGGTTATGATTGACATTGATGAAAGGAGATAGAGAGCAATCCAAATATCCAAAATCTCAACTCCTCTGCAACTAATCGCAGAGAAAAAAAAAAAAAAAGAATGCAAAGATGGAGACCACGAGAAATTCAAAAATTGTCATGGCTTCATCCACACAATGTCTCCTCCTCCTCCAATTGGGCATCCTCTCCATCTCAGTAATCTCCGTTGATGTCAGGCCATGCAAAAATATTTTTCATCTCATCCCACTCTTTCTCTTTCAAGCAAAACCCTTCCTCCTCTAGCGACCTCACTGTCGTAATCGAGATCAACTGCTTTAACCCCAAAACCACGTTCGATCGAGCATTTCCCTCGGATGTCTTCATCTTTTTTGGTCGAGGATGAGGTACTGCAAGATTGTCTAATCCAGCGGGACGACATGGCATACTGGTTGGACCACACTAAGGATATACTAAGCATGGTGTTGGCTCTACTCCTCAGCGTCGGTTGTGGGGCCCTCATGTCCGCCACCTTGTATCTAGCATAGTCCATTTTCTCCAACCGCTTCTACGACCTCTGTTATAGCTCTCTCTATTCTATCAAAAATGATCTCCACAAAGATAATGAGTTCAACCCTAAGAAGATGGGATACATGAAGATTCCGTAGTTGATTCTATGTCCACACCTGCATCCATCCCTACTTTGTCCAAGCAAGTGGCATGAGAGTGCATAGTTCAAACTTCACCATTAATAGAAAGTCAAAAGCTTTACTTGTATTGACAGATCATATCTTCCCATATGTTTTAGATTGCACAAAATCAGGAAGTACTTAATCCTAGGAATCAATTACATTAGTCTACTTTCCTTTCATGTAAATTTCTATACTTAGTCCCTCTTATTCATCTATATATTTATAAAGCTGAATACAAAGAAATACATAGATTTTATGCAAATACGTCTTCTTCTTGCCTCTTAATATGGTATCAGGCCAGAATTGATCTTCCTACACCCTTCCCATGGCCAATTCGTCCAACTCACCTCTTCCTTCTCCTTATTTTCTTTACCCCTCTGATTCACCAAGCTTCATCTACGGCCAACCTCCACCAAGTGTCAATCAGACTACCATCACCTCCTCGGCTTCCAGTTCGATACCTAGATTAGCATCGGAGTTGTACCAAAAACTCCTTGGCTAGCTCGCACCTTCGTCCTTTCCGATTGCCCCTTCCCTTACAAACTTTGTCAGTAATATCCTCTCCTCTCTCTCCTTTATTTCTCCCTTTAATCCAAACCACCATTGGGTAGTGGATAGTGGTGCAAACCATCACATCTCCCACCAAAAGCTTACTTCTCCAATTTGTGCCAACTGGAATCTAGTCATTCCGTGCGACTTTCAAACATCCACAAAGTCCCAGTCGAGGGCATTGGGACGTTACTCTATCCCTATTTCTTACTCTATTTATTATATCCCCTCCTTTTCATTTAATCTCCCACCTATTTCCCAACTTACAACTCAAAATTTGTGTTATTTTCTTCTCTTTTAATACTTGTGTATAAGCTTGTGCACCCGAGTTTCAGATCTAGAAACCCAGATATCTTGAATCGGAACCGGAAACTCGGGTATCTAGAACCGGAACTGGATTTCAAATCTGAGCCAGAACCCATATGATTCCAGGTTTTAAAAATGCGGAACCGGGTTTTTTTCTTTTTTCTTTTCCTTTTTTTCTTTGAAAGACTTATATTTTATTAAAACATTTATTGCATTTTTTAAGTTTTAAATAAATCTTGTATATTCCAGATAATTTATCACAATGATCCAACCCTAGTCCACGAGAATATAATCAAGTTAATTAATAGGTGATTAACAAATCAAAGAAATTAAGAAAGAGTTAAGAAGAAGATGTTCCATCGCTAATCTTTTCCAACCAAATCAAAAGAAATTCATCAACATGCTCGATCACCAAGGTAATATTATAACAAAATTTTGAATGGCAAATTACTTGCAGCCTTCTTGCTGTAAGTATAAATGGCAGATGCATGTCATTTTCACTTGCATTACATTTTCATGGCATCATTTTGAATTTTTCTTAAAAAACTGGATATTGGGTTTAAAAAAGCGGGTTCTAGAAAAGCGGGTATCTGGCCTATATACATCCGGTTTGCTAAAAGCGGGTTCCGACCCATGTTTATGTGATCCAGAAACCGGATCTTGAATCCGAATATCCGGTTACCAATCCACTAAACACCCATACTTGTGTATTTCAGGACCCACAATTGATAAGACCGATTAGAGTGAGAGATTTATGCAATGGGCTTTACGTTTACCATTCCGACCCCTTATGGTTTTTGCTGCTCAATCCACTACTAATAAGATCCCATGGCATCAATGTCTAGGTCATCCTTCTAATTTTACTTTTCCCAATATTTTAGACTTTCCATGTATTTTTTTTTATTGTGATGTTTGTGCTCGTTTTAATGTATACAACAATATTTGCAACATTAGTATCAGCTCTATTGATGGACTTCGCCCGGTTTGGATTGAGAGATAAGATGAGTTTAGTTTATTTTTTAATATTATTATTGTTTTGAAATTTGAAAAAGTTGAATTGGAATTTAAAAAATGTATATTGGAATTTGAAAAAGATGTATTGGAATTTGTATTTTGTATGGAAATTTAGAAAAGTGTAATTATGAGTTTAAGATGAGTTGAGACGAGCTCGTCCCGTTTATGAATCCAAATCGGCCCTAAAAATCAACAATATCATATATAAAACTTTATTTTTTTCCTGCAAAACTATAAACAAGAACTTTTATTTTATTTGCAAATACCCATATTTGTGGGTTCATACGAGATAGGATTTGAGAGTGAGAGAAGGAGAAAAAGAAGCCAAACCCAAGATTGCAGAAGGCCTATGGAGCGTTGGGGCCAGAATGGTTGCTACATTTTCAATAAAAAAATGTAACTTTGACGTTTCTTGTTCCTTATTTTTTTTAGGCATGGGAAATGTCAACATAAGGAAAATGCTTAGAAATTGCATATTCAGCTGTTGAACTTAAGATTTCAAATTTGAATATGAAGACTCATTTGCCTATAAATAGTTCACTTGAGTTTTGTAAAAATAACAACAAGAGCTTACACATCAATTGCTAAGTTTTGCATCAGTCTTTCAAAGCCCTTATTCTCTCTTCTTTAAGTTTTGTGCCTTAATTTTTGTTCATTTTGAGAGAGATATAGTTTGCGCTGTATTATTCTTATTTCACTTATTGAGGAGTGTACTCTGATAATCTACCTATTATCAGCTCTTGTATTTGTAAGAGAGTGCATATAACCTTTGTGTAGTAGAAGATGTTCTACATAGGGAATAGTTGAATCACCAAGTGTGAGGTGATTGCAAGTGTAGAATGTGCTCTACACGAATTTTTTGTAGTGATGTTACTCAAAGGTATAATAGGTTTCTATCTCCACCTGAATGAGATTGAATAGTAAATTTGAGATTCTCAAATGGTAGCTTGAGGCGAGGACGTAAGTAGTGTGGCTGAACTTCGTTAAAATACTGTGTTTACTTCTTCTTGCCCTTACTCTTTATATTTCTTGCTACTTCGTATTTTGTTTATATTTTATATTGTGTATTGGTTATAAGTACTAATTTTTTAATATAACTCAATTCACCCCTCTCTTGTGTTAGTAATCTAGGCAACATCAGCCTTAGGCAATTCCTATGACCCAAACGAAGTTTTGTGGTGCATTCACAAGGGTCTGTTGTGTATGCAAGTTTGATGTTGCTTCCATGAGTATATCCGGCTTCAACCCACAACGACAACCACTGGCGATGATGACGACAAACGTAGCTCTGTAGATGTTTTTCTTCTTGTCTTCTTGGGTATAGATTCGGCTTGGTTTCTTGAGAGAATGTGGAATGTTTTTCTTCTTTTCTTCTTGGGCATAGATTTGGCTGGATTTCCATCTAATTTTTTTTTCTTTTTTATGTATCGACTAACGTGGTTAGCTGATTTCCCAAAGGTACCCAACCCCAAAGGAATCATTTTCTAATATTCCTCCTCAAATTTCAATTGCCTCGTATAGGGTGTTCTGGATGTTTAGAAGATATGAATTGATATAAAATTGAAATGTGTTTGATTATAAATATGTTAATATATGTGTTTAAATATATAAAATAGATTGAGAAATATTTAATTTTTATTTATATGAAATGGATAAAATAGTAAGTCTCATTATAATTAATTGGAGATGAGTTCAACAACAAACACAGGCTTAAACATTTGGAGAGTTCACAATTAGTAGTGAAAATATTTAAATGAAGATGTTTAATTGGATTTTATAAAATAAGAGAGAAAAATTGAATAAAAACATTAAAAAGTTAATTCAACATTATATTTTAATATTATTTTTATTTTGAAATTTATAAAAGTTGCATTTATTCTTATATTTGAATAATAATTAGGTAATAATTAGATGAAGAAGTTCATCTAACAAAAAAATTTATTATAAATTTATATGATTGTAAAATTGATTGATTATACTCACTTATTTAGTTTCACTCTAACTTATATGATTGTGATATATAATTTGTTAAAAATCTAATAGCATCACATCATTACTTATTAGAAAGTTTTCAAATTTATTCTTGACCTATAATTTTTTCTTAAATCATAAAAAAATATGAGCAAGTGCTCAAGAACAATTGATTTTTTTTAAGAAAGAAGTGGACAATTTGGAGAGTGATATACGTTTAGAGAGCTCGGTAAAAACAAAACATGATAATTCTATCACTGATGAGCATCCTTCTAAAATTCACACATACAGTACACTTTATCGATCGCTCTCCCAAATACAAAATCTTGGTTCCGCCCCAACCTCTAATTGGATGAATTATTTGGTAATCTCAACATATGGACAAATATAAGATGTCATATTAAAAAAAGTTTTGTTTATATAAAATCCCAGTGATATTTTATTTTATAATAGTCTTGCGTTTCTACCCAAATATTTTCATTAGTTTGGCTAAAATTACTTTTATTTGATATATTTTTTATTGGAGCCTCAAAAATATTTATTCATTTTTTATTATCAGGAGAAAATATAGCAATTGAGTTATAATTTGAAGGAAATAAAACTATTTTCATTAGTAAACTAATATTGTTTGGATTTTATTTTTCACATTTGACATTTTTTTTCTTTACTTGTTTTTATCCAAGCGAGGGAGGAGCTATAGCCCTGTTTTTCACTCTTCAGCATCTTTTTAATTTAAGAATGCTCATCATTTTGTAACTCTTTAAGTTTGTTGAATAAGTGAAAAGAATATCATCATTGTTATCACAATCACCAGCATTTCTCTTATGTTTGTGGATTGATGGACTGCTATACAAGAAACTGATTGCAATAAGAGTGGTTCTACTTGAGGGACCCATACAAATTGATACATTCTTATTAGTATACGTGTTGACCACAGCATCAACTATAACTTGAATGGGATTTAGGTCTGTCAACAAGTGAATGATTTCCATTGCATGCTTTATAATCCTCACGGCCAATCAACTTTTTCCCATTATTCCGCCCATGTATCAGCAGAGAGTTTGTAAGCCTCTCCACAATTGGGCACTGAGCCTTACGAAATTGCTTGACCGAGTACATTCCAGCTGTATGTGGGACAAAGGTTGCACGCTTGGCTGGAACAACGCCCATGTAATCACTCAAGGATATGTCGCTAACCTACAGAGCATATTACAACAGGCCACCAAAATTTAGGCAAGGCCTAAGTACACAATAAGTACAAAGAAGATGAACCTAATTACAAGCTATGCGCTGTGAAAAACATAAACAACATCCAAATTGACAGGCAATCTAGATAAAATTGAAACTTCAAAAACCTTGGAGGAAAATACCCTTCTTTTTTTCCCTCTTTTGTCTGGCAAATACTTTAATGAGAAGAGAACAACATGGATTTTAAATATGTCATGCTTCAGGCAGAGTGGATAAGTAAGGCCCTAACAGTATCACGATACATATCCATCTACCAAATTTCAATCATAACAGTTCTCCTAAGGCACCATCATGAATTACGAAAGAATAATTTTCATAAAAATGGCAATTTTTTGTATCTCATACTCGAAACAAATGGTACAATTAAAGATTTATCAGGTATGACTCCTTAATCCATATAAAAAAAAAGACTCCTTAATCAAAGATCCTTAACTCTTTATGGAGCTGATGACAAAGAGAGAAAATGTACTCTCTTATTAGTATTCATTTCTATTGAAAAGTGAAAAAGGTGCAACGGAGGGACACATGATGTATGGAAGAGACAAGAAAGAAGCTATGCTTATAAATAAAACTAATATAAGAAGCTCAAAACTTCAAGACATTGAAGTCTCAACACACTTGCACCTTGGTAGATTTGGTCAAAAACTAGAAAAAACAGAGAGAAAGGAGTCTCTCTTAAGTGGAATATATCATTTTGAATCACAGGACTGCATTGGTTATAAGTAGTCTCCAAATACAACAGATTGAAACGTCCCTCCTAACATATTCATTCATGAACATTTTGAAACTGCAGAGGCATTAGATTTCACCAACTACACTCACTTCCCAATTGTCAATGGAAGTTTTTCGCAATTACAAGTCTGGTTTCGCTAGGTTTGCCTTACATTGCCCTCTTTTTTGGACTTCTTTCGAACAGAATAAAAAAAAATGTAACGCGTAGTTCATACAACAGTAAAAAAAAAAAATATAAGACATGGACCACATATACAGACAACAACGGAAGTGGAGATTTTTTTCAATAGTGTAAGAATTGAGGTTTGAAGTTTTTTCATATTCTAGTTTGTTGAACACGGCTCGACTCCTTTGCATTATTCAAGGGAGGAAATGAACGTTTTTGAGAAATGTGGCATTGGTAGAGGCTACAATCAGGCACAGTATTGGAGCGAGTAAACAATGCATTCGTATGAGGAAAATTTTGGAAATGAATATATCTGAGTTGTTTGTTGAATATGGCTCGTGACCTTCGCACTACTCGCTGGAGGGTAGATGATGTTGTTGGGAAAGATGTCATTGGTGACGGCTGCAATCAGGCACAGTATTAGAGCAAGTAAATAATGCATTTGTATCAGAAAAAAACTTGAAAAGCAATATACCTGAATTGTTTGTTGAACATGGTTCGTGATCTCCGCACTACTTGCCAAAGGTAGATGAATGTTGTTGGAAAAGATGGCATTGGTGGGGGTTGTAGTTAGACACAATGTTAGAATGGGTAAACAGTGCAGTCACAAAAAAAAAACTTAGAAATGAATATACCTGAATCATTTGTTGAATATAGCTCAACCCCTCTGCATTACTCGATGGAATGTGGATGAATGTTGTTGGAAAATGTGAAACTGAAGATGAGATTGATGAAGGTTGCAATCAGGCACGGTGTCAGCACGGTGTCAGAACGGGCCACAATGCACGTAGGAAAAAAGATTTTAAAGCTTGAAATGAATCTACCTAGCTCCTCAATGCATATGTATATAAATTTGGGTATGCATTTGGATGCATCATAAATGGTGAGTAGTACGCATTTCTTTGATCATAATATACTTACGCTACACAAATAAAAATAAATGAACTAGTTGGAATCGAGACATATTCCTTTTATGAATGACTAATATATCATACTTCAATTGGTGGAATTGGTGTAGAAGGCCTGGGTGGCCTTTTATCTTCCTCTTTGTCCATCACATGCAAATCATCAAAATCTGTTGAAACTACAAGACTTATCAGATTATTCAATGTCAATATTTTCGAAGCACATGCAAATCATGTGTTGTAGCATGAGGAGGTTGAGGGAGTGCAAATTTGCTGGAATGAAAAAGAAAATCTATGTTTATGATCTCTCGCTTTCTTGCAATATACTTAATCATGCTAAACTAAGGTTAAACCCGTTTCTGGACAAAACAATAAATATGTCTTCTCTACTTGCAAATTGGCAAATGCCATATGGGAGTAAGACCCAAAAAATGGCATTACAAAGTACAAACAACGTTAAAATGGAAAACAAAAGGCAAAAGAAAGAACCAAAAATGCACCACAGACAATGTACTTATCTTCTATTTATGTTTGGCCTGTCATGGCCAGAGTCGAGGTGAATTTGAGTCTAGCAAGGAGAGATTTTGTGTCGGTCCAATATCTTAACAAAATCCATTTTGTGATTGGGTTTCTGACTAAGTTGGGAACTGGAAGACTCTTCACATTTTTTGAAGAAAAAATAATGACTTTGATTCATTATTAATACTTACATATGTTTTTTTAATACTTACATATGTTAAGTGCCTTTTGTTTTACTTCCAAGTGATCTGAAGCTCTTACATTTCTATGTGGTCATACTTCACAGATTCTACAATTCTGTGGCCTTGCTAATCAATTGAACAAATTAACAATCAGGAGAAAGAATATACATTTATCACTACTGAGCTGCATAACTTCCACATTCTTCTCAAACGAAATGGATGTGGTTTTTCCCCCCATTAAGTTAGTGAAGGTTGTCAAATATCTTACTTTTTCTCTTAATATTCATATAATAATGATTCTTATGTTCTCTGGACTCTTTAGCACTTTAGTTCCATGTCTTTAATGCTATTGGAATTGGTTTGATTCTCCTTTATTAAATTTCACTTCTCAAGTAATGTTAACAAAATCTCATAAAACCATTTCAGATTGAAAATAAATCTCACAATCTCTTGCAGATTTTCATAAAAATCGCATAAAACCATTTAAGAAATTCTTTGAAAAACGTCCAAAAATACTCACACTTACAAATCTTCAAGTTCTCACAAAATGTATCCATAAAACACCCAATGCTCGATAAAGATGGTGATGCGGAGAAGAAGACACGCGGACGACGGCAGACTGGCAGCAACCTGTCGAAAATTCAAATCGTTTCACTGATTCGGGCTGAAATGCTGGGAAAGGAGAAAATGTCTGGCCTTTTACTATAGCAATTTAAAAAAAAAAAAAAATCACATGGGCAGGTGTGTGGAGTAGTACATTGTAGCCGCTACAATACTGCTTAAGTATAACATGACTTTATTATATTTGATGATAGAATGAAATGCCAAGTTATCCACGTTTTAAAATATAGAATAATTTTGTTTTTTATTTTGAGAATCCTTGCAAGCAAAATATAAGGTCAATACATTGAATTTATGCATGTCCTTTTAAGGATAAATTGTGGGTCTAGGAAAATTAGACACCATAAATTAAAAGTTATATTTCATTTCAGAACAATATAATTAAGAACACATATTTTACACCATTAAGAGTATTAGTATTAGATCTATCAAATGATCCATCAAACACAAATTTAATAATTTTTGCTAGAAAACATCTATATTGGATTCATCAAATCCCATAGTGTCTAACTTTGAGTTACATTAAGGCTCGGTTTGGATTAAAAGATGACATGAAATGAGTTTTAAAGATTGAATAAAATATTATTAGAATATTATTTGTCAATGTTATTATTATTTTAAGATTTGAAAAAATTGAATTGTTTATTATATTTTGTATGAGAATTTGAGAAAGTGTAATGATGATTTCGAGATAAGCTCAACTCATTGTTCAATTCAAAACTAGGCCTAGTGTTACTCAAAGTTAGATACTATGAAATTTGATGAATCCAATGTGGATGTTTTCTCCATCTTTCATATTTGAATGATCACTATTCACATGATAAACACATATTTTTAATATATTTTATTCTTTCACTTTATTTCCCTCATTTTCTTTTTTTTCCCCCTCCCACGCATTGATGCTACAACTTTTTTGAAGTTCATGACTATCACTTGTTGATTTTTCCATCTCACACCTCCCGGTCTGCTTACACAAATTAAGAAGAGTACTGATTACAATACAATTATAATATAAAGATATGGGTCAATTTTGTGGGCAACTTAGTTCAATTAAAATACTTTAATACTAATGCTATTTTTTTTGTCATTTAACAGCTTTAAAAGAAAGGAATTAAAATAAGTACCCAACTAGTAAACAAATTAAAACCCCATTATTAGTCATTCAAAATAAATTAACCATACTGTATTAAAATTTAAGTATCAAATTGCACTCCTTCTTATTAACTTAAAATAATTATTTAAATATCAAATTAAATTAATAATATACATATGATTAGTGTAATTACAAAATATGAAAAAAAAATATTTAAATATGTTCTTATTAAAAAATATAATTATTCTATTATTTTGATGGATCTAATGATAAATCAAATATGAAATTATAGACTTAGAGATTTGATGGATCCATCAAAATTATACTTTTCATCAATTTTTTTTTTTAAAATTAATAAATCTAATGCTAATACTTTAATAATACAATCTAGAATTTAAAAATCCAGCATACTCGTTTTGAAAAAAAAAATGAGGTTCATCGTTAAAAAAATAAAATAAATTATTTTATGTAAATTATAAATTTATTTACTTTTTTTAAATGGAAAATGCTTCAGACCGATCGAGTTGTTGATAACCCAAGAGCAATCCTCCTTTCACTGGTGGCCACATCAGGAAATACATAATAAGAGAAATTAGCTTCACCACACAAAAACAACCCCTCCCCTCTCTTTCTCCCAGGACCATTCGAGATAGATTCTCCATTCTCTCTCTTTCTCAGACAACCACTACCATGAAAAATGGATAAAAGACAGCCATAGTTTGAGCCCAGCAATCGTTACAAAGTTATATATATATATATATATATATATATATTAACAAGCTCTTTGAAGAGAATGATTTGTTGAAAAATATGGAGACAACAAACATTTGGGAATAATTGGAAGTGGTGCCTAGGGGTGAACAAAATGGCCGTTCTACCAACCCACCCGATCTGCCGACCTACACTACTAGTGCGCACCACAAAAAAAAGTGGTTTTTCTCACAGATTTTTTTCCTGCGAATACAATTCAGTAGCAAATAATGATATTTTGTCACCAAAAACAACCTGTCAGAAATGTTCTATTAGAAATAATTATAATTGACCATTTTATTTCTGACGATGTAAAAACTGTGAATATCAATTACTTTTTCCAACGAATATAGAATTAATGGAAAAAAATTGGTGGATGATACCTTTTTCCTATGACTTGTGGAATTATTACTCATAGTACTATTGTGTGACAAAAAAAAATACATTTTTCAATTATACCTTTGGCAGCAAATAATTATCTTTTCCAACTCAATTCATATCATCACAAAATTTGATGTCCCAAATAAATAAATTGGACAAATTTATTTGTCACGAATTAGAATATATGAAAATTAATTTTTTTTCTCACAAATAAAAATCATAAGGAAAAGTTTTGCATCTAAAACTCATCTAAAATTAAATACCTTAGGCCTTATTTGTTTTGGGGATGAGACCAAAAATTCAAAACACATTTCAAACTTATCATTATACTTTTTTAAATCTCTATACAAAATATTATAAAAAATTTAACTTTTTAAATTCCCATACCACTTTTCAAATCTCCTTATAAAATTAATATTAAAAAAATATCTTACAATAATATTTTATTTTATTTTTTCACTTTTATTTTATATCATCTCTGAAAACAAACCGGACCTAAATATTAAGTATATATAATAATGTATTCATTAGTGATGTTAGTGCTTGGTGAGAAAACCTATATTATTTTCCACATAGTACAAATTGGTAGGAAATAATTATATTTTGCTACCAAAGTCACTCATAAAAAAAAACGACACTATCTACATTCATAGTTTTACATCTCAAACTCAAAATGATGTGCTTTGAGTTCCAAGCCTCCTAACCTTAAGTCCAGCCCGACAACATCACTTCACATTTCACACTTAAGCAGGTAAGGCCTCAACTCTTCGAAACCCTTCTTCCCACCTCTGTTGATCTTCTTCCCTAAAGACCCTAACAACCTGCAAAGCTGCGATTGCGAAGCCCCTCCTTACTCGACAAGCGACCCCCATTTCAGGTTTAGAACCGCTCCTGTGAGTACCCTGCTCCCTCTCCCACTCTTGTGAGCACCTTCCTCCCTCGACAGACTTCTCAAAGCTCCTCATCCCAAAATTTCCTCTCATAGCAACACATCTCTCAACTTATCTGTCTCTCTAGTTTCGATTGCCCTAACCTTTCCGAATATTATTTGCTTATCTAGAGGTTTGAAATCAAAGAAGAATCCAAATCCCCTCATCCACATTCAAGGTATTTGTTTTTACATGTCTCCTCAAATATCGTCTCTAGTTTTAGGGCATGGGATTTTCGTTTGGGAATGTATTTAGTGAATGAAATTCTTGGATATTTGTGATGATGATTTATGAAAAAATGGACTTGTATCACTGGTTTCTTTGAAGTTGGGTTTGAACATTGTATGCATTAAGGAAGGTTTTAGGTGGATTAGGTTACATAGTCACTCGGTTTCGTAGAACTGCCCACCAAGTGTTTGTTTTTTATCCTCAACCGAAATTTTTCTTGCATTCATCAATATTTCTTGCATTTTCTACAATGTTTGTTTGGGGAGATGTACATTATCAGCTTTATTAATCTTTGATGTATTAATACGTTATTTATTTTAAAATTATTTGCTAAGAAAATGTTTCGTCAACCAACTTATTATATGTATACATCCAGGCAATCAACCATATGTGAGTACTGCAAGTCCCTTTCAAAAGAAAAAATCAACACGAGCTCCTCCCAATTCCCATTATATTATTTATATTGCAATTTTGTCTTTTGCATGCTAGGCTATATATATATATATATATATATATATATATATTTATATATATATATATTTATATATATATTTATATTTATATATATATTATATTTAATATCTAAACAATAAGCAAAAACCCAATTAAATTTATTCCAACTAAAACCCAACTAACATTGTGTTGATTTTATGTAGGTGCGGCCCCTTTCTCCATGTCTTTTTCAAAAAACGTATTTTAATATAGCAACTAAATTTTCTTTTTTGTTTATAGCAATATACTTAATATGTTTCTTTATTTTCCTGCTTCTCAATAATCAATTTAATATATTGTGCTTTCCTTCTCCTATCATTAAACTTTTCATCTACACTCATTATATCTATTGCATCAATTTCTGCACTAATTTAAATGTACTAATATTCCCATTTTCTTTTAAATTATCTATCTACCTGGTCTCTCTATTATTAAGAGCTCACTTGCCTGTACATATACTCATCAAGGGCCAGCTCATTGTAGAATACATGAGGTCTCATGTTGGTAGAGAAAGAGGTTAATTAACACACAAACATAATATCTTTATATATATAAAGTGGCTATCTAACGAAAAATCTTGTTTTAACGGAAATTATTTTTTTCTGTTAAAGTTAACAATTTTCATCCATTTCTGTTAAAATTAATACTGCATTTAATGAGAAATATCATTTAAAATACAATCCATTAAACCCATTAATCACTGAAATAATGCTCTTGCATTAAATTTAATTACACCACTTCAATTTTCTATAGCGGTAAATTTTTATTTAAAACTTTTTTTTTATGTAAAATAAGTATAGAATAATAATAATAGTATAGAATGACATAATAATAGTATAGAATATAATATATATATATATATATATATATATAAATAAATCATTCATAACAATATAAAAATGCAATCATCACTTAGAGATGTTAATTTATACGTTAGGAAGTTTAATTTTATTCATGAAAATTTATTCCTATTATATGATTAATAATTTCATTCTTTAAAAATTATTTTATAATTTTAAAATGAATGTATTATTTATTTATTTTTTGAGATGATAAATATACAGTATATACAATTAACTATAATTATATTAGATTAGTAATAATAAGCAATAAATATAATTAATATATTATATATGTTTGATATTTAATTGAAATATTTATGATCTAATAAATTTACATATTTAAGATTAAAATTTCATGTTATAAATTATAATATAATATTCTTTTATATAAATGATAAACTATCTAATTTTTTTTAAATCATATTATTTCTTAAAAACAATCACGTAACTAAAAAAACTGTAAATGATTCAAGTTTATGTAGATCTAGAAAAATTCAAAGACTAAAGACATAGGTATTTTAATGTCATCTCTTTTAAAGCTGTGCAAAATGACACAAATATTAGATCATCGTCTTGAAATTATAAAAATATAATATCTTGAACGAATCTTTTATTAAAGTTTCAATCAAAATTATTTTAAATAAATTTGATAAAACTTTAGGTTATGTTTATTTATAAGACTATTTTATTGTTTTTATTAATACTCTTTTTTTATAATATATGAAAACGTATAATTATTTATCATCTATTTAATTATGAATAATCTTTAAATTTTTATTAAAAATTAAATTAGATAAACGTGCTTTGCACGTTACTTTTATCTAGTATATAAAATATGCATATATATATTTAAATTTCTTTGTACGTAATAAAGGATTTACTTTTTAGGTTATATCACCATGGACCATCTGCAATCATGATATTGACTGAAAGGATATTGCTATTCCATATGTATATATAAAACCTCTGCCTAGAATCAGTAAAATGATTTTATTTATTTTTGTTCATAGATGATATTCAAATTTTTTGGGTTTCTTTGTTTTCCATGCAGCTGCTTGTTTCAGCAGGTCAAGTTGATCATGTATGTTTCAGCCTAAAAGTTTTTTATGTTCTGTCTATGTAGGTTGAATATGTAGTTAAACATTATTATTTTAGATCATATATATAAACCATTGAAATAGTAATGATCTTGACTAACTAGCAATTAGTTCTCTTTCCAATTTTAAATTTGGGCGGCTTATCTAAGAGAAAGTTATGTTTCTTTTGTGTTAGAAACACTAACTTCTAAGATCAATTGTGCTACCTTTTTCTTCAATGAGTGGGATGTTTGTTAATTTGAAAGCAAATATTGCTTGTAATCTCATATGTCAATTCTATAATGGTGGCCGAGCTCATTCATTTTCCTTTCTCTGTTTCCCTTTCATTCAGACACATGGGTATGGTAATTGGAGAATATTACCGAAGAATGCTGGTATATTGTGACTTTGTCTTCAACTATCTTTTCTTCATTGTACATATTTTTTAAGGTTGTTTTTGGACTTCAGGTTTTCATGTCACTTCTTAAATTATGTAGGACCTCAAATGTGTGGAAAAAACTGCCGTCTTTGATGGACTATCTATCTGAGACCCGATATTAAGAGAGCTTGTTTTCATTTGAAGATGAGACAATTATTCAGCTGCATGGTATATTAGTAAGTAAAGATATATGGGGTTTTGCAGTTTTCTTTGAGCTGGTCCTTCTAGAAGCATGATTTGTATTTGAGCTGGTCCTTCTAGAAGCATCTCCTTGGTTCTAATCTGAGGCAGAGGAAATCACTGCCTTAACAATCTAGTTTCATTCATTTCTGGTGCTAATAATTTATTCATCTAGTATTTTCTATTTAAATTTAATGCTACTGCCAATTTTGGTTGATACAATGACCAATGACCAATGATTTTATCATGTACTCTTCTAATTTTTTCATTTTTTTTCGAACATATGTTTACAAGTTAGGTGCACAAGGGGATCGATGATAATAATATTAGAAAGATGCTCAAGGGACATATGTTTACAAGCTAGAACCTGGTTGCAGCTATTTGGATTGTTTTGTCTCTTGACCATATGAAATGCCATGGTTGGTTGCAAGAGTTTCCATGGATGGTCATTTTAAAGATGAACTTCAATGGGATTATGGGAAGAAAGGAATCTGCTGTATATTTTGTGAATGCAATGTTGATTCTTTATTGTACAAGTATATATTTTAATAAATTTATGTCCATTACTTTTTAGTCATTTAGTGCATTTTTCATGTTTGGTACTTGTATTTATTTTTTTCCTTTCTTGTCAAACTACTTAGAATTGCTAATTGTATTTCAATATATATATATATATATATATATATATATATATTGTAATATATTGTTAACATTCTTTGTGTATTTTAGGTATAAGGTTGTGTGCTTGTGATACTATTTTACTAATATTTTTTTATTTCATAAAAGACTATTTTCGACTATCATAAATCGTCGAAAATATTTTTTTTGATCGCAAATGTTTATTTCCCGTGATGATTATTGCAGCATATAAGTATTTCTGACCCTTGTTAACTATAGTCAGCACATCTTTTGCAACGAAATTTTACACTTTTTGTGAGGAAAAGAATCGTTAGAATTAAAGAATATCTCTGACGATTTGTGTAGTGGTAGCTTTAAGCCCTTTAAGTTACCAGTCTATTCCTACGAGTCTGCTATGGATACATTTGGTGACAAAAACTTAATTCCAACAGAATTATATGGTATTAGTTACAAAAAGATACGCAGGAAAAGGTAATTTTTGTTGTAGTGTGCCTGCTTATTGCAGTTCTACTATGTTAGGCAAAGTTCAACAAATATTCTGAATTTTTATTTTGTCTTCTAGTGATTGAGTTAAATAATGAGTTTTTGTTAATAAATCACAAATTATGTCCTATTAGTTTCACATCATTTTCTGAAGTGAATGGTATTGGATTTACACCATTTCAAAAAAATCCAGGGCGTAGACATAGAAGAAAAATTATAGAAGTGTGAGTTCCAAAAGCGACAACACTAAATGGGATAATAACAGAAATACATCGTATCACCAGAAGTGATCCAACTCAGAAAATGATAAAAACTCTTAGAATAATTTCTCATAGAAAGATGAAGATATTTGTCATAGATGTGGTAAGACTAAACATTGATCACATACATGTACGACCAAACAGTTGATTTACTTATACTAAGCTTTTATATATTATAGTAAAGTTTTTAAATATTTTATCATGTTTTGAAATAATGAAAAGTCGATGCCTGAAGCACGACAAGAAATTACTTGGGAAAATAAAGCTCTATCTAAATTTGATTCTTTTACAAATGAATGTAAACCAGAAGTTAAGAAAATTATCTATTTGCAAAGTGTTGCAAATCAATTATCGGATGTATTTACTGACACTAAAAGTGTTATAAAATCATATATTACTGTTGTTAATGCTCAAGTAAGAATTGAAATCCCTGAAGGACAAGTTGTCAAAACAACAATAGATTAGTCTAAGACACGCTTGAAGTGTTGAAAACCTACTAGTGCAAAAGTAAAAAGCAAAAGGAAAAGAAATCGATGCTCTTGAAGAGTACAAATCTCCTAAAGAGAAAACTCCTGAAGAGTACAAACCTCCTTAAGAGTATAATCTTTTTGAAGAGTACCTCCTAAAGAGACTTTCCATGAAATGTTTTTCCCTAAAGAGAAACAAGTACTTGAAAATAATGAAATCTCAATACATTTCAAGAGTACTGAAGAATTATTGATAGAAATAAAACTGTTATCGACAATATATTTTCATGTAAGATGGTCCTTGACATTACCAGAAGTAATGAAAAAAGTGAGTCAAAAACTGTCGAAGAATGTCGACGTAGAAATAATTGGCCAAAATGGAAAGCAACTATTGAAACTGAATTAATCTCACTAGAAGAGCGAGAGGCATTTGGACCTGTTATCCAAACATCAAAAGGTGTAATACATGTTGAATATATGTGGGTATTTATAAGAAAACGTAACGAGAAAACTGAAATTTGTGTGGTACAAAGCACGACTTGTTGCACAAGGTTTCCTGTAAAAACCCAGGATTGATTATAAGAAAACCTATTCCCTCGTTATGAATGCAACTACATTCAAATCTTTAATCGGCTTGGTTATTACAAAATGATTATCTATGAGGTTGATGGATGTGGTCACTGCATATTTAAAAGATCATTAGATTGTGACATATATAAGGATATACAATACTTGAAACATCTAATCCAAGTACATATAGGAGTATGTACTTTATCAAATTTCAAATATTTTTATATGGGTTAAAGCATTTCAGACTCATGTTGTATAATTGACTCAGGGAGTATCTATTAAAAGGAGAATTTCAGAATAATCCTATATATCCATATGTTTTTATTAGAACCTGAATTTTCCATTATTGTAGTTTACATTAATGATTTACCTTGTTAACACTCTTGAATAGATCATAAGAACTGCTATATATTTAAAGAATGTATTTAAAAATGAAATATATTATTACTCAAATGCTAGATGACTTACAAAAACTTGAGACTTCTGTCTCATCTCTCAAATGCATTTGCTCTTCATAAATCAACATGACATCCTTATCTAAAGGATTAGACAGTCGAAATGAAGAGGCAAGCAAGGATTTTAAATCCTTATTCTCTTATTTTAAGTCTACAATTTTTTTGTTAGACTCTTGAACGAGTTGTTGAAGTATGAAAACCTTCTCGTTAAACTCCTCAATCTCACGATTTTTGGATTGTAACCAGTCGGAAAATTCGACAATAAAGGAAAAGTATCGAGTTCTGAGAGTCACCAACTCATAAACGGCTTCACAATCTGACTTATTAGCCAGATCATTCGCTTGCTGCAACATGGTACTCACAGAAGATGCATGAACAACTTGCAACTAAGGTGAAGAATACCTCATATATTAATCATGAGAAATATTAATAGGAAACTGATTAGCCATTGAAAATTTGTAAAATGAGAATGCAGATGAATTGTAGAGATAAGAAGAGAATTTGATTCGAAATAGATAAAGCTGGAACCTACTCTTATAGAGATGAAAATAAGAACAAGACAAACCATCAACTTTTCAAATCTCATTTAGTCAAAGTTATAAGATATGCTGGATGCATATTTTTAAAAGTTAGCGAGATTAATTATTGTTATCCCTATTTTTCTCGTAAACGCTGAACCTTTATTGTCAGTTGCTGTTGTTGGCTTTGTATTTGAGCTCTCTCTCGTTCCAGCTCTTCTATTCGTGGTTTCAGGTTACGAGAATATCAGTCTGTAAATTTCTTCAGCTCATTGTTTTCTTGTCTTAAGTTTTTATTCTTTCTATCTTTATTTGCAAGCTTTTAATATAATTCAGATATTTGATTATTAAGTTGATCAACTTCACTTGCTCTCGTCAATAGCCTCCGAGATATGGTTGTAATAGAGACAGCATATTGAGTACTGAAGGCTCTTGATGCTGCAATACTTTCAGGATCAATTTTACTACAAATATGTATCTCTGCTCCTATCATGGTGTTGAAAGTCTTAGAAGTAAAGATGCGTGGTTGAAGTGTAAAAGGTTCTTGGTTCAAATCTGGAACATTAACAAAATAATTTCTCTTAACTATAGTATCGTTCTAGTTGAACAACAATCTGATCAACGAGTAATATGAGATCTTGCATGAGTATCTGATGGGTGAAAATGATCATCTTTAAACAACAACCCAGAGTTTTCAAATCTCCGCAAAGATCTCATTTGTCGACAATATCAAGCGGATTTGAATTTCTACCGAATCTATAGAACTAGACCTTAAGCTTTTGTAGCTTTTGTTAAACATGAGTGGTTTCCAATACTCTTTTCGCCGTGCATGAACATGTTCTCCCTAATAACTCTAAAATGGGGAGAAATTTTAGATGAGAATATTAATATGTTCTCTCTAATGCATTATTTAGATGAAAATCATGTTTGTTTATTACTTGAAACACTAACGCATATTCTCAGGAGGAGTTTAAGTATTAATGCAGGTCCTAGATTTCTTCTAAGTCTATCAAGCAAACACTATTTGTCACATCTTCAAATCACTCAAAGATAATTACAATTCATGAAACAAGTTTAGATTGTATTTGACTAATATTAGTGATTCTACATATTCAAGAAAAGTGTAGTCTTTCCTGATCAATGATAGCTCAATAATTTTATACGAAGATAATGCTACCAGTATTACTCAAATCAGATGAGAATATATCAAATATATGATCAAGTGATAATCTGACACATTTATTGACGAAGGCATTACCAACTGTGACATTTAAAAAATTTGTGTAGAACATTGGAATGCGAAAACTTAAAAATCTATCGTCATGCACTTTTCAGGGGGAGTAAATGTCTTGAAAACTTGTACTATTTTTCCTTCGTTGAGATTTTGTCCCATTGAGTTTTCTTTTACAATGTTTTAATAAGGCAATCTCAAAAGCACTTGGCGGTACACATGAATACTGTACTATTTTTCTTTCGCTATTGGTTTTCCTTCCCACTGAATTTTTTATTGAGAAGTTTTTAACAAGACAGATTTTATATGAGTGATCATTCAAGATAGAGTATTGTAAAAGTAATTATGGGGAAACAATGAATGACCCCCCACATGCACCCCCTCATCTCTCCCTTATTTTACGCAAAATTATCCCCCTTCTCTCTCTCTGCATTATTAAATGATCCCCATCCAGCACTGATTTTCCCTATATATATGAGGAATTATCAGATTAATTTGTAAGAAAAATGTAAGAAAAGAAAAGAAAAAAAGAGGAGAGAAAATCCGGTTCTTGAATAATAAGATTTCTAAATATTTTCTCTTATAAATTTTTTTGCAATAGTAATTTTCTTTTAGTTTTATAACATTATTTAAATTTTAAAGTCTACATTAGATTAGTTATCATATCCTCAATAATAATAAATATTATTTTTATTATTATTATTTATATTTTTTTTATTTGCTCTTCTCTTTGAATGCAGCAACTAAAAAGTCTAACGAGGATCCTGTGTTGCAGCTTCGATATGTCCTTGACCAGATTGTCTAGAAAGTCTCTTAACTCCGATTTTCTTCCTAGCGAACGTACCGGCCTGCAAAATATCAATTATTTGTTATTTCCTGGAGTAGAACGTTCTTGCTAGAATATTAATAGCTTTAAACCACAAATCAGACACGGAAATGTAAAGCAATCAGTGACCAAAATAAATCCCATATCTGGAAGAAGGGCTTGGTCGTGAAAACCGGAAAGGGAAATCATAAAATAATGGGATGAAATAATTATAATACTTTTAATATATGAAAAGTAAAATAAATATACTGTAGTTTAAAAACTCAAATGAAAAGTATTTGATTAATTTGATGTGAGCTCGTTTTAGTTTATTATTTAAAAAATATCATTTCACATTTCATCCATTAAAAGCTTTTCAAAGCATTTATCTAGAAATTAAAAAAAAAAAAAAAAAAAAAAATTCCAAAGCAAGCAGGTTAGGAGAGAAGACCTGTACGGATTGATATCCCGACTCGCTCCACAGGAACTTTTACGGCATCACTGCGTCGTCCAATATCGCTAGCTAATCGATTGGAAGAATAATTACCAAAAGAAATTAGAGCTGTAAAGGTTGACACCTGTCCACTTCGTGTCTCGCCGAACACAAGCAAACCTGTTTTGCAATATATGGCAAAGTCCTCGCAGTTGTTCCTCAAAAGATCATAGGAACCAAAGCCATAATTGGACTGATCATCAAGGAGATATTTAGCACGGTGAATAACATCTTCTGGTGGATCAGATTGAGCAAGAGTGCAGGTACCTCCCCGAACTTGGCCAATAAAAAAATCTCGTGTGACACCATACTTATAGAGGTAAAGATTTCCGCCCACAAGAAAACAATCTATACAACAACTGTTAACTCCTTCGAGATACCCTTTATTTCCACATCTTGGGCAAGGAATATTGCCCATGAAAAATGAGGAAGATGAGGAAGATGATGATGATGAGCTCACAAAGAATCCCCTTTCACGAGTAGTAAAGTGGATAACATTTCCCTCGCCCACATATATCCCTGTTTTTAAAGGGTAAAAAAAAAAAAAAAATGAAAACAATAGAGAACTCATGAGAAAATGAAAACATGAAATAGGGGGAAAAAGACCATCACCAGAAGCTATCACAAAAGTCATCTTGCATCACCTTTTTCGAGTTTTCACGACTCTATAACCTCTACATGCATTCTCAGCCATTGTCAATCAGTGGACATGTTTCCCTACACTTTATTTCGGTAAGTACTACAATTTCTCCTACACATACCTATTTGGATATAATAATAAAAAAAAAAAGAAGAAGAAGCATGCACTACTGCTTGCCAGAGATATATATATAGTTTTTCAATAGAGTGAGTGTCAAACGGGAGGAGTGAAGGAGGGGGAGATATCATGGCTTAAATCCAAGATCTATCATCACAGGAGTACTGGGAAAGGGAGACACAAATATAAGGATTTGAAATGTAAATAAACATATATGGTATAGCCTTGTTGATGCAGTGAAAAGAGTCGATTCTGCAGATAATTAAGTCCAACTTTGTAAAACGGTTAATGCTGCAAAACCAAACTTCTTAAGCAGGTACGTAAATCTTTAGCTATTTTAATAAGATTTCGCTGGCATAGTCATAACAACTGCAAACAAATATAGAAACAGTACATCCCTAATGCTTTAAACATACATTAATGTATGACAAGGGAAATTAAGATATAAATTATAAGATCAGTAGAACGTTTGTTTTGCAAAAAATTATTGTCTTTTTGTTCTCTCCAAAAACAGATGAGGTATGGTTCCCAGAAATGTAATGCCAGTGAGATAAGCTGATTAAGCAGTAACTCTTTTAGCACAAAAATATACATGAAATGCATAAGTAATAAACAAAATGTAAACTTTCATAAACTTAAGGAAATGAAAAGGGAGGAGAGAGCGTGACCATGGTGCGCGTAGATATAGGCGCCCCTCCAAGTGTAGATGTGATCCCCCGGTTTCAACTCATCCCTCGAAATCATCTGCGACACCGGTGCCATCTCCTTCGATCTGTGAGAGAGAGAGAGAGAGAGAGAGAGAGAGAGAGAGAGAAGATGGGTGATTCTACTTGATCCTAATCCACAAACCAAGGATATTTAAAGAATAGGCGTCGTGGATGCAAACCCCAAATGCAATAGCTTTTAAGCTCGCATGGCAGCTTCTACGCTTGCTTTCTACGCTAGCTTTGCTTTTTAGGCAAAGTTGCAATTCCCTCTTCAATTCTTTCGTTTTCATGGTATCACATATGATAATGATACGTACGTGTTAAAACTTTTTTTTTTTTTTTTTATTATTCTTAATAAAGTGGAAGGTGGGAGCGACGAGTGGAGGCATATATCCTCTCTAGCTCATCATGTGTTAAAACTTCTAATTATATTTTGGTGTGGAATGAAAATTAAAAAAAAAAAAAAAAAATTATAAAAATCAAATGTTTTCATTAGTTGGGCTAAAAATCATTTTAATTTGATATATTTTTCATGGTTAGTTTTGTCCCTCCGATCCTGGGGTATTAATTTTAAGGAGCCTTAAAAAATTTATTCATTTTTTATTATTAGGAAAAAATATAGCAATTGAGTTATCATTCGAAGGAAAGAAAACTATTTTCACTAGTAACCTAATCTTGTTTGGATATTAATTTTCACATTTGACATTTTTTTTTTCTTTACTTGTTTTTATTCAAGCGAGGAGCTATAATATTCTCCCCAGTTTTTCACTCTTCAAGCATTTAATTTAACAACGCTCATCATTTTGTTACTCTTATATACCGATATAATTTTTCTTAATTTAGTGTTTAAGTAAGTATTTTTAATAATATTGTGATTGTGATTTAAAAAAAAAAGTTTACAAATATAAAATAATGTACAGAAAAATAAATAAAAAATTATTAAAAAAAAAACATTTAGCCTTCTTGGTGGGTAGCATCGGGAGCCACTATTGGTGGCTCTACTACGGCTTGTTATTACTCTTTTTGTATATTCGGATTTGATGTCAAATAATTTATAAATAAGTAAAATAAAAATAACTTTTAATCACTTAAATTTTAATTTAATTATCTAATCATTCTAATTTTTTCAAATTTTCGTACAAAATAAAATATATAATTCAAATTGTTCAAATTTTAAAACAAAAATAATATTAAAATGTATTTTATAATAATATTTTATTTTACTTTCAACTTCCATCTCATTTCATTTGCAAATAAAAAAAAATGATGTTTAAAATTTAAAATAGGTATAATCCGTAGGCTAAAGAACGGTAATATTGATAATAGGATAGACTTTTTTTTTTTTTAAAACGGAAATAGGAGAGGGCCTCTCCGAGAGGCTTTATTGGCTACATGGTTATGATTGACATTGATGAAAGGAGATAGAGAGCAATCCAAATATCCAAAATCTCAACTCCTCTGCAACTAATCGCGGAGAAAAAAAAAAAAAAAGAATGCAAAGATGGAGACCATGAGAAATTCAAAAATTGTCATGGCTTCATCCACACAATGTCTCCTCCTCCTCCAATTGGGCATCCTCTCCATCTCAATAATCTCCGTTGATGTCAAGCCATGCGAAAATATTTTTCATCTCATCCCACTCTTTCTCTTTCAAGCAAAACCCTTCCTCCTCTAGCGACCTCACTGTCGTAATCGAGATCAACTGCTTTAACCCCAAAACCACGTTCGATCGAGCATTTCCCTTCGATGTCTTCATCTTTTTGGTCGAGGATGAGGTGTAGGATTGTCTAATCCAGCGGGACGACATGGCATACTGGTTGGACCACACTAAGGATATACTAAGCATGGTGTTGGCTCTACTCCTCAACGTCAGTTGTAGGGCCCTCATGTCCGCCACCTTGTATCTAGCATAGTCCATTTTCTCTAACCGCTTCTATGACCTATGTTATAGCTCTCTCTATTCTATCAAAAATGACCTCCACAAAGATAATGAGTTCAACCCTAAGAAGATGGGATACATGAAGATTCCGCCGTTGATTCTATGTCCACACCTGCATCCATCCCTACTTTGTCCAAGCAAGTGGCATGAGAGTGCATAGTTCAAACTTCACCATTAATAGAAAGTCAAAAGTTTTACTTGTATTGACAGATCATATCTTCCCATATGTTTTAGATTGCACAAAATCAGGAAGTACTTAATCCTAGGTATCAATTACATTAGTCTACTTTCCTTTCATGTAAATTTCTATACTTAGTCCCTCTTATTCATCTATATATTTATAAAGCTGAATACAAAGAAATACATAGATTTTATGCAAATGCGTCTTCTCCTTGCCTCTTAATATGGTATCAGGCCAGAATTGATCTTCCTACACCCTTCCCATGGCCAATTCATCCAACTCACCTCTTCCTTCTCCTTATTTTCTTTACCCCTCTGATTCACCAAGCTTCATCTACGGCCAACCTCCACCAAGTGTCAACCAGACTACCATCACCTCCTCGGCTTCCAGTTCGATACCTAGATTGGCATAAGAGTTGTACCAAAAACTCCTTGGCTAGCTCGCACCTTCGTCCTTTTCGATTGCCCCTTCCCTTACAAACTTTGTCAGTAATATCCTCTCCTCTCTCTCCCCTTTTTCTCCCTTTAATCTGAACCACCATTGGGTAGTAAGTGGTGCAAGCCACCACATCTCCCACCAAAAGCTTACTTCTCCAATTTGTGCCAACTGGAATCTAGTCATTCTGTGCGACTTTCAAACATCCACAAAGTCCCAGTCGAGGGCATTGGGACGTTACTCTATCCCTATTTCTTACTCTATCAAATGCTTATTATATCCCCTCATTTTCATTTAATCTCCTACCTATTTCCCAACTTACAACTCAAAATTTTTGTGTTATTTTCTTCTCTTTTAATACTTGTGTATAAGCTTGTACACCCGGGTTTCAGATCCAGAAACCCAAATATCTTGAATCGGAACCGGAAACTCGGGTATCTAGAACCAGAACCGGATTTCAAATCTGATCAGAACCCATATGATTCCAGGTTTTAAAAATGCGGATTTCAGTTTCCGTATTTGAACCCGGGTCGTTTTCTTTTTTCTTTTCCTTTTTTTTCTTTGAAAGACTTATATTTTATTAAAACATTTATTGCATTTTTTAAGTTTTAAATAAATCTTGTATATTCCAGATAATTTATCACAATGATCCAACCCTAGTCCACGAGAATATAATCAAGTTAATTAATAGGTGATTAACAAATCAAAGAAATTAAGAAAGAGTTAAGAAGAAGATGTTCCATCACTAATCTTTTCCAACCAAATCAAAAGAAATTCATCAACATGATCGATCACCAAGGTAATATTATAACAAAATTTTCAATGGCAAATTACTTGCAGCCTTCTTGCCGTAAGTATAGATGGCAGATGCATGTCATTTTCACTTGCATTACATTTTCATGGCATCATTTTGAATTTTTCTTAAAAAACCGAATATTGGGTTTAAAAAAGCGGGTATCTGGCCTATATACATCCGGTTTGCTAAAAGCGGGTTCCAACCCATGTTTATGTGATCCAGAAACCAGATCTTGAATCCGAATATCCAGTCACCAATCCACTGAACACCCCTACTTGTGTATTTCAGGACCTACAATTGATAAGACCGATTAGAGTGAGAGATTTATGCAATGGGCTTTACGTTTACCATTCCGACCCCTTATGGTTTTTGCTGCTCAATCCACTACTAATAAGATCCCATGGCATCAATGTCTAGGTCATCCTTCTAATTTTACTTTTCCCAATATTTTAGACTTTCCATGTATTTTTTTTTATTGTGATGTTTGTGCTCGTTTTAATGTATACAACAATATTTGCAACATTAGAATCAGCTCTATTGATGGACTTAGCCCGATTTGGATTGGGAGATGATATGAGTTTAGTTTATTTTTTAATATTATTATTATTTTGAAATTTGAAAAAGTTGAATTGGAATTTGAAAAATGTGTATTGGAATTTGAAAAGGACATATTGGAATTTGTATTTTGTATGGAAATTTAGAAAAGTGTAATTATGAGTTTAAGATGAGTTGAGACGAGTTCGTCCCATTTATGAATCCAAATCGGCCCTGAAAATCAACAATATCATATATAAAACTTTATTTTTTTCCTGCAAAACTATAAACAAGAACTTTTATTTTATTTGCAAATACCCATATTTGTGGGTTCATACAAGATAGGATTTGAGAGTGAGAGAAGGAGAAGAAGAAGCCAAACCCAAGATTGCAGAAGGTCTATGGAGCGTTGGGGCCAGAATGGTTGCTACATTTTCAATAAAAAAATGTAACTTTGACGTTTCTTGTTCCTTAGTTTTTTTAGGCGGGGGAAATGTCAACATAAGGAAAATGCTTAGAAATTGCATATTCAGCTGTTGAACTTAAGATTTCAAATTTGAATATAAAGACTCATTTGCCTATAAATAGTTCACTTGAGTTTTGCAAAAATAACAACAAGAGCTTACACATCAATTGCTAAGTTTTGTATCAGTCTTTCAAAGCCCTTATTCTCTCTTCTTTAAGTTTTGTGCCTTAATTTTTGTTCATTTTGAGAGATATATAGTTTGCGCTGTATTATTCTTATTTCACTTATTGAGAAGTGTACTCTGATAATGTACATATTATCAGCTCTTGTATTTGTAAGAGAGTGCGTATAACCTTTGTGTAGTAGAATATGTTCTAAATAGGGAATAGTTGAATCACCAAGTGTGAGGTGATTGCAAGTGTAGAATGTGCTCTACAAGAAGTTTTTGTAGTGATGTTGCTCAAAGGTGTAATAGGTTTCTATCTTCACCTGAATAAGATTGAATAGTAAATTTGAGATTCTCAAAGTGTAGCTTGAGACGAGGACGTAAGTAGTATGGCTGAACCTCGTTAAAAAACTGAGTTTACTTCTTCTTGCCCTTAGTCTTTATATTTCTTGCTACTTCGTATTTTGTTTATATTTTATATTGTGTATTTGGTTATAAGTACTAATTTTTTAATATAACTCAATTCACCCCCTCTCTTGTGTTAGTAATCTAGGCAACATCAGCCTTAGGCAATTCCTATGACCCAAACGAAGTTTTGTGGTGCATTCACAAGGGTCTGTTGTGTATGCAAGTTTGATGTTGCTTCCATGAGTATATCCGGCTTCAACCCACGGCGACAACCACTGGCGATGATGACGACAAACGTAGATCTGTAGATGTTTTTCTTCTTGTCTTCTTGGGTATAGATTCGGCTTGGTTTCTTGAGAGAATGTGGAATGTTTTTCTTCTTTTCTTCTTGGGCATAGATTTGGCTGGATTTCCATCTAATTTTTTTTTTCTTTTTTATGTATCGACTAACGTGGTTAGCTGATTTCCCAAAGGTACCCAACCCCAAAGGAATCATTTTCTAATATTCCTCCCCAAATTTCAATTGCCTCGTATAGGGTGTTCTGGATGTTGAGAAGATATGAATTGATATAAAATTGAAATGTGTTTGATTATAAATATGTTAATATATGTGTTTAAATATATAAAATAGATTGAGAGGGATTTAATTTTTTTTATATGAAATGGATAAAATAGTAAGTCTAATTATAATTAATTGGAGATGAGTTCAACAACAAACACAGGCTTAAACATTTGGAGAGTTCACAATTAGTAGTGAAAAGATTTAAATGAAGATGTATTATTGGATTTTATAAAATAAGAGAGAAAAAATTGAATAAAAACATTAAAAAGTTAATTCAACATTATATTTTAATATTATTTTTATTTTGAAATTTATAAAAGTTGCATTTATTCTTATATTTGAATAATAATTAGGTAATAATTAGATGAAGAAGTTCATCTAACAAAAAAATTTATTATAAATTTATATGATTAAAAAATTGATTTATTATACTCGCTTATTTAGTTTCACTCTAACTTATATGATTGTGATATATAATTTGTTAAAAATCTAATAGCATTACATCATTACTTATTAGGAAGTTCTCAAATTTATTCTTGACCTATAATTTTTTCTTAAATCATAAAAAAATATGAGCAAGTGCTCAAGAACAATTGATTTTTTTTAAGAAAGAAGTGGACAATTTGGAGAGTGATATACATTTAGAGAGTTCGGTAAAATCAAAACATGATAATTCTATCACTGATGAGCATCCTTCTAAAATTCACACATACCGTACACTTTATCGATCGCCCTCCCAAATACAAAATCTTGGTTCCGCCCCTACCTCTAATTGGATGAATTATTTGGTAATCTCAACATATGGACAAATATAAGATGTCATATTAAAAAAAGTTTTGTTTATATAAAATCCCAGTGATATTTTATTTTATAATAGTCTTGCGTTTTCTACCCAAATATTTTCATTAGTTTGGCTAAAATTTATTTTTATTTGATATATTTTTTATTGGAGCCTCAAAAATATTTATTCATTTTTTATTATCAGAAGAAAATATAGCAATTGAGTTATAATTTGAAGGAAATAAAACAATTTTCATTAGTAAACTAATATTGTTTGGATTTTATTTTTCACATTTGACATTTTTTTTCTTTACTTGTTTTTATCCAAGCGAGGGAGGAGCTATAGCCCTGGTTTTCACTCTTAAAAAGCATCTTTTTAATTTAAGAATGCTCATCATTTTGTAACTCTATAAGTTTGTTGAATAAGTGAAAAGAATATCATCATTGTTATCACAATCACCAGCATTTCTCTTATGTTTGTGGATTGATGGACTGCTATACAAGAAACTGATTGCAATAAGAGTGGTTGTACTTGAGGGACCCATACAAATTGATACTTTCTTATTAGTATACCTGTTGACCACAGCATCAACTAGAACTTGAATGGGATTTAGGTCTGTCAACAAGTGAATGATTTCCATTGCATGCTTTATAATCCTCACGGCCAATCAACTTTTTCCCATTATTCCGCCCATGCATCAGCAGAGAGTTTGTAAGCCTCTCCACAATTGGGCACTGAGCCTTACGAAATTGCTTGACCGAGTACCTTCCAGCTGTATGTGGGACAAAGGTTGCACGCTTGGCTGGAACAACGCCCATGTAATCACTCAAGGATATGTCGCTAACCTACAGAGCATATTACAACAGGCCATCAAAATTTAGGCAAGGCCTAAGTACACAATAAGTACAAAGAAGATGAACCTAATTACAAGCTATGCGCTGTGAAAAACATAAACAACATCCAAATTGACAGGCAATCTAGATAAATTGAAACTTCAAAAACCTTGGAGGAAAATACCCTTCTTTTTTTCCCTCTTTTGTCTGGCAAATACTTTAATGAGAAGAGAACAACATGGATTTTAAATATGTCATGCTTCAGGCAGAGTGGATAAGTAAGGCCCTAACAGTATCACGATACATATCCATCTACCAAATTTCAATCATAACAGTTCTCCTAAGGCTCCATCATGAATTACGAAAGAATAATTTTCATAAAAATGGCAATTTTTTGTATCTCATACTGGAAACAAATGGTACAATTAAAGATTTATCAAGTATGACTCCTTAATCCATATAAAAAAAAAGACTCCTTAATCAAAGATCCTTAACTCTTTATGGAGCTGATCACAAAGAGAGAAAATGTACTCTCTTATTAGTATTCATTTCTATTGAAAAGTGAAAAAGGCGCAACGGAGGGACACATGATGTATGGAAGAGACAAGAAAGAAGCTATGGTTATAAATAAAACTAATATAAGAAGCTCAAAACTTCAAGACATTGAAGTCTCAACACACTTGCACCTTGGTAGATTTGGTCAAAAACTAGAAAAAACAGAGAGAAAGGAGTCTCTCTTAAGTGGAATATATCATTTTGAATCACAGGACTGCATTGGTTATAAGTAGTCTCCAAATACAACAGATTGAAACGTCCCTCCTAACATATTCATTCATGAACATTTTGAAACTGTAGAGGCATTAGATTTCACCAACTACACTCACTTCCCAATTGTCAATGGAAGTTTTTCGCAATTACGAGTCTGGTTTCGCTAGGTTTGCCTTACATTGCCCTCTTTTTTGGACTTCTTTCGAACAGAATAAAAAAAAATGTAACGCGTAGTTCATACAACAGTAAAAAAAAAAAATATAAGACATGGACCACATATACAGACAACAACGGAAGTGGAGATTTTTTTCAATAGTGTAAGAATTGAGGTTTGAAGTTTTTTCATATTCCAGTTTGTTGAACACGGCTCGACTCCTTTGCATTATTCGAGGGAGGAGATGAACGTTTTTGAAAAATGTGGCATTGGTGGAGGCTACAATCAGGCACGGTATTGGAGCGAGTAAACAATGCATTCGTATGAGGAAAAATTTGGAAATGAATATATCTGAGTTGTTTGTTGAATATGGCTCGTGACCTTCGCACTACTCGCCGGAGGGTAGATGATGTTGTTGGGAAAGATGGCATTGGTGACGGCTGCAATCAGGCACAGTATTAAAGCAAGTAAATAATGCATTTGTATCAGAAAAAAACTTGAAAAGCAATATACCTGAATTGTTTGTTAAACATGGTTCGTGATCTCCGCACTACTTGCCAAAGGTAGATGAATGTTGTTGGAAAAGATGGCATTGGTGGGGGTTGTAGTTAGACACAATGTTACAAAAAAAAAAACTTAGAAATGAATATACCTGAATCATTTGTTGAATATAGCTCAACCCCTCTGCATTACTCGATGGAATGTGGATGAATGTTGTTGGAAAATGTGAAACTGAAGATGAGATTGATGAAGGTTGCAATCAGGCACGGTGTCAGCACGGTGTCAGAACGGGCCACAATGCACGTAGGAAAAAAGATTTTAAAGCTTGAAATGAATCTACCTAGCTCCTCAATGCATATGTATATAAATTTGGGTATGCATTTGGATGCATCATAAATGGTGAGTAGTACGCATTTCTTTGATCATAATATACTTACGCTACACAAATAAAAATAAATGAACTAGTTGGAATCGAGACATATTCCTTTTATGAATGACTAATATATCATACTTCAATTGGTGGAATTGGTGTAGAAGGCCTGGGTGGCCTTTTATCTTCCTCTTTGTCCATCACATGCAAATCATCAAAATCTGTTGAAACTACAAGACTTATCAGATTATTCAATGTCAATATTTTCGAAGCACATGCAAATCATGTGTTGTAGCATGAGGAGGTTGAGGGAGTGCAAATTTGCTGGAATGAAAAAGAAAATCTATGTTTATGATCTCTCGCTTTCTTGCAATATACTTAATCATGCTAAACTAAGGTTAAACCCGTTTCTGGACAAAACAATAAATATGTCTTCTCTACTTGCAAATTGGCAAATGCCATATGGGAGTAAGACCCAAAAAATGGCATTACAAAGTACAAACAACGTTAAAATGGAAAACAAAAGGCAAAAGAAAGAACCAAAAATGCACCACAGACAATGTACTTATCTTCTATTTATGTTTGGCCTGTCATGGCCAGAGTCGAGGTGAATTTGAGTCTAGCAAGGAGAGATTTTGTGTCGGTCCAATATCTTAACAAAATCCATTTTGTGATTGGGTTTCTGACTAAGTTGGGAACTGGAAGACTCTTCACATTTTTTGAAGAAAAAATAATGACTTTGATTCATTATTAATACTTACATATGTTTTTTTAATACTTACATATGTTAAGTGCCTTTTGTTTTACTTCCAAGTGATCTGAAGCTCTTACATTTCTATGTGGTCATACTTCACAGATTCTACAATTCTGTGGCCTTGCTAATCAATTGAACAAATTAACACTCAGGAGAAAGAATATACATTTATCACCACTGAGCTGCATAACTTCCACATTCTTCTCAAACGAAATGGATGTAGTTTTTCCCCCCATTAAGTTAATGAAGGTTGTCAAATATCTTACTTTTTCTCTTAATATTCGTATAATAATGATTCTTATGTTCTCTGGACTCTTTAGCACTTTAGTTCCATGTCTTTAATGGTATTGGAATTGGTTTGATTCTCCTTTATTAAATTTCACTTCTCAAGTAATGTTAACAAAATCTCATAAAACTATTTCAGATTGAAAATAAATCTCACAATCTCTAGCAGATTTTCATAGAAAATAAAATCTAAAATAATCTTAATAAAATCGCATAAAACCGTTTAAGAAATTCTTTGAAAAACGTCCAAAAATACTCACACTTACAAATCTTGAAGTTCTCACAAAATGTATCCATAAAACACCCAATGCTCGACAGAGATGGTTATGCGGAGAAGAAGACACGCGGATGACGGCAGACTGGCAGCAACCTGTCAAAAATTCAAATCGTTTCACTGATTCGGGCTGAAATGCTGGGAAAGGAGAAAATGTCTGGCCTTCTACTACAGCAATTTTTTAAAAAAATCACATGGGCAGGTGTGTGGAGTAGTACATTGTAGCCGCTACAATACTGCTTAAGTATAACATGACTTTATTATATATGATGATAGAATGAAATACCAAGTTATCCACGTTTTAAAATATAGAATAATTTTGTTTTTTATTTTAAGAATCCTTGCAAGCAAAATATAAGGTCAATACATTGAATTTATGCATGTCCTTTTAGGGATAAATTGTGGGTCTAGTGAAATTAGATACGACAAATTAATAGTATATTTAATTTTAGAACAATATATGTAAGAGAACATATTTTACACCACTAAGAATACTAGTATTAAATATATTAAATGATTCACAACCACAAATTTAATGATTTTTGCTATAAAAAAAACCTTCACATTGGATTCATCAAATCTCATGGTATTTAATGTTGAGCTACAATAAATTTTCTCCATCTTTCATATTTAAAAGATTACTATTCATATGTTAAACTAGGCCTGTTCATCCGGACCGGGTACAACCTGGCCTGGTTTAAAATTTTATTTATTTGTTAACACTTTTGATTTTTTTTTTTTAAATGTTTAAAGAAATTTCGAATTCGAGTTCCGAATTCTCAAATCTGAAACCCGGAAACTCATACTTTTAATATATTTTATTCTTTTATTTTATTTCCCTCATTTTCCTTTTTTTTTTTCCTCTCCCGCGTATTGATGGTACAACTTTGTTGAATTTTATGACTATCATTGGTTGATTTTTCCATCTCACACCTCCCGGTCTAATTACACAAATTAAGAAGAGTACTTATTACAAAATTTCAACTTTCTACCAATGAGGGCTTGTGAATTTGAGAGAGAGAGAGAGAGGAAGAGAGATTTTGCTTTGCTTAGAAAATGGCGGACAAAGCAGTAGATTAGTTAAAATTTTTTGATATGTATGTTAATTTATATTTATTTAAAATTTTTTAATATATATGTTAATTTATATTTATTTTTAAAAAAATTTATTCAATCTAATATTAATGTTCTAATCATTAGAATTCAGAAGTGAAGTACATAAACAAAAGTCAACGCTTTCAGAAGCGGAAGAAAAATTAAACAAATAAGTTTTTATTTATGGGTCCCACGATAGGTGCGCAAGGGTTACATAAATTTGACTGCGTTTAGATTTTTCGTTTCAGAAAAGGCCAAAGCTTCACAAGTTTGTCAAGAAAAACAAAATTATCCATCCTTTTTATCGGAGATGAACAGAACTACCTTTCTTTTTGTATTGTAGGAGGCCGCCATTGAGTACGGAGCTTTGAGTCGGTGCGAGAGAGAGATAAAATCAATATTTTGAATATCGTATCGGTGAATGTGTCGGTCAAGGCTCTAGAACGAAATATTTCGATACTGGTATTATTTCATGTACCGTTTCGAAATAGTCTATACATAAAAAAAAAATTAAATATATAAAAATATATATAAATTATATTTCAAAATAATAGTCAATATATGAATCAATTATATATATTAATATATATGTAAATAATCTAATCTAAATTAGGATAAAAAAATAGGAAGAAATGAAAAAAAAAAAAATCTCAAATCCGGTACTGGCCGGTACAGGCCGGTACACATGGCCGGTACGGCCGAAATATTGGCCGGTACGGCCGAAATCTGGGCCGGTACGAAACAGACCCCATTTCTGTACCGGTCATTGCTCCGGTACGGTATGTACCGGCCGTACCGACCGGTACAGTACGAAATTAAAAACATTGGATAAAACCCCCTCACCACAAAACCAATTCCTTCGATCAGGAATAGATAATGAGCAATGTTAGGAATTCTAATTTATTTTTTTAATTATGGGACATATTTTTTTTTAGTTCTTAATTTTATATAATTTTTATATAAGTGTTTTAAAATAATATTATGATTTTTTTATATTTTAAAAAATATTTTAAGATGTTAAAAAAATCATGTATATAAAAAAAAATTAAATGTTTTAAAATGTATATTTTATTTATATGATTTTTTTAACATCATAAAATATTTTTTAAAAATATAAAAAAATCACAATATTATTTTAAAATACTTATATAAAATCAAAAAAAAAATTTAAAAATCTCATAATTAAGACAAGTAAAAATCTCAAAATAAAAATTCCTAATAATTTTTATAGATGATAAATTACCGTGAAAAGAAGAAAAAAATATTGCCAAAGAGAGTAAAGAACTAAAGATCTCTCTCTCTTCTCTCTCTCTCTCCTTTACCTGCTTATGCTACAAAAAGAGAGGGGGCTCCAGAGATTTCTAAAAAGAGAGGAGAGGGAAGGGGTTTTGGAGAGGGAGAAGGCTTTTTGTTTCTTTTATCTTCTGTTATGCGGTTACATATAGCAGCTAATATGAGAAGTCTACTAGACATTAATTTATAATTAAAGGGCTGTTATTTAGAGGAGAGCAGCCCAACCGGTCACAAGTTATTCTCCTTTTCAGTAGTAGTACAAAAAAACTTAGAGCACTCTCAATTATTAAAATTTGAAGAATATATAATTTTTTATGATAGGTGAAACAGGAGAGGATGGAAATTTCCTCCAATCGGAAGACTTGCTTTTCCATAGGGATTGCATGCCCATTTTAAGGATTAATCACTTCACGGGAGAGAACACGAGAGATGAACGACAATCGACCTACCTAAGCTTTTACTAGTCATCATTGGTTTACCCGCTTGCTGAAACCTCCCTCCATAGCCGATTGAATGGTTGGATAGCCACTCAACTGTTCACTGTACATCCTGTATCCCACTCCCTTTTAACTAATCACTCAAATCTTAAAGTTTACGTCAGATTAGATTAGTTATCATATTCTCAATAATAATAAATATTATTGTTTTTTTATTATTTATATTTATTTAATTAATTTTTTATTTGCTCTTCTCTTTGAATGCAGCAACTCAAAAGTCTAACGAGGATCTGTGTTGCAGCTTTGATAAGTCCTTGACCAGATTGTTCTTCCCGACGAACGTACCGGCCTGCAAAGTATCAATTATTTGTTATTTCCTGGAGTAGAACGTTCTTGCTGCTAGAATATTAATAGCTTTATATTACAAATATCATTTCACATTTCATCCATTAAAAGCTTATCAAAGCATTTATCTAAAAAAAAAAAAAAAAAAGCTTCTCAAAGCAAGCAGGTTATAAGAAGAGAAGACCTGTACGGATTGATATCCCGACTTGCTCCACAGGAACTTTTACGGCATCATGGCGTAATCCAATATCGGCAGCTAATCGATTGGAAGAATAATTACCAAAAGAAATTAGAGCTGTAAAGGTTGACACCTGTCCACTTCGTGACTCGCCGAACACAAGCAAACCTGTTTTGCAATATAAGGCAAAGTCCTCGCAGTTGTTCCTCAAAAGATCATAGGAACCAAAGCCATAATTGGACAGATCATCACGAAGAAGATATTTAGCACGGCGAATAACAACTTTTGGTGGATCAGATTGAGCAAGAGTGCAGGTCCCTCCACGAATTTGGACAAAAAAATCTTGTGTGACACCATACTTATAAAGGTATAGATCTCCGCCCAAAAGAAAACAATCTATACAACAACTGTTGACTCCTTCGGGATACAATTTAATTCCACATCTTGGGCAAGGACTGTCGCCAATGGAAGATGAGGAAGATGATGATGAGTTCATAAAGAATCCTCTTGCACGAGTAGTAAAGTGGATAACCTTTCCCTCGCCCACATATATCCCTATTTTTACAGGGTAAAAAAAAAAAAAATGAAAACAATAGACAACTGAGAAAATGAAAACATGAAATAGGGGAAAAAGACCATCACCAGAAGTTATCACAAAAGTCATCTTGCATCACCTTTTTCGAGTTTTCACGACTCTATAACCTCTACATGCATTAATCTCAGCCATTGTCAATCAGTGGATCACATGTTTCCCTACACTTTATTTCGGTAAGTAGTACAATATCTCCTACGCATACCTATTTGGATAAAATAAATAAATGAATAAACAAACATGCACGGCTTGTCAGAGAGATCCGTTTAGATTCAGAGATGAGATGAAATGAGTTATGCATAGTAATAAAATGAGTGATTGAGATAAGTTAAAATTTGAAATGAGTTGATGACATAAATTGAAAGTACGAAATAAGTTGTAAATAGTAAAATTGAGTTTACTAAACAAATCAGAGGGTGAAGAGGGGGAGATCATGATGGCTTAAATCCAAGATCTATCATCACGTACAGGAGTACTGGGACAGGGAGAAACAAATATAAGGATTTGAGATGTAAATAAACATGGTATAGCCTTGTTGATGTGAAAAGAGTCGATTCTGCAGATATTAAGTCCAACTTTGTAAAACGGTTAATGCTGCAAAACCAAACTTCTTAAGCAGGTAAAGCGTTAAAGATGAATAATTAGCTCAAAAATATCCATGAAATGCATAAGTAATAAACAAAATGTAAATTTCATAAACTTGAAAAAAGAGAAGGAAAAGAATAGGGAGGATAGAGCGTGACCATGGTGCGCGTAGATATAGGCGCCCCTCCAAGTGTAGATGTGATCCCCCGGTTTCAACTCATCCCTCGAAATCATCTGCGACACGGATGCCATCTCCTTCGATCTGAGAGAGAGAGAGAGAGAGAGAAGATGGGTGATTCTACTTCCTAATCCACAAACGAATTAGGATATTTAAGGAAGCAGGTGACGGGGATGCAACCCCTCAAATGCAATAGCTTTTAAGCTCGCTTGGCTTCTACGCTTGCTTTCTACGCTTTGCTTTTTAGGCAAAGTTGCAATTCCCTCTTCAATTCTTTCGTTTTCATGGTATCACATATGATAATGATACGTATGTGTTAAAACTTTTTTTTTTTTATTCTTAATAAAGTGGGAGGTGGGACCGACGAGTGGAGGTATATATCCTCTCTCATCATGTGTTAAAACTTCTAATTATATTTTGGTGTGGAATGAAAATTTAAAAAAAAATAATAATTATAAAAATCAAATTTTGTTAACCAAGCAAAGCTGAGGTGGTTGTAATGGGTATGGCACAATGCTTTACCCAAAAAAATTTCAATCATGATGTGGAAAATGATTTAATTCTGTCGCACAGTGGATGACCACATCCAGCATGTAGGTATTCCAGTTGTTTTGAGATGTCAGCGCTGTGACTTAGCCGCTTATAAAGATCAGAATCATGTCTTGGCTAGTGGCAGCATTGCTAAGAAAATTTGGAAAAGAATTTCAGCCCAACTTGGGATGCCTTATTACCACGGCAGGGGATGGAGAGAGAGGGTAGAGCTGTGATTTCAACATGCTACGAAGTCCTCGCCTAAAGGTAACTTGTTTGGCTTGATTCCTCCGATTGTGTCATGGCAACTATGACTATGGAGGTGTGATGCTAAGATGGATGGTAAATATGTTGCCTTGGAAGCACTTTGGCCTATCATAAAATTTTGGATTTCTTGGGTGGGTTTGAAACTTAAAGAGGCGTCAAAGTTCCGTCCATCTGATGAAGATATTTTGAATAATCTCAATGTTGGGATAATATCGAGAGGCCAAAAGAAGATGCAAATTGTTCGTTGGGCCAGACCCCGAGAAGAGGGTTTTAAATTAAACATTGATGGTAGTGCTTTTGGAAATCGTTAGAGATGTGACGCTGATGGTATCATTCGGAATTCCAATGGAGACTTGAAGATGGCATTCTCAACTTTCCTAGAAAATGGTACTAATAATTTGGCCGAGCTTTCCTCTCTTCTTATTGGCATTTGTCATTGTTATCATGCTGGTATTCAAAGTGGAAGTAGAAATAGATTCTTAAATTGTGGTAAAGTGGATATTGACAAATAATTGTGGGCTTTGGTACCTCTATGATTTTTTAGAGGAAATACAAAGTTACTCTCCATTCTCAATTCGTCATGTTTATAGAGAATGCAATGCGACAACTGATTTTCTTGTTCATGTTGGTGCGATAGGGAGGGACTAATAAGATATGACATTAGTACAGGGACCTCCCTCATAACTTGAAAGGTATTTTTAAATTGATAAAGTAGGTTTACCCTCAATAAGATGCTAAGTTTGTCTTTCCCACTTTTTGATTAAGCTTGTTTAGTTGTTTTTTTATTGGTTATTGGTTTTAGTTTTACGTTGGTTTTTACATCTGGGTTTTAGTATTGTTTGTAAACTTCCAAACAAATAATTTGTAATCACAGTATTCCTCGTCACAAGTGAGGATTCATTAATAAACTTGGGATGGATTCGCTATGTGGGTCACTATCGGCTCTTCTCTAAAAAAAAGAAGAGGAAGAAGAAGAGAAGTATAAAGAATGCAGATCAATTTTGGACCACATAACGACTTTCTTCAAATTAGCATAGGCCAATTTAGTTGCAAGTAATATCATTTTCAGCTAGCACTCATGGATGTCTAATTATTATTTGCCTCACATATAGACAAGACTGCTAACTCTCTTTTTACTTGTACGTTTACTCTCTTTTTCCCCCTAGTTCTGCCTTGTATTATTTGCCTCACATATACACATGACTGCTAGAGGTGGCTTTTACAAAATTTCTATAATCCATCATGGATGTCTAATTATTCAAAAACTATAAACACTCCTGGAAGTAACAGGTTATGACAAGTCATGTAGAGACACAGTTTACATATAAGATCTTTGCTTGATGCTATGTTAAATCCTACTTGTTTCAAGAACTTAATCTAATGGAAATTATAAATAACTTCAATTATTTCATTATATGCATTACCATGCACTTCTACTAGAAAAAATTAAAGGAATGTACAAGTTTGAACTACAAACAACAATGACATTCCGATGATGGAGGCTTGCTTTCTACGCTTTGCTTTTTAGACAAATGATTGTGGGTGGCAAAGTTGCAATGCCCTCTTCAATTAATCTTTCGTTTTCATGGTATCACATATGATAATGATACGTATGTGTTAAAACTTTTGACAAGTGGAGATATCAATCCTCTCTCATCATGTGTTAAAATTTCTAATTATATTTTGGTGTGGAATGAAAAATTTAAAAAAATTTTAATTATATAAATCAAATTTTGTTAAGTTATAAGCAATAAAAATCTTTCATTTTTTACACAAATGTTTTCATTAGTTTGGCTTAAAAACTTGCCATGTATGGGGTGTTAATTTTAAGGAGCCTTAAAAAACTTATTTATTTTTTATTATCAAGAAAAAATATAGAGATTAATTTATTACCAGTCGGGCTTGTAAGCCCCGAATATCAGCTCCACATTAATAACTTGCCATGTATGGGTCTCAACCTATGAAATTAACACCGCATATAATCACCCAATCACAGGGTCACTTCGCGAATTACAGGGTCTTGTCCCAGCTGGCGATTTCTTCCAGACCGCCATTTTGCCTTTCGATTTTCTCACTTCATGTTGAATTATTTGAAATCTGCATCTTCTATGCAATCGATTGGTTTTCTTGGTTATGGAAATATTTGAAATCTGTGACATCCAGACCATAGCTTGCCCTCTGGCTCATCTTCACAGCTAGTAACCTAATCTTGTTTGGATTTTAATTTTCACATTTGACATTTTTTTTCTTTACTTGTTTTTATTTAAGTGAGGAGCTATATTATTCTTCCCTGTTTTTCACTCTTAAAGCATTTAATTTAACAATGCTCATCATTTTGTTACTCTTATATACCGATATTTCTTTTTTAGTGATTAAGTAAGTATTTTTAATAATATTGTGATTGTTGTTTTTTTTAAAAAAAAAAGTTTACGAATATAAAATAATGCATTGAAAAAAAAAAAAAAACATTTAGCCTTCTTGGTGGGTAGCGTCGGAGCCACTATTGGTGGCTCTGCTACGGCCCATTGTTACTCTTTTTGTATATTCGAATTTGATATCAAATAATTTATAAAAAAGTAAAATAAAAATAATTTTTTAATCACTTAAATTTTATTTAATTGTCGTCTAATTATTTTGATTTTTACAAATTCTTATACAAAATAAAATAAAATTTTCAAATTTTAAAACAAAAATAATATAAAAATATATATTCTAATAATATTTTATTTTACATTTAACTCTCATCTCATTTTATCTACAAAAACAAATGATGTTTAAAATCTAAAATAGGTATAATCCGTGGGCCAAAGAACAGTAATAATGATAATAGGATAGACTTTTTTTTTTTTTTTTTGGTTTTTTGAAATAGAAATAGGAGAGAGCGTCTCGGAGAGGCTTTATTTGCTACACGATTATGATTGACATCAACAGAAAGAGAGAGAGAGAGAGTGCGCAATCCAAATATCCAAAATCTCAATTTCTCTACAACTAATCATAGAGACAAAAAAATTTATAGACGGAGACCATGAAAAATTCAAAAATTTTCATGGCTTCATCCACACGGTGTCTCCTTCTCCTCCTCCTACTCCTCCAATGGTCATCCTCTCCGTCTCAGTAATCTCCGCTGACAACAGGCCTGCAAAAATGTTCTTCATCTCATCCCGCTCTCTTTCAAGCAAACCCCTTCCTCCTCTAGTGATCTCACTGTCGTAATTGAGATCAACCGCTTCAACCCTAGAACCACGTTCGATCGAGCATTCCCCTCCGATGTTTTCATCTTTTCAGTCAAGGATGAGGTGCAAGATCGTTTAATCCAGCAGGACGACATGACATACTGGTTGGACCCCACCAAGGATATACTAAGCATGGTGCTGACTCTACTCTTCAGTGTCAGTTGTGGGACCCTCATGTTTGCCACTTTGCATCTAGCATGGTTCATTTTCTCCAACTGCTTCTACGACCTCCGTTACAGCTCTCTCTATTCTATCAAAACTGACCTCCACAAAGACAATGAGTTCAACCCCAAGAAGATAGGATACCTGAGGATTCCGTCGCTGATTCTATGTCCACACCTACACCCGCATCCATCCCTACTTCGGCCAAGCAAGTGGCATGAGAGTGCATAGTTCAAACATCACCGTTAATAAAAAAGCTTTACTTGTATTGACAGATCATATCTTTCCATATTTTTTAGATTGCACAGAATCAGGAATTACTTAATTTTAGAAATCAATTACATTGGTCTACTTTCCTTTTATGTAGATTTCTATACATAGTCCCTCTTGTACGCCTATATATTTGTAAAGCTGAATACAAAAAAATACACAGATTTTATGCAAATACATTTTCTCCTTGCCTCTTAACATGGTATCTAGCTAGAATTGATCTTCCTACACCCTTCCCATGGCCAATTCGTCCAACTCACATCTCCATTCTCCTTATCTTCTTCATCCCTCAGATTTACCAAGTTTTATCTATGGCCAACCTCCACCGATTGTCAACCAGACCACCATCACCTCTTCGGCTTCCAATCCAATAGCCGGATTATCATTGGAGTTGTACCAAAAACTCCTCGGCTTGCTCACACCTTCATCCTTTCCGATTGCCCCTTCCCCTACAAACTTTGTCAGTAATATCCTCTCATGTCCCTCCTCTATTTCTCCCTTTAATCCGAACCACCATTGGGTAGTGGATAGTGGCGCAAGCCACCACATCTCCCACCAGAAAGCTTGTGCATCAGGACGTGCACTCTATCTCCCTTTCTTACTCTATCAAATGTTTATTATATCATCTCATTTTCATTTAATCGCCTACCTATTTCCTAACTTACAACTCCAAATTCTTGTGTTATTTCCTTTTCTTCTAATACTTGTGTATTTCAAAACCCATAATTGATAGGGCCGTTTGGAGCGGGTGATTTATGTAATGGGCTTTACGTATGTAGTTCCGACCTCTTGTGGTTTTTGCTACTCAATCCACTACTAATAATATCCTATGACATCAACGTCTAGGTCATCCCTCTAATTTTACTATTCCCAATATTTTAGACTCTCTTTTTTTTTCTGATTGTAATACTTGTGCTCATTTTAATGTATACAGCAATATTTGCAACATTAGTATCAGCTCCATTAATGTAATAAAAATCAACAATATCATATATAATACTTTCTTTCTTTTTTTTCCTGCAAAACTATAAACAAGAACTTCAATTTTATTTGCGAATACCCAAATATTTGTAGGTTCGTACGAGATGAGATTTGAGAGTGAGAGAGGGAAAAAGAGAAGCCAAACCCAAGATTGCAGAAGGTGTGTGGAGCGTTGGGGTCGGAAGGGTTGCTACATTTTCAATAAAAAAAATATAACTTTGATGTTTCTTGTTCCTCATTTTTTTAGGCGTGGGAAATGTCAACATAAGGAAAATGCTTAGAAATGGCCTATCCAGCCTTGGGCAAGTCCTATGACCCAAACGAAGTTTTGTGGTGCATTCACAAGGGTTTGCTGTGCATGCAAGTCTGATGTTGCTTCCATGAGTACATCCGGCTTCAACCCACGGTGACAACCACCAGCGATGATGATGACAAACGCAAATCTGTAGATGTTTTTCTTTTCTTCTTCTTGGGTGTAGATTTGGCTTGGTTTCTTGATAGAATGTTGAATGTTTTTCTTTTCTTCTTGGGCATAGATTTGACTAGATTTCCATCTGATTTTGTTTTTTTCTATTTAATATATTCGCTGACGTATTATGCCAGGTTAGCTGATTCCCCAAAGGTACCCAACTCCAAAGGAATCGTTTTCTAATATTTCTCCTCACAGGCTGGTTTGTTTATACAAATTATTTGATCTAATTTTAAATTTATTATTATATTTTTTAAAAAAATTTTATATAAAATAAAATAAACAACTTAATTTTTTCAAATCTCAAAACAAAAGTAATTATAAAAAAATATTTTACAAAAATATTTATTTTTAAATTTTTATCTCGTCTCACCTTTAAAAATAAATCAAACCTCAATTGCTTCGTATAAGGTGTTTTGGATGCTGACGTATTATGCATTGACGTATTATGCCAGGTTAGCTGATTCCCAAAGGTACCCAACACTAAAGAAATCGTTTTCTAATATTTCTCCTCAAACTTCAATTGTCTCGTATAGGGTGTTTCGGATTCTATGACGATATGAATTGATATAAAGTTGAAATGTATTTGATTATAAATATGTTAATATATGTGTTTAAATATATAAATTAGATTGAGAGGTATTTAATTTTTTTTATATAAAGTTAATAAAATAGTAAGTCTCATTAATGATTAATTTGAGATGAGTTCAACAACAAACACAGCCTTAAACATTTGGAGAGTTCATAATTAGTAGTGAAAACATTTAAATGAAGATGTTTGATTGGATTTTATAAAATAAGAGAGAAAAAATTGAATAAAAATATTATAAAGTTAAAAAGTTAATTCAACATTATATTTTAATATTATTCTTATTTTGAAATTTATAAAAATTGTATTTAATTTTATATTTAAATAATAAGTAGGTAATAATTAGATGACGAAGTTCATCTCAACATATGGACAAGTATAGGATGCCTCTAATTGGATGAATTAGTTGGTAATCTCAACATATGGACAAGTATAGGATGTCATATTAAAAAAAGTTTTGTTTATATAAATATTCCAGTGATATTTTATTTTATGATAGTCTTTTTTTTAAAATATATATAGTCTTGTTTCAAAAATACATATGGACAAGTATAGAATGAAAATACCGCGTCGTGCAAGTTTTATAAACAAATATAGTCTTATTTTGGATTTTTTAAGAACTGTTGCAAGCAAATTATAAGGTTAAAATATACATTGAATTTATGTATATCATTTTACATGAATAATACTAGATACAATAGTTGGGATGTGCAAGTTTCACGTACTATTTTTGAGAAAAAAGTAAAACCCACCATTAAAAACAAAATAAAACTTTCATGTGAGTCACAAATTACTCATTTTTCTTAAAGAGTGCGCAAAACTTACCTATCATAAAACTACAAATATCTTTCCCATTTCACATTTCATTCATTAAAAGCTTCCCAAAACAGCAGCTTAGGAGAGAAGGCATCAATCCGAATATGGGATCTACTCAATAGAATCAAACTGATTATAACCCCTGAGATATTGGGATAAACATTTTGATTTGAATGCCTACGAGTCTCGAATGGGTAAAAATGAGTTCACCACTGAATATCCATGCATGCATTAGCTTGACCCTCGGGGCCTCAAGACAAGAAGTAGAATGACAACAAATGGAATGCCATAGAAAGGCTGCATCATTCATCGTTTCACACAAAGCATCACCTGTTACCTCATTAAAAATTAAAAACCGAGAATTAACAAGGAGCAATGGCATCAAGTAGCGAGCCAATTTACACCCTTGCAATGACAACCTTAAACAATGCCCAGAAATAACTAAAAATCAAAGCATTATATATGTATTTGGCATTTGCAGCAATCAAATTGTTACAACCACCATGCAAATGCTTCCTGCCAAACTTAAAAGATTAGCCCTCATTAAACATCTCGGTTACGACCTCCGACTCACTTGACCCAAGACTCTCCACAGCAACTTTTTGGACATCACGGCGTACTCCAATATCGGACTCTAAACGACTGACACAATATTTCACGCCATAACTAACCACTGTCAAGCCGATAAAACTGGGAGTGAGATATAGTCGTGAAGAAATAATTACAGTACTAGCAGCAGATTTAAAGACATTAGCAGCAGCTTGAAAGGATGCCGCCTGTCCACTTTGTCCCAGGCCGATGCTATTGAACACAAGCAAACCTGTTTTGCAATACATGGCAAAGTTTTCACAGTTGTTCTTGAAAACATCATAGGAACCAAAGCCATTCTGAAGGAGATATTTAGCACGGTAAATAACATCTTCTGGTGGATCAGATGGAGCAAGAGTGCAGGTACCTCCACGAGCTTTGGCAAGAAAAAATGCTCGTGTGACACCATACTCAAAAAGGTATAGATTTCCACCCGAAAGAAAACAATCTATACAAGAAATGATGACTCCTTCGAGATTCGATTGATCTCCACAGCTTGAGCAAGGAACGCCCAAGGGATGATAGGAAGGTGACGAGCTCACAATGATGCGTTCTAGCACAGTTCCTGTTCCAATCTCCTGTCCTCGGCCACGAGTAAAGTGGATAACATTTCCCTCGCCGACATATATCCCTGTTGGTAAAAAAGAAAAAAATATATAAAAACAACAGAGAACTGGAAAAATGAAAACATGAAATAGGGGAAAAAGTCCATCACCGCATGTCAATTATTGGCACAAGAAGCTATCACACAAGTCACCTTGCATCATAGTTTTGAGTTTTCACGACTGTATAACCTCTACATTCTCAGCCATTGGCAATCAATGGACATGTTTCCCTACACTTTTTTTTTCATAAATACAATTTTCCCTACATAAACCTATTTGGATATAAAAAAAACAAACATGCACTGCTTGACAGAGATATAGTTCTTCATGAACAGAGTGAATTTCAAAAGGGAAGTGGGGGAGATCATGGCTTCAATTCAAGATCTATAATCACAGGAGTGGGAAAGGGAGAAATCAAAATAAAGATTTGAAATGTAAATAAACACGGTATGTCCTTGTTGTTGTGAAGAGTTAATTCTGCAGATATTGAGTCCAACTTAGAAAAAGGGTTAATGCAGCAAAATCAAAATTCTTAAGCAGGTAAATCGTTAGCTATTTTAATAAGATTTCGCTGCATAGTCATAACAACTGCAAACAAATATAGAAGATGAGGGGAATTTTTTTTTAAAAAAAATCAAAGCCTACTCCCGTTTGAATTCCTAACATCGACTCCACGTAAAATTACTCTTTCTTTAAACATATATATAGTATAACCATTAATGTATAACAAGGGAAATTAAGATATAAATAAGAGGACAACGTTTGTTTTGCGCCTCCACTCAAAATATTTGTCTTTTTGTTCTCTCCAGAAACAGATGAGGTATGGTTCCCAGAAATGTAATTCCAGTGACATAAGCTTATTAAGCCGTATTCGAAATTCATCTCAATTCATTTTTATTTTATTTTTATATTTTTTTTATTTTTTATACAAAACACAAATTCTTAAACATATTTTTTATATTCTGATACATATTTTTTAAATTTTAAAATAATAATAATATTAAAAAATAAATTAAATTAATTTTAACTCATCCGATCTCTAAATTCAAAAAGAGGCTTAGGTAATAAACAAAATGTAAACTTCGTAAACTTGGAAAAAGGAGAAGGAAAAGAAAAGGGAGAAGAGGGCGTGACCATGGTGCGCGTAGAGATAGGCGTGCCTCCAAGAATAGATGTGATCCCCCGGTTTCAAATTCTCCCTCACGATCTTGTTCGACAGCAGTCCCATCTCCTTCGATCTCACAGAGAGAGACAGAGAGAGAGAGAGAGAGAGAGAGAATGGGTGATTCTACTTCCTAATCCACAAACGAAGCATTAAGGAAGCTTGCTTTCTACGCTTTGCATTATAAAACAAATGATTGTGGTTGGCAAAGTTGCAATTCCCTCTTCGATTCTTTTGTTTTCATCGTACGAATATGGTAATGATTCGCATGTGTTAAAACTTTTTCTTTTCTTAACAAAGTGGGAGGTGGGAGCGACGACTGTAGGTATCCTAATTCCTATCTCATGTGTTAAAACTTCTATATATATATTTTGTTGTGAAATGAAAAGTTTTTAAAATTTTTAATTATATAAATCCAATTTTGTTAAGTAAGCAATATAAATCTTGTGTTTTTTACGCAAATATTTTCATTAGTTTGGCTAAAATTTATTTTAATTTGAAGAGCCTTAAAAATTTTATTCATTTTTTATTATCAGGAGAAAATATAGATTGAGTTATAATTTGAAGGAGAGAAAACTATTTTCATTAGTAACCTAATCTTGTTTGGATTTTATTTTTCACATTTGACATTTTTTTCTTTACTTGTTTTTATCCAAGCGAGGAGCTAAAGTATTCTCCCCAGTTTTTCACTCTTAAAGCATCTTTTTAATTTAATAATGCTCATCATTTTGTAACTCTTAAATATCGATATCTTTTTTTAATCAAGTATTTTTTTTTTTCTTAGCAATTAAGTAAGCGATTAAGTAAGTATTTTTTATGATATTGTGATTGTGATTTTTTTTTAAATGTTTAAGAATATAAAAAAATGCATAAAAAACAAAATAATAAAAAAATATATTTAGGTCCTATTTGAATTTAGAGATAAGATGAGTTTTAAAAGTTGAATAAAATATTTTTAAGATATTATTTTTTAATATTATTATTGTTTTAATATTTGAAAATTTTGAATTGGAATTTAAGAAAGTTGAATTATTTATTAAATTTTGTGAAGAAATTTGAAAAAGTGTAATGATAAGTTTGAGACTGAATCCAAATCACGCCTTAGAGCACTAGCATTGGATATACTAAATGATCCTTCAAAATTTGAAGGAAAATACAACTTTGATGGATCCATCTAATCTAAATCTATAACTTCACATTGGATTTATCATTAGATCAATCAAAATAATAATATAACAATATTTTTTTAATAAAAATATATTTAAATATTTTTTCATATTTTGTAATTACACTAATTATATGTATATTAATAATATAACCTAATACTTAAATAATTATTTTTCAACCAAATTTTGAAAAAATATTTTTTAATTCCTTGTTAAAAAATTAATTTTTTTCAACCAAATAATTACTTAAATAATTATTTTTCAACCAAATAAGAAAAAGAAAATGAGGGAAATATAGTGGGAGAATAAAGTATATTACAATAAATATTTCGCATGTGAATAGTGATCCTTTATATATGAATAATTGAGACTTTTTATTGTAGCTCAAAGTTGAACATTATGAAATTTTGATGAGTCCAATGTGGGAATTTTTTAGCACAAATTCATCAAATTTATGTTTGATAGATCATTTAGTGTATCCAATGTTAGTGCTCTTAGCCTTCTTGGTGAGTAACGGACTCGGGAGTGGCTCTACTATGGCCCATTATTAGTCATTTTGTATATTTGGATTTGATATAAAATAATTTATAAATAAGAAAACTAAAAATAATTTTTTTATCATTTAAATTTAAATTTAATTATTTAATCATTATAATTTTTCCAAATTTTTATAGAAAATAAAATAAATAATTCAATTTTTTTTAAATTTTAAAATTAAAATAATATTAAAAAAAATATATTTTAATAATATTTTATTTAACTTTCAACTCTCATATCATTTCATCTAAAAATAAAGATTTAAAATTTAAAATAAGTATAATCCGTGGCCAAAGAACGGTAATACCTATAATAGGATCGAGAGGGCCTCTCCGAGAGCCTTTACTTGCAACACAGTTATCATTGGCATTGATTGAGGGAGAGAGAGAGTAATCCAAATTTTCAAAATCCTAATTCCTCCTCAACTAATCACGGAAAGAAAAATGTACAGATAGAGGCTACAAAAATTCAAAAATTGCCATGGCTTCACCCATAGTGCACACAATGTCTCATCAAGTTCAATATCTCCTCAAGTTCAGTGTATTTAAAAACGGGCATAGGGTCCCCACTCCCAAAATGAGAGGTAGAAAAGAGGTTATCTCGCACCATATGGTACATTTAGCACCTTATTATTTACAACATAATTACTATTGACATTGATATTGAGAGAGAGAAATCCAAATTTTCAAAATTCTAATTCCTCATCAACTAATCACAGAAATATATTAGTTGAGATCGCATCCAATTTCAACTTTGCTAATTACCTCTAAAATGATGATAAACGTGCAATATATTAGATTGTGTCTATTAATTTGCTATCTTCCTATTTCCCTCGAGTTTTGAGCTACTTATGATTGCATGTTCTGAGTTCCCAAATTTCCATACATGAAAGGTAAGGTCTGGTCAATGGAGTTGTAGCTTAGCAGGAGAGCCTTTTGAAAGTTTCAGATCAGTAGTAATTTGTGGGTTATATTTGTTGAATAAGTGAAAAAATAAATCATCATTGTTATCACAATCACCCGCATTTCTCTTGTTTTTTACAAGGGAAGTTAGTAGTCTATAGGATTCTATGATCTGATCATGCCTTGGATAGGCTGGTCTTAGGGAAACAGGAGTTCACTTCAGTGGAGAGGGGAGGGAGAAACGAGAAGATCAAAACAAATTGGGAATTGGCATGTCCTACCTAGTTTTCTACATAACAAATTGGGTAGAGAAGATCATGTTTTATTTCAAGAAAATAACTGTTATAGATATAAAGAGATTATAAAAAAATAATAATAATAAATTGACATAGTTTAATAACATTCATTAGATCTATTTTTTCATATAAGTCATAGATTTATTCACTTTTTTTTAAAAGAAATACAAAAAACTTAGGCACTACAAAACTAGAAATATTATTTTACATTTCATCCATTAAAATTAGCTTCCCAAAGCAGTAGGTTAGGAGAGAAGGCCTCTATCCGAATATGGAAGATCCATAGTAGAACCAGACAGATGATCATAACTCCCGATTATATATTGGGGTAAACATTTTGATTTGAATGCCTAAAAATCTCGAATGGTAAAAAATAAGTTCATAACTGAATATCCATGCATATATGCATTAGCATGACCCTCAGGGCCTCAAGGCTCAAGATAAGTAGAATGACAACGAATGGAAAGCCATAGGAAGGCTGCATCATTCATCTTTTCAAACAAAGCATCACCTGTTGCCTCATTAAAAATTACAAACTGAGAATTAACAAGGAGCAATGGTATCAGGTAGCGAGCCAATTTACACCTTGCAATCACAACCTTAAACGATGCCCAGAAAAAAGCAAAGCATTATATATGTATTTGACGTTTGCAGCAATCAAATTATTACGACAACCTTGCAGCAATCAAAGCATCACCTGTTGCCTCATTAAAAATTATAAACCGATAATTAGCAAGGAACAATCGTATCAAGGAGCGAGACAATTTAGACAACCTTAAACAATGCCCAGAAAAAAACTAAAAAGCAAAGCATGATTATATATGTATTTGGCATTTGCAGCAATCAAATTGTTACAACCACCTTGCAAATGCTTCCTGCCAAACTTAAAAGATTAGCCCCCATTGAACATCTCGGTTACGACCTCCGACTCACTTGACCCAAGACTCTCCACAGCAACTTTTTGGACATCACGGCGTACTCCAATATCGGACTCTAAACGACTGACACAATATATCACGCCATAACTAACCACTGTCAAGCCGATAAAACTGGGAGTGAGATAACGTAGTGGTGAAGAAATTACAGTACTAGCAGCAGATTTAAGGACCTTAGCAGCAGCTTGAAAGGTTGCCGCCTGTCCACTTTGTCCCACGCCAATGCCATTGAACACAAGCAAACCTGTTTTGCAATACGTGGCAAAGTTTTCACAGTTGTTCTTGAAAACATCATAGGAACCAAAGCCATTCTGAAGGAGATATTTAGCACGGGGAATAACATCTTCTGGTGGATCAGATGAAGCAAGAGTGCAGGAACCTCCACGAACTTGGGCAATAAAATATGCTACTGTGACACCATACTCAAAAAGGCATAGATTTCCACCAGAAAGAAAACAATCTATACAAGAATTGATGACTCCATTGAGATTGGATTGATCTCCACAGACTGAGCAAGGAATGCCCATGGAAAGATTTTTTTCTGGTAAGCTCCCAATGATGCGGTCTAGCACAGCTCCTGTTTCATTCTCCTGGCCTGGACCACGAGTAAAGTGGATAACATTTCCCTCGCCGACATATATCCCTGTTGGAAAATAAAATAAAATAAAAGATGAAAACAATAGAGAACTGAAAAAATGAAAACGTGAAATAGGGGAAAAAGTCCATAACCGCATGTCATGAATTATGGGCACCAGGAGCTATCACAAAAGTCATCTAGCATCATGTTTTTGAGTTTTCACGACTCTATAACCTCTACATGCATTCTCAGCCATTGTCAATCAATGGACATGTTTCCCTACACTTTTTTTTCATAAATACAATTTTCCCTACATATACCTATTTGGATATAAAAAAAAAAAAACAAACATGCACTGCTTGACAGAGAAATAGTTCTTCAATAGAGTGAATTTCAAAAGGGAAGAGGGGAGATCATGGCTTCAATTTATTGGAGCTCAAGTGCAAATTGACTGTAACGGAACACCACAAGTCACGGCAACAACCGATACGGAGAATTATTCAACTAATACTTCGGGCCATCTGTTCCGTGGAGATAAAATTCAAATTGATTGAAACAGAACACTACAAGCCACTGCGATACGAATCTGTTCTGTTTCTGTCTGTTAGCATTGTGATATAATTTTCGATTTTCCATAGCTTATGTATAGGAGGAAGTTGTGATCAATCTGTATCTTTAAAAACCGTGTACACTGAAACATTGAAGCAATGAAAAATACTACTTTCTCTTCCTCTGAGATTTTACACAATTCAAGATCTATAATCACAGGACTGGGAAAGGGAGAAACAAAAATAAAGATTTGAAATGTAAATGAACATGGTACAGCCTTCTTGTTGTGAAGAGTTAATTATGCAGATATTAAGTGCAACTTAGAAAAACGGTTAATAACTTAATGCTGCAAAATCAAAATTCTTAAGCAGGTAAATCGTTAGCTATTTTAATAAGATTTCGCTGCATAGTCATAACAACTGCAAACAAATATAGAAGCGCATCCCCAATTCTTTCTTTGAACATATATTTAGTAGAACCATTAATGTATAACAAGGAAAATTAAGACATAAATAAAAGGACAACGTTTGTTTTGCGTCTCCACTCAAAAAATTTGTCTTTTTGTTCTCTCCAGAAACAGATGAGGTATGGTTCCCAAAAATGTAATGCCGGTGAGATAAGCCGATTAAGCAGCAACGCTTTTAAAGATGAATAATTAGCACAAAAATATCCATGAAATGCATAAGTAATGAACAAAATGTTAACTTCATAAACTTGAAAAAAAAGAAGGAAAAGAAAAGGGAGGAAAGGGCATGACCATGGTGCGCGTAGAGATAATATTCCCTCCAAGAGTAGATGTGATCCCCCGGTTTCAAATTCTCCCTCTTTATCTTGTTCGACAGTACTCCCATCTCCTTCGATCTCAGAGCGAGAGAGAGAGAGGATGGGTGATTCTACTTCCTAATCCACAAACGAAGGAATCCTTGGAGGAGATGGGAGTGCAATAGCTTTTCTACTGTTGCTTGGCCTCTAAGCTTGCTTTCTATGCTTTGCATTTTAAAACAAATGATTGTGGTTGGCAAAGTTGGAATTCCCTCTCAATTCTTTCGTTTTCATCGTACGAATTTGATAATGATTCGCATGTATTAAAACTTTTTCTTTTCTTTAAAGTGGGAGGTAGGACCCATTGAAAATTGAAGATTGGAAATAGGAGAACATGAACAGCTGAAATGGAAGAGAATGAACTACTTTGTTCTCATTCAAATTGTGTTAAATAATACAAGAATATCAGTTACTTTTATGTACAGACTTTTTCAAAGTCTACTACACTAAAGCAATAAGATAAACACTACATTTTTACACATATATTTGACTTTACACAATTCTGGTAATACTGTAGAGTGCACTCTGCACTAATCTTGTTTGCTCTGCATCTAGCCCTCTTACACTCTGCACTAACTTTGTCTGCTCTGTATCTAGGGCAGGAGGAAGTATGCCAAGTCCCTTTCCATTGCTACATCTTCCTTGAGACTCTCCTTCAATATGGGCATAGATGTTGAGAACACCCATTTTGGACAATAGAAACTGAAAAGTGAGGGCTAATAATGCCTTGATGAGAATGTCAGCCAATTGAAATTTTAAAACTACATGAATCATTGTTATGGTTTTAGCCAAAACCTTTTCTCGAACAAAGTGATAATCCAACTCCACATGCATAGTCCTCTCATGAAAAATGGCGTTTTTAGTCAAATAAATTGCTGATTGACTATCACAATAGAGAGTTGCTGGTTTCTCTTGATGTATATTAAAATCTTTCAACAAGTAGGTAAGCCTAACAATTTCACAACTCGTTTGTGCCAATGCTCTATACTCAGCTTCAACCGATGATCTAGACACAGTGAGTTATTTATTTGACTTTCAACTAATCAATGAGTCTCCAAGAAACACACAGATATTAGTTACTGACCTTCGTGTCTCAAGACAAGTTGCCCAATCTGAGTTACTATAAACTTTGAGGTGCATATCTGTTTTAGAGGAGTAGAAGATACCTTGCCCAATTGATCCTTTTAAGTACCTTAGAATTCTATGAGTTGCATGCAAATGTTCTTGTGCTGGCTTATCCACAAATTGACTCAAGACATTGACTGCATATATAATATCTGGCCGAGTATTGAATAGATAGATGAGTCTCATAATTAATCTACGACAGCTTGTAATATTACTCAAGTAGTTCATGGAAGAATGAGATAACTTGTGATTCGGCTCTATTGGTGTACTAATAGGCTTACTCCCAAGCAGTCCAGCATCCTCTAAAATTTCTATAGTGTACTTTCTTTGACATAAATTAACACCTGAGGATGATCTTACCACTTTCAACCCAAGAAAGTATTCAAAGACTCCGAGGTCTCGAATCTTAAACTAAGAATGTAAGTGACTCTTGATGGATTCAATGACTGCCAAGTTTCCACTATTCAATATGATATCATCCACATACACAAGAAGAGCAACAAAACCAGATTTGTCATGCCTAGTAAACAAGGAATAGTCTGATTCGATTGATGAAAACCCATGAAAATGAAAGATGAAGTGAATTTTGAATTCCATTACCGAGAGGCTTGCTTCAAGCCATAGAGAGATTTGTGTAGATTGCACACAAGTTTCTTATCTTGTGTGTGAGACTCCCCCTTGAGTTGAAAATCAGGAGAAAGATCTATGTATATATCTTCATCAAGATCGCCATAGAGGAATGCATTATGGACATCAAATTGGTTTAAGTGCCAATCATGGATAGCAACAAGAGGAAGGAATAATCTCACGGTAGTGAGTTTGGCAACAGGGCTAAAAGTCTCTTGATAGTCAAAACCTTTCCGTTGAGTATATCCTTTAGCTACTAAAGGAGCTTTGTACTTGTCAATGCTGCCATCAGATTTCAACTTAGTTTTAAACACACACCTACAACCAATACTCTTCTGTCCAGGTGATAAGGTGGTAAGGAGGTGAAAGTTCAGATTGAATGGCTTCTTTCCAATGATTTGACACAACAGCTTCATCATAAGTTTCCGGCTTATGAATGAGAAAGAGGGATAATGCATATGAATTATGAGAAGATGATAAGTGAGTGTATGAGAGGTGAGAGGCAAGAGGGTGGATGGTTGAAGAATTATGTGTAGGATTTTGTGATTAGGCAGCAGCACAATGATAATCATATAAGTAAGAGGGTACATGCTTGACTCGATCATATCTTCTAACAGGAAGGAGACTTCGCTCGAGCGAGAGGTTGAGCAAAGGTTGAGCGAGATCACAATCTGGACTTGGCTCGAGCGAAAGGTCGAGCGAGATTTGAGCGAGATCATTACCTAGCCTTTGCTCGAGCGAGGGGTTGAGTCAGGGTTGAGCGAGATCACTACTTGGCCTTCGCTTGAGAGAGAGTTGAGTGAGATCACTGGGAGTGGAAAAAATGTTTGGTAGGGCTAGTGGTGAGGTGAGATTAGGAGAGTTTTAGTCTAAAGCTGATATGGAATCAGATTGTTTGAAAGGAAATGTGGATTCTAGGAAAATGACATCCCGAGAAATTGTGGTAGAGTGAGTGTGCAAGTCATAGACCTTATAGCCTTTTACCCCAGCTTAATAACTAAGAAATATGCATGGCTTGGCTCTCGGATCAAATTTGATTCTAGTATGTTTGAGGGTGGACACATAGCACAAGCAACCAAAGACTCTCAAATGGGCATAGGAAGGAATAAAACCAAATAAAAGTTCATATGGAGTTTTATTGGTGTGGAAATCCTATTAATCAAATAGGTGACTGTCAATATAGCATCACCCCAAAATTTTAGTAGGATATTAGCTTGGAAAAGTAATGTCCTAGCCACATTTAGAAGATGTTGATATTTTCTTTCCACAACGCCATTTTGTTGTAGGGTATAAACACAAAATTTTTTGGTGTAGGATCTCATGAGTGCTGAAAAAATCTAGCATATGAAACTTCATACCATTGTCAGTTCTAACTTATTTAACTTTTGAGTTGAATTAAGTGCCTACCATTCTAATTAAGGATTGCAAAATTTGTTTGGTTTCAGATTTGAATTTCATTAAATTGACCCATGTTACACGGCTGTGATCATCAACAATGGTGAGAAAGTATTGATATCCTTGCAATGATGGTTGAGAATATTGTCCCCAAACATCACAATGTATTAAATCAAAGATTGAAACAGAACAAGTGGTGCTAATGGGAAAGGAAACTCTCTTTTGCATAGCCAAATGATAGACAATGCAATGATTTTGATCGTTAAACTTTACATCAAGAAACGAGGATTGAGTCAAATTCATCCTTTGATTTGATAAATGCCTTAATCTAAAATGTCAAACGTCAATTTCTGGTTGTTTTGTGGCAAAGGCAACCCGAGAATTGGGCTTGGAATTTGAATACTTGAATTCAAGAGAGCTACGTAAAAGATAATAAAGACTATAACTAATCTTAGCAAGTCCAATCGTCATTCATAAAGAAATGGCCTATATAAAGCAATGATCACGCAAGAATACAATGCACAAAGAGGAGTTGTAAGTGAGTTTGCTGACAGATAGCAAATTAAAAGTAAAGGAGGAAACGCACAGAACATTGGTGAGTATGATTTCAAGTGAGAGTTGCACAATTCCTATATGTGTGACAGCGACCTAAGCGCCATTGGGTAGTTGGACATGGGCTTGTAAGGTGCAAGTGATGGTTGTGAACAATGAAGGTGAACAAATCATATGATCTGTGGCGCCGGTATCAACTATCCAAGGTGTTGAATGATGACTAGACGCATTACAAAAATGATGATCAAATGTTGGAAAAATGGGAGCGTTGGAAGGTAGAATACCTGCCATATTGGAGTGTTGTCTGTGAGGTGACTTTGGCTGTGTAGAGGATTGACCATGACTAAGTTGTGGTGTCTCTCCATTGAACAGGGCCATGAGTTTCTGAACTTGGTCTTGAAGCAATGATAGATGTGACGTTTCCCCATGTTATTGAGGCTGAGAGAGGACCTAATTTGCTCGGTGAGCTGGAGTGAAAGTGTTGCTGCCAGAGTCCACTTGTTTGATATTTGTAAACTTGAAGTTTGGTGGGAAACCAACAAGTCTATAATACTTCTCTCTAGCATGCCCAACCTTTCGACAATGTTGGCATGTAATCTCAGTCTTATCTCTTCTCTTAGCTTGATTGTTGATCACTGCCATTGCCAAGGGTTCTATCATAGGAAGAGCTTGTGTGCGTGCCTCCCTCTGTCTTTCTTCTTGCAGGATCATGGAGAAAGTTTTGTCCAAAGAAGGAGTAGGACTCATAAGAAGAACTCGTCCCCTAATACTCTCATAAGAATCATTCAAACCTATCAAAAATTTAAAAATATAATCTGAGATTTCTATCTCACTAATAGAGCCAAGAGGCTTGCACGTATAGAGCCCACAAGAGCAGCATGGCAACGGTCGATAGTTTCATAGTTCCTCCCACACGGCATTGAGTTGGGTGAAATATTCACTAACTGACTGAGTTCCTTGAACGATGGTTCCAAGCTGCTGTTATAGCTGGAATATTCGAACATTATCAAGTTGAGAGAAGCGTGTTTTGAGCTTATCCCAAACCTCTTTTGCAAAGCTGATGTAGAACACATTCGAAGCTATGTCTTTCGAAATGGAGTTAAGCTGGTATATTCAAACATTATCAGTATCAGATTGTTGCAATGCAAATAAGGTACATAGAGTGGGTCGGAGAGTTCTGGGGTTGAGATGCTTCCATCGAGAAACCCTAACTTGTTTTTGATTGAGATGGCTAAGGTGAAGGAATGGCTCCATGAGATGTAGTTAGGTCCTGTGAGTAGAGGCAAGATTACGATTGTGTGGGTATTGTCGCTATGATGAAGGTAGAAGGGTTTGGTTGGGTCTTCTGTGGGTGATATGAGAATGGAGGAATCAGCTGCCATTGATGATGATGATGATGAATGAAGTGATAAATGGACTGTGCACCAAAGGTGTTTGAGGAAAGTCCTATTGAGAAATGTCGAAAAACTTTGAAAGTTTTTGAGATGATGATGAATGCAATATGCACTAAAAGTATTTGTAAAAATAAACTTTGAAAGGTAAATGAAAGAGAAAGATCGTTAGATCTTCTCTAATACCATGTTGAAGATTAAAGATTGGAAAGAGAAGAATATGAAGAGCTGAAATAGGAGAGTTGAAATAGGAGAGAAAGAACTACTCTATTCTCATTCAAATTGTGTTAAAGAATACAAGTATATCAATTCCTTATATGTACAGACCTCTTCAGTGTCCACTATACTAAAGCAGTAAGATAAACATTATATTTTATACACATATATCTGATTTTACACAATTTTGGTAACACTACAGAGTATTGCAAAGTACACTCTGCACTAGTCTCGTTTGCTCTGCATCTAGCCCTCCTGCACTCTGCATTGGCTTTGTCTACTCTGCATCTAGGGCAGGAGGAAGTATACCAAGTCTCTTTCCCTTATTGCATCTTTCTTAAGAAGAGCGACGACTGTAAGTATCATATCTCATGCGTTAGAACTTATATATATATTTTGTTGTGAAATGAAAAGTTTTTAAAATTTTTAATTATGTAAATCAAAATTTTAATTGCATTTTTTACACAAATATTTTCATTAGTTGGTAGAATTTATTTTAATTTGATAGATTTTGGATGGTTAGTTTGGATCCCTCAGGCTGTTTTTAAGGAGCCTTAAAAATTATTAATTTTTTATTATCACGAGAAAATATAGCAATTGAGTTATAATATGAAGGAGAGAATTATTTTCACTAGTAACCCAATCTTGTTTAGATTTTACTTTTCGCATTAGACATTCTTTTCTTTATTTGTTTTTATCCAAGCGTGGAGCTATTGTATTCTCTCCTCTTTTTCACTCTTAAAGCAAATTTTAATTTAACAATGCTCATCATTTTATAACTCTTAAAATACCGATACTATTTTTTAAAACTTAACAATTAAGTAAGTATTTTTTAATGATGTTGTGATTGTGATTTTTTTTCAAAAAGAAATTTTAAAAATATAAAAGAATGCATAAAAAACCAAAAATAAAAAAACATTTCACCGGGTAGCATCGTTAGCCACTATCGATGGCTCTACTATGGCCCATTATTAGTCTTTTCGTATATTTGGATTTGGTATCAAATAATTTATAAATAAGTAAAATATAAATAATTTTTTAATCATTTAACTTTTAATTTAATTATCTAATCATTCTAATTTTCTCAAATTCTCATACAAAATAAAATATATAATTCAAAATTTTCAAATTTTAAGACAAATATAATATTAAAAAATATATTCTAACAATATTTTATTTAACTTTCAACTCTCATCTCATTTTATCTGAAAAAATAAACGAGGTTTAAAATCTAAAATAGATATAATGCGTCGGCCAAAGAACGGTATGAGAAAATCCGGTAACCAGCCTATCTGATTTTCCAACAAGATCAGCCCTCCAATAGAAATTAGCCACATCATCAATTTATATGAGTAAATATACCCTTGCCTACACCAGATGACTTACCCAAACCCCCCCCCCCCGGGGCTTCCCATCTTGAATCACGTTTTGAGTTCAAGAACCATATCAACCCAAACTCGCTTGCAACCCGACGGACGGCAACTCAACGATCGATTGCCAAGAAAATACCAGAATCAGACACCAAGAAAATACCAAAACCGATTGCCAAGAAAGAGAGTTCTCTCTCTCTCTATGGGTTTATTTGCGGGTGAAGAAGATGAAATACAGATGAGAGGCGCTAGAGGAAATGCAAAGTCCTCAAACGACCCTCTGAAAAGTTATTTTTCAACCCTCCCTATGTTTTGAATTTTGGATCCATTGTAAACATAATCCCTAAAAAATGTCATGATATGATTGTAATATGGAAAATTTTGTAATCTGGGCTTCAAGTTGCATAGCATAGCATGGCAACTGAGGAACAATGTATAGCATACTAACTGTTTGTAAAAATGACTCAATGGGTTTAAAATCAACAAATGTATAACATTGTATTGATTTATTGATTTTCATTGATCAATAACTTTCTCTTTTGAGATTTTCTTTTTATCATTTGATGGGTAATTAATTACTCATAATACTCTCATCCCAAAAACTCATACCCATATTTCTAATTCCTCTTCTGCCAACTTTGACCGAATGAGCGTTAGTATTCAATGTCGCATAGCAAGAATCCAGGGCAAACCTAGAAGGAAACCAAGTTCCAAGATGACTTTTCATTTAGGACAGCGGTCTGGAGTGCAAGTTCGGGAATGCTGAAGCTAAGAAAAAAATCACCAAGGTCTCAACTCCCAACCTTTGAACCCAACAAATCACATCAAAAGTAACGAACCCAAAACCAACCGAATCAAGAAGAAGCAGTGTGAAAATGAATAATCGAAAGCACCCAAAATCCGAAAAGATGGAAACTTTGATAGAGGCCGCTCGGACCACCAAATGGGCAGTAAAGAATGTGATTGAATCAAGTGCTTCATTTGGCAAAGCTCATAAATGGGTCTGCAGGTTCGAGTGGGTCAATTGGGTAGACAAAAGAATTGAAATAATTTGTTGCGCCAAGTCTATTCTATAAATGCTTGCTTTTCTTGCATGTCACAACAGGGTTGGCGGGTTGTTTTTTGCTCAAAAACAACCTGGCTGGTCAGCAGCGCCTACCGAACGATAATACTGATAATAGGATAGACTTTTTAAAAAAAATAGCAGAGGGCCTCTCCGAGAGGCTTTATTTGAAACAATGTTACCATTAACATTGTGAGAGAGAGAGAGAGAGAGAGAGAGTGAACAATCCAAATTTCCAAAATCCCAATTCCTCTACAACTAATCGCGAAAACAAAAAAAGTAATGTATAGACGGAGACCACGAAAAAATTCAATAATCACCATGGCTTCTTCCACACAGTTTTTCCTCCTCCTCCTCCAATTGGTCATCCTCTTTGTCTCAATAATCTCTACCGATGCTAGGCCCTACAAAAAGCTCTTCATCTTATCCCACTCTTTCTCCTTCAAGCAAAATCCTTCCTCCTTTGGTGACCTCACTATCGTAACCAAGATCAGCTGCTTCAACTCTAGGACCACATTCAATCGAGTATTCCCCTCGGATATCTTCATATTTTCGACCAAGGATGATGTGCAAGATCATCTAATCCCATGGGACGACATGGCGTACAGGTTGGACCACACGAAGGATATACCAAGTGTGGTGTTGGCTCTACTCTTTAGCATCGATTGTGGGGCCCTCACATCTGCCACCTTGTATCTGGCATGGTCTATCTTCTCCAACTGCTTCTAAGACCTCCATTACAACTCTCCTTATTCTATCAAAAATGACCATCACAAAGACAATGAATTCAGCCCCAAGAATATGGGATAATGAAGATTCCTTTGTTGATTCTATGCTCGCACCCTTATCCACCCCATGCTTCAGCCAAGCAAGTGGCATGAGAGTGCATAGTTCAAGCTTCACCATTAATAGAAAAGTCAAAAAACTACTTGCACCCGGCTGGAGAATCCCGTGTACCCATCCCTCCATGTGTACAAATGAAACGGTGCGTTTCATATACATTAGCCCTATTTTCCCTTTGTCTACCCACAAAATAGATTTGGCTTTCCACATCTTAGACAACTTTTAGAGTAATTTTGTATAACTTAAAGAGAGATCAACGTAAATTTCTCCAAAAAATTTGAAATGTAAACAGCAATATTTGAACCACTAGTAAGAGTTCCAATAGTGGAATAAAAATCAACAATATCACATATATAATACTTTCTTTCTTTTTCCTACAAAACTATAAGAAAACAAGAACTTTAATTTTATCTTCACATACCCAAAAAATTTAGGGTTCTTACGAGATGGGACTTGAGAGTGAGAGAGGGAGAAAGAGAAGCCAAATCCAAGATTGTGGAAGGTGTGTGGAGCGTTGGGGTCAGAAGGGTTGCTGCCTTTTCAATAAAAAATGTAACTTTGACATTTCTTGTTTCTCATTTTTTTAGGCATGGGAAATGTCGATAGAAGGAAAATGCTTAGAAATTGTAGTTCAAATGAAGTTCTGAGGTGCATTCACGTGGGTCTGTTGTGCATGCAAGTCTGATGTTGCTTTTAAAAAATACATATTTATGTTGGTTTGAAATAGTGATAAGGTGTTTGAGTTTGAATAAAATAAGAAACTAAAAGATAGGAGTTTATCTTATCTTTAAGTTTTGATTTTTGGATGAATGTAATTTATCTATGAGATTTATCCATAGTATTTTTAGTCATTTTAAAAGCCATAAGAGTTAGTTATGTATACTGCTATAATTAAATTCAAAATCTGGAACTACCCATAACAGAAGACAATTTGTAGTCGAAGTGCAACAAAGATTTTCAAAATCTGTCAGTAAACGATCAAGAGAGTAATTCGAAAGAAGCTTGACTAGTTAGCAGATCGTGTGATTCAGCAGAACTTTTTCAAATTGCCTATTTAAATCAACTTAAACATTAACCCTACTTAGGGTTTTCGGCCAGAAACATTAAACCTCGTGAGTGTGATCGTGCTCAAGAATTGAGAGGATCGTTGATTAGATTTTAGACACTGGAGTTTTCAGGAGAAAAGTCAATAGATTGAAAATCATCAGTAATTCTAGCTGCTACTGCGGTAAAAGACAAACAAGTCGTTTGTCTGGTCAAGTAAGAATGTCTAATTATAAAAGTTTTGTAACCTAAAAACTTTACTTATAATTGATCTTAATATAATAAAATTGACTTTTTTGAGTTTGGTTGTCCCATAGAATTTTATCTTTGAGGAATTCTTCAAAGGGTTTCTATCCATAATCAATTATTATGTTACGCACTATGTTTATTTTACATGCTATGATTGTAATCAAATTATTACATAATCAACGACTAACCAATTTGTTGAGTGGATTGGTAGAATATTTCATTGAATTTACAAGGGTACTTCGATAACTTCAATTGGCATCAGAGCGTGGTTCAGTCATCCGAATGTGATCCGTGCACTTTTCGATCATGTCATCATTGTTATATGTCTCGTCACACTTTGTTGGTGAAAATTATGCTTATTGAAAAGTTTGTATAAGACCTTTTCTTAAATCCTTGGATGAAAAAATATAGCATTCCGTAGAACAAAGATGGACTAAACCCAAAGCAAATATTGATGCTTGAATAAGAGATGAGAGCAGCAATACTAATTGGAATAGAAATGGATTAAATGCTATCTTCATGATTGTATCTCCGAAAGAATTTAAAAGAATCTCTATGTGTGAGATTGATAAGGAAGTAGAGGTCATCTTGGAGGTTACACATGAGGGAACAAAGATTGTAAAAATTTTAAATTATAATTACTAACCTCAAAATTTGAAAAGATTAAAATGCTAGAAGATAAATGTTTTAATGAGTTTTATGTTAAACTTAATGATATTATAAATTCTAGATTTAGTCGCGGTGATAAAATCGAAGACTCAAGAGTTGTGAAGAAGATTGTGAGGTTTCTACGAGAAAGATTTCGGCCTAAATTCATTACCATTGAGGAAAGCAATGATTTGGATGCTATTAAGATTGAAGAATTGGTCGATTCTTTGCAAACATGTGAATCATTCCTCCCTCAAGCAAGAAAATGTAAATCTATTACTTTGAAAACTATGAAAGAAGAGCGTGTGAAATTTTCTGATGAGAAAAATCAAAGTGATGAAAATATAGACCTTATTGCTAGGAACTTCAAAAAATTTATATTTAATAAAAAAACTATGACAAACAAAAATGAGGAAAAGAACTCCCAGCAAAAAAAAAAATGAATATGAAAATTGGAAAAAAAATGACAAAATAAAGTGCTATGAAAGCTTAGGTTATGATCATATTAAAGTTAAATGTCCTAACTTCAGAAAAAAAAAAAATGAAAGGCATTGAGTGTTTCTCTTAGTGATATTTCATATTCTGAAAGTGAAAACTCATTTTCGAATGCTGAAAAATCTTTTATACCTCTACAATTGTGAATGACTTGTCTGAAACTTCGCTAACAAGATCTGAATTCTATTGATTCAGACATTGCTCTAATTGATGTCAACTAAGAATTTAGTGTTCAAGATGCTTACAATGAAGTGTGTGAGGAAGTAATCAAGTTAAAGAAACTCAATAAAAAGTTGTATAATAAATTTATAGCAGTAGAAAATGAGAAAAATAATTTGATTGAAACTTTAGAAGTTTATGAGGTTGAGGTAATGGGATTTAAAGATCAAATGGCTGCACTAGAATAAGAGTTAAAAAACTTTCAAGAGTGCAAACAAAATTCAACAAAGAAATTACCTGAGATGTTGATTTTCCAAAAATCAAATAGTGATAGAACTTGCTTAGGATATATGACTTTTAAAGAAAAAGAAAAACAAATATCATTATCCGTTGCGTCTAGTTCCAAAGGTATTACTTTTGTTTAAGGAAAGTCAAAAAAAGAACATCCCAAAACTTGTGGTGTCAAATTTAGTCCACACAAAAATTCTGCACAAAAATTCAACACATAAATTGATGAAAAATGATAGGTATGAAGATAAATTTACTCCTATTTGTCATCATTGAGGAATTGTTAGTCATATATGACCACATTATTTTAATATCTCTCGAGTGCAGAAAATTAAAACTAAAAAAAGTCCAAAACAAAAAGGAAAAACCTAGAGAACTAAGTTGATATGAGCCAACAAATCAACTTCGAAGTTTAGTAAACTAATAAGTTTGTGCATTCAAAAGAATGAGAAAGATAGGCCAAAACTTAAAACAAAGTGGGTTGTCGAAAAAGATGTCGTGTCACCTTAATTTATAAGACCACTTACATGTCTTGCATTCCTTGCACATCATTACTTTAGGACATGCATTTTGTTTTTTTTTTTTTTTGCTATTTCTTTTTTGGCTTTCAATTTTTTTTTAAAGAGGAAAAAAGAAAAAAGAAAACAAAAATAATTTTTTTTTTCTATGTTTCGGCCAAATGGTTTAAGTGCATGATTAATGATGTGTTGATAGGGCTACAAACGAACAGAGCTGCTCGTGAACAATTTGAACTCGACTCATATAAACTCGATTCAAACTCGATTCATTTAATAAATGAGTTGTTCGTGAGCACTAATATTGGTTCGAATATTAAACGAGCTAAACTCGTATAATCTCGACTCGACTCAGTTTGTGTTCATGAACAAGATTCGTATAAACTCGATTCGACTCGTTTTAGGCTCGTAACAATACTCGTATTATTTCTATATACATATATATAATCTTGCATATATTCTTAAATATATTCTTTTATTATATATATTTTTTGTGTTATATATATTATTCTTAATACTTTGTGTAAATAATATATTTTATTACTTTATGTAGAAGTAACATTTTGTTTCTTTACAATAATAATGTATTAAGTTCACAAAAAAATTATTGAGTCAAATATTTATAAAGAGTAAGAAACTCGAATAATTACTTGACTCGGTTCGTTAGAGAGTAAAAATAAAGATCGATAATAACTCGATTCAACTCGAGCTCGTCTTTGATCGACTCGACTCGGCAAACTCTCAGCTCGACTCGAACTCGAACTTGAGTTATTGGAGTCTAACTTAACTCGATTCGACTCGAACTCATCTTTGATCAGATCGTTTGTAGCCTTATGTGTTGATGTTTAAAGCATGCGGACACTCAACTAATAAATTTATGAACTCATGCATTTCTCCTATTTTGTGCATCTGACCTTGTGCATACTAACCCTATGGGTCATTTTAGTAAAAATTCACTTTTAATGTACTATGAGGAATTTGTATGGATGCAAAATTAATATTAAAAGGCTAAATATGTGTGAATGAGATGCTCATCATAGAGGGAGTTCATGTCTTAAATTGACTAATACTAACTGAACCTAATACAAAAAATTAAAAGAGGTCTCCTATTGCCAAACAACACTTGTCGATTCATATCGAAAAAGTCAGTGTTACATCATTGTGGAAAAAAACTAACACCCTAAACAGATCTAACCTTTGAAATCCTTGTATTACTCAAATCATTAAGGAAAAATATGAGAAACAAAAATAGATCAAAAATGGGCTAAGCAAGTAAAATATTTGGAGGAGAGACTCATGTATCTAAGTCCTACCATAAAATTTGATATTTAAGATGAACGACAAACTCTTGAGAGCATTTTCAGAAAGAAAACACTAAAAAAATATATGATAAAAAAAAAGAGCATTATATGAAAAAATAAAAAAAATATATATACATGAAGAAAAAGTTACTACCTTATATAAGTTGCTCATTCACTCACTTACATGAAATTTGACATTAATGACTTTATAAGGAGTGAACATCCATTATTATTGTTGCAATCAAGAGGTTGTATGACCTTAGATTTATTTTGTGAGTGGCACTATGGTTGAACTAAGATGTATCTAAAACAAGTTACTTGTCATATTGTTTTGTTTTATTTAAAAAGAAAAAATAAATTAAAAAGTTTTTATTTTTTATTTCTAGCCTACAAAAATAAAATAAAAAAGGAAGAAAAATTTTAATCTTAAAATTATTTTTGGTCAATATAGGATTTGCAAATGCATGTGTGGAATATGTTGAGAAGCAATGCTTAGAGCACAACCAGGGTGTTCATATTGAGGTTGTGTGTCTCGACTTAGTCCCAGTGGGATACTAAAGAACCGTACGGGGTGAGTTATGTTGGGTTATGTTAAGGACGTATTCCACAGACTAGCCCTTCGCAAATCCTAGCCGACTAGTATCTGCAAATATGAAGATAAGGGTGGGAGGGATCTGAGACCACTCCGATGATTAAGTTAGTTTTCAGTAGGTGATTTATAAGGTTAGGTATTAAAATATGTCTAGGGATCATTAGGAACTTACCTTGTACCGGATTGAATGGGTCCTATTTATAGATACCCGTGTGCTCTTCCAAGGGAGGGGGCGAGGAGGAGAGCATCTGGTCGTGACACCATCCGATTGTCATCCCAAGAAATGATGGTCTGACTCTATCTGTCCCATTCCTAGCAACTGATCCCTTTGACCGATGTTTGGTCAGGCCGAATGCTGGGCAATAATAAATGCGGAACCATTTCTATCCAGTCCGGCAATTAATGTGGTATGTTCGAACCGTCTTTGTACTTAAATGAGGTGCTTTGTCAAAACGACAGAGGTCTTATCATTCGTTGATGGGAAGTCAATCCTGACATGGGAGGGGACAGTACGCTGCCTTCACAATCTGGTCCCTTCTCTGATTTTAGTGGACGGTCAAGATTGCCATGGCCTACTCCCCTATTAATGTGGACGCTCGAGATCCATATTTCTTCTGATCCCTGTACCTCCGACCAGGCATGGGCCTGTGCTGATCTAGCTTGGACCACGGGCTTTGCCTTAAGTTCCTTTCGGGCTTTGGCCCATTGAGAACTTCCTTTTCAGTATGCTTACGAGACGTACGGAGAGGCTCCTCGGGAACATGGAGAAAGTTCTAACCTTTGGTATAAGACTGGTCTGGCCAAGTCAGATACTCCTCTATGTTCTTCTCGGTCAACAGAGCATCCGACCATAGTCGATCGGGATCTTCCGCCCCCCAGGGAAGGACAGCCTTCACCCTCTCAGTCTCCAAAGTGTTAAGGGCGATGTCCATGTGCGTAGGGGAAAGAAGAAAACCCCAGTCCTTTTGGATTGGGAATTCACTCCCTTCTCCCTCGGAGAATTCCAATCCCTACCCGAGACAAAGAAAAATCTTCAGTGGTAATCTTTGGCACTCGAATGCCTCTCCTCCATCCGAATTAATCGACACTTGGACTTTACCTAGAAGCCTACGATGTTTCCATCGCAATGAAGGAGCTAGTACATCCAGAAAAACTCTCGAGCTGTCAAATCGGGATAAGGATCGTTCCTCTCGGAGAGAACAATCCAAAATGCCACACAAGTGGCCTACAGAATGCACCACCCGTTCGGCAAAACCTGGGCAGGAGCCAAGCCCAGGAAATGGAGGACTTCATGGACAGGGTGGATGAAGCGGAAACGGAAACCCTTCAAGAACATTAGCGACAAGAGGACCACTTTTTGGGCCCTCCCTTCACAGTCGCAAGCCCTAACACCATCCCCAAGCGCTTCTAGGGTGTGCCTCCAAGGAATCTGATGCTTTTTTCTCAAAGTATCGACATCGGAGGCCTGCATGTGGAAGTCCAACCATTGCTTGAAAAAAAAAAAAAAGACAAGGATCAGTGGAAGCCATAGAAATGGAAGTTCGAGAAATGGCAGGAAAAGGTTGAAGAAGGATTGGAAAGCAACCAGAAAGAATGAGACAGAGATCAAAGTTAGGAAGAGGGAGTAGGTGTGAAGGTTGGGTAATTTATACCCAAAAACCGAAATAAAGGCACGCGGGAAACGAAGAGACACAGTCGCCATGTCATCTGATGTGACCCTTGGGAATAGGGAGAGTGCTCGAGACAAGCCAATCAGAAGCAAGGGGCGTGCGCCGAAATGACAGGCCGGGTAATAATGGCCTAACGCGTGCGAATCACGAGCCAATCATCGTTTAACCACATAGCCAGAGACAACGACGGTAGTCCAGAAATCGAGGCGACAAGACGTCTTAAATCCAAAAGGTATTAAATGCCCGACACAGAATATGAATCGAACGCCGCACAACATTAATAGTTCGGGAGTTGAACCATTTACAGAAGTCCAATCAACGAGATTAACAACAAGCCAAACATTTATTACCATGGGATCCATTTAGCTAAGTACCTTCGCTCGGGCTCGGGGAAGCCAGGGCGACCCTCTCGGTATTAAGCCCGAACGTAAAACAAAAGTATGATAGTCACTATCTCCTGAAGTTTCTTTTTTTTTTTTAATTCCCATCGAAGTCTCTTCGATAAGGATTCGCAGGGTATTGAAAGGGAAGTTCTCAGTGGGTCAAAGCCCGGAAGGAACTTAAGGCAAAGTCCGTGGTCCAAGCCAAATCAGCAAAGGCCCAGGCCCAGTCAAAGGTACAGGGATCAGAAGAAATATGGATCTCAAGTGTCCACATTAATAGGGGAGTGGGCCGGGGCAATCTCGATCGTCCGCTAAAATTGGAGAAGGGACCAAACCATAGTTTTGAATTTCGTTCTGTTCCGGCCGGAATATTCTGTTCCGGCGCCTTAACCAGTGCATTGTACCTCCTTGTTCCGTTCCAAATTCTGGCCCATTCCGATCATTCTGGTCAAATTCCGGCCGTTCCGGTCCATATTCCGGCCATTCCGATCCCTATTTCGGTTTAGATTATTTTTGTAATTTTTTTGTATTTGAATGATATTTTTTTTTAATTTTAAATTTAGATGGTATTTAATTAATTCTAGAATATAAAATATATTTATATACTTTGTAATTTTAAATACGTCTTTTTTTAAATATCATTATTTTTTAATATTTTATCTATTTATTTATTTTTATATCTCAACTCAAATTTGTATTTTTTCAACTTATAATCATTTTATAAATTTTCAATTTTTTTAATATGTACACATATATATGATACACACTTACATATATATGTCTTTATTCTATTAGTTGTTAGTTTATATATATATATATTTATTTATTTATTTATTATAATATATAATTAATCCCAAAACGACACACCGAAACAGATCGGTACCGAAATATTCCATTCCAATACCTCAATCAAAATGGTCACCGGAACGGAATTCAAAATTTTGGACCAGATTGTGAAGGCAGCGTACCATCCCCTCCCACGCCAGGATCGACTTCGCATCAACGAATGACAAGACCTCTGTCGTTTTGACAAAGCACCTCATTTAAATACAAAGACGGTTCGAACACGCCACATTAATTGTTGGACTGGACAGAAATGGTGCCGCATTTATTATTGCCCATCATTCGGCCTGACCAAACGTCGGTTGAAGGGATCAGTCGCCAGAGATAGGACAGATAAAGTCAGACCATCATTCCCTGGGATGACAACCGGATGATGTCACAACTAGATGCTCTCCTTCTCGCCCCCCTCCCTAGGAAGAGCACAGGGGTACCTATAAATAGGACCCATTCAATCTGGTATAAGGTAAGTTCCTAATGATCCCCAGACATCTTTTAATACCTAACTTTATAAATCACATACTGAAAAATAACTTCATCACCGGAGCAATCTCGAACTCCGACCACCCTTAATCTTCATATTTGCAGGTACTGGTCGGCTGGGATTAGCGAAGGGCTGGTCTGCGGAATACGTCCTCAACAGATTAGTTTTAAGGGTGGTTTTTTTGTATGATGGTTTTTTTGTATGCTTGAATCAATATAGAGAATGCATCATATTTGATACATGAGTTTGCAAGTGCTATACTTGGTGATTATTTGGTGCTTGAGTTAAAAAGTCTCTTTCACTAGAGCTCGTGCATGATACGAATCAAATGTAAGTAAGTTAGGTATCTTGGACCCAAACACACGGCAACCTCACTTAAGTCACTTGGACTCGTGTGATAACACCCCCCAATTGCACCTCTCTCGACTCTCACGACTTTGTCTCCCATCCTATGCCCTAACTCAAGCACCATCGTGCAAACAAACCAACTTCTCTATGATTTCAACCTAGCCCACTCATCTCCATCTATCTTTCGACATCAAGGTAAGTTTCCTTAACTCAAATCTCCATTTTTCCCATTCTAGGATTCGATTTTTATGTATATGAGATACAGGTCTTGATTTTGGTTACAATGAGAAGGTTGGGCTTGAATCTTGGTTGGATTGAGTAGATCGTTTCACATTGCATGGCTTGGGACTGGTTTGTGTATGTATTGATGCATATTTTCCATGGATACAGAACCTCACCGTTTCGGTTTCTCTTCACTACATACCAAGTGTTTGTTATTTTGTTTAAGTCAATCTATAATGCCTATTTGCCTCTCATTTGCGATGGGTATCTCACCTATATATAGCATAGATATATGTAGGTAAGTTGCTTGTGTGAAAATTGCTCCATACCAAAAAGTAATATTCACTTAAATGTTCTCCTCAATGCATGTAAACTAACTTTTGAAATTGTTTTTTTCTAACATTTTTAGTATGAGAACATAGATGAGATTCAAAGAACGTGAAAAAAAGAAAAGCCATTTACACATGTGGTGGCCAAGTCCTTATCCATTGAAGAGCATGAAGAGGAACTCTCCATTGAGATCAAACAAATTGGAGAGATTTCGACTCCTCCCACTCAATCCAACATCCAACAAGTCGTGGAACATGTAGTGGATGACTCGGATAGTGAAAACTAAGTTTTCCATAGCTAAATTGATGAAAAAAAAAGGAAGAAAAGTGATGAGTAAAGGGGAGCAGTAGCACAGACTAAGGGGGAGAAGCACTGATAAAAGGAAAGCTGACTCAAGCAGGATTTTTTTTTTGATTTTTTTTTTATGGTTTTGATGCAGGAATTTAACTTCCAATATTTAGGAAGTTCTATTTTGATACTTCAAAATTTTCTAACTGTAGTGTCATTATTTTGGGAACAAACATTTGAGATTTTGACAGGTATAATTGCTGAATACTAATGGTAAACATGATGTGAACGGACTATGCATGATGTGAATGTCGTTTGAAAATTAATTTTCTAATTTAATTAATCATGATTTTCGTATTGATGTTCATACGATATATACATTCATCAAAAAGTGTTTTGTCACCAATTAGTCAAATAGAGAGATTAAAAATGCAAATTTATGTTGCTTGTATTAGTGATAAGGTGTTTGAGTTTGAATCGAATAAGAAACTAAAAGATAGGAGTTTATCTTATTTTTAAATTTTGATTTTTGGATGAATGTAATCTATCTATGAAATTTATCCATAGTATTTTTAGTCCTTTTAGGAGTAATAAAAGTCGGTTATATAAGCTATTATAATTAAATTCGAAATCTGGAATTGTCTAGAAAAGAAGACTATTTGAAGTCGAAGTGTAATAGAGATTTTTAGAATATGTCAACAAATTGTCTGAAGAGTAATTCAAAAGAAGTTCAACTTGTAAGCAGATACGATTCAGCAAGACTTTTTCAGACTGCCTATTTAGATAAACTTAAACATTAACCCTACTCATGGTTTTCGGCCAGAGACTATATTCAGAGATATTCTTGTATCATTCGAGAGAAAGTTCGTGAGAAAATCATCATTGTGTTTTCCATACCTTTGTGAGTGTGATCGTGCTCAAAGTTTGAGAAGATCGTTGATTAGATTTCAGCCATTGGAGGTTTCAGGAAAAAAGCCAATAGATTGAAGATCGTCAGAAGTTCTGACTACTACTACGATAGAAGACAAACACATCGTTTGTCTAGTCAAGTAAAAGTGTCCAATTGCAAATGTTTTATAATCTAAGAACTTTACTTGTAATTTATCTTAATCTAATAATGACTTATATGGATTTGACTTCTCTATAGGATTTTACTTTTAGAGAGTTTTTTAAAGGATTTTCTTTCGTAACTAATTGTTGTGTTATGCACTCTATTTATTTTATATGTTATGATTGATTGTCAAATTATTTCATAACTAACGACTAACCAATTTGTTAACTGAATCGGTAGAATATTTCATTGAATTTACAAGGGTACTTGAGTAATTTCAGCTTCCATGAGTATATCCGGTTTCAACCCACCACACAACCATCGACGACGATGATGATAGACACAGATCCTGTAGATGATTTTCTTTTGTTCTTTTTGGGCGCAGATTTGGCTGGGTTTCTTTAGAGAACGTGCAGTGTTTTTCTGCTTTTCTTCTTGGGCATAGATTTGGCTAGGTTTCTATCTGATTTTGTTTTTTTCTTTTTTATATATCGGCTACCACGTTAGCCGATTCCCTCCCGAGGTACCCAACCTGGTACCTAGAGCAATTCTGATAAAAAGTAGGGTTGATGGTGCTTGTGAGTCTAAGGTTGGGTTGTCTAAGATCCCAACTACTAATAAAAATAAGGGAAAAAGTACTACTTTTGTGGTATATATGTATCTATAAATTTACAACTTCACTATTCTATATGTGGTCTATAATCCCATCCTTTGTGATATTATATATTATGATAGTCTTGTTCAAAAATATATATAGTCTTGTTTTAAAAATACTTATGGACAATTATAGAATGAAACTACCGCATCGTCCAAGTTTTAAAAATATATAGTCTACGGCGGAGTTACATAGGGGCAAGGGAGTCATGGCCCCCTTACCCCTATGATTTTGAATATATATATATATTAGTTTTTAAAAAAATGTATATAATATTTTTTTATGATTTAATAAGATAATATTAATCCCATCTTGTGTTGGCCTCATCACTAAAGAATTATCTTAGTCCTTCCTCTACAAAATTATTTTGATCTTATAAATTGATTACTTACAAGTCCAATTTAAAAAAATTTAATTCAATTTAAAAATAAAATAAATAAATACATTTTACATAAAATAAAATGATCTAATAACATGATGACACATTAAAGATTGTTAAAATAAGATTTCGTAATAAAATTGAATATGAGTTTCTAACAAAAAATTTAGTTGTCTATTTTGAAAAAGAAATAGTTAGAAATTTGATTTAGATTCAATACTTGATGATTTTATTTATTTGAAAGAACGTCAGTTACAATTTTAAACATTTTGTATTTCTTTTATTTGATATATTTATATGAGTGTCCTTCTGTTATTTCAATGATATATTGTTCTTGATATATCATATTTTTTTAATACATATATTGTATTAAACGTATTTTATTTTTATTTTAAATCTTACTACCAGATGATTTTATACTGCAGGAAAAAATGTATAGAAATAGAGAAAAAAAATATTTTGTTATAATTTTAACTTTATTTAATCTCCTAAAATATAATTTTGACTCGGCCACTATTAATATAGTCTTGTTTTGTTTTGTTAAGAATTGTTGTAAGCAAATTATTCGGTTAAAATATACATTGAATTTATGCATATAATTTTACATGAGTAATATACACTCATAAAGTTGCGATGTGCAAGTTCCACACTATTTTTGAAAAAAAGTAAAACTACCATTAAAAAAAATATTTTTTTTTTTTGGTGTGGAAATGTTTTGGGGCCCCGCATTGGGGCTCCTTTGTGCCTCCTTGAGAGTTTTTAAATAAAAAAAATCAAAAAATTAAAAATATTTTATCTTTATATTTTTTTTTATTATTTTTATAAAAAAAATGAATTATAAAAAAGTATAAAAAAAAATTACATTAATGGAATGGAAAGGAGCCCAACTCCGGGGCCCATATCATTGCCCTTTTTCGTGTGAGTCACGGATCATTACTCACTTCAAAACTAAAAACACTACAAAACTACAAATATCTTTCCCATTTCACATTTCACCCATTGAAAGCTTCCCAAAGCAGCAGGCTAGGAGAGAAGACATCTATCCGAATATGGAAGGTCCTCAATAGAATCAAAGAGATTATAACTCCTGATATATTGAGGTAAACATTTTAATTTGAATGCCTACGAATCTCGAATGGTTAAAAAGGAGTTCACAACTGAATATGATGACAGAATATGCATTAACGTGACCCTCAGGGCGGGCCTCAAGATAAGAAGTAGAATGACAACGAACGGATCAATGCCATAGATCAAAGGCTGCATCATTCATCGTTTCATACAAAGCATCACCTGTTGCCTCATTAAAAATTACAAACCGAGGATTAACCAGGAGCAATGGCATCAAGTAGTGAGCCAATTTACACACTTGCAATCACAACCTTAAACAATGCCCAGAAAAAGGCAAAGCATTACATATGTAATATTTGACATTTGCAGCAGGCAAATTATTACGACAACCTTGCAAATGCTTCCTTCCAACTCAAAAGATTAGCCCCCCTTATACATCTCAGTTACAACCTCTGACTCATTTGACCCAAAGGAGGCAACAACAGGGACGGAATCAGGATTTTGTATTTGGGGGGCGATTGATAAAATGTGTACTATATATGAATTTTAAAAGGACTCGATAGAAATATCACATTTTTTCGTTATCGAACTCTCTAAATGTATTACTCTTCGAATTATCTACATTCTTATAAAAAAAATCAATTTTTTTACTTGCTCATATTATTTTTTGATTTAAAAAAAATTATAAATCAAGAATAAATATAAAAAATTTCTAATAACTACTGATATACCGATATTAGAATTTTAACAAACTATATCTCATAATCATACAATCAAGTTAGAGTGAAACTATATAAGTAAGTATAATTAATCAATTTTGACAATCATATAAATTTATAATCATATTTTTTTTAGAATTAGACTATTAAAATAATTATGAAATTAGGTGAGTTGAAATTTGAATTTCAATAAAGTTAAAAGTTAGAATAAAATTATATGTGTATTAACAATTGAGAGAATAATTTTAATAAAAATTTGGGAGGGTAATTTTTAATATTTTCACCATTGGGAAATAATTTAATATTATATATATGTAAATATATAAACTTATATATCATATATAAATTTTTTGAAGAATCTTGGGGGGGCTGTAGCCCCCCCCAAGCTCCCAAGTAGGTCCGCCCCTGGGCAACAAGACTCTCCACGGCAACTTTTCGGACATCACTGCGTCCTCCAATATCCGACTCTAGACGATTGAAACAATATTCCACGCCATATCTGACCACTGCCCCGCCAATAGAACTGGGAGTGAGATACCGTTGTGGTGAATAAACTACATCACTAGCAATAAATTTAAAAGCATCAGCAGCAGCTTGAAAGGATGCCGCCTGCCCACTTTGTCCGATGCCGATGCTACCATGCAAACCTGTTTTGCAATATATGGCAAAGTTTTCACAGTTGTTCTTGAAAATATCATAGGAACCAAAGCAGCCATTCTGAAGAAGATATTTGGCACGGTGGATAACAACTTCTGGTGGATCAGATGAAGCACGAGTGCAGGTACCTCCACGAAATTGGGCAAGAAAGAATACTGGTGTGACACCATACTCAAAAAGGTATAGATCTCCGCCCAAAAGAAAACAATCTATACAAGAACAGATGACTCCATCGAGCTTCGATTGATCTCCACATCCTGAGGCGCAAGGACTGCCCATGGGATGATAGGAAGATGAGGAAGATGAAGATGAGCTCATAGTGGAGCGGGTTCTTGTTCCATTCTCCTGGCCTGAACCACGAGTAGTAAAGTGGATAACATTTCCCTCGCCGACATATATCCCTGTTATTACAGGGTACAAAAAAAAAAAAAAAAGAAGAAGAAGAAAAAAAGATGAGAACAATAGAGAACTGAGAAAATGAAAACATGAAATAGGGAAAAAATTCCATCACCCCATATCAATTATGGGCACCAGAAGCTATCACAAAAGTCATCTTGCATCACTTTTTCGAGTTTTCACGACTCTATATATAACCTCTTTATTCTCAGCCATTATCAGCCAATGGACATGTTTCCCTACATTTTTTTTTTTTTTTGGTAAGTACAATACCTCCTACACTTACCTATTTGGATATAAAAAACAAATTCGATAGAGTGAATTTCAAAAGGGAGGAGGGGATCACGGCTTCAATTCAAGATCTATAATCACAGGACTGGAAAAGGGAGAAACAAAAATAAAGATTTGAAATGTAAATAAACATGGTATAGCCTTATTGATGTGAAAAGAGTCAATTCTGCATATATTAAGTCCAACTTAGAAAAACGGTTAATGCTGCAAAATCAAAATTCTTTAAGCAGGTAAATCGTTTGCTATTTTAATAAGATTTCGCTGCATAGTCATAACAACTGCAAACAAATATAGAAACACACGGATATGTTGGGTTTTGTTCCTTAGTCCCACGTGGAAAGGTAGTGGGAGTGGAGCAAGGCCATAGGCTTATTTAAGGGGACTTAGCTTTTTTGGTTTAATTATACCAGTCAGAAATTTATCTAGTAATTTTTGACTTTAGTAAAATTCTCATGTTGTCCTTTTTTGTATGTAAAAGGGAGAGAGGTGAAAATTAGAGTTTTACTAGTGGGAAAAATTTTTGTGGGTGTCATTGGGGTGAGGAGAAAAATTGTGTGATTATAACAATTTTTCACATAGTGTATTTTCTTTTCTGGGTCTGGTGGTTTTTCCCCTATTTTGAAGTTTTTCACGTAAATTCTTGTGTTGTGTTTATTTCTCTATTTTTTTTATTATTCTGTCAAAAGTAAATCTTCGTGGGAAGAATTTGGGAGGCCTAGATTCCCAACAAGTGGTATCAGGGACACTAGGTTCTTTTGGCAGGGTGAAACTTTGGTGTGGTAGTGTGAATACGTACGGTCTAAGGAGGTTCTCTCTAGGAGATTGAGAATTTTAAGTGTGTCCGTTGTAACCCTCCAATTTTTCCTGGGAACTTACTTAGTGGGTACTATTCATTTCTACGATAAAATTCATCGAGGCAATGTCAAGAATGGAGGTAGAGAAATTCGATGGGAGAATCAATTTTGACTTGTGGCACGTGCAAGTCAGGAATATTTTGATTCCATCAAGATTAAACAAGGCGTAGACCAACCCATGAAATCAGCAATTTACTGGAGGTGTGGACAACCCGGACACAAGATAATTTGTCAACAAGCGTTGGAGCAAGTACGGCAAGTGGTTCCAAGTCAGTAAATGGAGATACTGCTATGAAGCTAACATTGTGTCTCTCTCCATGAAAAAAGAGACATGTACATCTTCATGGCATGCCACTAATCCCAAAATTGCTATGATAGAGGATGTGTTAATGTTAGCTATTCCACAAGTTTACACACAGGCATTGGTTTGGCATTGATGCAGGGTGTGTGATGAAAATTCATGTCAATGGCTGATGAACTTCCAGGAAAGCCAAACGTGGGAGTTGCACCATAATTTTTCAGCAAGGTTATTTTCGACATTGGCCGAAGTGAAATGCTTGGAATTGGTTTATTCTGAGTGAATATGCTTTTATGGTGGAGCATGATAGCGAAAGCTATGAATCTTCATTGCGGTGGAGCGTAGCTGTGGGACCAGTCAAAGTCACAAGGTGGAGATTGTTAAGTTTTGCTCCTTAGTCCCACATGGAAAGGAAGTGGGAGTGGAGAAGGCCATAGGCCTATTTAAGAGGGCTTAGCCTCCTTATTTTAATTACACCGGTCATAAACTTATCTAGTAACTTTTAACATTAGTAAAATTCTTCTGTTATCCTTTTTGTATGTAAAAAGAAGAGAGGTGAAAGTTAGAGTTTTACTAGTGGGAGAAGTTTTTGTGTGTGTCATTAGAGTGAGCAGAAAAATTGTGTGATTGTAACAATTTTTCACATAGTGTATTTTCTTTTCTGGGTCTTGTAGTTTTTCTCTTGTTTTAGAGTTTTTCACATAAATTCTTGTGTTGTGTTATTTCTCTATTTTTTTGGTATTCTATCAAAAGTAGATCTTGATAGAGGAAATTTAAAAAGTCCAGATTCCCAACAGAACATCCCTAATGCTTTAAACATACATTAATGTATGACAAGGGAAATTAAGATATAAATGATAAGATCAGGAGAACGTAATTTGTTTTGCGTCTCCACTCAAAAAAATTGTCTTTTTGTTCTCTCCAGAAACAAATGAGGTATGGTTCCCAGAAATGTAATTCCACTAGTGATAGAAGCTGATTAAGCAATAACTCTTTTAAAGATGAATAATTAGCACAAAAATATCCATGAAATGCATAAGTAATAAATAAAACGTAAAGTTTATAAACTTGAAAAAATAGAAGGAAAATAAAGGGGAGGAGAAGGCGTGACCATGGTGGGCGTAGATATAGGCGCGCCTCCAAGAGTAGATGTGATCTCCCGGTTTCAAATTCTCCCTCTCGATCTTGTTCGACAGCACTCCCATCTCCTTCGATCTCAGAGAGAGAGAGAGAGAGAGAGGAAGGGTGATTCTACTTCCTAATCCACAAACGAAGAATTAAGCTGGAAGCAGGCGACGGCGATACAACCCTTCAAAAGCAATAGCTTTTCTACGGTAGCTTGCTTTCTACGCTTTGCATTTTAAAACAAATGGTTGTAACTTGTGGTTGGCAAAGTTGCAATTCCCTCTTCAATTCTTTGAACTTTTCCTTATCATCGTACAACATATCATAATGATTCGCAAGTGTAAAACTTTTTTCTGTTCTTAATGAAGTGGGAGGTGGGAGCGACGTCGACTATAGGTATCCTCCTCGTGTTAAAGCTTCTAATTATATTTTGTTGTGAAATGAAAAGTTTTTTAAAAGTTTAATTATATAAATCAAATTTTGTTAAGTAAGCAATATAAATCTTGTGTTTTTTACATAAAATATTTTCATTAATTTGGCTAAAATTTATTTTAATTTGCTATATTTTTTATGATTTTTCACTCTTAAAGCATCTTTTTAATTTAAGAATGCTCATCATTTTGTAACCCTTAAATATCGATACTTTTTTTAATTAAGTGTTTTTGTTTTCTTAGCAATTAGGTAAGTATTTTTTTCTTAGCGATTAAGTAAGTATTTTTAATGATATTGTGATTGTGAATTTGATTTTAAAAAAATGTTTAAGAATATAAAAGAATGCATGAAAAAAAAAAAAAAAACATTCAGCCTTCTTGGTAATGGTGGGTAGCGGATTCGGGAGTGGCTCTACCACAGCCCATTATTAATCTTTTTGTATATTCGGATTTGATATCAAATAATTTATAAATAAGTAAAATAAAAATAATTTTTTAATCATCTAACTTTTAATTTAAATATCTAATAATTATAATTTTTTCAAATTTTTATACAAAATAAAATAAATAATTCAACTTTTTTAAATTTTAAAATAAAAATATATTTTAATAATATTTTATTTAACTTTTAATTCTAATCTTATTTCATCTACAAAAACAAATGAGGTTTAAAATCAAAAATAGGTATAATCGTGGCCAAAGAACAATAATACTGATAATAGGATAGACTTCTAAAAGAACCAATAAAAAAAAAAAAAATTAGGAGAGGGCCTCTTTGAGAGGCTTTATTTGCAACACAGTTATCATTGACATTGATAGAGAGAGGGAGAGAGCAATCCAAACTTCCATAATCCCAATTTCTCAACAACTAATCACAAAAGAAAAATGCATAGACGGAGACTACGAAAAATTCAAGAATCATCATGGCTTCATCCACACAGTATCTCATCAAGTTCAGTGTCTCATCAAGTTCAATGTCTCCTCAAGTTCAATGTATTCAAAAATGGGTGTATGACCTCCACCCTCCAAGATACGGGATAGAGAGGGGAGTTATCCCGCACTATATGGTGCAAGTAGCACCTTATTATTTGCAACACAATTATCATTGATATTGTTATTGAGAGAGAGAGAAATCCAATTTTTCAAAATTCTAATTCCTTATCAACTAATCACAAAAATAATAATATAAAAACACATTGATAGAGACCATGAAAAATTCAAAAATCCAAGGCCATGGCTTTATCCACATAGTATCTCTTCCTCCTTTTCCAATTGGTCATCATGTCTCAATAATCTTCGCTGATGCTAGGCCCTACAAAATGCCCTTCATCTCATTCTAATTTTTCTCCTTCAAGGCTTTAAGCAAAGCCCTTCCTCCATTGGTGTCCTCACTGTTGTAATCGAGATCAGCCCCTTCAACCCCAGGACCATGTTCGATTGAGCATTTCCCTATGATGTCTTCATCTTTTCGGCTGAGGATGAGATGTGAGATTGTCTAATCCAACGGGATGACATGGCATTTGGGTTGGACCACACCAAGGATATATTGAGCATGGTGCTAGCTCTACTCTTCAGTATCGATTATGGGGCCCTCATGTTCGCCACCTTGTATCTAGCATGGTCCCTCTTCTCCAACTACTTCTATGGCCTCTGTTACAACTCTCCCTTTGATAAAAAATGACCACCATGAAGACAATGAGTTCAATCCCAAGAATATGGGATACATGTAGATTCCTCCATTGATTATATGCTCACACCCACATCCGCCACTGCTTTGGCCAAGCAAGTGGCATGAGCGTGCATAGTTCAAGTTTCATCATTAATAGAACAAAAATATTATTTGTGCACGTCTTGTGTACGTTTTGCATATAAATCGTACAAAAATGTTATTTTTACACATCTTCTAATTTAACAATTCGCGTTTTATTATTTTGGTTTCCCTTTCATAATTTTTTTTTAAAAATATTTTGACTGAATGCTACGTCATTGATTCTACAAAAGGTACACGAGGTCGTGTACATATAAAATTACTTTAAAAAAAGGGGGGAAGTATGACTTTTGTAGTCTATATATATAAATTTACAACTTCACTGTTCTATAAGTGGTCTATGCTCCCATCCTTCGTGGTATTTTTTTTAAGTAATGTTGTTTATCTATTCATCTCTCCACTTTCTTAACACTATGATGTTTAATATGTTAGGATGCCATAGTTGAATCAGGTGAGACTCCAGATGAATTTGATCCCAGGTCAGTTTTTGTGATATATTTATCAAGGTTTGATTTTGTTGTTGAGATCACATCCAATTCCAACTTTGCTAATTACCTCTAGAATGGTGACAAACGTGCAATATATTAGATTGTGTCTATTAATTTGCTATCTTCCTATTTCCCTCGAGTTTTGAGCTACTTACGATTACATTTTCTGAATTCCCAAATTGCCTAACATGAAAGGTAAGGTTTGGTCAATGGAGTTGCAACTTAATAGGAAAGGCTTCTGAAAGTTTCAAGATCAATAGTAATTTGTGGGTTATATTTGTTGAATAAGTGAAAAAAAAAAATATCATCGTTGTTATCACAATCACCAGCATTTTACTTGTTTCTTTCTAGGGCACTAGTAGTTTATAGGGATATATGATCTAATCATGTCTTAGGCTGCGTATGAATGTTAAAATGCGTTGAACTGAACTGAGTTCTTTATGAATAATAGTGAATTGAAGTTGTTAAATGAGTTTTGTAAGACCAACTTAAATGAGTTTAAATTTGTTTAAATGATTAGATAAGTTTAAATATATTTATGTGAATTTATAAAATTGGTATGACATATAACTATTTGCTGACATAATATTTGCTTTATTTGTCCCCATGCATCCCCCAACGTAGAAGAAAAAAAATAAAACCATAAAGGCTTTTGTAGGAGAGAGAGAGAGTATATATATATATATATGGTTTTAAAGTGAGATTCGACTGACTGAAGGTAGTGGAGTCGAGCAAAATATACTTGGCTTTTAAAATGAGATTTGACCAATTGCAAGTGATGGGGTCGAGCGTTTGGATGTCAAACTCACTCTAAAATAAGATGAACTAAGTTGAGTTTGCATCCAAAAGGAACCTAAGACTGGACTTAGGGGATCAATAGTTCACTTTGGTGGGGAGGGGAGAGAGAAACGAGAAGATCAAAACAAATTGGGTACTAGCATGTCCTACTTAGTTTTGTCCGAAACAAATTTGATGAAGAAGATCATGTTTCATTTAAAAAAAAACTGCTACAAATATAAAGAGATTATATATAAAAAAAAAAAAAAAAATTTACAAATTAATGTGATTTCATAACATCTGTTAGATCTACTTTATAATAAAAATAATTTTATAATTTAATGTGCTATATCAAACTATACCAATTTATAAATTTACTTTTTATATAATCCCTTTGTAGCTAAATCATCTTCCTACCAAAAAATACCAAAAAATGGTCATAGACTCATAATCGCTAGCTAACCTCACTTGGGAAGGTCGAAGGGTACTAAATTCTGCTTGCCATTCATGAATCAAGTGGATTATAGACATGGGCCATGACAAATTGAAGAGACCAAAATAGAAATGCAACAGTTGTGGTGGCTTGCCTAAGCCCATATAAAGTGGGGCCGAATGTGCATATCCCAATACTCGAGTCGAGAGAGTCATGAACCCAAGTAGAATCGACTAGTCTTTTGGATTCCCACTCCACACAACTACAAAGAGATCTTGTTAAACTGTGATATGATACATCAAATTTAATAGAAGTAATTTTATAATGAGATGCCAAATCAAAACAAGTTTAACCAAAACATTTCTCATCTATCTCCTTTGTTCATATATCATCGACTGGTAATGCAAAACTAAAATAATAATCTTTGAAGTTTGAACAACCATAAGTAAAATTGTTAACAAATTTTTAATGACGTGACATCATTATTCCTACAAAAACTAAATATGCTTTCCGATTTGAACTTGAATGGAACCTTAAATTAATGGGCTATGTTCTCAAAATCAGGAAATTAGTTTTAATACATATAATCGTAGAATAATGTATAAACATAATATAAAAATTAAAAAAAAATATATTATTAAAAAATTAATTTTTTATATGAAGTCTACATTTATTATTTTTTTAAAATAATTATATAATATTTATATATTTTACGATTATAAATATTATTTTTTATTATTTTATTGGAATTGGAATTAGAATTGGAATGGGAGGTATGAAAAGGAAATTAACAGTTTAGAGCGAGGGCAGAGAGGGCATCAAGGAAGACAGTGTATATGGGTCCAGCCAAACCCTAATATATATACCCCATTTCCTCTATCTATATCGCCGGCTTCTGGTGCTTCTCTTCTCCGTTTCATATTTCCTTATTCAGCCCTTCAGCCTTCTCAAAGGTGCTTCGTTTTTTCTCTCTGAAACTGTATATACCTCTTCTGAGTATTGCTTAGTGTTTCAGTTTCTGTTTAACTGTGCCTACTTTTTATTGGATTTCTTTGGGACTGAAAGTAGTATATTGCTCATAATCTATTCTCCCTGCTCAGATGGATCGTGAGAGGCTCATGAAGATGGCTAGTGCCGTTCGCACTGGTGGAAAAGGAAGCGTACGAAGGTCTGATATCAGATTCCCTCTTAATTCGCACCCAAATATATATATATATATATATATATATACATGTATATATAGTCATATTGTTGGGTTTCTTTTTCGATATCTTCAGTTTGATTCGGCAATGTTTGTGTTAGTTGCTTTTTATTCCCAACAAAAAACTTCGGTTTGATTAAGTTTCGTCTGTGCTTTCGAACTTAGAAAGAAGAAGGCTGTCCACAAAGCCACTACCACTGATGATAAAAGACTTCAGAGTACATTGAAGAGGATTGGGGTTAACACCATCCCGGCCATTGAAGAAGTTAACATTTTCAAGGACGATGCTGTCATCCAGTTTCTTAATCCCAAAGGTTGGTGTTCTGACCTAAATTTTTGCCTTTAGGATTGTATTGCCTAAGTTTTTTATCCTACAATTTTTTTATGCTTTCGAATTTTGGTAACTAATGCTTATGTTTATATCTTGTATACCAGTTCAAGCTTCAATTGCTGCCAACACTTGGGTTGTCAGTGGTTCTCCCCAAACAAAAAGTAATTTCTTATTCGTTTCTCCGCTCCTTTTATATTTTCCACAATGTTTTTCCCTCCGTTTCTGGATTTTTCTGTATCTTTACCTCTTTTAGACTGGGGACTAACATGAACTTCTGAATTGTTGCTAGCTCATTTAATTAATGCGGTGTTTCTGGGCGTCTTTTATTTTTTTTCTAAGCATTCCCAGATTTCCATTCATGCCATATCTGGACTTAATGGCATTCTGAGACTCTTTTAAAGAGATGGTTCTTAGCATTGCACTCTCGCCACTGATTGTCACTATTGCACATATACTACTTCAATATCTTTTGATGCACAGTAACTAAAGACTTGAATTTTTGTGTTTCAGAATTGCAAGATATTCTCCCAGGGATCATCAACCAACTTGGTATGATATCATTACTTCTATTTTCCTTACTGTTAAATCGTACCTGTTTTCCGTTCAAATAGTGCCAACTGGTATCCATCAACTACTGGTATCCCGATCTTTATATTGATTACCTTTAACTCTTAGGAAAAATACTGTATATATCTTTTGTTAGGAATTTTACGTACATACTTCTAGTAAACCAGGAAAAAGGTCTCCAAAAATTTATTCTTGCACTCAGTGTTGCCATATTTTTATTTGGAAGGTCCCAAATCATTTCTTTTCTTGTATTCTTGAGGGCATCATAGCCCAAGTGTGAGCTATTAGTTTGTGCAAAGTGGTTTAAACATTACCTGAGGAGTAACTGATTCCTCACACTTCCATCTTTGTTGCGCTCGTTAGCTTTGTGCCAATGTCAAAGAGAAGTTGAATAAATAGTGGTATAATGTATACATTCCAGTGCTAATATTTTATTGATTGAATTAGGTATGAGGCTATTTTTATCCAAGGCATTCTATCGAAATTTAATCAGCTTATATGTTATGGGACAAATATTTAGTTGGAAATGACATTTTTTTAGTAGTCCTGACAGAATTTGGTCTTTTTGGAAATGAGTTTGTTTTTGGAAATGAATTTGAACCCAATTGTCAATGACACATGCGTGGTTTTCAAATTTCAGGGCCAGATAACTTGGAAAATCTAAGGAAGCTTGCAGAGCAGTTTCAAAAGCAGCAACCGCCTACTGCTGCACAACCAACGCAAGAAGATGATGACGATGAGGTCCCAGAGCTTGTTGCTGGTGAGACTTTTGAAACTGCCGCGGAAGATAGTCATGCTTCTTAGTCTGGGTGTGGAAATGGCTCCCAATATCGTATTGCTTGATGTTGCTCTCTCTTTCTTCCTTTTGGCTCCTGTGATAGTTTTCTCACTTCTTTCGAAATGTTTTTCAAATTCAGTGAAAGAATTGTAGTAGGCACGAGACTTCAAACGTTTGTATGGCATTTTGTTGAGTGATGTTGCCCCTTGCGTACACTGCATAGTTGCTCGTTCCTTTCCTTTTCTTTCGGTGGATGCATTGAGTACCTTCTGCATGTGATACCTTGGTGATAAACTTTCTAGTGAAGATGAAATAACTTGCCATCGTATGTCTTTGCACTTTAAATTTAGGTTAAGGAGAGAATGGGTTCGGTGGATTTGGGTGTTGACGCACAAGCAACGGATTATTAACCTACAAATCTTGGGCGTTTTTGAGAATATGCCTTGTCATAATCATTTTCACAACAATTTAAGAACTTCTTAAGATTCTATTTTCAAGAATATATTCTCGGGTTGAAGTGTCTTATAGGACGCGTGTCGAGTTTTATTAATTTCTAATTTACACTGAAGTAAAAATAAAATTATATAAGTATGTGTCATTTTCAAAATTATTTTAAATATATAATCATTAATTCATGAACGTGAACGAATTAAATTCGTGCATCGAATCTAAAGCCTGGAAATAATATAGAATAAAAGTTTAAAAAGAATGAAATATTATAATAAAATATTTTTTTAATGTTAGTTTTATTTTAAATTTTTAAAAATAATTCTTTAGAGCAACTACCATTCGTTGTATCCATTTTGCACACATGATGTGTCCTCAATCGTCTCCCTCTCCACGTCCTTTTAAGAACTAACAAATTGATACATTCTCTCTCCTCTCTCTCTATCTCTGACAGAATAGCTCTCTCTTTGAATTCTTAAAGTTACAGACTTGGTTGTGCTTTTCAACGAAAATGGCAAAAATTATTCAGCAATAGATTTCGAATCATTGTTCTTTCTCAACCCCATTTTACTTATCTGAAAAAAAAGATTCATACGACAAAAACATGAAAACTCAAATCAACGAAATTAAAAACATAATGTATAAAGAGGAAAGTAAAGAATTTAAGAAAAGGTTAGTAAGTCCAAGAGTCTAGAGGTTGGTAAAGACGGGGCAATAAGCAAAAATTTGGATAGAGGGCGTGTCGGCAGCAGCAGAGGGATTAATTCATAGCCTAGTGAAATTGGCATTCGGAATGAACTTGTCGACCATGTCTTCGATTATTTTTCCGACCACCGATGTCTCTATCGGCCGGGCCATAATAATTCTTGTCGTGCTAGCTAATTGTAAGTAACGAGTGTGGTGGCGTGTAGGGTTGTCTTGAGTTACGAGTGAGTCAAATCTACGTGTTTTGCACTAATGTCACATGAAAATCATATTAATTATTAGGTAATCTCCAACCAAGACGAACTCACAAGTAAACGAAAACTTATGACAGTGAGATCCCCAAGAAGGAAATATTTTTCCAAACATTACTTATTAAGCTTTGAAAAGCTTGGCTGGATTTTCCCGATGAAGCTCCGGCAAAGATTTCCGGTGAAACTCTCAAAGCAAAGTACTGAAGCTTCATACCAGAAGGGCTTCAATCAAAGCGGACATTTTGGTAAAGTTGAAAAAATAAAGAAAAGGAGAAGCAGCCACGTAGCATGTGCCCTGAGGGCATTACTACAATGGCTGCTATGTACACCATTTCTCAAATTTTATAAAGCACAATAATAAATTTAAAATGTATTTTTAATTTTTGATTTAATGCCCGTAAGCAAACCGGGCCTAAAACTTAAAGAGGATATTTTGCGCATCAAATGCTCGAGGATATCTGCGTTTAAAATCCATAGATAGAAGCGGAGTTTTTACAATATAACAGTACCCCGAGCATAGAGACTATCATAGTTTGAGGGTGGGCAGTACGTTTGTGAGAAATAGAGGTCGTACAGTAAGTACTAGAGTTCAGTAACATTTTGAGACAAATTAAGGCCACTTTAAGAGGCAACATAAAAGTAGGCGATCCATTGAATTAAAATTGATGCAATGTCTGAGTATGGGGGAGCTTATCGAATGCTTCTTCTCTCTACCTCAGTACTCAAGCATGTCAGAAGATGGTATCCCGGAAACAATCTCTCTCTTGAGCTTCAGCCTTCACCACCACCATTATTTAAAGCCTTTGGAGATACATGTTGGGCCTGCTCGCTCTCACATAATCACATTGTGTGGATATCCTCAGGTGAAAGTATCTTTATATACCAAACATTATTCACAAACGCCCTGCATTAAGTTCATCATCCTTGGTCACTACTTTGTCAAGTGCCATATGCTCTACTTTGCCAGTGATTACTCCTATTTCACAGATAAAAATAATAAAATAAAAAAAATACTTACTCCCATGGGTCGTCTCCAAGGAGAAGCACGTCATTCTCCCTGTCAACAAATACAAGCTGCCAGCCTGATCTAAGGGGTTCTTCTAATCTGCCCCCAATTCCAAACATCTGAGCCAGCTCCTCCCGCAGCTCGTTATAGCTGCTGAACCTGGAGATGTCTAGCGAGCGCCCAACTGACCCTGATTTATAAACCTAAACACAAGAGAGCATCTTATGGCCGAGACTCTTAAGAGTTGTACGAAACAAGCAACAGTTGGAATATATTGAAAGACTCGAATCACTTGCAGCTCATAGCCTCATACCTTGACAAAAGTCCGAGAAGGGATTGGTGGGTCAACTTGCCCTGAGCTCTGATATAACTCAGATGAGTCTTGCACAGAACCATGCATAGAATTCTGAAATCCAGAATTTGTTAATGGCATTGAGGACACGTCAGCATCAACTGAAGTAGCAAAAGTAGGCATGGTGACAGGGAGTATAAGCCCAGATGAATCAAGATTAACACCAAAAGTTGCAGGATTCTGGGAATCTGAAATACAATTATCTCGCTCTTCAGTAGCATCTTTCCCAGAATATGGTGTGCGCGACATTAGGTGGGCAAAATCGGTGAAATGTGAATGTGTAGACTTAGAAGCCCAGGATTGTTGGGGTAACTGCTCGGCCACCATTGACTGACCAACTCTGGAGAAGTTCAATAAACTGCTACTCCCTTCAGGACTAAAGGAACTGACCATATTCTGTCTAGGAGTAACAGATGCCGAGAACTTTGTGCTTGGATCCATGAAGTCTGCTTTTGCAAAAGATGAAGGCACATTTGTCTGAATTCTCTGATGCAGCTGATCACTACGAAAATTAAGTTCATTCTGAAAAGTATGTTGGTGTTGTCGTGCCTGTTCCTCTTGTTGATTGTTCAGCAGTTGCCCTAAAAGGGGCGGAGCTATGTTCTCTGTTAAAGCCTGGGTTTGTACCTGCAGGATGTTATGAGGTACTACTTGGTTAATTGCTTCTTCTTGCTGCTGCTGCTGCAGCTGCTGCTGCTCCTGCAAGAGTGAACTATGGATCTCACGCTGTTGAAGATGCTGAAAGGGCTGCTGAGATTGCATAATTTGTTGTCTCAGGAGATCTCCACTTCCTAGGTTCTGCATTCCAGCAGCCAACATAGCTTGGTACTGCTGATTAAGATCATTTCCAAGCAATGTTGGGTCCAGTCTCTGCTGCATCCAGGGTAATAAGCCAACGCCTTGAAAATTAAGGGAGTTAAGACCATGCTCTCCCGTTACCCCTCTTAACCACATCGTCCCATTAGCTCCATCCCTGCTATCTGTAAAAATCATAGTGAAATAATAATAATGATAAAAATAACAAATAACAACAATAATAAACCCATAGTAATTATGCTAGAGGTTACCATTGTTACAAGAAAGCACACAAAACAAGCAGTTGCACAACGTATCACAACATTACTAAATTAAGATTAAAAAAATAAAGGTAGGTGAAACGACAAATATAAGCCTACGCATACTACATACAATAATTTGGGCTGCTTTGGCAAGGTAAGTATTTTTGTTCACCTCAAATTTGGCATATCAAACAACTAAACAAAAAAGTTTTGCAGGATTCAAATCCAAAAGGAAATAGAATATAGAAAGAATGAAAAATCAATCGTGAAAGTCATGAAGTTGATATTAAAAAGGATAAATACCAAACAAAGATGAGACCCCAGGATGCCAGGGGCGTTTCAGTCTGAGGGGAAACATCGATGGATACATGGGGAAAGTTGTTAAAGGTTCAATATCCCACAAAGATACCCTTGGCTGCCTCTCACCGGCTGTTGACTCGTCCCAACCAACCTATACACGAAGGATGAAAGATAAATAAATATATAAAATCTCAGAAAGTTGACGGGCGAAAGGCACTTGTGCTATACAAGTTGGAGTGGAATTCACTTAGATCAATTCGAGATGAGACACATGGTATATGCCCTATTCAAATGATATCAAGGGATGAGGCCAGAGCGTGACTTCACTCCAAAATGGAAGTTTGGAGGGATACTTCGAATTCTAATGGTTTTAGGTTACCAACACTGTGTATATGGAGTGCAAGTTTAGTAAATATGAAAATAAGGATGGAGGGACAGTAAGATTTTATGACCAAGATATACCAAAGAGCAACAAATTTCAGCATCATGGATGAGTAATAATTCATAACAATTTGGGATATGGAGAAAGATATGGCTCATAGAACAAGAACAAGATGACCATAGAATACCCATTAAATTGGAGGATGACTTCTACATGACAGCAACAAATCAGCTATGCTGTAGTGGGATGGTGGACTGTTAAGACACAACACGTTCATGGAATGAGAAAGTTGCTTACGATAGTCTGGCCATGTTCAATAGATAACAGGTAATATACTGTTGAAAGAGAGTAATTTACTTCAATTGATTGCCTGAAAGGAGATTAGCAATGTCTAAAATAGCATGCGTAGAAGTGGTGAAGAAAAATATGTTAAATAAGGAAACAAAAAAGGTAATTTAGATAAGGTAAAATAGTGGAAAAGAATATGTATGGCCGACTGTTATAAAGCCGGACGACCTACAAGTGGAATTATGGAAAACAACAAAGGTACTTTAGATAAGTTCACCCCAATTTCTAGAAACTAAATCCTAGAGTTCACCAAAAATTGAGTGGAAGTGGTATTATGGCATAGTTTACAATATTGATTAGAAAAAAAATTATACCCACCCGTCAAACTACCGCTCTTTTTTGAAATGACAAACAAGCTTCCAAAGTTACCCCCCAAACTACCATTCTTTTTGCAATTTCCCCCCTCCTTTAAGATTCGGCCATTAAAATCGTGTTATGTCACTTATTTTTTCATCTATCTAAATAGTCAGATCTGAGCAAAGGGGCAAACTGCAACTTTTCTTTTTGGGTCAAAATGACAACTTTTGTTAAAAACAAAATATGACAACTTGTTTTGCAGTCATAGAGTGGAACTTTTTTTTTTTTGAAGAGGGGAGGGGGAGTTGTGAAAGTGTACTTCTGCAAAAAAATAAAATAAAAATGGAACAAGCAGTCAATTAATGTTGGTGACAACACTGGATTTATGCACCGACACTTTCTATACCAACATCCTTTTTCTTTATAAGAATCTAATTTCCTAACAGTAAACACAGAAGTATAAAAACTCTTTCCCTTCATAAGCACAGACAAAAATGCAGCATAATAATACATACAAAGGAATGGTATGGTGGGCAATGGTAAATATATACATGCCATGATAAATTCTCCATTACCTTAACAGATCTCCACTGAGAATTTGGCCAACGAACAGGATCCAGTTCACTTATTCCAGTTATTGTGCCCATATACCTGGGTGAAAAAAAGGCTTAAACATTTAAACAGAGGTACATCTAATATTACTAGAAGCAATCTATCCTGCCTGCCCTCTCAACTTATTGTTTTTTTTTTAAGGCTCCCCCCTGTGCCCGCCGGGGGGGGGGGTTCGACAGAATGCCACCACAAATAAGAAACTCATCAATGGTCAAACCAGATATGAAGGGTTCTAGCACAAGCAAATGCAAGAAATTTATCAACATGACAGAAGAATCATAACCGCATAAAGACAACGAAATACATCATAAACAATATTACCTTCTAACACTTGACTCTTCAGTCTCAAAAAGCATCCGGAAACGCATCCCAACTGATATACGTGTGTGAAATACAGCTTTAACATACTTTGAAAGGGGTATGACAAATTCAGATGGACTAGCCCTGTAAATTATAGAAAAAAGGCAAAATGTGCATTACAGAGGAAACTAAAAATACATATAGAACAAACTTTGAAAACTGGGTGCCACCTTGGGTTATAGAAAACAGTAAAACAACTATTAGTTGAAGCAGCATGAGCAGCAGCAGCTAGGAGTCCGATGTGCATGCTATCACTCGACAGAACAGATGATGGTGTCACTGTTTGTGGTCGGTTGACACGGCGTATTCCCAAAAGCAGCTGATTCTTTTCATTCCTAGTGATAGTGATCAACAAAAAAAACTCAGAATTCATACGTACCAAAGACAAATGAATGCAGGGATAAAATAAAGGAAATATTTACCAGATAAACAGAACAGAGTCCCCTGCAACAAGTCTTTTGGCACTAACAAACACACTCCATCCAGTAGTAAGAAGATGCCGTTTAGGCTGTCCTGCAATATAAGCAAGCTAATAGGCGTTGGCTAGTTCAGAAACTCACCTGTAACACAATTTAACAGACCAACGGTATATCTACAACAAGTGCACTAAGCCATTTAGATTCTGATGATAGAAAATCCAATAAGTACCCTAATTTAATCTCATACTAAATAGCAAAAGAGGGAAAAAAAAAAGTAGTAACAGCAGAACCCAGATTCTGGCCAACCCATGGGTAACCTAACATTCTTCACATTACATCTTGTTTTTTCAAATAACTTAAGAAACACACCCTCACAAATCACAATATAGTGAAAAATATTTTTTGATAGATTCCCCTTCCATAGTTTCAGAAGTTATAGAGATGATCCCACCAGAACCTAATCCTTAATCTCTTAGATCTTTGCTATCAGTTATCACACTAATGTTTCCAATGCTGATTTTAGGGGCACTATTTCACAACTCGCTACACCTTAGTATAACATCATCTTGAAGGAACTAGCAAAACTGGAGCATTCAAGGAAAAATTAGTGGAAATAAATTCTGAAGGGCTACCAAAACTAAATTTGAGAAGTCATGAAAAGCAGCCTTCTGGAAAGTTAGTAGAAGAGCTAAACAAGTAATTCTACCACTTCACCATCAATAGATAGAAAAGCTACAGAGAGATGGACGATCAACCATCTTATTCCTTCCTTTGTTTGGCCAATTGCAAACATTATAATTTCCAACAGTAAAAGTGTGAATTTACGACATGGCAATTTTCTATAGTATCTTAAACAGCAGCTAAACATCAATGAATAGTTTCTCTCCATTCCAGGCAGGATTAGTTATACAGATTAAAGTCCAAATCCATCAATGAATATATCCTTTTCCTTGTTTTTCTGATAAGTACCATAAATGAACAATATTCAAAGTCTACCTCGAAAAATATGCCTAAACTTCCACTCAACATCGTGTAGATCCCTTGCAATAAGTTCCTGAGCCGGTGGCTGTTGTGAGAAATCCTACAGGACCAAAAGAAAGGGAAAATACAACACATCCCACTTAGAAATTTTTTTTCTTCTTTTGTTTTGTAATATTTTTAAATAGGTAGTAATGGACACTACCAATGGAGGGAAAACTTTCTCAGCAGCACGACGAGGAACAGAGAACCCTCCATGGGTACTAGTGTCACTCGCTGTCAATGTCTTGCAAAAGTAATTGGTGGGCTGCTTGCTTGGAATCCCCAATTCCAGAGGTAGGAACGTATCCTTTTGCTCTGCCTACGTGCACCATCGAGAAAGTAACTTTGCAATTCCATGCAAAAGGCTTTGCAAAACACTATTATTATCAAAAACGAAAAAAAAAAAAAAAACAGAAAGAGAGCAAACAGAAACAAAGTCCGGAATACCCGAGTCAAAGGCTGTAACGTCACTTGCGCATATACTTCATCCGTTTCCACATCTGCCTGAAATTCCAGAAACAATCTACGGGCGACTTAAAATTCCAATTTGGTTTCCTCTTTTTATTTTTTAATGAGATACAGATATAGCCCAATTGCTGTAATTTTACAGACAATAAAGAATGGAAGAGAACACACATGCATCGTGACATTGTGGAGCTGACAAATCAACTGGGGCGGCAAGTTCGGGTAATTGGGAATGTGTCCATCAACTTCTTTGTTAGTAGTGGCAGCAACCTGCAATACCAACGACAATTACAACTTCGCTTAACGTTTCGTTTTGCTTACGACAAAACACTAGGTCTACTCTAGATTATATCTGAAATTCGTAAAAACAAATTGATTAAGCAACGAACTTTTGAAAATCTGTAACACCATACTTACAATGCAGTCTTTCTAGAGCAGGGTTGGAAATAAAAGGCAGCCTAGCCTTTCCTCTTTTTATTTTTTTTTAATTGGGCAAAAGAAGTCGATGCTTAAAAATGGAATTTAATATGTTTTATTGAAAAGGAAAACACTAAAAGAGAGTAGGGGGAGCAAATAATAAAGAGAAGAAACCTGCTCGCTATGACCCTGAGGAAAGTAGACGACACGAGTCCCCGGAGTCGGTAGGGACACCAGAGGTCCAGCACATGCATGCCACAGCTCCGAATTCAAGCATTTCTTCTCCCCTCCCCCTTCCCCTCCAATTGTAGAAAAGAAAAGATTAATTAGTAGTCTTGTTTTTACGGGCAAGAGAGCAGCGGCAAAAGAAAGCTAGTACTTAAAAAAAACATGAAAATGACGTAGAAATAAAACTTTTACATATTAAAAATGTAAAGAGAAGAAGGTTCAAAGATATGAGTTGAGATAGATACCTTCGTCATCCAGCTGACTCAGTCCCGATGTTGAAAGCTTCATATCGACCTTTTCCTTTGTCGCTTTTCTTCTTCTTCTTTTTTGGAGGGGTATTGTTTCTAATTATAGAAATATTGATACAACCCTAACCCTCACACATGAACATGCCTGCCACAAATAAATTTTAAGGAAAAAAGGAAATCTAAAGCTATGAAGTACAAGAAGAAGCCTAACTATGCAAGCTCAAGCCATTGTACTCCAACTCTATTAGCTAATTCAGGCCATTGATCGCAGACGACGATCTTTGAACAGTAGCTAAAAAGATATCACAGACAGGAGAGGGATTTCCAGTAAAATCACGCAAGGTGAAACCCCAAATGGAAAGGATCCACGGCGACTCCACTATCCATAAATGAATAGAGCGCGTCGTCCGAGATCGTAGCCATGAGAGAGAAAAGAGAGAGAAGAGCTTGGGAGGAAGTGACTGACCGTTGAACAGTAGGCCCTATCGCTATCGATTGAGATGATAGAGAAACAGAAGATTTTTTTTAACTCGGGGTGAAATCGAAAAGAAGTCAGGTAGCATTGGAGATTGGAGAGAGAGAGAAAAAAAAAAGAAAAAGGAAAGACAATAGATACTCTCTCTCCGAGAAAGCTTGGAGAGAAAGAAGAGGGACATTCGGAGCCTGTCCGGGTAGGGGGAGTTGGGAGGGAAGTGAAATCGGAGCCGTAGGGGGAGCCGTACAAGAGAGAATCTGTGACCGTCCATTTGAGTTAGTGAAAAGACAAGAGGCATGGCATGTGCCACCATTTTGCAGTCGTCCTTGTCAGAGTACGGATTACGCTTTCTAAAGAAGGGGAGAGAGAGAGAGAGAGAGAGAGAGAGAGTTGTAAGTAGACTCTGCAAGCGAGCGTGTCATCCGAGAGAGGACGACGGAAAATAGAGATTTGAGTTATATTTAGGAAACAAGTATAGTTAAAAAGTGTAATGAATAATAATATAAAATAGATTAAAAAATAAAATAAAATATTTAAAAATAATAGAGCTGTTCTCCGACCTAATCCGATTTCAAAGACTGTGTTTTCAATTTGACCCGAAACAATCTAGTTTCAATAACCCAATTACTTATCTATTCAATAACCCAACATCATCTTTCTTTCTTTTTTCTTTTTCTTTTTCCCCCAATCGCACATCTATAATCCAAAATTGAAATCTCAAATTCACACATAAACACCCGTTTATTTAAAAAAAAAAAAACACAAGATGAATATCAAATCAACACAAAACAATCAACATCTTGAATTTAATAGACAATATCAACAAAAGTGATGACTCAAAAAAAGGAACGAAATGTTATGATCATCTCGAACATAACTCAATTAATCCAATATAATGAAAATATGGACGATAGAGAGCTTGATCTCGTTGAAAGATCTCTCTATTGACTTTGCCATCATCAACGACTATTCTATGATCTTCAATTTAGCCATGGGAATGGAACTCATTTGTGAACAAACTTTTTAATACAAAGAATAGTCCTTCTCTCGACCTCCATTTCTCTCAAAAACCTTCATATGGCTAAGAGTTAAAACCTCCAAGTGACTAGATACGCCTTGAGACTTTAACAATGATAAAGTAAATGGACACTAAAAATATGAAATAGGGCTAAAATGTAATTTAAATCGGATATCATTTGATACCAATTTTAACAAAAAATAGGTTAAATAATCAGGTTAGAATAGCGAGACAAGTAGGTAAATGAGTATTTTGTTTACCCCTAAATAATAATGAAAAGTAATAAATTATAATAAAAAAAAAGGTAAAAAGTAATAATAAAATAATAAATAGTAATAAAATATAGATAAATAATAATAAAATAATAATTAATAGTAGTAAAGTATTTTGAGAATTCTCATTACCAAATGTACTAGTCATTTTTGTTTTTTTAGACAAGATAAGTCAGCATAAAAATTAAAAATTAAATTAGTTATTTATTTTGTATAAGAATTATAAAAAATTTTAATAATTAAATAAAAATGTTTTGTGAGGAATGTCTTTAATAGAAGTCTGCAACGGAATAGCTGCAAATATTCTTTAAATAATTATTATTTTTTATTTTAAAGCAGCGGAAATAATTAAATGAGTAGAAAAATAAAAAAAAATAAAGAAAAACAATGAATGGTTTTGGACTGCAACCCATTGGGTTTCATGGGCGCTTATAGACCGGACTAATCAGAAGCTGAACCCTTCTTGTTGGTCCTTGTATGACCCGAAGCTGGGCCATAAGGAGAACGGTTTACATATCAAGAAACAGTTTGTCTTGTAAGTTGTAAGGGTCCATTGTTGTAATAGTAACTAAACAAGGCGCTAATCCAGTTTCTTTTTTGTTTTTTGTTTTTTTTAAGTATATCAATATTGTAATTTATCATAGTTATAAAAAGGTTAAAACACAAATAATTTTGTAAGCTATTGATGTGAGAGGTTTTACCTCAATTATTTTTTGGTGTGGTAATGAATTGATTTGAAAAAAGCTTTTTTATTTATTTTTTCTTAATTTTTTAGGCAATAAAGTAAAATATTTACAAGTGGATATAAAATTAGAAATAATACAATTAAATAAACTTTTTCTTAATTTTCTGTCACTGAATTTCCAAGCCGAAAAGAGAATACAACTATGAAAATAGTCAAATGCTATAAAGGCTTAAGAAATAAGAATTCGTCTTTTAGGTTATTTATAAAGGGGTAATGCTACTTTGTCCTCTTATTTTGACGCTTCAATTTGATATTTTATGTATTTTAATTTTTTTCTAATTTTTTATTTTACTTGATGATTAAGGAGGTGATTATTAATGTATTGATATTTTTTTCATATTTTTTAAAAATATTTAAATATATTAAAAAAAATGATGATAAAAAAATAGGGAAAAATGATTTTTTTGTTATTTTTCTTGTCATATTTTTTTAATATATTTAAAAAATATGAAAAAACATATTAATATACTAATAATTATTTCTTTAATTATTAAGTAAAATAAAAAATTAAAAAAAAATTAAAATTCATAAAATATCAAATTAAGATGTTAAAGGGAGAGTTAATATGACTGAGAAATAGCTTTGTATGAAGTGAGGAAACCCAAAACGCAAAGTTTGGGCAATCTGATTAAAGCACGTCCTGTTTTTAGCGATCACGATCTCCAACAGGTAGATTGATATGCTCGATTCCTCTTTCTTGTTTAGAAAACGAATGGTAAAAGTTATAACTTTTGAAGCATACCAGTGCGTCCCGTCGTTCCAGTTGGCCAGTTCCCGAAGAGCAACTTCTGCGGTTTTGCGCCGTCACCGGTCACTGTCGATGTCAAGGTAATCGTCTTCTTCTTCTCGGTGTCTCTATATATATGCACGCACACTTGTATGCATTGCGCGCGCGCGTATTTATGGGTCACTGTTTTTTTTTTTTTTGTTGATAAGGGGTTGCTAAAGTCTGCAGATTTATTTTGAATTCCTGAAGATGGTACGACCCAGTGGTTCTTTGGATTGGTTTTGTTTTAGTTTGTTCGTAAATTTTTCATTTGATCGTTGAAACGTAGGGAAATAAATGAGGATTTGGAAAGTCACATAGGTCGTTAACGGATGTATATATATTGAACTGGAATCAGTCGCTCACAGATCATTTTCTTTTGACCGAAAAGGTTAAAAATCGTATCTTCCTCTATGCTCTCTCCCCGGCGAATTAACGTCCTTTGCCAGGGATTATGGCAAAGAATTCAGATTAACGTCCTTGGAAGGGAACAACTCCCCCCTTTCTCTCTCTAGCTAGGCCCTCTGGGCATGAGAACAAGTATGGTGGGCAAGTCCCTCACCTAGGGGCATAGCTAGTGGATCAAGTGCCTCCTTCCCCCCTTCTGATGCTACCCTAGCTTCGTACCTGGCATGGTAGAAAGTAAAATTAAAGATGGTTTTTGTGGTTAATGATGGAGGAATGAAAATTTTGTCGCACGAGATGTGTGGTTGCTTCAGCACTACCCTGCACCTGAGGAAAGGCATGGTGCTGGATTTGGTGAAATTATGTTTTGTTGGTTATGGTGGTCAATTATGCCCTACAAACTATCTGTTTACCCTCCCCCTCCCCCCCCCCCCCCCCCCCTCCCCCTCCCCCTCCCCCTCTTTCTAATGCTATTCTTATTTCAACTTGATTTGAAAAAGCTTTTTGAAGTTTGAGCACTTTCTTGTTGTACCTTGTATCCGTAACACGATCTGTTCTTTTCATACGTCAATGTACTTTTGCTTCCGACCTATATGCTTTTGTTTTTAATAATGGACATTGATTAAATTTGTTCATCGGCACAGAACATGAGAAAAGTTTATCAGCCAGGTACGACAGAGATGGAAAAGCATACTGATAGGATTAGCAATCTACCATGGGATGTGTTAGACACAATTCTTGTCAGCATCCCGTTGAAAGAAGCTGCAAGGACTAGTATCTTATCGAGTAAATGGAGATCTAAATGGACTGGCCTTTCACAGTTCATTATTAACGACACATGTATCCCCAGGTATATATCAGACAAAGTAGAGAGATGGAAAGAAATCATGAAAATCATTAATCAGGTCCAGTTAAATCACAGTGGCCCAATAGAGAAGTTTAAGCTAGCTACTTATTGCCACCCAAACCATTCTGATTTGGAGCAGTGGATTCAGTTTTTAACAGAGAAAGGTATCAAGGAGTTGATTCTGCAGGAGTTTTACAGTGTTAAGCGTTTTAAGTTGCCTTCTTGCCTATTCTCTTGTCCGCAGTTAAGTTGCTTACAACTTTATGGTTGCATAGTCAGTCTACCTCCTACATTCAGAGGTTTTAACTGTCTTGCAAGCCTACGTCTCACTCATGTTTCCATTAGCAGTTACACACTAGAAGTTTTAGTTGGTAACTGCCCCGTACTTGAAAGTTTGGTGTTGTTGCACATTGATTACCCATCTTTTCTCAAGATCAACAGTCTTAAACTTAAGCACCTAAAAATAGATTCCAACTTTGAAGATATTTGTCTCCAAAATGCTCCACTTCTTTCAAGTGTTGATATTCGCTTAAGGACCATACCCCAGCGTCCTGATCAAGTTAAAGATTGCAACTTGGTCAGAGTTATTGGTTGTCTGCATGGTATTGGCAAGCTTATTTTATCCAGTCATTTTCTTGAGGTAATAGTCTCTCTCTCTCTCTCTCTCTCTCTCTCTCTCTCTCTCTCTCTCTCTCTCTCTCTCTCTCTCTCTCTCTCTCTCTCTCTCTTCTGCTTGGTGTTTTTTGTTTCTCTTTCTTCCCTGAATATTGACAAATTATCTTTCTTGTATGTATTTTGTGCGTTTGTTGCTAGTTCCTTGCTTATGATGATGTACCAGAGAGACTTCCTACTATGCTTGACCATCTGTTTTCGCTTGAGCTAAGGGAAATCAGATTTAAGAGCATAAAGGATGTGAGGGTCTTGTTTTCCCTGCTTAGTAGCGCCCCAAATTTAGAGGAACTGATCATTTCAGTGAGTTTTATTTTTTTCTTTCCCTTTCCAATTTCTTTGCCAAAATTTTTTTTTACAGCTGCTTTAATTTAAGGAATATAATTTCCAATCTTCTCGACTATCTAGGTTGGTCGTTTTTATGCGGATGCAAACCCTGCCATGCATTTCCTGAAGGCACAGTGCCTATTAGGCTCATACTTGTACAAACTTAAAGTTGTGAAGATAAGAGGTATATGGGGCACACCACCCGAGTTGGAGTTTCTCAGGTTTATTCTTGCTCATTCGCCGATGCTTGAGATGATGACTATTGTAAAATACAGAGCTAAAAGGCTTTCTGAATCGATACTTCAGAGATTTGAGCGAGCTTCAGAACATGTGAAGATTATTAATTTAACCTTGTAAGCCTTGTCTTGCCGAGGTATCCCTATTTCTGTCTTTGCATACTTGCATGTTCTGTGTCTATATTAATATCAACAGCTACAAACAATTTGTCGAGCATTAGGATAGCTTTTTTTGTAATTTTTATTTTGCCGTGACCGTCGTTGATAAACCATGAAGTCTTGACTGGAAGAATGATATCTTATGGGAATGCGCATCATTCAGCTACCCAAGCACAGGCACAACTTTTGATTTTGCATTTTAGTGTTAGTGGGTTTTTCTCAACACTTCACTTGCATCTTTGACAAGGTCCAAAAGGAGATAATTCAAGGCTCGAAAAATAACATTAGGATTCGGATTTAGTGCGCAGGGTTGAGAGCACAAATGAGGGTATAGAAGGTAGGTAATATTGGATAAGATGAGTAATACTAAACTAATTTTGCAGTGTAATATTAATGTAGACTATAATTCCTATTTAAAGCTCATGCGTTGGCCCGAGGTCTATGATACAACTGATTGTTATGATCCAGAATTGGGGCAATCTGAATGAGAATGACCCATAAGATATTAGTGATACTTCACGTTTTGATCCACTTATGGGCAATCTGGATGACCAATAAAGATTGATGCTTGGGGAAAAAGAATGACCGGCAAAGACATGTTTTGGGCAGGAAGAGGCAGGGCAGAAGCAGAAAGAAACATTGTGAACTAGGCTAAGAATGGGTTGATTTACCTTTAAGGATCTAAGATACCATTTTTTAGACTCCATTGCAGTCTCCAGATGATTGGTAGGACTGGACAGCTTACATATATTAGTTTAAAATAAGGGTCTTTTACTCATTTGTCGGACATTACTCGTTACAAAATTGAAATAAAAATAAAATAAAGTATATCAAATCATTTTGTGAATAGCTTTTGGTCTCCCTGCACCCTCAAGCAAATTTTGAGAGGTTTCTTATTACTGGTGGTACATAAAACCAAATGAGAGTAACAGGATTGAAGATTCTCTGATTTGATAGTAGAAGTGTTTCTCTCATCATTATAATTTTTTCAATTTTTCACACAAAATATACTAAACAATTCAACCTTTTTAATTCTCAAAACAATAATAATACTAATAACGAATATTCTAATAATATTTTATTCAATTTTCATCAACTTACTATCCAAACTACACGTTGCTCCAATCAGAAGTCTGGAGATTAAATATTATCGTTGTCACTCATATAAAGGTTCTATTTTACTGCATAATTCCCCCAAGATAAGCATAAAATTCGTTATATAGAATAATCTTTATATTTAATAAATTGAACCATTCTTGCACATTGCGATGATGTTGGACTTAAGTGTTCTATAAAGTTCAGGGGATGGATTTTTTTCCCCACTGAGTTGGAATACAAACAACCAACAAATTTCAATCTCAAAATATCCTGTACAATTGAAGAAAAGATCCGAGTCCTTTGGAGTTCCTGTATACGACACCTATACAGCCAAGGATTTCGATCTTCTTTACCCTTTGTGAATATCTTCAACTATAACATGTTCCATCAAAATTCTAACTTTCATAGAAACAATAGTAAATACATCAAATTTGGAATTTATTTACCTTGGCCCAGAGAGCTCCATTGCTTGGACTAGTAGGGAAGAGTTATCTGTGAGATCAGAATATCTATCTGACGCAGAGAACTCATGGGGTTTGCACTTGCTAGATTCAACTCTTTGAGAAGCTTCCCATCTTTCTGCGAGTCCATCACCTTCAAGCATTCTAACCACTTCAGACATTTTTGGTCTGTGGCCTGGGAGGTATTGAGTGCACAAAAGAGCCACTTGAACCATCTCCTCCAGCTCAATTCTGTCATAGTTGCTTTTAAGATCCTTATCCACAAGCATTTCAAGCTTCTTCTCCTGATGGATTTTCTTTACCTGTGATCATAACTCTATGCCATGTAAATGTATTATCCAAAATTGACTAATACCAGATCAGTAAAGCATAAACAATTGTGAAGGAAAAGCCTATGTGGAACTTGTACTCACCCAATCGAGCATGGCGCCTTTCTGGTTGGCTGCCTTGCCGAATTCTAATGCTCTCTGGCCTGTAATTAGTTCTAGGAGAAGGATCCCAAATCCAAAGACATCTGTTTTCTCAGAGGACTGACCGGTGGAAAGATATTCTGGGGCTATATGCCCCACCGTGCCTCTCACTGCAGTGGTAACATGTGAATCTTGGTGATCCAAAAGCTTTGCCAAGCCAAAATCTCCTACCACAGCCTCACAACAGTCATCAAGCAATATATTTGCAGCCTTCACGTCCCTATGAATTATCTTCGGGTCACACTGCTCGTGAAGGTATAATAGTCCCCTGCCAGCTCCTAAGGAAATCCTCTTCCTAGTGTTCCAGTCCAAGACTGGTTTTCCTGTCAAAAGATCAATTTGAGTCTAATTTAGCAAAACACTGCATCTTGCATAGCAATCATGTTTGCTTGTGTTTTAACTAGTTTACCTTTGAGACGAGAAGCAACACTGCCATTGGACATAAATGGGTAAACTAGAAGCCTTTCTGTGGGTGTCACACAAAAACCATATAGCCTGAGGAGGTTTCGGTGCACGGCTAGGCTAATCATTTCAACTTCAGTCTGGAATTGAATCTCTCCTCCAATTGCATTACCATCTTTAAGCCTCTTGACAGCCACAACAGTCCCATCTTGGAGAACTCCTTTGTACACGTTTCCAAAACCACCTTTTCCCAGTATGCTTTTGTTGCTGAAGCTGTTGGTTGCACTTTGAAGTTCCCTGAAATGGAATCTCTTCAAGTTTCCAAGGGAAATCTCTTCATGATGCCGGTCTGAAATTTCAAGAGATTTTTGACTTATAACTCGAGCCAATTATTACCAAGCTCTCAAACACGCCACATAAATGTTTCAGTTTCTGAAGTGTCATCATCTAGCACTAACCTTTGACATCAAAGAACATCTGTTTGTGGTGCCTTTGCCTCCACCACAAAAGAAAACCAAATCCCAGGGCCATGAGACAAAGGCATCCGAGGCTCAAGCCAAAGGCAAGGGCTATTTTGTGACTGTTAGGTCTACAAGAAGGCTGAGCTGCTTAAGGCGCAAAGATCTTGATATCAGAATGAAAATGAGAGTACACGAAACATGAAATTTCATATTAGGGAAAGGGGAAACGGTTTTTAAGAAAAAACTACAGCCAAAAAAGTATTTTATTCCATACTTTGTGAAACATTCAAGTTCATGGACATCGGCAATAGTGTTGTCCCATTGCAGTCTGGTTCAGAGCCTGTTGGGCATATCAAAGGGTTCCCAACAATGCTGCGATGATAAGAAAAGTTCAGTATGTATGTACGGTTTTCTACACATGGGCACTCGCCCTACATATATATATATATACACATATGTATAGAGAGAGACAGAGAGAGAGATTTACTTGAATGTTTTAGCAGGAAATCTGGGTACAGGTCCACTCAGACTGTTGTAGGACAAATCACTGAATAATAAAACCTTGTTTCAGAAACAATTCAATTATAGAAATCAAACATTTGTGCATGGCGAAAGAAAAATTGGGGAAGAGAATTACACAAAGGCAAGCTGGGTCATGTTAGCCAATGACACTGGGAATGCTCCCGAGAGACTGTTATTGTTAAGTCTCCTATAGCCAATTCAAGCAAACCTCATCAGATATAGACGGAGGAATAATATCATAGTTATTGTACATTGATTTTGAGCATCAAGTCTTAACCCAGAAACTCTTACATGTATTGAAGGCTTCTCAGATGACCCAGAGTTGTAGGAATTTCCCCACTGAAGAAGTTATTCGAAAGATCAAGTGTGTGAAGCTTTGAGAGCTTTCCAAGCTCTGCAGGGATTGGTCCTTTAATGTTGTTGTTCTGTAAAAGCCTGCAGAGTGGTGCAGAGAAAGCTAATTAAAACCAATTACAAAGAAGAGCCATTTTCATTGAGTGAACGAAACTTACACAATCTGAAGATTTTTCAGATTGCCTATACTTGGAGATAGAGTACCGGATAAATTCTGGCTAGGAATACCCCTGCAACAAGAACATTTCAAAAAATTAGAACATATTTCTTTTCTTTTCTTGTTTTGTTTTTTCTTTGACAAACTTTTGGCTATTTTTCATGGAGTAGAATGTTTAACATCATGCTCTGTCTCGCCCCAAGAAATAGAATTGCAATACGACTTACAGGCCAATTACTAGGCTCTCGGCAGAACAAGTAACCATGGTCCAACTACATGGATCAACAGAGTCGCCATCCCAATTATCAAGGACACCATGGGGATCCTTTAAAGAAGTTTTTATTCCCATTAAAGCTTGCACTGGAAACAAAGCAGCAAGATCAAAATTTCGCACCTTATAGACACCAAAAGAACACCATTTTTGCAGATTTTAAAGGGAAGGAGGAAAGAAATTTTGGAGTTACCTTCAAAGTTTACACCTTTGGGAGAAAGTAATCCACATGCAGAAGCCCAAAAACAGAGAAAAGCCACAACACACACAGAAGCTTCTTTTCTTTTCAGTGCCATTGAATTGAGATTTACTATGAGCAGAGGGCTCACAGATAGTAAAGCCTGCTTATGGTGGGTGATGGAGCTATTTGGAAGAATAGCCCTCAAAGTGGTCTCTCAAAACCCCACTTCCTGCTTTCCAAATACCAAAATCCCATTCACCGAAAATCTTATGTCAGACCCCAAGTAAAAAATCCGTTTTTGGGTTGTTTAAAAGGAACTAGCATGCTTGTCATTGAGCCAGGAGGTTGTAAAGAGAAAAACATACGAGTCTTAAAAGAACAAAACGAACCAAATCTCGAGGAGACAGGAAATTCCCCTAGGGTGTTAATCATGCATTTGCTTAAAGGGGCGTGCTATTTTTTATTTCTTAGTTCTCACTACTTCATTTCAAGTAAAAAGCTCTAAGCGTGATAAAGATGAAAACTTTACATATCGCGTGTACATTATCCTGATGTCAAATTCTTCACTGTTCAGGCATGAGTCATCTTGATGCATAATACTGTCAGTGTATTCAGTCGATTTATTGTCGTTATTTTTTGAAAAAAACGATACATATGACTGAATTGCTCAACGCAAAATGATCAGAGGTCAGCGTGTGGATTTGTTGGGATCAAAGCTTTGCTTGGGACTGTGAGGAATCCAGTATTCCATGAGTTTGGTCACTCAGTACAGTCCCAAATACAGTCTTTTTTTTTTTCGAAGGATTTGAGAATGCAAGAATGTCAATGTAATGGGGCTCGAGATTGATGATGGTTTTGGCCACCCCCTACCTATACCTATTATCTACGAACTATGAGGAAATTTGTTTGGCTCTTATTTTTATCTTTCTAGTTTCTTCCATTAATTTTTAGTATGATTTCATTTAACTACATATTTAATATCTTTTAGGATGGTGAGGTGTTGAGTGTGCTTTAGAGATTCCACAAAGCACTAACACTCACACATGCTCTTGCTTTACATACGACAAGCCGACAGTCATTCTTCAAAAACTATTCAAAAAGAGTAAACTTTAAAAAGCAAAAGCTGCTCTCTCTCAATGTCTCACACACACACTCTCTCTCGAGTGATGGTATTTCCAGCTGCTGCCAAGGCGCGTTTAACGGTCCGACAGTCGTGTGCATACTTCTACTACACACCTTAAAATTTGAGATCAGAAAACCCTTAAGATTTATATAGAACACCCAAAACCACCTTAAGTTTTTAGAGTTAGTCTACATATCTTCAAATAAGGATTATAATATAAGTCTAATTTTAAAAAATTTTGAAATTACAATAATATTATTTTTAAAATAATATTATTTTTTTCTTTTATTCTCATCTATCAATGGAACTGCAGTCTCTCATTAAGAACTACAAATAGAATTTATCTAAGATTTATATAAAGATATTTTGAAAAATTCTATTCGCAGTCTCAAGTAGGGATTGCATGTGCAGGCCATTTATTAAATGCGAAAAGTACTTTAATAAGGATATTATTGTAATTTTAAAAAATTTTAAAAATAAAATTACTTAGACTTGTATGAAGAATCTCCAATGTGCAGGCCCTTGTATAAAACACCCAAATCAATTTTTTCTTTTTATTCTAAAATATTACCGATATTATCTTTCTAAACTTTAGAGGCCCTATAGCTTCTTTAAATATTTTTATTTTAAAAATGATCTCTTCCTCTTTAAGCACTCTCTCTCTATTTCAAGAAATAAAGTTTAGATGTTATAGGGAACAGATATAAAATAGAGAATAATATGTAGACAAAAATAACCTTCGAGTTTGGAAGATTAATATTATAGCATTCGATGAAGAAAAACTTTAATTTTACATCTTTAAACTTTCATTCGTCCTTTACTTTTTTTGAGAAAGAAGAGGATAGCTATAAAACTAGTGGTTCACGTCCCTAGAAGATGTAGTTCTATATAGCAATGTGATTAGAAAGAGATGCATGTAAGGGACCCCCCCCCCCCCCCCCCAACCCACAAATTCAATCAAACTCTAATATGACAAAGATGGAGAAATTGACCAAACGTAAGAATAGAACAGATTCATTTATCACACAATGACAAATATGTCCACAGTTTACGGGCAAAAATTACCCATTAGTTGATAACAGCTTGACATTGTTGTCTGTTTCTTCACTGCTCAGTGCTCAGGACCATAAGCTTTGATTTTGAATAAGATAATCCAAGATAAAAGTATAACCCACCATTTTGTCTGCATTCCATGTCTAATGGGAGCCCACCATTTGCCTACCGGCTAGAATATGACTAGAAGAACTCTGCATCCCCAGTAGCTTTACATGGGACCATTCTTGAATTGTGGCTTCCTGTGATTAGTTTGGCTTGATTTGCATTCTTGACAGTGGTCATGTTTACCCAATCATTGCCTAATGAATACTAAATTCACTTCCATAATGAGAAGAAAGATGCATGTGAACATCACTTGTATAAACAGATGATCAGGCATCCATCCAGAGCCAGAGGGCATCACAAGATTGATTGCACAAGCTGATGTGCATCATTTTGGTGATATGGACCATCACCCTTAGCTCTGTACTTAGTTTACAGCTCAATAGGATGGGGGACATGGGAATTGGATTCCTAGGGTCCTCCATTATTTATGAAGAGATTAATTTACAGCTTCTACTTGAAGAATGTTTAAATAAATGAAGTATAAGATCCAAGAATGAATGAGATACTTAAATATGTAGTCTAGGTTATTAAATTAAATGACAAGTTCATTAAAGAGTAAAGACATGGATACTCAGCTCAGTTGCTGACCTTAATAGACACTCAAAGTTTTGATACTGATTTGGTGAGCCCCAACGATGCCTCTCTCTCTCTCTCTCATAGCCCACAGAGGTAAGTGTTGAGGAAGGAAATCAGAATCAAGCAACATATCAGATAAGATCATATCAGAATCAAACAACATGATTGAATCCACAATTGAAGCTACTGCAGATCAATTTTCATTAAAGTATCCAGATCAATTCTGGTCAGTTGATCTTTTGTAACAAACGTTTAATGTTGATTTCTTACCTTGTATAGTTTATCTACAGCTACACTATATATACATGTACAGAACATGAGATGAAATGAAATACAAGAGAAAATCCTTTTCCCCTTATCTCATAGGCCCCATCTTGTCCCCATATCTCATAACTCCTTCTGAAACTCTTCCCTCCAATGAAAATACATGTATAAGTACTCAAAAGAGTGAGCCGCGAGCTTCACAAACCCTGCGGTGTCCATTTGAGTGTCATATGTCGTGATTGTTTAATCGATTGATATCAAACAGAGTTACAAACATCTTAATGACATTTGTTCATTATGAATATTATGGCACAGCTGCTTTCTGCGGGACTAAGTATAATGATCTCTATAAGAAAGTAATCATAAAAGCCTGATTTACCTTAAATTTATTGATAGTGATAATGATGGAAATACAGGTATGAATATTTTATTTAACCTTATCATATGTTTGGTTGTTTAGTACCATGGGGGTAATTTAGTACAAAAAGGGTAAATTAAGAAGGGATGTTATTGTGTCAATGAGCATGCACCATTTGGGAAGAAAAACCATTATTGGTGGTATAAATGGAAACAGATGAATATATGTGAGAAAGGGGCAGTTCATGGACAGGAAGGCAAAAACAATTCATATGTTAACACGAAGGAAGACAGTCATCGTACCTAAGTCCGAACATGGCTCAGATGGTGCTTGTTTTGGGGAACATGGCAAGCCATCTTTCTACTCTAGAGGGATGATGTTTTTACATCATGAAAAGGACCCCCAAACACTCTTCAGTCTTCACCTCACTTTAGAGCGGCACAATAATTTGAACCGGTCCCCCCCCCCCCCCCCATTCCCCACTCTTTCTACATTCCAACCACTGTAAAAGTAAAACAATAATAGCTCTTTCTCCGCTCACCTTGTCCTCTTTTTTCTTTTTTCTTTTTCTTTTTAGTTTCCATCAAGAAAATCTGCCTCCCAAATGAAAGGCTCTTCTCTAATCTCTATAATATATATATATATATATATATATATATTGGGGGGGTTCTGTATTAATTAACAAACTACTGCAAATGAATCAAGATATTTGGAACAAGGAGGTCATTCGTCCTAGTGTTTATGTGGATATCTATCAAAGGGAAAGCTCCAAAAAGAACTTCCGTGCGTAATATACCAATATATACATATAATATATATATATAATAAATATATATATACAATAAAAATTAAATGCAGAGACAAAAAATGAGGGAAGCAGCAGTCCATTTTGTAGGGCTTGTTTTGTCACGCTCATTGCATTTTGCTCTATCCATAGGTCTAAATCGGTCGACAGATTGGCAATACTGTCCTGTCTTCGGCCTGGAAAAAACGTATTATATGTACCCAATGAATTTTCAAAGAAATGGCGAATCACAAGTGTGAAGAGTAACACCTATATCAACAAAATAAAGAGTCTTCCAAGGAAAAAGGATAAGAGCACTAATAATGATTCTTGCTAAAATTTTAGAGAATTACTATTTACAATTGAAAAAATATATATTTTATTCTCTTTTTTTCACTTTTAATCAAATATAATAAAAAAATTTTAATATATGTACAATTTATACTTTTTAAAGAAAATTTTAGCAAAAATTATTGTTAGTGCTCTAAGAGATAAATAAGAGCACTCTCCTTGGATTGATAAAAAATTTCTTTCAAAAAGTACAAGTTTACACAGGATATAAAAAAAATTTGTCATATTTGATTAAAAATAAGGAGAAGGAAGTAGAAAAAAGGAATAAAATTATTTTTTATCTTTAAAAGTGAATAATAATACTAAATTTTTTGAATATGTGTGCAAACTTATATTATTTTTAAAAAAAATTAATCAATTCAATGAGAGTGTTCTAACATCGACGAGACGTATTGATATATCAATTTTGAGGTACAATTGAAAAGTGACAAAAATATAGACAAGTAGGCAGAGTAAGCAACCATTTCTTTTTGCTTTCTAATTTAATCAGATAATTGAAGAAGATGTCTATTCATTTGAAATTTTAGAAAGACTCCTCTCTCTCTCTCTCTCTAAATGTTCTCTCCTATCTTTCTCAATTCCATCTATTACAAAAGGATAAACTCATAGAACTTGTTTTATTGCATAGATTTAAGGTCCTGTTTAGATATAGAAATTATTCATTTCATCTTCTTTATATAATGCTTTTAAAATTTTTATTCAAAATATAATAAATAATTCAAAATTTTCAAATTCTAAAATAATAATTATATTAAAAAATAATATTTTAACAATATTTTATTAACTTTTAACTTTTATTTAAAATTATTTCATCTAATTTTATTATCTAAAATAATACAAACATGAGATGAAACTATCCCATATCATTTTATCTCATTTCAACTGATAATATTATTACTATTTAATATTTATAAATTATCTCAATTAATCCCATTTCACCTCATTACTCAAACTAATGAAAAGGTGCCGTTCTTTTGTTTTCTTTCCTCAAGAAAAGTCATTCTGCAGAAAGCCTGCACCGTGCACGGGCCGAAACCAGTTCCTCAAAGACCAGGTTGTAGACTGAACAAGAGGCTCTGCTAAAGGTTCGGGTCCCCCCTCTCTTGTGGTGTTGTCTGTTACTACAGTCTGCAGTTACTATTATTTTTGGGTCCATCCTACCTTTGTTATTTAGAAGCCCTATAAATTTGTATAAGATATTCCGAATTTACAACTGTTGCCATCCATTAGCAGAACATAGAACACGTCTATTTTCACTTGCTCTTCAATGTAAATTATTTTCTGGGGGAATAGTTTTTCAGAGCGAAAATGTGTAGACAGGTTCTACCTATAAAGCAATAAGCATTGCTCAGCAAGTTCAAGAGAATTTTTAACATTATTAGAGTATTAATATTGGTCTCATCAAAATAAATCATCAAAATTTAATAAAAAAATACAAATTTGATGAAAAGTCAATACTAAAATAATCCTACATTGGACTCATGAAAAACGTTTTCGCCATATTTAATCAAAAATGAGAAAAAAATTAGAGAATAAATCAAAATTACTTTTGATTTGACTTTTGAATAGTAAATCATCAAAAGTACTTTTGATTTATTCTTCAAATTAAAAGTATTTTTATTTTATTCTCTTTACTTTTTTTTTCCTCATTTTTGATTAAATATGACGAAAATATTTTCAATGAGTCTAATATGAAATTATTTTGGTATTAGTTTCTCATCAAATTTATATTTTTTTATTAAATTTTGATAATTTATTTTGATGAAACTAATATTAATGCTTTTAGAAGCTTCTAGAATAGAATACTGACTGGCCCATAAAATATGAAGACCAAGATATTTGCAGCCTCAAGACATATGGAGTACTTTCTGTAGAGTGAAGAAAGGCCCATTAAATATGAAGACCATGCACGTACGGTAGGATTAAACCAACTTTTCTAGTCTAATTAAGAAATTAATGCCATGTCAAACTGCACTTATCGCCTCCACTTTAAATGGAAAATTGGATCCATTTAATCTGTTCAACAGTAAGCATTAATACTGTGTCCAAGAGTAAAATAACAGAAAGATTTTTAAAAAAATGCAATTGAAACACCATGAATTTTATTTTATTTATTTTATCGGTAAACAAGATCAGTGGACATATACAATAGCAACGCCCGCATGAATTTTATTAACCGCTAAAAAGTTTATCACGCTCCAATAATCACTAATTTCAGATTGGAGAAAAGAATAAATGCATTCCAAAATTTCCAGAAGAAATACATTATCCTGACGTGATACAATAAGAAATACAGCCCAGTAATGCCTAAGCAGCCAAATTAGCCGTAGACACACCTTTTCTAGAATTAACGGAACAGAAGAGATTCAAGACATCAGCGTGATTACGAATGAATCCTGGACATTTGGAAAGGAAATTTTGAGCTTCAGTATACCTTCCAGCCTTGAAGAAGGCTTCAAACATTCGGAGGAACAAAGATGTTGCTGGAAACCTCTTTGGAGTCATTTCCTTCAGAAAGACTATAGCATCATCACCAGTTCCAGACTTCGATACATACTCGATAAATGGATCCACATAAGGTGGAAATCCCTGGTTTTTCATCAACCCCAAAAGATTTAAAGCATCTTTAAACCAACCCTGAACCAATAACTTACTTATCAGTTCTTTATATGTGTTATGCCAAGGCTTTTAACTGTTTTACATTGACCAGACCAACCAGAAGCGTGCATGCATCTATTGCCCTGTTCTTTTGGCAATAAGAATTTACCAAAATGTTAAATGCATTACCAGCGGCAGAGACTCCCTCTTTCTCAACCATCTTTTGGAAACACTCAGAAGCCTTGTCATGATTGCCAGCCACAGAGTGTCCCTCTATGAAAGAAGCCCATGTCCCGTGATCAATATTGGATCCACATTTTTCCAAAGTCTCCAACAGTTCATTTGCCTCGTCATTTTTACAAGAACTACTAAGCTTGAACACAATGTTATTCTGTAAATGACCGCTAGCCACAAACCCACCTTCCTCCATTGCTTTCAAAACCTTATTGCAGTCTCTAAATCTACCAACGCTGGTTAAAGACTTGAGAACTGCATCAAGCATAGAATTTGTCATCATATTCCCACTCTCAGTAAAGACCCTCACAACCCTCGAAAATAAGTGCGTATCGAATTCTTTAACTACTGCTACTTTCCTCAATAGAAAGGTACAACAATGGACCGAAGGCTTACGTGCTCCAGCCATGGCAAACTCATACAAATCCACAGCATCCTTGATCATTTTCCTTTTACAAAACCGCCCTAAAACCTTTACATATGTCTCCTCCTCCATTGCATAACCATTGCTTCTTATATCATCAACAACTTTCCAAAACCTATCGATACAATCTTCCCTCCCCAACACCCTGGCCATAACATTATAAGTCTCCTCATCATGCTTAAATAAGCCACTCTCTTCCACCCATCTATAGAAAACCTATGCTTTCATCGGCTCCACGCCAACATTCTGTTAGAATAATTGACAGCAATGCAGCCTTGATTCACGACAACAAAACAACCTTGATTAATTCCTCACATAATGACACCAAAGTCCACTCTGCAACAAGTTTGGAAAGACAAATTACTCCACAGCAATTCTAATATTTTCTTTCCTTGTATAGATTAATCTTTAGACTTTGATTGATTGTAACGTGTATTTACATATATTTCTCAATTCCTGTAATTTTGGGAACATGTCTTATAAATACAGCAAAACTGAAATGTAATGAATTATTGAGTGAAATACAATTAGAATTTTCCATCTCTTTAATCTTTTCATGGTATCAGAGCCCCTCGCGGGTTCGCACCTCCTCGATCCTTTTCATCACCTATCAACATGTCCAACTCTGGTAACTCTTCTTCTTCCAATCTATCATTGTCGAGTATCACCCATTTCATCTCCATCAAATTAGATGGTTACAACTATCTCAACTGGGTATCACAGTTCTTATCTGTGTTACGCAGTCATGATCTCATGGGAATTGTAGATGGCACTAAGCCATGCCCACCAAAATTCCTTTCTGATAATACAGGAAAAGTGACAACTGAAATAAATCCTGATTACACTTCATGGCAAAAGAAGGATCAATACCTTCTTAGTTGGTTTAATACCACTCTATCAGACACTGTGCTGTCCTCTTTGTATGAATTAGACACATCAAAACAAGTATGGAACTCATTGGCATCTAGATTTGCCTCCCAATCTAGATCCAGAGTTGCCTACTTAAAGAGACAAATTCAGTCTCTAAACCCAGGATCACAAACCTGTACTCAGTACTTGGGACAGGCCAAAACCCTGGCAGATCAACTCACTGCCGCAGGCAAGTCAGTAGATGCTGATGATTTAATTTCATATATTTTGGGTGGCCTCAACTCAAATTACACTGGATTTATTACATCCTTTCACTTTGCCACTCGAGATGTGGTTATGTCCTTTGAAGATTTTCAGGCTGAGTTATTAAATCATGAAATTCTCCTTGGCAATCAACAACAACAGCCATCCACTGATTCTGGTAATTTTGCTCTCTACTCACAAAAACCCAGAAATCCAAACTACAAGAGAAAGAACTACAATCCAAATTTCTAACCAAGGAAACCTGAGAACAACAGGTCCAAGTTTGATAGCATTCAAAAAGCATCTCACATTGACAACAATCAGAGAGGACAACCTTATCAAATCTGTGGGAAGACTGGACATCAAGCACTCGATTGCTACTACAGGATGAACTATTCTTATCAAGGAAGACATCCTCCCTCCCAACTGGCAGCAATGGCAGCAAGGATGAACTCTGAACAAGAAGAACAACCCTGGTTTATTGACAGTGGAGCAAATAATCATGTAACAGGCGATTTGGAAAACCTCACATTGCAAGATCAATTCAAGGGAAATGATGAAGTGGCTGTAAGGAATGGAACAGGTTTATCTATCCGAAACACTAGTTCTTCTACTCTCTTTCACTCTAAGAAGCTATTCCAATTCAAGAATATTTTACACTGCCCAGATGCAGCAACCAACTTGCTTTCTATCCATAAATTTTGTGTTGATAATAATTATTGGTTTAAGCTAACTGACTCTCATTTCTTTGTGAAGCACAACCTCACAGAGGAGATTCTTATGCAAGGAACCAGTAGAGATGGTCTCTATCCTATCAACTTCTCCAAATCCATCAATAAAGTCCAGAAATTCACCTACTTTCTTTGAGTCTCAGCTACTGAATCCATTTGGCATTAAAGGCTTGGACATCCAGCCTATCCTGTTTTCAATAAAGTTAGAAAAATTGGTTGTATTCCTGTCATTTCTTTTGTCAAACAATCTATTATGTGTGAAGCTTGTCAATTAGCAAAAGCCAAAGTTCTTCCTTTCTCTACTTCTCTCAATGTAACCAAAGAACCACTTGAAATAATACACTCGGATTTGTGGACTTATCCTATTTTATCCACAACTGGTTTTAAATACCATGTTGTATTCATTGACAATGACTCAAGGTTTACATTGATATATCCTCTTAAAGCCAAATCTGAAACATTTGATACTTTTGTAAAATTCAAATGTCAAGCTGAAAATTTTTTGTCTAGAAAAATCAAATCCTTCCAATCTGATGGAGGAGGTGAATTTCTCTCCACTCAGTTCAAACAATTCCTCACTACTCATGGTATCCATCATCGAATCTCATGTCCATACACTGCACAGCAAAATGATCTTGCTGAAAGAAAGCACAAACACATTGTTGAGATGGGATTGACACTTCTTGCTTAGTCTAAATTGCCCAACACCTACTGGACAGATGCCTTCAACACCTCTGTATATCTCATAAACAGATTGACTACCCCAGTTTTGAATGACAATTGTCCATACACAAAGCTACTAAACAAAGTTCCAGATTATTCTCTCCTCAAGATCTTCAATTGCTGTTGCTACCCTCTTCTCAAGCCTTACAACAATCATAAACTCATGTACAGGTCCAAAAAATGTGTCTTCATAGGATATTGTTCGAACTACAAAGGATATAGATGTCTTGACCCTATGACTGGTAAAATTCTGACAAGCAGGAATGTCATATTTGATGAACATTCCTTCCCAGCAACAAAATGAAAACCATCTCCACTGAAGTTCCTTGCACAAAAGCTTCCTCAACAGGTTAGTAATTTGCATTGTAATGAAGTTGTGTTACCTGTTCACCACAATGTTCAAACAAAAAATTTTGAGGTTCCTGTAAATGATGCACCAACTGATATATCTATTGTTCCTACTGATAATGATGTGTTCTCTGCTACATCTCATATTGAATCTGTTCTACCCCATATTGAGTCACCAGAACCACCCATAAACTTCAATACCTCAAACTCACAGCAAATTGAGGAACAAACTCAACCTACTGTCTGTCCTATATCAAATACAAATTTGACAGGAAATACATAAGTTGTCACTACCCCTCAAAATGAGACTACAAGTGTTCCAATACATCCTATGGTTACTAGATCCAAGGATGGGTCCAAAAGAACTAAAACCTTCTCTGATTACAAGGTTTATTCGACTGTCAAACATCCTCTCATGGCTCTAAATACTGTCACCCTCAAACACAATCTACCACCCACACCACATCTCTACTCTCAAGCCATTAAATCACCCGATTGGATTCAAGCCATGAAAGAAGAGTATGATGCTCTCCTAAGCAATCAAACCTGGTCACTTTCTCCTAGGCTTCACAGTATGAATGTCATTCATAACAAATGGGTTTTCAGGATAAAACAGAAGGCAGATGGAAGTCTGGACAGATTCAAGGCTAGACTTGTAGCCAAGGGGTTTGAGCATAAGGATGGAATTGACTACACTGAGACTTTTATTCCAGTGGTCAAAATCTCAACAATCCGAACAATTCTTGCAGTGGCCCTTCATAATAATTGGTCTTTAAGGCAACTTGATGTATCCAATGCATTCCTTCATGGAACACTTGAGGAAGAGGTATTCATGGAGCAGCCTAATGGTTTCATAGATCAGAAATTTCCATACCACGTTTGTAGATTGAACAAATCCATCTATGGACTTAAACAAGCCCCTAGAACCTGGTTTAACAAGCTTGCCACCACATTGATTGCTCTTGGCTTTCAAGAATCAACAGTGAACTACTCCTTATTTGTTTATCATTGCACTAACGTCCACATTTTTCTACTAGTGTATGTAGATGATATAATCTTAACAGACAATGATACTGCTGCAATGGGAAGTGTCATCAAGTGTCTTCAGCAACATTTTACAATAAAAGACCTCAGCACCCTCAATTTCTTCCTTGGGACGTATGCTCAACAAGTAAACAATGGTTTACTACTAACTCAATCCAAATACACACAAGACATTCTCTCTAGGTTTAAAATGGCAGAAGCTAAACCAGCTAAGACACCCATCCAGGCAGGCTCACAATTATCCAAGCAGCATGGTGATCCTCTAGAGAATGTCACTGAGTACAGACAATTGGTAGGAGCTTTACAATATCTTACCTTAACCAGACCCGACATAAGTTACACAGTTAACCAGCTATGCCAGTTCATGCACAATCTCTCTACAACTCACTGGGCAGCAGCTAAAAGGGTCTTAAGGTACTTTAAAGGGACACTCAATCATGGCCTCTTGCTTACCAAAGGTCAACTCACCCTCAATGCTTACAATGACTCAGACTGGGCTGGTAACCTAGATGACACGAGATCAACAACGGGGATATGCCATTTATCTAGGCCCTTGTTTAATCAGCTGGAGTGCTAAGAAACAAAGTGTGGTTTCAAAATCAAGTACTGAGGCAAAGTATCGATCACTTGCCCTCACCACAGCCGAAGTCTATTGGATTAGGATACTACTAAAAGAATTACAAGTGCCTCTCACTAAAGTTCCTATTCTCTGGTGTGATAATTTAGGAGCAATTTCCTTGGCCTCAAATCCAGTCTATCATGCCAGAACCAAACATATTGAAGTGGACTATTACTTCATTCGTGAAAAGGTGATCAATAGAGACATCACAATCTGTTATCTTTCCACAAGTGATCAAGTTGCTGACATATTTACTAAAGGACTCACTTCCGCAAGGTTCTTACTACTTAGAGACAAACTGAAGGTAACCACCTCACCCATCAGTTTGCAGGGGGATGTTAGAATAATTGACAGCAATACAGCCTTGATTCACGACAGCAACGCAACCTTGATTAATTCCTCACATAATGACACCAAAGTCCACTCTACAACAAGTTTGGTAAGACAAATTACTCCACAACAATTCTAATATTTTCTTTCCTTGTATAGATTGATCTTTAAACTTTGATTGATTGTAACATGTATTTACATATATTTCTCAATTCCTGTAATTGTGGGAACCTGTCTTATAAATACAGCAAAGCTGTAATGTAATGAATTATTGAGTGAAATACAATTAGAATTCTCCATCTCTTTAATCTTTTCACATTCTGCAATATCATCTTAACCATATCACTTGAGAATGTAACACCAAAATCCCGTAACTGTGTCTCGACGTCATCACCCCACACGTCACTCCTAACAATTTTACACACCCTCGAACACACCTTCTCCATTGAATTATCCACTGAGCCCGACGCATAAACACCCCTCAAATTCTCAATATCACTACCCATTCCATCCTTTCCAAACTTCTCCAGGACCTTTTTTTGCCCCTCCTTGGATATCCCATACCCTTTTTTCTTCATAGCTTCAACCAAATCCCAAAACTCATTCACAAACCCATATTAACCGAGAATCCCTGGCATCAAATTATACGATTTAGAGCTCAGTCTTGCACTATCACTCTCTAAAACCCAATTGAAAAATCTCTTCGCTGCATCGGGGCCTGATTCGAGCCTAATTAAAACCCTCAATACCAATTCATGACTAAGCACGACATCGCTCAAGTCCAACTTACTTTCCTAGTATCATCGACACCCATAGCTTTTGCAAAAATATCGGCTATAACTATGTGATCCGAATCTTTCTCTTCGAGGGCTGGTTCAGACAATAGTTTAGAAACCGTATTCATAGAGTTCTTGAATTGGGAATCTGAAATGGGTTGCGGAGCTGTACAGTGGAAGAGTGAATTGAGAGAGTGGAGTGATGGGAGGTTGGGATTGGAGAGTACCTGGAAATGCGAGGAGTGAGAATGAATGTGAAGCTGAGATCGGAGAAGGTGGTTGTGTTGGAGGAGAAGCAATCGCCATTGGTGTCTCATGCTTTTAGGGATGAAGAGGTTTAGCAATACACAGAATTGGTATACGAGAGAGGGAGAGACTAGGGTTTAATAGCGAGTGCAAGTTTTGTCATTTAAACGGAGATAACGAGGACAAGAACAGAGGAAACTAGAATGAGGAATCAGTAATCATTTTCATATGTTACTGTTTATATAAACAGTAATACATGAGAGTAAGTGAACAGTAATATATATATTCTGAATGTAGATTCATTTCATAATTTTTCAACTAGAATCTAAAATCTAATAGCATATTTATACACTGAAAATTTTTAGACAGAAGTCTCCACATTCATTTAAAAATATAATTTTCTTTTTTTATCTTATTTTATTTTATATTTAAAAAAATTTAGTGTATAAAATGCGCAGATTTCTGTGTAGTGTTACCCTTATAAATTACTAAACATTCTCAAAATCTTTTAGTTTCATACCATTACTCAACCATAAAACATATTTTTATTTAAAATTTTATACTTTTATCAAATTTTTACCTAATTACTACTCAAACACAAAATTCCATCGAACTTTTAAAATTTTTAATATAAAATAATATTAAAAAATTAGATTTAAACAACTATTTAATTTTATATATTTACTTTCACATATTCATGCAAGCGGGTTTGAGTCGATGCCCCCTCTTACATATCGAGGGATATTTGGGAGGCACGAAAATGGTTTATGGCTGACTGTAAATGGAGAATTGGCACCGGCAACACTTAATATATGGGCTGATTCGTTAATTCTTGGCCACAATTGTATGTCTCAAAGGGTACTGGTGACAAGGGAAGAAAACTTACAAGAAGATTCAGTAACTTCCTTTTCATGCAGAACCATAGTGACAGATATTTTGAAGGTGCAATTTTGTTCTATTGACATTGATGACAAGAGAGTGTGGTCACATGAAAAAACTGGTAACTTTAGTGTAAAAAGCTGTTATAGCTTCATTGTTGATCAGAATGGCTTCTCTTTCCTGAGACCTCAAACATGCAGAACTAGCAACTTGTGGAAAATAAAAGTCCCGAACAAGATTAAATAAATAAATAAAAGTTTGCACGGCGTGCTTGCAAAAATGGGCAACCAACTGGGGTTAATTTAGCACAGAAACATAAGATGCATGATGCTGCTTGCAAACTCTGTTCAAGTGCATGTGAAAATATTTCTCATGCATCGGTGCATTGTAATTCTTTGCAAGGGGATCATGCATAGTTATTTTCCTGAGTTGCGGATTGATGGCAGTAGAACAATTTTTTAGATGGCTTTGGACATTTGTGAATCAGCAATGTGTGAAAAGCTAGCTGTTTTCTTTGTTTTGGCTTGGAGCTTCTGGTTTGGCAGGAATAAATATGTGAATGATCAGTTGTTGCTTAGCCCAAAACATATAGCTCATAAGAGCATTAGCATTAGATTCATTAAAATTTTCCTTCAAAATTGATGGGAAGTACAAATTTAATGGAAAGATAACACCTAAAAAAATATTACATTGGACTCATTAAAAAATTTTCGTCATATTTAATAGAAATTGAGAAAAAGAAAGTGGGAACAATAAAATACAAGTAGTTTTAGTTTGACTTTTGAATAATAATATTTTATCTTACTTGTACTTTTCATCAAATTTTGATGAGTTCACTACCAGTGCTCTAATGCCTTTGCCATATTGAAAAGTTGCGGTCAAATCAAGTATAAGACAAGGGTCCAACTGAAGCATCACTATAAATGGCAACGTCCTCAAACTGAACGATTAAACTTGAATGTTGATGGTGTTGTTTTCAGCGAGGTGGGCAAAAATGGAGTTGGTGCTATCTTGAGGGATGATTTGGACAAAGTTATTATGGTTACTAGTTAAGCTGAATTAGAGATGGAAGGCTCGAAAGCTATAGAACTTATGGCCATTTTCAGAGGGATGCAATTGTGTGCTACGATGGGGATTTTTAAGCTTATTGTGGAAAGTGATAGTTTGTTGTGTGCGGAAGCTCTTCAAGATAACAACATGCATAACTCTTTCATTTGGGTGGGGGGTTTCTTTCATCTTGCTTTTCATGTTGCCAACTTTTCCATATTTATCGGGAGGATAATATGGTAGCTCACATATTGGCTAGGAATGTTGCTACAATTGATACTATTGCATTAAGGTGAGATTGTATTCCAGACTGTACTTCTCAAGCCTTATGGTTTGATAATGGTCTGTAATCGTTTTTTTTATTAATGAATGAAATTCTGATTTCTATTAATAAAAATATATATATATTTAATTTTTTTCTTTTTTCTTAAAATCAAATAAAAACATCTTTAATAAACTATTTCACTATTATTTGTAAAATTTTAAGATATTCTCAGAAGTATTCTTTAAGTATTTTTAAATTACTCCACTACTACTTAAGAACACAAAATAATAATAACAATAATAAAATGATGACTAATAAATGTTAGCTTAGACTTCCCTTAATAAGGTTCTAACTTCTAAGTAACAATCATCGTTGCAGTACTTTTTAATAAGATTAAGCCTATTGAAAAAAAAAAAAAAAAAAAAGTGGCACACCAATATGGTGTGTATGTATGTATGCTAAATCTACAAGGGAGAAGCCTGAAAAAGTAATTGCCAATGACTGAAAAGTTGAACCGTTGGTGGGCGATTAGCTTTATGTAATCAAGTGGCTAAAACAGGATTGTGCTTCAGTTCTATGATGTTATTCCGACTACTGAATCCGAAAAATTGAAACTTTTGGTCTGTCCTGAAGAGTTGGGTTGAGGAAGCCTTTTTTCAGACACTGCATTATTTGCAGCACGTTCGCTAATGAAGCTATCGGCCAGAATGCAGGATTTATCGATTTAGTTGAATTACTATCAACAAATAGGTGGTCTGGTCTTATCACCAAGAGTACTTGCCAACAAATATAGGATCTTCATGATTCTTGATTTTATCTGCTTATCTTCGCGGACCACTGAAGTTGAATGCACAACACTTTGGATATGTTATTATTAATTGTTGCCAACCCTTTAGTTAATTTCCATAAAAAAAATTCAGAGACAGAAATTGTCTTAAAACCAATGACTCGAAGTTTCATAAACGCAGATGAGAGAGCATTATTGCAGAACTCTCTTCATAATCCAGAGGAAAAACCATTAATAAGCTCCCAATAAAAGAAAAGGAGCATTTGAAACTAAAAAAGAAAAAAAAAAGGGAAAAAAAAAAGGTGAGAACTCGTACTCGATCATAGGAGCTCTCTTTGTTGAATGAAAAACAACTACCACAAAGACCGAAAGACAGGAGCATCTAGATAAGCCCTTAACATGAACCAACAAACTAGAAATTAACAAGAACTCCTAAGTTCAGGATAGATGGATCCATCCAGCTAATTCATTTGTTCATGCCAGTCGCATTCTTCACAGAACCAGCAGCTCCTTCTGCCTTGGCTTTGATTTGATTACCAGCCTGCACTCAGTAGACCAATATGTAGGTATTGCATTTCTATTATGTAAAAAGGAAATCTCATTAAACATAATGTCAGATTGTAAAATTATTTTTATTACATGATAAATTTATCAGATCTAATGAAACCATATCAATTTATAATTTTTTTTTATATAATATATATTTTTTTTTTGTGTATGTAGCCATTCTCATGCTTTAGACTGTCGTGAAAACAACAATACTGATCTGATCATCTGATAGTGATAATCTTAATTTCCTCCTTTATTTACAACCCTATACTTGATGTTTTAGACGTGAAGAGTGATGCACCTCTTGGATTGACTCTTTGGCAGATTGAGCAGCATTGGAAGCCTTGTCCATCATGTTGCTGGCTTTCTCCTGAGACAAACATTAAAACAAAAACAAAAACAAAAAACATCATCAACATCATCCGTTACTGCCATTTGCATAAGGTAATTACAGACATCATGAATGCAAGTGAAATGGGGACTTGATCAGCGATGAGAGAAATTAGTTAAAGCTGACCTGAGTTTGGCCCTTGGCCTCCCCAGCTTGGAAACTCATTTTCTGTGTATTGTCTGTCATTTTCCTTCCTTTCTTCGAAAATTGAAACCCACGAAATTAGCTTTATAAACTGATGCTTACAAACTAGACTCTGGTGATGCAACGATCATCAGTCGCTTATTTATACTTTTTCAAAACCTATTCATTGCCTCACACGTGTTCTGCCACGTGGAGCCAAGTTAGAAACGTGTCACTCTGTAGTTAGACAAAAACTCTTGGTTCCCGTTCAAGTCAGGTTAGCTATTTTAAAGGCATTTGACGGGTTCTGCGCCATCCTGCGAAGCCATAAATTAATATATAGAAAATGTCGATCATATTATCCGCAACCATAAACTAATAATTTGGATACTAATTCAGAATGATAAGGTGATCAACTATGTCTAATTGTCTATAACCTCAACTATTCAGCATATGTCTATAATCATCAATTCTCAACTATTTGTATATTTTAACCTAAACCATCTTCATTTGGTATTATCTTCAACATTTATCTTCGACCACACAAATACAGACCAGACAGCAAACTTTTTTCCTCTGCCAAAACCACGATGTCATTTATTTCTCTGGCACTTTGGTCCTAACAACAGGTTGTCCAAATTTACCCGCAGTACTTGTTTGTAAATAATGCTATATACAATCATAAAATATATAAATATATATAATTATTTTAAAAATAAATAAGATTTATTATTTAAAAATTAATTTTTTTCATATGAATCTCATATTTCTTTATTTTTTTTAAAGTGATTATGCGGCAGTCATATCTAGCCGACGATGCTCAATTATTAATACAATTAATTAATGAAAATAAAATTACAAATCACAGTTTTCTCAAGTCTGCTCACCAATGATCTCCATTAAAAGTCAGAAATTAATGCTGCTTCACAGTTCAGTACCTAAATTGAGAGAAGAAAGTTTGAGAGGGGGCCTAAAGGACTTCAATTAACGTGAAGGTGACTCACGCTATACACACACACACACACAGGGGGGAAACTTAATTCATGAGTTCAGTCTAAAAGTACTACAGCAGTAAGTTAATGCAATATGTTTTAGGCCTTCGAGCAGTAGCTGCATGAATTATGATAAAACTCCACTATATATTCTTTTGGATGACGTGAGATATATTCTTCAAAAAAAAAAAAAAAAAAAGGTTAGAGCCTTCTCATGATCCACCCTTGGATCGTAGGAGTCGCAACATATGACGCGACATGTAAATATGATATAACGACATAAATTAAAGGTTTGATTACAACCTATTCCAACCTATAGACCTTTTAGAAAGTTATATTAGCTGTTTTTAATATGACAAATCACATTTTGATTAGGTGAAGTTATGTGGTGTAAGATTTTCATGTAAAATTTCTCATATATAATAAGACTTTCTTGTAAAGTTTGTCATATTAAAAACAGCTAATGTAACTTTATAAAAAGTCCATACTTGTAAGTATCAGAGATTTTTATCGGATGTTCAACAAGCACAACCTATTTAGATAACAAGACTATTTGGAGCCATATTTTAAATTTAGATTTGCTGGTCATTTTGGTTTAAGTACTACTAAAATTATATATTTTGGTATCATTGCATTCCGGTACGTTGTTTTAGAATTATTTATATATATATATATATATACTAAAAAGGAAGATCATGTAAGCACAAACACGCTATGCCACTCTTCTAAATCCCAAATATAAATAGAGTGCACCCAGTAGGTATGAAGAATTTTGATGACTCTAATTATCGACACTACTCTTTGCACCTCTTGATCTTCTGAAAAGTTTTCATTAACTCAAGTATCGAAGTCTCCTCAACGCGGAGGCCAACCAATATTTCTCAACATTCTCCTATCTCATTTTTGTAGGCTTGAAGATTAAGTATGCAAAACACAACATTAATACTGTAATTGACAAAAATGTCCATATAAATTGATAACTATAACTTTCAAATTTTTAAGAATTTGGTCATGATTTTAAAAAAGTCAAATGACCTTGTGTATTATTTTCACCTTAAAAATATATATTTTTTAGTCTATTTTCAAATAAATATAATCTGTTTGAAAATGCTAATTTAAACATATAGTACCTAAACAATAAATAATTTGTTAATAGAGGAACTTATTATGTACTTAAGCTATAAAATCCTAAATGCCAGTTATATTATATTTTCATGGCAATTTAATTTAAATATGTAGTCTCTATATATGTACTTAACAAACCACACTTAGAACTTTCTGACAAATATAGCCTACGAGACTTAACAAAGGACATGCCTTACGAAGGTTAGTTTGGTTTGTTTTGAGTTTGATGTCGGCAACTTCGATGTCGGCACTTAAGAATTTAGGAGTTCTTGATGGTTTTATGGTTAATTGAAGATATGTAGAAGTTAATTATCAATGTTTTCTGATTTTAATTCGATAAGTTAATTGTGTCGTTTTAAGATATTGGAGATACTCATACAATTCAACCACTTGCAAATTGAAAACTAGTGGTTTGCTTTTAATTTGAGGCCACGAGAATTATCAAATGGGTTGGTCAAATAAACAAAAAAGAAGAAGAAAAGGAGACCGAGAAAGCTGGAAGTTGTGCCAAGGATGGCCTGCGGTAAAGATCAGACCAGCCTCATCATTATCAAAACTATTTACTTTCTCTATAGGGCATCAAAGAGAAAGATAGGACCGAAGATTTGTCATATCTCTCTTCTCTAGTAGAGGAGCACAGATAATTTTTGGACTACTCAGAAGTAAGGAGTTATCAAAGACAGAAGGAGTTATCAAAGACAGAAGTGAGTTCAGTTACAAATTGTTTAAGGTTTGATTTGGATGGGAGAGTTAGTTGAGTTTATCTTAATTTATTTTTATTTTATTATTATATTTTTTTAATTTTTTTATATAAAATATAAATCTCAATATATATTTTTCAAATTTTAATATATAATTTTAAAATTTTAAAATAATAATAATATTAAAAAATAAATTAAATTCATCCCAATACATTTAATCTCTTAACTCAAATTCAAACGTATCCTAAATAAAATATCTCCACGTGAACTGAAAAAGACAAGCGAACTAAAAGCTGTCATATCCTCTTACGAGAGAGATGAGTAGGACCTGCCTCATCACTAAAAGAATAATAATAATTTCTTTGTAAATATCATATATATTCATTATTTCAAAATGAATCTATGAAAATTTTAAATTCTAAAATTCTAAATATTATTTTAAATATTAAATATTGAAAAACATGTTTTTAATTTTAAAATATAATTCCAAACAAACTCTATATATATATATATATATATATTACGACGGACGTGACAGTACTGCCGATCTATAAAAGTCCTCGATCCAATTTATTTCTTCGGACTTTGGTGCCTGTGTCGCTAGCGCTTGCAGTCTTGCACACAGAAAAAGATGGGGATTTGCTCCTTCTTTTGACCACATACAGTCATACTGCATGCTTGGTTCAAACCCAGCGGCAGCCATGCGTTTTTTTCCATGCATTTTACATTTGAAATTCAAAAGATCTTAAACCCATCCGAAACTCAAAATATCAGAAACCCAATATCTGAAATTCTAAGATCTTATTTAGATTTAGAGATAAAATAAATTGAAATAAGTTTAGTTTATTTTTTAATATTATTACTAAATATCAGCCATTTTATATCTGCATTTAATAAACTCGTGCATGCATGAGGCCAACTCGTTGCATCTTTTCATGAAGACATTGATCATATCTGGATCTGTGGTCGTTTTCCGTCCATGAATGTGAGCTAAAGAAATTAGTCGGATGAAAGTACCGTTCAAGTTGTTTCTTACCATTACTTTAGTCTTTAGTTCTCGTCCTCGATCGTGATCACTCGTAGTACGTTAGAGGTTTTAGAGACATGATATTTATAGATTGGATAATGATAGTTGATACCACACAATACATTTGATAATATATGTTACAAAATAAAGATATTTTTATAAATTAATATTAATTTCTATAAAGTTTTTTTATAAAAATATCCAATATTTTTTCAAATATTATTTTATAAATTATTGTGGAAAATGAGGTGTGTTTACCATTTTTCTTATAAATTATTGTGTCTAATATTAGTCTAATAATGATAGTACATTTTATCTCTCTTTTTTTTTTTTTTTTTTATTTTGACGCCTACGTAGAACATATTTAATAAAATATCTACATGCATAAATTGATTTGAAATAAATTATAAAATTTATATTTTACAAAAAAATTTTACTATTTAAATAATGTGTATGGTCTACGGTCTACTTTGTACACCTACTTAAAAACATAATAACTCACAAAATACTACCATGAATTGTGCTATATATAAATCCTCTTTTCCTGTTTAATTACTATCCCAAAATATTCATCTAAGGGTTTGTTTCGAAGGTAAGGTTTTATTTTAGAGCATGACTGGGGAGCAGCCACACTCGGCGCACTCCCCTCACATGAACAGTGTCGTGCACTGTGCACGACACTGTTCATGTGAGGGGAGTGTGCTGAGTGTTGGCTACTCCCCTCACTTTTCCTTTATTTTATCTGATCTCTCTTTTTTTTCTTTGATATCCGTGGGTGTCCGAGTTAAATTGTGCGTACTTCAACTACTCCCACGGGCCTGAAATTAATAGCCGGAAAAACCTCAAGTGGGCTTGTGCGGACTCAAAACCTTCTTAAATATTATTCAAACACAAATATTTTTTAATTTTTAATTTTTAATTTTTAATTTTTTATCTAATCATTAAAAAAATATTAAAATTTTAAATTCTAAAATAAAATAATATTAAAAAACTATATTCTAATAAGATTTTTAATTTATAATATTTTTATTCAATTTTTCTCTCTCATTTTCTAACATTCCATAAAATATCATAACTTAAACGTTATTATTATTATTTCCAAACTATTTAACTATTATTCATATATTTTTCATCTCATTTTATTCTCTAAACATCTCCTAATTAGGCCTCGTTTGTATTTTCACTAACATTCTCATTTTATCTAATTATTATAATTTTTTTAATTTTTATACAAAATAAAATAAATAATTCAACTTTTTTAATTTTCAAAATAATAATAATATTAAAAAGTAAAATCTGACAATATTTTATTAAATTTTTAATTTTTATTTTAATTTATCTCATATCATTTTATTTTATCTAAAAAAATAAAGAAGACCATAGTACTGTAAAGTTCTTACGTGCATGGCTCCACGTCGAGAGTGAAACTGTCTCAAGTAAATTACAATCTAATGACTACTAGTAAACTCGAGTTAGAACACTCACATCTGGTCTCCTAAATTAGGGAGTCCCCTATTATTTGGGGACCAAAATAGCACATTTTGGTCTCCACATCCGCTCTCCCAAAATGGGGGAGGATTTGATATTGTGAACAGTGATCCCCCATATTGGGGAAACCACTGTTCTTCCCTATCGCTCGTTTTCGTTGACCCTTACGCCACTCTCTTTCTCACGAGCCCTCTCGAGCAACTGTAGCCCTGAGATTTTCTTCCTTCCTCAGGCTCCATCGCCGACCATCTCATCATCTCTTCCTCGCACTCATCTCCGATACGATCAAACCCTAATATAGGGATTGACCAATTTCCTCTCTCCTTTTTTTGTACCTTTCTCTCTAGGATTTAGGATAGCTCCACTTTCCGATTCTTGTAATACTGATACTTGTTAATTTTGGGACTTTTTGATGCCTGAATGGTTTTGATCAATGTGGTGATTAGAAATTGGGGTTGTTTGGTTATGTTCTTTGTTGATTTGTGCCGCCTGACCGTGGCTATGTTCTCCATTGATTTGTTAGATTTTCTGTTTGGCTATGTTCTCCATTAATGCCTATTACCTTTATTCACTCATGTATAAGTTGCTATTGATGTTCTCAATTCTCGTTAGGTTGTCATTGATGTCCTTTCTTTCTATTTAGAAACTCGATAGCCACCATGTTCATTGCAATGTTCTCAACTAAAGAATTGTTGCCATATTTTTTTATGGGTGATGTTGTATCCATACGGGCTTTGGTGCTTCGATTGATTTGTTTGGAAGTTTTAAAACATAAAAATTGATGGTCATTTTTACTTGCTCCTACTTGTATTGATCTGTTTGGGACCTATATTGGATATTTTTATGTATTTTTGCACTTGTGGGTGTTTATTGGGCCCTTGAATTTGTCTTTAATTTTTAGTACTTAACTTTATACTTTTTATGCCTATGGTATATTGTTGGTACTGTTTGAACCCTTGCATTGCTGCCTTCAATTTTTGGCAATTTAAATTGAGTATTTTTTATGCCTTTTGTGTATTGTTGGTGTTGTTTGAACCATAATTTTTAATTTTGTATCCTACCGGCTGGTATGGCATAAATATGCCGTACTGGCTAGTTGTCCAGTACAAAATACACAGTTGTTTCATACCGGCCGATATTTCGACTGTATCGGTTGATATTTCGACCTGTGTTTCAGTCGTACCGAATTTCAGCCTTTTATTTTTTTTCTTACTATTTTTCTACCTGAATTCAGACTAGACTATTTACCTATATATTTATATATATAATGTATTCATATATTGACTATTATTTTAAAATATAATTTATTTATGTCTTTATATATAATTTATTTATGTATAAACTATTCTAAAATGGTACACGAAACGGTACCAATATTGAAATATTTCGTTTCAGTGCCTTAACTAGGACGCGCACCAGTATAGTATTCAAAACATTTGTTTGGATCCTTACTGTAATAGCCCAGCCCATTTCCTATTCTTTTCTTTCTTTTCTTTTCCCATTTCTTCCACTCTATTCTTGTACACTCCAGAACCCCCCCCCCCCTCTCTTTTGATTTCTCTCGACAAACCCCACCTCCCTAACCTACATCTCTCTCTCTCTCTATATATACATACAAACCCCTCTCTCACATCATGTTTTCGCCAACCTCACACACAATCGCACAACACTCATAACTTTCCCTCACTTCAGTTCCTTCACACACTAACCTTACTTTTTCCTCCCCTCTCATTTCATTTTCTCAATTCTACCTCATCTTCATTGTATACATATACATATATATATATATATATTTATATAGTTCATTGTTCTTTCTTTCTCTCTATAAAACCTCCCTTCGTATACCTAGTATATTGGGATTTTTCTCTCTATTTCTCTCTCAGTAATCTTTATCCACAGCCTTTGTTTCCAGCATCATCAACAGTAAATTTTAGGTAAATTTTTCATCTCCCATTATTAGTGTTTTATTGATTTGATTTTAGAATTTATTAAGTTTTAGATTAAGATTTTTTGAGAATTTACCTAGCTAATTGATTTGACTGTTTAGGTGTATTAAATCAATTAATTTTTTCAATATTAATAATGGGTATTGGCTAGAATATAAGCTGTGTTTGTGTTATATTTCTAGGGATGAGTATAGATATTATTGAGATTGCATTTACCTATCTTGGAAGAAAACCTTAGAAAAAGTTTAAATTCATGTTATTAAGTTTTATATGGAATATTAGAGCTTAGTGAGATGATTTTTAGAGTGAAAATTTGATGGATTATAATGACTTGAAATATATTTCAAGTGACCGTGGGTGAAAGAATATTGTCTTAACTTTTTGACTATAAATTGAGGTAAGTGGCTTTTTAATAGATTTTTATTAAAAGAATTGTTGGTTTGATTTGGAATGGTACATTTGGGTGTTACATTTCAAACTTGTGTAAAATTGAAATTTGTGCACATTTTAATGTTGTCTTGGCTTTACTTGTGGGAATTTTGCAAATTTTGTGGTGGTTGGAATGTTTGAAAAATGCCATGTGATTTCTAAACTTGAAAGAGAAATGTGAGCTTGCTAATTATTCTTGAGCCTATGATATAAATGTCTTTGTAACATATTTGACACCTCTCGCAATATGATGTCTTCATGGCATGATATTTTCGTGGTATATTGGTGATTTCTCTTTATCATGTGACTTTGAATATATATATATATATATATATTGGCTAGATGTGTTTGTTGAGAGTAAACTATTTGCTCACATTATTTTATTGAGAATTCATTTTCTCTTATAATCAAGAAAATTGTCAACTCCCACACCCCATTAAAATACTACTTCCTGAATATGTGGAAGCTCACCACTTTATCTCTCATATTTTTCGGTGTTGTAGAAGTTCATTCCTTTGAAGGGATTTCTTGAGTTAAATATTCCAAAACAAATGGTTTAGTCTCTTGAGGTTGTAAGTTTTGAGGATGGTTGGTTCGTTTCTTGGAAAATATTTTGATTATATAGAGAATCTTCTTATGGTTATGTTTTAGTGGTTATACAGTTTTAGTTGGAATTTCAAAATCTGTAATTATTTAGAAAAGTGTGACTCTAGTTGAATTAGTGGATTGGTTTTGAGGATCACTGTGTTTTTTGTTTTGCATATTTTGGAAATTTTGTATATTATGTGTTTTATAAATAAGGAGAAAGTTTTAAAAATATAGACGAAACTCTGTTCGTTTATAGTTGGGTTTGGGGGTGTTACACTTGCAGTGCTACCTTCGATTTTTGGCAACTTAAATTGAGTATTTCTTATGCCTATTGTGTATTGTTAATGCTATTTGGGCCCTTGGGACCATAGTTCATAGTTTTTGATGCCTATTGTCACTTATTGGTCTTGTTTGAGCCCTTGCATTGATGTCATGTCTCTTTAGGACTATATTTCATAGTTTTTTATGCTTATTGTCACTTGTTAGTACTGTTTGGGCCCTTGCATTGATGTCATGTCTCTTTGCTATATTTCATAGTTTCTTATGCCTATTGTCACTTGTTGGTGCTATCATGTTTCAAGATTGCTTATATGTTTGTTTTAAGACTTTATTCGATATTTATATATATATATATATATATATATGTATATATATTCACAATATTTGGTGCTAATTGGGTTTGAGCTTGCTGACATGTTTGTTTGGAAACTTATTTGATTGCTGATGATGTATTTTCTATCAGGACGATTCCCAAAATGGATGTCTAGTGTTAGGCTGTGATGAGTGGGCTCAATTAATGAGTGTTCAGGTATGGGGCGCCATTGATATAGCAGAGTAATTCGTGAAACCCGGATGGCCACCAATTGGCAATTGGGTTTCACAGTTTTTACAATCATTCATGCATACCTCGTATCGGACAACTGCTATTACGTTAAAATATTACCACTCGGAATCTCAAAGTATTAATTAACATACTTTAGCATGTCTACATAAATTTTTTCTGTGTTATATTTATATTTGTCTACAAACTAGAAACAAATACCACATTAATGCCTGGATCAAGTAGTAGTACGACCAATATCTCATACTCAAGAAATAATCGTCGCAATGAATACTAAGTAATATTCTGTAATATTAAAACATGTCGTCGAACGACTTACACTAATGACAACGAGGGGCGCTGATTTTTTTTATTGTCAAAACCATGAGATTAGTTTTAGCAACCTCATTGTTCTTAGCAAAATTTCTGTAGGGTTTGTATCTAGGATTAATTTTAAGTTCTGTAAGCTAGCCAGGCTTGCAGATTCTTTTGTCAGTATGACCCAAAAATACCATCATATGGGGAGAAGACAATAAACCGACTAAAAAACGAAGTTCATAAGATAGAAGTCTCATTAGACATCCAAACCAGTAGATCTCTGATTACGTCCAAAGAATAATGCGGTAGTTGTAACACAATTTTGGAGTGTCGATTCCCCAGGAGACAAATTAAAGAAAAAAGAAATAACAAAAAAACTAAAGAAAATATTAAATGATTTATGAGAAAGCAAAGATTAATTTTTAAGTGCAAATTAAAATAAAACAATTGATTAATGAAAAAAAATATTCAAATTGACGAACAGTAAAATATCGAGAATCTTTGCACATATCTGATATTTTAATTATTCTTAATTCATTGATAACTTAATTGAGAACTCTATTCTAAAATTTCCAATCGAAAGATATGGCACTAATAATCAAAATTAAATCAAATATAACTCTTTAAAAAATCATTTATTACTTTTAAATTATATAACTTTTTATCATTATTGAGAAAATTTAACGACGATAATATATTTAAGGAGCAATATTATATTAGAGAATTAAATTAATATATAAAATAAATTGATCTAAACATAATTAAAGATAAAATAAAAGTATGATTGAATTCATAAATAAAATATATTTTATAATTATTCGAAGAAGAAAATATCAACAATAAATTAAAAATAATAAAATTTTAATAATTAGAAATTATATATATAAATTAAAAATATCATCTAATATTTAAGTTTATGTTTACTCTACTTGAAAATTTAGTTACTCATAATCAACAAAATTCTCACAAGAAAAATGCAGCAGTCGGCCATAAAACTTGCGTACGCTTGTTCGTCCGTGTCTTGCGTGAGTATCTACGGCGCTGCCCTCTTCCGTCTAAATGTATATGTTGCCGCATCCTTTCAAACCCCGTGCCCTTGTCATCTTCTAGTCCTATTAAATTGTCATGGGCCTAGGTTTTTTTATCCTTCTGAAAACGGCCAGGCCTCCTCTTCTTCATATCCATATCTTGCCAAGTGCCTTAGATTGCAAGAGATTCATGTGCATGTGGATGTAAGTGGGCCATGTTGAGTTATGGGTTAATTAATTGGCTGAATCTGAGGAGCCGTTTGACCCAATCCAATTGAAATGAGATGCGTTTCAAGTGTCGATATGCAGTGGGCCCATGAGCAAAGTTTGAAATGAAGTCCAAATTGAAAGCCATCCCTCACCTACCAATATTGCAAAAATTGAGAAAAATATTATAACAATATGCTTAAACTTATCTCGATTTAAATAAAAATTAAATTCAATAAAATACATTATCTATTATTATTTCTCTTCACATTTTAATATTTTAATCTAATAATATAGTATTTAAAGTGCGCATTTATACACTCAACACACCTTTCAACTTATTTATTACTAGTCTCTAACGATTTTTATGCTAAAAAAAATGAAAGAGACCAAAGAAAATACACAAAGAAATCATCAAGTCATACTTTCTAAATTCACATATCAAAACAAATTCAGAAATCCAATAACCCTAAAAAAGATCAATCCACCTATAGCAATTTATAGAGTGCATGTTCCAAACCATGTCCATTTAACCACAAGTTCTGACATATGCAATATCAAGAATATCTCCAGCAAAAGGTTCAACTTTATAACTTACGAGTATAAAAAAATTTCATGTGAGGGTTTTCTCTATAGAGTTGACAAATAGTATACGCATAGTCACATAGAAAATTAGGCAGTTTTGTATAAACAACAAATAAACATTGATCTTATGATTGGAATACTAACAAATAAGATTTCTACTACTCTTTCCAAAAACTTACTTAGAATCAGAATGGTCAACACAAAAGATCGTAACGTGATTTGGGTTCGAGACTATTTGAAGAAAACGATAAAAATAATTCAAAAACTTCCAAATACATATTAAAGGGATCTTATTAAATATCTTTGTAGGTCATACTTTTCACTTGATGTACTTTTCAACTTTTCACATCACCGAATAATAATACCTTTCCTTTCTTTTTTTCTTTTTCGAGGTTTTCTCTTTTTAGAGAATCAACAATTTGGTAAGAAAATATATGTCACTTTAGTATTTTGCTATTTCTACCCAATCTTGACATTTTTGCCTTTGAAAGCTTAGTCAATTGAATACTTGTAGCTTATGTTCTTCTTTTTTTTTTTCTTTTTTTTTTATAACCCAATACAAAAGAAAATAATACAAATTTCACACTTAATACATACTTGAAAGTATTAAAGATAGAAAAATCAGTGTATAGGCTATATTTCAACGTGGAGAAGTATGGATGATGTGGATATATGAAAGAAAATTGCTATATGTATTTGTTGACTCAAAATTAGCTACTAGGGGTCTATGATTGAAATGATTACTTTGAAAAGCTTAAACGTTAATCCTAAATTAACCTTCGTCATCCAGAGTAAATCCGCCATCATACCACCGACCATGTAATGATAATATCAAAAGAAATGTTCAATTCAACAGATTAATAAACACTTATCATAATTTACTGTATTTGTAAGCTCTTAATCCTCTCCAAAACTCACATGAATATTTAAGTAAAAGAGTTTTCTATTTACATATGTCAAATCACTATCTTACTACAAAACTTGAATGAGTGCATTAGAAATTCTGTGAATGCTTTAGTAAATTGATTAAGATGAGTTTGCTGAATTCACCAAGATGACTATGAATGAGAATGAGTACACATGTGAAAAAAAAAATTGTATAGATCGGTGGGTGGAGAGGCTTGTGGCGTCATGCGTGATGGTCGGAGGATGCCGATTTGCATTAAATCTGTTGTCAGCGCTAGTGGATGAAAAATAATGAGATAAATAGAAAAGTATCGAAAAACAAACACATAAGAACAAAAAATGGACGGAAATAAAGAGAATGAGGTAGTCAGAGCCAAGGTTTCAACCATCCTTTGCCCATGGAGAAACGGAAAAAGAGTGCCAAATTCTGCTGGTCAGGAGAGAAAATAGGAGGGAGAGAGCTCAACAAATTTTCGGCATATCTTTTAGTGATAATTAGTTTTATATTCATAGATATGCTAAAATAATTGACCCAATATATAAATAAGCAGTTAAAAGTACTTTTAACAAAAAAATGACATGTTTAATAATTTTATAAAAGTGTTTTAGTCGGTTAAAAAAAGTTAAAAATCAATTTTTAAAAAAAATACCAAATTAGAATTTTTATCAAAAAGTTTTTACGGATAATTGTATATTTCAAAAAATTATTGTAACTAACTTAAAAAGTGTTTTAAATACATGTTTATTAAATAGTAAATAACTTTTAAAGTATAAAGCTTATTATTCAAATTATAAATTATAAGTCCTAAAGTTATAAGTTATATTTCTCACGCAATTCCAAACATGCATTAGTTAATTGCAAAGTTTATCACACAGCCGACGTTAGAACAGTAGTATTTCATTTTGAATAATGATAGCTTTACTATCTATGTACCACCCTTTTACTATTTTTTTTTTGTATTTTTTTAAATTTCCTTTTTATTTTATTGTTAAGAAAGTAATTATTAGTAAAATTATATATTTTTTGAGTTTTTTCTTGATGATTAAGGACGTAAAAAAATATTTAAAAGAAAATAATAAAAAAATAAATACACTAAGAATGATAATCAAGTGATAAAAAAATTTTAAGGCCCTATTTGTATTCAAAGACGAGACGAACTCGTCTCAACTCATCTCAAATTCATCGTTATACTTTTTCATATTTTCATATAAAATATGAAAAAGCAAGTCAACTTTTTTGAATTCCAAAATAATAATAATATTAAAGAATAAACCCAACTCAACTCGTTTCATCTCGTCTCCAAATCCAAACAGGGCCTAAGTATTTCATCACCCTTTCAATTTTGGGAATCGAAATTATGACTCAACAAGTTGTATATGTACTTTTTTTATAAATAAAAAAAGTTGCATCGAGAAATCATATTTCCATCATGAGTACACAAATAACGTGCAAATATTTTGAAGAAAAAATAAATGTGTATGGGAACATATGAAAAGAAGTATTTTTTTAATAATAAACTTCACTTTTTTCAAAATGACTGCACGTCGTTTACACATTCCATGACTATATGTAATATTATTCAATTTTATATATCACTGATAGGATTGGTTTGGTTATACACTTCAAATAGAATGAGATGAAGTCAAATAATTTATTGAAAGTTAAATAAAATATTATTATTTTTTAATATTATTTTTTTAATTAAAAAAATTATTATTTATTATATTTTGTATAAGAGTCTAAAAGGTTATAATGCCATAGAGATTAGATAATTTAATTTTGTATAACCAAATCAATCCTTATTTAATTATCGTTATGTGTTAATGAGTCGGCCTTCATTCACATCACTTAAATCATATAATTTTAAATTCGATTGAAATTACATATATATATATATATATATATATATATAATATATGCTAGGGAAGAGCAATATGTAAAACTCGTTTTCCTAATTTAATGAATAGATTATTTTTAAGAAATTGTATGCTTTTTATTAGGCTTATTCATCCAACCCGGCCCGGTTTGAAATTTTAATATATTTCTTAATATTTTAATTTTTTTTTTTTTAAAGATTGAAGAAAATTTTAAATTCGGATTCCGGATTTGGGAATCCGGAACCTGGATGAACACCCCTACTTTTTATAATGAGATAAATGTTCTAACAAATATTTGACAGATAATAAAAAGAAAATATCTCAACAACAAAAGAATTATATGAAAGTAAATCATAAACTGATATGAAATAATAAAATATAACTATTTAATAATTATTATAATTTTATTTATAAAATATTATTATTTGAATTTAATGTTTTATAATGAATTTAAATTGAGAAATCAATAATATTTTATTCAAATAATTGTATTCACAAGTTATTTATTATTATTTGAAATAATTTAATGAAAGTTCCCAGAATTATTTAATGCATTCACACGGTTTCAAACTTTCAGCATTATTTGATATTAATTATTTCAGATATTATCAATTAACTGTTTTATTTAATGTTCTATTTATATTTTGTAGTGATAGAAATAATTGTTATAAAAAATAATTTTGTTATTTTTGGATAATAATGGAATAAAAAGAATTATTCCGCTCTTTTTATTATGGATAATTATCATAGATTCATATGGCAAGGCCGGGGGAACGCGTTACGTAAAGATCAAATGTTTATAATTTTGTTGTGATATTGATATTTGTTGGCTTATAATAAATCCAATTCCAATTATATAGCCTAATTGAATATTTTAAGCCATTAACTACTTAATGGGTAAACAATATTTGATTAGCTTCAGTGGTGATAGGTATACACGGCTTATAATAAATAAGCCTATTTGTCGTGATTATTAATAATTAATATCAATATTTGTTGTGATATTGATATTTGTTGGCTAATAATAAATCCAAACCCAATTATATAGCCTATTTGAATATTTTAAACCATTAACTACTTAATGGTTAAACAATATTTGATTAGCTTTCATTTATATATATATATATATATATATATATATATGTGTGTGTATGAAGTTTTGAGTTTTAAGGAGGTTCTTTTGACAGCAATAAGACGAAATTTGGTCTGGATTTACCCGAGTTAACCTGGTTGTGTGGCAATAATACGGGCTAATGTTTATAGTTTTCTCAAACTAGTTTATATTACCATTTTTTTTTAAAAAAAAAAAAAGAAAAAAGAATACCCTCGCTAGAAATTTTTTTACATTCCTGTTCTTATACAGACATTGATTGGTCCTCCCTCGACTCCTCGTCAAACAAGTTACAACAGTCAAACACGTGGCTATAAAAGAAAAAAATTTGCGAGACTGATGGAGAGGAAAGTAAGATGCCTTTGATTATTATGTACTAGTGGACCAGTGGTCGTGTACCCCACACTTAACGGAATTTATGCTTGAAGAACAGGATGCACCCACGAAATTAGTGGTTTGACCGACGAAAGACTACCATTTAATGGTTGTGCTTTCGTTCCATGTGATGTCGTGGCGTCGGTCTTTCAAAAGACCAAATACAATTTATGAGTCGCAGGCGTGAAGAAATTTGAACAAGCAACTAGCGAGCATTATTTAACTCATTTCAATAAAGCTTTCGATAGATAGATGCCTTCAGATTAGATTTTTTATTTCTGGGGTAGAATGGCAGAGATCCTTCTCTTTCTTTCGGCAGGCATCTGTATCCCAACTCATTCAAATCCAGGTTGTGATGCCGATCACTTCTTTTCCAGCATGTGCTCAAGTTGTGTGGTTCTTTTGCTCGCTTCAAATGCCTACCATTTGCATATGCTTGTTGGAAAGAGGAGGGGCCTAATATTCTATTTTAATTTTTATAACATAAAATAATGGCAAGAGATGCCCGTTTAATGTTTATCCCATGCATGAAAAGCATCATCCGATTCATCTCATCAAAAAGTAATCATCACAAAAAAGTTATATTAAAAAGAATAAACATGGCTGATAACAAATGCTGCCGACAATAGGTAGAAACTACAAGTGTGTGGTAGCTCTCAACGGAAAACCAGAACCACTCATCATTTGCAATGGAAGAATTAAAACAATTCGAGCTTTATTTGTGACAATTCTAAATGTGCTAAAAACCACACAAACTTACCATTCATTAAAATGAACGTTCAACGTTTTCCCGCATCCGAGAATTGCATAAATTACCAATCTAAAGAGAATATGCAGCAACGCGTATGGCATTGGCATATTATCAATCTTAAGACAGAATTTAAACTAACAATAAGACAGGCTATGCAGCAAGGACAAAGCATTCTCAAGAATCACTCGGACTGCATAACCCCAACTTTTATTCAGGCAAAAACAAGTAAAAATAGAACTAATTATCTTCTTCAACGTCATTGTCTTTCTCGTCCTCATTCCAGCAGCATTTCAGGATTGATCTAGGAGATCCAACGCATTCAGCCCTCACAAAGCTGTGATAAACGATAGATCCACCCAACCCAAGCATTTCAGAGGTCTTCTCTTCACAATGGTAGCCCTTCAAGTCCAGAGGGAACTTGGATCCAAGTTCCATTCCAGCAATGTCAGCATGCAGAGCCACAGAGAACTCAGTAGGTTGGAAGCAAGCCAAAACCCTCTTAAGTAGCTGGGACAAATTAACATGTTGAAAATGATAACCGACTGCTTCAAAGCTTGCATAACTAAAACCATCTTCTGGTGTAATATGGATTGTAGAAATTGCAGCACCTTCAATAGCATTCATGGAGTATCCACAAGGATCAAACTCGAAATCGCATATCTCAGATTGGGGAAGAATCTTCCTAATACCAGAATCCTCTGTCATGCGAGCAGCTGAACTGGCATGAGTTTTATAGAAAACTGAAGCCCGATTTCTATCTAAACCGTTCATGCACATTTCAAGAGTGTAAACAGCGCTGGACTGACTTGCCAACTCTGCAGAAGCTGAGTACACATGCCATTTCTGTGATTTTTCAGGGCCACCCATCACATATGCCTTGCTGGCCAAACCGAGTTTGCTAAAATGACCATCAAGGGCAGCTACTTCCTCTGAGAAGCTACGATGTGGAAACGACTGAGCCCCAGGAAAGTTAAAGCTTCCACGAGTGTATCTCACAGATTTTACAGCAAGGGAATTGGAATCAGCCAATTTAAGGATGGCAGGGATAGAGAGAAGCAACTTCGTTGTCCCACAAGTTTTAATGATAACTTTGTAAGGGTAAACAAAAAGGCTTGATTCCGATAGAACATAAGAATCAACATCATGGTTTGATAGTGAAGCAACAATAGTGCACTTAGCTGGTTCTAATATCTCATCCAATTGAGCTTTAGACAAAGAACGGAGGCCCATGCCACCAGGGTCAGCAAAGACGCTTGGTTCAAAAAATGATACTTCAAGCCTTTTTTCATAGCCTTCAAACCCAATGGCAGAAATTGGCAAGGCCATCGCGTCAAAGGAAAAAAGTCTTAACTTGCAAAGCGAGGCCAAGAGAACAGGTGAAGAAGAAAACAAAACAGACACCGTATGAAGATACTACGGGGGAATGTCACACTTTTGGCAAACTCAGGATGGTTTCCGCGCACACTGCACAAAAATACAGGATAATGTAAATTTGGCAAAACGTTCATTTGGACAGAAAAACAAGAATTGCGAACATCAAGTAACGTGCAACTTACGTTGGAGTAAGCAGCAGATCTGAACTTCTTGATTCCACCAGCAGGACGGATGTCTTCGATGCTGTAACCGAGGGGAGCTTCATAGACTAAGGATTTACTACTACTAGACTTCTTTTTCCCACCTTTGGACTCCATTAGTAATTTAGTTCATTCAATCTTACCTGAGAAAACCATTAGAGACATTAGCAACGGCCGTATATAAATACTTCACTGAGAGTAATATTTCATTGATTTATACATATAAGAATGTTAACGTGTACCAAAAGCTTAACTATAACTGAAATGTAATACCATATACCCAAGAAAAGCAAGAATTTCATCTAATTATAAGCACTAATAACAACATAGTGACTACCTGAATCAACAAAGCTAAAAAGACGAAGAAAATAAAGGCAATTAGGACAAGCAAATCCCCCCCCCAACCAAAAAAAAAAAGAAAGAAAAGAACGCATCAATCAGATAAAAAAAAAAACCGAATAAATGGTCCCAAGACCTAAACTTGGTGCTCCAAAAAGAATAGAAAATCGTATGTAATCACCGCATCTCTTTATTTGTTTATGGATCAAATTACCGGGATAAAATTTTAAATCTGATCATATAATTTTTCTTCAAGAGAGATTTTCCCACAAATTCACAAGATAAAATATATTTTAATAAGAACAAATGAAGGTGAAATTTCTGGGAAGAAAAAAAAATATAATATTTAGAATAGCGAGAGAGAATCTTTACCAGAAAGATAGAGAAGGGGGGGGGGGGGGGGGGGGGGGGGGGGGAATACACATGAAAATTAAAAATACATTTAAGAATTTCCAAATAAAATACAAAACGCATAGAACAGAACCGAACATATACCAACTGGATTTTAAATTTAACAAATGTAATGCCTGAAGTTTAATTCTTCAACGGAAAAATAAATTCAAAATCCTCATCCATAAAAGAGGAACCTAAAACATGCCTTTGAAAATTTTAAAAAGCAAAACAGAAGGATTAACCATAAACCGTACACAGACACAAACACACATCCGTCGATAGCCAAAAACAAAAAGAATATAGAATAGAATACTAGAATGTACTTACAATTATACAAAGATTGCAATTAAAAGCGACTTTCGAAACCCTTTGTTCCCAGAGACCTCGATCAAAACCTAATATTGGAAGCAAGCACAAATCAAAATCGAAACGAGAAAGCAAAATCAGAGTCAAAGCAGAGCACGAAGAAATCGAAAAACCAACGAGGGATATCAAGATCTCACCAACAAGAAAAATCAGAGAAGAACCGAAAAAAAGCTATTTTCGGCGCGTTAGAATCAAAATAGCCCAAGAATTGAGAAACAAGAAACGAATGCTGGAGAGAAAGAGAGGCCGCGAGTTTACGAGCGCCGAGTATGGTGATTGGTGAATGTAGGTTAAAAGAGCATGTCGAGGGAGTTTATATAGGGGCAGAGAAGCCCATGAAGAGGGCGCCACGTGGAGATACAATTACGGTATTGACCTTACAGTTGTACCTCCGTTTGGGAATTTTCTCTTGTGGAAAATTTGCGGCCGTTTATAAATATTTAAAGCACGACAATACCCTTCCGTATTTTATTCAACAATAATATAAAATCAAATTCTACGGGATTCGAGGCGTGAATTTTAAGCACTTCAGTTTTGTGTGAATTCGTTAGGCTTTGGAAGATAAAGATACCAATGCGGTGGGATACGTTGGGTGGGGAGTATGGATCAAAGTTTTAAATTTCGTGGTCGGTTGAGGCACTAAAATAGGATATTTTAATTCTATTTTGTTCTAATGTGCTATTTTAAAATGAACATATTATACATATATAATAATTATATTCTAAAATAAACATATATATAAATCTTAAAAACATATATGTTTAATAAATTTAATAATATTTTTCAATAATTAATATAAGTTTTAAACACACATTTATAAAATATAATACAATATCGTAAGTTCTCAATTTAACAATTAAAAATCATAATCAATATTCATCGCCTTCAATAAGATGACAAAAATTAATAAGTGGAAAGTTATTCAAAACATTTTTTTTCAATATTATCACTCATCAACATCATTATCAAGATCAAGAACAACATTATTATAGTCTACTAAATTTAGTGAAGCTAATGGCTCATCAATACATTTTCAATCCAAGTCTTCTCCTTCAATAAGTCCTGGTTCTTCTCCCACCCATTTTTTCATCAAGTCAATATTTTTAAAATTAATTGAATCAAAAGCATCTCTTCCTCTTTTTATATTTCTACTAAAATAAAAGTCACAGATAAGTGTAGGTGTTACATATTTTTCAACAGTAAAAAAATTATTATTTTGGAAAAAGTTTACCTCTCACGCAGATTCAAGTCGTAAGGAACAAATACTAGATCATTCAAATGTTTATGCTCTAATCTATTTCTCTTATTCGAATGAATAAATTCAAATGTGCTCTGATTTCTTTCACAACTAGTTACACTATAACATTGACTTAGTATGTAAACTTCAAACTTTTGAATAGTTGGAACCTCAATTTCATAATTAGTCCACCATTCAACTATAGTAAAAAAAGAAATGATACATTATTACTTAAAAACAAATAAAACAATTAAAATATAGATTCACACTAATTAACAAATAGTATTGAGGTTATTTGGATAAACTTTTGTACGCTGGCAGATTGTTAAAGGTTGTCCAAAATCACAGTTTGTATTTTTATACAATTTCACTTATTCTATGATTTTGTCTTGCTTATCAGTATCAAGTTCTAACTTTATAACGCAACTTAGAAACCCTCTTAAAATATCATTTTATTTTTAAAGTAAAAATTGAAGTAAATTCCAAAATTAAGAAAACAACATCTCGTATGTAATGGACTATGAAATTGTTTATCCCATCTAGCATCAATGATCGTGAATGACATAAATGCAGTAATTTGTTCTTCAATCTTGCTTTTATATTCTTGTTGGCTCTCTTCATTGTATCATACAAATATCTCATTGCAGGCTTCTCTTCTCTATCAACAAGTCGTAATATTCGAACCAAACGTTTACTAACTTTTAGAATAAACTGACATTGAGTCCAAAACTCTCCATCTTCTAAAACAATTATGGCTATTTCCTTCCCTATGTTACTTTTAGAATAACTTGATACAACCCACTTATCATAGGTAAATATTTGTCTAAGCTCTTTCTTAAACAAAAGTAAATACTGGATATTATAAAATTTATAGCAAATCTTGTGACTGCAGAGCGACATAAATCACGACCATTGGTGAAATCTTTTCTCATCAAGGCCAAAATCCAAGCATGATTGTAAATTAATTTTGTTATAGAAAAATGCCTGGGAATCACAAAAATTCCCTAACATCAGATCTATAGAATGAGCATTAGAAGAGGACCACAAGAAAAAACCATACTTCCGCTATAACTTTTTTCCTGCAGTCTTATAACTTGCATCATTTTTCGTTATAAACTTCACAACATTCTAAACCTTAACTTCTTGAACAACTTCATTAAAAATGTTAAATAGTGTTTCAGAATCTTTTTTAAGACCCGGTGTATCAATAGACTTAAAAATATTGTACATTTTGGACAATAAATTAAAAAGTTAATTATAGATTGATGCCTCTTGTTTGTCCACCCGTCTGCCATTAATGAATAAACACTCACCCCCAAGATGTTTTAATAAATGAGAGATATTTTTGAATCTCAGTCACAGACATTTTTAACAGATTTCCTCTCAACACATACAAAGAATGATTCTTGAATATTGATATGATGGCAGTTATGGCATCAATAGCTGGTTGATAAAACTTTGATTGAGATGCATTGAAAGGTAAATTAGCATCATACCACCAATTTGCTATAGCTATCTTTGTTTTATCAATCATCTCATTTGAACATTTATCACTCTTAGTAAAAGGTTGAGACCCATGAATTGTTCTTGGAATGAAAAATTTATTTATTCTCACTGTTGACTTTTCACCTAATTTTTTATTTCCCTTCTCTTTTGAACTATGAATGTGTCCCCCATCATCATCAGTATCATCAACATCAACATTATTATATGATAAATCTACAGGACTTTCAATCGGTGAGTTTATTTTTCTTTTCTTTTCTTTCTTTATTTATTTTTTAATTCATTGACTAACTCTTTCATTTGTCATTTTATATCAGCAGAAACCTTTTTACATGCTTCTACATCACTTAGATTACCACCCATATAATACTTCAACCTTTTGACTCCGCTACCTCTAATTGTCTTGTTACAATAGATACTTTGAGTACCACTTCTTGTCCCTAGCACAATGCATGCATGGGGCCATGCTGGATCTTCTAATCTAGTAGGAGCAAGTGTCATAAATGTAACATTATTTTATTGACAACTAAACATTTATATACCCCTACATAATTATAAAAATTAGATCAAGTCAAGCACTAAGAATAATAATTTCACCAAATGGAGAAACCATCAAATGCATATCTTTATATGTTAATTATCCAAGATCATTGAAAAAATGTATAAGCCAAGCTCCAGATTCCTTAAATGCAGACTTTTATATTTATATTTTTATATAGGAACTATCAAGTCAAGCACCAACAAAAATGGATAAGTCAAGCACCAAAAGTATATTTATATTTGAAAAGCCAAAAATTTGCTTGCACAAATCAAGTGACAAGTATTCTAACTTAAGTCAAACAAAATGAGGAGGAAGAGATAATCATAAGAACCACGCAGCATGAGTCTTAATAATACTAAACAAATAATATTTCAACAATAATTTCAAACTTCTTTTTTTAACAATGGCAGTCAGAGTATAAAATCTAAATCACTAGATCTAATATACAAATTACAAAGTATAATTTCATACTCTTATGCTTCTTTTTTCAACAATTGCAGTCAACGTTTACATCTAATAAAATATAAAAATTAAAAAGTACAAAGTGTAAATCAAAAAAACAAATGGCAGTGAACTATAAACGTGTAATATTGAGCTTCTTTCTTTAACAAGAATTTTGATCTCAAAATACAAAGTAAAAATGTTGTACTAGATCTACATCTAACAATCTAATAAAGACTAATAAGTAATAAGTAATATTGTAAATTGTAAAATGAAATAGGAAATTAGGAATCAGACAAACCAATACACACAGTGGCGTTAAACCCAAAAGGGGATCTACAATTTGATTTTGGCTTATTGGTGTCGTCGACTCGTCAGAGACTCGGAAGTCAGAGCTGCACTTTGGTTGTGGAGGTGGCGTTGCTGAGAAGGAATGAGTTGTGGTAGAGTGGTTGTGGCTCGTCAATGGAGATGAACTCACTGGCCACTGCTCTCTAGACTCCAAGCTACGATATATTGAAGTTGGATTTCTTAAATAGTGGAAAAAGAAATGCTAATGAGAATCGAGAGATGAAGTAAGAAGTATAACTAAAGGGCATGTAGTGATGTACTGTAGGCTGGTATTATTATAAAAATAAAAGAGAACTTTGAGTATTTACAAAATAACCAAGGCCATGATTTTGAATTGGAATTACAATTCCGCTCGAAACACCCATAATTTGGTCTAGTGCAAAATATAGTAGTTAGCTGTTCTGGTTATTGTTTCAAAACGGCAAATTCCAATCAAAACAACATGAAATTCAAAACTTTGGTATGGACAGGTGCACAATATCACTAAATAGAATTATATATTTGAAGCATTCTCAATGCCTCATTTCATCCAACTGTTTGACCTCTTATTTAGAGTTTGAGAGGAGTTGCGAGACGGTTGGACTGTTACAGATAAAAAACAGCCTTCCATTGAGGTATTGAAACATAGGCAAAAACACAACTAACTAATTACATCTCACCCCACAGAATTATCCCACGCAAAATAGGTTAAAATTGTTGTTTGAACATCCATTTTTCTCTTTCTTTCATTTTCTCGAAAACCAAACAACTTCCTTGAATTCTGTATCCTGTGAAAAAGCTAACATCAGTAAATCATAAAGGTTGAATTTAAGGTGGTAGTCAACCATGGTAACAGCTCAAAGAATGACAGATTCAAGGAAAAACACAAAAAAGGAAAAAAAAAAAGAAGAAAAAAAAAAGTGAAAACTATAGCACTTTGCAATCATTCGTTTATTTGAAGCAACTCACTTTTGACCTTCTCGAGCAGGTGCTATTGTCCGCATTTCCGGAGTTAGATTATGTTTTCAAGCAGTTGCAAGAAGAAAGACATAAATTTATTGAATATACAGAAAATTAATGGAAATTTCATGTTTTTTTTTTCCAGAAAAACAAAAACAAAAGAGAGGATATATATATATATATACCATATATTAAAAAGCATATAATTTTTTTTACAAGTTGGAGGATAGTACATTTGCCATACCTTTTATTGATGGAATGCTATCTGGGTGGGTCTGCTTTCTATCTTTCTTGTTTTAAAATATGAACTTATCACTCTGTCCTGTTTCGAACTCCTTTCTAGTTTCTATGCATACCTTAGATTTCCAAATTTCATCAATTGATAGATTCGAGAAAAAAAAAATGAAAAAAAAATTAGATTTCCATAAACCCATGCCCAAGTTTCATATAAAATCTCAAATTTCCATAAACCCATGCAAAATCACCAAATGACAGATTCAAGGAAAAAAGAACCAGAAAAAAGAAAATAAAAAGCACACACTCTCTGTCTTTCTCAAACTCTTCTTTTTCCTTTGCTTTTCTTTAGTCCATTTTTGAAGTGGAGGGCGAGGGCTAAAAAAAATCACCGAGATAGACAGTGAGAATGGTAGAGATGAAAAACTATTGATAAAAAATGGTGGGATAAAAGGCTTGTGCGGATATTGAAGTGCACTGAAAACAATAAAGATGAAGGAATGATGGAGGGAATGGGTCTCGGGATATTGAAGTGTACTTGCAAATTAGAAGACAAAAAAGAGAATGAATAGGTTGTATGGGGTTTGTGATTAGGTGCATACAAGTGTAGACTAAATATTATAATTTACTTACATGTCGTATGATCATTGGAGGGCTGATTAATGTGGGGGAGCAGCCAGACTGCTCCCCAGGTTTTCTTTTAGAGTTTTCCTCATATTTCTAGAGTTCTCTAATGAGAAGGAAGAAAATCCTTAATTTTGGTAGAAAGACTTTTTTTGCATAGGAGAAATTATTGATAGCAAGTAGTAAGTTTCTATGATAGAGTTCAATCTAAGTACAAAAATAGTGAGACTGGGTGCTAGATGGCAGAAGAATTAGCAGACTTATGGAGCAAATTCTATTTGACAAAAGAAGAAAATGATGAAATAGTTATACCGTAGAAGGATATAAAAAAAAAACTATGGAAAGAGGTAAGCTTTACATAGTAAAAAAGCCATTACTGATAAGAAGATTAATCAAGATACTTTCAAGAACACTATGTTAAGGTATGAAAATCATGTGTTGGAACTATGATCATAAAAGTGGGTGAGAATCTTTATATCTTTGAATTTCAATCTAAAGCAGACTTAAATAGGATATGGGGAGAGCTAGCCTTGGATGTTTGACATGAACATGTTGTGTTTAAAAGGATTTGAGGGTTACACTCTACTGACTGAATTAACATTTACTCATACTAATTTGCGGGTCAAATTACACAACTTACCTTTGGGATGCATGAACATAGAAGTTGGAACAAGAATTGAATCCTCTATTAGTAAAGTTCTAAAGGTGGATGCTAACTTAAATCAAAATTGTTGGGAGAAATGGTTAAGAGTTCTTATAGAAGTGGACTTGATGAAATCACTAGCAAGAGGGAGAGTGATGGATTTGTTAGGCCAAAAAGGTTTTGTGCAATTCAAATATGAAAAGCTACTTAGGTTCTATTTCACATGTGAGGTTATCAAACATGTTTTGAGTGGACATGCTAGTCAGAATACTCAACTGGATATATCCAAAGTGGCTAATACCAATTACTATGGATCATGGCTTAGACGCACTAGCTCAGGCATAAGTCCAACTAGCTCAAGCACAAGCTCCAATTATAGTAAAAGTTCAAGCAGACAGACTGCAAGTATAACTATGTCTAGGTCTGAAGGTTAGGATAAATTAGACAAGAGACTTAACCAAACTATTGAAGTTCTAGTGGAAGAAAGAAGAGAGTTTATGGTGTAGAATGTACCACATGAAGACATGCAAGACAACAAGGTAAGAAAACATGATATGCATGTCCTGCCCATGTTAACTTTGGATATGCAAGACAACACAATGAGCAAACTAGTTACAGAATCTACATCAGATCTATGACTATAACTAATGAGGTTAGGACAGATTCAGAGAAGGTTCAGCACAATGACAATAGGTCACAAAAAGCTTTGAAAAAATATAGGTTTTTCAGATCGTAACCAAATTGGGAAGGCCTTTACTCATTTCTATAAAGGTTTGTTTACGATCTTTCAGCTTGCTAACATAGAGGTTTTTCTTAATGCAAATAAAAAACAATCACTCAGCACAGGAATGAAGGCTTACTATTACCTTTTAGCAAAGAGGAGATCAACAGTTCTATCTTCCAAATTGGTCCATAAAAAGCTCATAGTTCGGATGGATATAGGGCTAGTTTTTATCAAAAGTATTTGTCAATGGTGGGAGATGAGGTATGTGAAGCTATTCTATCCTTTCTAAATTTTGAGCAAGATATGACAACAATCAATTACATATACCTATTGATAATACCAATGCACAACAATCTAGTCAACATTACATAGTATAGACCAACTAGTCTCTATAATGTTCTTTACAAAATCATTATAAAAGTGTTGGTCAATTGATTGAAGCAGATTCTTCCTGCCATAATTTCACAAGATCGGTGTGCATTTGTTCCTAGGACACTAAGTTTTATAACATTCTTGCTACATATGAAACACTTCACACAATGAAACAAAGTTACATGGACAAAATGGTTATATGGTAGTGAAATTGGATATGAGCAATGCATATGATATATAAAATGAATATTTCTTAAAGAAGCCATATTCAAAATGATGCAAAGTGGAATGTGTTAATTCAAATGTGTATAACATCCCCTTCATTCACAATTTTACTTAGGTTCCTCGAATAGGATTTAAATCTTTAGGGAATTAAGACAAGATTGCCATTTATCTTTTTTTTATTCATCATTTGTGTTGAAGCCTTAACTACAAAACTTCATCAATTAGAAAATAATGGTCTAATCTCAGGGGTTCCACTTGCAAGGGAAAAACTTAACCCAAGTCATGTGTTCTTTGTAGACGATAATCTGCTATTTTGTTAGGCATCTACTCAAGAATGGGTTTGACTAAATCAGATTCTCTCTATTATGAGAAGGCATCTAGACAATAACTTACATGGAAAAGACATTATTTTTTAGTAAAAACACCAAGCAACCAACAAAAATTATATCATGCAGGTAGATAGTTTAAGAGCTTCTTCCAATTTGGATGAAAACTTGGGATTGCCATCTCTTATCGGAAGGTCAAAAGTTTGAGAATTCCAAGATAGAATTGAAAGGCTTAGCAAAAGAATAGAAATTGGTTCACTAAATTTCTTTCAGAGGCTGGCAAAGAAATTCTGATCAAGGCTGTTATTCAAGTAATTCCCACTTATAGTATGAGTATGTTTTTATTACCAAAGATCTTTTGTAATAAGCTCAATACTATGATGTCAAACTTTTGGTGGGATTCTCAAGATAAATCTTCAAAAATTCACTAGAGAACTTGGGACAATTTGAGACTTAGCAGAACAAATGGTGGCTAAGATTTAGGAATTTAGTAAGTTATAATTTAGCTCTTTTAGTTAAACAGGTATGGAGGATGCATACTAATTCAACATCACTTGCAGCCATAATTATGAAGGAAACCTATTTCCCTTAATCCTTTATTCTACAGGCTAAATTAAGTTCAAGACCTTCATTTGCTTGGAGAAGTATATGACCAACAATTGACATTGTCAAGAAAGGAATCATATGACGAGTTTTTTTTTTTTTTTTGAAATGGAACAATACTTCTCATTATAACAATAACATCAGTTACATTGATCATGCAACATAGCAGTTAATACATGAATGGAGAATTCCTCCATCCAAAAATGTTCTTCTTCAAGAGATAGTGCATTCCTAGCCAAAAAATGTGCTACTCTGTTGGTTTCTCTATAATTGAAAACAAAACTGCCAACCACTATAGTTAAACATTAGTTGTTTGATATTATGATCATAATAGCTGCTTCTGAGTAGTTTAATGTAGATGCTAAAATGGCCTTAATTAACTCCTTGCAATCACCCTAAAAATACAATTGAGAAAGCCAACTCAATACAGAGAAATATGGCTCTCCTCCAAGATGTTGCTTCAGCAATTAACTTTAACAATTCAAAGTTTTAATGTTACTTTTATGCTTGCACAAAGAAATCATTGGACCTTACCACTATCATCTCTGATAATGATTTCCAAATCAGATTTTTTCATCGTTGAGTCCACTGCTCCATCTCAATTAACCTTCAATAAGTTCAAAAGTGGCATTCTCCATACAACTAGCTCTCTTGGGATTGCAAAAATAAGTAACAGTTATGAATTTGTTTGAGCATTTTTTATAGTTTTCAACTATCTTGAGAGCTTTATGTATTATCTGATTTAATTGATCAAATCTCCCCTCAAAGATTGAAGTATATGTTCTAAGTTAAAGACCTCTTAGTATAATTGCTACACATTCAACCTCCTCAGGTTGTAACTTGCAGATCACATGCTTCCATAATTTCCAAAAACTATCCATTTGTGAAGGCTATTTCCTTAATGGATTTTGATTCTCCCCCCACACGTTAGTAGCAACTGAACATGACCATAATGTATGTACAGTTGTTTCATATTCTTTCTCACATATGGGCACAATAGATTTTCTACAACATTTCTGACATATAGATTATATTTAGTAGGTAGTGAATCATGACATACTCTCCAAATAAAAATGCTACACATTACCATAAATCTTGAGCTTCCATATGTATTTCCAAACTTGCTTATTAGAGTTAATCTTTAAAGTCTCGCCATTCAGATGGTAGTTCCTCTGCATTGCCAAATGATAAGTTTATTGGCATTAAATTTACCATCATTAGTAACCCTCCAAACCATTGCGTCCTCTACTACACACTGACTAATATGTATACTATAAATTACCTCAGCTTCTTGGCATCCTACGGACTTGCACATTAAAAATTTGGTATACTAGACTTCGATTCCATGTACCTGTCTCCTCATCTAATAACTACTTCACAGTTGCTTCTTCATTAAAAATAGAAACAAGAGATTGGACCAAATTCGATACAGTTGAAGGGATCCAATTATCTTTCCAAATTCTAATTTGAGAACCAGAACCTACCCTCCAAATTATACATGCTTTTAACGGCTCCAAAGTGGAAATCAGACTTCTCCATGTATAGGATGGTCGAGGACCAACTTGTGCATCAATCACACTGACATGTGTGCAATATTTATTTTTCAGCATTTTTACAACAAAAGAATAAGGATCTTGTGGCAGTCTCTGCATTTGTTTTACTAGGAAAGTCTTATTGAAAGCTTGAGAAATTCTAAACCTCAATCCTTCCTACCTTTTTGATCACTTATTATTGACCATTTCCTCCATTGAATCTTTCTGCCATGTTACATGTAGCTCTAGGGCTGTTCACCCGAACCGAACCGACCTGTCAAGGACAGTTCCGACCCGACCCGATAAGTGTCTTATACCGATTGGCCGATATCCATTATTTCGATTAACCGAAATTCCTTTTTTTTTTTTGGCTATCCTCTAGGGTTGTTCACCTCCTATTCACTCGACGAAGATCGGCTTCAAAATTGCAACAAAGATAAGAGTTTCCTTGTGTGATCGTGAATCAAACTACCCAAGATTAGTCATAAAAAGCAAAAATAGAAGAAACGGGAGGAAAAACGAGTCGAAACCAGGAAAATAAGACAAACCGCCCCTCGACCCAAATGCAATCGACGCCTGCGGGTACAAATGGCAGCATTGGTGGTGGTGGTGAACTGAGTCGAGGTGGACTCGACCGCTTCCGCTTTGCTCCCGCCAGCTGAGGAACAGTTGCAACTTTCCATATCTGAACAATCGCAACTCTGCTTGGGTTTCTGAATCACGACGAGATCGAGAATGCCAGTGGAAATTGAGAATGCCGGTGGAGATCATGTGTAGAGAGAGAGAGAGAGAAAGAGTTGAGAGAAGAAAACAAAGAGAGCGAGAGAGATTGAAACTTGAAACTCGAGGGGTGGGGGGGTTTGTTTCTGAAAACCTCTTTGGTATAAACATGTCGGCACGTTTAAATGGGTTGAAATTGGGTAACGGGTAATACCCGTTACCCGATTAAATGGAAATGAGTCGGAATAAACGAGTCGGCAGAAATCAATACGTCGGGTCGGGTCGGGTCCCGGGTATTCTGTTCACCCCTATGTAGCTCCACTAAAACCTTGACATAATAAATGTCATCTCCTTGCACACTGTTTTGGTAATTTAAAAACCTTTATCAAATAGGTTGATCCATCTCTAACAAAACCCTAATCTAACCAACATATTTTCTATAAAGATCTACTCCATCTCTACTAAGTTTTTGACATATTAAATTTTATAGCCATTGATCCCATCTTTCTTGTTTGCGTGGTCCTTATCAAATGTAGAGTTTTAAAAGCAACTATGACATTATTTGAAATAAGTTGACCAAGTATAAAACCACTTTGACTATGGGAGATAATGTGAGGAAGACATAGTTTCAGCTCATTTACTAGTACTTTAGACCCAATCTTGTAAAATACATTGCATAAACTTATAGGTCTATACTCAGTATGAGATGTTGGATTTTTCAGCTTAGACACTAAAGGAATGAAAGTGAAGTTGACTGCATTTTCCAAATTTCCACCATTCAAAAAACTTAGAACAACATCACATACCTCCTTCCCAACTATATGCCAAATTTTTTTTATAGAAGGTAACATTGAACCCATCCGGAACTGGAGACTTTAAAGGCTTCATCTGAAACAATGCAATTTTAACTTCTTTATTTGTAAAGTGTTGTATTGGCTCCTCATTCATTGCTTGAGTAACTTGACACTTCCAACACACTCCTTCAAAGCATCCTGTGTAGGACTGATGGAATAAAATAATTTTTCATGGTACTGTTTAAAAACCCTATCCACTTCCTCTAATTCTATAACCACAGTACCTTGAGAGTCATTCACATGTTTAATCAAGTTCTTCTTTTTTCTATGAATAACACAAGCATAGAAGAACTTTGTATTCTTGTCTCCTGAATTATACTAATGCCTCTTTACCATTTGCTTCCATTTCATATCTTCTTAATCTAATAGCAAAATCAACTCATGTTAAATTTTTTTTTTTATAGTTGTTGCATTATGAATTTACGAGCACCTTCTTTTAGATTCATACTTTTTAATAATCTTATTTTCTCTTCAATCTTCTTCTGAGTGGCACTTCTCTTTGTTGAGCTCCACCTCAATAGGTCCCTACTGCATTATTGTAATTTAGATGTAAGCCTTTGCCACTTATTGTTGAAGACAATGGGCTTATTCCAAGCACCTTAATTACCTCCTACCCATCAACTTCTAGCATCCATTTTGCCTCAAGTCTAAACACCTTTATGTTATTCTTATGACTCCGCAGACCATTTTTAAAATACAACAAAAAAGGGGGATGATCAGAACTTCTAGCAGCTAGTACTTCATTCTCACTCAATTTGAATTTTTGTAGCCAACTTTGATTAGCTAGTACTCGATGCAGTCACTTCTTAGTAAAAGAGGCATCCTGATGCCTATTGCTCCAAGTGTACTTTTGACCCTTCTAACTAATATCATGCAAACCATATTGTTTCAAAGTTAATCTAAACTACTCCATATGCAACTTAGATCTAGCCTTCCCCCATACTTTTCATCATGAGATAGAATCTCATTGAAATCATCTAAGGCACACCAACACTGAGTTTGAACAGGTTTAATAAGTTCCAATAGTCACCATGAGTACCACCTCTTAATAGTTTCAAGAATCCCATAAAAACTAGTAAGAAGCGATGTAAGATTTGAATGCATCACCTTAACAGTTGCATGAATATGGTGATTTGAATAGTTTACAATACTAATAGTCTCCTCATGATTTCATAGCAAAGCTAAACCACCCATCCTTCCAAGAAAATTAATTGTAAAACAACTCTGAAAAGCCAGCCTATTCTTCACAACCTCCATTTCATTTTATCTCGATTATGTTTCCATAAGAAAATTATATCAGGGCACTTATATCTGATAATTAGATAGAGGTCTTTAGTTGTTTGAGAGTTTCCAATTTCCCGAGAGTTTCAGTTTAGTGTTTGATAATGATTGGCAGGGCTTTGAATCTCAAAAGTTGTTGTCACAATTCTACCTTTCTCCCCCCCCCCCCCCCCCCCAAAAACAAATTGTTCTACTAAATTCCTTCACACACTTTTTTTTAACACCTAAAGAATTAGATAATAATGTAATTGATTCTCTAGCATGCCTATTCAGCTTCTCGACATCATTTTCCAACATTCTATCTTCTTTAAAATTGCTAAGCCTCCATTTGCTATTGCATTAGATATTTTGGGCTTGGAAACTGATAGTTAGGCTCCTTGTATAGCCAATCCTTCTTCTGAGCATGAAAGGCCCATTTGACCCTGCAATCTAGTTGGCAAGACAACTGGATTCTAAGGGCATGAACATTTACCATTTAGTCACCATTGAAAGTACTATAAGAAGATGCAGTTATAGTAGATCTAATTGATCATTAAAGAGGGTGGTGGAATATGTAGCTTCTAAAGGATACTTTCAATGATAAAGAGGTAAAGAAGATACTAAAGCTATCTGTTTGACAACCTGTTATTGAAGATCAAATGTTTTGGAAAGGCACGTCAAATAGAAACAAGAAAGCAAAAATGGAAAATCTTCAACAAAGGGTGATAAAAAAGAGTTGTGAAAACAGATATTGAATCTGCAGACTAAAAATTTTGTCAAAATCTTTATAAGGTGTGCGTGTATTAATGCTTTACCTACAAAACAAAGTTTGTATAAAAGAAAAATTACCATAGATCCCTTATGCCCCATTTGCCAGAATTCAAGTGAAACTCCAAGACATATCCTATAATCATGCCCATCTGCACAAGATGTATGGTTGTTAGGAAGTAGGAAACTTCAAAAAGATTCGATTACAGATGAGGAATTTGGGTCTATTTTTCTACGAATGCTTTAAAGAATAGGCCAAGATGAAATCAATCTATTTGCAAAGATAGTAAGTTCAGTGTGGACTAGGAGAAACAAATAGATATTTGAAGGTTGGTTTTTTTTTTAATCTCCTTCAACCTTGTTCAATAGAGCTACATAAGCTAAGAAGAGTTCAAACAAGTACAAAGACGATATGGTTGTTCAAGAATGATATTACATACACAGGCGAACACAACTTGGAAAACTCCACCACCAACTTGGTTCAAACTAAACTAGGATGTAGCTGTTAGAGACATTGAAGGGAAGTCCTAGCTACTCTAATGCAACTACTATCATTTTGATCACAATCGATTACTGCAGAAGCTAGGGGATTAGTCACAGCTACATTTTTGTGTAAAGATATGGACTTGCAAAATGTTATTTTGAAGGAGACTCAAGTCAGGTTGTCAATGCAATGAGACCAAACAAACTACAAAATGAGATGCTTAGTTGCTTAGCAAATAATGTCAACTCTATCTTAGCTGATACAAGATGAGAAATCAATATGTCAAGAGGGATGCAAACAAGGTAACACACCAATTGGCTTGAGTCTCATTATGTAATGAAATTCTAGACAAAGACTATGTAAACTCATATATTTGATCTCTTGTAATTAGAGCACTCTGATTGGATTGGTCATTGTTAAAGTACACTTTTAATTAATGTAACTCTCATTTTGACTTTTAGCCATTCGATTCACATAAGTCCCTATATTGAAATGATTATTTGTTTAAAATATAACAATAAAATAATATAACTAACTTTGATTTTAACCATTAACATCAAATCTCTACATTGAATTATTCATTTATGAAGATATATAAGAATGAGTAATTAATAATTAATTTCTTTTAATTATTTGCCATTATTAAATTAATTAATTTTATCATATTTGACTATTCTATCTATTAACAAATCCAATGAGAACTTGGACATTATAACTCATTTTAAGTCCATATTGGATTGTTCAAAAGTTAAATAATTTGATTTTTGTGAATAATAAATTAAAACCAAATGCCAAATATAGTCAATCAAATACAATAATCAAATCTTTTTTTTTTTTCTTTTTCTTACTTTACTCTCTCTTCCAATAGTTTTTGGGTAGAGAAAATTAAGTTAGTAAAAAAATATAGTTAGATGAGGAATAAGTTGAAATATTTTTAATTATTAATTACTCATTATTATATATATTCATAAATAGATAATCTAATATGGAGATTTAATGTGAATAGTTAAAATCAAAAGTTAATTATATTATTTTATTATTATATCTTAAAAAAATAATTATTCTAATATAAAGATTAATATGAATAGAATAGTTAAAATTTAAAATAAAATTTATATTGATTAAAATTATACTTTATGAATAACCAATTAAATGAGATTACTCTAATGACTTAAGGGGCATATAAGAATTTGACGAAATGAAAATCATATATTTCCATAAATAAAAAAAAAAAAAAAACTGCTCGAATCCGAGTGGTACTGCTTCCGAGCCCCTGAAATCTGAAATCTGAATTTATATTTTAGTTTTTTATATTATTTTTCCAACTTTATTTGCCCAGGCCCATCCCACTGCTCAACACGTTGATATCTCTTAAACCTTGAGATCTTCTACTAAACGTCAAAGCCCTCTCTCCCTGTTTCTTATCTTCTCCCATTCCGCAGCCAAAAGACATTCCAGTTTTCCATCTCCGTCTCATTACCTGACGCTGTTAGAAGTTTAGAACCAGGTAATATCCCGTAAAGCTATTTACTTTATCGGGTCTGTCGCAGTTCTAGCAAGTGTTTCTCTCATTGCAATTTATCATTTTTCCAAGACTCGACCTGTTTTGCCTGTTGAAGGTTATTAAACATAAGATGGCTTGTTTTACTGTTGTTTGCAACAATGGTTTTCTTATTTCTCTGGACAAATTGGGAGCTCGTAGTGGAAAAAACAAGTGTTTGGAAAGATATAGAGGTTCGCGGCGTGGTTCACTTGACTTTCCGTCTCTGGGGTTCTATGAATTGTCCTGGAACAATAAGCTTAGTTCGCTGATTGTTGGGAAATTTGGCTTGGGTTTTTATAGTTGTTGTAAAACTCAATGTGGATTGTCTCGTAACAATGGAATTGAACCACTGAGTAGTGGACACACCGGAGATAAGAAGACCCACTTAGGTAAAAGAGAGAACGATTCTGCGAGATTAAGAAAAAAGTTCTCATTAAGATTACGTCCGAGGTTAAGGTTATTGAGCACAAGACTAAAAATGCTTTCAATTAGGTCTATTTTAAATGACATTGGAACACTTTTGCGGAAGAATATAAGACGAGTGGCGCTTTCAACTTCAATTTCTATTGCATTGGGGGTCTTCTATTTGTGTTTGAAATTATCGGCATTGCCGGCTCCAAAAGTTGTTCCATATTCCGACTTGATATTAAGCCTTCAAAATGGGTCTGTTACGCAGGTTTTATTTGAAGAGGGATCTCGTCGGGTGTTTTACAATACAAATTGGGAGGGTGTTGAGAGTACTGGAGAATCACATGAGGAATCACCGGTAGTAAATGTTGCCATTCAGAATAAATCTACTAAGGCTGCAACAGAAGACGGTACAAGAGCCAGCCAAGTAGTGAATTTGAATGCATTGAAAAGTTTTTTCAGTTCTCGAGCTTCTAACCCAGAGTGGCACTATTCCACGAGAAAAATTGATCGTGATGAAAAATTTCTGCTTAGTTTGATGAGAGAAAAGGGAATTACTTATAGCTCGGCCCCTCAATCAGTGTTGACGTCAATGAGGAGTACTTTAATTACTGTGATATCTTTGTGGATTCCTCTTATTCCTTTGATGTGGCTTCTTTATCGGCAACTTTCTGCTGCAAATAGTCCAGCAAGAAAACGGAAACCTAATAATGAGATGGTTGGGTTTGACGATGTGGAGGGTGTTGACGCTGCTAAGGTGGAGCTTATGGAGGTAAGATTCTGTCCTTGAAATTAAATCTAATGCATGAGGTTGTTGCATTTCTAATTTGATAGGACATAGTTGCATTGGTAGCTTTAACATGGCTGATAATGAGGGAGGTGTGAATGTTTTCCCCCTTTCTTGGGGATATCTCTCACTATCAAGTGCTCTTACTTCACATGCATGTTATTGGCCCTTTGGCTTTCTCATCTGTTGTCGTTAACATTTTTGTGAAAGCTTGTTTATCAAAAAGAAAAAGAAAAAAAATCATTTGGAAGCTTCTTCGTTTGGATGAAAGCTGACTGACAAGACTATTGTTTATTGTCCAAGTGACATTATGTGAACTAAGTGTGCTGGCTCTTGACTTTTGATGTAGTTTTCTTCCTTTGCTATTTATTGACAGTTGACTTGTATAGGTAGTTTCATGCCTGCAAGGAGATGTTAACTACCAGAAGCTAGGAGCAAAGTTACCTAGAGGTGTATTGCTGGTGGGCCCTCCAGGAACTGGAAAAACATTACTAGCCCGTGCAGTGGCTGGAGAAGCCGGAGTACCATTTTTCCCTGTTTCTGCAAGTGAATTTGTGGAGTTGTTTGTTGGAAGAGGAGCAGCTCGTATTCGAGACCTCTTTAATGTGGCAAGGAAGTGTGCTCCTTCTATCATATTCATTGACGAACTTGATGCAGTTGGAGGGAAGCGTGGTAGAAGCTTCAATGACGAACGTGATCAAACACTAAACCAGGTAAAAACTCAAATCAACTAGCATATTTACATTGTTCTCGTTTTTAAATCACTATTATGTCTAATGAGTTGTTAGTTCAAGTAGTCTGTTGCATTATAATTAGGTGATTCCATTTTGTAGAGCATGATTCCGTATTATCCAGAAAGTTTGAATTATTGTCAAACCTACTGAATTATCAAAAAAAAAAAATGATTTTTTTATTGATAAACATGTGCATCCCTCTCAAAAGTGTTGCTTTTCTTTTTCAGACTACTGCTTTTTTTAGCGTATACTTCTACTGTACATCAAAATAATTGGATCATTTCCTTTTATGATCTGAAAAGCTAAGTTTGCAACCTTTTGCAATGGAAGTTCCATTTTTTTAAACTGGTTTTTATGCCCATTCCTGCTTTTGTAGTTGCTGACTGAAATGGATGGATTTGAGTCGGACATGAAAGTGGTTGTTATTGCAGCCACAAATAGACCTGAAGCATTGGATCCGGCCCTATGTAGGCCTGGTCGCTTCTCCAGAAAAGTACTTGTAGGAGAACCAGACATTGAAGGAAGGAAAAAGATATTGGCTGTGCATCTGAGAGGAGTTCCGCTAGAAGATGACACACAACTTATCTGTGATCTGGTTGCTTCTCTGACTCCAGGTTTTGTAGGTGCTGATCTTGCAAACATCGTCAATGAAGCTGCTTTGCTTTCTGCTCGTAGAGGTAAGGTTGAAGAAAGCTTCTTCAATTTGATTGGAACTGCCCATTGCTTCCCCCCCTCTCTTCCCCCTTCTTTTATCTTTCCTGTTTGGATTTCAGTTTTTCTTGTGAATAATGGACCAGTAAATGTAGATGTAAATTCTTCTTGGTTTTCCAGGTGGTGATAATGTGGCAATGGAAGATGTAATGCAAGCCATCGAAAGAGCAAAGTTTGGCATCAATGATAAGCAGCTGAGACGCGGTACATTAAGTAAGGAGCTTGGGAAACTGTTCCCATGGATTCCCTCTCTGGTGGGAAGAAATGACACCAGACAAGATGGATTGCAAGGCCCGTTGGGGTATCAAACTTTGAGCTGATAATTATGGTTGCCTGGTGTTTTATTGAGGCATATCATGGCTTTACTTATCTATAGACGAAATCCATATAACGGCTTTTGGAGGCACAAAACTGCGCCTACAGTCGGAGGCATCTTGGACGTAAGTGGCGATGGCTCTTAGCTTGGTCGAAGTGCATTACACCATTGCTAAATCTCCAATCGTTTGGAGTGGAAGTAATTTTGCTCCTTTTTTCTTCTTCTAGCTAGTCTGAGTGTATGCTTTGTATACTTGGGGTGGACTAGGATGTGCCCCTCTATGTATGTAATAATTTTTTGGCATTCCTTATCGAAAAAGAGAAGCCCCCTGTTCTATAACCAATAACATGAAAACTACCTCCACAAGGCAAGTTTACATTGGGCCTATGGGCCGCTTAATACAACCGAAACATGTTTGTGATACAGACGCTCAAAGGATTTGTTATCTGCAATCCCTATCATATATGAGTTTGAATTATTTATGCCAATCCGGACTTTATGTATGTGGGTGGTTCGGATAAATCTTTTGTTTGGGTAATTCGTTTGGAAATTTTTACCATATCTTTTGAAATTCTTTTTGTCCTTTCTTATAGCATTTTTTTAGAAAGTTTCACCATTCAGTTTATATGCATGTTTTGAACTGTAAAGAATGACTAATTCTATTTCCACTCATGCTGCTGACTCCTTAAGATGACATAAAGGTCCGTCCATGTACGCATGAAGTCAGAGTTTTAGATTCCATCAGCAAGACGGGGAGGACCACTTTTTTAGTGGAAATCATTGTGTGAACGAGCTAGCTTTGGAATCTCCAATTGAATTTGTTTGGCTTGTGGGAAAGATGGGAATTCTATGGCTATGGGTTGGTTGGATTCCGTTGTGATTGGAAGTCATTTTTAAACAAATGGAAAGTGCATGAAACGCTCTAGCCTAGTCAGAATATCAGATTGCCACGACAAAACCTATGATCTCCCAGCAAATTGGAATTCCACTTGGTGAGATTTTGACAGCCACAATACCCATGTCATGTCATGTGGTGTTAAGCATCCCTCCCATATGTGATGGACACAGCATTTTGCTTATTACACGACATAGCAAAGTGTTTGAGAGGGCGTGCTTTTGTCCATGAGTAATGCATTTTATGGAATCTTTATATACAATCTATGAAACGTATGGGATTGAGATTTGAGAGACCCAGCTGCCCATGCCGTATCAATGGGTCGTCGGTTTGCATGTGGCCGACCAACTCATCAATACATATTGTGAGGATGCTCATACTCAGTCCAGATCTCAAGTCCCAACTTCAATTCCCTAGAAGAAGAAGTACCACTTTCTTAGTCACCATGCTTCATAAGATAGCGCCGATAAACAACAATTCCCACGTTTCCAACCACTTCACTCTTTCTAGCTGTAAAGATAGTGGACATGTTTCTCATTCATTATCCCAGACCAAGACTTTAGACAGGTTTGGTAGGCATATGGAACCTATTCATTACATTTATTCCTTTCATTCGATAAGAAAAAGAATTTCTCTGTGGTCTCAGTTTCTCCTGATTCCCTCGCCTACCATCTTAAGATATAATCTTTTCTTTATTTATTTATTTTCTTGGAAAAAAAAAATATTTGAAAAACTTTAAGAATTTCTTTGTTGCCAAGACATACCCTTGTTTCTTCCCTCCTTTTCTCGGTTTCTCTTTAGTGGGTATGTGCGAAATAGCTGCTACAAGTTTTAAGCAAAAAAACATCAAATGAACTTTGACAAAAGATAAACATTCATAATAAAATAAAACTCAACGATCAAACATTGATTGATTTCCAATAGGAGGTTGAGTATGCAATGGTAATTAACATCACTTTCATTGACTTCCTTGCTGTTTGTTCAAGTGTTTCTACAGATTACTCGAAGCCATCCTCCTCCCTTTAAAAAACAGCTGCTATTAATCTCCTCTTTAACTCTTTCCTGCATTTAGAGGAATGAATTACACTCCACCTTAACATCATCGTATCAAACTCTTGTGCCATAAAAAAAGAGTCTCAGGTTGCTTTTATTTACCTCATGAGTTGCCTGTCAAGGGTTGAAGCAGATAAAACCCCTCTATTCTCCTCAGCCCTTCTTAGAAGGTATGGGATAGCAATCTCTATTGGCCCGAATGGCATGTACTTGCTAACATGACACCCTGCATTTTTCAGGCTAAAGGAAAGCACATCTGCCATACCATATAGCTGTGCAAACTGTAACTTCTGGTGTGTCTTCCCCATACCCAAATCATGAGCTTTTGCCACTGCCAGTCTCCCTATTTACCGTCAAAATCTTGGATTAGACGCATTGTTCAAAACCAGGAAGCCTTATATATGAGAAATGCTATAGACAAAGAGATTACACAAAAGTAAATCTACAAATTGACGTGATTTTACGTAATCCGTTAGATTTATTTTACAATAAAAATAATTTTATAATCTGACGTATTGCATCAAGCCACACCAATTTGTAGATTTACTTTTGTGTAATCCCTTTGTAGTTAAAGTAATTATGGCAAGAAATATTCTTATTCTTCACCTGATTCAACATTATGAGTTGCAAGAACAAGTGTACCGGGGCCATTGGAAATCTTGTCAAGCATGATAGAAGCACAGTCATTGTAGCATGCGTGCGTTTCCTGTATGCCATTGTGAATAGGAGATTCAAATCCCAAGGAAGAAGCCGTTTTTATTTCACTTGGCATATAAGCTCCTCTCACCAATTTGAACCCCATGGGAACACACGCCTTTTCTGCAGCCTTTGATGCAAGCAACAACCTTTCTTTTGCATCTTTCAAGTAGCATTGAATAGTCCCATACATTATTGGATTATCATCTTTGTTGTATAAGATTGCCGAAGAGTAGGTAAAGTAATCAATGGCGGGTTGAACGAGTGTGTGCTCTGCATCAACCGTCAAAGGGATATTTGCTTCTACACATTTTTGGCAAATTTCTGCCAGTCTCTTGTGACCTAACTGGAGATCATGCTCTTCTTCAGTTGTTAGCGGTTCTGGCTTTTTGAGGGTGTGATAGGTAGGGCTTGAATCAGAGAAAATGGGAAGAGTGTCGAGCTTCCATGGAAGATTGAAAGAAGGGTCTTTGTGTTGCCATCTCAGCAAGTCACTTACCCGCTCAAGCAGCTTCTTTGGGCAAATAGCAGTGATTTTCACAACTACAGAGCTCACCTTTTGAAACAAAAAAGACTTCAATATCAATTACTCCTGTTATAAACACGGTCAGACCCAACTTCACAACAAAATGATGAAGATCAAAGTAATGAAGAACTCAATTCAACTATCCTTTTGGCCAGAATCATTGGGATTTTTTATACCGTATAAATATTTTGGATAATGAAATAAAAGTAGAGCTTTTTTTTCAAGAAAACTGCAATTCTTTGCTCTCCTTTTGAGTTTGAAAAACTAGTAGAAATTAAAGTACCCTCCCCTCGTGTATGAGCGTTTCTTATTGGAAAGTTGGAAACCACAAACTTAATACGCATAAAGGGGTGTAAAAAAGGAAAAAACTGGCACAAGTTTTACCTTGTATGATAAAGAAATTTTGCGATGGGTGGCCTTTTCCAAATTGGGGAAGATAATTTTTCAGCTAGAATAGATTTATATGCTTAAGTATTGTACTTTTTAGATGATTAAATACGGCAAATTTTCCCAAAAAAATATTAATCTATGTGCTAGTGACTGTAATTACTGATTAAAAATTTCATTTGCAGAAGAAAAAATTTATACATTTTCTTAATTTTTCACGTATTATACATTTTTTAATTTTTTTAAATCAAATATTTGATATATAAATAATGAATAAAAAAATAAATTAATTTTAAAAAAAATAAATTAAAAAATGTAAAATATATATATATATAAAATTTGAGAGATTGCGTTGCATAACTACTGCTCTTTGGATGGGATCCCAAAAGTAGATTCCCAACATTACTCTTTATAAAATGGTCATTGTCCAGCTTTAAGGTCCTATTTGTTTTTAAAATTAAATTTTATTATTTATAATTTATTTTATATTGTTAATTTATCTCAATTATTTATTTTAAATTTTAATTTATTTCAATAATTCATTTTATTATTATTTATAATTTATCTTATCTTATCTCGTACCATCTAAATTCTAAAATATTCTTACGTCTTTCTTTTTTAACTACCAATGTTCCTCTCTTTCCCGTTGTATGCCTAAGAGGTGGGTCCACAACACTTGAGCTTTTACCTATTGGTTAACCTATAAATATTGCCACTTGGACTGAACGTCTGGCAACAGGCGATCAGTGACGTGACACAACATAAAAGAAGGAAGGAAATATTCATAATATTAATATTTCTGTCTGACTGCCGAACAAAAAGAAATAAATTTCGATCTCAAAAAACCATTATTTTTCTGTATTTTCTTTACGTTTTTTTGTAATTTTTATGAGAGTTGATTTTTGTTTAGTTGAAAATAATGATCTTATATATCTAATATTTTGCAATGAAATTAAAATAGCCTGCTTGTAAATCAGTTCTTTAAGTACATATATTTGTTCAGATCGAGAAGACTTTAAACGAAACTAATCTCTGCGTTATGAAGACGTACGTACGGTCGAAAACTTACGGAAGAAGGTGGAAGAGACTTGGCGGACTCCACTTTGTGAAGGAAGGCATCGGAGTTGCGATCGCATGACTCATTGTCGGCGGCGTATTCGACGGCGTAGGTTAGCATGGCACTGAGGCCGGCACTGTGGAGGCGACAGACGGTGTGTCCGGCGGCGACGGTGTCCTCGCCGGCACAAAAGTGATGGTAAAAGGTGTGCCGGAGGGCTGCGAATATGGGAGCCCGGAGCAAGTAGAGGTCCATGAGCTTGGAGTTGAGGAGCCATGTTCCGAAATCGACAAAGGGCTCGAGGGAAGCGGCGTGGAGATTGGCGGAGGCACGCAAGAGGTGAGTGGTTGGTAAGGAAGAGAAGAGCTTCTGAGTATCATGGAGGTTGAGGCCGGAGGAGAGGATGGCCGGCGAGAGGTTGGGTTGAGGAGGAGGAGGAAGAGGACTGTGGGTGAGATGGACGGTGGAATATGATCGGAGAGTTTTGATGAGCTTCGAATGAACTGCGACACGGTTTGCCATCAAAATATGTCGTTTGACTGTCTTTGCAATGATATTATTATGGACTCTCTCCGTCTGTCTCCCAGTTTCTAGGTTATATGTAGGGAAGTTCAAAGAACACTGCGGCCGGAAGCAGACAAAATAGTGAAATAATAGCGTATAATCGCCTCCAACTGTATTAATTAACGCTATAAATGAGATTTTCTTTTACTAAAATCATTCAATACAATACATCAATTGATGTGATTCAAAAGCAATGAATATATAAGAGTGGAATCGTACTGTATATTTGATTATATACGTAAGTATATGAATATAGAAATCAAGGAAAAAGGCAAAATAGGTTTCAAATGAATGGACATGAAAACGAAATACACATGACTTGAGTAGATCAATATAATTTGATAATGTATGGATGGCTGGAATGGTATCAACCTAATTTAAATGGATTTTATGTAATAAGAGGAATTTATTAAATAAAATGGATGCCAAAAATATATACGAGTAATGTTATATATAATTATGATATATATAATTCTCGTATAATTATTTTAAAAATAAATAAAATTTATTATTAAAAACTTAATTTTTTTAATATAAATTCTTTAATTATTTTTAAAATAATTATATAACGATTATTCAATTTAAGATAGCATAAGGCCTCGCTTGGATTTAGAGATGAGATGAATTGAGATGAGTTTAATTTATTTTTTAATATTATTATTATTTTAAAATTTGAAAAATGTGTATTGGAAATTGAAAAAGGTATATTGGAAATTGAAAAATGTGTATAAAAATTTATATTTTATATAAAAAAATTATAAAAATATAATGATAAAATGAAGATGAGTTGAGCTCCCATTCAACTACAAACAGGTTTAAATGTTTTTTTTATATAAAAGTTTGATGGAGTAGTACTGGGGTGGTTGCGCGCGTGCCATTGATCTCCACAGTTCATCGGAAACAGCGCTTGGTTGCGGCGGTCATTTACTGATATTTGACCAAAGCAAGCTATTTGCTACCCTCTCTCTCTCTATTTATGTTTGATTTTTTCGGATCTTGCTGTATTAAAGGAAGGAAAAGATGCTTGCCAATGTTGCCGTTCAGAATTAGAAATATATATGCTACTTAACAGAGAAATTATTCTTAATATATCTCTCTCTCTGTGTTTATGTTTGATTTTTTCGGATCTTACTGTATTTAGAGGCTCTTAATTACAAGTAAAGAAAGGAAAAGATGATTGCCATACAAAAATATATATGCTTCTTAATAACTCTCTCTCTCTCTCCCCCCGCCCCTCTCTCTCTCTATATAGATATGAAAAGATGGATGGTGGTGATCAAGGAAAAGAAATACATGAGCAGAAGTGGAAGCTGCTGCTGCTATTATATGGATTAGTTGCTATATATATAAATATCTTTAATTCATGCATAAAAAGAGAGAGGCACACATACCATCACGATCAACGTAGTCGATATCGTACGTACATTCATACTCATGCAATAATTCAATTACTCATTGTTGTGATCTTCGAGTTTTCATATTCTATGTTTGTCCATTAATTAATTAGGATCCATGCGTTTTGAAAAGTCGATTGGTGTATTAAATTGCATGCTGTACGTACTAATGTAGATATCACGACCCGGCCCATATTGTTCGACAAAAATGGAAGGTGCGAGAGTTATTTTATTTTTTGTACAAGAAGGTGCAAGATTTGTGCACCATTGAACATGTAGCATATTTACATTATATATAATATTCTTTTAAAATAATAATGACCATATTGTAATTTACATTTTATAGACATGCACGTCGTAGTTTAATTTTAATTATTTTATTAAGAATAATTCTTCTTACAATTTATATTTGATAGATTGTATTGTAATCCTCATTGAAATGTTTATATTTTATGGATAAATAAAATAATTTTTTTAATTTTTTGGAGTTATTGATTTGTAAATAAGAATATTTTAATCAATTAAAATTTTAAATTGAGATTTATTTATTTATTTATTATTTGAACAGTAAAAAAGTCTAATTTCTTAAACTGTAAATAATATTGCCCTTTTAACTAAATTAGTGCTGCAGAATCACTTATTTTTGTTTTTTGTTTTTGGGTAAGCTGTAACATCTCGCTTAATGAGCATTTTGTGTAATGACAGAGCAGGATCAATCGCATCTTATGTCTAAATTAGTTTTGCTAAATCTTCTTTTAATCTCTTTATTTTAAACTGTCTATTTCTCCAAACACTACACATTTACTTTTTTTTTCTATAACAAATAAGTTTTTATTGAGATAATTAACATCTATAAGAGAGATTCATGACAACCACGAGTTTCCTCCAACTCAATAATTACATCTTACATAACCAAAACATTTTTGCCTAGAGCATGAGCATGTTTTCATTAATTAAGATCTACTCTTTGTTCCAGTTTTATCAAGTACCATTAATGGTCTTGACAACTTGTAACGCTTTACCTTCGAAAAAATGATATTTCGAAGTCCTAGCCCATGCCGGAAATGGTAGCTTGAAAGTGTATCACATGTCTCCGCTACCAGAGGATCTAAAAACAAGGTTCTATTCGTTCTCATTGCACCTATTAATTTACCTTCCCAATACCAAATTATAGCACCAACTCCAATTTTGCACAAGATTTTATTGATGGTAGCATCCTAATTGACCTTGAAAGAGTAATGTTATATATAAACAGATTTATGGATCAGTCTGTATATCAATATATGTCTATTGACTGCCTTCATATCTTTTATTTTAAATATGTATTTCATTAAAATCTATCTTTCTACCTCAATATTGGTGTGCGTATTAGTGCACAACTTTGCTTATAACTATTGTTAAGGACGTATTGCATACTATCGAAGCCGATAGTACGGATGACCTATAATGAGAGAAGAATGGTAGTGCTGAGCGTTCGAGAATACTCCGATGCCAAAATTAGTAAAAATATATGAGTAGAGTATATGTTCATTATTTATATAAATCATCCTTACCTCGCAGGGGTTATTTATAGAAGAGGATAAACTGGTAATAACTAATTTTGATTACTCATTTAAATTTGTATTCTCACAATCCCTAAATCTTGAGAGAAGATAATGTTGATCTTTTAGAGATACTTCATTTTGGAGATTCTCATATTTTTGGAGTCATTTGAAATACAATTGGTGATTAGAAGGAGTTACATCGTTTGTATCTTTTTATTGTAGATTATTCTCTCTTACCCATGATTTTGGGCTTGTAAGATCTGGATACTTATCTTATCCAGGTGAGCTCTTAGGGCCTGGGCTATACGCCCGGACTAGGTCCATTAGTGCTGATACAAATATTCCTTCCTACTAAAATTTCTGACCTTGAAAACGTCCATTGAAAGTGCCACCCATTCGCTACTGACTTATGGAGGTATAGCAGCCTGATTAGTGGATTGTTACTTGTTAGTGTAGCATCCTAAGATCCCAAAACTTTTGTGTTGTTTTGTTTTATGAGTATGCATGCTAGGATGTGTGAACTTCTCTTGAAACACACATTATAAAAAATTTAATTATTTATGATCAGTTAATTTTTTGTTAAAATAGTTATTTTTTATAAAAATGATTATTTTTTCATCATAAAAAGTCATTTAATCGTAAATAATTTATAATAAATATTTATTTTTCTTATAATGACAAATGCATTCCTCCTTTTTCAAAGTCTCCATGCAACCACTGCAAATTCTAAGTCTTCATTGTCCAGAGAGCCAAGCATCGTGAGTAAAGTTTATTTAAAGCTCTAATTTATAATCCTGCATTTCTGCAATTTTCTTGAAAACTTTCCTCCAACATTACTTACTGATTCACATTCCCAAAGTATACGCTCTATAGTTTCTAATATCTATAGCTAGTGAACAGATGGGACACATTTTATTGTTTCACAACATTTTATATCTTATATTATCAAAGGTTGTATTAAAAAATTATAATTTTGATAAATGGTCTACAAATAAATTAAAAAAAAAAAAACAAATCTACAAGATTATATGATTTGATTTGACATTTCATATTATAGTGATATTTTTAAAATAATAGGATAGAGTCGGTGACTGTGAGTAACAAACTCCTAGACATCTTAAACTAAATCCTAGACATCGTTCTTAATATTATATAGTAAATAATAATTGTTAATTATGTATAGTTTTATCTTATCACACTCTCTCGTATCACTAAAAAAATAAAATAATACAGTATTTTATAATACAGTATTTTATAATAAGAGAACTATTAAAATTATTCTCCAAAATTACAAATAAAAATCACATTTTAATAATTTTTTTATTTATTTTTACTTAATTATCAAGTATGTATTTTTTTAATAATAATTTTTTTTAAAAAAATATAATATTAAAATTGTTAAAAAGATATATATATATATATATATACACATAAACCAAAAAGGAAAAAAAAAAAGCCTAGGCGTAATTCGGATTCTGCAGGAGCACCACTTTTAAAGAGTAAAATATTTTTATGTTTTTTTTTTTAATTTTTTTCTCACTTTTAATCAAATATAATAAATTTTTTTTTGATATATATACAAATTTATATTTTTTTTAAAAATGTTTTAATCAATCCAATGCTAATACCCTTATAATAAATTGACAATAACATGTCATTTTGAATTATAAAAAGAGAAATGGTGCACATTATTTTCAGAGTATTTCTATATCACTTTTCAACCTTCACATGTTATTATTTTTAATTTTTTAATTTTTAATTTTTAATTTTTTTTTAAACTAATTAATTTTTTTTATTCATTATTTATATATTAAATATTTGATAAAATAAAATTATAAAAAAATATAGTATGTGAAAATTATATAAATAATAAGAGATTACATAACCAAAACATTTTTGCCTAGAGCATGAACATGTTTTCATTAATTAAGATCTACTCTTTGTTCCAGTTTTATCAAGTACCATTAATGGTCTTGACAACTTGTAACGCTTTACCTTAAAAAAAATGATATTTCGAAGTCCTAGCCCATGCCGGAAATGGTAGCTTGAAAGTGTATCACATGTCTCCGCTAGCAGAGGATCTAAAAACAAGGTCTATTCTTTCTCGTTGCACCTATTATTTTACCTTCCCAATACCAAATTATAGCACCAACTCCAATTTTGCACAATATTTTATTGATGGTAGCATCCTAATTGACCTTGAAAGAGTAATGTTATATATAAACAAATTTATGGATCAATCTGTATACTAATATATATCTATTGACTGCCTTCATATCTTTTATTTTAAATATGCATTTCATTAAAATCTATCTTTCTACCTCAATATTGGTGTGTGTATTAGTGCACAACTTTACTTATAACTATTGTTAAGGACGTATTACACACTATCGAAGCCGATTGTACGGATGACCTATAATGAGAGAAGAATGGTAGTGCTGAGCGTCCGAGAATACTCCGATGCCAAAATTAGTAAAAATATATGAGTAGAGTATATGTTCATTGTTTATATAAATCATCCTTACCTCGTAGGGGTTATTTATAGAAAATGATAAACTGATAATAACTAATTTTTATTACTCATTTAAATTTGTATTCTCACAATCCCTAAATCTTGAGAGAAGATAATGTTCATCTTTTAGAGATATTTCATTTTGGAGATTCTCATATTTTTGGAGGAGAAATGATAGATGCAGTCATGGAGTTACAAGCGGCGTGCAGTCGCTTTGAAAAAAAGTGAATATATATGGGATCCACGTGAAAAAGTTAACTTTTTTTCTAAAGCGACTGCACGCCGTTTGCAACTTCACGACTGTATGTAGCATTACCCTTTTTGGAGTCATTTGAAATACAATTGGTGATTAGAGGCAGTTATATCGTCTAATCTTTTTATTGTAGATTATTCTCTCTTTCCCATGGTTTTGGGCTTGTAAGATCTGGATACTTATCTTATCCAGGTGAGCTCTTAGGGCCTGGGCTATACGCCCGGACTAGGTCCATTAGTGCTGATACAAATATTCCTTCCTACTAAAATTTCTGACCTTGAAAACGTCCATTGAAAGTGCCACCCATTCGCTACTGACTTATGGAGGTATAGCAGCCTGATTAGTGGATTGTTACTTGTTAGTGTAGCATCCTAAGATCCCAAAACTTTTGTGTTGTTTTGTTTTATGAGTATGCATGCTAGGATTTGTGAACTTCTCTTGAAACACACATTATAAAAAATTTAATTATTTATTATCAGTTATTTTTTTTTAAATAGTTATTTTTTATTAAAATGATTATTTTTTTGTCATAAAAAGTCATTTAATCGCAAATAATTTATAATAAATATTTATTTTTCTTATAATGACAAATGCATTCCTCCTTTTTCGTAGTCTCTATGCAATCACTGCAAATTTTAAGGCTCTATTTATTTTGCAAAGTGGGTTCAACTCATCTCATCTCATTTCGTACTTTCAATTCATTTGAACCACTCATTTTAAATTTCAATTCATCTCAACCACTAATTTTATTACTATTTATAACTCTTCTCATCTCATATTTAAATCTATGCGAAGTTTTATTGTCTAGAGAGCCCACATCGTGAGTAAAGTTTATTTGAAGCTCTAATTTAAAATCCTGCATTTCTGCAATTTTCTTTGAAAACTTTCCTCCAACATTACTTACTGATTCACATTCCCAAAGTATGCGTTCTATAGTTTCTAATATCTATAGCTAGTGAACAGATGGGACACATTTTATTGTTTCACAACATTTTATATCATATATTATCAAAGGTTGTATTAAAAAATTATAATTTTGATAAATGGTCTATAAATAAATCTTAAAAAAAAAAAACAAATCTACAAGATTATATGATTTGATTTGACATTTCATATTATAGTGATATTTTTAAAATAATAGGATAGAGGCGGTGACTGCGAGTAACAAACTCCTAGACATCTTAAACTAAATCCTAGACATCGTTCTTAATATTATATATTAAATAATAATTGTTAATTATGTATAGTTTTATCTTATCACACTCTGTCGTATCACTAAAAAAATAAAATAATACAGTATTTTATAATAAGAGAAATATTAAAATTATTCTCCAAAATTACAAATAAAAATCACATTTTAATAATTTTTTTATTTATTTTTACTTAATTATCAAGTATGTATTTTTTTAATAATAATTTTTTTTTAAAAAAATATAATATTAAAATTGTTAAAAAGATATATATATATATATATATAGATATATATACATAAACCAAAAAGAAAAAAAAAGCCCAGGCGTAATTCGGATTCTGCAGGAGCACCACTTTTAAAGGGTAAAATATTTTTATGTTTTTTTTTTTTAATTTTTTTCTCACTTTTAATCAAATATAATAAATTTTGTTTGATATATATACAAATTTATATTTTTTTTAAAAATATTTTAATCAATTCAATGCTAATACTCTTATAATAAATTGACAATAACATGTCATTTTGAATTATAAAAAGAGAAATGGTGCTCGTTATTTTCAGAGTATTTTTACATCACTTTTCAACCTTTATATGTTATTATTTTTATTTTTTAATTTATTTTTTTAAAACTAATTAATTTTTTTATTCATTATTTATATATTAAATATTTGATAAAATAAAATTATAAAAAAATATAATATATGAAAATTATATAAATAATAAGAGATTGTATAATTTATTTTTTCATACTACATTTCAAAATTACAGAATAGCTTATTATTTTCATATATAAAAATGGCATTGTTTACATAGCGGCGATTATTCTTTCGACACAAAGTTTATCTTATTTGGAAGATTTTTCATGCGAATATTAGCATTTTTTTAATTTTTAACACCCCGATTTGTTTAAAAAAAAAAAAAAAAAACACCCCGAATCCCGATGCAGCAAAAAGTGGCAGAGGCCAGAGTGATATAAAAAAAAAAAAAAAAAAAAAGGAAAAAGAGATCGAAGAAAGTGGTAGAGTGGAAGCGATTCCTCTGCAAACTCATGAACAGCAAAAAGAGTTTCTTCTTCTTTTGGCTTCAACATTGAATCGCCAGTGAAGCTCTTTACAAGGTTCGTATTCTATAGTCTCTACTGCGCGGTATGCTTGCATGCACTTATGGATGTTTTCAGATTCCGCCCCCCTTCTCCCTCGTAATTTATTTTCCTTTTTGTAAAATAAAAAATCAGAGCTTTGGATTCTTAGAAATAATGTTGTCGTTGTTGCAGGCATGTCGTCGTATGAAGGATTTCTCCCTCTCATCTTCACCATTTTCGTTCCATCCAGTGTCCAGAAGCCTGTTGAAGGATTTCTCTAATCGTCCCAATAATTTTTTCATCGTCTCATGTGCGTGTGTGCTTTTCTTTCCCTTGCTTTGCTTCATTTATGTTTTGCGCATTTTCTCTTGATTTTGGGTGTCTGTCGCACGCAGTTACACCACTCGGTTGCTAACTCTCTCATCTTCCCTGTGTCAGAATTGACATCAACAAAGTGAATCTACATCTCGGCAGGCTTGCTTGGTTTTTTTCCCTAGAGTCCTTCCCCGTCTTGCATATTTTAACCCAAAAATCCTTGGGTAGCATTTCTTGCTCCTTTTTTTTTGATCTCATGAATCGGCTTTTGATTCCCTGATTTTGATAGACTAGTGGCTGGGCAGTGATTTTTGGTTTGTGGTTCGTGCTTTTTGATTGGGTCGTGATTTGGGGTTTGTGGTTCATGCAACGATTAGCCCATTTATCCAGGAATAGAGCAGGAAATAAGTATAGGTCCCTTATGATGCTCTGCACAAGCATTTCTGAAACTGTTGCCGTGAACCTGAAAGCACAAACTATTTTTGATGGCTTTGCCAAAGAAATTGCCAATCATACTTCCAAGTCAACTTTGGTTAGCACGGAAGTGATGAAAACTGAATTCAATATATAGCTTAGCATTTGACTGATATTTTAGCATCGTAATGGGTCGAATTGTTCTAGCTCATAGGCCTTGCTAAGATTTGGTAGTTATGTGCTATGCTCACATAAGTTCACCATATCGTAAGCTGTATACTCGAGTTATATACTCAAAAGTTTATTAATTTCTTCTCTTTATCCAAGTCTCTTATATGTAGTTCTTAATTTAGAAAAAAATCAAATAAAAAATTATTAAATTGATAATATTTTATTATTATTTTGATTAATATATAGATAATCCAATGTGGGAATAAGTTTTGAGTGGAGTAGCCAAATGCAAAATCATGTGATATTATACAAATTTTACATTTGCATTTGCATAATCCAATGAGGATGCTCTAACGATTTCAATGACCATGCCCCATTTGTGCGACTAATTATGCCTGAGTTTCCAAGCTAAAGTTCCAAACATTCTAGTCTTCATTGCTTGCTTATTGTAAGCTTAAATTCAGGGTATTTTTTTTTATCGAAGGGTTCATTTCTTATGTATTATAGGTCTCCAACATTGTTTCTAATCTAGGAAAGAAGAACAGGTGATTTTTTTTTGCATATCCAAACATGAGTAGGCCCCAGCAGCCTAGGAGAAGAGTGGCATTTGTGCTGATTGATGGGTTGGGCGATGTGTCGTTGCCAAGGCTTGGATTCAAGACTCCTCTCCAAGCAGCCAAAGTACCCAATTTGGATGCCATTGCATCTGCTGGAGTTAATGGTCTTATGGACCCTGTCGAAGTAGGATTGGGTTGTGGAAGTGATACGGCTCACCTCTCTTTGTTGGGTTATGACCCAAGAGTGTATTACCATGGTCGTGGTGCATTTGAGTCCATGGGTGCTGGTCTGGCAATGTCGCCTGGTGATATTGCATTTAAGGTGAGAATGCATTCTTGTTTACATTTTTATCCCTCTTCAGATGCATCTGTTATTTTTTTTTTTTATCAGTAAAGAGATCAATAACATCTGTTATTTTTTTTTAAAAACAATTTTTATAAAGCTTAGTGATAAACGTTATCTTTACCTGTACTTATTTATGCATCATATGACATACGGTATGATATTACTTGCACATCAGATAATGTGATTTTGATAAGATTTTCAACATGTGGGCATTGCCAAACAGTGCATTATGTCTATTTAACATGGAAACTAACTGCTGATATGAATTTTGCTTTTATTATAGTAAAGAGAATCCATCGGTTAGTGTATATTTGTTTTCAGTTTAGTGTAGAAGTATGAATGCTAATAGGATCAAACGATGTTGAGATGGATGTCATCTTATGATTTTAAATTTGTAGGCATTGAATCGTTGCTGTATGTCTTCTTTTATTCAATGAAAAATGAACTCTTATGTAATTTGGCTTGTTGCTTCAATAGACGTCAAAATATTGGCATGTGAAATGTTGTAACTTTATTCTTGATATGGAGTATTTGGAAGGAAAGAAATGCTAGTGTTCTGTAGATGGATCTGAAGTCTCTTTGCTTAAACTGATATCATTACTTTTGAGGTCACTTTTGTAATGGATTAGAACAATAAAGATTTTGCTTTTGCCCTCAATATATATATATATATATATATTTGGAAAATTTGTATCTTAGCTTTTTCCTTTCCTTCCACGTATCTCTGGTGTACCTCCATGTACTAAGGCTTTGTTGTTTTATTTATTCAATTTCTATTAAATCCTGTCAAATAAGAGAAACAAATTAAATTGTATGCTTCAGAGATTATTGCCTGTGGTTGGCTATAATGCATGATAACTCGTTGCCATCTTTTGGATCTCTAGTCAAATTTTGCCACCTTGGATGAGAAAACTGGAATAGTCACAAGTAGGAGGGCTGATAGGCAGTTTGAAGAAGAAGGGCCCATACTCTGTGCGGCACTTGATGGACTAAAGCTGCCATCTTTTCCTCAATATGAAGTCAGAGTCAGGTGCGGATACTTATAGCTGCTATAATATTGCTTGTTAATTGGCATCACCACATACCTCCATATCAGGGATGTTTGAGATTTTTGCTAAAGACAACCTCTTACATCCTTTATGTGGAGAACTGATGACTTGTCAACTTTTCTTGTTATCTAAAATGTTGTTGAACAAGTTTGAGGTTGGAATATATTTTCACAAGGTTGAGATGACAATTTTGTGGTATAAAAGCCAGTTGCCTAGTTAGTTCTGCTATCATGCAGTTCCAACATAATTTTCTCAGCTTTTAAGTTTGTGTAGGTGCTTTGCTCACAAATTTAAAAATGAAAAACGAAACCTAGAAAGAGAGAAGGGAGAGAGAGAAGCCCTACCTCAGTTCTTCTATTGAAGCTTCATAAGAATTTAATTTCAGTAATAAGCTAGACTCAGATCACGATAAGATATTTCCTACAGGTATGCAACAGAACATAGATGTGGTGTGGTCGTCAAAGGACCTAGATTAAGTGGAAATATATCAGGAACAGACCCATTAAAGGACAATCGCTTACTATTGCAAGTTGAAGCTTTAGATGATACTGATGAAGCAAGGCACACTGCTGCAGTTGTTAATGAGTTATCCAAGGAAATGTCACGGATTCTGGTTTCTCATCCAGTGAATGCAAAGCGCATTGCAGAAGGAAAGAATATGGCAAATGTTGTCCTATTACGAGGTTGTGGTATTCGAATTGAGGTCTGTCGCATCCAAAATTTCAAACCTCTTACAATTTATATGTTTTTTTTGGAGGTTTTTTTAGGTCTCATTATTTCTTTCACAATTAGGAAAAGGGAAAATTCACAACAATTGTTTTGAGCTTAAAGCCTTAAATGGCAGCTGGTGGGTGGGTGTTGTTAGGAAACAGTTTTGCTGACATGTTCTATTCTTGAATTTTCAATACTTCCTCATGTCCTGTCGTTCTCGTAACATATCTTTATAATAGATATATTATTGTAAGAATGTTACTTATAAAAACTGTAAGAATGTTAGCTTGGGATTGGATTCCGTAGGCTTGGAATTCCCATGTTAAGTTTGGTATTTAGTTAACATGACACAAGCTAAAGCATATGTTGCAGTGACTATTCTGTGACTAGATCACTGTGTTGGACGGAATTGTTTGTTCTTCTTTCAGATTTTCATGTATTTTCCTAATTAGGTTGTAACTGTTTAAGGGGTTTCTGTTATGCACTTCCCCTATACTGAAGTTCCCTTAGTATATTGCAGGTTCCTTCATTTGAGAAGAAACATGGCTTGTGGCCATGCATGGTAGCTCCCACCAAAATTATAGCTGGCTTGGGCTTATCACTTGATATTGATATCCTTGAAGCTCCAGGAGCAACTGGGGACTATCGAACACTTCTAACTTCCAAGGCAACTGCAATAGCTAAGGCACTTATAGCTCCTTTGCAGTCTTGCCCCTCTGTTTTTGTACCTGGGGAGGAGGAGCACAAACCAGGTCGATCAGATGGCTATGATTTTGGATTTCTTCACATCAAGGTTTTACCTTTTAAGATTTTATATTATTTTTTCCTGTTTCAATGCAACTTGAATAGCTCTGTATCGAGCCAAAATACTACAAGGGCCTAGCTTGTGTTTGAGGTTCTGAATTTTAGAATCTATGGCTCTCATGTACTTTAATTGCTCCATGTGTGCATGACCAACATGAAGATGAAATTTTTTAGAAGGTAATTTAGGATCTGACAGAAAAAAAAAAATCATTATAATTAATGGTCGTGGGAACTCCAAGGGGTTGGCCCAAGTGGTAAAGGTCTTGGTCTTGGGATATCACTCGCTTCAAAGTCCAAAGTTCAACACTTCATGGGTACAAACAATTCTTTGAGGCCACATCCCCTGGTGAAAAACCAGCTATTTAACCAATTTCAGTGCAGGAAAATTTTTGAGGGTGCTGTACACGGGACTGAGGTTTACTCTGCAAGGGTGGGTCTGAAGTGCCCTGCCTTGAAAAGGTTCCCCAATATAAAATAAAAATAAAAATAAAAATAAAAATAAAAATAAATAAAAAAAGTGGAGGCTAAAGTGCTTGCCTCAAGTTCTTCAGATGTCATCACCGTGATGGAGTCTCCTTGATAATTGGTGTTTGCAGGCAATAGATGATGCAGGTCATGACAAGGCAAGCATTTTCAAAGTCAAAGCACTGGAGGCTGTAGATCGAGCTATAGGACAGTTGATCAGGCTCCTCTGGGAGGCAGAATCAGCTGGAAATTTTAAATTCTTCCTTTGTGTAACTGGAGACCACTCTACTCCAGTTGAATATGGAGACCACAGCTTTGAACCAGTTCCATTTGCCATGTGTCGATTGAAAGACTTTGTGGGTGCAATAGGTGGAGAGTCCATCATTTCGGGAACTTCTCTTGATCCATTTCCTCTTCCAACCATTAAACCTGGTGAAGACCTTACAGATGATGTGGGAAATGAACAAGAGAGAAGAAACAAACAGTTTGAATCTTTTAATGGAGATTCTGTTTACGAGTTGAATGAGATAGCAGCAGCAAGAGGATGTCTTGGCCGTTTTCCTGGAGGAGAGATGATGGGCATTATAAAGAAATTTCTAAAACTAGATGCATGAGCCATGCTTGAAGTAGAGGGATATTCATGCTTGTTGCATATCACCTCGAAAGGTTTTGCAAGATTTTTCTTATCGTTTTTCTTGTTACATTGCAATATCTGTAATCTGTATTCTGAAAATTGTCAAATCATGCCATCTGAATCTATATATACTATCAAAATATGTTGATCAAAAGTTCATTCTGGCTTGTTCCCAGTCTCTTGCCGCATGGATTCATGAGCTAGACTTGAGCCCCATTTGGATTAGGCCTGCAACCCGACAACTCGGAGGTGAGTTGCACTCGACCTGACCCGTACCGTTCGGACTCCCCCACCCCCCCCCCCCACCCCCAGCAAATACAGACATTAATTCAAATGTCCCATAATTTATTTTCATTTATACTGATCATATCATCTACTAGTTTGTATTGCAATCCAAGGAAAAATCCAGCATATCTTTTTCATTTATACCCTGTTTGTCAACTTCGACTTACAACTACTTCGACCATCTACTTACAAATAAACGTGAAAATACATATCATCAACTAGTTTGCTCTTTCTTAATCAAAAGTGAATGTTCTCCCCAGAAATACATAATTAACCATTATCTCAGTTGATATCCCCCCATTTTCCATGCAATCTCATCCCAAAACGTGGCCAGTCCATTTGCATTTAATAACCACAACCCCCATTTTCTTTGAAATCCAAAACACCCATAATCTTCTTTTTCCTGTACAAAACATCTCAAGTCAAACAAAAGGCAGCTGAATTATGTAACACATTTCCATACCCACTTGACAATCAACCAGCAATTTTGTGACATAAAAATCTAAAGCAGCCATGAAAGTAGGCCCTCTAATTCTTCCGATTGGCAATGTAGTCAACTAAATAGCACAAGGGGGCAGCTTTTGTGGGTTCGAAGTAAGCAAGCTCTTGCATTGCTTGATCCGTCAGTATGCGGGCAAACTTGTTGGCCCACTTTCAATAAACAATTGGTATGGATTTTCACCTTTCCCTTTCCCATGAGCAATTCCTACCAAAAAGAGTAGAAAATCCAAGAGTAGCAGTCTCATTATCTCTAAAATTTGTATGAGTGTCACCTTCAAAGCAATCCATATATGAACTGACATATAATATAACTTATAAAAAATCAAGACATTAGTGATGGGCTTAAACATTTCCTATAAATTGACTTTTTAAGTAAACAAAGCGGTAATGGACTTTATATATTAAATTGTTCAACATAAAACATTAATGCAACAAGAAAACATAAAGAGCAAAACAACCCACAAGACTCACAATTAATTACTACCTGCATCAATCATGTTCATGTACAGATAGATCCATAAGCATGTGAGATTTTGTGTAACACATTCAAAAGATGCTCTGTTTTATCCACATAATTTTTCAGCAGTTTGACACGTAATGTCTAGATCCGTTTGGTTTACTAAATCGAACCAGAAGGAAAAAAATTAGCTACTGGCTTTGGTATGGCTGAAGAGTCCTCTAGTTTGTCACAATTGAAGCAAGAGCTATAAGATGAATAGAAACAAGTGCTGCAACTCTTAAAAGAGCATTCAAGAATTCAGACAAATCAATAAAATTAGCCACATCCTAAAACGATGCCGTATATTCTTTTAGTTCCCAAAAGAATGAAAGATATTTAAAGCATGTAGTTGGAAGAATTCAAAGCATTCAAGAGGAACTGCTAACAAACAAGCAAAAGGCGAATGCCATCTGGGTCTAGTTTAATATAAACTGCACTGATAACTATGGCCTAGCAAAAGATGGGAAAAAAAAAACAGAATATTTACTTGGCTTTCAAAATAGATAACAAGAGAGTTGGAAACAACAGGTAAGACTTTGATCATATCTTTGCAAGGGTCTTCCCTTTCCCAAGCACCATGCAGTTTACTGACGAGTACAAATTTAACAAGCTAATGGGTATGTAATTTCTTATGCATATATGGTTGTCACTAAAATATTGAACTCCAAGCCATCTTAGTCCACAAGCAACTAGTCGACTGATAACAGGAAAAAATTGTCCATTTTCATTTCAAGAAATGATTCTGAGTTGCTCTAAATGTAGTTAAGATGTATGAACTTAAACTTTTATAACCTCAGATGGGCCCCATTTCAGTCATGGTGCAACTTCATAAAGAATGCTTATTCACAGCCATGGATGTATTAAGTTTCATTTCTGTTTTGACTTGATCTGTTTGATCTGCAGGAGTGTTTGTTCAGGACCTTGGAGTTAATAACATGCATGACAAAAAAATAGAAAACAGAATCCAATGGGAAGTTGTATTTACTTGTTTGTACTCTTGTCAGTGGCAAAGAATATGCCAATTACATGAGATTTTGGCATGACTTGATATGGTATGGAGAATATTATTTACAATTCAACAATGAACAATTCTGAAAAAAGAAGAGGACGCAAGATAATTGAGACCTTCATCAAAACAGATTCTCTTAAAGATGCATCACATACTCCATTTTTTTGCTAAACTATGGTCATTGTACACTGGAAATGATCTCAATAGTAATTCTACAGCTGTTCTATTCTCTATCCAACGGGCTTACAAAATGTAGAAAGTACTCATTGTATTGCAGTTCTAGTACATGCATTATTTTAGCAAAAGCACCACGGCAATGGAAACATATTGCAACAAAATGGGTGTTTAACACTTTTCAACAAAGTTTAAGCTTTCAATAACACCGTCTGTCAAACATGGTTATGACCACTCCAATAGCCTCACGCAAAATAGAGGTTGTGAAACCAGTACGCTCAGAAGCAACCATTTGAACTTCCACAGCCTAATAATTGAATAGAACTCAAAAGCCCAGTTTGATGTTGCTTATTTATCCCAGTTCGGCCTTGGAACCCCTTTTGCCAGCAAATCCACTTACGGAAAGCAGACTTGTCAAAAAGCCCTGGTTGTTGTTGCACTCATCCTTGTCACTGGAATTGCTTAAATTACTTATGAGAGACCAGTGTGTCTCAAAGTCTGGATCATAACCCCTTTGTTGCATCACATGCATGAGCTCTGATGCCTTCTTGAGATTGTTTTCTAAGCGATACCTATTAACTACAGCACAGTACATCTCCCTTGTACTTTCACCAACCTTGAGAATAGAAATTAGTACATTTTCAGCTTCTGCAGTTCGCCCAATTTGGCATAAGGCATGAACAAGCATGCCCGAAGTTTTGATGCTAGGCTTAAGATCCCTGTATGACATCTCAGTATAAAAATCCATGGCTTCATCCAATCTATTTTGGGTACAGCAACCTTGAATTACTGAATCGTAACTACTAGAATTCGGGACAGTTCCTTTCTTTAACATTATGTTCAGAAGATCAATTGCCTTGTTCAGTCTATCGTGCAAACAGAAGCGCTTAATCAGATTATCATAATTGATATTGTCCGGAATTAGACATTTCTCAACCATTCTGTCCAACAGATCTTCTGCGTCATGAAGCTTACCAAGAGAGATAAGGCCCTCAACAATTGCATTTTGAATAATTGAACCAGGAACCCAGCCTCTTAATTCCATTGCTTGACCCAAATACAAGGCCTTTCCAAGCTCACCAGCATCACACAGGCTGCTTATTACTGTTCTCAAGCTCCGATTACTGGGCCTAAGTTCTTTAGAAATCATAGTAGACAGACAGTGTGCAGCACTTGATACATCTTTGCACTGAGAAAACCCATAAATAAGAAAATCATAAGTGACTTCATTGTGCTGTAGTTCCTTTTCTTGCAATTGATCTAATGTATTCTTGACAAGTGAACTGTTCCCCGTTGCGAAGAGATAGAATATGAGAATGTTGTAGATGATGAGATCGTGAGACTTGCTTTGTCCAAGCATAAGCACCGTGAGGTTCAGTGCATGAGAGGCCCTACCCTCCACAAGCATCAAGCGCACCAGATTCCTGTAGGTCGAAATTGAGAGACTTATATTTTTTCTTATAAAACCACCTAGTAGCTCCCAAACTTTCCTCAAGTTTTTCACTTGACAATGCCCTTGGACCAGCATGTTATAAAGTTCCACAGCTGGAACCAGCCCCTTAAACAGAATATCCTGGAATACAGTGGCCACTTCTCGAACATTTCCTGTCACACAAAACCCTTTTACAAGCGCACCATGTAAAGAAGATGAATCTAAAATTTGCTCTCTTAAAGCAATCTCTTTTAAGGCAATAGCTTTCTCAAATCTGCCGACTCTACACAGCTGAGGAATTAATAAAACAGACACATCCAAGCAAGGAACTAAATTATTGGCTAGCATATTGTCCAACATCATAAAGGCTGCTGAAATTTTTTTCTCCTTATACAACCCTCTTACAACATGGCTATAAGCCACACGATCCAAGATGAAACCCTGCTTTAGAAGTTCATCCAGCAATACATGTGCAATTCTTGTAAAACCAGAAGCACAAAGATTTTCCAGCAACACTGAGAAAATATCTAACCCTGCGGGAATGTTATAAACCAGCATATGTTCAAGAAGCTGTAATGCTTCCTCAAGCATTTCTCTCTGGCAAAGACATCCCACAAGAGCTTTACAATCCTTCAACCCTGGCAGCCATTTGTTTCTTTGAGCAACTTCCCAGCAACTATGAAGGTCCTTCAAGTTCCCTTTCTTACATAAACCCATTATTAGAGCAGTGTACGTCTCATTCTTGGCAATAAAATGCCTTTGGAGCAGTCTGTCCAATATTATTTTCCCACCGTTTATCAATCCTTTCCTGCAGTATGCCTGGACAACCAAATTGAGAGTTTCTTGGTCCAGCTGATCAGCCAACTCTGGCATTTTCTCCAAAAGCTTAGCAACTGCCTTGATATGGGAACGGGATGAACAACACCCTTCTACTAATGCTGAGAAGACAGAAAAAGACAGTTCTTGTCCCCAGTGAACCATTTCGTTTACCAGTAGCAATGCAGTTCTAAAATTTCGATGACCACATTGCTCCATTACAAGTGTGTTAAAATCGGGTATCATGGAATCTTCAAGGACCCTGGTGACTGTTTTTTCATACTCATCCAGGTCCGTGTCTAAATAAAGACCATTCCCAAGATTATCAAGAAACTCTGTTTTAGAAAATTTGATATTGTTGTCCCTCTTCAACCTCACAGCTAATGGATCGAGCCCCAAGACTCTAAATGCTTTGGAAAGTGGATCCTCTAATAAGGAGAGCTGAATAAAACCATCCCTAGCCATCTGGCAAACTGTGCTTTTCACTTCATCAAATTGTCTAGCCTTGCAAAATCCAGCCAACAGTATTCTGAAAGTTGATATATCAGGTGGTGTTCCCCGATCAACCATTTCATGAATAATTTCCTGGGCATGCTTCCACATACCTTCCTTAAACAACCCACTGATAAGAGCATTATAGGAACAGATATGGGGTTTCAGACATTTGGACAGCATGTCTGACAAATAATAGAAGGCCATTTTCAGTTTCTCTTCATGGCAACTCCAACCAATTAAAATGCCAAAGGTTATTTCATCAGGATTGAAACCCAAGGCTTTCAACTCTTGTAAAAACAAACCTGCCCTTTCTGTGCCAAAATTGAGACATAGGCAATGCATAATCTTATTTCCAGCAATAACCGTTGGAACACACTTCATGCGAGCAAAGAAACTCAACAGATCCTCAAAGTCCTTCTTCTCACAGTACCCACGAGCAATTTCATTAATAACAGAGCTACTAGGCTCCAAACCAGAAACCAGAGCCTTCTTGGCAAGATTTCTTCCTTCCCGAATATGCCCATTTCTACACAGTAGTCTGATGACATTCTCAAAACTAGCCTTCTCTGGATCACTCAAATTAGCATTCATCTCCAGCATATCCCAACAAACTCGATTCGCCCACTGAATTTTCTTCTTTTGAACCAAGATATCAAGAAGAACACGACAACAGGCCACCGATGGCATAAAACCTCGCCCCCTCATTTGTTCATACACCACAATAGCTCTTTCTAATTCCCCATCACTAGCATACCCTTGAATCAAATTACAGAAAATATCAAGACCATCCAATGAAATTCCTTGACTCTCAATCGTAGAAAGCAAGAATTCAACTTCTCTCTGCATCCCCACATGAATAAGCAAGGAGGCCATGACCTCACACGACCGTGGGAGATGCTTAGAACCCTTATCCTGTTCATTCGCCCGCTTGAAGATTTCCCACAAAGTCTCAACCTTCCTAGCTCCAATCCTAACTTTCCCGTTCTCAGATTGAAAACCCAATAATATTCCAAGCACGTCTTCGGGTTTCAGCACCGAAACCCTAATAAACCTTCGCGCAGTATTGGGCACTATATCGGATATATAGAAAATGAGGTCCTTGACAGAGGCATTAGCAAAGTCCTTGCCTTTCTTCTTATCCAAAAAATGGGAACAATTCAATATGACAGACTGTGCAAATCCATTGAATTTTACAGAAGATAAATCTAAGCGGGTATCGTTGTTTTGGAGTTTCGAAGATGATGGCGATGATGGATCAGTGAAAGAAGCGGTGGAGGTGGGTAAGGTTGAGAAGTGGTAGAAGAGAGAACGAACCTGTTTGACGTGGGATCTGTGAGAGTGAATTAAGGTGGAGAGGAACAGGAGCATGTGACCGTGGAGAGCTCTGGTGGTGGGGGTGCTGCCGCTGACGAGTCTTGGTCTCATCAATGTACAGCTGCATTGTTTTCACTTTTCAGGGTGAACCATGGAAACTTCAGACTCAACTGCAGCTATTCTGAATTCAAAACACATTTCGGCTCCGTTTAGATCTGGGGATGAGATAAATTGAAATGGGTTAAATTTATTTATTATTATTATTATTATTTTAAAATTTAAAAAATATATTAAGATTTGAAAAATGTATATAATAATTTGTATTTTATATAAAAAATTATAAAAATATAATAATGAAATAAAGATGAGTTGAGATAAATTGAGCTGAATTGTAAATATAAACAGGGCCGAAATCTAATTATTATATTTTTTAAAATTTTTATATAAAATAAAATAAATAACTTAATTTTTTTAAATCTTAATTTAAATTTTTAAATTTTTAAATTTTTAAAATTTTTAAATAATAGTAATATTAAAAAATAAATATTTTAATAATAATTTATTTAATTTTCAAAATTCATCACAACTATCTCATTTTATCTCTAAATCTAAACAGAATGTGCGGCTCCCAAAATTTATTTGTTTTTTTCCTAGTAAACAATGGCGATAATATAGGGCTAATTTTTTTTCAAAGATGATATGAGATGAAATAAAAGTTTAAAAAAAAAAACATTATTGTAATATATTTTTTTAATATTAGTTTTATTTTGAGATTTGAAAAATGTGTTTTGGAATTTGAAAAAATTGATTTTTTTTTTTTATTTTGTATATGAATTTAAAAATATATAATTATGAGTTTAAGATATGTTTTGGGTTTTTGGTTTATCCTTGTAAGCAAATCGGGCCATAATCTTTGTCAAAAACTCAAAAAAAAAAAACTATCAAAAAGAAAAGGGAAATGATAAATCTACAATAATTTACATAACATATTATATATTATATATTATAAAATAAAGGTATTTTTATAAGATAATGTTAATTTTATAAGGCAATTTATAAAAATTCTCTTATTTTATAACTTGTATTATATAAATATTGTGAAATGTGTTGTGTGTATCACTTTCAAAAAGAAAAACTAATGCTTGCGCACGGGGAAAGGTTGTCAAAACCCCAGAGAGGATTGTCCAGGATCAGACCTTGACTCAAGCCCTGGAAAGCCAAAACAGTTCTCTGGCTAGCCTGCAAGCATGCCTTGGCTCAGGCCTTGATACGCAACAAGCACCTAGCGAGGCTACTGGTCATGCACAATGCATGCACACAACCCTGCGTGTGCATAGGCGCTCCTCACAGCGCATCCATCTGCACGCACGCGTGCGTGTGCCCCTGCGCCCCGCCATGCGCACATCGCTACGCACCACAGCACCACCTATCGAGGTTAGTGGCGTGTCTTCACAAGTACGCCATCCAGCGCGGCGCACCAGCTAGTGCCTTGCAGAGCAGGCTAGTGGCATACTCATAAGTAGGCCTGTTCATCCGGACCGAGTTGTACCCAGCCCGGTTTAAAATTTTATTTATTTATTAACACTTTTGAATTTTTTTTTTAAAAATGATTAAGGAAATTTTGAATCCGGGTTCTGGATTTGGGAATCCGAAACCCAGATGAACACCCCTACCCATAAGACATGCCATCCAGCGCGTGGCACCAGCCTGCACCTTGTAGAGCAAGCTAATGGCATACCCATAAGGTATGCCATCCAGCACGCGGCACCAGCCTGCGCCTTGTAGAGCAGGCCAGTGGTATACCCATAAGGTATGCCATCCAGCGCGCGACACCGGCCCGCGCCTTGTAAAGCAGGCCAGTGGTATGCCATCCAGCGCGCAGCCCCAACCCACGCCATGCAGCCAGCGTCCAAACCGCCAGTTTGGGCCATGCATGCTTATCAACCCGGCACCCAGCCCAAGCCATGCAGGACCACTGTCCAAGCAACCTGACTGGGTCACCTCAGAACGACATGGTTTGACCCTATGCCTACCACAGGGACCATGCATGGCACACTGCCATGAGCACCATCAATTGGCCCTGCACAGCGTCATGCCCCGCGCATTACCAGACACCATGCAACCAGACAACACGAGACAAGTCTGACCGTGAAGATTGCATCACATTAGCCCACCATGGAGCACATGCACCCCACGACCAACACTATGCAAGTGGCACCTATCACTTTATTTTTATGTTATTTTCTTTATTTAATTGCATTGGATAGTTTAGTAATTATTTCTTTTTAATAAAGGATCTATTGGGGGGTTTCCAAGTTATAAAATACTTTAAATAAGATTTTTAGGTTTCATTTTATTATTTTTGGACATTTGAACAATTGAATTTTGCTCTTGAGAAAGAGTTAGGCCGGCCACTCATTATGGTTTGGATTCGGTGCTTAGAACTTGGGTTTCAAATGGTGCAATTAGTGAATCCCTTTGGAGAGGATCACACCGTGCAATTCGTGAATTGGTGTGTTCTATATCTATATTTTATTTTCAGTTTATCAATAAAAGTTTTGAGGTTATTCAGTATATGTGTTTTCGGGTTTGATGTTCTTATTGAGTTGAGTGTGTGTTCTTGTGTTCTTGAGATTTGTTTGATTTCTTATTGAGTGAGTTTGAGTGGTGAGGCCGAATTCACTCCACTGGTGGATTTGAGAATTTGTGAGTTATTTCCCTAGAGAAATTCGAAACCCACATCACTTGTAAGTTTCGGATTCTTCAAGAGTATTGTGTGTGAGAGTGAGTGATTAAAAATGTGTTGAAGTGTTGGAAAAATTATGGTTGCCGAATCCTTGGTAGCCTTGAAGGAGTTGGCGTGTTCTTGATTAATTTGAGTGTTCAATCTTTATTTGATTGATTACTTGAATAAGTTGTGTTTCCCTTGCCTTTAGCAGCCCACGGCAACATCCCCAATAAACTCTAGCACCACACGGCTATAAGCTATGAAACCCTAGCCCACCTCCTTGACAATTTCGCCCCTCATCAACCCTAACTCTATCCGGCCATCATCCATCATATTCCCTCTTATATTTTCTCAATTAAAACAAATATTTCCTTACCTTAACTAGCCAAATTAGACCACTCAAGAGCCCCACCAACCGGCCACATCTTTTCCCACCAAATCAAATCAATTCAAAATCAAGTCATCCATTTACCATATCCACACACCCTTCGACCATATCATATCTGTTATTGTCGAAACTCTTTTGTCACATCATCAAATTCTATTCTCATTCTCTCATTTAATTGGTCAATTAATTAAATGATTGATTTAATCAAATAATCTCTCCAAAATAGCCTCACATATTCGGCCACAACCCTAGACCCTTAGCCGCCCACTTCAAAATTCATCCATAAGCCATAATCCTAATTTTTAGGAATTACCAAAACTCATTAAAAAACCACTCCTACCCTTGGCCGAAATCCTAGTGTTGCTCCAAGCAACATTCGGCCATCTCCAACCCTAGCAAGACCCTAATTCACCCAAGCCACCTTAACCACATAGTCATGCACCTCATTGCACAAAGTCTAGCTAACTAGCCCAAACACTTAACCTCTAGCTCTACTAAATTCTAGCCTCATTTGACTATTTCCCTTACCCAATTAATCCTTACCAAGCATTGGATTCCGACTCAGTTATTGGAGTGAACAACAACGCAATGAAGACCCCTTAAGTGATCGAGACTTGATTGAGGTTCCTATCAACGGCCTCGCGGACAACGTCCTACAAGGAGTTAAAACGAACCGTTTTGATTAAATGAAATAATGTACTTCAAGTTGAGTCTAAATTCTCTGATTGCCTTTCCTCCTTCAACAGTCTAAACAGTGTGTTTTAAGAACAATGCTAGGAACAAACGTCACATACAAGTGGTGGACAAACGCGAATTGATATGGCATGATAAACAAAACGTTTTAAATCAATTTCCTTTAGTTTCGAATTTATTTTTTCATTCCTTAACTCACAAATATTGTGCAGCATACAACAGGCACCAAACATCACAGATTATCAGTTGTCATTTGTCTGCTGTTTGTCTCTAGTGTTTGTCCCTAACTTTTTTAGTGTTTTAATTCCTTCCCTTCTACTCCTCAGACGCAAACCCATTTCCATTCTTACTTCCGAAAAAACCCAAAAAGGTGTTATCGCCTCCACCACTGTCGCCAATAGTAGTAGCACCCCACCAATGCCAAATAACCCCCCAACAACACTTAACGAACCCTCCACTTTTATACATTCTCAAATCCTCAAATTGATCATTCTCCTCCTAACAATATCTCAAATTGAACATTACCCACATATAAAGATTTATCCTTATTATCCTAAAACAATCCTTGAATCAAAAGTTGGACAAGAGAAAGTGTCATCGACGAATCCAGTCTTGTTATTGGCATTGAGAACAATCAACATTGATCTACTCCAAGTATAGTAGTTATTCCCATTTAGGGGTTGCGAAACCAAGATTGAGCCAAGACTTTCTCCGTGATGAAGAAAGTAAGGATTAGAAAAATCCTGTCGCAAGAAAAGATTAGGGATTGGCTGATTTTCTTAATCATGAGCAGAATTTTCAATTGATATCATATCAAGTTTACAAAGGATGAACAACAAATTGTTATGAAGATAATGGAAATAGAGTCTTGGAGAGGAAAAACTTCAACTATTATTTATGAATATCATAACTAATTTTGTACATCGGTGGTTATCCATATTTATACACAAACACATATAACTGCTTAGCATAACTAACTTAACACGTGTGTGCAGGGGCGGACCTACGTTATTCCTAGGGGGGGCTACCGCCCCCCCAAAATTTTTCAAAAAAAATATATGGTATATAAATATATGTAATTATTTATATATATAATAAAAATTGCTCCATTAGATTATAAAATAAAATAAAATAAAATTGTCCCCCCAATAATTTTTACTAAATTTTTATTAAACAAATAGACTAAGTTCCTAGTTTTTTTTTTCTGATGTTTTATATTTTTGAAGTTTTATTTAATTGTTTTGTGTTGATGATTGGATTTGTGAATTTCAAATTAATTAATTTCACTTCTTTTGTTGGTCATGACATTTATGAATTATGAGATATTTTGTAATAATTAACTTGTTCATTTGTCACTTTGAATTGATTATAAATTTTTATAATTGTCAAAATTAATTGATTATATTTATTTAATCTCACTCTAATTTATATAATTGTGAGATTATTATAAATAAAATTTTATAATATATAATTATTATCTTTATATATAGTCATGTATAAAAGATATATATAATTTATATTTTTATATATATATATATCATATATTTTTTCGATCGCCCCCCAAACACTAAATCTTAATTCCGCCCCTGCGTGTGTGAATTCCGTCATATAATATTTTGACTATTTTATATTTAATAAAAGTTGTTCTCAAAACAGTTTACTTACAACTCCATAATTCTCCCTTCCAACCTAATCCAAAGCCCAAAATTTTCACCACCGCACCTGCTCCCAAGTCTAAAATCATAGAATCAATCACGCAAACATAATCCAAACATCAAGTTAGAAGCTCCCCGAATCGATTCATAAATCTTTCAAAGAGAACAAAATTCGTCACATGTTTTCACGTAACACCAAATATCCCACAACATATAGAAACACAAGAAAACTGCTGAAGTCAGGGAAACAAGTGTTGAGCTGTGTAATTTTCCAGCAAGATCACAGGAAAACGAGTGCTGGAAAGCACTGATGGGTAAGATTAATCAAGCGGCGATGAATTTTTTTTTTTTTTTTTTAACAAGAATCCTTTAGGATTTTGTTCAAAATGCCAGGGACGAAAGAGGGAGAGAGATCTGAGAAACGAAACCAGTGGGTGTTTTTTTCTTTCTTTTCCAGGCGTTCGTCCTCTTCTTATTTTTTTTCTTTTTATAATCAAAAGCTGACATGGCGAAATGCTCAATGTCATGCATGCATGTAGCAGTGCTCGAGAGAGAATGAACTAATGTCAGTAACGCCCTCGCTAACCTCAAAATCGTATGCCTTGTACAGTTGGGGAACTTTTGCCTTAATACGATTTTAATATAATTTTGAAAGCTTTATACAAAGGATTTACAATCTTGTTACTTTTAGGCATAACTATATTGCTTAAGATTTACGATTAATATACAAGCATTTCTGTGGCTCGTGAAGGATGAAAAAGTGGTGTTCATGGCCTCATTTTGGTGACGACTAATATATATAAGGCCATGAAGACAGCAAGGTTGAGTTTCAGCCATCTTTAAGAGTAGTAAGAGCAATTTGAAATTACAGAGGGTGTAGATATACAGAGATGTTGGCATTTAATTGTTTATCTTGGATTAGAAATTGAGAGTAGATAGGTTATTATGGATTATACACACGTCCATAGAATTGAATTCAAGCAAGAAACTGCATGCCTTTCCTTCCGTCTTTAGGATTAGAATAGAAATATTATAGTCGTACTATACCATATTGATATGAGTAGTTAATATTACAAGATCATTGATTGATTTTAATGGGACCTATCTAATCACACCATCCATACAGGACCAGACACGTTTACTTCTTTTCTGTGTTTTTCTTTTATCTAATGTTCAATAATGCAAAAAGGTAATCAGCCAAATTGCATGAATTTTATTGGACCAAGCAGCTTAAAAGCTAATACGACGGACAGTGATATAAAGGCGAAAATAAAGCAAGCAAGTGTTTTATCTCATTGGCTTTATTTCCCTTTTCCCAATTCAAATTGAAAATGTATGGCAATTGGCAAAAAGAGTGCCAAAGTCTCTGTCTCTTGGTGCATACTCTGATTCTATTATTACAAGTACAAAAACTCGATTTTTAAGATTGATGTATCATTCATTCACAATTCCATTATCAAAGGTAATACTCCACTTTCAATTCTTAATTCATAAGATATCAACCTGATACGTCCAGTCCCCCCCTCTCTTCTTCTACTTCCACACACAGAGAGAGAGAGAGAGAGAGAGAGAGAGAGAGAGAGAGAGAGAGAGAGAGAGAGAGAGGAGAGAGAGAGAGAGAGATGTACGTGACAAGGCCTCTTTCCATGTACCGGAAATCGCCGAGCACCCTTTCAGAGGAGACGCCTGATGCTCCATATTCTGGTTATCTTGTAATTACAGATGAAGAAGCAGAAGCAGGAGATTCATTTTGTTGGGGCATATGCAAGCGTAAGAGAGTTAAGAAGCTACCATTCCCCCAAGATAAGATCTTAACCATTTTTCATTCATCCGAGTATGGAGAAACGACTGCCACCAAGGTTTTGTTTATCCCAGTTCTTGATAAGCCTTTGTCTTCTAATCGTTACTATGTTATCAGAGCAAAAGGCAAGTATAAAGGGTATGCTCCTTACTCATAGTCATAGATCCTATCTTATAACCTCAAATTACAAATAAGCCTCTAGCTCTAAACCCAGTTTGAAGTTCAACTTCATCAGCAGTGCTCTACTCTGCAAATTAAAACCTGCTTAATATGACAGCAATTATGTTATGCTATGTCGCATTAAGCAGTTTCTATGCAAGGGAGTGATATACTTGTTGCAATGCACCATTACTAGTAAACTATATAAGAAAGAAAAATTATAAACAGAAGCTCATATACCCTGCACGCCTACTTAAAAATGTGATTTTATTCTTTTACTCTTTTTTATTTTACACTTACAAAATTTTGGTGTGTCGGATATGAGACTTCTATGTTGCATTACAAAAAATATTTTAGTCACAAAAAAATTACATGAAAGTAAATCTATAAATTGATGTGACTTGATGCGTACGTCAAATTATAAAATTATTTTTATTATAAAGTAGATTTAACAGATCACATGAAATTATATCAGTTTGTAGATTTATTTTTATGCATTTTCTCTTTTATGGACGTAGCACTTTTCATTTTATATACGCATTATGCATGCATGTAGATCAGTGATCCCTCATACATAGGCTTATTATGCGCGTTAAATTCTGTCAATCTTAAAGGAAAGTGTGCAAATGTTCAAGAGAGATGGATGCGATGACATGTTGCTTTAGTGACATATTGAGGGACAAAAGACCAAAACCTTTCAATCTCAGAGATCTATACCAACAAGTTAAGATTCACAGCCATCAAAGCGGAGGTTTCTTTGCCACGTCTATAGCACCGGACGGTATTCCTCCAAAATTCCTCAAAAAAAAGGGATGGAAACTCCGCGGCTCAAGTTTCTATCGTTTACGACTAGGGGAAGCTCTAGGCCTCGATGCCTCGCTTCGGGAACTTCTCCCCGATTTCAATTTTCCCATCTTTAGAAAGCGTTCAGCTCCCGTTGTTGTGGGTAAATGGTATTGTCCGTTTATATTTGTAAGGGAGAAAACCAGAGCAAGGCGGCAGATGAAGAAGACTATGTTTTACACCATGACTCTAGAGCAAAAATGGGAAGAAATTTACTCCTGCGGGAATGCTAATAGCGAAGAAAATGTTGTGATGGTGAATGTTGATGTGCAAAGAGAAGTGACTTTAGTTGCGGGGCAGGAAGCTGTGAAAGATGATAGACATGCCCAAAATGGGTTAATTTGGTTTAGAGTTTATAATAGGGAAAATGGGAGGAGAGGAGTGGTGGGTGTGGGTTTAAGTTATGCCATTGTTGAGAATATGAGATGGGTGCAAGAAGCAGGAGGGTGGGTTAATGGAACAGAGAGAGAAGTGAAGGTGGAGAGGGTTGAACAAATTAGGAGTGAGAGTGAGTGGCAGAGATTTGGATGCTATGTGCTGGTGGAGAGTTTTGTTTTGAGGAGAATGGATGGAAGGTTAGTGCTGAAATGGGATTTTAGGCACACTCATAGGATTCGATGCAAATGGGAACACTAACTATTAGTAATGAATTTCTGACAACAATTATCCTTGAAAGTTTGAAACAGTGTTTCCATTATTCATTCATGCGAGTGTCCATTTTGCACCTCTATTGTACAAACAGTTTGTAATCAATCCTTTGTATGTAATAATAAACCCACCCGTTTCCTCTACATGGTGGACTGCATGTAGTGTTAGTTGTCTTTTTCTTTTTAACGTCGAGATATTGTATTGAAATTGAAAATAGTAGGAGGTAGTCATTAGATACCATTGTTGCAGCCTATTATAAGTGGATCTTTTCCATTGTGAAACTCTAAAAGAGAAAGGGAAGACGGATTAGAGATATGCTTCTAAAAACATAATTTGAAGCAGCCCATTGCACAAAATTATGGGCACGTCAATTGAGATCTTCATGTATTTTCTAAACACTCTTCACTTTCAAAAGATTGTAGAAGTACTCTTATGTCCCTAACTATAGGCTCAACTATCCAATCGGCAGCTTACTATGGTTCTTCAATAGTACTAGTTACCACTTGTGAATGTCCACAATTACTATTTCCTTAATTTGTTGAGCTATAGCTTCTTCAATGCCTGAGCATAGAGCAACAGTTTCTCCTTAATTGACATTTTGAGACTCGATAAAACTGGTCTTAACAAAGATCACATAATCATCTATTGTCTTGCGTAGTATTGTTGTAATGCTTTATGTATTCCTTTCTTTCTTTCTTTCTTTTTTAAGAAAGAGTCAGTAGCCCCACACATAATGGTCATATCTCAAATTTATTAAAAAGCTCACACATGACGGAAGAATATCGTGATAATAAACCAAGCATTTGAGAGATTACATATCAGCAACTCAAAACCCTCCCAAATCCAAACCAAAACAAAACAAATCTTGAAAAATAAAACAAGGACAAAATCCACGACAAAACTAAACAATTCTATCCATATTAGGCAAAACTTTTAGATCTAAAATAAAGACAACTGGACTTATCCAGACAAAAAATTCCTCTCAAAGATGAAGGACTACTGGAACAATTATTCCAAGTTTTATTAATGCCCGTTGCACCCAGTCGGGCAAAACCGCCAGACAAAGAGTTAATCTCCCTATAGACGTGACAAAAACTGTAGTTAAGACCATCAAGAATTAATGCTTTATGTATTCCTTATTGCTACATCAAATGTTAGAAAATAATTGTCTATTTAGATTTTAGAAGCATCAATTACATGTCCAGCATACAAAATTTCCCGAATGCTAATCTCATGGAGGTTATCGAGTTTGATTGTTAAATTTTGAAACAAAATTCTTGAGAAACTTGCAATTAGAAAATAAGATAACAAGGGAGTAGTGATGCGGCAGGGATGATTCAAGGTATATCAAAAGAAATGTACCAGTTACAGCAAACTCCTAGAAGAAACGGAGTTAAGAATATTTTTTTATGTATCCCATCCCTTAGCTGCTTGTTTAAAATTTAGGTTTTATCATTCATAACTAATTAAAATATTTTGGTCACAATTATTTAATCTTTAACATAGACATGAAAACTGCTCACGTGTTTAATTCAATTCATTCCGAGGATCTAAAACATTGCTAGATCACAAGGAATTACTCAAGTTTTTACATACAACATTCATTATTGTACTTGTGGGAGAAATAATGGGAAAAATAAATGAAAAGTAAGACAACGCCTTTTTTAATTAAATAGTGCTACTATAGTTTCTAATTTGTCTATTTGGTATGCTCCTTGGTAGGGTTGCTCTTCGACCCGACCTAACCCGATAATATGCAATTTCGATAACCTGATTACCTGCTTACTCAGTTAACTGATTTCTCTCCTTTATTTTAATCAAAACCCTAGTTTTGAATTCCATAAAAAATCCACTCAATCCCCCATGAAATTTAGAGCACAAAAGATAAAAGCAAGGAAACCAATTATCAAAAAAAAAATTGAGCGAATCTTATAAAAAAAAAAGTGAACCAACCTCTATATACATAACGCGATGTTAAACCCTAACTTTCTCATTCTCAGAAGCCGCATCTACATGACCAAACAATGGATCCTTCTAGTACAGCCCAACGCATCATTATCGAGACTAGCTTGAGCACAGACTTGTGATTAGGGCTGTAATCGAATCGAGTCAAGTCGAGTCGAGCCGAGCTTTGATTTGTCGAGCTTGAGCTTGAGTCTAAATTCAAGTTTTTATTTATTCTGTGTTCGAGTTCTATTCGATAAATTAAATTTCGAGTTCAAGTTCGTCCCACAAAAGAATAAAATTTAAAATAAATAAATAAATAACTAATAAAAATTTAATATTTAATATCTAACTAGTTGATATTTAGTCATCATAACAATATATTATATGCTTATATATTATTAATAAATACACATATACGTATTTTACATGTTTCTCACGTATTAATATATGAAATTATTAAATTTTATAATTTAATTATTATATAAATTATAAAATATAACTATGAAGTATATTCATCATATAGATATAAGTAATAAAATTACTCATTATATATTTAATTATAAAAATGATATACTATTACCCAGATGACTAACACAAGAGGGGGGTAAATTGTGTTATATTATAAAAATTAACACTTATAAATCAAATACACAATATAAAATATAAACAGAATATAAAGCAGCAAGAAATGTAATGAGTAGGGTAAGAAAAAGCAAATTCAGTATTTTTACGAGGTTCAGCCCCACCGTCTATGTACTCGCCTCAAGCTACCCTTTGAGAATCCCAAATTCACTATTCAATCTCTTTCAGGTGGAGATAGAAATCTATTACACCTTTGAACAACACTGCTCCAAAGAATCCGTGTATAACACCCTCTACACTTCTCACCTCACACTTGGTGATTCAACTATTCCCTGTGTAGAACACCTTCTACATACACAAGGGTTCTATGCACCCTCTTACTGATACAAGAGTTGATAGTGGGTAGATTATCAAAATACACTCCTCAATGAGTGAGATAGAAACAATACAGCGCAACCTATATCTCTCTAAAAAAGAACAAGAATTAAGACTCAAAATTTTAGAAAAGAGAGAATGAGAGTTTTGAAAGAATGATGCAAAACTTAGTAATATATGTGTAAACTCTTGTTGTGATTTTTGTAAAACTCAAGTGAGCTATTTATAGGCAAATGAGTCTTCAATTTCAAATTTGAAAAGATTCACATGTCAACTAACAGCACTATTCACTTTTCAAAAAATTCAAATAAAAACATTTCCCTTTTGTATTTGTCAAAGACAACTCCATTCATTTTTCAAAAAAATCAAATCAAATATTTTACTTTTCATACATGACAAAATGAATATGATTTATTTTTCAAACCAAATCATTTTCTTTTTGCATATGTCAAAAAAACACAAAACCACCCTTTAAGATTTTCAAACAAAATCATTTACCTTTTGTATTTGTCAAAAAACACACAACCACCCTTTAAGATTTTCAAACAAAATCATCTACCTTTTGCATTTGTCAAAAACACATACAATCACTCTTCAAGACTTTCAAACAAAATATGCACATGTCAAATATGGTAATCAATCATCTTACAAATTCAAATTTTTATATAAAAAAAAATATAATTTTTGAAATTATATTGTTTAATGATGTTATGCACATGTGAAAAACATAATTTTCAAAACTAAGACATTTAAAAATGTCTTGCATATGTGAAAAAAGTAATTGAATGTTTTATGAGAAAAAAGAGTAAATTGGAGTCTTAATCCAATTTCAAATTTTATCAAGAGATGTATGAAAATAATCGATGAGTTTCATTTGTAGACTTGTTCTTTTATGCTTGATGTGCGCTTCGCTCCATTGTGTAAATAATTTGAGTTTGAGACTTGAATTTATTTGTTATTATCAAAATATACACGTAGATACGAAATTTGAAATCTTGGATTCAACATATACTTATATTATTAGCAATACATATAACATATATATATGTGTATATATATTTTTCAATATATAAATGAATTTTAATCGAATCGAGTTAACAAGTTGACTCGAGCATAAACGAGTGAGCCTTAACGAGCCTTAGTCGAGTCGAGTCAAGTCAAACTTTGTCGAGTATGTATCATTTACTAATAGAACATGTATCTGTTTTCACGAGTGAATTTTTTTTTTTTTTTTCACGAGTCAAGTTTAACCAAGTGAGTATTGAGCGAGCTGTCGAATAGTTTGGTTCATTTACAGCTCTACTTGCGGCTAGTTTTTTATGTGCTCGATGCTGATTGCGATGAAAAGATCAACTGAGATGACCAGTGCATGTTCTATGCAGGATTTTCAAGTGGAGATGCCGATAAAGAGGCAATAAAAGTCAATGACATCAATGACAGATTCGAAAAGAGACGGGTTCTTGGAGTATGACAAGGTCGAAAGTGTTTTGGGGGCTTGCAGATGGTCATTGCTGGCGAGTCATTGCGGGTGAGTCATTGCGGGTGTGGGGTTATGGAGGACGTATTTAGGAGAAGCCAGCTAAATAGATTATAGGATATTGGAGAGGAGTAAATCTTGAAAATAGGTCCAAAAGGAGTTTTCTCGAGTAACGGGTATTACTCGTTTTATATTTTATTGGTTATTGAGTCGGGTTATTGGGTCGTCATATTTTAAAATAACCGGTCGGGTCGGATAGATGGTTAATTTGTTGAGCCCTACTCCTTAGTGTAATATGTATTTTTTTTTGTATTTTTATTTCAAATATTTCTTAAACATTTTTTAAAAAATAAAAAAAAATATTAATACATTAATAATGACTTTCTTAATTTTTAATTTTTTTAATTAAATATACAAATAGTCAAAATAAAAAAATAAAATGAGACGATATGGTAACATTTATTATAAAACTAGAAAAAAATAACAAAATAAACTTAAGCACTAAAATAAAAGTACTAAACTAAAATTTCAATTCAATTCAATTCGCGTACTATTAAATGGTTCTACCCCATATATATATATATATATATATATATATATAGATGTGCTAGGGAGTATTCACACTCAGATACTCCCCTCACATGAACAGTGCATGATACTATCATGCACTGTTCATGTGAGGGGAGTATCTGAGTGTGGATAGTCCCCATAAGTATCATGCACTGTTCATGTGAGGGGAGTATCTGAGTGTGGATAGTCCCCATAATTTTTCATATATATATATAGACACTTGAACACAGGCGGTTATGTATTTACGTATACAAATTGGTGAGGCTAACTACTTATTTTTAAAGCTAAGTAATAAAATTATAGTAATCAAGAGTGACATGTCTGGACCAATAGGATCATCCATCCATATACAACAACATTTTCAATTTTAATTTTATTTTAATGCCTTGGCTCTGATTCAGAAGGGACGAGGTTAAATGAGAAAAAAAAAAAAAAAACTGGTGGAAAACGTCGCCGTTTCTGGCTTTAGGTGCTTGCCTCTAATCTTGAAGAGGGGTTGGCTGCGCCTGCGTTAGAAAGAAGCTCCAGAGGGCTCTCTCCGTGTATCGAGTCGATTTGCACTGAATGCTCACTTCAGGTACGCTACTACTACGTTTTGATCCATCTTGTTCTCAATACTCTATTTGCTGCTTTCAACTTAGAAAACAATCTTACTTTCACTCCCAGAATTACATTTTTTCTTCTTTTTCAATCTCTTTTTCTGTTCGTCACAGCGTGTTAGAAATTTCTCTCTTTAATAATACCAGTCTTATGTGATTTTCTAGTCTAATTTTGGCTGAGAAATTGCAATATTCTAGGTTTATAAGGATTTGGTTGTTTTTTTTCTTTATTAAAACATAGCGCTTGAAAAACCTAAGAATTGAGAAGAAAATACGCACTATGTTCGTAATAGCGTTTGCCACTCGATTGAAGTCTGGTTCTTCATAGAGCCTTGCGACTGGTTTGAATTGGGTCTTGGGCTTAGAATGTCTGTTCTAAGCGTGTCAGGGTCATTCCAGTGTCAATCTTTGAGCTTCTGTGTTTTCTTGTCAACTTCCTAAAATTATTTTGATGACTGATATGCTGGTTAATTACTCCATAACCTGTTCATTTTAAACTTTTATGGGGTTATTAGGTTAAAGATTTTTTCTTTTGACAAGTAAGAAGTAATATTATTGGTGTGAATGAAATAGACATAGCCTATGTACATAGGAAGTATACAGAAGTAGGCCTAAATACATTCTAAGCGAGCTAAATCAATGACAATAACTCATGAACTTTGTTTTCATCAAGTACAATGGTTGAAAACCATAGCATAAGTGTGTGAACGAAAAAAATCTGCAACCCTGCCATTGTGCATTCCCGATCTTTGAAACAACGTGCATTCCTTTCCAACCAAATACACCACATGATAGACAAGGGGATCAACTTCCATGTTGCTTTCACCTGTGGGCAGCCTCAGATTCCCTTCCAACAAACAAGTAAATCAACCACCTTCGATGGCATGACCCAAGCAACATCCATTCTTCTAAAAAATTCATCCCACAACATTCTTGTCACTTCACAATGTGTTTTTTTTTGGTAAGTAAAATTTTATTAAAATAGTGGCAAAAGCCAATTACAAGAAACACCATGGCCTTTCAAATAGGCACATTGGATATAAGGAAATCGTGTAGGTCCATGCCATTAAAATCAATGGCAATGGACCAAGTACAAAGGGTTCTAAGAAAAAAAGCTAACAGCTCCTCATTGGATCTCTCTTTGTCTTTGAATGTCTGCCCGTTGCGCTCTAGCCAAAGGCACCACATCATGCAGATGAGAATCATCTTCCATATAGCTATAATTTGTCATTCGCCCTTTATAGAGGTCCAACAAGCCATTGTTGCCACAACAGTTTTTGGTATAACCCAAGATAACTCCAGTCTTCTGAAAACCTCGTTCCAAAGAACTCTGGCTGTTTTGCAATGTAAAAGGAGATGGTTAACCGACTCTCCTCCAGTACAACACATGCAACACCAATCTGTGACGATAATTCTCATTTTTCTCAAGTTGTCCGTAGTGAGGATCTTCCCTAGCGAAACTGTCCGAACGAAGAAGGCCGCTTTTAGAGGAGCTTTGTGGCGCCAAATTTTCCTCTACGGGAACTGAGTTTCCGGAACTTGATTGAGCACCTTATAGAAAGAGCAGACTGTGAAAATCCCTCTCCCTACAGGGGTCCACTATAGACCATCTTGATTCTGGAGATTTGGTCTTTGGGAGTAAATGAGCCTATAGAACTCCACAAATGCGTTTAGCTCCCAATCCTATGTTGCCCAGTGAAAGTTGATGTTCCAAAGTAGATGTCCTCCATTTGAATCCATAGCTTCAGCCACAGTGATTTTTTTGCACATGCAACCTGAAAAAGAGAAGGAAACAAGTCAGACAGGGCTCTATCCCCACACCAAGCATCCTTCCAAAATTTAATTCTAGATCCTACACCACAAAGGAGCCTGGTGTGCTGTTGAAAAAGACCCCACCCACTTCTGGTGTTTTTCCACACTCCTACACCACTAGGCCCCCTAACTTCCTTGGAGCTCCACCCTCCCCAAGCTTTCCTATATTTGTGGTCAATCACCATTCTCCACAAAGCTTCTGGTTCTTTATGGTACATTCACAACCATTTACCAAACAATGCTCGATTAAACATCCTCAAGTTACGAATACCCAAGCCGCCTTCCGATAGGGGGTGGCACACCTTCTCCCATTTGACCAGATGAAACTTGAATTCCTCCCTCCAATCCCCCCACCAAAAATCTCGTTGAAGCTTTTCAAGGTGAGCTACCACCCTAGTCGGAATCGGGTATAGAGATAAAAATTAGGTAGGTAGATTAGAAAGAGTGCTCTTGATAAGAGTGACGCGGCCTCCTTTAGTCAAACACATCCGTTTCCAACCCGCTAGTTTCCTTTCCGTTCTTTCCAATATAATATCCCATATTCTGGCTTCCCTTGAAGGTGAACCCAACGGAAGGCCCAGATATGTCAAAGGAAGCGAATAAATCTTGCACCTGAGAGAATTAGCCAACACGTGCAAATTATGTACGTCACCAATGGGAACCATCTTAAATTTGTTATAGTTCACTTTCAGTCCCGTCACTGCTTCAAAACAGAGAAGGAGCGCCCTTAGAGCTCGCACCTGATCTAGCTCCGCATCGCAAAGGACGAGTGTGTCATCTACAAACAACAAATGTGAAATATTAGCAAAACCTCGGGCTGGTATTCCAATTGGAAACCCGCTTACCAAACCATTATCCTCCAAGGTCGACATCATCCTGCTAAGAGCTTCCATAACCAGAATGAAAAGCAATGGGGATAAGGGATCGCCTTGTCTCAAACTGTGAGAGCTAGGAAAAAAACCTTCTGGACACCCATTAATCAGAACAGAGAATCTTGGGGTGGAAATGCACCACTTTATTCAAGACCTCCATCATTTCCCAAAGCCACATCTGAGATACAAAAGAAAGTCACAATTGACGTGGTCATAAGCCTTTTCCATATCTAGTTTGCATATGATTCCTTTACCACCAACTTTTATTTTACTGTTGATGCATTCATTTGCTATAAGAACAACATCGAGAATTTGTTTGCCTTTCACAAAAGCATTTTGAGGATTAGTGATAAGCTTCCCAACAACTTTACTGAGACGGTTAACTAGCACTTTAGAGATAATCTTATACACCCCACCAACCAGACTAATAGGTTCGAAAATATTTGATATCTATGGCTCCCACCTTTTTAGGATGAGTGCCAGGAAGGTGGAGTTGAGACTTTTTTCTAATAATAAACTAAAGTACAATTCCTGGAACACTCTCATGAGATCTTTTTTGATTACTTCTCAACAGTCCTGAAAGAAACCCATCAAGAAACCATCTGGTCCTTGCGCTTTGTCTTTGACCATTTTCTGAATGACCTTGAAAACCTCATCTTTCTCAAACACTCTCTCTAACCTAGCCACATCATCTGGATCAATAATATTGAAAGCGAGACCGTCTAGGTTAGGTCTCCAATCCTCTTGCTCCATCAGCAAGTTCTCATAGAAGTTGACAATGTGATTGCAAATAGCCCTAACATCTTTGCATTCCACACCATTAATCTTAAGCACCTCAATATTGTTATTCCTACGGTGCGAATTGGCAACACTATGAAAAAACTTCGTACAACGATTCCCTTCCTGTAGTCACAAAGCTCATGATTTTTGCTGCCAAGAGATTTCTTCCAAGAGAATCACCCGTTCAAGATTTGCGGACAACGAAGTCTTCTGCCTTTGATCATCCTGAGTGAGAGGTCTTTCCTCTTGTAACCTATCGAGTTCCTGAATATCCCTCCATAGCCCATTCTTGTTTTCCCCTAGGTTGCCAAAGGATTGTGAATTCCATATCTTCAAATCTTTTTTTAAAGCTTTCAACTTGTTAGCGAATATGTAACTGGGAGAGCCATCGAATTGATGAGAGGACTACCACTGCTTAACCCTTTCAACAAAACCATCCAACCTCAGCCACATATTTTCAAATTTGAATTATCACTTCCCATTCTGAAGACCACCACAGTCTAACAATAATGGCCAATGATCCGAAGATAAACAGGCTAGACGCTTCTGTAGAATGTCAGGAAAGTGGTTTTCCAACTCCAGAGAAATAAGAAAATGATCAAGCCTGGATCAGGTCTAGTTATTAGACCATGTGGCAGAGCCCCCAACTAGCGGTAGCTCCACCAAATTTGGCTCAGAGATGCATTCTGAGAATTCCAAATTAGCAAGCCGCACTCTTCTATTACCAAATGTTTCACTGGTGAAGCGAACAATGTTGAAGTCACCTCCTATGCACCACGGGACATTCCACATTCCACATGCTATGAAGCCCTACTAGTTCTTCTCACAGAATTCGTCTATCAGCATCAACATTAGGTCTTTACACACCTGCAAAAGCCCACATAAAGTTATCAGTGACACATTTGAATAAACAAGCCATTGTGTACCTACCAATGTGTTCATCCACTTTTTCCACCACTCTTCTGTCCAAAGTACAATAACTCCTCCTGACGCCCTAGAGGAAGGCATATACGTCTAGTCCACATGAACACTCCTCTTGACACCCTCCTTTCCTTAAGTTGTCCATGGTAAAAATGTTCTTAAGGGCTACAGTCCACACAAAGAAAGCTACTTTGGAAGGTGCACAAGACTTTCAAATACTTTTCCACAGGAAAAATACAATGCCTTGTGAAACCAATATTTGATAATATTCCTTTAGTGTGAACTTCTTGGTTCCTATTGTCCTCCACTATATCCTGTCCCCATGTGCTATTATAACTCTTGGAGAGTATATCAAACTAAAAAAGACTGAAACTGTAGACAATTCTCAATCATGAATATCCCTAGAGAATAGGATATTCCACTAATAGGAACCTTGAGAAAAGGTAAGCAAATTTGCTATTGATGTCTCCCTATTCACTGCAATACTATATAAACCCGGGAAGGCCCTCGCCAAGGGATGCTCTCCACACCAAACATGATGCCAGAATTGGATTCTGGTTCCCACTCCAACCACGAAACGAATGATGCTTTCAAAACATAGCCAGCCCCCTAATGTATTTCCACAAACCCACACCATATCCCCCCCGCACTACGTTGGTACACCACCCTCCCCATGCGTAACCATATTTGGTATCAATAACTTCCTTCCACAACACTCCCCGTCCAAGTGATATCTTCATAGCCACTTTCCAAGTAATGCTTTGTTGAAAGTTTTCAAATTACGCACTCCCAACCCTCTATCCAAAAGTGGAGAGTAAACTTTCTTCCAATTAACAAGATGAAATTTAGCTTTCCCCCCCAATCCTCCCCACAAGAAAAACCAGAATAACTTCTAGACCCTATTCGCCACCCCTGCAAGCATAGGAAAAAGATAGAAAAAAACATAAGTTGGAAGATTAGATAAAGTGCTCTTAATCAAAGTGAATCGCCCCCCTTTTGAAAGATACAACCGTTTCCACCCAGCCAACATTTTCTCTACTTTCTCAATAACCCTATCCCAAATAGCTCTAGCTTTAAAAGTTGCCCCCAGCGGAAGGCCCAAATATTTCATGGGCAAAGAGGACACTTTGCAACCCAAGTGACTAGCCAGGCCATTGATGCTAGGTACCATACCTACCACTACCATTTTCGGCTTGGCAAGATTCACTTTTAGCTCTGACACAGCTTCAAAGCACGACAGGAATGCTCGTAGAGCTTGAATTTGGCCCCGGTCTGCCTCACAAAAAAAGAGGCGTGTCATCTGCAAATAAAAGATGTGAGATCATGTTAGGGCCATGAGTGCCATTGCCCACCTAGAAATCGGTGAGAAACCCTGCATCCGCAGCTGCCTTTAAAGATATTGTATCGATATATTATCCATGTTACACCTCAAATATAAATCTAACTTATGAGGATGAAGAGATACAGTAGAATTTATGCTAGCACACATAGGCAATGCTCTTGTATATGTCCCATATACTTGGGCTCTTGCCTATTCTTATGATCAATAAAATATTTGTTTACTGGAAAAAAGATAGTGTTATGTATGGGATAAGTCAGTTTGATGATTTGAGCCGCATGATCGAGAAATTATTGCAGATAAACTAACTTTCTCATATCTGTTCAGTTATTCTTATGGAGTTCCATGTCTCCACCATTTTAAAGTACCATTCGGCCTTCTAAACACCCATATTTTAAAGTGTCCAATCTTGTTGCATGTATTGGCTTGACACTGGAATCCTTCCATTCCATGTACTTCGAGTGAAGCCTGTCTTGGTTTCTTAATATTTTGGTTTCAAATGATCTCCTTTTAAAGAGTTGCCAGCTGTTAAAAAACCAAGACATTAGAGTACTTGTATCTCTCTTTAAAAAACATTTCCCTATCATGGGCTTAATGTTCATGATTTCCTTGTATCTATTTCTGCTTCCTAGGTAGGTGTTTTCTCTTGTATGCATCCAATGTACTTGGCTTTGTCCATTGATATTAATACTTTTTTTACTTATAAAAGAAATTAAGTTACTGCTCACTTCAATTGCACTGGAATAATCTTTAAAGTAAATGTTTTGCAACCTATATTGTGATAGTCCTGCCTACCATATTTTCATTAATTCCATTTCCTAGTGCAGATTAAAATCAGCTGCCCAAAATGGATAGCAAAGGTCGAATACCACCTCCTCATCTAAGGCGGCCTCATCCAGGACCTGGAATGGTGCATCCAGAGCCATATGGTCTGGGATTACACCCTCCACCTGGTGCCTTTCCGCCTTTTGATATGTTGCCTCCTCCAGAAGTTATGGAACAAAAGTTTGCTGCACAACATGTGGAGATGCAGAGACTTGTGACTGAGAACCAAAGGCTTGCTGCCACCCATGGGACTTTGAGACAAGAACTTGCTGGTGCACAGCATGAACTACAGATACTGCACGCTCAAGTAGGAGCTGTAAAGTCTGAGAGAGAACAACATATGAGGAGCCTTATGGACAAGATTGCCAAGATGGAATCTGAACTGCAAGCTGCGGAGCCTGTTAAGTTAGAGTTGCAGCAGGCACGGACAGATGCCCAGGGCCTGGTTTTAGCAAGGCAGGAACTTATTTCTAAACATCAACAATTGTCTCAGGATCTTCAGAGGGTCCACTTAGATGTTCAGCAGATTCCTGCTCTAATTTCAGAACTTGAGAGCCTCAGACAAGAATATCAACACTGCAGGTGCTTGGTGTTGTTCTTTATTGATTTATTATAGAACTTCAATGAGTTAATTGAAGTTACCCAATTTTGTTACCCTCAAGCATTTCAGCCCAAATTTTATGACAATGAATGATATTTTGGCATGATGAATATTTAAAAAAAAATAAAAATCAATCTTGTTTCTACTTCAGTGTATTAAAATTTATATTATTTATATTTGTAGTTTTGTGAAGGTATTAGGAAAAGCTACTTATAAAAATCAATGTTGGAGTGCTTTTCCAGCATGATGTGTATGTTTCCCCTGATGATGTTTCAGTTACAGATGGAAGAGAACATGACCTTCTATTCTTTTGGTTATGCAGGGCAACTTATGATTACGAAAAGAAATTGTACAATGACCACCTCGAATCACTTCAGGTGATGGACAAGAACTATATTACCATGGCCAGGGAACTGGAGAAACTTAGAGCAGAGTTATCAAATAGTGCCAACATTGACCGAAGAGCTGGTATTTCTGCTATTTAATTCACTTTTTCATCTAGAGCTCTTTGTTTTCTTGAGTTTTGGAGGGCTTGTTTTGTTTTGTTTTATAAATAAAATATAATTGCAGGCGGTCCTTATGGTGGCACACCTGGAAAAAATGAAAATGAGGCTTCTGGGAATCCTGCCGGGCAAAGTGCTTATGAAGATGGCTATAATATTCCCCAGGTGTGTCATCCTCCACATCCTGGTTTTGACTTTTTGCTGTATTAGTTATTTTATAATGCACACTCAGTATATTATGCCTTAAAATTTTCACATTTAATTTGAAGGGGTGAGGACAACTATTTTCCAGCTTGACATACTAAAAACGTATTAATTTTTTTTGGTCTTTATCCATCTTCTAGACTCAATCTGTTAACCATTCCTTTATTAAAAAAAAAAAAAAAAAAAAAATCTAGCTGGAATTTGATATTGCTGGGAAGTTGCATGGGAAGTTATCATTCTTGGTACGTTTTAGATGATGAACAATGATAGCAGAAACAGTAAGGCAAGTTGGGCGGTACCGAAATGGATTGGAAGAGAACTCACTTCTTCATAAATTGACGTTTTAAGTTTTAGAACTGGATGCGAACCTTTTTGCTACTTATGGTAGATGGAAGTGAAAAATGTTGTTACTATTTGCATTGTGTACATAGGGACGTGGTCCTGTTGCTAGTGGCGGTGGCGGTGGCGGTGGCGGTGCTACTGCTGTTTCTGGGGGCACTCCTACTTATGTTGGAGTTCAATCCGGGTCTGCTTCTGCACGGGCTGGCTATGATGCACTGAGAGGACCTGGTTATGATGCATCTGGAGGACCTGCTTATGATGCACGAAGGGGACCTGGATATGATATGCAGCGAGGACCCAATTACGATATGCAGAGAGGAGCTACTTACGATGCCCAGAGACCTGGTTATGATACACACAGAGGGCCTGGTTATGATGCATCCAGGGTAGCTACCTATGATGCACAGTCCAGAGTTGCTGCTGGGCCTCATGGGCATGTGGCACCTGCAAACAATGTGCCTTATGGGTCTGCGACGCCACCTACCCGTGGTGCAACCGCATACGGGGGCGAGGCACCGCCCCGAGGTGGAAACCCTGTCAGGAGATGAGTGTGATGCGTTGCTTCAATATTGATGGCATTCATTGTGGCTCGGTATACGTGATTGTTCACAGTTGTATCATTGATCCGCAAAATCTTTGCAATTTGCTGTCTCCTATGTATTCTCACTTTTTAAAGACACCCAAGAGGGAAAAGAATCTGGTATCTTGCTTTTTGCTGATTACTTATTTTGATCATCCTTAATGCTTTTTGCAGTACTCATTACAGACGATGGTTTAAGATAGATGAGTTAAGGAATCACATAGTCTACTACGATTCTCAAATTCCATGCCCCCGGTGGCTGGTCTTTTTAAACGAAAGTTGGAACGGAGAAGGTACAATGAATTCTAATAAAACTACAAGAGGGACTAGAGAGAGAGATGGAAAAACAAGAAAGAAGAAGATGCACAAAAACAGAAGTGAACAGGGGGAGGGGAAGCGAATATGAATTATATAAATAGAATTGTCCAATAGATTCCACTTTCAATATCTACACTTAGGGCTGCTCATCTTACCCGACTCGTACCGATAAGTTCACTTCTGACTTGACTCGATTGGAAAAGGATACCGATTATCCATTATTGTTTGGCCGATTAGCCCACCGATAAATGTTCAGATGATCAAGTTTCATTCATTCCCTTTGATTTCTCTATAATCAAACACCCATAAATCTTTTGGCATGAGGGATATTCATTTTTCTCCGTTCACTTTCGTGGGATATAAGCGTAAGGTAAGCAATTTAGATAGCTAATACTGATTATGTCGTTATCGGGTAGGAATTTTCGGGTCGGGCTCGGTCAGGGGGACGGACCGTCACATCAGCTTTTTTGAGCAGCCCTATCTACACTTCCTTGTAATTAGTTCTTGCATATATATACATATGTATATATATATATTCAGTTAGTGATAAAAAAAAAGGGAGCTTGGAGGGTTCTCAAACTTGGGAATAATAAGTGGATTTTTAAAGAAATATTCATTTCTCTCCTTAAAAAACATAATAAAAAGAGTATGATAACTCCTTAACCTAAATGAGTTTGTTCTTAAGTCGTATGAGACTTCTCAATAACGTGTGTACCATCATCGTGAATAGGTTGCGGGAGTCTATTATCAATCATAAGTTAACCTGATTTTGATACCATAAAAAAATTAATTTCTCCCTTCAAAAGGCCTAATAAGAGGAGTGAAATAATTCTTTATAAAACTATGATGAGTTTGTTTCTAAACAATTTGAGACTTCTCAACAATTTTTCTCTATCTTTTTTTCCCCCTTATACTTTTAAACCAAAAAAAAAAAAAGATAAAATGGCATAGATGAGTTGACAAAATTGTTGTCGATTTGTTTCACTGCACTTATGCAAGTATTAAAAAATAGTCGAAAGAGACACTCTGATTTGAATATAAGAACTTCTCAAAAATTTCTCTTTTTTTTTTTTTCTTAAAGCCTTTCAAACTAAAAAATAAAAGAGATGATATACACACAACACTTTACACAACAACTTACACAACACAATTATAAATGTGAGAGTATTTTTGTAAATTGTTATTAATTTTAATAACAGTTTACAAAAATACCCTTAACTTTATTATGTGTTGTGCAAATTGTTGTGGAAGTTACTGTGTCTATCATTTTCATTGAGAAAGGAGTGATGATATACTTACAATTTTTTTGGTATTTTTTTTAAATTTTTACGATTATTTTTATTACTTTTTTTATTTTTTTTTAAATAATTTTTTGATATTCTTAATTATTAAAAAAATATTAAAAATATACAATTTCTTAAATAGTCAAAATTTTAATAAGTGCTAATACACATACTACCCTTTTACTACCGTGTATTTGAATTTTTTTTTTAATTTTTTCATCATTTTCTTTTAAGTATTTTTTTAACATTTTTAATCATTAAGAAAAAATAAAAAAATATACAACTTTAATTATATTCATATCCTTAATCATTAAGTAAAATTAAAAATTATAAAAAAAATGAAATACAAAAAAGTAGTAAATAAATTGTAAAATAATAGCAATTCTATCATTTCTAAATTTTAATTATTAAATAAAATTAAAAAAAAAATGATAAAAGAGTAGGAGAAGGATAATAAAACTATTATTATTTTTAAAAAAGAGTTGAATGACTCTTTTGATTTGAACAAGAGGACAATCGGATAATTAAGGTCGATTCATTTTTAGAGATGGGATAAAAATTTTAAAAAATTATTGTAATATATTTTTTTAATATTAGTTTTGTTTTGAGATTTGAAAAAGGTATTTTAGAATTTGAAAAAGTTAAATTTTTTATTATAATTTATATGAAAATTTAAAAAAATATAATAATAAATTTGATATGTATTAAATTTTTATTTTTATCCCTATAAGCAAATCAGGCCTAATAGGCATATATCCGGTCCGGGCGAATAATTTCCTTCCCAGTTGAAAAAGCACTTCAGCCCGACAGCCGGTGGCCCGGTAACATATTCAAGCCATTGGGTCTCATATCGTCGTTAAAAAGTTCAAAGTTTTCGCCTTTCCCGGTTCTTTTTAAAAGGTCCAGCGGAACAAGCAGTCTAGGACTCCGGAAACCAGAAGGAAGGCGATACGGCGGATACCCTTCCCCCTCTCGCCTCAGCCAATTCAACGGCCTTAAATCTTTTGACTGGTGCCGTTTAGCAGACGATAGATTTCCGGACAAAAGTGGAAGTCAAGGTTTGATGTTTGCTTTTTCTCCGCATTTTAGGGTTGACAGTGCTAATACTTTCTGACTGAGATTGATAAGAGCTATTTGGCTTAGCATGGCCCGTTTCATATTCCTATATTTCGTCGATTATGCTAATTTAATTATCATTTCTTTCCAAAATATTTTGTGATCCTGTTATAAGATTGTATTCCTGTATGATTCGCCAAGCATTAATTGTTTCGTTTAAGATTACTGATGATATATGCCCTCTCGCGTTAACCAACTATTTCGATCAATTATTTCATTTTACTGGTATCTAGTTTCGAAACCCATGACATCGTCCTCTCCTCCACCTTGTACTTAAAATGGGAAGGAGGTACGAGCTCGTTGGTGTGATCAATCATTATACTTTATGTGCTACGATATATGGTTCCTATTATGTTGTTTTCTCGAGTTCTACTTTTGAAGTGTTTGTGGATTTGGGATCTAATGTCACAATGTTACAGAGTCTAAGGCCTGTTCAATCCAAGGAATGGAGACTGTAATAGCAACAGTCAGCGGCTACCATGGCTCAGAGCGGTTCAACCTCATAAAGCTGATATCCCATGCTGGCGCAAGTTATGTAGGTGCATTGTCAAGATCAACGACACACTTGGTGGGTTTTGATCTTTAGCTCTCATTTTGATCTGAATGTGTTCTATGTCAATGCATTGCCGTACTCGAAAATGAAAAGAATAATAAACTGAAGGGGAACTTTTTGAATTAAATAAATAAAAAGGCAAAACCAATATCCAATGTGGTGTTGTCTTTTGTTAATTGAGGATGTTGGTTTTGCTTGGGTGGTTAGGTGTGTTGGAGATTTGAAGGAAAGAAGTTTGATTTTGCTAAGAGGTTCAGTACGATAATTGTCAACCATCGATGGGTTGAAGAATGCATAAGGCAAGGAAAGCGTGTACCTGAGCAACCTTATATCTTGCAAAGGTATGGCCAAGTTCATTTTCAGCTTCCATGATCAAAGAAAAATACAAATAAAAACTACCATTTATATGCTAAATTCTCATTCTATTCCCATCTCAGGGTGGCATTTATCATCAACCAGAATGTGGTAGTGCCATATCAATACAGCATAATGTGATTGAAATGTTGGTGTAGGATACCTCATGTTATTTTAAATCCCGTGATACTTATCACCCTTGACCTGCTGTTTGACATATACTAATGAAAATAGATATTACAGGAACTCATGCTTTCAACGGTTTATTTGTATGCAGTGGTGAAGAAGTGGGGCCGTTATTAATGGAAATCCCCCCTGTTAATGTGGGCATCTCAACAAAGAAACGTCGAGTGCTTACTGACAAAGTGAATGCCAGTGACAACTCTGGAAAACAGACTATTGACTTGGTGCATGGAGTTTCTGGTCTTGCAACTTGGACTCAACCTTGTTTGTTGAATAAGGTAAGTTTTAGGACTCTCCACATGACGCGTGATTTCTTCATGGTTCCCAGTGTAGTTGGCAATAAACACTGATTTGTCAATAATTATTTACTTTTTGATGATTTGGCTCTTCACTGTATTAGTTTTTAATGATTCAGCGATGAACCTTTATGTCTTCTTCTTAATGAATCGTCGAGTTTATTTTCTGATTCTTGAAAGTGCAATGATACACATTTTAAATCAAAGAACCGAATGGTTATAAAGACTTCGATATTGTGTTGGGAGAGGATGGCTATATTGATCAAAATGCATCTTAGAATTTGGTTGAATAAATGTTTTGAATTTGCATTCGATGCCTAGATCAAGGATCCATTTTTGTGCTCTGACTCTGAGTAGCATGCATAAGAAACTTCTTAAATTAATACATTTCTTGGTTAGTTTGTTCAACATGCACTTAATCATTACATGCTGAGTCTAATCATTTTGTGTACTGTATAAAAGTTTATCATGCCCCATATCATATTTCAAGTAGAACAATAGAATCTATTCTACGGAAAACAGAAATTATCAAATGTTTTCATCTTGGTGTGTACCAATATTACATCTGAGTTGCGGAGAACATTTTTTAGCTCATGGAATTTTCTGGTATCAGGAGCATGGAATTTTCTGCCAAGTTTCATAACCTAAATGATCTAAAAAGCTTATCTTCTTTTTGTATCAAATGGAGGGATTACATTGGCATACTAAACTTCAGCAACCAAGTGGCCTGCTTAAGATGCAAACCTTGCTTACATTGTATATTTTCTTGGTTATTAAATTTTAGTATTTCCGTTTGCAGTTTGTAATTCTTTTTCATTTCCCTGAAAAACATTGTTCTCAATTAGTCGCACTAGCTTCGTTATTTGCTTTATGGGTTCATATGTAATTCCTTTGGTCATATCTTTTTAATCAACTGCTTTCACGAAAAAAGCATTAACGTTTCTTGTGATATACTGAGAAATTTCCTGTTTCCCCCCTCGAAAAGCATAAAGCGTCCAGTTCCCATTCCTCAAAGCATCCAGATAAAGAGAAGAGAAAGATATTTAATCGAAAAGGAAGCATTATTTTGTCTGAATCTTCTTGTAAAGGAAGGAGGCTTGTGAAAAAGAATATTTGTATAGATATATTGGACTCTGCCCATTTGGATTCAGGCCAAGAGTGCTACCCAATTAATGTTCATGACCCAGATAACAATTTTTCAGCTACGCCTAATTACTCAGACGGCACACAGAAAGCCAATATATTGAAAATTGGAGGAACATCATCTGCTCATTTGGATTCAGACCAAGAGTGCTACCCAATTAATGTTCATGATCCAGATAACAATGTTTCAGCTACGCCTAATTACTCAGATGGTACACAGAAAGCCAATGTATTGCAAATTGGAGGAACATCTGATGATCAATTCCATAGTCAAAGAGGAATTAGAAATGAAGGTTCAGAAGCTCCCAAGGATTCAAACTTATGTCTTAAATTTGCATCAGCTACCTCGGATAGAACTTCACGAGATGGGTGCACCGATGTTGAGGACTTAAACAGGGAGGTCAAGGATGAGAGCCAGATTGAACATGTGACCAGGCTATCAACATCAACCGAGTTATCATGTGTTATATGTTGGACAGATTTCAGTTCAACTAGGGGGGTTTTACCGTGTGGACATCGATTTTGTTATTCATGCATCCAGAACTGGGCTGATCATATGGTATACATTGTTGTCATGTTGATAGATGTCCAATATCTTTCCATTAAGATGCCTGTTCATATTTCCCGTGCTAAAATTACGATTCATAGCAATGCTCAAAATAACCTTATCATGCAATAGAGTGCTATAATTTCATGTCCTTCTTCATGTTTAAAAAAAGGTTCAACTATCCACATTAGTTAGGTAGTAAAGAGTCATTTACACATGTAAGCTTGTCATTCTTCATGTCCTTTTTTCATATGATCTGATAACTTCTATACATATGGTGTTTGGTTTTTTCTATAAATAAGAACAGTGGTCCAGTTCCTGGCCGTGGCCTTCTAACTTGAGTTGCTTGAATTTTATGACATTTCAGTTTGATATCATTCAAGTTGAAGACATTTTAGACAAACAACATAGTGGAATGGCAGATTATGAATGTATTGTAATGCCTGGCAAATTTTATACCGTTTGATCTGAGAGAATTCAATTTTTTCAATAAGGTATCTGGATAAACTGGGGGTTTTAGGGTAATTAAAAGGACTAGGGAAGGTGTTAGGATGAGAGAATGTGATGGTTGTTCAAACTACCTGTTGGTCATGTTTCGTATTTGCATTTATTCTCTTAAAAGGATTAGATCAATGTACTACTTTTAGCTCTTAATCTGAATTTCACTTTCACATTGCTCACAAGTTGGTGATCGTGCGTGTAGGCTTCAAGGAGGAAGATTTCAACCTGCCCTTTGTGCAAGGCGAGTTTTATTAGCATCACAAAGGTCGAGGATGCAGCTACCACTGATCAGAAAATATACTCCCAAACCATTCCATGTGCTTCTTCAGCCATGGATATTTTCATTCTCACTGATCAAGAAACGCACAGTTTTGGTGCTCAGGTATGCCTATTCTAGCAAACCTGTCTAGGTTTTGGCATTATTTCTGAAAACTTGCATCCTTCTGACTGCTTGTTTTTAATGGGAGTTCGGTCATTTCTTACAATTAGAGCCAGTAATCTGAAGATTGTGGAACTAACTTGATATTCCTATGCTGTATGCATAACTAGGACGGTAGTTATTCTAATGATAGCCTGGCCAGTGTTAAAGAACATAAGTCATTTTCTATAGTAATATGAATTGTATTCTCTGTCTTTTCTTTTACAGGCCTTGTATTCTTTTTCATTAAGACACTTAATGACCTTAAGGATCCATTATCTAGTGAAACAGTAAAAACTTGGGTTGTCACGTGCAAGTGCATAGGTTCTATAGTTAGATTAAGCACTTATTGCAAAAGATGTCGAAGGCTATGGCTGTAACTAAGTCCTTCCTTTTAGGACCCTGCTTTGGTGGGACCAATGTTCCAACGCTAGGTAAAACATTTTTAAGAGAAAGAGAGACTACATTTTTTTAATGGCAAACTTTCACTTGGTAGTAGCTAGTACAGATTCACAGAATCTATTCTGAGGTCTGTACCATCCCAGCGTGTGCATATGTGGCTTCATCCCATTCAGCCATTTGCCTTGCCATGGAGAGTTTCATTGGACCATTACTAGTCATTAATTTCTAATTTTCAATTACTCATTCGAAAACAGTACTTGTGGACAAAGTTTTCCTCGAATTTGTTCTCATCTTCATATTTGAATGCTATGAGATTAGATAAGTTATATTGACACGGGAACAATATCTATCACACAATCACACCCATCAAGGTACCGTAAGAGGTTTGTATTTGTGTACTAGTAAATATCCTAAAGTACCCAATTGTAGCTTTGGGCATGTGTTGGTTGAAAATACCTAAAGTAAACATTGATAGAGCAGATTTGGTAGTTTTAAGGCTAACTTTTTGTTTGTACCAAACAGTCCTCTCTTGCACATGTTTGTAGTGAATGTCGTTTGCGAGAACCTGAGGATCTCCTGATCAGCTGCCATCTTTGCCAGATGCGATGCATCCATTCCTACTGCCTGGACCCTCCCTTGTTACCATGGACTTGCATGCATTGCAAGGATCTCCAGATGTTCTACCATCACACCTACTGATGTTATATCTTTGATCTTCAAGAACGAACACAATTCTGAGACTAACGGTATCCTTTTGTTTCAATTAGTCGATTCGTATATGCAATTTGTTTCAATTATTAGAAACTGACAAAGATGATGGACAGGAGCATTATATTTTGTAATGTTCTTAATTCATTATCTTTGATTAGGTGTTGGATGTGAATCTCTAGATTTGTTTAGATAGAAGAAATCTAGTATGTCCAATGAAATGGAATCAGTGACCGAAAGTGTGCAATGTCAATTTTATTATAGCCCGGGAGTCAGTGTGATTAGTAGGAAGTTTTTTTAGTGGGGTCCTTGTCGCGTTTAGCTTTCTGCTTTATATTACAAAGGTACAGATCCATCTCGTCTTTATGTATTTACTTTTAATGAACACGAGGAATCGTGACTGGGATGGACAAGTTATGTGAAAAGACCATTAGTAATTTTAAATCATTAATTAATTGTATACTATTACTAATTGTTTACTATTTATAATGTTTTTATTTATAATTATTATTATTTAAGTATTTTTTTAACATCATTAATTATTAAAAAAAAATTTTAAATATATAATTATACTAATAATCACTTTTTTAATTATTAAGTAAAAAAATAAATTCAAAAATAAAACGAATAGTAAAGATTGTAAAAGAAAAGTAAGACTATCAATTTTTTTCGTGAAAAAGTATATTTTACTAAAAAAATATAATTTTTTAACAATGTTTTAAAGTAGAGTTTATTTTTTTTTTTTATTTTTATAAAGATTTGTATGTAGCTGGAGTATTTGAGATTTGTATAAATTATTTTTCTTCCTAAAAAGCTTATAGTAGTTATATAGACTTTCTAAAAGCATGCACCTTTGTTTTATGGGTCCTCTCCAATTTTGTTTTATGTGGACGAGTTACATTCAGAGATACGTGGTGGAACTGCAAATGAGTGGATTTCCTTTTCAGAAAAGAATCGACGAGAGGGTCCGAACTCCGAAGCATATTCTTTCCTTTTTTTTTTTTTTATCCCAAAAAAGCTCTCATTGTCATGGCTACTGTTTAAACTCGGGGTACCATTATTTTAAAATAATAATAAATAATCAGTCAATTATTTCCCTTCTCTAAATCATTTCATACGCTTGAGAGCTTAGTTCTTGAACAAGGTTTGTGGTACTCATTTTTGGCCTATAGTACCGTACGTACAGAACCCAAAAAGAAGAACAAGTACGTACGTACTATGTATGAAATGCTCCTTTGTTAATTGTGGCTCGTCGTATAGCTAGAGGACTGGTGTTGTTAGCGACAGCTTTTTCCTTAATTTATATATATAATATTATATATATATATATATATATGCTTTGAAAACGTGAAACATGATCGAAAAAATATGTGGTCTGATTAGCATAATTTTAAGCTCCAAAATGAAGATAAGGAGTTTGAACACCCCTCCCCAAAAGTTTCAATAAAAAGAAGAAAAAAACATGATCTCTTCTTGTAGCTTTAAGGTTTTACAAAACTGCCTGAGTATTCTACAAATTATTATGTACCAGCTCCCTGATTCATTTCCTAATTCAGGGCTGATCCTTATTTTAAGTAAGTTAGACAATTGTTTAAAGTCTCTTAGTGGTAAAAGGTTAAAAAAAAAAAAATCTAAATATATATTTTATTAAAAAAATTAATTAACTCAATAAAAAAATAAAAATATTAAATAGATATTATATATGCTGTTATTAGTTTTAAAAGTATGCTACATAATAATTATTTCAAATATTTTCCTTATAAGAATACATTTCTCTTTTATCATTATTAGTTTAATAAATAATGTTAGAATTATAAATAACAAAATCTAATTTTTGAGTGTTCATACAAAAATTTTATATGATCATTTGAAAAGGCAAACACTTTTTTATAGAATTTTATTGACGATAATTATTGTAATTGCTTCTAGGTTTTTTTTAAATACTAAGAATACTTCAAAATATCTAAAATGATAATGAAATATATAGTTTGAGTTGGAAAATTTTATTAGATTTTGAGTGAGATCAGAAAAAAGTTGAATTTGAAAATATCTGAGAATATATAAAAATAATTGTATTCCTATACGACTCTTAAAACTCAAGACCACATTTTATAAAATTAGGTTTGATAAAATCTTCTCTAAATCAATTTTTTTTTAATAAAGATTAAGTCAATTATTAATTAAAAGAGTAATATAAATTTTAATTAGTAATTTTACTTAGCAAATGATAGATATTATTTTTAAACAAAAATGTAATGTACAATTTAAAATTATTTTAATTAAAAAAACCTCAATCAAAATTTTTGCTTTAAACCCCATAATTTATTCAGTCGGCCTGCCTTAGCTACCTTGATCGTGGGAAAATAGATAAAAAATGGGAAAAAGAACTCAATGGTCTGGATACGAACAGATATATATTGGAAGCTCGTTCTTGATCATCATGATCATCTGAATGAATATTGATCAATATATAACAATATCTTAAGGCAATTTAATGGTTTTACAAAGGCTTGCATTCAAGATGATCATAACTATGTCACCTCTCGAATCCTCAACACTATCCAAATTGTTGAAGACAAATACACATGACCATATATACATGATAGGTATACACATATTTTATATATATATATATATGCATCATGCTAATATATCATGAGAGAGAGAGAGAGAGAGAGAGGAAAATGAAAAATCCTTGTGCCATCTCTTACGAACGAATAACATCGATCGAGCAAAAAGAGAAATTTATAAGTAGTGCATTTTTAATCCAATCAGTAGTGGATGAGAATCGCTTAAAAGGCAAGGGAATTAGTAGTCCGGGTCTTGGAGGAATCTGCTATTTTGAGGGTCTTTTCAATAAGCTTCCGAGCCTTCCTGCTGCTTATTTCAATTCTCATGCTCTCACTCTTTTCGATCTTATCATAAGGTTTCTTCATCTTCAAGGACCTTATTTTAGATTTCAAAGTAATCAACAGTCTTTCCAACCCCATCATCACCATCGCTAAACCTGTCCTACGTACCGTAGAAGATTTCGGACAACATCAGTACACACTAGCAGCTAGGGGCATGTAATCATATTGATTTAAAGTGGAAAAAAAAAGAAGCCAAAATAGAAGAAAATAAGAGCTGGCGAGCATGAGATAAATACTAGTGTATGTATATATGCATATCATGCATGCATGGCACAAGAAAATACCTGAAATCACAGAGAGTACTGATGAAGAGCTAGTGGTTGAGGTAGATGGCAAATCAAGAAAGCAAATTAATTAACTTTTGTTGACCCTAATGGATATTGGAACGCAAGGAAGATAGAACCTGCATATATAGCTAGCTATCTAAGATATGTATATATTGAATGTAAGGGATATTGGATGGACGTACGTCACAAACAATATTATTGAAATCTTGAAAGGAAGGACCACGCAATAATATTATATATATATATATATATATATATATAGTATGTATAAGACCAACCTTTTCATGCGCCTGCCTGATCTAATGTCTACCGGAAGAAAGAGAAAAGAAAAGAAAAGAAAGGTGCTTTACTGTTTTTTTTTAAAATTATTTTAATAAATAAAGTCAATTGGGTGCAATATTCCGATAGAATGACAGGATGAATGAGATGATAATGAGTGGAGGAGCAGAAGCAGCATGAGTGCCAGATGTTATATATTATACATAATTTGTGGATGAGAATTCAACTTTGGAGATAGCGATATATATGCGTCCAATACTAAAAGGGTGGGGTTTGTATTGGTGGGCGCATATGCATGGAGGTTATATGATCCAGTACTATATAATATATATACATATTTATTTAGAAATTGTGATCTGATCCATTCATATTTAAAACCCAATGCACTTTCATTATATATTACTTTTCTGAGTTTTCTCTCAATCAATTGGGCCTGGCTTTTATGATATATATGGAAATTAATTGATTTTTTTTATTATTGCCTTAAAAAAACATTAATGCGTATGCATATATGGTTAAAAGAGAAAATTCACCCTAATATAAAAGTATATTAATGTATGTACATATGTATACATATAGTAATTCTACTAACGTGTTGGGCCTGAAGCCTGGACAAGAACTTCTTTTATGTTATTAGTACCAGCAGTTGCTCTAGCTTGGGACCTTTTCGTATTTTCTCGAGAAACGTAAAGAAAGAAGCCCAACCTCTAAATCTGGCAGTGTTGAGGCCTGGCCCACTAGTGGGTGCGAATGTATGTTGTGGACCGTGGTGATCACTGACCGAGGTGAACTGATCAATAGGCTTATAATTAATTTATCAATGTGCCGGTTTGGAAAATTAAATAAAATGACTTCCCTCCAACTCAGATAGTCTAGTACTTACCCCTTCAGCTTTATTAGTAAGGAAAAATCTTAGAGCCTATCAGGCTCTTAAACAATATATAACAGTCCCCAATAAACGGATGCTACATACGGGTTACACAACTCCATCCAAACTATTACAACACATAGGATTAGAGAAATTGCAACATCTCCTCACCCTCTTCAATCTATAACCTAAGAGTATTAACATTAGATTCATCAAAATTTTCTTTCAAAAAATATAAATTTATATACATATCAAAAAAATCTGATCATATTTAATCAAAAGTGGAGACAAAAAAGTGAAAAAATGAAATAAAAATACTTTTTTATCTTCAAAAGTAAATAGTAAATTCAAAATTTTCTTTAAATTTTTTTGATATATGCAAATTTGTATTTTTTGAAAAAAAAATTATAATGGATCCAATGCTAATGCTCTAATCCTAGAGAAACCGCACCCCCACTCACCCCCCTCCTTTTCGTGATGGTTGTAGTGAAATTTTCAGCAATTGACCCTCTTGATCCTAACCCCCGACGACATTCTAGGGATTTTGCTTCATGAGAGGACAAAAATGGTGATATGTCCTTCTTCCATTTTTGTCTTCCTGCAACTTTCAATGCACTCTTTCTCTCCCTAGTTGTTGTCTATCTAGCTATCTATTGACGAAAATTTTTAGGGATGGAAAATTTTTTAAGGATGGGAATATGTCTTGGTCCTATGTGTTTATGTAGGAGAACCCATTTTAGCCTTTGATTCCTTAATCTTAGTACCCGAATTTTTTGTTGTTATTGTCCTCTATTTTCATTCTTTCTACTGTGAAATACTTTACCAACACCTAGGCACAAAATGCATGCATTATTTCTAAAAAAATTGATGAGTGTATGTCACTAATAACCAGGATGCTAGCTTCAACTAGGTGTCTTGCTAGCTTTAACTTGTTATACAATGATAAATGCTAGCTTTAACTCGTTGTTAACTAGGATCTTGGATAATAATAGAGCACTAGGTGTTTGACGGAATGCCCCAAAAGAGAGAAAATAATTCAAGAGCAAAATTTAGGCTATCGGAATATCCTTTGGCATCAGTATATGCTCGAGATTGCATTGGAATATCCTTCAACGTGCGTCGAAATATGCTTAGGTTGAGATGAACAAAATGGAGAAGAAAGGGTATGTATTACAAATGGTAGAGCGTTACTAGAGAATTGGCTTTGGGTGTGTGTATTGGTTATGATGAGTAACAACTGACGTGACATCCAATGAATGGAGGGCTATTTTTCACAACTTAACAGTTGGACCGGTTGTAAAAAGTTAATTTGGCTCAAACTGATGCTAGCTTTAACTGACATGTCTTGCTAGATTAATTGAGCCATATTCTATGTCCCTTGGATGTTGGTTTTACTTTCATATTGCCCCAAATCTATCATGAATTAATGATCTTCAAGAGTTGGCCATACATCGCTGTTGATCACTTGCATCGAATTTTAATCATAATGTATAAGATTAAGGTCTCAATCATTTATAACTTCATTATTATTATTATTATGTTAAAAATATAACTAATCTGAGTGTGTGTATATATATATGCTGCCTATTTCAAACATAAAAATGATAAGAGATCATCTCCCTCTATTGTAGCATATTGATATTGCAAATGTTTTGCTGTCTAAGGAGCCAAGAGATGGTAGCACTCACACTATAGCACTAACTACAAATTGTGCCTACAGTAGAAAACGCGCATGCCACCTTTGCATGCCACCTTTGCATTTTCTATTTAGCTACTTTTGTCCTCATTGATGAGCTGTGTAGATGGTTGTTTTTCCATTTTTGGCATTTAGAGTAGTGTTAGCAAGATGTATTAATTTTAGATCAACATGCACACTTTGATTGATTCAATTCAAATATAGAGATAACCAACATTTTCCTCTCAACGTTTTTCTTGTTTTGAATCCTTTTCGCACTTCTTCCCTTCCTTTTGTGTTATGGTATCAAAGTAGAAGGTTTTCTTTTATTAATCTCTGCTGCTGATTTCCTTCTAAACGTATAGCCATGATAGACATAGAGCCAAACTAAGTTTCACCCTACCTTAACTTTACAGACTCAAATAACCCTTACAGAGTTAAGAATAGAGACAATATAGTCATTATTCTTGTCACTGAACTCCTCACCACCTATAACTATGTTATTTGGTCTTGAGTAATGTATCGAGCACTAAGAGCAAAGAACAAGTTGGGCTTCATTAATGTTAATATTTCGAAACCTACTAATGAAGATGATCCTCAGTTTGATGCATGGGTGAGGTGCAACGACATGGTAATATCTTGGATTCAAAACAGCATTAACATGGACATCAGATCTAGTGTAGCCTTTGTGGATAATGCACAAGTAGTTTGGACAAAACTCAAAGATCATTTTATGCAACAAAATGACCCTCTTATATTTCAACTTAAAAGAAACTTGGCTGGTTTTTGACAGGAACGAGATTCTGTGAGTACTTATTTTGAGAATTTTAATACTCTTTGGAATGATGAAATATCAATTTATGAACCTATTCCCACTTGCACTTGCGATCAGTTAAACGTTTTGAATGAAAGACACTAAAAAGACCATGTCATACAATTTCTCATAAGTTTGAATGATCAATATGCCAATAATAGGGATCAAATCATGCTTATTAAACCACTCCCTATTGTGAATAAAGTTTTTTTTTTGTAGTACAATAGCAAGAACAACACCATCAACTCACCAACCTCTCCCCATCCCTTAACACCATGGCATTAGCTAGTAAAACTTTTCATCTCTCTTTCAAAAACAACAACAAAAATCCCACTGCTTAAAAAATGGATAAACCTTATTGCACACATTGTCGTGTTCAAGGACACACTCTTAAAAATTATCTCAAGATGGGTAATGCTTAAGCCCCTATATGCACTCATTATAACATGACAGACCATGTGGTTGAAAAATGTTACAAATTTCATGGATAGCTCCCTAAACACAAGTTATACAAGGGAAATGGAGCAAGTTCTTATGCAAATAAGACAAGCCTCTCCACAGATTCTTCTCAAGAAAAGATGTATGAAGATAAGTTCAGCTTCACTAAGGAACAATATCAACAACTCGTGAGTCTACTTCAGCATAAGAACCTTGGCAGCTCTCTTCCCTATGTGAATTAGGCACAAACAACTCCCAAAGGAAATACCACAACACCAAAAGCTTCTCGGATATCTAGTATAAACCCTTTGTGTTGCAGCTCATTTGCTTCAAATTCTTGCAATCCGAGTAGTGTCTCTTGGATCATTGACTCTAGAGCTACACATAACATAATCTATAGCTCCTCATTTTATAACTCTTCCGCTACAGAAATTACATACATTGCCAAACTGCCTAATGACACTTGTGGCAATGTCAAACTCAATGCTGATATTAAACTTGCCAATATTTTATGTGTGCCCTCCTTTGTTTTCAACCCAATTTCAGTGAAAAAACTTACTGAAAATCTAATTTGTTGCTTGGTTTTTTTTGTCTAATGCATATTTTATACAGATACTTTCTACTTGGACCACGATTGGAATGTATGAAGTGAAGTGCAACCTGTATCATTTCCTACATACTCCCGTTTCCCTAATTGCTCTCACTGATGTTCTATCTCACTTATCACCTTGTTTTTCTTTTATTTCCATATTTGTAAAGTACAACTATATTTCTAATAAAAATGCTCATTGTTTCATTTGTCCCATTGTCAAGCAGCACAAACTTCCCTTCCCCATTAGCTTTTTTAAGTCTTCTATTATTTTTGAATTAATCTATTGTGATATCTAGGAACCTTGTTCCATTGCTTCCTATGATGGTTTAAGGTATTTTCTAACCATATTTACTTAAAAAAAAAATCAGAAATAAAAAAATACATTGAAACTTTTTGTAACCTGGTAGAAACTCAATTTGATAGTGAAATAAGAAACCTTAGAAGTGATAATGGTGCTGAGTTTTAAATGACTAATTTCTTCAATGAAAGAGGCATTATCCATCAAAATCTTGTGTTGAGACACCTTAACAAAATGACATAGTTGAGAAAAAACATTAACATCTCTTGAATATAGCCTAAGCATTATTTTTCCAATCTGGTTTGTCATTTACTTTTTGAGATGATTGTATTTTAACTGCAACATGCCTCATAAATAGAACACCAACACTCTTACTGAAAAATCAAACTCCCTATGGGCTATGAGGTTCCTTTTGGAACTAAACCAAGTTAACTCTTACCTTAACACTTTTGGGTGCTTTTGTTTTATATCTACTCTTTTACATGGAAGGAAGAAATTTGATTTGAGAGGTAAAATGTGTGTTTTCCTGCACTATCCTTATGGGATAAAATGATATAAATTGTTGGATCTTAATACTGACACCACTTTCATTTTTAGGGATTTTGTTTTCCACAAAACCATTTTTCCTTTTTAGACCTTTTTTTCAATTAAATCTGATGAGCACCATTAAGACCATTTTGTTTCATCTCACCAAAACAAGTGACTAGCTCACTTCCTATTTTAGAATCTGCTTAGGACAAGTTGCCTTAATCTCCTGAGCCTACACATGTCGATTCCCTTGCTATCAATCCTGAACTTGAGATCACCACTCTTGCTAACCCTCCTAATTCACCTGCTGACAGTGGCTCTCTATCTCCTTTCCAACCACCCCTTCGTAAGTCATCTAGGACTAGAACAACTCCCTTTTATTTGCAAGTTTTCGTTGTCAACAGGTTGCAATTACTTTAAATTCTCAAGAACTGGTTTAGGTACCTGCCTCCAATACTACTTGCCATTTTCCTTTGCATAACTACCTCTCTTATCGATCGTTTTCGCCTGCCTTACAAGATTAGTCCAATAACTTTTCTATTGACTTTGAACTGAATTCCTATTCACAAGCTGCCAAAGATCTTCGCTGGTGCAAGGCCATGGATGTTGAATTTTTAGCCTTAGAAGAGAATGAAACTTGGATTCTTATTGACTTACATCCTGAGAATAAAGCAATAGATTGCAAGTATGTTTACAAAGTGAAAAGAAATTCAGACAGGAGTGTGGAAAGACTAAAAGCAAGGCTGGTTGCAAATGATTATACCCAATAAGAGGGGATTGATTACCAAGAAACATTTTCACTAGTAACCAAATTGGTTACTGTGAGATGATTCCTTTCCATTGTTGCTGTCCGAGAATGGCTTTTGCATCAAATTAATGTAAATAATGTATTCTTCCATGATGACTTAGAGGAGGACATATACATGCACAAACTACCAAGTTATACAAAAGGGGGCCCCTAACAAGTTCACAAATTCCTCAAAAGCTTGTATGGTTTAAAACAAGCTTCTCGACAGTAGTATGCCAAGTTAACATCATGCTTACTTGACTCTGGTTTCATCTAATCGAAAGCAGATTATAGCCTCTTTGTCATGACTAATTGCACATGTTTTACAGCTTTACTAGTTTATGCTGATGATATTTTGGTTGCTAGTGATTCAATAGACTCTATCAAGAATTGTTTGCATGAGAAATTTAAAATAAAAGATCTCGAGTTTTTAAGATATTTTCTTGAAGTTAAGGTGACTCGATCATCAAAAGGAATTCATATTTGTCAATGCAAGTATGTATTAGATATTCTTGTTGACTTTGGTGTTTTAGGCTCAAACCCCTTTAAGATTCCCATGGAGCAAAATTTAAAACTTGGCAAGGAAGATGGTATGCTTCTTAGCAATCCTTCTATGTATCGAAGGCTTGCTAGGAGCTTCTTATATTTAACCATCACATGCCAGATATCAGCTATCTAGTTCAAACACTTAGTCAATTATGGATAAGCCTACCACAGTTCACTTGGCAGTTGCACATAAAGTTTTAAAGTATATTACAGGTGCGCCAGGCTAAGGACTGTTATTGTCTTATTCCTTTGAGTTACAACTCATTGCATATTGCGATTTTGACTGAGCATCTTGCCCCAACACTCGCAAGTCTATCACTGATTATTATGTATTTTTGGAACATTCTTTGATCTTTTGGAAGTCAAAGAAGCAAACAGTGCTATCCCAATCCTCAGCTGAAGCTAAGTATAGAGGAATGACTGCAACATGCTCTAAACTTACTTGGATCCGGTTCATCCTCGATGATCTACATGTATTGCATCTCCAAGAAGCCACACTCCACCGTGATAATCAAGCGGCTCTCCATATTGTAGCAAATCCAGTATTCTACGAGTGCACTAAGCACATCGAATTGGATTACTATGTTATTAGAGATATGATCTTTGGAGGTTATATTTCTATAGCTTATGTTCCTAGTCACTGCAGTGTGCTGATTTGCTCACTAAAGCATTGCCTTTAGTAGTTGATTTTCAATTTCACTTGCTCAAGATGAGAATTGTTAACATCCATTCTCCATTTTGGGGGGGCGGGGGGGTATCGCGGCTTGCTGATATTGCAAATGTTTTGCTGTCTAGGGAGCCAAGAGATGATAGCAGTCATATTATAGCACAGACTACAAGTTATGCCTACTGCAGAAAACATGCATCCTTTGCCATTGTACATGAAAAGGGGTGATATGCATGCCACATTTGTATTTTTCTGTTTAGCTATTTTTGTCCTTATTAATGGGCTGTGTAGATAGTTGTTTTTCCATTTTTGGCATTTAGAGTAATGCTAACAAGATGTATTTATTTTAGCTTAGCATGTACATTTTGATTTATTCAATTCATATACGGAGAGAATTAACATGTTCCTCTCAATGTTTTTCTTGTTTTGAATCCTCTTTGCCCTTCTTCCCTTCCTTTTGTGTTACCCTCCTTCATCATATTCTTACTTTAAAAAATCTATTTAAAAGATTAAAGCTAAATAAGGTTGGAGTGCCCATGAATTAAGCCAATATGCTTGCAAGCTTGCATGTTACACTATGGCTACTTTTCAATATTGGTCCAAAGTTGAAAAAGAAAAAGAATTAAGAGGATAGATAAAGAAAACCTCAAGTACTAATTGTTTGCCAAGCATATTTGTGTATATATATATATATATGTATGTATGTATATGAAAATGTTTACCGATTTTATATATCATCAGCCAGCATTAATAATATATATAAATATAATTCTAGTATCAATTATAACTTTCATGATACACAAATTATCCAGATTAGGGGATTTCATTTACGTGAAAACGTTTAATTTCAATATCGGCCACTTATTTTTTATTACAGACTCCAATTAGCTAGAGAGATATAATAATGAAATTTGAATATCTAACAGTCAATTATCAGTATATATGATATTTTAACCGAGTTTTCGAATCCAATGCGTTGTCAAAGATTCTTCTGCAGCCTGATTTTTGTTTTATTAATCCAGAAAAAAAGGTTTTGTATGGTCAAATTTCTATAAATTAATCAGATCAAATACTTTATAATTTATATACACCCACATGCAACATGCAGGAGTTGTGCTTCTCATCACAAAATGCATGGTTTAGACCAAAACCATATATTGCGTAATATGAGTCCATGTAGCACGAGGATGAGTCCCGATGAGGATATAAATCGTCTTTTTCGATTTTTTTTTTTTACATATATTTTTATATTCTTAAATACTTAAGAAAAAATTTACGATGACATTAAAAAAAACTTAATTACTTACTACGTGAAAAAAAAAAGGAAGTCTCAATGCTCGGGACCCAAAAAGGGACCCAAGCTTTTCTCATTATAAATATATATATATATATATATATATATATATATATATATATATATAGCCATGATCTGCTCATTATTCTTTGAAGTTTCCACACGCATCTACCTTATATGATCTGACCAGCTCTCATTCTGATCAATACCAGCTGCTTGCATATCCTCCCCGGCCCCCCCCCCCCCTCTCTCTCTCTCTCTCTCACTCCTGATCATCTAATTCCAGCTCCGACATCCTTCCCGGTCGGCGGGGGGAATGTCGACGTTCCAATCCAGTGAGCTTCCGGCCTTAGGGAAAAACCAGCAAGTACTACCGAAGTCTCCGAAGATAGTACTTGTCGTGATCTTTACCCTGGTAATCCTCGTAGTCATGCCCTATTACCCTTTGCTAAAGAACCCTTTATTGCTTGTCAACAATTCACCAGGGCCTGCATCTTCATATCATCGTGAGTCCTACTCTAAGGACGTGGATAATTTAGCTGCAAGTATAGCGTCCAGCGAGACGTGCGACATATTTTCTGGAGAATGGATTCGGAATCCAAAGGCTCCTTATTATACAAACACGAGTTGTTGGGCAATACATGAGCATCAAAATTGCATGAAATATGGGAGACCCGATACAGAATTCATGAAGTGGAGGTGGAAACCATCTGGGTGTAATCTTCCTATATTCAACCCAGCACAGTTCCTTGAATTGGTCAGAGGCAAGTCATTGGCTTTTGTTGGAGACTCTGTTGGACGAAACCAAATGCAATCCTTGATCTGCCTTCTCTCTAGGGTAAGAGCTCATTATTTTATCTATAAATCCTAGTATTACATGCAGGTTAATTATATATAAATTATAAAAAAAATATTTATTTACAGTAAATTAATTTTAACAAAATGATTATTTATTGTCAAAATTAGTCGTCAATAATTAATATTTTCATCGTAATTAATTAATTATAAAAGTCTATTTTTTTTAGTGATATATAATATATCTATTTGTTATTATATACGATGCATGGTCCACCAAACTAATTGATCTGATCCAAGCAGTAAGTTAGATAAGTTAATTTTACTCTTAGCTAGCTGGGAGATCGATCAAACTCGGCGTATTTAGGGTTTTCAGATTTGGTCATGATAATTAATATATAATATGTTTTGATCTTGGAGGGCGCCATTCTCAAAATCATGACTAGTTTAATTATTCATGTGGGCATTATTAATTGAGTGCTGATCATTAGGTTCAAGGTTAGTTGACCTAAGCCTTTGTTATTGAAGGAGTAGGTGAAATATTGTCAGGAAAGTAACGTTATACCAAATACATGAACACGACCGAGTGGTACTACTAGCAATTATCTGCAATGTCTAGGGAATCTCGATGAGTTTATCTCGATAATGAGTTTATAATAAATTAGAACAAATACCAAATACCAAATATGCAATGTATTTATAAATTAGAACAATATTTTAATCAAAATGAGTTTATCTCGATCTCCAAATACCTCTTGATCATCCAGATCTGTCACATGCCATGGAGAGGTCAATATATAAGACACGTGAAATTAGGATATTGTCCAGGCGCTTCATCATGCATATCATGTATTAGTACAGCTAGCTATAGCATCTTGTCAAACTTGACCCAGCTCGAACTCCTAGCTAGCTATATTTAATAATTAGTAAGAATATCGTACAGCAAGGTTAGAATAATTACCAGCTAATTATTCTTTCTTTTATATATATGGATCGGGCTCATGATGATCCATACCCATTGTGCTAACCAATATATATGGTTATATTATTGGGGATCCAAATCCGTCGTCCGTACGTTACTTTTGTTCTTTAGGAATTACCTTTGGAATTATTATTTAGCTAGAGAACTACTAAAAGTTAGAAAATGATGAAGCCAGATTCTTCTCACACACGTGTATAATTTGTTACCCATTGAGACCGGAAAATACATGAAATAACATATGTTTAGATATATATAATTAAGTAACGTACGCTCGTGGGCTAAAAAATAGTACGTACCTTCATGGCGTACATGATCAACTAGTAGTACTGATGAGGCACTGGAGTAGGGTGGAATCATGATTTTATGTTTGAGAGTGATTAATAAAATGTATCGTATATGTAAATTTTAAAAGGATGATTATCAGTAATAGAAGTATCATGTTCTGTTGTTACTGAATTCTTTAAACGTATATTACTTTTCGAATTGTCCACATCTTTCTTTTTAAAAAATAAAAAATTAATTATTCTTAAGTACTTGCTTATATTTTTTTTATGATTTAAAAAAAATTTATAGATCAAGAATAAATTTGAGAACTTTCTAATAAGTAATGATGTAATATTATTGTATTTTTAATAAACTATATATTACAATCATACAAGTTAGAGTGAAACTAAGTAAGTGAGTATAATCAATCAATTTTACAATCATATAAATTTATAATTATTTTTTTTACTAGAATTGTACTGTTAGAATAACTTCGTGATTATGTGAGTTAAAATTTAGATTTAAATAAAGATAAAAGTTAGAATATAAATGGATGTATATTGAGATTTAGAGAAATAATTTTAGTAAAAAATTTTGGGAGGAAGAATTTTTTTTTTTTTTAAAAATCTGAGAGAGAATTTTAATTATGTATATATAAATTATATATATTTATATTAAAGATAAATTTTTGAAAAACTTTGGAGAAACAGAAAAAAATAATTAGTTAATTAAGCGGTACTCATGAAGTCGACGCTGATCATGTAATTGTTAATAAATAAATTAAGGATCCTTTAAAATTAATGTCTGGAGTAATGCTTAAATATTGAATCCCACGATGATCATATATTTAGTATAAATAACTTTATTAGCTTTTGATTGAGTGCGCTGCAGATATATACAAAGAATAAAGTCATTTAACTCATGATGTTCTTTAACTGAATAAAATAATTATATATATTTGTAAGTTGCAGCACTACTTACAACGTACTGAGATAAGCTTAAATTACGACGTGAGAGCATTTTTATTAGATTATTTAAAATTAAATTTTAAAAAATATAAATTTATATATTATTAAAAAATTTTAATTATATTTGATTAAAAATTTAAAAAAAATGAAAAAAAATAATAAAAATATTTTTTATCTTCAAAAGTGAATAGTAAAACTAATAGTTAAATTTGTACAAATTTTTAGTTTTACTATTTACTTTTAAAGATAAAAAATATTTTTATTCTCTTTTCTAATTTTCTTTTCCTTATTTTTTTATCAAATATGACCATTTTTTTTTTTTTATATATATACAAATTTATATTTTTTAAAATTTAATTTTAAATAATTTAATAAGAATGCTCTAACATTGTGAAAGTGTTCTTAAGTAGGATTCTTTCCATGCTCTGAACCTTCCGGCCGGCCAAAAGGCCGTCAGGAAAGACATGAGTATACTAATCAACTAATTAAGACCAAACCACAAATATTATTGAATGTCTCTCTGATCTGATCTCTCTCTCTTTCTGCCTGCCTGAAGCACATGAATATATAGACAATTATGACAGCTTAGTTTGGTTTAAGCGACGTTTTGTCTCTTGATATAATTCGAACAGCTATGTTCATATATAATTCTACTCATGTCCCTAGCTAGCTAGCTTGACTTATTCTTACGATTTAATCACCTATATTATATATAGAGGTTACTATTATTTATTATAAATCTTCTATATAATGTACTAGCTAGTAGTATTACTACTAGCTAGTAGCTAGAGATCAATCGGGTGCATGGCTAATTACCCTCCAATCAGTAGTACTGTTGATCTTGGGGCGATTATTACTATTATATAATATTGCGTATTATATTATACATTACTATCTTTAATCATACATTGGTAGCTTGATCTGTAAGTACGTCACATGTCGTTTAACATTACTAGCTAGCTTATAATACTTTCGCATTACTTAATTAGCTGCATGGCCGGACCCTGCAAATTATATAATATTGTAACGTGCATTGGAAACCCCATGCTGGGTGCATGATCTCGATCTCTCTAAACTTAGAGAATAAGATAAATCTACTAATTGCCAATTTCCAAATCATAATTTTTCTTAATTTGTCCATGTAGGCAAATTATAATTAATGTTCAATCTGTTGATAATCTGCTTTTCATGAGTAATTTTTCTCGTTAATTCCCATGTATATATGCACAGGTAGAATATCCTATAGATGTTTCATACACAACGGATGAGAAGTTCAAACGTTGGAAATACACAAGCTACAACTTCACCATGGCCAGTTTTTGGACTCCCCATTTGGTAAAATCCAAAGAATCAGATAGTAACGGCCCAACACACACAGGCCTATTTAGTCTCTACCTTGACGAGTTTGACGAGGATTGGACAACCCAAGTCCAAGACTTTGACTACCTCATCATCTCCGCCGGCCATTGGTTCTTCCGTCCAATGGTATTCTTCGAAAATCATCGAATAGTTGGGTGCCACTTTTGTCTCCTCGATAACGTTACCGACTTAAACATGTATTATGGCTTCCGAAAAGCATTTCGGACTGCATTTAGAGCCATTAATAGCTTAGAGAACTACAAAGGTGTCACGTTTCTAAGGACTTTTGCACCCTCACATTTTGAAAATGGGCTTTGGAACCAAGGGGGAAACTGTGTAAGAAGGAGGCCATTTAAAAGCAACGAGGCAAAATTGGAGGACCAAAATTTAGAGTTATATATGGCTCAAGTGGAGGAGTTCAGGAAGGCAGAAAAAGAAGGGAAAAAGAAGGGTTTGAGGTATAGATTACTGGATACAACACAGGCAATGCTTTTGAGGCCAGATGGTCACCCTAGCAGATATGGGCATTGGCCTCATGAAAATGTGACATTGTACAATGACTGTGTGCACTGGTGCTTGCCAGGGCCCATCGACACGTGGAGCGACTTCTTGCTGGAGATGTTGAAGAGGGAGGGCGTGAGGTCCCATGAGGAGAGACTTCAATTTTTAAGCGACAGAAAAGTGCAAGTCAGATAGATCATAATCTATATATTAATTGTGATGATCTCTACTTGATTTCTGTCATGTCCAGCTTATTGCTACATTTTTTTTAAAATTTTGAATTATGATCAAGAAGTATCCCAAATTATTTTTATCATGTACATGATCGTGGGTGAAAATGGAGGTCGAAGAAACATTAATTGGTGTAATCAAAATGTTTTTGTGAAGATCGTAATGGTTGATAAATTCCTCAAATTTAGTCATTAATTATAAACTGTCCATGTGTTTAGTGAAAGATTTTATGAAAGGTAATTGTTCAATACACCAATATTACATACGGAGTTTACAATATTATAGAGGTTGAAAGCTAAAAACTGTACAAGGATATAAAATCAGTCAGCAAAGGAAGGAACGGAGACGAATTATATACACGAGACAATCGAAAAGAATAAAATCAAATTCAGGTAGTATCACGCCTTGAATGCGTGTCCTGAGGATGATGATCATGAGGGCAATTACGATAAGGTCAGTACCCCCACCCCCCCCCCCCCCCCCCCCCCCCCTCCTCCTCCTCCTCCTCCTCCTCCTCATTTTGTTTAGGAAGAGTTGGAAGCCACTTCTTGTGATCCCATCTCAAATTTATTAATAAACTTTCTCACTTATGGTGAAGGAATACTGTGATTATAAACGAAGTTATTGGAAAATTACAGATGATGAGAAAAGAAAAAAAAACCATCCCAATAACAAACCAACACTAAACAGAGCCAATAAATCAGAGCATTTCTAAACATGAATAGATAACAATAAATAAAACTCTAAACAAGCCTAAAAAGCCACCTGACAAATCAATCCAAAAGAAACAAACAAAACCAGCAAATATTATAAACGCAAAGAAGGCAGGCCAGTTATCGACCTTGAGAATACCTTTAAATTTCTAAGTAATATTATTATAATTGACCTACATACCAGATTGATGATTCAAAGCCAAACGCGCTAGGTAATCAACTGTTGCATTTCCTTCTCTATAAACATGGCCTATTTTAACTTGCAAAGTGGAGAGACTCTCTTGAATCTTGTCCTAATAGTCTTCAAGATACCAAATGCCACATCTAACTTTATCCAACCAGTTAACAACCAATAACGAATCTAGCTCAATCTCAATTCTATTTAAATTCAACTCCTTACAATACTGCAGCCAAAAATAGAGAGCTAATAATTATGCCTTATTATTCGAGCCATAGGATAATTCCTTAGCAAAAGCCAACCGCAAACATCCCTCATCATCTCGAATCAAACAACCCACCTCCATGCAACCTGGATTTCTCAAAAAACTCCAATTCATATTCAATTTAAACCAACCCCTATTCGGTTTATTCCAGTTCACTAAACAAATGTGCTTTCTTGAAGAAACTTTAACTAAAATAGATAAAGCATTGAGAATATGCTCATCCCCCTCTTTTATTTTTTTACTCGCACGCAGGCGTAAACCTGCCCAAGCAATTGCTGCCTTAATCGCACTCCATAAGACTGAACCGAAACTATTTTTCCTTCCATGCGAGCTTTGCACCTCCACACCCACAGAGACCAAGTTAAAATAATGGAATCAAGCCAAGTAATGTATCTTTTTGTGATGACAATGATGCATGTCTAAACCAAAGTTCCATTTTAGCTTGCCAGGGTGGGCTTGGTCATAAGGCATCCCCAAAATGAGAGAGGCTCTATGCCACACTTCCGCTGCTATCTCACCTGTGGCAAGCACATGGCCGACTTGATCCTCTATACATCCCTGTATACAACATTCACATTTCGACACCACATGAAAAGAAAAACTATTTCATTTTATATACGTACTGAAATATCAAAAACGGATAGTTTAATTCATTCCTGATCAGCATTTTTTTTTTTGGTTGGTAGCTTAATTCTGCTGAAAAATCTTGGCAATTATTGAAGATGGTTCTAACCATCAATATCACAGAGCTGCATGCGCATTTCTTGGCTGTTAAGTTTGAATGATTCATTATGATCACTTTGTATGGCCGGACATGGCTCATTAGTAATGCACCACAACTCGTGGCGGGGGAAAGTAAAAGAAAAAGTACTTAATGGATCATGAATATGATTAACGAGACTTAATTTCAATTTTGTGCTCAATATATAACGAAAGATTATCATTGTTATTCTTGGATTATTTCACTTCATGTTCTGAATCCCAAGTTGTGATCTAGTCTTCCTCGATCCTGTCTCTTCCTCATTCATGATGTCTCATTTCCTTGAGCTTCCTTCCGGCCTTGGGAAGAGATCACTATCATACATGAACACCACTACTACTACCATTAAAGTTCTCTTACTAGCCCTTACCATCATTTTCCTCATACTACTGATCCCTCTCTATCCGGTAAACGATTCATCATGGCCATGGGCGCTGTATCCAAAAGACAACCTCATGAGCATCAATTTTGAGAAGAAATGCAATATATTTCGTGGAAGATGGGTTCCGTACCCCGGTGGTCCTTATTACACAAATGGGACTTGTCGTGAAATCTTGGACCAACAAAATTGCATGAAGTTTGGAAGACCAGACACTGAGTTCTTGAAATGGAGGTGGAAACCAGATGAATGCGAGTTACCTCTCTTTGATGCAGTGCAGTTCTTGGAGCTTGTCAAGGGGAAGTCAATGGCCTTTGTTGGAGACTCTTTAGGAAGAAACCAAATGCAGTCACTATTGTGCCTCTTGGCTAGGGTAAGACGATGTTTCAACCATTTACTCAGTAAATTTTTTTTAGTGTTTAATTGTTACGCGGTTGTGGGGCGCTTATTGCGGTTAATCATCATGTGATCACCTAGCTAGTTAAGGGTTAAAACATATAAGATGTTTTTATGATTGTGTTTCTATTTAAATGATTACGGCCTACAATGACCAGTAAAACAACGTACAAAACCAACCGGCATGTTTTATTTTTAGTTTGTACTAAATGGACGCTATTTGTAATTCCTTCTTATCCTTGCACATAATTAACACTTTAACAGAGAAAAGATATTGTCTACTCTCAGCCATAATTAGCCATGATTTAGCCTGCTAATTCCATGAAAGAGTTCTCCTCGATCGATCCTATAAATTACTTGGGTTCTCTTACTAATTATTCCCTCATTTGAGTGAAAAAAATGAGCATACTGATCAACGCTAGCTTAAAACATATAAGATGTTGCATGAAATTGTACTTTGTCTACATTTCAAGGTTAAGTAGAATCCTCTTTTACTATTATTAATCAACCAAATTAAATTTATTTTTGTTACTCATATTGATCATCTCCAGTTGCTCAGCTCTCTGCATAATCATCATGAGCAGGTCAGCAATCCTACTGATGTTTCTTACACAAGAGATCCAAGGTTCAAACGCTGGGTTTATATGGACTACAATTTCACATTGGCATCCTTCTGGTCACCACATTTGGTCAATGCCATAGACACAGACCCCAATGGGCCAACATATAACCGCCTCATGAACCTTTACTTAGACGAACCTAACCATGAGTGGGCATCTCAGATAGAGACATTCAACTATGTTATCATTTCAGCTGGACGATGGTTCTTTGGACCACAAATGTTCTTTGAAAATGGTCATGTTGTTGGGTGTCATGCATGTCTCAAGACTGATGTTAAAAACCTGACCATGATCTATGGATATAGAAAGGCCTTTAGAGCTGCACTCGGGACCCTTGTAAAACTCAAAAATTTCAAGGGGGTGACTATTTTAAGGACATTGTCACCGGCCCATTTTGAGAATGGGGAATGGGATAAAGGAGGGATGTGTGCAAGGACAAGACCTATCATGAGTAATTCTTCAGAAATGAAGTTGGATGGAGCCGATTTGGAGATGTACATGACTCAAGTGGAGGAGCTAAGGGCAGCAGAGATGGAAGGGAGGAAGAAGGGTTTGAAGTTTTGGATGCTAGATACAACTGAAGCTATGATAGCGAGGCCAGATGGGCACCCCAACCATTATGGGCATTGGCCACATGAAAACGTGACTATTGCTGATTGTGTCCACTGGTGCTTGCCTGGCCCCATTGACACGTGGAATGAGTTCTTGCTTGAAATGTTCAAGATATATGGATGATGATCATGTTCATCAGGATTCTTTCCAAAGAAAACCTTAGTAAAGGATGTAACGACGGAAGTACTTGCAACTATTTGATTTTAGTTAAGCACAAATTTCTCTCCTTGATTTTAGTAAACTAACTTGTATAGAATGTAATTATTATTTAGATGTCAATCGGCTAGCTGTATAATATAATAGTCTCCTTGATTCTAGTTACAGATCATTAATTGTAAATATATCACACAACTCATGTAATGAAAAGCATGGCAATTTATTTAAATACTCAAACGTGTAAACTCTATATATTAAAGGAAATGACAGTACGTCTCAAGCCAAGTCGGTCAAAGGAGTATGTATTTTCTTAAAATGCAAGAAAGCCTAAGTAAACATTCTTCTATTGAGAACGGTGTACAATATTGATTTTTTTCTTTCCAATCGAATTTTGAGATTACTCTGCTGCTGATTAACATGGAAACTAGTTGGTGACTTTTTATATCTTAAATTGTGCAGTATGTACCCAGTATTGCCATTATCCAATACGGTTCATGTAAGAATGAGTGTGATGAGTGTGAATGTTCCCGATCATTTTAGAATATCAATTGCTCTAAAGAATTAAGTTCATTATTTTGAAGTTTTAAGGGGGGAAAAAAGTACAAAGGTCAGAAGGAGAAAAAATAAATAAATACTTTGAATGTAGTTCAAGACATGCACAAGGAATTAAGAAATGTGATCAGAGAGATATAGGGATCGAGAGAAAGGAAAAAGAGGCATTTTTTTATTACTTGGCTCTGAAGCATTTAAATGAAATCAGTTTGCCTCAGTAGTACTACTGATGCAAACTTTGGACTCAATATTGCTGTAGCTACTTCCTTTTTAATATATCCTCTTCTTTTGAGTACTGGACAATATGATTTGAAGATTGCTCAAAGTCAAGAGAAATTGATACGCACTACAAGAAAAATGAAAAATGAGTATAAAAAAGAAATGTGCATTGAGATTGATAATAAGCCAGCTAATTTAAGATAACTGAAGTTGTAATCATCATTGGCTTTGCTCTCAAGCCACGCCAGAGAACATAATGATAGCTAGAAAAAGCTCCACATGTATACATGAACTGTATATAGAATTGGACACGTTTTTCTGATACAACCCCACCCACATTTATAAAAGTGAAGATTTGATCTGTTTTGCCTTACAATTTCGCTAAAGCTACACTTCAAAACTTTTGCTTATAAAACTTTGGTAATCTATAGCTTCAATGAACATTTTTTTTAGGATCCGAAGGCAGAATAAGCACAAAAATTAGAAGTCTAAATTCTTAAGAAAACAGATTCTGTAAAAACAAAGGAGCGTTTGCTATCTGTTTCTTAAGCCATGAAAACTTGGAATTTTAAATAGCTCTAGCTTATTAATTTTCCTTTTGAGAAATTAAACATTTATTTAATAAAATAAAAACATGAATACCTTCAACAAAATCTCACTAGAGGATATATGCACCTGTCGGTGCTCATGGCCATTGATGGAACCATTAATGATTATGAAATACATGATACGTGGGCAAATATAAGATTTTTTTTTTCTTTGTAGAATTTCTAAAGCACGACACTAAAGTACTTGAATATAAAAGTGACAGCTTAATGTTCTATTCTCTTTAATTTTATTTTTTTCTTTTACAAGCTATTATTAATTATGAATTATGATGCCTTTCCTTAAAACAAAGACAAGCCATGATCAAGATGATTCATTATATGCCCAATCCCCACCTCCAATAGAAGCTTCGAATTAACAATATATATATATATATATATATATATATTAAAGTCGTGCATGTTATTGAACCATGATGTTATGTATATTGAAGACTTGAAGACATGACATCATTTTTGAATCCATCTATATTAACTCGAATGCAAAGTATCTTTGTTGACATCTCCACCATGAAGTTTCATGCCATTGTGTTTCCCAGTAGAAAAAACACATCTCCCAACATCCCCAAACAGGTTTTCCAGCTGGCCGTTACTTTGCTTCTCCTCGCCATAATACCTCTTCTCTTAAACAGATCTTCACATTTGCCATTGCCTTTTTCTAAGATCAATATCCATAATTTGAGCATAGAATTTGGCAATAAATGCGATATATTTAGTGGAAAATGGGTTCCATTCCCCAAGGGGTTGTATTACACAAATGCAACTTGCAAATTGATCATTGACCAGCAAAACTGCATGAAGTTTGGGAGGCCCGATACAGAGTTCCTGAAATGGAGGTGGAAACCAGAAGAATGTGAGCTGCCTCTTTTCGATGCTTTTCAGTTCTTGGAGCTTGTCAGAGGGAAGTCATTGGCATTTGTCGGCGATTCGGTCGGAAGGAATCAAATGCAATCATTGCTGTGCCTCTTGGCTAGTGTAAGTGCTCTCATTCCCTTCCAAGCGAAGTTTCTTTCGTCTTGATCAAGAATGCTTGCTTGCATGTTTAGGTGAAAATCCCCGTTAACATTACATAATTCGATTAAAAAGTTAGGTCCCACATGGACAACAACTAAGGTGGTACTCAGTTGATACGATATTTCCCAACTTTCGAATTTAGAAGTTTGAGTTAAGTTAAAATCACTTAGTAGTAAAATTAAGGTCTGATTTGTTTTTAAAATTGGGTTTTACTATTTACAACTCATTTCATACGTTCAACTTATCTCAACCATTTATTTCAAATTTCAACTCATCTCAACCACTCATTTTATTACTATTCATAACTCATTTCATCTCATCTCTAAATCCAAATCACCTGAAACTTAGGCCATGGGATGGATTAGGCCTGTTCTGGATAAAAATCAAGCCCATTTTTAAAATTTTATTTATTTTTTAATAATTTTGACATTTTTACTTAAAAAGTTTAAGAAAATTTTAGATCCGGAATCTAGATGAACACTCTTAAAATAGACTGTGGGCCAACTGACATCTTGAACCCTTGGTAGTGCTGTAGTAAAATGAAACGACCTATTATCTAAATATGTTGGGTTAAGATTTGAAAGTTTGACAAATTTAACTTAATAGATTGTGTTTGAATTGATCTATATAATCAAATATTTATAACTTGACACAATATAAATACGACACGAAAACACGATTTATCATCCCTACAGTGAGATAGACCCACATGGACTGATTGCACTTAGAAATGATCTTCATTCTGCATTTTCAGGTGGTTTATCCAGAAGATATCTCTAACAGGTACACCTTAGACACAAACTTCAAGCGCTGGTTTTATGCCGACTACAGTTTTACATTGGCGACACTTTGGTCCCCATTTCTGGTTAAAGCCAGTGATGCAGACCCCAATGGTCATTCCTACAATAGCACCATGAACCTCTACTTAGACAAGGTCGACGAGGCATGGGCACTGGAGATCTCTAAATTCGATTATGTAATCATCTCAGCGGGACAATGGTTCTTTCGGCCACTAATGCTCTATGAAAAAGGTAAGCTTGTTGGGTGTTACAAGTGCCAACAACAAAATATCACAGACCTCACACACTCCTACGGCTATAGAAAAGCCTTTCGAACTGCTTTCAGAACACTTATAAGCCTTAGAGATTATACGGGGGTGACGTTTTTGAGGACATTCTCTCCATCACACTTTGAGAATGGGGAGTGGAATAAAGGTGGAAGTTGTGCGAGGACAAGACCCTTTACAATGGAAGAATTGAAGGTAGATGAGTATATCCATGATATGTACTTCACTCAAGTGGAGGAAGAAAGAGTAGCAGCAGAGGAAGGGAGGAAGAGAGGCTTACAATTTAGGCTGCTAAATACAACTGGAGCGATGTTGCTGAGGCCAGATGGGCATCCAAACCATTACGGACACTCGCAGCATAGGAATTTGACATTGGCAGATTGTGTCCATTGGTGCTTGCCAGGTCCTGTTGATACATGGAATGAGTTTTTGCTTTATATGTTGAAGAGAGAAGCTAGGTCGGATGGCACCCGGAAGGAAACTACAGTAAAATGATTAGGAATTGGTATACACATGTTATACATGTCACTATACTATTAGTTAATTAATTCTTTATATTATTAAAGGTGCTACAATTTACGTTTTCAAATTTATTGGCTTTCACTTTTTACTTGCAAAATCGTGTAGGAAAATCAATCTTGTTTTATATTAAAAAGAAAAGAAATAGTATTTTATTATCTACCTTGTTATGTAGATCCGATAATGAGATACAAGTTTTATGGCACTCTCGTGCCCACGTGTTCTCTACAAAAAAACCATCAAGAAACGACGTCGTTATTGAGGTTTTCACAGTTGTGAACTTGTGATAGCCTATGGCTATGAATAGTGGATGTACGGACCGAGCCACCGAGGTGAGTTTCCGTCTTTTTTGGGGTTTGGGCATTCGACCTGTCGCGATTGAAACAAACTGAAAAGAGTATTGGAGGAGAAGCGAAATGGGAGACACGAACGAAGAGGATCCGCAGAGGATGAAGAGAATTGCGGCGGCGGCCTACGACTATGAGAACGATCCCAGATGGGCCGACTATTGGTCCAACATCCTCATACCTCCCAACATGGCCTCCCGCGCCGATGTCGTCGACCACTTCAAGCGCAAGTTCTACCAGCGCTACATCGTACATATACTCCTCCCTCCCCTCAATTTTTCTCTTCATGTCGAATCCTACAATAAAGTTGTGTTCTTTGGAATATTAGTACTCGTGACCCACGAATCCACTTCTGGGTTTTATCTGTTTCGTCCGTTCGGTTGGCTTGTCGACTATAATTAGTCTCAAGTTTTTTATTTTTTGGGTGATGAAATTTGAGGAATTCATTATTAATTTTAATTCGTATCTGATCATTTCCGAGTTTCCGGGACCTAAAACAGTGACAGTGACCATCAAAATTGTAGTTGATTAGTGATCTTTTTAGGGGATCTTTATATAATGAGGACTGAGATCCATGAACTCCATCTGGGTTTTATCTGTTGGGGTTCTGGCTCTAGGTTGACTGAGACGGGTTCCATCCCCTTTTTTTCTTAGTTGGTTAGTATTTTACTTTTACGTGTTCCGTGTCTTAGAATCTTTTTATTGCTCGCGTGGTTTCAAGTTGTACATAGTATTGTTATTCTGTTTTTGTGATGCTTAATTATCGACTGTTGTTTGCCAAGGGCCTGTGCACCGCTGGGACTAGTCGGGACTGTGTTCCTGGACACCCGGTGCCAATCAAAATAAAAAAAATAAAAAATTATCAACCGTTTTGGGAATTAGAGTTTAGACGCCTGATATAAGGTTTAGATCTTTGGACATTTTTCTCTGGAGTTTAGACGCCCGATATAAGGTTTAGTCATTTCACCTCCAAGCTGCCGACAATATAAATTTATAGGTTTTCTTATGTCTTGCCAGGCATGTTTCTTTGTTTTTTATCTTATATCATGCTTCTTCCTGTAAAGTTTGAGTTGATGGGTAGTGCTTCTTCGCTGAGTTGAGTATTTAGTGGGTGAAATGAAAATGCTTTGTTTTGTTTATCAAGTTGGCAACTATTAGGAAATGCCATCCTTTTCGATGTATTCTGGTTTGTGTGGAGAGGAAAGGAAAATGGATGATTCTTTGAGGGGCTGCTGGATGAGGAAGATGGAAGTAGTTATGGGGCGGATCCCATTCTAGTGGCTCTATGTTTCGTATGCATGCTAGTGTCATTTCTTATCTGCAGTGTCCTGGTTTGTGTCATAATGTAATACTTAATTAAACAACCCCTAATCCTAACTTAGTAAACCTTAATCCAATGTACACTCTTCTCCAATCAGCCTTATTCCATGTACCAGATTTTATTGAATCTGTTGAATCAGATAAACTATATATAATTTAGTGCATCTTGAAATCTTTCAAAAATAAAATGGAAAATATGTTCCTGTGTTCTTGCTGTTTCACTTATCAAAAAGAAAAGTGTTCTTGCTGTTTCTCTCTTCTTGAAATCTCATCTTGTACATGAGGTGTCAATGTGTCTGCATGACTAACCATAGTGTTTTGTACAAGTACATGAGGGGCGTGTATATAATTGTTTATATTTTGTAGTATTTTGGCTTCACTAGTGGAACTTCACTTTTGAGGTTTTTTGGTTCTGATTTATCAATTTATAGTGTTCTTCTACTTGTATGTTACATCATCCTTCCTTCATTACATGCTTTGTTTTCCCATCACAGTGCTTTTATGTGTGGTTTTATCTAACTGAGAATTTGGACCAGTCTTATTTAAGGGAAGGTTCGACTTTGAGTGATTGCCAATGAGCTCATGTATAAAAGGAATATATTCAATCATCATGCTCTAGTATTACTTCCCCTGTTTCTCATGTTAGAAAACAGAAAAGGATTTTACTTTTATTTTGCAGAATACTGAACATTAGTTGAAGTATTATTATTTAGGGTTGAGACTATCATGAATGACAGGATGGAGGGTAGCTTTGTTGGTTGGGATTGGATTTTGCTTGTAGGTTCATGCTATTAGTTTTTGACAGTCATATGCTCTGTAGATGTTATGGAAATGCAAGAGTCATATATTTGTCTATTGTCATCTTCATTCTGCTCTGCTTTTAACCGTTGCACCTTGAAAATCTGTTCTGATACTTGGGTTCATAAACAGGATCCTGAGCTTGTGGTAGAGACCATTTCTTCTAATAGTTCAACTGTGCCACCACGGCCATCAGCACCATCATCAAATTCTTCAAATGACCAAGCTCGGCCACGAAACTCAGGTTATCCAAAATAGAAATGGAAGATTACAGATATCCAAATTGCACAAAGATGTATTCTTTTTTGTTTTTCGCTGTTCCTAAAATTGCTTCCGTCATTGAGTTGAACCCTAATATTTCTATAGAGTCAACAACTCGAACTTCAGGGACGTCAGCAAGTGCCAGCCTTTATCCAATCTCTCTGCGTTGGGATCGGCAAACTATTCAGTTCTCCATGAATGCTTGGGTACTGTGAAATCTACTTAATGCATGCATATAGATTCTGTCAACTGTCGCATAAACTTGTTTGGGAGTGGGGGAGTATGTGTATATCATGTATTCATGATGATTTGCAAAATTTTTTTTTCCTGAGATTTTCACAAATTTCATGTTCTTATTTGTTCCCAAAGCTAGTTCTTATTTTTTATTTGTATAAATGGGATCTAACTTTTTTTATTGGGTAAATGGAAATTTTATTTTGACAAGTAGAATTATGATGCAGCTTTTTTTTTTAGGAAGGGGGGAAATTGGGTACCAAAGCCTAGTAATAATTGCAAACCAGCAGAATATATATGATCTGTAAATAAATTTATGTAGTAGAATGTGAGTTTGCCTTGGAAGACAGGCACTTTGTAAGGGTTGAACGCTTAACTCTGTTGATTGAGACAATCTTTCATGTAAAATACCTGATTGTTTACTTTTTTTTTTTATAAGTAATAATTTTTATTGATCAAATGCAACTAGACGAAGCCTATGTACACAGGGAGTATACAAAAATAGACTTAGTTATACTCTAGCAAGCTGAAAAGTAGTAAAAAAATCGTGGACATTTCCTCCCTTTAGTACAATGGTAGAAAACCATTGGACCAAAGATAGTACAAAAAGGTCTCATATTTTCCCCATGGACCTCTCCTTGTTATTGAAGCATCTCCCGTTCCTTTCCATTCATAGACACTACAGTAGACATAAAGGAATCATCCTCCACGTCACAACCAATTGTTTGCACTGATGATGTTGATTCTAGCATGCTAAGAGATCCATCACACTTTTGGGCATTACCCAATTCAGTCCAGCCTTACTAATGATGCTATCCTATAAATACCTCGCCACATCGCAATGTAGGAAAATATGGTCTATTAACTCCCCAGTCTTCTTACACAAGTAGCACAATTCCACAACTATCATATATCTTTTTCTTAAGTTGTCAATCGTCAAAATCTTACCCAATTCCGCTGTTCACACTAAAAAGGAAACTTTAGGTAGCGCTAGAACTTTCCAAATACCCTTCCAAGGAAACCCATTTTCCTAATCGGCTTGTAATGCCTTATAGTATGATCTGATAGTGAATTTTTTGTTTCCAGAGTGGTTCCACAGCATACTATCTCTCCCAATTCCTCCTAGCTGTTGGGAATAAAGAAAGCTGTAAAAATCAGCCATCTCCTCAACTTCTCAATCTTGCAAGTTTCTAGAGAGAGACAAATTCCAATACATTGTGCCATTGTTTCTAAACAGGACATCGGAGACAACAACTTGCTGGTCTTCAACTAAGCTGAAAACTCTTGGAAAGACAGAAAAAATGGCACTCTCCCCACACCATTTATCAAACCAAAAGCTGATTCTCGTACCCTCACCAACCTTAAAATTAATGTGTGTTGAAAACCCATTCCACCCTTCCGTAATAAACTTCCAGAGGCTCACTCCATAAGTCCCCCTAACCTCCTTGGTGCTCCAAGCCCCCCGATCACATCCATATTTCCCCTCTACCACTATTCTCCACAACGACTCCTCTAATTGGAATCGCTACAACCACTTACCTAATAAAGCATTATTGAAAGTGGTCAAATTCCGCACCCCCAAGCCACCCAACACCTTTGGACTGCACACTTTTGGCCAGCCCACTAAATGGAATTTATGTTCCTTCCCCAAGCCCCCCCACAAGAAGTTTCTAAATAATTTTTCAATCCGATTTGCTACCCCCACCGGTAAAGGAAACAGAGAGAGATAATAGGTAGGTAGATTTGAGAGAGTGCTTTGAATGAGAGTTAATCTTCCACCCTTTGAAAGATAAAGGCGTTTCCAACCTACCATTCTTTTTTCAACCTTCTCTACAAGCCCATCCCATTTGATTTTGCTTTAAAAGTAGCTTCCAAAGAGAGTCCGAGATACCTCATAGGGAGTGCAGCCACCATACAACCCATCAAGTTAGCAAAATGGTTGATGTTCACCACTTCCCCAACTGGGATCAATTCCGACTTTGCCAAGTTGACTTTGAGGCCCCAGACCGCCTCAAAACATAGAAGTACAGCTCTTAGCACTTGAAGTTGGTTGCTGTCCGCATCACAAAAAATTAACGTGTCATCCACATATAGTAAATGAGTGATAGAAAGCCCATTACCCACTGCAAAACCTGTCAAAAAACCACCCCGAACAGTAGCGTCCAACATTCGGCTCAATGCCTCCATTATTATAGCAAATAGGAAATGAGAGAGTGGATTCCCTTGTCTCAACCCCCTCGAACTCGAGAAGAAGCCACATGGTTTGCCATTGACTAGCACGGAAAAATGGGCATTCGAAATGCAATGATTAATCCAACCACATAACCTTTCTCCAAATCCGCATCTCTTTAACATATAGAGCAAAAAATCCTAACTCACATGATCATAAGTTTTTTCCATGTCAAGCTTGCAAAGTACTCCCGGAATACCATCCCTCAATCGGCTGTCCAAACACTCGTTGGCTATCAAGACTGAGTCTTAAGATTTGTCGATCCCGAATGAAGGCATTTTGAGGTTTAGAAATTATCTTGTCCATCACAAGACTCATACGACTTGCAAGTACCTTTGAAATGATTTTGTATATCCCACTGACCAAGCTTATAGGACGGAAATCTTTCAACTCCGTGGCTCCTATGATCTTCGGAATTAAAGCAATAAAGGTGGCATTGAGAGATCTCTCAAATTTTTGACCAAGGTGAAACTCTTGGAGAGCCCACATCACATCATCCTTCACCACCTCCCAACACTCTTGAAAGAAAACCAATGAAAAACCGTTGAGGCCCGGGGCTTTATCTTCTTCCATATGACACACCACATTATGTACTTCGGCTTCCTCAAAAGGCCTCTCCAACCAAATTGCAACCCAATCATCCAGCTGTTCAAAGGATAATCCATCCAATTTAGGACGCCAAACTGTAGGTTCTTTAAGAAGCTCTTCATAGTAGCTCACTATGTGATCTTGGATCTCTTCTTGGGCTTGATACACTGTGTTACCCGAGTGAATAACCTCAATAGCATTGTTCCACCTATGGGAGTTTGCCATTTTATGAAAGAACTTGGTGCATTTGTCACCCTCCTTCAACCAAGTTAACCGAGATTTTTGTCTCCAAGAAATTTCCCCTCCAACAACAAAACTCGCTCTAATGCTGCCACCACCTCCACCTCCCTCCTTGAGGACTCTTCATCACCCCCTCCATCTTCAAAAGAGTTAAACTCTTCCCAAAGAAGTCTCTTTTGCTCATCTGTGTGTCTAAACACGTCACAATTCCACTTCAAAAAATTAAACTTGAGTGCTTTAAACTTACTAGCCACGATGAAGCTGGAAGTGCCATAAAATGTATATGTGGTCCACCAATCTCGCACCCTTTCTTTGAAGTCAGCCATTTGTAGCCACATGCTCTCAAATTTAAAATAACTTTTATCTCCATGAATGCCCCCACAGTCTAACAATATGGGAAAATAATCGGAACAAACCCGAGACAATCTCTTCTGACATAAATCTGGAAACTGCAACTCCCAGGATGTAGAGATTAGGAATCAATCCAACCTAGAACCCCCTCTACTATTAGACCACGTGAAGGACCCCCTACCAAGGGAAGATCAAATCAAGTTTAGATAAAAAATCAGTCTGAGAAGTCCTCCATTGCCCTTGTCAAAGAAGAGGCCCCCGCCCTCTCACTAGGGAAGCGGATCACATTAAAGTCCCCACACACGACCCAAGGAAGTTCCCACAAATAATATAAGCCCGCCAGCTACTCCCATAGATAGCGTGTTTTACAATCACCATTAGGCCCATAGACTCCCGCAAGAGCCCACTCCCACCCATGCTCAACATTCTTGAATGAACCAGCAATAGTAAAGTTCCCAACGCACACTTCAACTATCTCAACCACTTTCCTATTCCACATTAACAACACCCCACCCGAAGCTCCCGAGGAGGCTAGATAACTCCACCCCACAAATGTATTACCCCACAAACTGCGAATGATGCTTCTATCAACCAACTTTAGTTTAGTCTCTTGAAAACATACAACATCGGCTTTCCAACTACGAAGAAGGGATCGGATTCGAAGTCTCTTATTAACATCATTGATCCCCCTCACATTCCACGATAAGATTTTAGACTTCATAGGAAACACATCTCTCCCGACCTTTCATCCTTTCCCTTCCAACACTTCCCTGCTTAGTATCATAATTGACTGTGCACGTTAATCTTTTTAGCTCCCTATCTTTCTTCAAGGCCTTTGGTCTATTTGCTTCCAATGCCACCAACATAGCCTTAAATTGCTCCTCATACCCCAAACAGGAAATTCCTAAGAAATCTTGTAAACCTTCCACCTTTTGCAGCACCCAATCCTCTGAGATTGGGGCTGTGTTTGCTGGAATGGTGCATAGTGGAGTAGGACTGCCCTCCTCACTCAGAACATCAGCCCCTCTCTTGTCCATCACAAGCTGGTAACCCTTTGTATTTGATACTTGAACCCCCTGCTGCCCTGCATTCGGCTCTATTGAAGTTCCGAGAGGCTCCTCCCCTTCAAAACCTCAACCCCACCGCCTTTCCATGTAACTAGTTCCCACGAGTGTTTCACCTCCTCTGGCGGCCTTAGAACCACCACTGGAAGCATGCAATCTTCCTCTGAGTCATCATCAGCGACACAGACCTCCACTAACTCCCCATCCTCGAGCTCCTCCTGTCGGGATGAATTTTCCGGCACACCATAGTGTTCGCCGGCTACCGGCGACAGTTTCCGTGCCAGAAGGATGACCGGAAGACTTGTCGGCGCGACTGGTGGAGGGCTTGAACCCTGAACCGAAACCGAAATATCAATAACGGTAATAGCCCGAGCCTTCTCTTTAGGCTTCCAGACGCACGTTGGGCCCAGCCCAAGGCCCATCCTTTCCTTAGGCCTTCTCTCTGAATTTGGCAAATCCTAGCCCGAGCCCGTTGGAACCAATTCTGGGCCCAATCCCGTATACATAATTCCCTTTCCCTTAACGTAGCGTTTAAGCATCAAAACATCTTCCAATAAAGCACCGATTCTCTGCTCCATTTCAAATAGCACCGGCAAACACGTTACCTCATTTGACCCCAACAGCACCCTTCCAGCCTCCTTACTGTTCTGACCTCCTTCCGAATAGACCATTGCAGGTTTTGCAGCTCGAGTTTGACCCCTCTGTTGGAGTGCCTCACTATACGAAAGTTTGCCATCTACTCCTCCATCACCTCCAACCTCCTTCGTCGTCTGTTTTTTGTTGCCACCACCCTCTATCATCTTGTTACCACCATCTGCTTTGTTTCTAAGTCCCGAAACAGGGGGGTTTGCGGAAATATCCTTCAATGTCTCCCCAAAGTTCCTCCACCCCTCCCCCCTCCTGCCTTTTGACACCACAATCGTACATCTCTTCTTCACTTGACCATAATCTGAAATAGAGAAGAACCTGCCATTGTGGTTACTGCCCCTTTGAACCACTAGTACCCAACCCCCTTGTCTGCGAGTTCTAATGAACTCCGCTTGACCCAATGACCCCATGCATTCACGTACCAGCAGAAACTAACCACCCCAGAGCCATAGGATCAACGGAGATAAATTTTACCACCTACGACTTCGCTCCTTGATTCTCCACCACCTCTCATTTTCTTTTTTGAATGCGAACACCTTCTGGTCGATGTACAGTTCACTACGCAGCCCCATCTTGTACTCAGATGCGTTAGACACCACTTGGTTTCAAATCCACGAACAAATCACCACCAACACTCACCGCCAACGTGATGAAGAAAACCAAAAAGAAAAGTGTACAGAGAGGAAATATTTAGGAGGAAATATTAGGCACATTCAGAAATAGTCATTTGAGCATGCATATAGAGTTGTTGGTTAAACACTGATGATACGTTTGAGCATTCCTTGAATTTGTCCTTGCAGACTCTTAGTTATAGCGATTTTTGAACTTTTTCTTTTGTCTGATAAAAAAGGAATCATTTTGAAGTTAAATCCCTGCGTTTTATATTGAAAATAAGATCTGCATACCATTATCACCTTGCTTATATTTCCAGACTACTGGTAATATTGCTTCTATGTATTCTATTTTTCATTTTCACGCCAGGTGTTTGTTGTGGCTGTGCTTGCAATTTTTCCACTGGTACCTAGAAATCTTTCACAAAGGGCATATCGGCTTTCCTTTATGGGCACTGCATGTTCCTCACTGTATTCGGTGTATTCACTATATGGGGTATGTTCTTATTCCGTTTCATATCTTTCTAACTTTTCACTACATGCTTCTTTTATCCTTCTTTGAGTAAATTAACCAATCTTATATGGTTGTAGAAGCCCAGAGCATGGAATTTGCAGGCTTTGCAAGTTTACTTTCAGTCTATTATTGCAACCAAGGATTTTATCTACTTCATCTACTGCCTTACCTTTGTGACTTCAAATATTTGCCTCAAATGTGAGATTGCTTAGTCTCTTAGTCATTCTTGTTTTAAGTTCTCTCAAAGGGATCACAATAAAATAATTTCACGAACTGACATGTCTTCATGTGATCTGTCAGATATGCTTTACAATAAAAGTAAGTTTACAATTTGACAAACCACATCAGGCCACATCAATTTGTAGGATTACTTTTGTGTAATTCCTTTGTGGCTAGAGTATTTCTTCTATCAATATTGTCAGTTTAGCATTTTCCTAGTCCTACCTAGTATCATGATGTGATCTTTGCTGCAGTTTCTTTGATTCCCATTTTATGTCGATCCATTGAACATGTTGCCAAGTTCCTTAGGCGTAATTTCAGTCACTCCTCTTTGTACAGGTAAGAGGGTTACAACCTTATAATGACAGTATATTTGGTTGTTGATTCTTTAGTTTTTATTTATTTGATCAGATAATTTTTTATGTTATTGGATTTTTGTTGTTCATGTAGTCTTAATTGTCCATTTAGCAATATTTCAAAGTATATCTTCTATTATACTAATTTAATAATGTGATATAGTCGGTTTAGCATTTAAGAGAACCATGGGTGAGGTTCGCTTGGGACCTTGAATTGCATAGGATTTTCTACAACTTTTGTTTTCTTGTATATGTCCCCATGTACGGCTATGCCTATCTATATCGTCAATAGAACACTTTGTTTACTAATAAAAAAAAAAAAACAACTCTAGTTATGATTTTTTATAACAAAATGGTGCCGTCATGTTCTTTTGCTTTCCTAACATTTCACATTTTACCATTTTGCTGACCTTGTTTGGGGGGAAGGCTTTCTGGAGATTCTTTCATGAACTTTTGCTGTTAGTCCAATTAACTTATATAGCAATAGTTCCTTTCGTGTTTACTTAATTCTACATAAGCATTTTGATTCATTTGTGTATGAACAGAAAATACTTGGAAGAGCCGTGTGTTTGGGTGGAGTCAAACACAACTACCCTCAGCATAGTGTCTTCACAGGCTGAGATTGGACTCGGCTTCCTTCTAATTATCTCTTTGCTCTCGTGAGATTCTCGGAAATATTTTTCCGTTTAGTTTATTGTTGATATTTATTTCGTTTGACTTTTATGCTTTTGCTTACTTCTGGAGTCTCAGATTAGAAAATGATAATTATGCAGGTGGCAGCGCAACCTAATACAAACTTTCATGTACTGGCAGGTTTGTTACATTACTTTGTTATCATCCATGGAGTGGGTTTTTTCTTATTAGATCATTGTTTGTTAAGCTGTACAGAAGAATAAATTAAAGGAGCTATATTTAGCTTGTGTGAAAATACCTGTCTTTAGATGTGTTTTTTGAAAAATTACAACTTGCGAAATCTGTTGTTGATTTCTGTGGCATTGGGAGATTTTAACCAAGGATCTCTATCCACTGCCTAACACCTCTCCCCCCCACCACCCTTGATTCTTGAGTGGACTTTTCAAAAAAAAAAAAATGGTAATTCATCCTGTTTTGTCATTTGGTCTATATTTAAATTTGGTGTTGAGCTTTGCATCATGGTAAATGGAACGAATTGACTTTTGTTTTGGTTTTATTTTGAGTTTTCTTTCTTTTGACTGGCTTTTAAACACTTTTTGACAGCTATTGAAGCTCATGTATCATGCTCCTGTCACTGCAAGTTATCATAATAGTGTATGGGGAAAGATTGGGAGGATCGTCAATCCCCTTGTTGGCCGCTATGCCCCGTTCTTGAGCACTCCAATTTCTGCTGTCCAGAGATGGTGGTTCAGATAAAAAGAAGCCTCCAAGTGAGGGGAAGGGAGAGGGGACTAAACGGAAAACATTGTTCCACTTTAGATTCATTGCAACTTTTTACCAAGGAAAGTAATTTATGTCAGATACAGGACAAATACTTGAATTACGATTATAACTGGTACTTAGGTAATGTTGGTCCCCAAGCATGAAATGTAGGACCAAGATATGGATTTTTTTTAATTCTCCCTCTCCCTCTTACGAATTTTGATTTTGACATGAAAATAAGGGTTAAATGTAAAATAAATTTTACTTTTTTTCATTATCGGTAACATTATAAGGCAATTGTGTTTGTAGAAGTCTTACCCTACAAGTATTTTAGATTCATTGCAACTTTTTACCAAGGAAAGTAATTTATGTCAGATACAGGACAAATACTTGAATTACGATTATAACTGGTACTTAGGTAATGTTGGTCCCCAAGCATGAAATGTAGGACCAAGATATGGATTTTTTTTAATTCTCCCTCTCCCTCTTAGAATTTTGATTTTGACATGAAAATAAGGGTTAAATGTAAAATAAATTTTACTTTTTTTCATTATCGGTAACATTATAAGGCAATTGTGTTTGTAGAAGTCTTACCCTACAAGTATTTTAACATCATTTTTTGCTTGTAAATAATTGGAATTGTAGAGTTTATTAAGAATAAAAATAAAAATAAAAATAAAAAATCACTGAACAATAATAATATATCATATTAAGAAGATTGTCTTGGTATTGCACTTAAAATATGGGTGGGGGAGTTGTCACTCCTTATTACGCCTGTACGAAGTCGTCATTTGACACATATTATAGGCAAGAGTAGAGACTTGAGTCCTGTGTTTAAAATCCACTCGGCTGCTACCACGTCAAATATGTTACATTGTCATTTAAAAAAACAAACGAAGACAAACAGAACACCACCACCCCCCCATTTCTTGATCCTAAAAAAGAGAAATAGAGAGGGCAGAGAAAAATTCATTCCCCAACCTGAATAATTCCTAGCTTCTAACTACATTTGAATTGCAAATACACGCTACTACACACTAGGCAACTCCTAACAGCATATCTAAAGAAGTAGTTTTAGTTAAGACAATCCAAATCCCACCATGTTGCAAACAGGATTCGGCATCATTACGTAGTGAAGAAAGTCCATAGCCTCTTTCCTACTGAGACTTCACCAGGATGTTCAGACTCTTCATCACCATCCTCCTCCTGGTCCCCATCCACAATATCACCCGGGGGAGCATCTTCACCAAGGGATTCGCTCCTGTACTCGTCTCCACCACCATACTTCCCTGCCCCTTCTGGTGTCCTATTCACCTCTTCACTCACAGCAGTGTTCTCAACCTGAGTGTCTGAAATTGGCTCACACTGTTGCACAAAGAAGACAGATCAAATTGGAAAAAAGCAATTCACGTTTTTTTATAAGTTGCTGCTATTCAGACACTTTCAAAAGCCAGTAGCAACGGCACAACCACTCACATGAATTCTTGCTATTTACTAGCCCGTGTATAACACACCACTTGCAGGACAAATTACGACTATTAAAATGTAAAGCATTTTTTATTAGTTGATGTGGCAAGGCTCTACATCCTCCATACCACTAATGTATTTTGGTGTGAAAATATGGGCTTCCAAATTTTACTTATCAAAAAAAATATGGGCTTCCAAATATATTTTTTCTACAAATAATCATGTGAACTTGAGGGGGGAAAAAACGTGCACATGCAGATTCAGCATTCCAACAAATATAATGAGATTTATATGAAACCCAAATTTTATATAATCCCAGACCTGCACAAAGTGAGTGCTTCCATCATTCTCACTAGCAGTTCCAATTGAATGTGCAGGAGCAGCTCTAGACAAAAGAATGTCCTCCCCCGTCACTGTAATTCGATCAGAATCATCCTTGTTTTCTTTGTGAAGGTCAGGTTGGGCTCTAGCAGATGAGACAGCACTAGAAACCGATATTGCAAAGTTACAAGTTAATTGCTTGACATGCATGAATTTTCACTAATAATTATATAAAAAAAAGGACATGCATGAATTTTCTTTTTCAATTTACCAGTATTTAATGAGTAACATACTTCAGAAAATTTAACAGACCTCATAAAAACAATTAAATTGTGGCCTGTTAAGCTAACCACCACAGATAAATAAGGCCTCTCTCATGCATGCACATGGTTTACATTAGCAAGTAATTCAATAAGTAGATTATTCTTCTATCTCTCTTTTCTCCAGGGTTTTTCTTAAAGTAAGTTGGTACCACAATAATTGAGTCATAAATATGAACTTACGTTCTGGGTCTCCGGAGATTATATCGTTTTTCACCTGGGGTTTGAACAGCTAGAGGAATTTTCTGTCTCCTTTTGCGCTGGCCTGCCACATTACTATCTGAACGCCCTTCACTATCTTCACCCCCATGCTTGTCCCCATTGATTTGAGATGTATGAGCATGGTTCCGCTTCCTGGTATTTCTTGGTAGTCTTTTATCATCAAGACCAGAATCCCCATGACTTTCAGCACCATTATAGGCAGAATCTTCAGCATTCCCATTATGATAATCGCTCTCATTTGGTTCTAAATCTTCCCCAAGTATAGCATTAGCCTCGATGACAACAGACTTCACAGAGTGTGTTCTATAAACTCTAGGCCTCCCTCTTTTGCTAACTTTTTGCTGACCATCCAAATCAGAGGGCTGGGAATGTTCTGTAACTTCTGGTGCCTTACAATTGATGTTGCTATGATAATCAGCCAAAGGATCTTGGTTGATTTCTACCTCTCTCATGCTGTTGTCAGATGGGATCTTTAGGACATGAACAGAATCAGTCGCCACACCAAGTGATAGTTCTGTATGTTTTTCAGTGCTAGAAACTCTCTTCGATGGTTCTTCCATATCAACACTCTGGCAACACAAAGGTGCCTCCATCAAATTTTGAACAGAAGCAGGCTCAATCATTTTACTTGGGGAGAAATTAAAAATCTTGGAGGTGCATTTGCGTAGCCAAGATACAGTTCCACCAGAAACTGGAGATCTTGAGCCACCTAAAACTGGAGATATATCACTGTTTTGCATCTCAGAAACAACCATACTTCGATGACCACCTTCTTCGGTGTGAATATTAGCCAGTCTTGGCAGAGGTGCATTCACAATTTCCAGTAAAGATTGTAAGTCAGACAGCTCAAACTCAGAAATGATTCGACCACAGCCCTGACAACTCTTGAGTTTTTCAACAAATGAAATAAAGCGCCGTCTCTCCTTAATAAATTGTTCACGCTGATCTTTCAGCTTCCTGCTAAGGTCAGCAAGCTCATCAATATCCTTTCGCATTTCCACTTGTTGCCTTTCAAGATGCTTTCTGTTTTCTTCGGCTTCTTGTCTTTTTTTTTCTAATTTAATCCTCTGAAGTTTTATTCCTTCCATTTCTCTCCTAGCTACTTCTCTCAAGTAATTAATATTTTCTAGTCGTCTCTCTTTTTCTTCCTGAAATAACTTCTCCCTCTCATGCAAGTTCTTTTCCTTCTCCTCCATCTGATTCTGCATATCAGTCTCAAGTTCTCTTTTCTGTAGCTCAAGATCATGAAGCATTTGCATTCTCTCACTTTTGGCTTTTTCAGCATTTACTAACTTCTCATGATCAATTTGAGCTGCAAACGATTCTTTGGCCAATTTAAGATCTTCCATCTCCCTTTCTATATACTCCCATGTCACCAGCTTCTCATTTTTCAGCCTTTCTTCTTCAGAGTGTTTTAGTTTTTCAACTTCTTCCTTCTGTTCAGTCACTTTTTTCAGTTCTTTCTCAATCTCAGCTCTTTTCACATCCAGCTCATCCCACTCACTCTCAAAAGTCTCCTTCTGCAACTTTAAATCTTCAGCCTCCTTCAAAAGATGTTCTTTCTGAAGCCTGTAGTTATCTATTTCCTGTTTTAGCTCTGACTGCAATCGAACATATTCTGATCTCTCTTCTTCACTTACTTGAAGCAGATCCTGCTCTTTCCGTATATTCAATAACTGTATATCATTGTCAACCCTTGTCTTCTCAACTTCAGCCTTAAAACTAAGCAAATCTTCTTTATCAGCAAACACACACTTCTTCTCATTCTCCAAATTCTTCTCCTCGGATCTGATGAACTTCTCCCTTTCCTTCAGATCTTTCAATTTGGATTCATGGTCCTTTTCTCTCTCCCGTAGCTTCTCCAATCTCTTTTCCAATGCTTGCTCTCTTTGTGCAATTTTCTCTTCCATGTGATTAACTTCTACTCCCATCTTCTCCACTTCAACCACCTTGTTTTTTAATTCGCCATCCAAGGATTTTCTCTTTTGATCAATTTCCAACTCAAAATCACGCTTCTTTGCATCCAGAGTGGCATTGTGTTCATCAAGAAGCTTCTGAATCTCCGCCTGTGGATGTTTCCAAAAACCAACAAATGAAAACAAAAAAAATCATCAGAAGCATGATTCTAGATTATAGCTCATGATATTCCAATCTGACAAGGTAAAATGGTCTGTATTTCAATTTGTAGACCTTTTGCAAATTCTTTTAATAAGTGTGTGTGTGAGAGAGAGAGAGAGAGAACAATCCGCAAAATGAGACTCTCAAATAGGTAAAAATTGAATAAACAAAATACACCCATAATAGTGAAGGGAAAACCAGTTTCACTCCAAGATTCCCGGTTCTTTTGCTGCCAACACTAGTCAGATAAAATATGATAAAAACACATGCTAAAAAGACAACAGGTGCAGGGTGCTTGCATGAACTCTTATGGTATGATGATCAACATAATAAATACATCACTGAAAGTTTTCCCCTTGAAAGAACAAGGTGCAAGAACTTTTCTTGTTCTTTTGATCGGTAAACAAGAATTTTATTGATGAGAATGATAGGCATAGCCAAAGTACATAGGGCACGCAAGAACTTACTTTTTCTCTAGCATTCAGCTTTTCTTCTAATGCAAGTAACTCCTCCTCTTTCATCTCTAAGTTCATTCTCATGGCATCAAATTCCTGCATCGAAAGTAGGTTGGTACATTGATACATATTTCAATTCCATATTTAGCAAACACTAAGCATGGAGAAATACTTGCCTTCTCTTTCAAGGTTAAATTTGTAAGCCTGCTTCTTATATCATCTTCTTTCTTTTTCAGGCTACTGTGGGTTGCATCAATCTTCTTCTGCTCCTCTTCAAGCACCTTTTCTCTCTGCTTGAAAATCCTCTCCTTCTCATTTTCCCTCTCCTCTCTATGGTTAAGAATTCTTTGACCCTTGGCCAGCCTCTCTTCTCCATCTTGCAAATTGCTTTCCCAATTTTGCAAGTCCTCTCTTTGCTTAGATAAAGTAGAATCATAAGATTCTCGGCTGCAAGAAGTACAAACAAGAAGATTAATAAGAAACAAAACTTGAACTATGCCAAATGGCCTTACAATTTAACTCTTAAAACCCTTAGCAGCAGGTAAATTTAAGAGTACAGATATGGCAAGGGTCAATCGCATAGAATGTACTCCGAAATGAAGGATAAGCGATCCCTCTGAAGTGCAGCTTCTTGAGCCTCCAATTCATGTGATTTTCTCTCAATTTCTGAACTCTTTCTGCTCACCTCAGCAAACTTGGCATCAGCAGCATGCAATTTTGCCTCTACCTCCATAGATTTCTCTTCAAGGCTAGTGACTAATGCAGTTGCTTCGGCCAACTTAGAATCAGCGGTAAACTTAATTTTTGCATTCTCCGAACGCATTTCATGCAAAGCCTTCTCAAGCTGCAAAACCAACATTCTCCAAATATTCGCAAATAAAACCCACATTTAAAGAAACCATTCTAAAAGAGAAATTGGATTCATGATTAAAAAAAAAATACATTTAAAGAATCAGAGTGCAATCTTCAGCATAAAACTTGGTGCTAAAATACAATCTCACTTAATTAAAATGATTTACTTATTTTTATACACATATTATGAGACCAAACCTAACAGATAACAGTTATTGTTCCTTATACAAAGAGCACAACACCTAGGACTACAAAAATTATCCTCACAATCATCAATAAGCTTTAAGCCAATTGAGATGCCTTCATATATTTATATTTTATAGTAAACAATAGATATTATGCACGAGAGAGAGAGAGAGAGAGAGAGAGAGAGAGAGAGAGAGAGAGAGAGAGAGAGAGAGAGAGAGAGAGAGAGAGAGAGAGAGAGTGCAAAGGAACAAAGCAGAATATCCTCGTAAAAAAGTAAGTATTTGAGGGATGGATTTTTCCTTTAGAAGAAGGGGCTTGCGTAAGGTAGCAATATGAACAAAAATTAGATCCCCATAGTAGCCCATCATATATATATATATAATAAGATATATTCTTCCTTCAGTTGTTCATGCATGATAGGTAACAAAGGTGGCATTGCTGCCTAATAATAAACATCTATAAACGTGTGTATCAGGAAAAAAGTAACATACACCAAGCACACACTCCTTCTCGGCACCCAGGGCCCTTCTCAAATTCTCCTCTCGATTCTCAACTTCAGATATTGAAATTAAATAGGCATTTTGTTCTTGTTTGAGGGCATCCTTTGCTTCTGCTAATGCTTGCTTAAGATCTTCATACTTACAAGTCCACTCCTTTTTCTCAATCAAGAGAAGCCCCATATTATACTGGTACTCGAAAAGCTGTCCATATCACCGAAATAGTTAAGAGTAAAGCATTATAGTTATTACAAGTTTACAATTAAAAAAAAACAGAAGAGAGCGCATAACCTTCAACTTTTTTTTTCTTTTCATAACTAACGGAATACAAAATAAAACAACAAAAAAATAGAATAACAGAACTTAGATATCAGGCCAAACTTTGAAAACTGACAAATAAATATACCACAAAAGGTAGGAACAAATGGATTGACCCAAGAAAGAATAAAGAAAAAAAGGTAGGCCCAGAAATGGTAAGGATGATTGATAATGTACATGAATTGCCAACACTAAAATCTACTTAGCTTTTTTTTTTTTTGATAAGTGAAATCTACTTAGCTTTAATCTCAGTCATCTTAATCGGCCATAAAAAAATCAGAGTTGCCTACATGTATTTACAATATTTATAAATAATATGGTGAATAGAAGTAAATAAAACCCATTAAGCATAACATGAAAAGTATCCAAGAGAGTTAGTTCAAGGTTTAGATACAAAATTGCCAAATAGGTGTGTTAACCAAATCCTTCCAGTTGGAAATGCCTTCTTCCAATTTCTGACCCCCACGGAATTAGAATTCGAATTTATCAATGAAACCAACCCATGGAGTAAGTATATACTGTTCCACTCCTATTCTGACAATTGTTGAGCAATGATCAGCCAGCTTGGCCCATAAAAGTATAAAAAATCCAACCGCATCAATATGTTTGTGCATACTTAAATAAGAATGACTTTCCTGAATGGAGAATGCATAGAAAAACTAGCAGATTTGGGAAACTGTCAATAAAAGAGCAAGCAAATAGAAATATTGGAGTGTTGATTCTTTACTTAAAAATTGATATTAAAGATGCATAGAGAGAGAGTCAGAAAGTAACATTGGCACTCAATCTTAATCTTTGGCGATCTGAAATACCAAATGGGAGAGAGGAAATGGTGATGAATAGTATCAGTGCGGACGAAGAAGAGTGTAAGAGCCGAGACAGGGACAACACCACGACGAAGAGGAGTTGGGAGAAAGAGGCGAAAGCTCATCAATTCTAAAAGAACAGAATAAGTGTGTAGCAAGTAACAACATCACAACTAAATAAAGAAGTTGCCTTCGCTACCAAAATTTCCAACAAAATTCCAGTTAAAGCCGGTAAAAAAACGTCAGATATGGAAAAAAAAAAAAAAAAAGTGAATTGCAATGTTCTTTCTTCATCCCGATTACAGGGAAATGGAAAGCAATAAAACCAACAAAAAATAGCAATATCAAAAACCCAGAAAGCAACGATAACAAGAAACCCCATATTGCAAAACAAATAAGAAAACCAAATGCCCGCGAAAAAAAGAAACTCAAGTCTTTATGCACCAGATATAAGCCACAAACCTCGTTTTCAAGTTTCAAAATGTTCTCGGCCATCGATTGCGGGTCCCCCGCCGCCTCGAAGAACATATCATTTCCAGAATTCTGCTGTACAAAACCCGAATTTGGCGTTGCAGTGGGTTCAAAAAATGCAGCGAGGCCCTTCCCCTTGCCAGCGGTGCCGTCACCGGAATCCGGACTCGACCTCGACCCGGTTACCATCTTGTGGGCCCCGCTTCTGGGCGTAAGAGACGAAGCAGGCCACACCTTCTTCTGAGGCGTCGCGAACATCATGAAACGTTCGGAAACAGAAACTGGGTAAAGCCCAAAATTACAGATCGCAAATTGAACTTCATAAGCCCCGAATTGGGGATTTGAAATCCGATAACGGCTCGGAGCGGAACACTTTGTGTGTGTTAGAGAGGGGAAGAAACTGCGTGATTTGGCTTCGATCTATGTGAAAATGACGTTATCACCCATCGAATGTTGGGTATTATTGGGTATTTGTGGATGACGAGACTGACCGTGGGCCCATAGTTGGTAGACGCTATGATCATTGAAGAGAAGACGACGGGAGTGTCAGTCAGTGACTCAGTAACTTGTGAAAATAAATTATTTTACAAATAAATAAAGAATTTTTAATAAAAAAAAAAAGGTTTTGTTAAAATAATTATTTTTTGTTAGTAGAATATATTTTTCTACAAAAAAAATCTGCATGTAATTTACTCTGTATCTAATATTATTTATATTATAATTACATATTTTAAAATAAAAAGTGATACTATTTTATAAATATAATAAAAATATTTTTTAAAACATTATTATATAAAATATGTTAAAAATAATTTGTGATTATTATATGTGGAAATGCCACGGTGTTGTTCGTAGGATGTCAGCCATTGGGAATTGGGTCTTGAAGATTCTTTTTATATGTGAAAAAGAAACATATTTTCTGTCCCCACGAGGCTTCCTTCTCGCAGAAAGTGGTAATAAGATGTCATAGGCAAGTTTGGATTTTTGAAACAAACATTTGCTTTTTTCTCTTTTAACTTATTTTTATGTATTTTATTTATTTTTTATTTTTCATTTGGAGCAAGTTAATTTCATTAAATAAAATTAAAAAATTACAAGATATAAATTCAAGTGGAAATCTAGCAACTACAGACCACTACCCATTCACCTAATTCATGATTGCAACGTCTTAAAAAAATTCTTCTCTCTGACGCTCTGCAAAACGTTTAGATGTGAAGTCTTATGGAGGAAAACGTGGTTAGGATTTTAACGATTTCTCCGATGGGAATCATCTATGATTCTGATGGCTGGGAAAAGTGGAGATGAAGAGGGGTTAAAGGATCTATGGGAGAACCTGAGGCTGATTGAGGAGGAGGTTTCGGTGTTTGATTTAAGGGTGATAGATGAGAGGATGCGTGAGAACGGAAGTAAGAGTTTGCTTGGTAAGGTTTGGATTGGTAGGCACATCGGAAGGAAATTATGGAGAGAACGATGACTCGTGTATGGAGATTGAGTGAATTGGCTACTTTTCAGGAACTAGGAAGTAATGTTTTCATTATTTCCTTTGCAAATCATGCTGATAAGGAAAGAGTAATGGTTGGCCGTCCATGGTTGTTTGATAATCAATTGTTTATTCTAAAGTTGTTCGATGGATTGGCTCATTCGAAGGAGATGCTGTTTAATTCTAAAGTTTTTTGGATCCAAATGCATAATCTCCCTTTGGGGAGTATGAATGAAGACAATGGAAAGAACATTGGCCGTTTTGTTGGCAACATCTTGGAGGTAGATGTACCAAAAGATGGAATTGGTTGGGGGAAGGTTTTAAGAGTGCGGATTGAAGTTCCTCTCCAACAGGTTATTGCTTGTGGTCAAATGGTCTCTTTGAAAGGAAAGAAGGTATGGATCAAATTTAAATACGAGAAATTGCCTAGGCTATGTTTTGAATGTGGATGCCTAGCTCATGGTCCGAATGGTTGTAGTAGAGGTGGATTGAAGGAACTGAGATCTCAATTTGGGACTTGGTTGTGTGCTGAGAGGGAGAATATGGGTGGGGGATGGTCCAGGGCTTCAACGTAGGAGAATCATAATATATCTCATGATTCTAATGCTAAAGCAGATGTGAAGGGGAGTGCGGGGAGTAGGAGTGAAGGTGGGAAGAAAGAAGAGGGAGTGTCTGGGGGTAATTTCTTTGCTAAAGGGGGAGGAACTGATAAGGGAATAAGGAATGAAAAAATGAAGAGTGTTGTGGGGGAGGGAGAAGGGGTTGGTTTGTCAAGGGATGGAGGCACTATGCCAAAAGGTGTGGAAGAGGATATTACTGGGGTCTCGTAGGCTTTATGCTTGATAGATGAAGGGATGTTTTCTGGTTCTGCATTGGAGGAGGGGGAATTTATGAGGGAATTTGTTGTAGTAGGGGGAGATATGCCTGTTAAAGAGAGGAAGTGGAGGAAAAGGGCAAGGGAGAAGGGTGTAATGCCTCTTTTTCTTGAACAAGCAGATTCCAGGATGAAATATCCTGAGAATGAAGTGGAAGGAGGGGGTTAAAAAGTAGGCTCTGAGGAAGTTGTGCAGTGTTGACAATGTGGATGTAATGAATGTATTGGCGGTAGTTGTTAAGCATCCCCGTCAAGAACTATGAATATCTTAAGTTGTATTTGGTAAGAGAGAAGCAGCCTGACATTGTTTTCTTGATGGAAACAAGGTTAACTGTAAAAAGAACTAGAGTGGAGCTAAGAAGAATGAATTTTGAAGGTATTGTGGGTGTGGATCATTGAGGTGAAAATGGAGGTTTGTTATTGATGTGGAGGAGAAATGAAATGGTGAAATTGATTAATTTCTCACATAGACATATTAATGCATGGATTGATGAAAGGAGAGGGAGTTCAAAATGGTTACTCACATGATTTTATGGTGATCCTAATACTAATAAAAGAAGGGATTCATAAGAATTGCTATCATTCTCTGAATCTATAAGTAATAATGGTTAGTGTGTAGTTCGGGATTTTAATGAAATAGTATGTCAAAGTGAGAAAAATGGAGGGAGGATGAGGAAGGAGGAGCAGATGGGTGATTTCAAATACATGCTTGAAAATTGTAGATTAATTGATCTTGGGTGGGTTGGAAATAAGTTCACCTGGTGCAATGGGCATGTGGATGGCATCTTAATCAGAGAAAGGCTGTATCGTGCAATGGCAAATTATATCTAGATGAGTAGGTATGGTTATGTGAAGGTGGAGGTGTTAGTGGCTCTATGCTCTGACCATAGCCCTTTATTTGTAAGCTGTAAATTTAGAAGTAGAAGACAGGTTATCAGAGGTGGGATACAATTTAGGTATGATATAAGCTAGGATTTAATTTATGGGTGCAAAGAGGTTATTCAACATGCTTGGAGTAGGAATAGAAGACCTCTGAATTCTCAGGAAATGATGCAAATGAAGTTGTACAGGTGTAGGGGGCTTGAGTCTTTGGAGTAGAAATGTAGTTAGGGAGAGGGAGAAATTGATTAAAGAGAAAACTGAGCATCTAAAGACACTTCAAAAATCTGAAGATGAATGGCCTCTTGAGGAGATTAAAGAGAAGAGCAAGGAGCTTGAATTGTTGCTTAAGCAAGAGAACTTGAGATGGAAAATTAGAGACAAGAAGCACTAGTTAAGGCATGAGGACAAAAATACTAGATATTTTCATACATGTGCAAGTCAGAAAAGAAGAATGAACAACATTGACAAAATCCAAGATGTTGAGGGAAAGTGGTTTATGGGAAAGGAAAATTTGGAGCCTGCTTTTAGTGCTTACTATGATGAGCTTCTACTTCATCTAATCCTTCTGTGGAGCAAATAGGTAATTGTGTGTAGAATGTTGAAATAAAAATTAGTGATTTTATGAGGATGAAGATGGAGAGAACTTTCATGTCAAAAGAGGTGGAGAGAGCACTAAAGCAAATGTCAAACATTTAAATCACCTAGCCCGGATGGTTTTTGGGTGGGTTTTCACAAAAAACCATTGGGATTTGGTGGGGAATGATACTAGTGATGCAGTTCCAGAATTTCTAAATGGTGGTGGCTTGTGCAGGAAGCTGAACCATACTCACTTGGCACCTAATGTGACTTCTCCTCAATCAGTTAAAGACTTCAGACCTATAAGTCTTTATAACGTGCTTTAGAAGTTGATATCAAAAGTGTTGCCCAACAGAATCAAGGAAGTTTTGAATGGATGCATTGCTTATAACCAGAGTGTTTTTATCCCAGAAAGATTAATTTCGGATAACATCATGATTGCTTCTGAATTATTGCACTCCATAAAGAAAAAACAGAAAGGAAAGGTGAGGAGTATGACAATAAAGTTAGATATGGCTAAAGCTTATGATAGGGTTGAGTGGAGCTATCTAAAGTCAATAATGTTGAAGATGGGTTTTGGGGAAAAGATCACAGGTCTGGTTATGGAATGTGTAACATCAGTGAGTTATTCAATGCTGGTAAATGGTCAACCAAGTAGGGTAATTCAGTCATTAAGAGGGTTAAGACAAGGGGATCCGATGTCCCCTTATCTATTCCTCATCTGTGTCGAGGGACTTAGCCAATTGTTTAATAAAGCTGGGACAGGGGGAAGGCTAAAGGGGTTGATGTGGCAATAAGTGGTACCAAAATTAACTACCTTGTGTTTGTAGACGACTGTGTGATTTTTTCTACGTCTCAGCTTGAAGAATGGAGAAGAATTGAAGGATTATTGGGTAACTATGATAAGGCATCTAGTCAAACTATAAACAAGCATAAAATAGCTGTGTTTTTCAGTAGTAACACTAAGGTACCTCTTCAGACTTTGATAACCAAAGAAATTGGGGCAACAGGGTGTATAAGCTATGATAAATATCTGAGCTTACTAGCTTTTGTGGGAAGGAAGAAATATGTCACTTTCCAAGGAATTAAAAAGAGAGTATGGCAGAAAATACATAATTGGAATAATAATTTTCTATCAAAAGCTGGACAAGAAATTATGATCAAGGCAATGTTACAAGCAGTCCCTACTAACTCGATGAGTGTATTTAGAATGCCAAAGAAGTTTTGTGATGAACTAAAGGCCTTAATTACCAGATTTTGGTAGAGACAAGGCAATAATAATTTGGGTATTCATTGGTGGAAATGGGGGAGACTGGGGGAGGCAAAGAAAATGGGATGGACTTAACTTTCGAGATATGGAAAATTTTACTAAGGCAATGATAGCTAAGTAGGGATGGAGATTAATGCAAATGAAGGGGTCCATTGTGGCTACTGTTTTTTAGGAGAAGTACCTTACAGGAGTGCCATTCTTAGAAGCAAAATTGGTATCAATGCCTTCTTATATCTGGAGAAGTCTGTGGTCAGTGAGGGATATGATTAAAAATGGGGAGAGGTGGAAGGTTGGGAATGGGGAAAAGGTCCAGATTTAGGGAAGTAAATGGTTACCAATGCCATTAACCTTTTCTATTCAATATCCTATAAAGATGTTGGATGCCAATGCTCAAATATGTCAACTAATTGATGTTGAAAAAAAGAATGGAAGATAGAACTAATAAAGGAAGTTTTTTGCAATGAAAAAGCTAAAATTATTTGTTCAAGTCCTATAAGTAAAATAGGGGCTGAGGATATATGTATATAGGGATTTTTTAGAGATGGGAAGTTTTCAATTAGAAGCTCCAATCATGCAGAGATGCAAAGATGTAAGGAGGTAAGGGGTTAGTCTTCCAATGTAAAGGTTAGTGAGGATAGATGGAAGAAGCTATGGGCTTTGAATGTACCTGGTAGTTGGAAGCATCTGATATGGAAGGCATTGAATAATATACTTCTTGCTAGGGTGAATTTGAATAGGAGAAATTTTTTGAAGGAAACTATTAGTCCTATATGCCATCATCAAGATAAGACAATTTGCCATGTTTTATGGAATTGTCTGGCCTTTTTTGTTGTATGGGCTGCAAATGGAAGCCCAGTGCACAAGTGGAGTTCACATTGGACTGATTTTGAGGAGTTGTGGTTAGTTTTCATTAATTCACTTGCTGAGGAAAAGCTGGAGGAAGTGGTAGCTATTATGTACTCTATATGGGATAGAAGGAATTATGTGGTCTTCAATAGATGTTTCTCTAGTCCTAAAGCTATGATTCAAAAAGCTTTAACTTGTCTTAATGATTTTCATGAAGGCAATGAGAAGACAACGAACAAGGGAGTTGCTAAGAGGGGATCAGAACATGTTGATAATGGAAGGAAATGGAAAGTGCCTGATGCAAATTCAGTCAAAGTTAATTTTGATGCTGCTCTGAATATCCATGCTCAAGTAATGGGGATCAATGTGGTGATAAGGGATGACAGGGGTGATATATTAGCATTTTTATGTGCCTAGAAGAAATTTGTATCTTCACATTTTATTGTTGACTGCTATGTTTTATGGAGAGCTTTGGAGTTTTGTAAGGAGTTGAGGCTTGCTCATGCATGTTTTGAGAGGGATGCAAAAATGTTGGTAGATGCGGTGAATGCTGATGAGGAGGATATGTCTTAGGGAGGACAGCTAATTGGGGACCTGAAAGCTACCATTAGTGATTGTTATGATTGGTTTCTATAGTTTGTGTATAGAGATGGGAATGAAGTTGCCCATAGCTTAACATAGAAAGGATTGTGCATAGATACGGAATTGGTTTGGATGGAGAGTGTTCCATTTGATAGTTTACAATTTGTTGTCAATGATAAACGTTGTAATCAATTCGTCATTGAATGAAAAGATGACAGGAGGTTTCTTTCAAAAAAAGTTCAAGTGGGGTGAGAATCCCCTACAATTCGTCCAAAAAGCTAACACACAAGTAGTACAAAGAAAGAAGTCAAATAAATGACTTTGGAAAAAATGGGCTTGCAGCCAAATAAATGGCTCATACCCAATTCCCAAACAAGGAAGTGACCGTTTAAAAATGATTTTAGGTTGCGGTGGAAAGTCACAGTAGTGAAGTGTGTGCTAGATACTATGTTAGTTTAGACTGATAGTTGGAAACTTTCACTCCCGGTTTCACCCGATCTTCATTTATGGAAAGCATTAAGATAGGATAAAAACAGCTAGGTCTGAACTTTGGCAGAGAGCCCACGATGGCAATAGCAGCGCACATGGTCCATGCGTCGCTTGGAATGATGAAGCCACATCAATTTGAAAGATTGGGATCCTCCGATGCCAAGGAAGCCGCACATGGCTTCAAATACTCCACCGAGCCGCGGTTTCACATGGACGACGTGCACGACGTGAGCCATGCATGTGGCCTACATGCCGAGCAAAGTGGCGGTCCACTTCCGCTATTGTGTCAATCGGTGGCTGGAGGGGTCATTGATGCAGCGCGTGGTGATCGGAGATAGCTGGAAGGCAGCAGATCAGGAGTCACAGGTGCTTGAGAGAAAAATCAAAAACCAACAAATAAACAATGAAAACAAACGAAAAAAGCTACAAACTAACTGGAGAAATGGAGAGGAGATTGGCTCCGACCTCCCTCTGCCCATGGGAAGGCCTTTAGAGCTAGAGACGCCATCGAAAATCGCACACAATAAAGAGAAAATAAGAGAGGAGAGAGAGGCACTCATGTACTATGTATTTTATTAATGTAATTGATTGTCTTATTTTTTTAATATAAAATAACTAATTTTAACAAATTATATTAATAAAATAAAAATAAATACACAAAATTAATTATATATAAACTAACTCTTTTTGAAAAGTTTAACTAAAAAAAAATTAGTTGAAGTGGGTCACCAATACAGTGAGATAATGGTAACATTTTATTATTTTAGATAGAATGGCATCATTTGTGAAAAGGATATTTTTAACGTTTATGATTTTTTTTTTTTTTTTTTGGCTTCTACTAGAGCCTTACTCAACCAATGTGGGACTCACATAACATATACACTAATACTAACATATATAATAATATTCAATTTGATGGAATTATTTGGCACTATTGGATGCTTCTCATCAATAGAATAAGAAGATGAATCAGCCAAAACAAAAAGAATACCAAAAGTAACTTTTAGTTTCAACAAGAGAATAATATAAGGGAATACTCAAAGCTTGATGATTGGAACAATGGCCACAAATGTAGCTGCATATGTTATAGAAGAATAAATCCTTGTTGTTAGTTATTGAAGCCCGCTTCTGAAATTCTTAAGTGAGATGACATAGCAGCATTATTGGCTTTTTGGTTGAATAAGAAGCAAATGGCTTTTGTGTTTGTGGTCCTTAAAAGGCTTGCTAACTACGCGTCAGGCATTTCCTCTTTTTGAAATATTATAGATATGATAGGCCCACAGTCGAAGTCAAAGGCCATCGTAGATGTACTCTAGATGTAAAGGGTTGTAGTGTCTGACTACTCATTTTGAAATCCTACACAGAGAGTCAATGGGAAAGAAAGTATAGCACTAAAGAGCTTAACTCCCTTGAATGAATGATAAGTTCTACACAAGCTCCTGCAAAATAATTTGTCGAAATCCCACCTAGGTCTATAAACTTTTCTATCAATTCAATTACCCTATATTTACCCATGAGGTTCCAACATTTGATCCTTAATTGACCCAGGAGTTGTTTTTAGGCATCCTAAAAAGAAAGGTTATACTGGCAAAATAGAAAATCTATGTGACAAAATTTTCTTGTTCAAAAGAAAATCTCTCTGTTTCTTCATTCTCAACAGGAATTCGGTTACACTTGCACCTAAAACAAGAATTTATCCATGAATTATGGAATGAAATGCGTGGCTAAGACTAAAAATGGCTCTTCATTTAAATCCTGAAAACGGGAAGAATGACGTTGAACAGGGAAGGAGTTTTTTTGGCCTCGGTCTACTCCGCTCTTTGAAAACTTGCTTCTTCGATTGATGAATTGTTTCTTAATGAGCTCTTCTCTTCCCAGGTCTTTGATTCCATAATTTGCTTCCTTCGTATATACCATGTTCGTATGGTGGCACGATGTTTTACACAAGTGTCACAGAATAATCAATACCTACAACTTGAATAAAGTTTTTGGCACCAATATGAACTTTATATCTCACCATATGTATCTCTCAATTATTTGTTTAAGAGGTGAGGATTCTTCGGTCGAAATAAAACTCTATTCAATTCTCAATGGAAATAGAGTTTTAAGATTTCTTCCCGGAACAACACTAACAAAGATGTTACTTCAAGCCATAATAAAGTTCTGATGAGAGAGATATATGGGTCCAAGAATATAATTAATGGATCGAGTTCTTTCCTTGGTGTACACTAGAAAGCATGCAATTGATCTCATGCATAAATAAACAAACACTACATGCAAATTTGCAATAACAGATAATAGATGATCAACGCTTTGGGCCGACCGTACATTATGAGTTGGTTCTTTCATCTATAGAGGGTTGCCTTTTGTAAACTACTATATAAATTATAAGGATTCCTTAATTGGATAATATTTAAATTAAGATAGGTGAATGGTCGGGCTTATGGACGTTGGAGTAGTTTTGGATCTCGATAGCTTAATTCTATATTAATTAAAGAAAACAATGACTTGGTCTTCTATCTAGCATGTACGAATTCGATCAAGAAGTACTATTAATTCAAATTAATGTTTTTTTTATGTTTTGGATCAAGTTTAATAATTAATTACCTCGATATATGATATATTTAACAAGTGATCATGCATGTTCATGATCTAAACGTATAAGTAATACTCGTTGGAAAACTAGCAAATTAAATTAGTTATAAAATGTTTGAACAAAGGATGAAGAAACACAGGGAAGGTATCTGAAAAAATGTTTAAAAGAAGGTTCCTCTCACTCGAAACCATTTCATTTATGTATATTCCTCAATACAATCAGAGTCTATATTTATAAACTAATTTCATAACAAACTATTACAAAATGATTGGTACACATCATAACAAACTATTATAGGAATGTTCTGTTCACCTTCTAGGCTGCTAGAAAATTCTTCAATTGAGTGTGCACCAAAGGAGCTTCATCCAGAAGGTGAGTCTTCTTCTGAGGCAATAGGTGTAACTCTCTTAACATTCTCCCACTAGTCAAGCGGTACTGGACCAACGGTAAGGCTTGGCCGTAACTATAAGAAGCATGCTAAAGAGAAAGACTTTGTAAAAATGTCAACTAGTTGATCCTTGGTAGAGATAAAAGAAACATGGAGTGTTTTTACAAGCACATGTTTACAAACAAAATGATAATCGAGCTCAACATTTTTAGTACGTGAGTGTAATATAGGATTAAGTCAAAGATAAGTAGCTCATAAGTTATCAAATCATAGAGTTGGTGGATCAATGAGAAAAGATACCAAATTCCTTCAAAAGAAATTGCAACTAGAGAATTTCACATGTGGCATTAGCCACTACGTTGTATTCATCTTCAGTCGAAAACCAAGCTATGGTGGGTTATTTCTTAGAACCCTAATAAATAAGATGCGCCCTGAAACAAATGCAAAATTCTCTCATAGACTTACGATCATCTGGACAACCTCAATCAGTATCAGAGAAGGTCACAACTTATTGGATGGTGATGAGGCAAAATGAAGACCAATATGTTTAGTAAGATTAAAATATCAAAAGTATTCTTTGACAACTTACCAGTGGGCAGCCTGAGATAGTGCAAGAATTGATAAAGTTTATTAACGACAAAACAAATATTGGGCCTCGTAAATGAAAGGTATTGAAGACTATCAACGATCCTTTGATAAAGTCGAGGGTCCTCAAAAAATGGTCCATCAATGGCTATCAGCTTTATAAATGCTGATAAAGCAGTGGGAACAGATTATAAGTGATGCATGTTCGTGCGAAGCAGTAAATTAGACACATATTTAGACTAAGACAAATAAGTGATGCATGTTTGTGCGAAGAAGTAAATCAGAGAAACCTTGAGTGACTTTTTTGCCTAAAAAATAGCGTAAGGGTCCAAGATCCTTACCTAGAAAATAAGAGCTTAATGCATAGATAAACTCAAGAGATAAACTCAAAACTGGGACCAATGACAATGATGTCATCGACATAGATTAAAACATAAATAAACTTAGAGTTATTGTGAAGTATAAAAAGATAGGTATCATAACAGGGTCCTTGAAAACCAAGAGATAACAACTGATCAATAAGCTTGGAGAACTCAAAATATATATTGATTTTCTCAACTTACAAACATGATGATCAAGATTGACAAATCATGGGGGCTGGCAGGCTGCTGCATGTAGATGTCGTCCTCGAGGTTTTCGTGCTAAAAAGAGTTTTGAATGTCCAATTGGTAAAAAAGCAATCTGAAAGAAAGAACTAGAGAAATGAGTAATTGGATGGTTACAGATTTGAAAACGGGGCTAAATGCCTCGATATAGTTGAGATTGGGTTTTTGATGGAACCCATTGGCCACAAATCGTGCCTTGTGGCGCTCAAGGGAACCATTAGCCCGACATTTCAACTTGATAACCCATTTAGCATCGAGAATATCGTAAGTAGAAGAAAATGGAACCAAGTCCCAAGTTCAATTTTGTAAAAGAGCTTGGAATTCTTGAACCATGACAGCTCGCCACTTCGAAATCTTAGAAGCTTCCTTGTAGAAAGGATGGTTCCTTAAGGAAGATGGTTGAAGAAACTCTGATAGACATAGAGGGTTTGACAACGGTTCATGAAAGGGTGCTATATGTTCGAACTCGTGGACAACAGATGTGATTTTTCGCATGGATAACCATCAGATAATGAGATTTAGGAGCCGAAAGAGGGTGTGAAGGAGAATAAGTGGAAGAGAGGTTGGGTTTCAAATGCTTCTATAAGGGTGATGATGTTGACGAAAGAGAGAAAGAGATGTTTGGGTTTGAGGAAGAGAAGTGAGCGATGGGCTAAGTGGACTAGGGTAGCTCAGGGTGATAGCATGGACGTAGTGGTGGGCTGAAAGGGTGATGTGAGTATTTATTAGACATAATAAGCGAAGATTCCATTAGAGGTAAGGATTGATTAGATGTTATAAATGTGGTGGGCATTCTATTGATAAGAAAAATAGCTATTTAAGAAGCTTCAGACTAGTATTTATTTGAGACTAATGCATGTGCAAGAAAAGCGAGCCCAGTTTTGACTATATGACGTTGACATCTTACAACAGACCCATTTTGTGCATGAGAATATGGACAAGTGAGGCAATGTGTAATGCCACAAGACTGAAGTAACGAACAAAGGGGCCGAAATTCTCCCCCCAATCAGATTGAACCGAAACAACATTAGTAGAAAAAGTATTGCTGACATATCTTTAAAATTTCAAGAAAATAGTTGACACATTTTATTTTTATTGAAGAGGAAAGATCCAGATATATTTAGAGTAATCATCAAGAATGGAAAAAGAAAAGTAACAACAAGAGTGGATAGCACGAGTGTTAGGCCCAAGTATCAAGAAAAAGCAATTGAAAAGTTTTGTGAGATCTAGATGGAGAGGGTGGATGAGGAAGAACATGACCTTTGCCTTTAGAGCAAGCGGCATAAGTGTGAGTAGCAGTCTTATTTTGAACAGGAAGTCGAAATTTATAAAGTGTTAGAGATCTAATCCAAGGTGATGGATGGTCAAGTAAAGTGTGCTAGAGTGAAACATAGGTACGTTCTCCAAGGATGCTTAAGGGGATGAGATGGATGATATGGATGAATTTGCAGTTGCCACTAAAAAACATAAAGGCCATCTCTAAGGAGTCCCTGAAGTAGCGTCTTTCAGGTTTGTAAATCCTTCACAAAAAATATGAAAGTGAAACTATAGAAAGATAAAGTTATCAAGATAAAACTGACAACTGCAAGCAATTTTTTGATAATTAATGGAACATATGAAAGTTTGCTAAGAATATAATTGCCAGAAGAAGCATGAAGTTGAGCGGGGCCAATATTCTGATAAGAATAGTTGAGCCATCTCAAGTTGTTCAATGCTATGATATGATGTAAAGTCTAAGTTTAGATTTGCAAAATTAGAAGTAAAATGATTACTTGTCATAGTGTCAAGGAACCACGAATTCAAGTGAGAAACAAAACTGGGTAGATAGAAAAATTTACTGTAAGGGACGAAGGAACATATGACTATTAAGATTGATTAAACCACTGATAACAACAAAGGGCCATGTGGCCAAACTTATGACAAACTTGACATACCAGGAGATTCTCAGATCAAAAGGAAAAGAAATTTCAGGGAGGAACAATATGAAAGCCTTGGCCAGTACCATGCACACGACGACCCCTACGATGAAAATTATTTCTTCCTTTATGAAAGATGTTAGAGGATGTGGGTAATCGGGTGGTGGCATGAGTTGCTATAGAGTTGCTAGAAAAAAAAAAAGACAATGGGTCTAGTGAGCCAATCGAGACTCATAATTTAAAAGGTAGCTATAGATTTGATGGTAGAACAAAGGGTCGGGACGAATGGTGATGGAAGTAATCACCAACTCATACTCGGTGCTGAGATCAATAAGAAGAAAAATAGAAAATTGCGAGACAAAGAGAGGGTGACTAGCAACACTCAAAGAGGTGGATAGAGTTTTAGCTTGGTAAAAATATTTAGTAATGAATTTCAAGATAGCAAGTTGGAATTGACATTGGATGATATGGACAGATGATTGAGCCACATAGAGGCTATGGAGGGTGGGCCAAACTTCAGAGGATGTGTTATAATCGAGGACCTGGGCTAGAATAGTGTCAATCAAGGAAGAATGAACGACTGAAATTATCAATTGGTCTTGAAGGACCCAGCGATTGTACTCGGGATTGGAAGCGCTATCAAGAATGAAAGGAGGTTGTGGGACATAGCCATCGACAAAGACAAAGAGCTATTCTTTGAGGAAGGGAACTATCTATGCTTTCTATAGCAAGCAATTGTCTATGGAAAGTTTGATAGCAACAAAATGAGTTGCAACAGTAACAATGGAGGAATTGGGAGGAAGTGGGTGGAGAAGAGAGTTTGTGTTCTCTGAAGGGTGTTCAAAAGTCTTCATAGAGATGAGAACAGAGAAAAAAAATTAGAAAAAGAGAAAGGGAGGCTAGGTCTGAGCCTTTACCAAGTTCTAGATATCATGTTTGAACAAAGGAGGGAGAAACATATAGAAAGTATTTGGAGAAAATATTTAAAAGAAGATTCCTCTCACTCAAAACCATTCCATTTCTGTATAATATAACCAGAGTCTATATTTATAGACTAATTTCATAACAAGCTATTAAAGAATGATTGGTACACATTATCATTTTCTATTGTAGGAATATTCTATTCTAGAGCCTTTTTAGCCTTGTTGGGAAATTCTTCAATTGAGTGTGCACTAGAGGAGCTTCATCCAAAGGGTGAGTCTTTTTCTGAGGCAATAGGTGTAACTGGCTTAATATAAAAGCTCCCTACCCTACCAATATTACGATCGAGTGATCCTTATAATTATATATATATATATATATGTATGTATATGCGTTTAATTCTCAGTCGTCTCACGTTTGATCTAGCCAATTTTTGCTATATATGTGAGATCGGCCTTATATTAATCTGTAACTAATCGAGACCCTTTCGTTGTCTACCATTGATGCCTTTTTTGACGATTATCAAAGAGATGAATTTGGAGCGGACTCAATGACGACAAAGATGTCAAGTATTGGAAGTTCATCGCAGTGTTTTCATATGCCAACCATGGACGTTCCCGAAGTGGAAGGATTGAAAATGTCCAATTCTTCAAGATTTTGCGATTCAATGAATGAAACACCAAGTCCAGGAGCTTCTCAACTGATCCAAAAGAGGGATCTTTATCAAATGGGCTCGATTGCAAGTCCACCATTATCTCAACATTTGGAATATGAGCGCCAGCAAGAGAAGCATGTAAGCTTCCATAATGCAGAATAAACGCTTTAAAAACAGAATCGCTAAGCTTTAATGCCAAGAATCAGTACCTCCAGCCATTGATGTTCCTCATGGTTTTGCTGCGCTCTATCTGATGTTTGGTACTTCTGAACTCTACTCACTCTATTTAGATGGTGTGAGACTGAAGGGGATTGAGTGATCGAGTCTGGGGACCAAACTATAGTATTTATATATTGGTTTTTTGCTCCTTGGATCCCACATGGGAAAGGAGTGGGAGAAGAGCAAGAGCCATGGGCTACAAAAGGAGGCCTAGCCTCCTTAGTTAATTACACCAGTTAGAAACTTATCTAGTAACTTTTGACTTTAGTAAAATTCCTCTGTTGTCATTTTTGTATGTAAAAGGAAGAGAGGTGAAAGTTAGAGTTTTACTAGTGGGAGAAGTTTTTGTGGGTGTCGTTGGGGTGAGGAGAAAAATTGTGTGATTGTAACAATTTTTCACATAGTGTATTTTCTTCTCTAGGTCTGATGATTTTTCTCCTGGTTTGGGAGTTTTCCACATAAATTCTTGTGTTGTGTTTATTTCTCTATTTTTCTTGGTATTCTGTTAAAAGTAAATCCTGGTGGGAGGAATTTTGGGAGGTCCGAGATTCCCAACAAGTGGTATCAGAGCCACTAGGTTCTTTTGGCAGGATGGAGTTTCGGTGTGGTAGTGTGGATACGTACGATTTAAGGAGGTTCTGTCTAGGAGATTGGAAATTTTAAGTGTGTCCGTTGTGACCCTCCAATCTTTCCTGGGAACCTTAAAGTTCTGTCTAGAAAATATCAGTCTTTCCTGGGAACTTACTTAGTGGGTACTATTCATGTCTACGGTAAAATTCATTGAAGCTATATCAGGAGGTAGAGCTTCAAATCCTATCAGATTTGATGTGGAGAAATTTGATGGGAGAATCAATTTTGACTTGTGGCAAGTGCAAGTCAAGGATATCTTTATTCAATCAAGATTACACAAGGCGTTGAAAGGTAGACCAGTCCCTGAAGTTAGTAGCGGTCCAAGCACTACTGGTGAAACAAAAAGCAGATCTGGAATGAGGGATGAAGATTTGGAGGATTTGGATTTGAGAGCGGCAAGTGCAATTCGTCTGTGCCTGGCCAAGAATGTTCTTGCAAATGTGCATGGAATATTCACGGCAAAGGGATTCTGGGAAAAGCTCGAAGAGTTGTATCAGACGAAGGGTGTCTCGAATCGAGTGTACCTAAAGGCAGTTTCATACACTGCGGATGAGTGAAGGTACGACTATTTCAGATCATTTAAGTGTTCTCAATGGCATTGTCTCTGAGCTGGAATCTATTGGAGTTAAAATTGATGATTAGGATCGAGCCTTGAGGCTGATCTAGTCTCTTCCATCTGGAATATGAAGCCTATTTTGATACATGGGAAGGAGAAAATAATTTTTTCAGAAGTTACCAGTAAACTTTTTTCTAAAGAAAGAAGGCTAAGAGGTAGAAGTAATGGTTCACCTGAGAATTTAGCAATGGTGACAGCTGGTGATTGGAAGAGGAAGAACTCCATGAAGAAGAAAGTAGTCTGCTGGGTGTGTGGACAACCTGGGCACGTCAGAAGAAATTGTCCAAGAGGTGGAACAGGTTCAGCAAGAAGCTCCAAGTCAGTAAATGGAGATACTGACAATGAAACTAACATTATATCTCTCTTTACAGAAGACGGTGTCTGTTAAAAAGAGACATATACATCCTCATGGCATGTCGCTAATCTCAAAGTTGCCATGATAGAGGATGTGTTAATGTTAGTTGTTCCACAAGTTTGCACACGGGCATTGGTTTGGCATTGATGCAAGGTGTGTGGTGAAAATTCATGTCGATGGCTGATGAACTTCCAGGAAAGCCAAACGTGGAAGTTGTACCATAATTTTTCAGCAAGGTTATTTTCGGCATGGGCCGAAGTGAAATGCTTGGAATTGGTTTATTCTGAGTGGTTATGCTTTTATGGTGGAGCATGATAGCGAAAGTTATAAAGATCTTCATTGCGGTGGAGCCTGGCTGTGGGATCAATCAAAGTCGCAAGGTGGAGATTATTGGTTTTTTGCTCCTTGAATCCCACATGGGAAAGGAGTGGGAGAAGAGCAAGACCCATGGGCTATAAAAGGAGGCCTAGCCTCCTTAGTTAATTACACCAGTCAGAAACTTATCTAGTAACTTTTGATTTTAGTAAAATTTATGTTGTCCTTTTTGTATGTAAAAGGAAGAGAGGTGAAAGTTAGAGTTTTACTAGTGGGAGAAGTTTTTGTAGGTATCGTTGGGGTGAGGAGAAAAATTGTGTGATTATAACAATTTTTCACATAGTGTATTTTCTTCTCTGGGTCTGGTGGTTTTTCTCCTGGTTTGGGAATTTTCCACGTAAATTTTTGTATTGTGTTTATTTCGCTATTTTTCTTGGTATTCTGTTAAAAGGAGATCCTGGTGGAGAGAATTTTAGGAGGTCCAAGATTCCCAACATTATAGCCAAAACTTCCATCAAGTTTTGGCGGCTACGTGTTCCACGTGTTCAATTTATCATGGGGCACTTCCAACGTTTTACAACGTGATGAATACTCAGAGTGGACCACTTCAGGTGCTCCTAAAATGAAGGGGAGCTGGAGACTCGTTCTTACGAACGGCCTCCGAGAGAAACGGTCAACAAATGAGATTTAACGTAAGTCAAAGGGTCAGGATAAGTAACATTAAACTACTCACCCTCCTACGTAACAATAATTTAAAATATATATCTTGACTTACTAGCATAAGCCATATATTTTACAGCAGATTAGGTATATAAAAAAATTTTTAAAGATCACATATGGCAAAATTTAACTTTTAATTTTCACATTCTCCTTTCATAAGTCAAACATTGTACTGTTATATATACATGCCCAAAATAATTATCAGTGTCAACCAAATAAAAAAATACATATCAAAAGACCATCCCTATAGTCACTTGGGTTCCTTCTTAACTTCGATAAATTTCTTCACATAACGGAACATATCCAAACTAAGATAACGGTCTTGCTGAAGATACTGTTCATGTGGTGTCGAATAAACCTCACATATAGATAGGGAACCATCCAATCCCAAAGTTAAACAGCAACCTATACGCTGCTCCTCCTCAGCAAAAGCAGGTGCACTGTGATACCACAACTCTATCGGTTGATCATATATAGAAAGTCCTAGAGACGCAAAAGTAAAATTTACATAAGGACTGTAATTAAAAAGTCCCTCAGGACTCCTCGGAGTCTCCTGCGTCATCGGAGCTTTCCCCTTGTTGGCCATCACATCCTGTATATAATTTACACATACAAGAAAAAAATATAAAACCACAAAAGAGTGAGATTTCCTTAGAAATCTCAGTAAGTACATAATTAGTTTAATAAAGCATAGACACAGCCATCATTAATCTTTTTAGAAAAAGAAATTAACAAAACGTGATCAAAAACATGTCTTATGCAACTTATCAATAACCTACACAGGTTTGTACTCTTATAAAACTTATGTTCCTTTTTTCCTAATCATCAACACATTTTTAGAACTTATTCAATTATTATTATCAATGGGCATTACGTATTGTCGTCCCCATCGCAGATAACTATTTTACAGCATATTTATCTCTTATCACCAATGGACGTCACATATCGTCGTCCACATTGCATATAACTCATCAATCACCCAGGTGTTACGTATTGCCGTCCCCATTATGATGAGTCTCGTGTCAATTTTTCAGGTGTTACGTCTGGCCATCCTCGTCTTGACACGGAACATACGTAACATAGTACGCGTTACGTCTCGCCATCCCCACTAATCATATCACTTCCACGGGCGTTACGTCTCGACGTCCCCGTGATAATACATATCACTCTTATCATACGACAGACATTATGTCTCGCCATCCCTGTCGGCATGTCAATTATCCAGGCGTTACGTTTCGCCGTCCCCATCACGACGTGACTAATTTATCCATATCTCTTATTCTTAATTGTTCCTTTCTTATTCTTAGGAATGTTTCTCAAGTACATAATGTATCACTTTTCTTAATCTCACCACATATTAGAACATGCATGTACTCTTAGACTATCACATACTCACATATGTATGTATCTTAAATTATGCCAAGTGTTTTACACATGCTATACACTTAGATAACACATATAATATTTCTTCTTCTTTCAATGTCCACTCTTTATTTAAGCAAAAGCCTTGAATTCAGCAAAACAGAGTATTTCGCTCGAGCGAGAATCGAGCGAAGTCTTGAGTTGGAACTCGCTCGAACAAAGATCAAGCGAATATTAGGGAAACTAGGTATCTCGTTCGAGCAAAGTATCGAGCGATATTCAAGCGAGTTCTTGGGTTAGAACTCGCTCGAGCAAGACATCAACAAGACATCGAGCGAGTGTCGAGCAAAATCTCTGGTTGCACTTTGCTCGAGCCAAATGTCTAGCGAAAGTCAAGCGAGGGCTTACAGTTGTTCTTCGCTCGATCCTTCGCTCGAGCGGAAGTCGAGCGAAGTTACAAAGCATGGGCTTTTTAATCTAAAACTCACAATCTTTTCATATAAACTTGATTTTTTACTTATTATAACATAGTTTTTAGGTTCTTCTAACTTCATTTATCACATTTCTATTAACAAAACCACTTCAAACAATATTTAGATTTATTATAACACTTTAACAAAAATAAAAGGGTTCAATACTTAACATGTATAGTCCAACCTCTTAAATAACCATCTTCATACTAAAGTTAAGCTAGAATATGAATTTACACACTCTCTAAGTCTGGTTAAAGATGATCAAACCAAATCTTTGCAAGTTTTCTCCTCAAAAACTCTTACTAAGCTCACTTAGGATGTAATTGGAGGTTATGGGACTAAAGAAGGGCTTTCTTTGATTTCCTTCAAAAGGATTTCGTGCTAGGCTTCTCCAAAAGAGTTAGAAGACTCCCAAATGTCTATCTATAGGGGTGATGGTCGACTCATGTGAAGGAGAGAAGAGAGATAACTTGATAAAAACCATAAATTTCTGGTTTGCATAGGTTGAGGTGTCCCTTCTAAATCTTTTTTCATGATTAAACTAAATCCACAGAAATCCTAAGTTTTGCAGCTAAAATGATTATCCAATGGTCAGTATTTGAGATTTTTTTGCTAACCATTTGATCAATGGTTGGATAAAGGCTTATAGGATAAGGAATGAGGTGTCATCTCACCTACCCATGCATGCATCTCCCTTTCCAGCCTTCATATGGTTAGCCACGCCCCTTAGCCTTCCCCTAACGCCCCTTAGCTTTCCCCTAACTCATTTGGTTACTTGCTAACCTCCTTAGGACTCTACTTAACAAGTTCTAGAAGGCCACTTCTTAGTTTGGTTAGGATAGAATCTCATTTGGATCCATATTCTCCAACTTGAGTTCTGGTTTAAGCTCAGTCGAGAGTTATCTACTTGATTCTGAAATAAGTCATTGATACTGTCCAAATATTCAAAAACTCATTACATAAAAGTTTTAGACCTATCTCTTAGGATTTTATAAAAATTAGAATCATCTCATTTGGATCTCATATGAGTAACTTATGATCATTACACTAAAACTCGACAGTTTAATATGAGAATGTACACCAAGTGTTTGATCTTTGGTTCAACCACTTCCTCTTGCATTTACACCCTAATTCTTGAAAATTAAACTCCTTATAAGTTTAAAATGAATTTCTCTAGTTGATACCTTGTCCCAAATCTTCAAAATTTCTCCATAATATTTTCTCTAATACATTATTTCACTTATTTTAAACCCAATACTCTCATTTAGGTCTCCAACTCTATTTTCCTAGAAAATATACCCAAAATATAATCGTTTAAAGAAATTCAAATAAAACTTCATTTTAGAAATTTCGTGATATCACATTCTCTCCCCCTTAAAAATGATTTCGTCCCCGAAATCGCTAAAACATGAATTTAGGATTCAATGAATTAATACCTTGATTGCTTGCAGCAGTAGATTCTTCTGAAGAAGTAGGGACTTTCTCTTCATTTGACAATTAATCTTGAGAATAGTAAAAGATCAACTCGACATCCTGATCAAAATACATATTCACACTAATCTCCTGTAATTTACGCAGTATTTCAGATTCCATTTCTTCTATGATTGGTCTCTCCTCACATCGACGTTTTCTATCTTTAGACCTATCAGATAACTCCATTATGATGGATTTTCCTTTATCTTCTCTTTTCAACAATTCTTTTTCTGCTTGCAACCATTTTTGAGTGGGTTGCCTCTCCTCACCTGGCAAAGCTCGTCTCCAGATTGGATTACCTTTTTCATTTATGTCCATGATATGTGTTCTATGATTTTCACTCTTATTCAACCAATGTAATCTATCTGCTTTCCATTATTTCAGCTTTTCCCTACAAAATTTCTCTCTAATCATTTCCGATCTTTTCTTTGACAAATCTACAGGATTGACTGACATTCGTGCTTTTCTTTTTGAAGCCATAATCCTGAGTGAAACCAATCATCAAAAACTATAGATACCAAAAGAACACAAACACCATACAAATAGATTTATATACAAATATCAAAGTTCAAACATAAAACACAATTTAATACAACTAAGTTTCAAACAAATAAGGATAACTAGCTCTCATTACATCCTCACATTCCTATGTAGCTTCCTGAAAAACTAGATTGTTCAAGAGTACTTTCACTAATGAAATCGTGCGGTTTCGAAGGGTCTATTCTTTCTGATCTTCAATCTTCACTGGCCACTCTTCATAGGTTAAGTTGGGATGCAAATTAATAGGATTCGGATCCATCACTGCTACTGATTCATTGCTTAAACTTTTCTTCAAGTAAGATACATGAAAAACATTATGGACTCCTTACAAATTATCAGGTAATGCTAGGCGGTAAGCCATCGGACCTATTTTTTCCATAATTTCATAAGGTCCAATATAACGAGAACTCAACTTTTATTTCTCACCAAATCACATAACTCCCTTCATAGGCGAAATTTTCAAATACACCCAGTCTCCTACCATAAAATCTAAGGTTTTTCTGCAATTATCTGCATAACTCTTTTGCCTACTTTGCACCGTTTTTATCTGATTTCTTATCCTTGTAATCTGCTCCTTAATTTCTTGTAAATACTCGGGTTATAAAATGTTACTTTCACCAACTTCATCCCAATATATAAGAGACCTACATTTTCTTCCATAAAGTACTTCATAAGGCGCCATTTGTATGGTAGCTTGAAAACTATTATTGTAAGCAAATTCGATTAATGGTAACAGACTCTCTCAATCTTTACCAAAGTCCAATACACAAGCTCTCAGAATATCTTCTAAAGTCTGAATGGTTCTTTCTGTTTGCCCGTCCGTTTGAGGATGATATGCACTGCTAAAATTTAAATTGATACCCATTATCTTCTGTAAAATTTGCCTTAATCGAGATGTAAATCTTGGATCTCTATCTGATACTATGGTCTTGGGCACTCCATGCAGACAAACTACTTCTTTTACATAAATTTTTGCCAATATTTCCATAGAATCCGTGTTTGAAATAGGCAAAAAATGGGCACTCTTTGTCAATCGATCAACTATTACCCAAATTGCATTTTTCCCCGTTGATGTTCTTGGCAATCCTACCACAAAATTCATAGATATATCATCTCATTTCCATTCAAGAATTGGTAGGGATTGTAATTTACCGGCTGGTCTTTAGTGTTCAGCTTTCACTAACTGACATATTGGACATTTAGCTACAAAGGTTGCAATATCTTTCTTCATGCCTTCTCACCAAAACTTTTTTTTTAAATCCTGATGCATCTTAGTACTTCCAGGATGGGTAGTATATGGTGTACCATGAGCTTTCTTCATCAATTATTCTTTCAAATCTGAATTATCGAGTACTATTTTCCTTTTTCCAAAGTATAACATCCCATCACCTGAAATCATGTAGTGTGAGGACCATTTTCCTTCTAACATTTGTTGTTTCATCTTCTCCAGCGTAGCATCCTTCTACTGTCCTTCCTTGATCTCCTCATCTGTTAAAGGAACATTTCTTGAATCATCATTAATTTGAGTTCTTGTGATAACATATCTACAAGAATCTCTCGCATTGCTGCTAGCACTGATAATTATTCAGTCTGAGTTTTCTTGCTTAAAGCATCTACTACCACATTAGCCTTTCCAGGATGATATTTTATTTCACATTGAAAGTCACTTATAGTCTCCATCCATCTTCTTTGTCTCATATATAAAGTTTTCTGACTAAAAAGATACTTAAGACTTTTATGGTCTGTAAATATCTCACATTTCTCTCCATATAAGTAGTGCCTCCAGATTTTTAGTGCAAATGTCACAGCTGCCAATTCCAAATCATGAGTAGGATAATTCTGTTCATGATCCTTAAGTTGTCAGGACGCATACGCAACTGCTCTTCCTTCTTGCATTAATACACACATCAATCCCATTTTTGAAGCATCACTATATATCACATAGGGTTTCTGAGGTTCTGGTAAAGGTAAAATTGGTGCCGTAGTCAATCTTCTTTTTAGCTCTTGGAAACTTTTCTCACATTTTTCACTCCAAACATACTTAGCATTCTTCCTGGTTAATGCTGTCAAAGGCGCAGATAGTTTGGAAAATCCTTCTACAAATCTTTTGTAATATCTAGCTAATCCCAAAAAACTTCGTACTTCGTGTGCATTGGTTGGTTGCTGCCAATCCATTACTGCTTCTATTTTTGTTGGATCCACAGAAACTCCTTCACTCGAGATCACGTGACCCAAAAATTTTACTTCTCGTAGCCAAAACTCACACTTACTAAGTTTGGCATACAGTTGATATTTCTGCAAGATCTCCATTACAATTTTCAGATGCTTTTTATGATCCTCATCATTCTGGGAGTAAACCAAAATATTATCAATAAAAACTATCACAAAATTATCCAAATAAGGTCTAAATATCCGGTTCATCAAATCCATAAATACTGCTGGTGCATTTGTCAATCTGAATGGTATAACCAAGAATTCAAAATGCCCATATCGTGTTTGAAAGGCTGTCTTGGGTACATCTTGCTCCCTGATCTTCAACCGATGATAACTAGACCGAAGGTCTATTTTTTAAAATACTTCAGCTCCTCTTAGTTGATCTAACAAATCATCTATCCGTGGCAACGAATACTTATTCTTGACTGTGACCTTATTCAAATCTCTATAATCTATACACATTCCCATTGTTCCATCTTTCTTCTTTACAAATAACACTGGTGCTCCTAATGGAGACGAACTTGGTCTGATGAATCCTTTTTTCAAAAGTTCCTCAATCTGAGCTTTTAACTCTTCTAATTCCACCGGTGCCATTCTATAAGGAGCCTTATGAACTGGAGCTATAACTGGTTCCAATTCGATAGCAAACTCCGTTTCACAGTCAGAAGGTAATCCCGACAGATCATCAAAAAAGACTTGGAAAGTCTTCCACAACTGGAATTCCTTTGATACTCTTAACAACTTCTGAGGAATTTAACATTATTATAACATACACTTTTGCCCCTTCCTCAATACTTTTCTTCATTCGCTTAGTAGTTACTATAGAAGAAACATAATCAATTATCTCCCCCTTGTAACAAAACTTCTCCTTCATTGGTAAGTCGAAAACTATCTCCTTTTTACGGCAATCAACTTTAGCATTATAGTTGGTTAGCCAGTCCATTCCCAAAATTAGATCAAATTTCATTAAATGGAATCATATCAAATTAGCGACTAACTGAAAACTCCCAACTTCCAAAGAGCAATTTCTTACAATTCGATGACATCCTGCTATCTTTCCATCATGCATGACTACTATAACTTTTTGACCCAAAGGTTCCACCTCTAATTCACATCTTTGAACGCACTCATATGAAATAAAAGATTTTATTGCTCCCGAATCAAACAGAGTATAGACCATGCATTGCTTCAACTTAACCTTACCTAAGAAAGTTATCCTACTGTTATTATTACTAATCTAAAGAATCTATTCATTGACTAAAAGAAGAAAGGTTAAAAAGTTACCAGTAATAACATTAGCGTCTATAGTCTCATCAGCCCTCATGTCCACTTCTCCTGGCGTGATTGCATAAACTTTAGCTTTCGTGGGTGCCTTAGTTTTTCCTCCTTAGATAGCTACGCCGTAAGGAACATTCTGAGGATAATCTTTGATCAAATATCCTAGCCGGCCACACTTGAAGCAAGCTCTAGCATCCATTCTACAATCTCCCTTGTGTGGACGCCCACATTTGGTACATATTGGAAACAGAACTGGTACATTTGAATTTCCTGCCATACCTTTTCCTCCATCCATGGATCTAAAATTTCGTTTCCTCCCAGCATATTTTCCTCCGGAATAAGGAAATCTTCTTTTTCCAGCTACTGAAGTTTGCGCCATCATGCTCCTATGTTTAGCCTCAGCTATGGCTGCTATGTTTACTAGTTCTTGAAAATTTTCCATTTGTAGGCACGCCAACTCTATACGAATCCGTGGCTACAATCCTTCTTGAAACTTCTGTGCTCTCATCTTCTCAGTGGCCACTAAGTGTGGGGCAAACCTTGTCATTTCCATAAACCGAGCTGCATATTGTTCCACCGTCATGCCACCATGTACCAACGTGGCAAATTCTAATGCTTTCTGCCACTTCATCGATTCCGAAAAGAATCGATCATCAAATTCTTTCTTGAACCGTTCCCACGAGGGCACTACATTTTCTCCTAACTCTAGCTTCAGCAGTCTCCGTTTCATGTCCCACCATAAACCTGCTTCTCCTTACAGCAAATGTCTAGCATACTGCACCTTCTGAATCTCAGTGCAACCACTAACTTCAAAAATACGTTCCAGATCGATAATCCATTTATCAACCCTTAATGCTCCTTCCATTCCCATAAAATGCGGATATCGGTAAACTAGAAATTTTTCATACGGACATCCTTGAGTTTCTCCTCTATTCTCTTCCGGCTGACGATGACGACTCTGCTCTAGTTGATTTCTCACCACCTCAGTAATCTTCCGAATAGCTTCGGCTATCGCCTAGCCTCCCTCTAATGGAGGGTTTTGTGCCTCATGTCTTCCTTCCAAAGGTGGGTTTAGGTTCGGTGCCGTCTACTCCTCAATCCTTGGAGGAGTAACCAGGGGAGGATTTGGTGCTGCTGTTTCTACCCGTTTCGAAGCAAGACGACCTCTTGTCATTTTTATCTTCCTGAAACGTACCAAACTCCATCATGAGCTATATTTACTTTAGAAACTTCCAAATTTCTAAAGTATTACTTATTCATCTATCTCACTCCAATTCCAATCTTATAAAAATTTAAACTTATTCTTGTGCCATGTGATCCCTTTTTCCTAGGACAATGTAGATTTCACCCAGAGATGTAATAGCTCTGATACCACTCTGTAACGCCCCCAATTCACGTCTGGGATTTAACGTAAGTCAAAGGGTCAGGATAAGTAACATTACCCTCATAAGTCATATATCTTGACTTACCCTCGTACGTAACAATAATTTAAAACATATATCTTGACTTACCTGCATAAGCCATATACTTCACAGCGAGTTAGGTATATAAAAGAAATTCTAAAGATCACATATGGCAAGATTTAACTTCCAACTTCCACATTCTCCTTTCATAAGTCAAACATTGTACTGTTATATATACATGCACAAAATAATTATCAGTGTCAACCAAATAAAAAAATACATATCAAAAGACCATCCCTATGGTCACTTGGGTTCCTTCTTAACTTCGATAAATTTCCTCTCATAACGGAACATATTCAAGTTAAGACAACGGTCTTGCTGAAGATACTCTCCTTGTCCCTGTGGTGTCGAATAAACCCCACATATAGATAGGGAACCATCCAATCCTAAAGTTAAACAGCAACCTATACGCTGCTCCTCCACGGTAAAAGCAGGTGCACTGTGATACCACAACTCTACCGGCTGATCATATATAGAAAGTCTCAGGGACGCAAAAGTAAAATTTACATAAGGACTATAATTAAAAAGTCCCTCAGGACTCTTTGGAGTCTCCTGCATCATCGGGACTTTCTCCCTGTTGGCCATCACATCCTGTATATAATTTACACACACAAGAAAAAAAATATAAAACCACAAAAGAGTGAGATTTTCTTAAAAATCTCAGTAAGTACATAATTAGCTTAATAAAGTATAGACACAGCCATAATTAATCTTTTTAGAAAAAAAAACTAATAAAACGTGATCAAAAATATGTTTCATGCAACTTATCAATAACCTACACATGTTTGCACTCTTATGAAACTTATGTTCCTTTTTTCTTAACTATCAACACAGTTTTAGAACTTATTCAATTATTATCCTCAATGGGCGTTACGTATCGTCGTCCCCATCGCAGATAACTCTTTTACAACATATTTATCTCTTATTACCAATGGGCATTACGTATCACCGTCCTCATTACATATAACTCATCAATCACCCAGGTATTACGTATCGTCGTTCTTGTTATGATTAGTCTTGTGTCAATTTTCCGGACGTTACGTCTCGTCATTCTCACTAATCATATCACTTCCACGAGCGTTACGTCTTGCTGTTCTCGTGATAATACATATCACTCTTATCATACGACAAGCGTTACGTCTCGTCATCCCTGTCGACACATCAGTCATCGGGGTGTTACGTGCCTACACTCAACGTTTTAGTTCATTTCTTCTAAAACTTGGTTTTTTTTGCAGCCGTGCCGACACTTCTTTATTTGTTTTCAATAGGCTGGATGATCTTATTTATCTCCTCCTTTATGTTGACGACATCATACTCACTGGGAATAACCCTACTCTCATCAACCGATTTATCTCCCCACTGCACTTTGAATTTGTTGTCAAGGACTTAGGCCCATTAAATTATTTTCTTGGACTTGAGGCATCTTACAACCCAGACGGTCTTTTCCTCAGCCAAGTTAAATATGCTACTGATGTCTTAGCTCGTGCTCAACTGCTGGACAACAAACCGATTACTACTCCCATGATTGTCTCTCAATGACTCTCTTCTAAAGGAATTCCATTTGCGGATCTGACTCTCTATCGCTCCTTAGTGGGTGCCTTGTAGTATTTAACGATCATGCATCCTGATCTTGCCCATTCAGTCAACTCTGTAAGTCAGTTTCTTCATGTGCCTACTGATGTTCACTTTCAGGTAGTCAAGCAAATCCTTCGCTACGTTAAAGGAACACTTCATTTTGGTCTCAAGTTCACTTCATCCTCCTCAATGAGCTTAGTTGCATACTCGGATGCCGATTGAGCTAACTGCCCGAACACTAGATACTCCACCTCTAGTTACTCAATTTTTCTTAGCAATAATCTTGTCTCTTGGAGTGACAAGAAACAGCCAACGGTTTCTCGTTCAAGCTGTGAATCCGAGTACCGCACTCTCGCCCTTACTGCTATTGAAGTTTTTTGGCTCACTCATCTCCTACTAGATCTCCGGGTTCCTTTAACTCACCGACCTCTCCTTCTTTGTGACAACAAGAGTGCAATTTTTTGAGCTCCAATCCTGTGTCCCACAAGTACGCCAAGCACATCAACCTTGATTACCATTTTCTCCGTGAGCTCGTTGTTGTTGGCACCCTTCGTCTTCAGCATGTTCCGTCTCATTTACAATTGGCTGACGTCTTCACCAAGAGTGTCTCACGGGATGTTTATATCTTCTTTCGATCCAAGCAACGAGTTTTTGTTAATCCCACTCTTAGCTTGCCCCCGGGGGGGGGGGGGGGGGGGGAGGGGAGGGGCTGTAAAGGATTCCAGTAAATCAGTTCTTGATTTACGGAATCCTCCTTGATTGTAGAAAATATAGTTTAGGAGATACGGATTCCATTTGTTTGATATACGATTTCCATTTGTAATTATCTTCCCTATTTTATCTCTGTATTCAAACTCTACTATGTTTTGTATACATCTTATATAAATGGAAAACTCAACCCCATAAAAATAGTATGGTGGTTGTACAAATAAAAATATTTTTAAGTGCCGCTATAGGCGTCCTTTGCTAGCATTTTTAATTGTAGCAAATTGGTAAACGCCCTAATAGGCATTATTTCTTGTCGTGAATATGTAAGAGTACCATGAAAAGGAAAGAAAATTAACAATAAAGAAGAAATACATATGCTGTAAGACCCAAAGGATAGATTATTTACGATAAAAATTATAATTTACAGTAAAAATAAATTTATTTTAACAGAAAATAATAGTCATTTTGATAAAAAATAATTAATCACAAATAATAATTTTCTTACAGTGAGGAGCTAGTTTCTTTTTTCCGGCGTGTATATATGGTGGTATTGCAAGGCCGAGGGAGGCTGTTCTCCATCAACTTGATTCCCGTCCTATCTAGAAGATGCCGTTAACGTTGGATTGATGTGAGCCTGTTGGTGGCAGTACATTATACCAATTAAGGGAATTTCCACTTTCAGTTTCAAGTGTCTGTTAAAGATTCTTAAGTTCCGTCCATGCAAATGATTGCTGCTCTTTTTTTCTTTTTTCTTTTTCTCTTCTCTTTATCCTCCGAACTTGATAGCTAGCAAAGCTTTCAAGTAATATTTATATCTATATACACACATACTACAATTTACATCATGAGTACGTAGTAGCTAGTAGTACTATTACTAGTGCATAATTAATCCTGAGACACCATAAATATTAATAAATTAGCAAAATTAACTCTCTTATTTTTTGCCGATGCTAAAATCATCCATGGAATTAATGGACCGTCTTGGATATATGAAGATCAGGAAGAGAAACATCTGCGCTATGGGCCAAGATTACAGAGTTTGATCCCTAAACCGGCCAGCTTAATCGTGATCGAATGAATGCGGGTACGTACTACTAAAAACAGGGCTAGCCCATCTACCTGTGACCCATTCGATTTAAAAACACCCTACTTCTGTCAACCAATTTTTTTTTTTTAATTAATCATATATATGCAGGTCAATGGATATATCATTTAAACAATATTATTACAAAATTCAGATACTCTTTTGTAATTTTTTTCCCTTACTTCGATTCAGTGCTAAAGACGTTCTACCATTGAGCTTAAAGTCGAGCTTTCGACTCTATTTGGGCATGGGCTGTGATGGGACCATTTTGGGTACATGACCTTTTATAAGCTCAACGTCTACATATATATAAAATCTCTCATTATCTCAAGGTTGCAAGTAAAAGATTGAAAATTAACGATAGATTGATCAGAAGAAAGAAATCAGAGTTAACCATTTTTTTTTATTTTTTGTCCTTTTCTTTATGCATACCTACAGAGGAGGGATCAATTACAGTTCTCTCTGCGACACGGTTTAGTGCGAGCACAAAGCAAACCAACAAACCCGAACTACTTTTAAGAAAAGAAAAAAAAAAAAAAAAAAAAAAAAGACAAACAAGGTGTACGAACTAACACATTAGTTGGTCAAGAGCTAGCTAGAGACTCACAAACATGACTAGTACTAGTAGTACTCCTCTTCCTCTGCATGCGTTTTCCTATCTCTGTGTTTAAGTAAATCAAAACCATTAATTAATAAAGTTCAAAGGAAGAGAGAACATCATCAGAGCCAAAGAGCCCCAGCCTCTTTGAGAAGAGGGACGAGAGTGCCATTGATATGGGAGGCCATGACTCTGTCCATTGGTCCAACAAGTTTACCACCGATGAAGACGACGGGGACGGCGGAGGAGGTTCCCAAGAGTCTCATTAGAGCGGTCTCCATGTCTTTGCCGCCTCTAGGGTCATGGTCCAACTCGTGCACAGTTGGGTTCACCCCCATCCCACAGAAGAGGCGCTTTATGGCATGGCACATGCAACAGGTGCTGATGCTGAAGATCACCACTGCGTTCTCTGAGGCCAGCCTCTGTATGCGCTCTACTGGATCCCCCACGGCCACGCTGCCACTAATATTACTCCTTGTTCCCATATAGGAACCCCAAGACTGGGTCTGGTAATTCATTCTGTATTGATAAGATATACAATAAATTTAAGGAAAATGTGATGACCAAGAAAGCAGTCGAAGCAATTAATTATGCAGAGAATGTGATGATCAAGACGGCAAATGACTGATCACTGAGCTCGATGATCTGATGATGAGGTGGCTAGGGATGATATTGTTGGAAGCTAGCTAGCTGAGAAGGCTCGGTATTTATAGACGTGAGTTTGGGGAAGTTTAATTTATAAATAATCTTTATTTTATATTTGAGGGTTAGCCCTCATGTAAAGTACTTGGTCTGTAGACTGTCGACTGTTGGTAGGCGTCAGCCCATGCAGGCAAAGAGATCTAGCTTGACTGCTTGAGTTTTAAGTAGTTCACAATCTGATGGTCATTAAAAAAGGAATTAATTAGCAAGAGATAAGGGCCGGGGTTTGATGTAAATACTGCAAGAATATCGCATAGTGGTAAGTATATATTTTTTAATGCAATTGGGGAAGTTAATTAATTAATATAAGGAGAGCTGAGACTTGAGAGTCGACAGGAATCACGCACAGGCCAGCCTTTTCAGAAGTGGTTGCTGCCAATTAGACGGCTGCTCCGTCCTTGTTGTCGGCCCTACCTTGGTCAAAAGAATTGAACGTGGCCACCACAAACCTTTTTTTTTTTTTTTTGGCGTGATCTTCACGCCCATTTTCTGCCCCATCCTCTTCGGTTGGATTCATTGGAACCTTTGGCATGAACTGATATTTCTTATATTTTTTAAAAACGTTTAAATATGTTTAAAAAATATTTTTTTATTTAAAGTAGAAAAAATAGTAAAAATTACACTAGGAAGCATACCAAGTGAGAAAATTAAGGAAGCATAATAACACTACTCTTAAATTAAACCCCAATAAACTAGGAAAAAAAATATGTATTTAACACGAAAAATCTCTTCAATTTTACCTTATATTTTGAAATTAAAAGAAAAAAATGTGATCTTTCGCGCGATAAGGAAAAATGTTTTGTATGATCAGGTGGCAAAGATAAAGTCGAATATGGAAGTGATTCCATGCCAGCTTACACATAGGCGTTTGAGATTGATGAATATTCTCAAAGTTATACATGCAGATAATGTATATATACACAAAGTTTTGATCTCTTATATATAGAGATTGGGGCGGTACTTTCTTTTTCCTAGTACAGGAAACAAATCTCTCATATATTGTAGCGCGTACAGAAGCTGGAATATTTCATATATAGCGCAGATAGCTATATAATATATTGCATAAGTGTTGACGCAGTACTCATAAATCTTATATAATAATATAATATTACCTATTAATTATATATGAGCGTTGTGGACTTCAATTTAGAACAGTTTTACGTAGGTATGTCCATCCATATCATGACTCGTGATCGTCAATATCACTTTTGTTTTTTGTTCTTTTGATTTGAGTCCATCACTTAAGATCAGATGCCCCATTTATTTATTATTTTCATGATCAGTAGATATTCTGATCTCTTTTAGTCATAAGGATTTTAGGTATATTTATAAATGATGCGAAGAGGATTCGATTGGATTGGTGGTGGGAGGGGGTTGATAATCAAAAGCTAGATCAGAGGGGCCGGGATAAAGATTAATATAACGGATGGGAATCTAGCTAGCTATAAGCTTATATATATATATATATATATATATATTTGGCAGGGGAAAAAATGTTGACTTGCAGTGGCAGAAGTAGGAATTTATTTTAAGGGGATCAAATAAAACTAAAATAATATATGTAGAATATTTTTTGTTCTACTTTTATATAATTTTAATATTATAATAAAATCTGTGTATTAAAAAAGTATATAAGATGTCAATAATAATATATCATTAAGATAATATAAAAATTACCAAGGAACTAGGAAGTCAAAGGGAGCTGCGATGAGATCATGGACCGTGTCACTATGGATGTTGGACGAAGCACTAAGAGTCTAAGAAGAGTCTGTAGAGAGTGATTATTGATAACATAAAAGAGAAACTAAATCAAAATCATGAGATGAAAACAGAAAATGGCAGAATAACTTGTTTTGAAACTAGAAAGACGCGTACCGTGGGTGATACCATGATGGGTCACTTGCTTAATGCGAAGACTTGCGAATGCAAAGTGAAATGAAAATGGTGAAAATTGATTAATGGATATTGCAAGTAACTGCAGGTTGCAGCGATAGTTTCTAGTCTTCTAGATGAGAAGAAAATAAATAAAATTGATGGTGTACCATGATCCGTATCTAGCCTGGTGTCTATCCAATTACCCAAGTGTTTTTCAACATTTGAGTGTCTTAATGGCTATTTGTGAAATGGTCCAATGGATATTGCCGCATTGGAGAAAATCGAAGGAGCAAAGTTTGAAACTAATAATAAAGAAATTGGAAATACAACTTCTTGACAATGTACACTATACTGAAAAGTTGCATAGGCCAATGAAAGTCACCTTACTTCATAAGCTTGCATATATATATATATATGTATATATATATATTTTTTTATTTTATCTATAATAAAAATTTTGTTATTGTATTATTTTATTTTATGTGTAATATATTTTAATTATTTTATTTTTAAAACAAATCAAAATAATTTTATAAAGGAGGCCAAATAATTTTTTAGGGGGGCCAATACAAGATTAAATTAATTTTTTTCTATTAAATTATAAAAAAATAGTATATATATTTTTTTTCAAATTTTTGGGGGGGTTTGCCCCTAAAGAGATCCACCACTGCTGACTTGGGTCGTGTATGATCAAGCATAGCTGCATGTTATTTTTCTTTTGAAGGCAATCATTTTATAGATAAAATTAAGAGATTACAAGATACAAGTTTTAGTAAGACGGGAGTCTGCAACAATTATCCTAATACAATAAATACACATCAAATATCGAAAAATAAAAATAGTTTTAGAGCCACAAGTGTAGATTCCACCAATCCTAATTGAAGAGATACTACCTAAAGCAGTTTTAAAATAATCTGATGAACAGAATATTTTACTACAACAAAAAGTCGCATCTAGGGGGAGGTTTGTTGCATTCTATTAAGCTGTCTAGTTGAAGGATATTCTTATATCCACTTTAACTTGATTCCTAGTCAGGAAAATAGGAAAATAGTGATCCCCGGGATATATAGTTCCACGGCCTAATGTGGCAGTGCATGAAAAGCATGCGCCACTCTAAAGTGAAAACTGGTAGCCAAAACTGAAGAATCCGAGGTCGCTGTCTACAATGGTACTAGTTGCGTTGGCATGGGACCCTTCCTAGCATGGCGGCATGTGGGTTTCACACGCACTGTCACCCGTACATGAGCCTTACGCGACACTCACCTGGGCATTCTTCTCCATTCCTTCCATTGATCAACAGCTGGAGAGTTCAACGATCTGGTGCGTGGTGGTAGAAGGAGCCCGACAAACAGAAGATCGGGACATCTTGGTGCTATGGGCAAAACACTTGGAAAAAAGCTAGGGAAATTAGAAAAAAAAAAACAAAGAGAAGGTGCCGACTAGGGCGGGGCGGGGCGGGAGGGAGGGAGGAGCTGGAGTGTGGCCACCACCCCTTTTGGAACGCGCAATGATGGCTGGGGAACAAATGACGACGCTGCAGAATTTCCTTGTTAGTACAACTTATCTTTGAATATCCGGCATCCCAAGCTGCATGTTTGATCAAATTAATTTGAATATCCGACGTCCCTCGCTAATAAAGGATTATTAAATAATTATTATAAGGTGATATCATGTTTGGTGGAGATCAGATGAAGCTAATTATAAACGCTATGGAATTTCCTTGTTAATAATTAAACATGCAGTACTATTAATTAAAGAGATTAAATTGTTCTTTTTACAACTGATCATGATCTTTCGATAAAATTTCCTAATTTAATACCCTAAAATACATTAATTATACTATTTTTCAAGTACCAATATTACGCATGTACGTACATACACACATGACTCTTCTAATAATTTGCTTATTGTTTGCATACGTCTTTGTGATGAAAATGCATGTGTATATATATATATATAGGTAATGCTACATATAGTCCAAAAAATTAAATTCCTTTACAGTTCAAGCAAAAGCAAAACTAAAAAATCTAGTTTGGAAGAGTCAATTTACAAAATAAAATTTAGGGAGAGATAAATATTAATTTTTTATATAATCTATTTCATAAAAGTATCTTTCAAAATTTGATTTTTATCAAGTTTTAAAAATTTTGGAGAGGCCAAAGCCCCTCAAGCCAAAGGGTAGTTCTGCCCCTGAGTCAAGTAATAAACAAATAGAGAAATCTCTATTTTAAAATAAAATTAATTAAAACAAATTTATTTACAAATAAAAAATTTTAAAAATCTGAAAAATTTATTTCATTTAATCATAAAATTAAAGCGTTTCTATGTGGACTGTAATACAGTTTATATTTAATAGACTGTAAAAAGAATTATTCATATATATATTATTATTATTATTATTATTATATATATATAGGCTACATGTACATATATATGGCTCACAGCAGGCATGCATCCCTCTTTTTTTCCTACGCAGGCGAAACATAGATTAACTAATGGGTTATAAAGATATATAAATGGGTGGAAGTTGGCAACAATCATTCTAAAATAAACAAAAGCAGCCATACTAAAAAAACAAAAAGCAAGCCGGTTTTGGAGCCAAAAGTTCGACTCATACCAATTCCCAGCAAGGAGAAACCTAAGATTAAAAGTTGCAGATGAAAGGAGTATAATACATTTTGCCGGTCTAATCCGGTTAAAAGAGACTTTTACGATAATTTTATCTTAATCATTAGTTAAAAAAAGCAAGAAGTTATATAAGACAATAACAACCTGAAGATGAGCCAGTATAGACGTTGTGGCATGCAATAGCCTTATTTATAATCATCAAGTCGGGTAGTTTGGGAATAAAATCTTTTTAAATATTTTTTATTATTATTTATTATTTTATTATTATTTTTATTATTTTTATTATTTTATTATTTATTATTTTTTAATTTTTTAATTTTTTTTAATTTTTTTTTTATTATTATTATTTATAAACACTTTCAAATATTTTTGACAGCCAAATATAATTTTAGAATATATATGCATGCGTTTTAATTATTTCGTACAAAAATAATACTTTGAGTACGTAATAGTAATACTGCAATTGGAAGTGAATTATATAGCTAGCAATCTAGCTAGGCCTGATCTTTTTGCGCCAAAAAACCCTAAAAGAAGGTTTAATTGCGCCAGATCAACATGTATGGTACTCAACCCAATTTCGGAGATCACGTACGCGGTGCAAAGTAAATCGGGTAAGAATTCGTTTGAACACGTACGTACGTACGGATACACAAGCTGAAACAAAATCATGACCAGCTGTGTGCAGGTAGGTGTTCGATTTTCAAGCAATTAATTAAAAAATAATAATAGAAGTAATCGTAAAATTATAAATAGCGTATAATCGTTTTAAAAAATAGAAAGATTTATTGTTAAAAAAGTTAAAACGATTACACATCATGTACAATTTCACTACTGTATGTAACATTACCCTTAATTAAAAGTGACGCTAGGATTTGGTTGAACCGAATTTTATAAAAAATACCGTCCTCATAAAAATACAATAAAAAATATAAAAATAAAAATAAAAGGAATAAAATATAATAAAAAACACAATAAAAGAATAAAATGAAGATAATTTTTTAAGGGAGGATTTGGCCCTCAGCCGAACCCCGCTATCGCCGGTAGCACTGGGCGACACTGCTAATACTATCAAGACCGGCGGGTTTCGGCGACCTCATCCATGCGACGACGACCCCCAACGACCTCCCACCTTCCACCGACGACGGCGCAGGCTGCATTTCCTATAGGGTTCGGTCGGTCGGACCGAATCTCAGGTTTCCTCTTAATTAAAACATATGATCATAAATATCCTACAAAAAAATAGGTATTTTATAAGGGGGTGCTTGGCAGCAGCTACTGTGCTAATGCATACCTACGCACTCCTCTCACAAATATATTTTAATATTTTTTTATTTCAAACACCCAGTGTGCAGCTCGGGTGCTACTTTTCATTTTTCATTTTACAATGCTAAATTTTGTCGCAAAAAAATAGGAAAAAATATCATAAAAAATTATTTTCAACAAAAATAATTATTTTAATTATAATTAATTGATTATTTATACTTTATTTTCTTGTTAATATTAATTATATATAATAACTTAATATTAACTATATATAAGCCTTGGCGGGGGTTTGATATTAATTCACGATCTACTCGATTCTTGTATTGAATCTAATAGCCAGTACTTTTCACAATATGACTAGATAACTTTATTACATTACAAGATTTTTAGGTAAATATAATCAATCTAATACATCTAAAAAGAGTATAAGTGACCAAATTGTATCAGATTGATTATTTCTACCTATTTTAAATACATCAGATTGATTATATCTGACTATTTTTTCTTGTAGTGTTAAGTGTCGGTTTATTTTGAGGGATAGAATTAAAAATTTTAAATTTATCTTAAATTATTATTATATTTTTTAAAAATTTTATATAAAATATAATAATAAAAAAATATTTTTTCAAAATCTAAAACTACTTTTTCAAATTCTTACATAATATTAAAAAAACATTTTATAATAATATTTTATTATTTTATAATTTTTATTTTATCTCTTCTTATTTAATCTTATTTCATATGTAAAAATAAATAAACGAGGCCTAAGACTACATATTTGAAACTCTCGTTAATACTTACTACAAAAAAACAGCTTGATCAGTTTTCATTAATTAACTCGATCGGAAAATTATATATCAATTTTCTTTTTCATTCTAATCTGAATAAATGAACTAATGCCCTAGCTAGGTAGCTAGTTAGCTATTGATCATAGAGCACCTCTACACAACTTTCCAACCTTTATATATCATTATTTTTTATTTTTTTTTTAATTTTTTTAATTGTTTTAATATTTTTTTAATTTGTTCTTTTTAAATTAATTTAATTTTTTTATTCATTATTTATATATTAAATATTTAATTAAAAATAAAATAAAATAATATGTGGTGTGTGGAGGTTGTGTGAATAGTAAGAAGATGAATAGATTTTTTCATTGATCATACGCGTGCCCAGACTATATATGCATGGGTTAAGCTTTCACTTCATGCAGGTCATGTCATGTTGGGTTAAGCTTCAAAGTAAGCATGATGATTATCAGTTTGCTTAGCCATGAAATGATGTACAGGCATGGCCAGCAAGATTAATTTATGTACCGCGCGACGTAGATCAAATCATGGCAAACCTAATTAAGTTTTATGCAGTAATTAATGATCATGTGGTACGGTAGAGCAAGCCTGGCCTCGAACTCTAGCTACAACTGATCATATACGTATATACGTAGTCAGATTAATTTGTAACTTTAACCTTTATATAATATATATATAATAGAATACCTATATATATAGGAAAGATATTTCGTTAAATATTATTTGGAAGTTTTCCCAGAGACGACCGGTACGCGTTGCTAAAGATCATAGAGAGAGATCTAATAGAGACAGATTTCATTCATTTTCAAAAGAATTTTTGCACTAGAAAATGATAAGTTATTATAAGCAGCACGTGGTGAGGTATTAATTAACTCGAGAGGTCAGGTTAAAGGTTAGAAGTTAACAGATTGGGTCGGCCGAGGATATATAATATAGTTAGGATGTCTGATATTATTAAAGGTACTATATATCGGTCTAGGTAAAGGCACATATATAGGAACATGTCGCCGCGAAAAGCCGGTGACACTACTGTACGTACGTACGTAGTGGTGTGCTCACGACAACCATTAAAATCATATTCCCATGCATGCATGTCGGCAATTATTTGTTTACTATTTACTTTGATTTTTTTCTTAATGGAACTTGTTTTTTTTTTTAATTTATAATTTGAATATTATATAATTAGGTTTACATGTAAGGAGGAAATTTTAACTCATGGGCTAGCTAGGGCTCAGTGTCGGCTCTTACATTAAGCAATTTATCAGGCAATTGTCTAAACTCTCTAATGGCTGAAGAAGGCCCAAAAAAAAGTTTAAAGTAGAGTTTTTTTAAAAAAATCTAATTAAAAATATTAATTAACTCAATAAAAAAATATCAAAAGTATTAAGTAAATATTATATATCATTATTAATTAAAAATATTAGTTAAAAATGTAGTATAAAATCTTAAATAGTAATTTACTTGACAAATGATAGGAAATATATTTTCAAATAAAGACCTAATGTAAAAAATAAATAAAAATAAATTTATTTAATATTGCTTTGAAAAAAAAAAAACTCAATTAAAATTTTAACCTTAAACCTTCTAGCCTATTAAGCCGGCCCTGCTTGGGCTATACATACGGCCATATCATCAATCTGATGCTCTACTCTATAATGGCGCCAATAATATTGATCATCCAATACAATATAGTTGATCATGATTGTTTTAGAAACCATATATATGCATATATAAGTTGTTATTTGCATGTGTTTAGAAAGATTACTTGGGGATGGTCATTATATTCTATTAACTAATTAGCTAGTGGTTTAAAGATTAATTATAAAAGCTAGTAACTATATAGTTCATGATCCACAATATTTTATTCTAAAAAAGAAAACCCGATTATACGATGCGAATTAATTAAACATACCTAGGTCCATATATAATTTAATAGCCGGCATGCATGCCTCAAAATTAAGAATTATACAGTACGTAGACGTAGTAGTACTACTCTTCCTACGTACAAGCTGTTTGCATTAGGGCTGACGTATACATATATATGAGCCAAGGCCAAGCGCTGTCACTCTGTACATGATCATCATGTTTTATATCCGTTAAAGACTTGGCCCTCCATATATATCATGATCAGGAGGGAAGAAGAAAGTTTAGGATAATTTTTAGGCAGGTATGCATGCAGCAACTGCATGTTTGGTGGGGAAATGTGAGGTTGTCTATTGGACTCCCATGGAGCGCATGCTGTACTGATCTCATGGAATTGGTGATCATTATTTTTCTTAGCAAAGTCTGACGCAAACCTACCTTTTGAAAATGCGACCGACCATATTTAGCTTTATCTTTCTATCTATCAATATACCCATCCTTTCTTGTTGGACCGTTAAAGCAAATGACAAGACCGCGGCTTTTCTCAGCCTTTGCTCCTCACATTTGCAAAACCAGCTGACGTTTCCCCAACGCTGACTGCTTTTGCTTCTCTCTGTTTTTAACCTTTTCTTGTCCTAACCCACCTGTTTGTCTTTCCCTTACAACAGTAACGTTATATATATAAATATATATATATATATGTATTTTTTAAGACAAACATAATATATATAATATTAAATGAATTTAAGAATATAGAATTTAGTAAGGTAGAAGTCCTCAACAATCATCCCAATACGATCAATACACAACAAACACAAAAATAAAAGAGTAAAAAAAAAAGTTTCAAAATTACAAGTGTAATTCCCACCAATTACAATCAAAAGAATATCGTAAAAAATAGTTTCAAAATAGTCTAATAAACAGATTATAAAATTGTGACTAAAAATCGCAACAGGAGGAGGTGCGCTGCATTTTATCGAGCTGGTCTGGTTAGAAGGAATTCTCACGTTCATTTGAACTAGACCTCTAGTTAAGGAAACTGGAAAATAACAACCTAAAAAAAAATCGATCTACTGGAGAGGGACCACTGTCGACAGTGGCAGCTCGTGGGAAGCACACGCCACAATAGAGAACAAACGGACAGTCGGAAACAAGGGACCAAAAGTCTCTGATTCCAATAGAGCTGCACGTGGCGGCAATGAAACACTTCTAATGGGACGGTACATGGACACCACGTGCACGAACCCCACACATGAGTGGAAAACATCGCATGTCTGGTCGATCTGAACTTTTCCTCCCATAAATTGGTGGCAACAGAGTCCACAAACTCAGCGCATGATGGTCGAAAAGACGCAACAAGCAGAAGATCAGAGATTTTTTTAATTGTGGACAAAAAGCTAAAAAAATTTGGAAGAAATCTAAAAAGAGTAGAAAAAAGCGAAGGTAAATAGCCGCAAAGGGCTAGGTGAGAGCGAGGCCAGAGCCAGCTCGGAAACACGCTGCAACGGCTAGGGAGGAACCTGCGAGGGCCGGGGAGATAACGCTGTCGATGGGAACACTAACGTTATATGAGTGGTGAGTACTTCTGCGTTTGGATTATAGCCTTGAAGGCCGAGGGCTTCCATATTTTGAATTTTTAGTTGGAAACGTATCGATATTGGGATCTGCCGGTGTTTTTGTCTCGCATTCACATTGTACGTTCTAGCACTGTAGTACTAGTATAGGGAATGTTTCGTCTTTCTATTACTTTTTTGCTTTCTGCTTAAGTGCCTGGTCAATTATCTATTCATAATGTTCAGAAGAATATTGGCCCAGAAATATACAACTTTTTTTTTTTAATGTGAATCTCCAAGTAGCAGCACTATATATATATATATATATTCACAGGGGCGGACCTACGTTATTCATAGGGGGCTACCGCCCCTCTAAAATTTTTTTAAAAAAATATATAGTATATAAATATATATAATTATTTATATATATAATTAAAATTGCTTCATTAAATTATAAAATAAAATAAAATTGTCCCCTCAATAATTTTTATTAAATTTTTACTAAATAAATAGACTAAGTTTCCATTTTTTTTTCTGATGTTTTATATTTTTAAAGTTTTATTTAATTGTTTTGTATTGATGATTAGATTTGTAAATTTCAAATTAGCTAATTTCACTTTTTTATTGGTCATGACATTTATGAATTATGAGATATTTTGTAATAATTAACTTGCTCATTTGTCACTTTGAATTAATTATAAATTTTTATAATTATCAAAATTAATTGATTATATTTATTTAATCTCATTCTAATTTATATAATTGTGAGATTATTGTAAATATAATTTTATAATATATAATTATTATCTTTATATATAGTCATGTATAAAAAAAATATATAATTTATATATATATATATATCATACACTTTATCGATCGCCTCTCAAATACTAAATCTTAGTTCCGCCCCTCTATATATATATATATATATATATAAAAGAGTATTAGTATTGAATTGGTTAAAAAAAATTAAATATAAATTTACACATATATCAAAAATATCTTATCATATTTAATTAAAAATAGAGAGAAAAAAGTAAAAAAATAAAATAAAAATATTTTTATTCTTCAAAAATAAATAGTAAATTAGAAAAAAAAAATTGAATTTACTATTTACTATTTACTATTTACTTTTAAAGAGTAAAAATATTTTATTTTTTTATTTTTTTATTTTTTTATTTTTACTTTTGATCAAATATGATAAAAAAAAATTTATATGTATAAATTTATATTTTTTTTAAAAAAAATTAACCTATTTAATGTTAATGCTCTTGAAGGCTTGATCTCAAGTACCGACTCCTTCCAATTCAAAGTTCCAATCCCAAAACCATGGGAACCGACGTCACTCTATAACCAAGATTCTGTTTAAATTTGAAAATTAGATGAATTGAATTGAGTTTAATTTATTTTTTAATATTATTATTATTTTGATATTTGAAAAATGTTTATTAAAATTTAAAATATATATATATATAAATTTTATATTTTGTATAAAAAATTATAATAATATAATAATAAAATAAAAATAAATTGAAATAAATTAAAGTGAGTTAGAAATACAAACGGAAGATTATTTTTTGACGGTAAAGAGCTCTTTGCCTCGATCGGTGGTCAAACTTCAAAGAGTACTCATCATGGCATTCGTGCTGGCCGTGCTGAGAATTAAAGTACTGGACAAAGTTCTGCACTCATTTCCACCAAACCCTTCTTTTTTGGCCCTTTTCTTTTTTTTCTTTGTTTTTAACTCCAACTCATGAACCAACCTAAACCTACCTCCTTTTGTTAACTTATTATGTCTCTTAACATGTCCATTGACACGTCGTACCACGTGATTGATTGATTGATCATCACCACTAGCATCTGTCTACATAACATAACATAACATGCTGCATGTGCATATGTCTATATTAATTGTGGACACCAGAAAGTACTCTAGCTTTATGCTCGTACTGATTAAACAAAAGAGGTGCACTTCGGTGGTTAATGGTTGATAACGTATTGTGAGAAGTAAACATGAGCCCATTATCATTTGCCAATCAGATTCGATTAATCCATGCAATGTGAAAGTGCGTCCCCGGGGTTAAAAAGAAGCATAAATTCAACTGTTAAGAGAGATCAATTATTCATGTTAAAGTGCCCATACGTTATGAGGAAAGAAGTCATTTTAGGCTAATTTCCATGTCCAGAAGAAGAACATTAATGCTAATAATACATGGTAACGTTTTTACTATATCCCGCATGCGGGATATAATTAAACGATCAGTACATGATCTAGTACTAGGGTCATGCCTACTGGATTAGATTCAGGGCAGCCTCTACAACATCTAACAGATTAGACTTTCCTGATTCGATAGTATTGTGATCGTGCAATAATTATGATGAATAATACGAAATAATAATAAAAAAATAGAGAAAAATAATACATAATTTTACATTGTTCAACGATGTACCTACATCTAAAGTTTTACTATAATCTAAATTAGGATTACAATATATATATTTATACTAACCCTAAGTGTACGAATATATTGATACTTGCCACTGTATTAAATTTGAGCCATACTCCAACAGATAGTAATATCAATATCATATGTCCTCAACCAGTATGCATATACCTGGTCCATAAAATTAAATTCCTCTTTCCCTCGATTAGAAATACAGTGGAACTGTTTTAATTACCTCCATAAATTTATCAATTGAAAATATAACTAGGTTACAAGCATTCACTATGTGCAAATCTAATTAGTTGTACGAATCAATATCTCAAAAACATGAATTTAGGGGCCAGGCAGACCATGAAGCTTCATTAATTTTTGTAATAGCTATGGTCAACATCAAAACGACCTCCATTATGGAACTCAAAATTCTATTGTCGAGAAATTGGAGCCATTGGCATGGACGATGGTTGGTTGTAGATATTACCCTCAGAACCCTGAAAACCCTGATAAGAATTTGTAGGAGGTGTTGTAAAAGGGGGGATTCCATTCACCGGAGCCCCGGTTGTCAAATAACTAGGCATTGCAGGCAGCTGTTGTTGGGCCATCCCATAGCTGTATGGTAGACTGGCCACTGATCCAGCAGTTTGCATGTACTGGGTCAGTGCATATTGTGGCATAGGTGGTAGTGGTGGCAATGGAGGAGGAGACGATGAGGGAGGAGGCGGTGGCTCATTTGGAGTAAACTGTTGGCTGGTGCTAGAGACACTGTGCTGTATAGATTCTGGATGAGGGTAAGGAGGAACTGGCGTTTGTTGAAGATTCTGAGGTATGTAAGAGGATTGGTCATTTACGAGCTTATGCCTTTTCTCAGAAGGGTAAGCACTTGGGTATTCTTTCACTGGATTTCTTATGACTCCCTCTGATGCAAGGGAGGATAGGACGTAAGAGAGCATCTGGGCCGAGGATGTCGATGCGGTTAGCTTTGCTGCCACTGCAGCAGCAGCAGACTTGCGTGGGTCATCCTCAACCTGGGCAGATTTTTCAGGAAAGGAAACCTGCCGTGTGTACATTACTGGAGCAGATTGTTCCCTATCTCCTGGTACAAGGCTATTAGGTGCCATGGATGTCTGAACTTCCCTCGGGCTCGCCTCATCTGGTGACTGACCTTTGTTTCTATCTAGTAACTGTTGGCAGATATTACCTGCCTGTTCTGATTGGGAATGTGCGGCCTGGAAAACGGCACATAGCAAAAGGAAAACATGCAAACAGTTAGAATGCTTACATACCATATTCCAAAGAAATTAGAAAGAAACAAGTTAAAAGATCTCTTGAATTTCTGAACATAGAAGTTCAGAAATCTAATGGTATCAATGAATGCACAAATAAAGGGAGAGATATTGGAAGTTGTACTTAAGATTTCTGACATTCTATACGTTTTGTCTATTAAAAAGAGAAATAAAAAAGTCAAGAAAGTTAACTAATACTCCCACCCAATTAGGGTTTATACAAGCGACAAACCTGAAGTTGGTTGTGGTCTAGATCCAGCTTAAATTCCTGACAACAAAACCATTTCAGCTTTAGGTTCGACTAATCTCATTATCTCCTGCGAAATAGTAGATAGCTATGCAGAGTCTGGCCAACCAACCTGCTCCTGGAGAGCTTCCCTTAAATGAGAGACAAGACTTGCTCTGGATGATTCAACTGCCGTTAGTCGTTCAATACAGTCCCTCAGTATAGCATGCTGCCCTCTCAGCTCCTCCACAAATGCAGATCCATGGAATTGCCCTATTATACCAAACATTTCAGAGATATTTTTTTTTTATAGGTAAACAAAACTTTATTGATCAAAGAATAGTCACAGCCATAATACAAAGTTCAAATTAAAAAAGGTGTGCCCTACACTATGTAGGCGCATTAAATACAAGGTAATCATGTAGGTTCATGCCATTAAAAATCAACAGCAATGGCCCTCCAGCAACCGGAATTTTCTTAGGAAACTTTCATTTTGGTTTGTCGGCACAAATCTGGTGTAAGCTTCAAAAACATCAGCTCTGCAATTTACTCCAGTACAATGATGCGTGATGACAATGCGGGATGATCCTAGGAGATGATCTTGTGATTTGGGATCATATGATGACGACGCGAGATGCGGAACTACCTCAGATGGAAGGTGAAAGGTGGTTGAAGGTGGAATAAAAAACTTTTGTTTACAGAAAAGAGGAAGGAAATAACTTTCGCATCTCTGAACATAGCAAAAGGATGGCTAAGTTCATGTATCTATGTCGGTCGTTGGCTACATGGGTTGCTAAGGGAATGGAGGATTGCTTAGGACTCCTCTTGAAGCTAAGGATGGGCAATGGAGTTCTTATCATTCAACACCATATTAATGCAAGAGGTAGGTTTTTGCAACTCTCAGAATTTTGCAATGGGAGGAAATGTTTGCTAGTGATCCTTGAAAGCACAAATAGCATCGGATGGAAATGTTTAACGCATTCCATTCGATGTGTCACTACGTCCAAATCCTCTAATGCAAATAGAGGGCTGTTTGTTGATGGAAAGACAGCGAGAAGGCCTTTCTCGATCATCGATGTCTTGAGCTCACCGACATGTATTCTGGCCGAGAGTAGCCCTGTGGCAGAAGGAAACACTAAGGCACTTGTAGGAGACAAAGGCCGACAGCAGACATTGGGAAGAATGGAGGGTAAGCACACTCCTCGTGTTGCATGATGAAATGAGTGCCTCTACTGAATGTTTGAGGGTCGGAGAAGTGGAGGCGGTCTTGTGGACTATCAGAGCTCAATTGATGGGAGTTAAGGAGAATGTGAGAGATCTGATGATTAAAGTGGATAAAGGGCTAGACTTGGTCATGAGTTTGGGTGGTGGGCCATAAAAGAACGAGGGGGTTTGAAGGCCTCAAGTTCAGGCCACCTCAACACTGTCACAGATAGGGTCATCGAGCGCAAGCATCACCATTTACACCGATGTCACTTAGGTCATCAGCACATTGCAGTCTGATTGCCCTCAGTCACCAGTTGCAAATTGGGTTAGTACTTTTCTTAGGGTTCACTTTTAATTGAAGATGGGGGCCCTTCCAGAATTTTGAGTACTTTGAAAGAAGCGGATGAGGATGAGTCTCTTTCAAAAGATGAAAAGAATGTAACATAAATTAGTGCTTCACCACTTGTTTCGGGAGGCGGGGACGAGCCTAACCCTATTAGTTCTATGCCTCATAAAGAAGCAGTAGGGTATGACGAAGTGGCACAAAAAAGGATAGTCGGGGGGTGGCACACCTACAAGCAATGTTCTCATCAATGGAACGACGACACCTACGCCGGAGGTGAAGGAACCTTCAATAGTGACAACAACAATGAGCAAGAACAATATAGCTGCTGAGGAGATACGGGATTTGAATGCAGGAGATGGTGGGGAGGTTATGGGTTTGTCATTGGTGCCCTGTGAGGAGGAATGTTTAAGGCTGAGACTATAGTTGGAAGCTGTGTCTGGGGAAAATATTATTCTCCTAGTATATCTTCCTCTGATAAATAATATAGCGGGTTCATCATCGGATTAGGTTCTACATAAGGTTAACGAGGTTCAGCAATGTGTGGAGCTTTCATATAAGGGATGCGACAACCAATTTGCAGCACTACTTACTGTGATTGAGGCGGGTCACTCGCTTGAAACCAAATCCAAATTTAAGAAAAACATGGAGTTAAAACGTCTTTCTTAGACAATCAACTACAATGCTAAGGGAGGTAATTCAAGTTGAGAGAAGACTAAGATCCCATTTGGATGTTAAATTGAACTCAACTCATTAGTCTAATTTTAAGCTGAATCTAACATCCAAATACTCAACTCTAAAATTACTAAACTTATCTCAACTCAATTTACATGTGGGACCCACAACCTTTCAACTCAATCTCTCTTTAAACGCGTGACCCACAACCTTTTTCAACTTCCCATAAATATATCTAAACTCATCTAGTCAAGAGAGATCAAAGGGAAAGGAAATATCATTCCTTTATGAAGCCGAAAATTGTATTTTGGAACTTCCAAGGATTGAATGAGGCTTCTAAGCGCCTTCACATTAAAAATCTCCTTCAGGGGTGGAGGGCAGACATAGTTTGCCTGCAAGAAACGAAGTTCACCTTGATCACTCGGAGTTTAGTAAGAAGTGTGTGGAGTTGTTCGTATGTAGATTGGGTATATTTGGCATTGAATGGGGCTTCGCGTGGCATAATAGTGATGTGGAATAAGAGGGTGGTGGAGAAAGTTGAGGATTTTATAGAAGACTATAATGTGGTTGTTTCTTTTAAAAATGTGGAAGATAATTTCCTATGGACTTTTGCAGGTGTCTATGGGCCGTATGTGGATAGCTTGAGAGGTTTGTTATGGGAAGAACTTACTGCTCTACATAGTTGGTGGGACCTCCCTTGGTACATCAATAGAAATTCAACATAATAAGATTCCCTAGTGAGAGATCTGGAGACAATCATTTGGGCCCAGCTATGGCTAATTTTTCCGCATGCATATTTGATTTGAACTTGGTAGATCTTCCCCTAATAGGGGGCCCTTTCACCTAGTCCAATAACCAGATGTGGTCTAGGCTGGACAGATTTCTAATATCGCCAAAGTGGAAAACTCATTACCTGGAGGTGTATCAAAAGAGGTTGTCTCACCTCTCTTCGGACCACTTCCCCATCTTGTTGGATGGCGGCGATATTCAAGACGGTCATCGGTATTTCAAGTTTGAAAACAGTGGCTCAAGAGTGAAGGCTTCGTGGACAGAGTAAAAAATTGGTGATCTTTTTATCAATTTCATGGTACACCTTCCTTTATTCTTGCAGGAAAGTTAAAAGCTTTAAAGACTGATTTAAAACTTTGGAATTCTCAATTCTTTGGAGACATCAAGGAGCGCAAGAAAAGTTTGACGGAGGAGCTTCATGGTTTCGAGAGGATACTTGAGACTAGAGCCCTTTCCCAAGAAGAAATAAACCGAAAGACAGAGTTGACATCAGAATTAGAAAGAGTACTTTCCCTAGAGGAAATTTCCTGATGCCAAAAGTTAAAAGAGTTGTATGGCTAAAGGAAGGAGACCGATGTACTAAGTTATTTCACAGGGTTGCCAATTCTCATAAGAGATATAACACCATTAAGATGTTAAAAATCAATGGTGTGGATTGTACAAAGGCTCCTGTGATCAGGAACCATGTGGCTCCTGTGATCAAGAACCATGTGGTGGATTTTTATGAATAGTTGTTTACTGAACAACAGACTGCGTCTTGGTTGGAGAGACCTTTTGAGGTAGAGGTATATGATGTCGTAAGAAAAATGGCAAGTGATAAAGTAGTGAGAGTCCCAATGGTTTCACAATGGGTTTCTTCCAAACTTGTTGGAAAATAGGAAAGAGGATATAATGCATGAAAGTTATTACATTATCTTATATTGTTCTTGGCAAGAAAGTTCGAGAAAAGTCCAACACTACCTTCATTGCATTAATACTAAAGAACGGTGCATCCGATGTGCATGATTTCAAACCCATTAGCCTTATGTACAAAATTATCTCCAAGGTGCTGACAAACCTGTTTGGGGAGGCTTTAGGTAAAATTATTACAAAGGTGCAAAATGTTTTTGTTAAGGGTCGTCAAATCCTGAATTTTGTTCTTATAGCTAATGAATGTTTGGATAGCAGACTAAAGGTAGGGGTTGCAGGGATCATTTGCAAGCTAGATATGAAAATGACATACAACCATGTAAATTGAGATTTCCTTGTCCATTTGTTGGAGATATATGGTTGTGGAGTGAGATGGTGCAAATGAATTAGATGGTGCATTTTAGCTGCAAAATTCTCAGTTTTGATTAACGACACCTCAGCTGGTTTTTTCAGTAGCTCCCATGATCTGAGACAATGAGATCCTCTTTATTGTTACTATGGAGGCTCTTAGTAGGATGATCTCAGCGATGGTCCGAAATGGTTTTATGGAGGGATTTTCTATTTCTATCTCTTATTTATTATTTGCAGATGACACTTTAATTTTTTGTGAGGCAAATCAAAACCAACTCAGGATGCCGAAGGCTCTCTTGTTGTGCTTCGAGGCAGCTTCAAGTCTTAAAGTCAATTTTGATAAATCCGAACTGATGCCAATTGGGGAATGTAAGTAGTCCTCGGCACTTGGCCACCACTCTTGGATGCAAGGTTGTTTCTCCTCCGATGAAATACTTTGAGATTACCATTGGGGGAAACTTCACAGGCCGTATCAAATTGGAATACAATGATTGAGAAGATAGAAAGAAGATTGGCAGGATGGAAGAGGTATTTATCGAAGGGAGGTTGGGTGACTCTGATCAAAAGTACCCTCTCAAGCTTACCAAAATATTTTCTCTCTCTTTTCCATTCTAGCTTCTATGGCGCAAAGGATTAAAAAACTCTATTGCGATTTCTTATGGAGCGGGATGGGGGATGTAGTCAAGTTCCACTTAATCAAGTGGGACAAGGTGTGCAGACCCTTGTCATCAGGTGGTTTGGATATAAAAAATATTAGACTTTTTAATCGGGCCCTACTTCACAAATGGATATGGAGGTATAATATGGAACCGGACGCCTTATGGAAATTAGTGGTAGATTGCAAACATGGTGGTCTTGGGGCACGGGAGGGGAGGGGGGGTGGTGGAACTAATGAGGTGAGCAGGCCGTATGGAATTGGGATATGGAAACATATTAGACAAGGTTGGAGAGTTTTCAATCATCACATTAAAGTTGTGTTGGGTGAGAGTTCGAGGATAAAATTCTGGAGGAACATTTGGCGTGGGGAGGAAGTTCTAAAGGACTTATTTCCATATGTATGCAGTCTAGCATATGATCAAGAAGCTTTTGTGCGGACCTCATGATCTAATCAAGCGACCAAGTTCGATGAAATGTTACATTCAATAGAGTAGCTCAAGATTGAAAAGTTGACAGCTTTGAGGCTTTCTTTAAGCTTGTCTATTCCGTGAAGACGAATGGAATGCGACCCAATAAGCTTTAGTGGACTCTGGCAGGTAAGGGTGTTTTCACTGTTCGATCCTTTTATAAATTCCTTACGCTTTTATCGAGTACTCACTTTCCTTGGAGGTAAATTTGAAGGAATAAGCCCCCCCCCTCTAAAAAAAAGGCACTATTCTTCACTTGGATGGCTGCCCTAGGCAAGATTATCAATAGAGATTCTCACCACTGATAATTTGAGAAAACGCGAGGTCATTATCACAAATTGGTGTTGTATGTGCAAAAGATCTGGAGAGTCTGTGGATTACATCTTGCTACACTATGAGACAGTTCAATGCATGTGGATCGAAGTTTTTAGTCTACTGGACTTGAACTGGATAATGCCTGCTACAGTGGTTGAGCTATTGGCTAGCATAACATCTCTTGGGGGTGCACTACCTCTCAAAACAGTGTGGAAGATGATTCTTATCTGCATTATGTGGTACATTTGGTGAGAACGAAATGATCGGACTTTCGAAGATAAGGAAAGACACTGGAAGAGCTTCGATCTTTCTTTTTCCGTACTTTATCCTTATGGGCCACAGCTATAGATTTCAATGGCCTTCATTTGCATGATTTTGTTCTATTGTACATACCATCTTGTCTCTTATATACCATCTTATGTACTTGGCTTTGCCTATTCTATAAATATTATTGTTTACTTATTAAAAAAATTATATAAATTCATCTTAATATCCAAATACATCTAAATTTATCTTAGGTGGACCTCACAAAACTCATTTATCTCAACTCAATACTATTCATAAAGAACTCAATTTTCATCTCAGCTTAACTCAACATCAAAACGGAGCCTAAAAAGAGGGCATTAAAGTTGTCCTCGTAGAACCAGTTTGGGGTTGGGGTTGGGGAGATGTGTTTTGTTCCCATTCGGACTTGGTGTATTTTGGATATATTTCTAATTTTCACGGGCTTATTAGTCATTAGGACTCTCTAGTACAGGCTAGGTGTTTCTTCTGTACGCCCAATGTACTTGTTTACTCCTATTGATATTAATATATATAATATTTTTATATATATTAATATCTATATATAAATTTGATAGGAATGTATTTCTATGTTCCAGAAACGTCTGATAAGAATGACAACACTTTGTATCAAGGACAAGATTCCAAAAAACCAGGTCAGTTAAAGTTGCCTAGAATTTAAACTTTGCAGCATTGATTAGGCAGTCCTAAATCTGATGACAGTATGCCAGTATGACAAACCTCTGAATAAAATTTTCAAGGCAAGGTTCAACTTATTCACAACACATACATTGATAATACAAAAGATAAACATCCATGAAATTATCATAAACTGATTATAAATAAGAAAATTACATGTAGTATGTTAAATAAAGATGAAATTATCATAACCTGATTAGAAATAAGAAAATTGCCTGTAAGATGTTAAATAAAGATGAAAGGAAAAAAGAGAGCACTAGATATGTTTCCAATTGCAAACATGCTCACATATAAATCACAATAATTGCATAGATTTGAGTTTTGAGAAAGCAGTTATGAAATACATATACGGGAAGTGTCAAAGGCCTGTGGCCTGAGTGGCATAACCCCTAGCCTCCAAATAGAGGTCTAGAGTTCGAAACTCCTCTCTCCCAAGTGTATAAAAAAAAATACATATATGTGAAGTACCTGAATTAATATCACCACCAATTTCCTTATCTAGTTTCTCGAGGCTGCTAACAGCATTGCTGCATTTGCTTAATATAACATCTTCATCCAACTGGCCACCATAAACAGCATGATAGTCTGAAACAATTTTTTCCAATATATTTCCAGCAGATGGTCTCTGTTTAAAAGGGAAAGAGAGACAGAATTAGTCTGCAAGGTGTATAGAAAACTTCAATATATATGCACACATAAATCAGCTCAGAGAATTTAAATTACCAGTTTGAAGTTCAAATTCTTTCCATTTCTATTGCTATTTTCCAAGTGCCTACCACCCACCAGTCCTTCCTTAAGAATCTGCCCCCGAGAACCAAAAACTTTTCTCTCCTCCCATATACCTATCTGCATGAGGAAAAACTAGATATAAATTTAGTGGTAATTTCCACACAATAAAATCAAGTGTCCAGTACATATTAAATGCCATAAGTGTGGATTAGATAGAGATTTCAAATCATACCAGACAAAAACTTTTTTTTCATAAGTCATACTAGACTAAAACTAACAATTTGCTACCCGTCCTATAGCCAAAGAGCAAAAGCATAGAGAGGGATATCAACTACATACTCAGCATTCATTTTGGTACAATACTAACATAAGATTCAATTTTGATGTTACGCTGGATTGAAGCTATAGCAAATTTCCAAGCATTACAAAATTCAAATAAAAACAATAAAAGACAAGTTATTGAATTAAATCAAAACCATGTGTGATGGGGAAGCCGAGGCAATGTCTTTCGATACATATCTTGACTCATGCTTAGAAGACTCTCCAATAGTCAGAGAGACTTAATGACACATCACCACACTTGCAGATTTAAATGTTGCACATTGCTAAAGCATCTTTCCTAAGGTGTAGTTATCTACTTAGCACAAGGCTCATATTTCCAAAACAGAATGCACGGTTCAACTGGACAAGAGGATAAATTAGACATACCAATCGAAGTGCAGCATTCCTTCCATACTCATCCCCGTTTTCAATCACATCATGAAGAGCATTTGGAAGAACCTTCCAAAATTCACCAACAAACTCTGAACCCTTTCGCCTACTGTTTTGCAATATGTCATTTGCAAGATATAGAAAGGCCAATCTCTGCTCACGTGGAGAACCATGAAAGCGCTGATCCCATGTTTCAACAACTTGCTTTGCTTTATTCATATGGAATATACACCAATGTGATAAAGCTTAATCAAATTAAGGATGGCAAACTCACTAACAGCCCCAAACTACCCACAAACACCAGGAACACAATGAAATAATTGTTCAAACAAAGAACAATGCATATATTTGATCCAAGAAGGAAAAAAACAAGTTACAATGATCTGCAACATTACCGAGGAGTTGCTTGAGAGCAAATTACAATATCCAATAAAGCTATGTCCTAAAGACCCATCACAAAAAGCATTAACTAATCTAGGTACACCTTATATTAACATCAAAATTATGAAAAAAATCCAAAAAATCATCTTAGATGGTATAGAACCAAAAACAAACAGGAAAAACCTAATTCATATAATGCAGGATACTCTCTATACTCGCCTGTGAATTGTTGAGCTTGGCTAGCTTCTCCACTAAAATCTGATGATTGAATGTACTCCCCATTGATTCTGATGATAGTTTTCCAACTAATGAAGCACAATGCTGACCTCAAAAGTGAAGTAATCTTCACAGGAGAACAGAATGGAAAATAATATTAATACTAATAAATAGATTATCCACCCAAGAAGATAAGTTAGAGCACGCCATATCAAGATAAGGAAATAATCTTCAATCAATATACGAACAGCCTTCCTATTAAAACGAAAATCTAGCAAAGTTTCCAATCAGACACACTGACACAATTTTCTATATCAGATTTATGCCAGGGACTTTTCAGAGTGGAAACACTTGTGTTTGCGGATACATATGAGATGCATATAAACTTTATGCATTATTAAAAGAATACCCAAGCATAGAGGTTCACTATAAGAAGCTGGGAGTAAAGAAAATCCAAATTTGAGGTACACATAAGAAATAGGAATTACCAAGGTGATCCACCTGTTCCAAATTCAAGTTACAAGATCGGCATAAGATATATACTGGAAGAGTGCATGTTTGCGTGCATGTCCATCTGTTCATATATATGATAAATAAATATAAGTTTTACAAAAAAAAATCCTGGATATTTGCAATTCAAAGCATCAAAAGACAGGTTGTCTGGCATAAACTAAAGGTCACGCATGTGTTGAATGTCACAAAAACGCGAAATAAACTTTTCCCCAGAACATTCACTCCCAATCAACTGAGTTGAAATTTCTCTATAGCAAGAATATATGAATGCCCAAATAAAAATTGACCTCCGAGTGAGCCTATTGAAAAGAAAAACAAAAGAAATCAACGTTCGTGCTGCTAGAAACAATAGCTTATAACTGTGCTATTGTGGAATTGGGCAATTGAGAAAGATTAACTATTTCAATTAAGGAAAAACAATTATCTTGTAGGGTTCTCCACACCAGTTCCGTAGTATACTGTGAGATTTGTCACTAAAGAAATTTTCATTGTACGCAAAAGGGACTACACGTCGGAAAACATGTAACTATTACTCAGAAAATTAAATACCACGAAAAGAATAGGAAAGGGAATAGGAATATAGGATGAAAGGCCAAGAGTTAGAGAGAAACAGGATGAGAGTAAAGAACTGAAGCAAGTAAAATACAGAGAATAGGAAAAGAGCATTGAAGGAAGTAGAAGGCACAGAGTTAGTACCTACCGACAAGAAAGCGGGAAGAATCAACGGCCGGTGGGAAGAGCGTGGTGGAGCTCTTCATCCATGGGAGAGGATTGAGATAGAAATAAGGGGTTTATGGGTAGGGTTTAGAGGAAAGAGAATTGATTGATTCAGCGTTATGAGCTATTGGAGATGGGGGATTACCGTCCCAATTGGAGTTGTGGAAATCGATGGAGAAAGGCGCCCACAGAATTGCTGCTTCTGCCCCCAAAATACTCTTAAGCAGTAACTACGAGCAACAATGGGCGCCTGTCTACATTATTCTGAGATCCGTTGCTGTTGGCCCAAAAACATCCGGCCCACGAACCCTCGCATATGAAAGATTTAAATTTTTTGAGAATTTTCTTTTTAAATTACGTTGCGTTTTCGATTGAATCTTGTGACTGTTGACATAATTTTCTTTTTAAATTTTTATTACATTTTTTGAAAGAGAGTTATATAGACTTGAAAAAAAAATTAGTTAATTTTTTTCTATTTTTGTGGACTTTTATGAACATTATTTGATAATTTTTTTTTTTTACATAAACAAAATGATAGGACAAACTTCTTCATAAGTAATTTATTTTCAATTTTAAAAGATTTTTTGGAAAAAACGAAATAAAGCTAGCCAAACTTGCATGAGTAGTAAGTAGTACTGCTTGTTCATTTAAGTTCTGCAAATATGAAAATTCGAATTCAAAAAATAAGTAATTTTTTAAAAATTCTTAAATAAAACTATCAAATTTAGTAACCAAACTTGCATCAATCACGTAGATATTGAGGGATATGGAAGGTGTTGTTTCTAATGCAATTATTTCAAACAAATTATACTTCATTATATATGGTGGCCGTAGCCATCCGGGGTACGGTTATGCATGCTGATCTTTACTCTCTATTATACTGTATAACAATGTGCCACCTTTAGTCATACCCGAGCAGAACATTAATACACATGGAACAGATGGTGTGCATTCTGGAGTAGAACCGTAAAGAGACTGTATTGTTATTCTATACTGTCATTTGTAGCAAACTTTGTGCCTTTTTGTTTATTCTTTCGTTCATGTATATATAGATGCTGAAATACAATGAAATATAATGAGAAGAATTAATTATCTTTATTCCTACACTATCTGACACTTTCTTGCTTTCACAGAAAAATATGTCACTACAAAAAAAAAAAAAAAATACGAGTATATATAATCAATTAACTATAATTAAAATAATTATTTATAATCAAAATAATTTAATTTTATTATAAATAATTATTTTAATTACAATTAATTAAGTATATATATTCGTTTTTCTTATAATGATTAAGGGTATATTCGATATTTTATGTATAAAAAAAGTACTGCTAAGAGTAGTGGTAAGTAAATTTATCAAAATATCTCATGATATAATTCATTTCAATTAAAAAAGGTATTTTTATTAATTAATCCCCAATTTGCATGCATGCCTGCAACTAATTACCGAAGCTGAAGGTGTAAGTATACGTGGGATTTTCATCAAATTAATCATTCAATGTACGTGTTTGTCTCTCGCGATATATACATCAATTAGTACGTACGTACGTCGATTATCTTGATATGGTCAAAGTCGTTTATAAATTTGTTCTTTCCCAATGCAATTGACCTATTCAAATGCTGTAAATCAAGGTATTGTTTGTTTTTTCAATTTGAGTCATCTCATTTTATCTTAAATTTATTATTATAATTTTTAAATTTTTATATAAAATAAAATAAATAATTTATTTTTTTTTAAATCTCAAAATAAATTTTTTCAAATCTTAAAATAAAATTAATATTAAAAAAGTAAAAAATAAAAAATTTTAACCTTTATCTTATCTCATATAATCTCATTTCTAAAAATAAATAGAACCTAAATCAATATGTATGTAATGACTTTACAACCAGTTACCACCGATCTACTCCCCCAAGGTTTATGTGATCTTTTTTTTCTTTTCTTTTCTGTTTTTTCTCTTTTTCTTTCTACTACCTTATTCGAAAACTGTATCAGACTTTTCAAACAGACCTCGTCTCTTCCCCTTTCTCTTTTGGACTCTCTCAGAACTCAAAACTAAACAATTGAAAGTTAGAGAAAATCAATTAATTAAACTTACATATATTACTGCAATTATCTTTCTCATTTTCTTAACTAGTCTGAAAAATTAGTATTGTCTTATGGTTTAAGTTTGCGTGTCTCCAATAGCATCCACGAGGACTTAAATTGTTGAGATATGACTTGAATACACACCTTCCCTGCACTCTCGCTTGAGCGAAGACATCTCCCGCTCGAACGAGATTCAATTCGAGAGTTTGCTTGACTTTTACTCGAAATCTAGCTCGAGCGAAGTGCAACCCAAGAGTTCACTCGACTTTCGCTCGACGTCCCGCTCGAGTGAGATTCAGACAGAGACTTCGCGAGACCCTCGCTCGACATTCAGCTCGAGCGAATTTGACCTAGCAGTATTTGCTCGAGCGAGATTAACTTTCGTTCGAGCGAAATCGTATTATTATATATATATATATCGCGAACCTCATTCGCGCAAAGCCTAAACGTGTTTCTTCGCTCCTGTTTTCGCCCAGACGAATAGAGCACCCATTTTGATCTCATTTCTTCATCATTTCTTGAGTAGTTGAGTGTAAACATATGATTATTGAATGTATACACGTGAATGAGTGATTTTTGTTGTAAGAATCTGTTGATTCTCTCTCTGTGTACTCCATTTGATTATGGTGAAGTTTTAAGACCAACCACACAGTGGATGTAAGCTCAGTTGAGCTGAACCACTTAAATTTGGTGTATCCGTATTATCTTTATTGTTTTACTTCTCTTAGTTGCTGCCGCTGCATTTGATTTCATATTTGTGTTGTTTGTTTTATCAATTTATTCTCAACAAACTGGTATCAGAGCAATCTAGCTCTGTAAAGAACTGAAGGGATGGCTACGGCAAGATTTGAAGTAGAGAAGTTTGATGGATAAAACAGTTTCAGTTTGTGACGCTTGAAGATGAAAATTTTGTTACGCCAATAAGGGTTATTCAAAGTTCTTGACAATAAAGAGAAGGTATATAGCACTATTTTATTATTTTTATATGATGAAGTATTAAGAGAGGTAGCTGAGGAAGAGACTGTTGAGGGTCTCTAGAACAAGCTTGAGAGCTTGTACATTAAGAAATCACTTACTAACCAGTTGTATTTAAAACAACAATTATATACACTCAAGATGAACGAGTGTTCGTCTATTACTAAATACTTATATGAGTTTAACAAGATTGTTATGGATATTAAAAATGTTGACATCAAACTTGATGATGAAGATCAAGTTTTAATTGTTTTATGTTCATTACCTGCATCATTTGAAAATTTTGTTAATTCTATGCTATATTTCACAAGCAGTGAGCGCGGTTAACAGGTACATGGCTAAACCTGGTAGAGTTTACTGGCAGACAGTGAAATGGATTCTGATGTACTTGAGGAGAATCTCGCATTTTGGTTTGTTATTTTATAGAGATGTTGATCTTAGTTCTAATGTTGTTGGATTTGTTGATTCTGACTATGCTGGAGATTCAGACAAGAGAATATCATTGATAGGTTATGTTTTTACATTATGTGATTCTACCATTAGTTTGAAAATAACACTTCAAACAATTGTTGCTTTATCAATTACGGAGGCAGAATACATGGCAGCAGCTGAGGCTGTTAAGGAAGCCATTTGGGGGAAGGAGCTGATTAGTGACTTAGGTTTTCAACAAGAGGGGATGACAGTGTTTTGTGACAGTTAAAGTGCAATATATTTGACCAAAAATCAAAGTGTTTTGAGACAGTCAAAGTGTTTTGAGAGAACGAATCACATTGATGTCAGGTATCATTTCATCAAATAAGTAGTTGCAGATGGTACAGTAGGCATTTAGAAGATTACTACTACAGAGAATCCAGCAGACATGATGACAAAACTAGTTGTAGTACACAAGTTCAAACTCTGTTTGGACTTGATTGGAGTTCGAGGTTTCCAGGTTCCTTAGGGGATTTTGATGGAATTGGTTTCTTTTGTTGATTTGGGTTTAGTGAGGCTTGTGAGTATTCAAGCCAAGGTGAAGATTTGTTGAGATATGACTTGAATACACGCCTCCCTTGCACTTTCACTCGAGCGAAAACACCTCCCGCTCGAGCGAGATTCAACCAAAGAGTTCGCTTGACTTTCACTCGAGATCCAGCTCGAGCGAAGTGCAACCCGAGAATTTGCTCGACTCTCGCTCGACGTCCCGCTCGAGCGAGATTCAGACAGAGATTTCGCGAGACCCTCGCTCGACATTCAGCTCGAGCAAGTTTGACCTAGCAGTGTTTGCTCGAGCGATATTAACTTTCGCTCCAGCGAGATCACATTAATATATATATCGCAATCCTCATTCATGCAAAGCCCATACGTGTTTCTTCGCCTCTATTTTCGCCCAGACGAACAGAGCACCCATTTTGATCTCATTTTTCATCATTTATTGAGTGGTTGAGTGTAAACACGTGAGGATTGAGTGTATATACGTGAGATGAGTGATTTCTGTTGTAAAAATCTATTGATTCTCTCTCTGTATACTCCATTTGATTATAGTGAAGTTTTGAGATCAATCCACAATGGATGTAAGTTCAATTGAGTAGAATTACTTAAATCTGGTGTATTTGTGTTGTCTTCATTATTTTACTTTTGTTAATTACTATCGCTGCATTTAATTTTATATATATATATAATTTGTTTTATCGATTTATTCTCAACACAAACTACCTCCTCATTTTTGTCAGTCACCGCATGGGAGGGTAAACGTGATGTTGAAAGGCAAAGGCACGGGCATAGGTTTTACGGAACATCTCATATACACTGATTTGGTAGAGAAGGGATACATTATCATCTTTAGAAATGATGAAAAACTTTAACAAAAAGTTGAAAATGTTTCTCAAGAAAATATTTGTACACAATTGCCATTGAAGTTCTTTTTAGATGCTGCTAATTAATTGATATATAGAACTTGTCGAGATTGTCAAATGCATTAACCGGTTTGACCGCCGGCTTATACGATTCATTCTCTACTTAATTACTTCAAGTTGCATGTATGGTTTGACCGCCGGCTTGTACAATTCATTCCCTAGTCAGATCGGCACGATTTCTGTAACATTTTAGTATCATTTTTAGCAGCGAATTTAATTTTTATTAGTTTGCGAAACGCGTACTTGAATGGGAAACGAATAAAATAATGTGAATAATTGATTAACGATTTTTCTGATCTAACAAAAATAAAATAAAATAAAATATAAAGACTAAAAAAAGATCAGAGAGACATATACGAAAACGGTTGTAATCATGATGCGAATCGATCTAATTATATCATGCATGATGTTAATGATCATGCGATCGAACGTCATCCATCATGCTGGATGATCGATCGGTTGTAACTTATACCAACTAATTACCAACTATAATTATATATGGACTTGTTATGTATTTGACCTTTGTACTGGACAGTTGATATTTGATAATAAATTAATATCACGCGTGATGCATGCACGGCTAATTAATTTAATTTAAATTAATTACTATAATTAACCAACGATCGACTTTCTGTCAAAATTAACATCCATGTAACCAAATCAATTATAAAGCAATATATATGTTACCGAATATTAATAAATATTCTATCGTTGATCAGTTGAGATCTGCACGTTGATATCATGTGAGCTGGGATATGGTACACAAGCTTAATTTGGTATATATACACTACATACCATATATATGTTTGACAAGAATGATTCATTTCTAATTAATTGTAATGCACGTCCTAATTAAAAAATTATCCCACCATTTATTCACCATTTTCTATCAAATATCACCATCTATTAAACATTGCCAAAAAAAAGGGTTATCCATTAACAATAAATTGTTGTTTGGACTTTTAGTCATTTTATCAGGTTTTTTCTTTAAAATAATAAAGGAAGTGCGACGATTAATCTCTTTTCTTTTCTTATTTATATAACATAGAGTGATGATACATATATGACTTTTTTTATAATATTTTTATAATTTATTAGTGTAATAATATTTTCTTATTTTTTATTATTTTTTTTTAAATTTTTTTAAAATTTTTAATTATTAAGAAAAAATAAAAAATAAATTTAATTTAATTAATATTCACATTCTTAATCACTAAATAGAATAAAAAAATCTCTTAATCACTAAATAAAATAAAAAAATTATAAAAAAATTAATAAAAAAATTATAAATTAATAATAATTGTATCCTTTCTGTATAATATATTTTGTGAATTATTATACTCCTAACAAAAACTATATTGGTCATCTTTTTATTGGTAAATATTTTGTGATGTCACTGACGTGTAAATTTATAATTTCAACCGTTGAAAATGGGCCTTTCCATAATTCCATCAAGAAAAGAAAAGGTCAATTTCGTACAGCGAGTGAGTTGGGGCTATCAGCAGCATCATCATCATTCGCCGCAGTTACCATCACATTCTCTCTTTGGTAACACAGAAAGGGCGGGTCAAGACGCACCTGCCCAATTCGTCCATCTCTAGCACGCCCCAATCACACATAGCCACGTCTCACCTTCTCTGTTGTAAAGCCCCCCATACACAAAGTCCCTCCCTCGTACAATCTCTCTCTCTCCCTCTCTCACCAAACCCTCGCTCGCTCCCACACACTCTGTCGGAGAACCCCCCCCCCCCCAAAGCTCGCTGGAACCTAAATTAATCATGAACCCGAGTTCCGAACCCTAGAAGTGAGCGATTGGAGCTCTTTGCACCTTCCCATTTGATTATATGCATACTTAGAGCATCTTAAGCTGAAAGACCTAAAGAACGAGACATATATATTTACAGGATGTACGTGGTGCCTCCACCCCAGGGCTCCGATCCGGGATCCGGATCCACCGAGGTTCGCCTTTACCAAGCTTGGAAAGGCAGCAATGTAAGTTTTCTTGTCTAATTCCCTTGGAACTTAATTTCAGTCTTCTTTTTTTTAATGCGCGTGTTATCTGTTCTTTGGTATAATCGCTGTTTATGTTTTTCATATACTATTGCATTTTACTTTTCCCTCCGCCCCGCCCTCTCTTTTTCTTGTGTAAGAATTTTTGGAATAAAATTTGATCATGTTATCGGTCAAAAAGCACTTTTTTCAAATAGTTTAGAAGCTGAGCCAATCAGCTGAAATTAATGTTCCGGTAGACTTGCGATTCCTTTGAATCTGATTCCATTTTTTCTTCGCTATTGCCTAGAATGACAAATCAGTTTTGCCACGAGAGCATAAAGGCCTATGCTTTGTGCTTCTGTTTGGGTAAACCTGGGAGGAGGGGGTGTTTAGCATCGTTAGACTGATGCCAGTCAAACGCTCAATTAACATTCGTTTTTATTTTTGTGTAGACTGTTCAATTAACGCTCACCAACAATTATTCTTGTAGAAAATTTTCAATTATTCTTGGATTGTTTTTTTTTTTTTTGGTTGCAATTAGTAAGTATAATCAAGTATTTGACATCGACAAGTATAGAATAGGAACCTTGCCTATAAAAGAATAAGGAAAGAAGAACAGAGAACGATAGCATACATTTGTGGTATGATAGACTTTTTAAAAGTTTTCAAGTGACCTGCTAGAATGCTATTGCTTGCCTCATTTCCACTACATAAGAGCTTTGATTTAGCCGTATGTTCTCTGCCATACTTCCTTGCTATTTCAACCAGTAATTTCAGTAAGTTTTGGTTCTTTGTGCTTGATGCATGTAAACAGATAAGCAAGTGAATAGAGTGATTCTCTTTTAGCATATGGCTAATAAAACAATTTGTTTGAGGTGGGGGTCCATCCATTCTTTCAATTATTGGGTGTCAGTCATCTCTTTAGCTTTGCTACTCATCATCCCCACACTGCACACACTACACTTTTTTTTAAAATTTTTTTGTATTATTCTTTTTAAACTAATTGAATTCTCTTACTTATCATCCATATACCACACATTTGATAAGAGGAAAAAAAAAAGTGTGGTGCGTGGCGATGATGAATAGAATTTTTCATTCTTAAATCCACTAACTTCAATTATGTTCTTGAGGTCCTTTTTTCTTTTTCCCTTGTTTCTTAATTGTGGAGCATTTTTCTTAAATTTTAGTGGCATGGTAGATAGATTCTGAAAAGGTTTATACATCTTTATTGTGAACAAGTTCAATTGGATTATCAACTTAGTATAATGCTTTAAATGATAGAATATCTCAGCTCCAGATGCTAATTACGTGACAAAATATATGAGGGTTATGATTAACTGTTTTTTAAAATCTAATGTGATATATAAAATATTCGTATGCTTATGTATCCATCATAATGATTTCTCTCTTGCAGATATTTCTCCTTCAGGGAAGGTTCATATTTGGACCTGATGTGAGATCGCTGGGATTGACCATATTCCTTATTGTTGCTCCTGTCACAGTCTTCTGTGTCTTTGTTGCCAGAAAACTGATGAATGATTTTTCGCATCACTTGGGGATATCAATAATGGTTATTGCTGTTGTGTTCACAGTATATGTGAGCACTCTCTCTCTGTCTCATCCCCCCCCCCCCCTCCTCCCCCTCCCCCTCCCCCTCCCCCCACCCCAATGAGTATTTATTGCTTTTTATTCTACAGTCTTTTTTGCCTCCAAAATCATTAACGTTCTATGACATATCATAAAGACCAGTGTGCTTTTGGAATTCTTCATGATCTTCAACTAAATTTGAATTTTTTCACTGACCAAATAGGTTTGAAAGAAGTTTATACTTTATACTGAAGGTGTAGGTTTTTCCCTTATTAGGATTAACTACTTTGTCAGTTCACTTAGCTATGGAGTTTGTAACCAAAAAAGAGGGTAGCTTGTCACATGAGAGAGTTGTGGCGAATTACTTTTTTTCATCTTCTGGTTGGGTCTTGAATGGCTATTTTATATCTGCTATGCTTTAACAATATTTGTGAGATGCATTTGCAGTTTTTCAAGAATAAAATAGAATTTTGGAGTACTGATGAGTGAAGACTAAGCTGATTGGCATGCTTTATTTTTCAGGTATTAGTTCTTCTTCTGCTGACCTCTGGAAGAGATCCTGGTATAATTCCACGTAATGCACACCCTCCAGAGCCAGAAGGCTTTGATGGGAGTGTAGAAGCTGGGGCTGGCCAAACTCCACAGTTACGCTTGCCTCGCATTAAGGAAGTAGAGGTTAATGGTGTCACTGTAAAGATTAAATACTGTGATACCTGCATGCTTTATAGACCTCCTCGCTGCTCGCACTGTTCAATTTGCAATAACTGTGTGGAGCGATTTGATCACCACTGCCCCTGGGTTGGGCAGTGTATTGGGCTGGTAAGTGATCCTTTCTTGAAGACCATTTATTTTTTGCCATTTGCAGAATTCAGTTTTATGTTTACTATGTAGCCTTTTTTTTCCTTTCCTTTTGGAATTTTGGTGGAGGTAGTATTTATGTGAGTAGCGTTGATGAAGCATAGCTGCCTTTATTCATGGAAGGGTAGAGTTTTCAAGGAAGTTTGTCTTATTAACTGATTCATATATCTCATTGTAAGTTGAATTGGTGATATTGCTCGATGCTTTGTTTATGGATGATGCACCTAAAAACTCCCGACGTTGGTTTGCAGCGGAATTATCGATTCTTCTTCATGTTCATCTTCTCAACAACCCTTCTTTGTATGTATGTCTTTGCATTCTGCTGGGTCTACATAAGAAGGATCATGGAAGGAGAACAGACCACAATTGGGAAAGCGATGGTCAAAACACCAGCATCCATTGTGCTAATAGCTTACACTTTCATATCCATGTGGTTTGTTGGTGGTCTTACTGCTTTCCATTTATATCTCATCAGCACAAATCAGGTAAGAGGCCCATATTCTTCATACCATAATTCCCTAGAGTTGAATTTTATATGCATGTCTGAAATTAATATCTTTGTTAGTGACGGATGAGTTTCTAAGTTTCTGTTTATCCATGTCGCCTTGTGCAGACTACTTATGAAAATTTCAGATATCGATATGATCGGCGAGATAATCCCTATAACAAAGGTGTGGTCGAAAATTTCACGGAACTATTTTGCACCAGCATTCCCCCATCCAAAAACAATTTCAGGGTTAAGGTATCAAGGGAACCCGGGTTACCTGATAGGTCAGTGGGTGGGGGTTTTATGAGTCCAAACATGAGGAAAGATGTGGACATAGAAATGGGCAGGAAAACAGTGTGGGGAGACATGGGTGCTGGGGCGGATCATTGTGAAGGGCAACTTGACAGCAATGATCGGCTGAATGTAAAGGATGGCGAATTAGGTGAAATTACTTCAGATGTAAAAATGATGGTAGAGGGAGCAGGGGAGCGTGCTGCAATACATCACAGGCGTTCCAGCTGGGGAAGGAGAAGTGGAAGCTGGGAAATGTCACCTGAAGTTCTTGCTTTGGCTGCTAGAGTTGGGGAACCAAACCGTAATGGTGGAACTAGCAGCAATGGCTTGACACTAAGAACTGAAAATTTGTAGCGAATTGGGTGATGATTGACTGGAATTGGGAGCTAAACTGGAGATGATTTGGTTGGTATGGAGTGGGTTAGTTGAGATATCCGCAATTTGGGGGGGGGGGGTGTGGAACAGGCTTCGCTGTGTTGTCTTTTGTTTGGTGGGGGGTTCTACTTTGGTTTGGCCTTTGTGATCTTAGGAAGGAATGTTAATGTTGTGTTGTTGGTATGAGTGAGCCTTCATGATGTGTCAGCATTTGTGGAATTGGTTAGCATCTAACCATATTGCATTGTGGAATTGGGCTATATTTGTTTTGGAGTGAGATGTTAAAAATTGAGGGGGGAAAAAAGCATGAAAACCTGCCTCTCACGACTCTTAATTGTAAATAACCTTATAATAAATTTTGTTTCCCCTAATACTTTCCATTCAAGGCAATGATAACAATAGCAATAACAGTAATAGCAATACTAATTATAATAATAATAATAAATAGTTATATACGTTTGACTCAAGAAATAACGTTATACCTTTCGTTCCATGCCATTATGATTAATGATGGGGAAGTTGAATTACTTGTTAATGCAGAGCACAGTAGCTCGATGAGTTGCCAACTAAATTTACTTGCAAAATTTTGAGGTTCTTGTCTCAAGGAAAATGGGTGTCAAATGTAATCTTCTCAACATGCATGAAAGGTTATTTTTCATGCAACGAATGCAGGAATGGCGTAGAGGCAATCAATGCTCAATCGAATTTGGAGGAGTTGTCCGAGCTTTACAATAGAGATGGTAATATGTTATATGACTCGTGGGTTGATCCGTTAAAGATACAATTGTTTAATGAGTTGATAGCGGGTCAACCTATTTTGACTTGTTATGACATGTAAAGAAAGTTAAAATTATAATTATATCCTTATACCTAAAAGTAAAATTGTTAGAATTTTAATTTTGATATTTTTATTGGTTAGATTGTAATTTCGAGGTTATAATTAGTATTATAATATTTATAAATATTATAATATTTATATAAAATTATGTTAAATTTAATCAAGTGAAACAAATTAATTTGAAATAAATTTAATTTATTTATATAAAGAGATTGAAACGAGTCCTATTATTTCGTTTTAACTTATTTTATAATATTTATTAATGAGTTCGTATGGATTGATATGACATGATACGACATATTATATTAATGAATTCGTATAAAAATTTAAAATTTTGATATAATAAATTTAATAAATCAGATTAAAATTAATCTAAATGATATTATGTATATATATTAATACAATATAAATACGAATACGATTTGACATAAACTTATCTCAAACCAATATTAAATATATGTGGGATATGGAAGTAGTCAAAGCGAGGAGGGGTACCTGCTCCGAGTCAACACAATGCCTGCACACCACTCCAAAGTGAATGTGATGTTACACTGCAATTTAGCTGCAAAAAGGTCAAAAAAAAAAAAAATATTAACTTGTGCCAGTTTCAATATTATCTCGGGATCTGGGGATTCTTTATGTGCTTCGATCTAATCTATAAATCTAGAATGGTGTAAAATGTCGTAACTACCCTCCCAACAAAAAGGTTTAGTTCTCATCGGTAGCAAACTTGAAAAAAAAAATAAAAAAATAATTCGAACTCAATTTAAAACTGTCATGGAATCTCTTTTTACCTGCTGGGTAAAATAAATACTCGCCAAAACAGGACAAAAGGAATGCAAACTCAAAAGCTTCTTTTAGCTCAGAGCTCCAAATTTGCATTTTTCACTAGGAGTCGGTAATCTTCTATTCTATCTCTTCCTCACAGAGCTGACATAAGTACTATCAAATGAGATGCTTTGTCCTGATTCCTGAAAGCCAATGTAGGAGCGAGAAATCAGATGAAGTAGGTGGGTTCCTTCATTTTGTCTTTAGATTGTCAGTGGTTGCCCTTCATTTCCTTCTCTCCTTCTCTAGGTTGGTATCATCTTCTTTACATTTCACTTGCTACGCTATTTTAGTATTCTTTTATCCCCATGGGATGATATTTTTTTCTCTCTCCCTCTCTAGATAAGTCTTCTTCATACCCGTCCTATTTTCCTCTCCCCTTTCTATAATGATGGGAAAGGATGGATTCATGTTGGTTTGATTCATGTTTTGTTGTGGATTGGTTTCTCATGGCAGATATGTATAAGAATCAGCTGCAGGAACTGGCACAGAGAAGCTGTTTCAATCTGCCTTCCTATGCTTGCATCAGAGAAGGGCCTGATCATGCCCCAAGATTCAAAGCTTCTGTGAATTTCAACGGTGAGATCTTTGAAAGCCCCAGCTATTGTACCACATTAAGACAGGCAGAGCATTCAGCTGCCGAAGTAGCTCTCAATGTCCTGTCCACCAGAGGTCCTGCAACGTCTCTAACTGCGAGAGTTCTTGTAAGAAGAAGCCCTCTTAAATGTATTTGATTTTGGCTACTTTTGTTGAATGTTTGGATACATAAACAAGGATTTAGTGTTCCTCATTTTCTTTGCTCCATTGTTGAACTCCATCAAGGATGAAACTGGGATTTACAAGAACCTACTTCAAGAAACTGCTCATAGAGCTGGACTGAACCTTCCTGTATATACCACTGTAAGATCAGGTCCTGCCCATGTCCCAATCTTCACTTCTACTGTACAGCTTGCTTCCATGAATTTCACTGGTGAGACAGCCAAAACAAAGAAGCAAGCCGAGAAGAATGCTGCAATTTCAGCTTGGTCTGCACTGAAAAAAAGTATGTCTGATTTCATTTGTAAATCTCTTTTATTTCCCATACCAAGTTTATTTGATCAATGGCCATCTCCATGCAGTGCCAAACTTAGAAGTAGACACTGGTGAAGAACTGGATCAGGCAGTTGTGGCAAAGGTTCTTTCAAACTTCAGGACCAAAGAGGATTGCAAACATGTGAGGAGGAGGGATCAGAACCAATTCAAGAGGAGAATGGCCGTGAGGGCTCATAGAGACACTTGTTGTGGTACTTCTTCATCCACATCTAGTAACAATACGCAGCATAAACCGTGGAGGCTTTTGGATCTGTTTATGGACTCTGTCCCGGAAGGTTTCGTTAAAAAACAAAACTGCTTTGTATCTCTTCTGCCTCCTCCCCCACCCAGAACAGCTTCAAAGATCCTACCACCAAATTCCTCCACAGACACTCCCTCTCCCTATCCATCAAATAGGTCTATTCCAGTAAAAATCAGGGGTAGATCACAAATCATTACTCCAGTTGAAGAGCATCAAAGGGATGAGGAAGAGTGGCTTGGTGGGAAATCAATTATCAATAAACCAACTGAAAATGAAGGTCCATGCAATTCAAATTCAAGTGTTGTCTACGGATCAAGTTCAATATACAGGCAATCTCCTTTGTTCAATCCGCACAAGATTGCCCCAGCAGTTCAAATCAGATCAGTGATCCCAGTCTGTGCAGCACCACCTCCAAATCCAATGATCAAACCCTCAAACCCCCAAGCAGAGAAGGAAACTTCAGCATCGGCTTTAATTCCTACTACTACTTCAATGTTGCCCGTACAAAAAGGAGAAGAGATCACATCGGCTAGCTCAAATAAGCCACATTTGGGGTCAACTCGACTCAGTTCTGAGTTCAACAAGCTACAGTTATGAGGTACAGAAGGAGCGTTATAGAACCTGCGTTAGCATCTTCTGCCACAGTTTATACTTCATGGGTTCTGGAAAGTCCAAAACTTCGGCTATGGGCCCTTGGGAACCATAGTTTTTGTCTCACGGCTCTATGGTGAGATTTTGTAAAAGATGGTATATTGTAATTTTCACGTCGACAGGTATTTACTGAACTTAGTGACCCAGAGAGAGAGAGAGTGAGAGTGAGAGAGAGAGAGAGCAATAAATGAGATATGGGGGAGTGGGTTGCAGGAGATAAGAGGGAGAGAAAAAAGTAGGCTTAGAGTTGGGGCCTGATGGAGGTAGCAATGAAAGCAGTGTGAAGAGGACGAACAGACAATTTCAGCGATAAAGGCAAGTAATTAAGATACCCTCAGAAATATTTAATGGTCCTGTCTTCACCATTAATGCTCCTCCTGTAGACACACTTTCTCTCTCTCCCTCATCTTCTTCCTTCCATTTATTCACTCACTGTACTGTGCTATCAGTTAGTTTTTACCTCAATTCTTTATCTAATCATTCATTATTGAACTGAGTCCACCTAGCAACTAGGAAGAAAGGCTTGGATTGTTTTTTATTTTTATTTTTATTTTCTTGATTTCTTATTTATGAAGGGAAAGTAGCCGTTACCACAATTTAATATGATGTAACGTAGCTACTAGATAGTAGGCATTCATCACGTACCCAATTAGCGTTACAAACATTAACCATAACTTGAGTTTAACAATGATATTAAATTAATAAAATTGTAACCATCTTTGTCAACATAACCCCCGTTTGTATTTAAAATTTATTTTAATTTATTTTTATTTTATTATTATATTTTTATAATTTTTTATACAAAATATAAATTTTTATACATATTTTTTAAATTTCAATACATTTTTTTAAATTTTATAATAATAATAATAATAATAAATAAATTAAATTCATCTTAACTCATTTTATCTTTGAATCCAAATGAGAACTATAACGTATGAGCCTAACCTCCAACATAAAGTATGGGTGACAACGGAAGAAGGAAGGCCCTTTGCCATAGCGAATCAGAAATTCCACACACACACACACAAAAGACCTCATGAACAACTCATGTACCCATGATGGAAAAAAGGGCTACCACATCATTAGAAGCACAGAAAATTGACTCTCTGAGAATGAATGTAACCTCGATAATCTAAAAATCCTCTTTCAAACCATCATTATAATCGGCAACCCACTTCTCTTCTCAATAATAAATCCTCTTCTGAGAAACTTTTTAGCTAAAAACTAAATTATCAAATTAAAACAATTTGAGTCCCTTCATTATCCAATCACAAGGCTTTACAACATCCATAAGGTACTTGGCTAAAATTTAAAGAATTTCAATAAAAAAAAGGACTACATTGAATTAGTTAAGTTCAAAAATATTTAGTTAATGTGAATAGCAGTTCTCTAAAAATGAAAAGTGAATAGTTACTTAGCTAGAAACTAAAATATTATTATTCTATCTAACAAAACACTAAGACATCTTGAATTCAAATTAAAATATTATTATTTTATTTAATAAAGATGAAAGAATTTTAATTTAATAATATTTTATTATTATATAGAAAATAAATTACTAATTCAATGTGCATATTGAATTTAAATTATTTGGGCAAATGTAAAATAGTAGGATATTGGTTAAAATAATAGAATATTAATTAAAATTTAAAGATAAATTTGCTTAAACCAATAAGAGTGCTCTAAACATGCATTATGCATCCCTGATGATCTGTAAATCATGATCTTATGTGATATATGATGATCTTATGTGATATATGGCATATTTATCTATCTATATATAATTTAAAAATAGGAATTAGAAAAGCTGCTAATTCCAGCCACTAGCTATCCATTAATATTAACAGACAATGATGATTTAAATGGATAACGTACCGCGGGAATTGATCATGCCATCATTGCTCATGAGCTCGCATGCACGCATTAACGTACGTACGTACGTATAACTAAGTTAAGTGCAGCGCCTAGCTAGGTAGCTAGAATCGGTATTGTTTGTGGACATCTGAGTCAAAATTTATATATAAATAGGATGTATCTGTTGACGTGTCGAGATTTTAGTGAATTGTTTAGAAAGATAAAGAGAATGGAAGGGGATTGATCTCCACCTGCCTGCCTCTAATTAAGTCTTTCCAAAGCCATGGTGAAGTTGAAACCCATCCCTAGCCTCGTGTTTTTACCAACCCTAATCCGGAACCCTCGTTGCATCCCTTGTTCCTTTCGCAGAAAGTTTTTTCCGTTTCTTTCATACCATCATTCAAACCATCGACCGAGACCCTTACACATGATCACTACTAGACTCTTTTTTTTTTTAATCTCCGCTGGATATATGATATCTCTCTTCTGACTGATCCTCTGCTCTGGCCAATCTAATTAATATATAATTCATCTCGATCGATCTGATCCTCTTATTCGTTCTTTCGTGACAATACTACTCCTCCTCAATTAAACATGGGTTGTGGCATTTCAATGTTTGACCTCGAAGACGGCCACCTGGCAGGCCCAACTTCCGAGTCCAAGCCCCGCCGCCAAAACAACGTTCACCCCATTGATCATCAGGTCGATGTTGATAATTCTGATCATGGCCTGAAAAGCATTTCTTTGACAGCAAAGGACAAAAGTACGAAACAAATAAAGATGAGGCAGGCCGTCATGTGTTCCGAGGACCCGACGAAAGACAAAGAGCCTAGAAACGAGAAGGTCATGTTAGCTGGGAAAGTCATGCAGGAAGATCAAGATCAGGGCCTTCGCAATGCAGATGTCGAGGAGGATGGACGACAGATCATCATCAATAAAGGAGAGAAAAAAGAGATTTATCATAAGTGGGAAGATAGCCTAGTTGGTCCAGCATCCCCTAGTTTTAGGGCGTACTGCATGGCCGATCATAGCTCTGCATCATCCGGCCGCAGCGACGATGGTAAGGCCGGCTACCATGTGTGGCCGACAATTTCAATTTTTAAGCTTTATAAATTAGTTTGAAGAACTGTATATTATTTTATGGCCAAGAAGTTGTAACTCATATATATAGATATATATTGCTGTGTGGAAAAACATAATAATTATTAGGTGTTTGTGAGAATATTGCTACCGAATGGAAGGCATGGAAAACAAAGGCGCCATCGATATATTCTTTATTTATAGATTTTTCTCTGTCCGATATTTATCATTTTAAAAGCCCTAATTAATTCAAACACGCATGTTATATATATAGCAAGTGATTAATTATTACCTTGCGCAGGCCGTAATGGTGATGTAGCAAAGAGTGACAACAACCCACTAAAAACTCAGAAGATCAAGGGGCCGCTGGAATCCAACGAGGTACGTACGTACGTAAATACGGAATGCATCATGACCATTAATTATAAGGATCTTAATTGGTTAATTTCCAAGCTGCTAATTTTTAGTGATAGTGGTTTAATTAAAAAAATATATATGATCATCAGGGATAAATTAAAAAAAAAACAAAAAAAAGAAGCAAATGCTGGCTTGCAGAATGTACTATACATTCACCAGAATGTACTTTGGCCTCAATCAGCATAATTTAGGCGAATTTTTTTTTTTCGTTCCTTAATTAATTGTGCGTGCATATAATATAATATGGAGCAGAAACTATCTTAATAATAATAATAATAATAATAATAATAATAATAATGTAGCTCTTCATTGTATTATATTCAAATAATAATCAATCATGTCATGCTTAAATATATATATATATATATATATATATATATCTTAGTGTCCCACATATATATTTTTGTACAATATCATGATGTAGCTCGATCTCCGAATTAGTACTTCTCAATTGAAGCTAAAATGTCCATATCATGGGCATGCAGCAGCTAATCAATTGTACGTGCGTATGGGGCAGTGGCGGAACTAAGAATTCATTTTAGAGGATTAAGCAAAATTAAAATTAAAAAAAAAAATATTTTTTGTGTTATTTTTATATAATTCAAATATTGAATTTTACATACATTCAAAGTTGTGAGTTTTTTCAAATTAATAGATTATGATTGTCTATATGTACTTCTGTGCAAGCATATACTTGTTGAAATATATATAATTTATATTTGACTGTTGTATTCTTTATTTAAAATATGTATATACCATTAATCCATTTTTTAAATTTTGTTAATATGTATATACATAATATCTATGTTTATATTTATATGCTCCAAAATTGTGAAATTATAATAAACTTTAATATATGTAAATTGTAAGTTAAAAATTAAACTTATAGGTAATTAATCTATAAAATTAAAATAATTTTATAGAAGGGGCTAAGATAGTTTTTTAGTGAGGGGGCTAATATAAAATGATATAAATATCATCTATTAAATTATAAAAAAATTAATATGATTTTTTTAAATGAATATATATTATAATTAATATGTATTAATTATATTAAAAAAATCATTAATCTTATTAAGGGGTAGGGGGCATGTAGCTCCGCCACTAGCTATATTTGAGCTGAGTTTTAGTTTGCCGAACTCGACTCAACTCAAAATATTCGAGCTCGAGTTCGAGAACGATTATTTTTTTTATTCTTTATTCGAGTTCGACTCGATAAACTAAATTCTGAATTCGAGCTCGGGTCCGATCTCGTCCTACAAACAAGTTCAAGTCGAGCCGAGCTCGAGGAGTTTTGTTTTTCAAAATCTTTTGAATAAAATATAATAACTAATAAATTAGATTAGTTAAAAATATAAAAATCTAATATTGATTTTGTATATTTAATAAGTAGAACCTTTATTGAATTATAAAATTTTAAAAATTTATAATTAATTAATATCTAACGAGTTGATATTTATCCATATAACTATATATTATATGTCTACATATATTATTAATACATATAAATAATATGATAGCATATATCTATTTCATATTGTGGTTTTCACATATTAATATATTAAATTATTAAATTTTATCAACTAATTATTATATAAATTATAAAATATACTTACGAAGTATATTCAATATATAGACATGAATAATTAGATTACATATTATATATTTAATTATAAAAATTATATGCTTATATTATTAGCTAATACATATATATATGTGTGCGCGCGCGCGCGTGTGTGTGGGTGTGTATGTATATATTTATTAATATATGAATGAGTTTTAATCGAGTCGAGCTAATGAGTCGGCTCGAGCATAACAAGTAGGCCTTAACGAGTCTTAATCGAGTCGAATCGAGTTTTGTCGACTATGTGTCATTTACTAATCGAGCGGATATATGTTTTTACGAACGAATTTTTTTTTCACAAGTCGAATTCGATTCGAGTTTAACTGAGCAACTATTGAATAAGTTATCAAGTAATTTGGTTCATTTATAGTCAGATTATCGAGTATATACGTTATACGTATGTTGTAGTTAAGTGTAACATTCTTATATAAGAAAATAAATTAAGTGGAACGATCATGATGATCTTCATATCTCACCACCGAATTAATGATCATGATGAGTAGGTAAAATAAAATGTTAGAATTTTTGGAAGATGTTTATTAAATATGAACAATAAAAACATGAAGTTTTACAATTAATCAACCTATTGTTTAGTATGATCATGCATATATAGTGAGCTAGCTAGCTAGTAACCTAGTCCTATATATATATGTGTGTGTTATTGTTTATAATTAATTTCCTTTCATGATTGGCAGCTGGTTATAAATGGAACCCCGATAGGCAAGAAAGATCAGAGAAAAGGAAGAGGATTTAGAAGTGTACTGTTACACAAGGGGCATTATCTTGGAGTCATACGTGCTAAAACTGGTTTGAAAAAACCCGCATGAAGATGGTTCCTGTTCTTTTATTTTTTATTTTTATTTTTGAGATGGATATCGTACATATGACGATTATGATCATCACGTGGCTTAGTATCGTACTCATGCGAATGTACTGCATGCAGTTGGTCATGACATATTTATTATGATATCAAAATTAAATATTTGTGATTAATTATTTTTTATTAATATAATTATTTATTATAAAAATTAATAAAAAATAATTAGTCATAAATACTCAATTTTCTTATAATGTATGATTATAAAATCTTGTATATATAATGTGCATATTGCTGATTCTCAAATTTAAGAATATTGTTATTACAAGAAAAATAAATATATATAATTAATTAATTATAATTAAAATAATTATTTTTGTTATAAATAATAATTTTAATTGTAGTTAATTAATTATGTACTTATTTTTTTTATAAGATATATACACGTGTATATATATATATATATGTATTTAATTAAAAAGTGGAAACTTGCCTGCCTGCCTGGGATCATAGCGATCATTAATCGCCATGTCTTAAAAAAATATTGAAGAAAATAATTAAGCTTTAAGCAATGGGGAATTAGTACTGTTCAAAATCCATTTGGACATATATCGAATTTAATTAAATGGAGAATTTTATTATTTTCAAAGGAAAAATTAAAATAAAAAATGTATCGTCATGTGTATTTTTGAACACGAGCAAGATAAGACAGATGAGAACCCATTCTCTCTCTCTCTCTCTCTCCCTCTCTGTGTGCTGACTTTTGGACTCTTTCTACGGATATAGTACACCGAACAGCTCGGAAAGAGAGTTGACTCACAGAGCGAGAGAGAGAGAGAGAGAGTCCTTACAACCATCCTATTCACACTTCCCAAACCAGGGCCGTCGCAGATAAAGATTGTTCATGAATACTGAATAGCCTCTCTCTCCTTCCACGTATTACCAAAATTGTCCTTTCTCTGCACTTTTCGTCCCTACCACTCGCTACCCCTTCTCTCTCTAACCCGCTGAGCTGTTACGAGTCGTTTTGACCTACAGAAAGAGGTGTTGCTGCTGCTTCGTTCAAGTTATCGAATAATATAGAATCCTAACCTCTCTGCCCCTTGATTTTTGGAGGTGAATTCTTTGTATTTAATTCTCCGGCTTTGAATTTTAAGGAATATTGTAGAAGAATGCATATTTTCTTCACTAACAGTGTCTGCGTTTGCTCTCTTTGCATCTGTTTTCGGTCATTTGGTTTAGGGTTCGTGGGAAATGAAGTCCTCTCTGGGGAAGCTGCGGAGACTCGCGCTGCAGAAGAGCGATGCCAAGGATAAATCACACTTTCTACCCTCGGCACACCTGGATGAGATCACTCAGGCTGCTAGGGTAATTCCCCAAACTGCCATCTCATTCTCACTCTCTCTGCTGCGCCCCCCCCCCCTCTCACCAACCAACCATAAAAAAGTAGTTATTCTAATTGAAAGCTTTTTGATGATAGCTCCAGATTTTCCTTGGAAGCTAAAAGTAGATTCGGTAGTGAATTCATTAAACATCATTGCCCTACATCTCGGTGAAATATTGATTCCGTAAGCTGATGTGGGTTGTGAGTATGATCCAAATGATGTGTCGAGACGAATCTGTTGGTTGGAAGTATTCAGCTTGTGGGTGGATATGTACAGCAACTGATGCCTGATCTTTATGATGTCTTAAGTCATGACACTATGAAGTACAAATAGAGTGAAACAGTTGACTGAGGTTGCTACTTCCAGCAGCAAAAATAGCCATGGAACAAGTGGTTTTCGCTGCTCTATCACATTTATTGTTTACCATCAAAACCTTGTATTCATGTGGTAGATAATGGAAAATGACGGTTTTTTTTTCTCTATCAATTGAGGTTATTGTGTTTATCAATTCAGATGAATGAATTTTGATTGTCCAGGTAGCTCATTTCCCTCATGAAAGCGTTTTTTGTTAGTTTTATATTATTCCTTCATTTTCTTAGGATATGCAAGAGATGAGAAATTGCTATGATGGCTTACTTTCTGCAGCTGCCGCTACTGCAAACAGTGCATACGGTAACCATTTTACTACAATATATGCAAAAGATCTTTAGGTTCCATATTATGCTTTTCAATGATAAAACCCATTGGAATATTCTCTGCAGTTATTTTTCTGACCAAATAGCAGTATTTGGAATATAAATTAATTTTGAAGCCCTAAACGGCCCTAAACATCTCAACAGAAGAAATTTCAACTTATTAAGCCATATCCATGCTTTCTCATCTGATTCGATAAAGGTAAATTGAATCCATACACTCACATTACCCACATACAATCACTATAACAAATAGTAGACACATACAAGTATGGGCCATTTTGATGTATCATGCCTTATCCCAAGTAACCTTCATATTTGAGTTATGACTGCCAATTTTCAATACAATAAAAATATAAACTTCGCTTTACTCGAGTTATGTGTTGCAGTATGTTAAAAACATCTATTAAGTTATTGAGTTTTGGGATTGTATTAAATGGGAACAGTGCTCATGAGTTCTTGTCTTTAATTTACCGTCATTAGAATGTATCTAAATATTCTTTTGTATACTCCCTGTGTACACAGGCTATATCTATTTCATTCATATCAATAAAATTTATCTCTTACTTATAAAAAAAAAAGTCATTGAGTTTTGGGATTGGTTGACAAATGCATTTTCAAATGTTATACATTACTTGTTCAGCTAACATTGTTGATCTCCTGTTTGACTCTGTATGCACTTTCAGAATTCTCAGAGTCATTGCGGGAGATGGGTGCTTGTCTTGTGGAGAAGACCATGTTACATGATAATGAAGAGAGTGGTGAGTGAATAAAGTTTTCTGACTTGGTTTTCCTTCTTTTTTTTCTGTGGGAGTATGGGAACTGGTTGGTATTTAATTTGTCTGGTTCAATCTGAGGTGTTTAAAATTATTTATCACTTGCTTTAAGTTTTCCACATTTGTCAATAGGTAACGTTCTACTAATGTTGGGAAAAGTGCAATTTGAACTTCAAAAACTTGTTGATAGCTATGTAAGTGCTTATTGTTATGGTGTAATCTTCAGCTCTTCTGGTGATATCATTTACAACTGCTCCTTCTACCTCATAGTTGACTTTTTTCCTTTTGTACATCAGCGTGCTCATATATTAATGACAATTACAAACCCTTCAGAGTCTCTTCTCAACGATCTTCGGACAGTTGAGGTTTGTTCACATGCATTTCTCTCCTTTTAATATCATTGGAGATTTCACATAATTTTTTTACTGATGATAACAAAAAGGTACAAAATAAAGTGTTAGTTGTTGAAATGAAGATTGTGGTGATGATAATGGATATATATGGATTTTCATTAAGCTATCTTTAGACATTGGTTTTTTGTTCTTGGGCTTGGGTTAATGTGTGATTTTCACAGGATTGGATTCAGTTAATTTTTCCAACTTATCTGCTTTTTATGTTGTTTATGATTAGGCTGAGATTTCTTATCTATTTTCTCTAATAAACTTGCTGACTAGAAAGAATTATCTATTTTAGATATTGGTAGGCTGTTGAGAGGCCAGGTTTTCTGACCTGGCAAGTTGTGCATTTTCATTGACCCCATCTGACATGTCAACTTCTGAAATATATTGGCTCGGTGATCGAAAAACCGGCTAGACCTCCAACGTATGTCAGGTTGGGAGTTGGTAGTGGGTTAGTGGAATCCCAACCAGATGTGTATTAAAGGGCGCAACTTAGCTTTTGTATAGAAGCCTTGCTTAATAGAAATAAGAAAAACAGAACCAGACAGAAAATTCTCTCTCGACTCTCAGTCGTAGGTCGCAAACTCTAGCATTTTCTCTCGTTGCCATCTCTTTCTCATAGCATTTTTTTTTTCTCATTAGATCACCCTGTAAATTCAAAGCCTTAGTTTCCAACAGTCGTACGAGCTTGATTCGTAGAACCTCTCTGCATTTGCTTAACTAAACTTAGCATGCCTTAGGTGTGATGGTTTGGTTTATGTTGGATCTAGTGGTTACGTTATGTTTCTCTTCTGATATGAAGATCTTATAGTCAAATTATTCCAATATTTTCTATAGATTAAGAAGGATAGCTTTTGATCTTCCAATAGGAAGTTTGGTGATTGTCAATTCCAACCCCTCAGGATTGGAAGGTGGAATGTTTGTTTTCTGAGACGATCCATCTCTGAAAGAACACCCCTAGATGTTGTTCAGCTCGCAAGGGGATCGTCAATTCCGACTCCTCTGTGAGGGGGAGGCGGATTGCCGGTTTTCTGAGATAATCAACTCTGGAAGTACACCCCTAGATATTGGCTCCGTCCATCTTGGCCAAGTGGCTTAGGCTTTTTAAGATCTAGTGCCTTGAAGGTGCCTTTACCTTTGATTGCATTGGTGATAAAATCTGTAGTCTTTGGCTTTTAATTATGATATTTTCAGTCCAATCAATTAAACGCTTATGCATCACTTGCCTAGGAAGGTCGTGATCTCATTGTTTCAATCTAGTCATGTTGACTATACTGATTTAGTTTATCTGGGCATTGATTTGTGAACAATGCTGACCATGCCTTTTACTGTTTTCTGGTGCAGGAGATGAAGATACAATGTGATGAAAAGAGGTCCTTATCATTCAATTATATTCTATTTCGTCAGATTTGGAAGTAGATTTCTTCTAAGGTGATACATTATGTGCAGAGATGTGTATGAATACATGATGGCACAACAGAGAGAAAAAGGAAGGTCAAAAAGTGGGAAAGGTGAAAATATAACTGTACAGAAATTGCAAGCAGCTCATGAGGAATATAATGAGGAGGCATCCCAATGCGTTTTCCGGTTCAAATCCCTTAAGCAAGGGCATTCTCGAAGTCTTCTAACACAAGCAGTTCGTCATCATGTGGCTCAGGTTTTCTTTCTCTCTCTACAATTTCAAAATTTATGAACTTCACTGTTCTTATTATCTATATCTTTCTTTCTCCTTTTTTTTTTCTGCTTTGTGTTCAGTTGACTTTCTTTCGGAGGGGACTCAAATCACTGGAGGCTGTTGAACCACATGTAATATGTATCACGGAACAGCACCATATTGATTACCAGTTCAGTGGGCTTGAAGATGATGGGGAAGATGGGGAAGATGGTGGTGAGAATAGCTATAGTGCTAATGATGCCGGGGAATCGAGTTTTGACTATAAACCAAATAATCAGGGGCTTGATGGTGTTTCCATGTCAAAGACTTCAATGGAGGTGTGTATCAGTCATGATTAAAAATATGTTTTGTTCACTATACTTATCAGTCATGATTAAAAATATGTTTTGTTCACTATACTATCTGTGGGCCCAAAGGTGTAAGGGGAAAATACTTGACAAATTTCTCTTATTGGGAAACCAGCCTTCTAAAATATCAGCAGGTTTGATAGGTTTGGCAGCTTGATTTAAGCAAATATCAACCCCAGCTGTGGTCGTAATCAATAGCTGTGACCCTAGAAGTTCACAAAAAAAAAAAAAAGCTGATCCTTATGTAATAAAAAATATATAGATGGACATGGGCAGTTTTAAAGGCCAGGGGCTCTATGCCCCCTCCAGCTATGCCACTGGCTTTAAACATTATTGGCATGGTGATCATTGTGTTAGTTCGGACCTTTGTTTTTTGTTTATTCTCCTTGACCCATTGCCATTTGGACACTATTTAATTTGCTTCTATTATTACTTATAAAAAAATTTGCTTCTATTATGTCTTTTTCACGTGCCTATGATTTGGTAGTTTATTCCCCAGGTGGATGAAGGGGGCTGGTCAATTCCCCAGGCGTCAACCACAGAAATTACAGAGGTATTGCCCTTTATGCCTTTCATTGGTGGATATTTCTGGTGAATTATACTTTGTGATTTTACTTTGAGCTGCCAAAGGACAAAGTGACAAACATAAATCCCAGCCAAATCCACTGGTTTCTCTTTACCCCTGATAAAGATCGGCATCTTGGCGGAGGGGATAGGTGAGGAATCACATCATAGGGAGGGAAGAGGATTGCATGAGCAAAGGAAAGGAGGGATGAGATCTCTTTGTGGGATGCTCTTTGTTTTCCCCTTTAGTTGACAACTAAACTTGCACTGTACTTTTAGTTCCTTCATGTAACATTCAGCTTCTTGAATTACTTATTGAAAAAAAAAAACATTCAGCTTCTTGAATTTGCATCTTAAAACTTCCTTGTGCAGATGAGTCTTGACAAAAACCAAGAGGATGTCAGAGTCTCGAGTAGAGAACCTAGAGTGGGTAGCCATTCAGCTCCAATATATGCTGAAAAAAAGTTTATAAATATGAAACCGGTATCTACGCACACATATGTTCTGCCCACACCTGTTGATATAAAGGCTTCAAGTTTATCAAGAGGAAGTAGTGCAATTCCCCAGGCAATGCAAAGTGGTTGCATCCAGGATTTCTGGTATTCTCCGCCATTGGAAAATAAGATGCTTGAGAAGGATACTGGCAATGGTAGCTTGTCAGGACATACTATCTTAAAATCACAGTCAGTACTTAAGGAGAGCAACAGTAATACCTCCATTGCACTACCCCCTCCTTTAGCACATGGAGTTTCACTTCCACATCTAGACGCATTTAATGCTTTGGATACTAGAAAAATCAAACGACAAGCTTTTTCAGGTCCATTTGTTAGTAAGCCAGGGTCAACCAGGCCTGTTTTATCTGCCAGTGGTCCCATTGTGTCTACTGAATTGCCCCAAGTAGTTTCTGGAATGTTTTCTCGGTTGCCAATTCCTCAGCCTTCTTCATCTCCAAAAGTATCCCCAAGTGCTTCACCTCCCCGTGTTTCCTCTCCCAAGTTAAGTGAGCTTCATGAGCTTCCAAGACCTCCTGGTTCCAAGCCAGCCATGTCTCCAGGTTTACTGGGTCACTCTGCTTCAGTGGCCTTCAGAAATCAGGAGCCATCTGGAATTAATAAAATCCATTTGGAGGCATCCATTGCAGCTTCTCCACTTCCAATTCCTCCATTAGTCGTCCCTCGGAGTTTCTCTAATCCCTCAAGTAGTCAGAGAGCAATGGCAATTCATGTTGCAAAGCTTTTAGATTCTCCTCAAGTTCCTGGCAAGGCTAAATAAGTTGTTTCACCTCTATTGACACCTGTTTCCCTCTCAAAGCATTAAGGCGGCATCAACTGTTAATGAAGTGGCCACTGAGTCTAGTCAAATCCGAGGTGAGTGAGATATCATTTTGGCCTAGAAATTGACATGCCCATCTGCATAGCTGCATCACATTGCTTATGGTTTTCCATGGTTGGTAATCGATATTGGAGAACTCCAGTGGCCACTTCATTAAACTGGTACCATATGTGTCGGTTGTAGAAATCTTCTATTGCTCTATGCCTTTTGAAGTTGTGCGTAAAACACATTTTATGGCAGTTGCATTAGTTAGTTGCGATGCCAATATTATTTCTTAGTTGGGAATATGTTGAGTAAATGCAGGTGGAAGCTGATTTGTTTTTTTGAATGTGGGTCGGCTTGTCAGAAGATTGTTTTGGGCAGTTATCTTCATTTTGGGTACGGTTCTGTAAATATGAAGATAGTGATGAGAACTAAACTCTAACTCACTTGTGGGACTGTAATGTCTCACTTTACACTTATATATTCAAATGAAGAATTTGCACCACCAGGCTATCACATTCACCCCTTTAATTGTTCATGTTCTCCACTTTTTAGAGTTTTTTGCTTTCAATCTTGATTGATTTAATATTATGATAACTAATGTTGGACTTTTCTTCATTTCTATTATTTTATTTTATTTTATTGTGGACTGTTCAGATCGTCAAACTCGGCTTATAAACCAACTCCATTCTTCTAGTAATTATCTGGACTTTTAGGTTCTCCCATGGGCCATTTTAGGATGGGGTTGGGCGTAGGAGAGAGGACCTCGGGAGATCACGACAAGTTTCAACACCTTTTTTTTTTTTTTTTTTTTGGGTTTCTCGCACTTTGGTATCCCTACTCGAGCCCTTCCTGACATCAGCGTCTCTCTCTCTCTCTCTCTCTATATATATATAATGATTGGCCTAAGAATATGATGGAATATCACTAATCCCACTCCCAAATTCAACTATATGATTTTTAACCTCCACTTGTCCAAAAAATAAAAACAAAGAAACATAAAAATGAAATGGACGGATAACCATCTCTCTCTCTCTCGGTTGCTCAAATGAAACAGTAAGAGTGGGCCAAGCTTCACATGCAATTACTAGCATGCATGGATTGGCACGGCATTTCGCAATACCCAACACGAGCGTAGGCCAGAGCTGCCTTTTATTCTATTTTATTTTATTTTTAGGCTTCATTTTTGGCCACATTTCTCTTTTTGATTAGGCCGCGTGGTTTTAATTGTCAACAGATGCATGCGGCGTTTCTGCTTTGAATGGTGCTACTCCCACCGAAAATTCCAATGGGTATGAATAATGTAAATTGTTTTTTTTTTCTTTAATCATTTTTTAAATTCTTTTAAATATTTTTGGAAAATACATTAAAAGATACTTCCTTGATTATTCAGTAAATAAAAATAAAAATAATATTTGGAACAAAATATATGTTCAATTTTTCGATGACTATCATTTCTCTTCGACTTTTGATATCACCTCTCTTATCTATAAAACTACATCCATTCCTAGTCGAATTGAGACGGTGATAAAGGTGACATGTTATGTTAAAGGTTGTGTTCGTGTCATGTTTGATTATATATATTATACGATATGAGTAAATTCGAATGCGATTTGTTAATATTAACGAGTTATTTTCTCAAATATTAATGGATTGATATGACAATGCCCGCTATAAATTAATTTAAAATATATCGACACGATACGATCCATTTCAATCCAATTATGTAAATGAGTTGAATTGACCTAAATAATTTATTAAACTTGATTAACATAATTTTACATAAAAAGCTAAAATCACAATATCTCTCAAAAACACAAAACTAACAACATAAGTTCAAAATTATAGTCCAAATAATAAAAATATTAAAATTATAATTTAGAGAAAGTGTTAGAAGCAATCGTGACTTTTGAAAACTGACTCAACATAGAACTAAGAGAGATTTAGGAAATACAAAATAAGATTAGGTTACTTTTATTTTTAAATTAAAAAAAATATAATTGTAATTTGACTCGTTAGTAACTCGTTATTGAATTGTGTTTTAACATATGAATCCATTTTGACTTGAAATGTCAACAACAAATCCAAACTTATTAATTTTCTATTATGTTCGTAATGAGTTAACGAATTGTGTCAAATATTATCATCTCTAAAGATGATTGCCATCAAATGAAATGAATACCAGAAAGACTTTGAGCATAATTTTTTAAAATTCCTATTTTCACAACTAAAACTAATTCTTAATGCTATGAAAATGAATTAAATTTTTTTAAATAGAAAAAAGCTTTGAACCATTTTATTTATTTTTTTGATAGGTTGAGCCATTTTATTTATTTAAATATATAATTGTAATTTTACACAATAGAGATGGTGTGGAAGTAGTAACTAGTAACAAACCGCTCGCTCTCGCTCTCTGTCTCTCTCTCTCTCTCTCTGTATATATATTTTAATATTTTAATTTATAAATTACTGCCTTAAGAATCTAAGATACACGCACACAATTCATTGATTAAAAAAAATAAAAAAATAGAAAATTGTAAACTACGGTGCCGAGCGGTGCGCTTCAGTTTTGTTTTGGGTGTATAAACACAAATTGGATTCCATCTCTACCAAGTGCCCATTTCCCAATCCTTCCTTCTTCTACAAACCCAAGCCCTCGCCTTCTCCTCCTCTTCTCCTCCTACCTCCTCTTCCCTTTCATTCTTTACCCTTACATAAGGTATTATGTTTTCCTGAATTTCCTACACCCTTCTGTCTACCCCTTCACTTTTTCTAAATTGTCTGCGATTTTATCTTTTGCTTTTACTCACTATTTTATCCGAGGATTGGATTTATTTTGCCATGTGATATCCCTGTAATGATTTAGCTACGTGGTTCGTCTCTGATCACAGACCTTTGTTTGTTCGTCTCTTAATCGAACTATCCATGGACTACCGACCCATTTTCTTTGTTGTTTGATTTTGGTTATTTTTAGTCCAGAATTTGGGTGATCAGGCTAGGCTAATGCTTTAGTTAGTCTGATTCTGCCTTGTTTTGGTTGTTTTTTGAGAAATTGTGAAATAGATTATTCTCTTCAACATAATTTAAAATAAACAAAGAAAGAAAAATGAATGAAGAAACAACGTTTGCTTGTAGTTTTAGCATATTACGACTCAGAAGCTTATGGGTCTTGGCTTCGTGGTGAATGCCTTTCGTACAAGTAACCCCTTGTGACTTCTTGCCGCAGTTATTCGTCGTTGATTGTTTCTGGGTTATTAATTATTCTGCTGTTGGCTTGTGGATTTTCATAATTTGATAGATTTGGTTGATTTGTAGCTTGTTTTGTTTGTCAGGCTCTTCCTCTGCCTTATTTTTCCCTTGCAATTTATTGCAATAGAATACTATAAATTACGTGTCAATTTTGAAGTCATGAATTGCCTTTCATTCGAAGCATTTCGTTTGTCACCCCCCCCCCCCCCCTCTCTCCCCCCACTCCAACCACCACCACCAAAAATAAAAGACCTGTATAAAATTGGAGCCGCAATGGATTAGTTTTATACATGAAAAATGTAAATTCGGAACTGAATGTGTCACCTAACTAAAATCTGGATTACTGTCGTTTGTTTCAGGTGTAAGCATTGATTCTTCAAGCGGCCATGAGCCATATGTACTGGTGTGGAGGTTGGAAGATCTGTGCTACTTGTGATTTTTGGATATATGTAATGTGCTTGGTTCTCTCTTTGCACCCTTCTGAGGGAGCGGGAGTAGAAATGTTGGAAATGTGGATGCCCATAGTAGGTACATAGCATTCAGCATCTCTCTAGATTTGAGAATCAATACTGTAGGTCCGAGGTTCGTGATAGAGCAGAATTTGTGGAGCATTTTCTATTCTTTTCTTTTTTAAAGTAATTGTTTTGTTGATAGCATTTGGAGTGACAAGTTCACATGTACATTTGATTAAGATAGCAGGTTCTTTGTTGATTAGAAAACTAGGTGGAGAATGGTGAATTCATACAAGTAGTGTGCGTGAATGAAAACTGACATTGCTCCTTAGAAAAACAAGTCATTAAGATCTTTTAGGAAGTATACACATTTGTTTTTGCAAATCTTACCGATGGGCTTGCCGCAAGTTCCTTCAAGTGAAACAGGCGGGGAAGTTGAAGAAGCACCGTTGGGTACGTTTTTGCAGAACCCACCTCGATTCACTGATGCAAGCACCTGTGTCATGGAGGGAATGCATGGCGAAAGTATGAGCCGATTTACTGGGAATCCACCATGCTCTTCTACGATAGATTTCCAAAGAAACACCTGCTTGGAGCTTGCAAAGGTTCACGAAGATTCATTTAAGTTTAGAGGGGCAATGGAAATTACTTCCAATATTCATGGTATGAGAATTGGTTCTGTGGATAAAGGTAATTGGTCGACTTCTAAAAGTGGATGGAATATTCAGAACCCTGTTTCTAGGGTCGTGGGTTTTGAATCAGGTGGAACGAGTTATCCAACTGGACTCAAGGGAGTTTCAGCTGTTCATGTTCATTCTTCTGCTGGGAATAATGTCATACTCAATGAAAGTGAGTCCAGTGGGTCACTAGCTAGGAAGCGCTTGTTTTCACCATTGAGCAGTATGCTTTCCCCTGAACAATTTATCATTGATTCTCTAGACATTGGGTGCAGAAATATTAAGGCAAATTCACCAATTTTTAACCAGAATTTTAGTATTTCTCTAGCGAAAGATAATAAGAAAGCAAATATTGGTAGCCAAAACCATCCTACCTTGCCAACCTGGTCCTTGTCTAATTGCTTGGAACGGAAGAACACAGAGTTTGATAACGGTAGAAAGGAATCGATGTTATTCACTGATGGCCCTTTACTGGAAAACCAAGAACTACCAGATTGCAATAGTTGTTTATCTGATGGCCCTTTCCTGGAAAACGAAGAACTGAGAGATTGTAATAGTTATTTATCTTCACCTGGGCTCGATCACTGCACAGATTCAAGTAAGGCAAGGTCTCAAAGTGGGGCAATATCAATATCTCCCCTACAGGTCGACTCACCTTCACTTTCTTTGTCACCTCTTGGTCCAAAGTTTGCTGAAAGAATGAAAACTGCTGGAGGATGCAGGACAATCAAGAAGAAGATGGAGGACCATCATTTAACCTTAAAAAATAGAGGACAATCTCTTGAAAGATCTGACGGAGGGATTATCCTTGCCTGTAAGGCAGAGGATAATAGGATTGCCAGCAAATCATTTGAAGAAATTTATATTTTGCGAAAAGAGTTCCATCCATCTTCTTTGGAAAGTAATGCTGACATAAGTTGGCCTCTTTCCCAGGAGTCAGTTCCAACCTTCCAATGTAAAAGATTCATTAGAAGTCTAAGTGGACTTCCTGTTCGGAGGTCCCTGGTTGGTTCATTTGAGGAGTCTCTATTGTCTGGTCGGTTCTTATCTGGAAAACTCAGTCAGGTTAGCAATGATTTCATGTTGTGTAAGTTTTGTTTATAGCATGGATCCGGTTTTTGGAAGTCATTCTCCATAGACATCGGAGTCCGCCACTTATTGTTGGTATCTTATTTGTATAGAGAATTGATGGCTTTCTAGCTGTACTAAGCATCACTGGAGGGGATTTTTCACCACAGACAAGGAAGCTTCCATTTTCAGTATCCAGTGTGGATGGAGATTGCTACTTGCTGTATTATGCATCCATAGATCTTGCGGGCAGTTCATCACTGAAGAAGTGCAGCGGCCAAAAACTGAGACAAGGCCTTGGCAATGATGACTCGCAAATTGTCAAGAGCCGCCTGCGCATTCCAATGAAAGGGCGGATACAGCTGGTACATGGCTTCTATCTTGAAACCAATTGTTACATTTCATCTTGTACCACCCTTATAACCATTGAACTGCTAGATTATTTAATAGGAAAACTTTGTCATGATTGATACAGTATATGTAATGTCCCAATAGAAGGCCCAAACTATATGACCTATAATCTAAAAGGATTAGTCAATGATACTATTAGAGCGTTATTGGAACCTTATAAAAGTAAGAACTTCTCATTCCCAAACAATGTGGGATCCCACGCACCACTTACCCTTATCCTTATTATATGGGGTATCACAACATAACATGTTTGTGTTGCCTTCTTTGTATATTTGGGTGACACCCCTTCTGCTCTTTAAAAAAACTTATCAAAAAATGAATGACTGTCCTTTTTTTCTCATTTTTGGGGATGATTTGTAACTCTTAGTAATACCGTTGGTTTTAACATCTCATGATGTAATGTTAAATTGAATTGATCTCCACAGGTTCTCAGCAATCCAGAGAAGACACCTCTTCACACTTTCCTTTGCAACTATGATCTGACTGACATGCCAGCTGGTACCAAAGTAAGATGACCTTATATGCCGAATATGGATAGAATAACTGCCGTAACTTATTCGATATTTTATTCTGTTTTGAGACCAGTTTTTAGCAGTAGCCTGAAAATTCACATGAGATTGTGAATTGAGTTTAATTTCCTTCCCAGACAATCTGACAATTGATCATGTAAAATTTAAGATTCCCCTTACATATTATAACTGTAAGTGCAGATCGAATTTCTGATCATATGGGCATTTTCCCCCACCCTCTTTCTTTGAGGGAAGTGGTGTGGAATATTTAGCGGGGCCTTCATATATTTTTATGTAACACGCTATCTCTGATGAGTTTCTTTTCTTTACATGTAAGTAGACATTCTTGCGGCAGAAGCTCACCCTAGCTTCATCCAGCCCAAATTCTGCACAGTTGAAGCAAGGGCATATAGATATAAACAGTAAAGTTATAGACAAGGGGGTTCCAGCCTCACAGCAAAGCCGTACTAAACAGTGTAGTGAGGAAGTAAGGAGTGCAGGTGGCATTGGCACTGTACATACAGTGAGATCTGTGGATCAAAAAAATGAAAATAATCAGAGTGAAGAATCTAAACAGGTGGATTCAACAGATAAAGGGGAGCTGTCCAAGAAGTTCCTCAACATGGGAGGACTAGATTGTCCATTCTCTATTATTGAGCATGGGTGTGACACTGATCAATGCCAGAGGATTGAGGGGAAGGACAACAGCTGTGCTGGTAAATGTCGTGAAACTCTCGGGAAATCACATGGTTGTTCAAAGGTCAATGATAATACTGCTAGTGCTGGTGCACTTCGCTATGCTCTTCACCTTCGTTTTATTTGCCCTTTCATCACAAAATGTTCTAGGTCAGTTCAGAAATGCAAATCTGATCCTCTATCTGTACCACAAAATAAACACGTGGAAGGGGAGCGGAGGTTCTACCTTTACAATGACTTAAGGGTTGTGTTCCCTCAACGCCATTCAGATGCTGATGAGGGCAAGGTATGTGACATTTAACATGGTTTAAGAGTGCTTTTTGTTAATCTAATGTTTCACAGACCTCTTCCATTTCGATGTTTAGCTTTTGCTAGCAGTGCATTGATTGATTGTAAATGTCATCCTTCTCGCATAACATGATGTCTCAAGCTTTCCTTCATTGATTGTTCCTCCATGTTGGTCTTTTATGTTATAAACAATATTGTATTAATCATGATTTATTGTTTGAATCTCTATCTTGATTTGATTGATTTATTTTTTTTTAAACAAAGTTAAAATTAGTAGAATGCAATGTTCTAGTTTTTGGATACAATATATTTGTTTCTCGACGTTGGAAATCAGTGGGAAAGCTAACCCATGATATGAACCCGTATAGAGGACAACACGTCTTGCATTTGATTTGTAGGATCTGTTGCATTTCATCTTTTGCTTTAGTTTGCTGTAACAAAGAGAGACAGTTAATACAGTAGTTCCGTTGGCCAAAAGATCAGTCTCCAGTCAATGGTTATGCTGTATAGTCTCGAATTCTTTGAAAACAATGGAATCAACAAACCCCTCTTGGTAATTTGGATGGGAGGGGGTGGTATGCCTGCCTCACCAATAACCTATATATATATATATATATATATATATATTGGTTGCAACCATAACCATATTCACAATAACCTACTACTATTACTTAGTAGCCTTTTTTGATATCTTAGAAATTTAACTTTCTCATGTCTATATGTCTAACCTGGATTTTTGGTGTCTTATGGCAGTTGAGCGCGGAATACGATTTCCCAGAAGATCCAAGATACTTCGACATCAACTGAAGTGAACTTTCTAGTTAACCACCTCTCGCCCAAAGCAAATGATTATTTGCTCTGTACATTATTCATCTCATCTCATCTCATCTCAAAATTGCATTAACCCTAACTTCTTTACCTGTAAATAATTAGATTCCAAATAATTTGATGGGTTAAATATTATATGGCAGCATCACTGCACTGATGAGAGTAGTATCGATATCTATCTATTAATCAATGCGCCCAAAAATCATATTGACTCAACTGAAGTCAGGTTGATTTTGACAGTCGCGATTATCAGCAGTTATAGTTCTGTGTTATGATACCTATTTCGTCATCGTGCTGTTGTTCAACTCAAGTCTCCAACTACGAGGGTGTTAGGGTTTTATGTCTCTGCAAGATCAATTGCCAGTCGATTAAATTTTTAGTGAAAAAAATGTAACAATTAGTTCGATCACTCCTCCTAAATGAAGAGAGAATAATTTTCGGTGGGTTTGTGCTGCCATGTTCGTCGGCGTTCGGTTGAAGAGGGCCCATCGCCGTGTTTTTGAAATGCGTTACCTGCAGCGAATAAAAAAAACATGGCCTTCTTGAAAATTTGAGAAATAATATTTTCACTTTTCCGCTGTGAAATGTTTAATATCGTACAATTTTTCGAAAAAAGGGAAATAAATGTACGACCCATATAGAAAAAATAAAAACTCCTTCCTTCCTTTAGGAGAGTTAACATTCTTGTCAGTTGCCAACATCATCATGCCTGGGAGTGGGGTCATTATATCGCGCCCTCCACCAAAAGCTCATGCGTATCTTTGTTTGGGAGGGGAAGTGAAGATGGAATTCTTATCTTAACGAAAAACTCAAAGTTCAAATGTAGGAACTTCAGCAGAAAAGCCATGTGTGGTGTGGTAAATTAACCGAGACAACAGATTTCTATAAGGATCATTTTCTCTTTTTTCCTTCAAATAACTAATGCATCTCTCCACCTCGGTCTTGACTTGTGAATATAATTCATGAGACTTGTCCCTGTCTCTTAATTCCTGCTCCCTTCCTTAAGAAGTTCAAAAAAAAAAAAAAAAAAAAACAGATTTAATCAACTTGTATCTTACCCAGAAAGGTGGAAAGGAAAAAACCTTACACGTGTCATGTTATGCAATTGTGATGATAGACTATAAGCACATAAATCGCTGAGATGTTAGAAGAGAATGGCATGTAAAGATACGATTATAACTGGATGATTGCTATATGTTTTGAATCTTCTTAGGCTGCTTCTAACCAGCTAAGCGAGTTGGGTACTTTAAATGAACCTTCTTAGACTGAATTTAAAGTTGATTTCCAACCTCTGATATCTTTAAGATTGATGCAATGAGGAGATGCCCATCATTCCCAATTAGATGCAACACATTATCAGAAAACCTTATCTTTAAAGGGTCACTAGTATTTTATCAATTTGAGTGCCATACCTTCTGTTTTAATGGGTTTCCCGAAGTAGTAATAAAGCCGACCAGGAAATTTTGGTAGAATTCCTGGTAAGTGTACATCTTGGTTTCCCACCTCCCCAGAATCATCAGTCCTACAATACATGATGATGGTAATATTAAAGGAAGAATGGGCAAAGAAAACGCAAGGGAAAACTCAACTAGAGACTCTATTTGTGAACAAAATGTGTAATGGAAGTCAACACAAGACTAGAACAGCTTTATATACCTTAACTTCACGGCCTCATTAGTTAATTCTCTTATTCCAGCCTTAAAGTAAGGAATCTTCATCAAGTCATTGTAGTCAAAAACCAGCTATCAATTAACATGAAACCAGTTATATATTAGAAAGCATAGACCAGTCAAATCCAGTGACAAAAATTTCAATCTAATAAAAGCTAGCCACAAAAACAAATAGCAGTAAAGTATATAGTTCTTAAAACACATCTCTGCTTGTGTTCAGCATAGTTGGGACACTTCTAATAAGGTTCCCCATACATAACATAAAACATTATGGCGCCATTTTGTTACGACACTTCTACTTATGGTTCTCACCACATAACAGAGACTAAAAGTTACTGAACAATGATAAGGATGCATGTTACGTACAACTAAAATTAATAAGTGTGCAAATAGATCCAGGTTTTAATTTTAAACCTGGCCAGGTGAAGACTCATGCAAGATTTATTCAGCTAGCAGACTAAAAATCAGACTTCGCTGGATGCAAATCTATCAATGAAATGGAATTGATCATTACTAAAAAGGAGATGATACAAACTAAAGTTTTTAGCTTACTTCAGCAATATCATCTTCTCCAACAGCACCAAAAGGTATGATTTTGGCTCCAAATCTTGCCGCCATCCTGACAAACTCAGACTGTTCTGGCCAGATCAACTTGTATTCTTCACCCTAGGAAGTACAAGAAGTCAAGGATATAGAAATATTTAAATTAGCGTTTTATCATATCATAAGAACAAAGAATGCATGCAAAAATGATAGAGATGTCTTTTAAGACTGCAGCTTGAGCTGGTAGATGCAAACCAACCAGATCCAAAACAATAAATTAGCAAGTTAGGCTTTTCCTATCTTGGATTGAGTCTTGATTGGGAACACTAGACCCCACCATAGAGGGGCTGAGCAAGGGATACAGGTCAGGTTTAACACGTAATATTCAACATCCTTATGCTGCTGATGACCAGGCGCATGGTGGGGCTAGGTATGCTATTGCCTGAGTTGCAGCGCAGAAATAGATGAAGTCTTATTATGTTTAAAACTGAAACACTGGATTTTAATTCAACCAAAACAGAGTAAACAGTCATATTGTGATTGTGTGTATGTACATAGATAGAAAAGGAGTAAATCAAAGTTGAAATTAAAATTTTACCTTCCGGTGGAGAGCCTCACGCATGCCTCCTGGATACAGCAGGACATGAGATTTTGAAGAGAAAAGCTTGTAGAAGTTATTCCCTGAGACAGGAACTGCACCCATCATTCGTAATGTGTCAAACTCCGATAAATCAGGTAACCTTCCTTGTTTATGCTTTATAAACATCATTGGATGTGCTATCCCCCGTACAAGAATATTTCTTTCCTGATAAATCTTTGTTACCAATGGAACCTTTTCAAGTCCTAGTAACATGTGATAGCCTACAAGCAAGGCAGGACCCTCTGAAGGTATCCCAGCAAGGCCCTTCACAATCTTCCCATCCTCTAAAGTTGACAGCATCACAGGGCTAGTAACAGCATTAATCCATCTGAGAACATCATAAAAACAATCAATGTGGGGTGCAATTTGATATCGAGTCAATCGTAGAAGTCTGGAAAATTGATCTCCAAGGTGATTTTCAGATCAGCTGCAAGTATTCTCCTTGATCATTGTGGGTATGTATCAGGATTGAGTCAATCTTGAAAACTTTCTCCCACTGTCTCAGACGAAACAAAAAACTTGAAACAGCCATATCCATCTGGTACATTAGCTACCATATGCTAGTTTTGTGTGCATATGGTCCTAGAAGAAGCTCTAAACTCTAATGATATTAGTTGACAAAATCCTGCAATCCATTTTACTTGGTTGACACCGGCATGCCCCATGCCATATATAAACCATGGATGGACTGGTCAGGCACCTCGGTTTTTTAACATGTTGTTATCACAGAAAAATCTGTGTATGTATGTTTCTTTCTTGGGGAATATGACCTACCTGCTTTCAGCATATATTTTATTGAACTCAGTAGGGGTTGGTGGCATGTAATCTGAAACATAGTCTTTGCATTTTCCATGACGATAGAAACCAGCACCCTTGATGATAGTTACCAAATCAATACTATCTTCCTGCCATATGTGTGAAAAAATCAAGCGAAGTGTGATATATCTACAACTCAAAGAATGTAACCCTAGAACCTGTAATTGGAGCACATAATATAATGCTAAAAAAATCTGTTTCAAAATAAGCAGTTTTATGCCAAGTTCACACAAATGCTGATGCATGATGGTTCGATTTATGATAAAAGAAATATAACTACATAATTTTCAAAAGATGAAAAAAATAATTTTCTCTCTCTGATTTTAACAGCATATGAATCTAAAACTCGTACAGGAAGTGTTTGAGCTCCATTTTAGTTTCATATTGTAAGAAGAGCATTCTCAGTAAATTGAAAAAATCATAACATAACAAAACAACACATCTCTAATCACTACGTAAAACAAAATTAAAATCCCACAGTCGGGATTCCCTTCCGTGGGAGTAGGGTTTCTATTCTAAGTTTACACTAAATTCACACACACAACACACACACATATATCTGCCTCAGAAACCACCAGAGGTATATATTTCTATCCTTCTTAATTAAAACTCTATGCTATTGTTTTTCTTGAACTCTTCTGTCAGGCCTTGGGTAATGGAACTTCCGGACAAGTATAGAAACTGAACACCAGTAATTACCAAGTCACTGTTAATGACAGAGCCTCAGCAAGCAGACAAAACCAGACACATGGTTTTGTGTACAAATGTGTGTGCACACGCATAAACATACATGCAGAGGGGATATATATATATATATAGAGAGAGAGAGAGAGAGAGAGAGAGAGATTCATACCAAGAACAGGAAATGGCCACTCTCATTGAACTTACGAATCTCACATTTTGGCAGTGCACGACGCAGCTTTTCACCTTCATCTTGACTAGGTAGAAACTGATCTCTCTCACTAAAAAGTCAAACAATGGACCGACCAATCATTCTTGAAAGAACCACGAGAAAAGAAGGGAAGCCCAACAAACATGTAGAACAAACATTGCAATAATGTCTTTACAATAGACGTCTAACCATACTTCCACTGGGAAAAAGCATTTGAAAGCTTAAAACCAATGTTTCAAAATAGATGCCATTTGTACAATATATATGGCCCATGCATCATTCTTGATTAGGCCAACGTTCTGCTTTTTCCAATGTTGAGCACAAGCTCCAGGTTCCAAATACAGAGCTATGTATCATGTAGTGGGGCTGCTTTTGGTCCAGTCAGAAATTTGTAATATTCCAGTGGAAGGCCCAAGCCATATGGCCTATGGTCCTATATTTTAAAGGACTAGTCAATAATACAATTGGACCTCATTGAAACATTATAAATAATAAGAATTTCTCTATCCCAAACAATATGGGATCCCATACATTACCTACTCCTGTCACTCATCAAAATGGGGTATCACAAGACTAGACTACCGAGTTCATTAGCAGGGGCGGATCCACGTGGTAGCCCCCCCCAAAAGTTATATATATCTTACTTATCAAAAAAAAGTTATATATATAATTAAAATTCTCTCTTAGATTAAAAAATAAATAAAAAATTCCCCCCCCCCCAACCAAAATTTTTTTTTACTAAAATTATTTATCTAAATCTCAATATACATTCATTTATATTCTAACTTTTAACTTCACTTAAACTCAAATTTCAACTTACATAATCTCACAGTTACTCAACTAACAGTCTAACTCTAGCAAAAAAATTGATTATAAATTTATATGATTGTAAAATTGATTGATTATACTCACTTATTTAGTTTCAGTCTAACTTGTATGATTATGAGATATAGTTTGTTAAAAATTTAATAGCATTACATCATTACTTATTAGAAAGTTCTCAAATTTATTCTTAATCTATAATTTTTTTTTTAATCATAGAAAAATATGAGCAAGTACTCAAAAATAATTGATTTTTTTTTTTAAAAAGAAAGACGTGAACAATTCGAAGAGTAATATACATTTAGAGAGCTTGATAACAACAGAACATGATACTTTTATCACTGATGATCATCCTTATAAAATTTACACATACTACACATTTTATCGATCGTCCCCCCTTTTAAAAATATAGCAAGTACATTTGCCTCTTTTTAACTTAAATATCTTATGAAACTTTGAATACTAGTTCTTTGGTTCTTTTGCCTCATTTTAGCTTCCACTTTCCAGATGGAAGCGGAGGTTATATTATCATCTAGAGTACATTGATCTGAAATGCAAAGATCTACAAGGAATTATTAAACTCGTTGTCATTTTAAGAAGCTGATGATAATCATCAATCAGCTCTTAGAGGATAAGGTTTTCTCTTTTGAAATCAATGTGCCTAGTGTTTTTCAGCTGAAGAAAACTTGGTTTAATTGCTTTAACATCATTCTATTAAAAAGGGCTGCAAGTAGACCAATTATTACAAAAGAAACAAAATACTAAATACGTATGTTTTTGTAGTAGTTCTTTTACAAAATAACACAAAAGGGGCAGTTTTAGTTTTTAGTTTTTTTTGTTAATCTTTTGTGGCTTGTAAGCAGTTTAACCAATTTAAGCCAAATATTAACAAGAGCTTGGATGTTCAGGTAACTATTGAAATGGGCTGGGTTACAACAAAGGATGCGTACCTCAAAAGTATCAGTGTTTGAGCTTTTACAGCATGGAGGCGTGAGTTGGAAACTTTCGAAGCTGATTTAAGCATCTGCAGCTTCCAGCCAATTGTTTCTCTTGGATAGACATCAGGCAGAATCTGAGAATTTAATCATCAGAGATGTATGAAGAGAAAAATATTTCCACGAGGACAAACATGATAGAGTAAGGACTAGCCAAACTCTCTTTGTATGAACTCAAACAGAAGTCCAGAGTCGTCAATATTTTAAATCTCATATAGAGTGGCATGTTGTATTAAATTGATAGCAGGACAATTTGACTCATTACAAAAGAAAATTTAAAAAAAAAAAAAGGAAAAAAATCAGAAAGTGAGAGAGTTCAAATGTTCTTTAGAAAAGAAAACTATCCAACACTATAGATCAAGTTAAATAGTAAGCCATTTGGCTCAAATTTGATCGAGATTTAAAAAACATCTGTTTTTCCTGTTTATAAATTTATATGGATAAGTTTTGGTGTATAAGTAATTTAACCAACATATATGAAAATGGGTGAGGCCCCATTAAAGTTGATAGAATGGCATCTCCTCGGAGTTTACAGTTTACACACACATACATATGTCGCCGGCCTTTTCATGTTTTAAAGTTGAGCCTTACAGAGAGATAAGATGAAATTGCAAGAAGATCTTGTGATAGCTCTCCAACCGTTTGTTGTAAAGGAAGTCTCTCCAGCAGACTGTCCATCATCATCCTCAAAGGTTCCCCTAATGGACATTATCCAATTGCTAGTATCAAATAAGCATATATGTAAATCTATACCCATGGTATGCGTATCTTTTTAAGAGTAACATAGGCATGGATACTTAATATGCAACTAGATAAGCAACATGGGTATGGATACTTGATATGAAAATAAATCATTTTAATTAGAACTGATCATTTTCGCCATGCTTGGGATATCGAAAACAGATGCACTAAATCAGTGTCTGGGTTAAAAGAATTTGGATTTTTTTTCTTTTAATTCAAAGATGTCCATTTTAACATTTTCGTGCTCTGCTCTCCAACTTTCAGAGGAAAAAAAATTTAGTCCAACAAGTCTACACCTTAGGTCATCAAGCCCTCTCCACCCATCCGTTGTATAAGGCAATACGGGAACAAAAAAACTTAGCAAAGATCTGTCTCTTTGTTAGTGTTACTCCTTTGGCCAAGTCTCACATGGGAAAGAAAAGAGTGAATAGTGTATCCATGGACTTATTTAAGGGAGCTTAGCCTCCTTAATTTAAGGACACCAGTCAGAAACTTATCTAGTAACTTTTAACTTTACAAAAATTCCTCTGTGGTCCTTTTTGTATGTAAAAAGAAAGAGAGGTGAAAGTTAAAATTTTACTAGTGGAGAAGTTTTTGTAGGTGTTGTTGGGGTGAGGAAAAAAATTGTGTGATTGTAACAATTTTTCACATAGTAGATTTTCTTCTCTGGGTCTGGTGGTTTTTCTCCTGTTTTGGGAGTTTTCCACGTAAATTCTTGTATTGTTATTATTTCTCTATTTTTCTTAGTATTCTGTCAAAAGTAGATCCTGGTGGAGGAAATTTGGGAGGTCTAGATTCCCAACAAGTGGTATCAAAGCCACTAGGTTCTTTTGACGGGGTGGAGTTTTGGTGTGTAAATACGTACGGTCGAATGAGATTTTGTCTAGGAGATTGAAAATTCTAAATGTGTCCGTTGTAACCCTCCAATCTTTCCTGGAAATCTTGAAATTTTGTCTAGGAAAGATCAGTCTTTTTTGAGAACTTACTTAGTGGGTACTATTCATTTATACAATAAAATTCACCGAAGCTATGTCAGGAGGTAGGGCTGCAAATCCTATCAAATTTGAAGTGAAGAAATTTGATGAGAGAGTCAATTTTGGCTTGTGGCAAGTGCAAGTCAAGGATATCTTGATTCAGTCAAGATTACACAAGGCGTTGAAAGGCAGACCAATCCCTGAAGATAGTAGCGGTTCTAGCACTACTGGTGAAACAAAGAGCAGATCTGGAATGAGCGATGAAGACTGAAAAAATCTAGATTTGAGAGCGGCAAGTGCGATTCGTCTGTGCCTGGTCAAGAATGTTCTTGCAAATTTGTATGGAATATTCACGGCAAAGGGACTTTAGAAAAAGCTCGAAGAGTTGTATCAGACGAAGGGTGTCTCGAATCGAGTGTACCTGAAGGATCAGTTTCATAAATTGTGGATGAGTGAAGGTACGACTATTTCAGATCATTTTAGTATTTTCAATGGTATTGTCTCTGAGCTAGAATCTATTGGAGTTAAAATTGATAATGAGGATCAAGTTTTGAGCTGATCTGGTCTCTTCCATCTTCCTATGAGCATATGAAGCCTATTTTGATACATAGGAAGGAGAAAATAATTTTTTCAGAAGTTACCAGTAAACTCTTTTCTGAAGAAAGAAGGCTGGGTGGTGGAAGTAATAGTTTACCTGAAAACTTAGCAATGGTGACAACTAGTGATTGAAAGAGGAAGAACTCCACGAAGAAGAAAGCAGTCTTCTGGATGTGTGGACAATCTGGGCACGTCAGGAAAAATTGTTCAAGAGGTAGAGCAGGTTCGGCAAGAGACTCCAAGTCAGTAAATGAAGATACTGACGATGAAACTAACATTGTGTCTTTCTCCATGGAAGACGATGTCTGTTAAAAGAGACATGTACATCCTCATGGCATATCGCTAATCTCAAAGTTGCCATGATAGAGGATGTGTTAATGTTAGCAGATTCACAAGTTTGCACACGGGTATTGGTTTGGCATTGATGCAGGATGTGTGTTGGGAATTCATGTCGATGACTGATGAACTTCCAAGAAAGCCAAACGTGGGAGTTGCACTATAATTTTTTCAGCAAAGTTATTTTCGACATGGGCCGAAGCAAAATGCTTGGAATTTGTTTATTCTGAGTAACTATGCTTTTATGGTGGAGCATGATAGCAAAAGCTATGGAGATCTTCATTGCGGTGGAGTGTGGTTGTGAGATCAGCCAAAGTCGCAATGTGAAGATTGTTGGTGTTACTCCATTGGCCAAGTCCCACATGGGAAAGAAAAGAGTGAATAGTATACCCATGGGCTTATTTAAGGGAGCTTAGCCTCCTTAGTTTAAGGACACCAGTCAGAAACTTATCTAGTAATTTTTGACTTTAGTAAAATTTCTCTGTGGTCCTTTTTTGTATGTAAAAATGAACAGAGGTGAAAGTTAAAGTTTTACTAGTGGAGAAGTTTTTGTGGATGTCGTTGGGGTGAGGAGAAAAATTGTGTGATTGTAACAATTTTTCACATAGTGGATTTTCTTCTCTGAGTCTGGTAATTTTTCTCTTATTTTGGGAGTTTTCTACGTAAATTCTTGTGTTGTTATTATTTCTCTATTTTTCTTAATATTTTGTCAAAAGTAGAACCTGGTGAGGAAAATTTGGGAGGTCCAGATTTCCAACACTCTTAACATGAGAAACTGAGATGCAGAGAATGATCACTATTGATGTTGACAATTCAAAAATCATATTTTTCACACCAAAGAAAAGAGATCAAAGGAAAAAAGAAGAAAGAAAATAAAAGGTCAATTATATTGGGGAGAACCGAAGATTAGAAAAACTCAAGCTGAGACTTTTATCTTGGTATCACATCATCAGCAAGTAGCTTAATCAGCAAATTGAACAAATCCTTACGGTTTCCCAATGGGCATTAAATTGTGTGAGGATTGCCTAAGCATGTCAAAGTTGACAATTGTTTACTACAGGCCACACTATTAAGATGTCAGAGTCTAATGAGCATTTTACCAAACAAAAGATGTGCGTGCTTGGCAAAGCAACAACCGCAGCACAGATTTCTTCACAGACTGCCAGCAATACAAAGCAACAGAAAATTCTAAATTGTACATAACTGTCTAGCTTTTAGAATAACACAGCAGAGAAATTAATTTGTTTTTCTCTACAGTTATTGTAATAGTTTTATTCATTTTTATTTCATATTTTCTATGCATAAATACACTCTGTACCACACATATTTTGATAAGGAATTCCAGAGGAATCACATTATCTGTCATGGTATCTAGAGCCATTTGACCTTCGTCCTTTTTTTTTTTCTGATCCATGGAGTCTCCTCCCCCTCCCCCTCCCCCACCTACTTCCTCTCCAACACAGCTTCCCAACGTCTCCTCCTTCTCCAATATAATTACTACCAAATTAACCAATGATAACTTTCTACTATGGAAAGTTCAGATCTCGGCATACCTTTGTGGTCAGGATCTCTTTGGGTACGTTGATGGTACTCTTTCTTCACCCCCTGCAACTATTGTTACCTCATCTGGTTCTCAACCCAAACAGAATCCCGCTTTTGTCACTTGGTGTCGCACCGATCAGTTGGTATTAAGCATTCTCTTCTCTAGTCTCTCTGAATCCATCCTCAATCACGTCCTCTCTTCATCCACCGCCCGTGACCTATGGACCTCTCTTGAGGCCATGTTAGCCTCTCATTCTCAGGCCAAGGAGTTTCAAATTCGTTTCCAACTTACAAATTTATCCCGTGGTGAATCCTCCATTACTGATTACTTCGATACTGTCCGACATTTGATAGACTCTCTGGCCGCCACAGGAAATCCTCTTTCTGATAAGGAAATCGTAACCTACATTCTTAATGGGCTTGGGCCTTCGTATGAATCTTTTATCACGTCAGTCACTACACGGGCTGCCCCTCTCTTATCCACTGAATTGTATTAGCTTCTCTTAATTCATGAAGCCCGTGCATCTCATCTAACGAGGAGTACCATCTCCTCTGTTCAGCCCACAGCAAACTATTCTGCTGCAAGTGGGCGTGAACAACGTGGCCGTGGCGCTGCTCGAGGGGGACGGCAAGGTCGCGGTCGTGGACGATCTTTCTCTAATTTCAAAGGTGGTCGAAATCCCTCCACCTACAACAATACTCCTGCCTCACATTACACAGCCAATCGTCCAACCTGTCAGGTTTGCAACAAGGCAGGGCACGTTGCTCTCCAATGCAGGTTCAGGTTTGATCATTCATATCAATATGATGCTCCTAGATCGTTCACTGCAAATTACACAGCGCCTGGCTCGTTCTCTGATTCCTCATGGTATCCAGATACAGCAGCTTCTCATCATATTACTAATGATTTGAATAACTTGACTATTTCTTCTGAACAGTACAGTGGTGATGATACAACACGCATTGGTGATGGGAATGCTCTGCCTATTTAGAATATCGGTGACAGCTCTCTTCCTCTATCTTCTTCATCTCTCTCTTTTTCTCTTCGTAATATGCTCCACGTTCCTTCTATTACCAAAAATCTGGTTTCTGTCCTTCAATTTTGTATTGACAATTCCTGCTATTTCGAATTTCACTCTTCTCATTTTTCTGTGAAGGACAAACACACGGGGAATACCCTCCTCACCGGTCTAACTCATAACGGTCTCTACAAGTTTCCTTCCGCCTCGTCACCCACTCCTACTCCCTCTACTCATGTCGGCGAACGAACCAAAGTAGTACAATGGCACAAACGGCTTGGCCATCCTTCCATGTCTCTTGTGTCTCATGTTTTACATTCAAAGTGTTTGAAATATAGTCCTAGTAAATCATCCTTTCAGTGTCCGGACTGCCCTTTAGCAAAAACTCATCAATTACCATTTTGTAATAGCACGGCCCATTACTCTCGGCCTTTAGAAATTATTAGTGCAGATTTATGGGGTCCAGCTTCTTATCCCTCACGGCTTGGCTATAAATATTATCTGTCATTTGTTGATCATTTCACTCGCTACACTTGGTTCTTTTCTTTAAAACTCAAATCTGATGTTACTCAAATATTCTCCAATTTTTTGTCATATATTGAACGATTATTTAATACTAAACTTCTAACATTACAAACTAATGGTGGTGGTGAATTTAAACCGTTAACTCAAATCTATCAAAAATATGGAATCAATCATCGTTTTTCCTGCCCACATACTCACCAACAAAATGGGCTTATTGAGCGTAAACACAGACACATTGTTGATACCGGGCTTGCATTGTTGGCCCATTCCCACCTTCCCTTTTCTTTTTGGGTTGATGCCTTTGAAACCGCAGTTTATCTAATTAACCTTCTTCCTTCTCCAACTCTATGCAACAAATCTCCTCATTCTCTTGTGTTTAAATCTGAACCTGATTACCATTTCCTTAAAGTTTTTGGTTGCACATATTTTCCCAACTTACGTCCATATCAGGCCAATAAACTCAATTTTCGGTCCACTCCTTGTTTATTTTTAGGATATAGTTCATCTCATAAAGGCTACAAATGCATTGATTTCCAAACCAACAGACTATATATTTTTCGGGATGTAGTTTTTCACGAAACTTCCTTCCCTGTCCTAACCGCACGGCCCAACCAAACTTCCTCCCTTCAATCCACTTCAATCGTAGCATTACCTGTCTTCCAGCCCTCTATCCTTGGGCCTGGCCCAAATCTCTCTTCTAGCCACTTAAATAATACCACTCTTTCGAATCCGCCCACTTCTCTGAATTCTATCACTTCTTCGTCTTCCTCGTGCCAAACCCTAAATCCTCCCTCTTCTGTCAATCCTTCATCTCCTTCTTCCTCTTCCACTCCGAATAATACTTTGTCTCCTTCAACCACTTCCTCATCTCCGATTCTAATTCCTCCCCGTTCGCCAATCATCACCCGTGCACAAACCAATTCATCCCGTCCTCGCATATTTACAGATGGCACTATTCCTTATCCCTCCAGTTATTGTCTCATCACCACCGTTCCAGTTCCAGAAGAACCCACCAGTTATTCACAAACTGCTAAGTTTTCATAATGGAATGCTGCGATGATTGATGAATTCCGAGCTCTTCAGCAAAACCATACATGGAGTCTTGTTCCTGTTCCTCCAAATGCTAATATTCTCGGTTGCAGGTGGGTTTTTTGTACAAAAACAAATGCTGATGGCTCCTTTCAGAGAAGGAAAGCTCGTCTCGTTGCTAAGGGGTATCATCAACTGCACGGACTGGATTACACAGAGACATTTAGGCCTGTGGTAAAACCCTCTACCATACGGCTTGTTTTATCTATTGCAATCACTAGATCATGGCCTCTGCGCCAATTAGATATTCAGAATGCCTTTTTGTATGGATCATTATCTGATGAAGTCTATATGCAGCAACCCCAGGGATTTATTGATCCTCTTCATTCCATTCTTGTGTGCAAATTGCACAAAGCCATATACGGCCTCAAGCAAGCACCAAGAGATTGGTTTGCTCAACTTAGCTCTTGGTTGCTTGCCTATGGTTTTAATGCCTCAAAAACTGACCCATCACTTTTCATTCTTCATCATGGTGATCTGTTAATGTACTTTCTTGTGTACGTTGATGACATTGTCATCACAGCCTCAAAAAATTCGGCTATTGAACTTCTAATTCGCGACCTAGCTGCTGCCTTTCCCGTCAAAGATCTTGGTCCCCTGTCTTACTTCCTTGGTATTGAAGTTGATCATACCTCACAAGGTATTGTATTATCTCAGCGGAAGTATATTCATAGTCTTCTTACTCGTAGCAAGACGTTGCATGCAAAACCAATCAGCTCGCCCATGTTTGCCTCACTCAAACCCTCCAAGTTTGACTCTCCCGACTTTGATGATCCAACATTATATAGAAGTATTGTTAGTGGACTACAATATCTCTCTCTAACGAGGCCAGACATTTCCTTTGCCGTCAACAAAATCTGTCAATTCATGCATTCTCCTAAGAACAGTCACTGGAGTGCTGTTAAAAAGTTCTCAGGTATCTCAAAGCCACTGTGAACTATGGCTTATCATTCCCAGACAGCAAACTTTAACTCTGCAAACCTATTCTGATGCTGATTGGGGTGACTGCCCCGATGAGAGAAGATCAACTGGAGGATTTTGTATTTATCTCGGGCAGCATTTAATCTCGTGGAGCTCTCGGAAACAAAAAACAGTAACTCGATTGTGAGATCCCGGAGTTACGTGTATTTTTACACGTTATATTATTCTCGGTGTTAATTATTTTAATTTATTTAAATAATATTATTAGTCATATTTTATTCATTTAAGATATTTATTTGAGTTATTAATTAGTTAATATTGAGTTACGTTGCTTTTCTTATTTATTTTAATGAGTTAATTATTTTAATGATTGGGAATTTAATTCCTTTATTTTATTATGTGGGTTTATTTGATCTGCTTTCGTTATATTAATTATTGTTTTATTTTTAATATTGCGCTTGGGTTTAATTTATTTTTATTGGTGGGTTTTAAATATTTTATTTTATTGATATTGAATTATAGTATTTTTGATTGGCCTTTATTTAATTTATTGTGTTTTTCTAGTTGGATTCATTTTCCCTTCTTTTTCCTTTTTCTCTTTTTTCTTTCTTTTTCTTTTTCTTTTTTTTCTCCTTTCTTCCTGCGCATTCGGCCCCAGAAACCCCCCAGCCCGCGTACCCCTCTCGCCCTCTCATCTCTTGCCGGTTCTCTCCTCAGCCCTAGGGCCGCCGTCGGCCACCCACCGGCGACACCGCCCAGCCCACTACCTTCCCCATACGCCGGCGACCTCCCCTGCACCGGTGGTGCACCTCACGGCAGCCCCTAGCCGGCGCGTGAGTCCCCTACCCGAAATGACTATTTTAGCTTCCCTTGCATTTTCCGGCCACCGCCGGCCACCCCTTGGCACTGGCGACCTACCACTAGACTCCCCACCCTCCGGCGAGCATAACCCACCGCCCACAACCACCCATCACCGCCTGTTACCCCCTCCACCCGAAATGGGTCCTAAAACGGGTTGTTCTTCGCCGCGCCGCCGTCCGGCCACCGTAGGCCTCACCACTGCCACCAAAAGACTCCCCTCGCCCAGCCGGTCATCCCCCTAACTCAGTTTCCCCAACCGCGGCCTCACCTTCCCGGTGCAACCTCAAACCCGAAAATGAGTTTTCACCCATTTTGATCCCGATCCGCCACCTTCCGGTAGTTGTGCCGCCACACCACCACCTCCATGAGATTCTCCACCCTTTAAAGAGTATCTCCCTAAATTTTGGTGTCAAACCGAGCATTTTAGCCTAACGTACATGTGACCGCTACGAACGCTGCAAATTGACGTTGTTCAAGGATTTACGTTTTTACCGCTGTAAGTACTTTCCAAACGAGTTTTAAGATTTAAATATATTTTTGGCAACAACAGTTATTGTGTTTGATTGTTGTTGCTATGTGTTGGTTGATGTTGGTATTTGTTGGTTGATTGGATTATTTAAATGTTGGATATTTGATGCATGGTTGTCTGTATTGTGTATTTATGCGAATATTCATGGAAATATTTGAAAATTGGATTTTTGCATGATTTCGGATATTCATGTGTTGGAAATGGAAATTTTGGTTTTTATTGAGTTTATGGAAACTGAGTTTTAAATTGAGTTTATGGATTTGAATGATTTTTGACTAAGTTATAACGAGGACGGCGATACGTAACGCCCGTTGTGATCAGCGTGTGTGTGGATGACATAATGGGGACGGCGATACGTAACGCCCATTATGATTATTGGGTGTGCATTTCATATCGGGGACGGCGATACGTAACGCCCGGTATGAAATGAGTGTGTGAATCATAATGGGGACGGAGATACGTAACGCCCATTATGATTTCGGGTGTGTGTGTATATCATATCGGGGACGGCGATACGTAGCGCCCGGTATGATTGGTTTTGAGGATTTTATTTTATGGAAAATTATGGGTGATTTTATTGGGATTTTATTGTGGATTAAATTGGGATTTTGGCGTGTATGGTTATTTCATTGACTTTGAGGAAGATGATTTTAAGCCTCATGCATATGATAACTGTTCATGGTTGTTGTTGTGGCATTAATGTATTTCTGGCTTTTGGTTTGGTTGAGTTGTACTTACCTGCGATGCCATTTTGGAATCGTAGTTTTTTGGATGCAGATTATGAAGAGGCTGAGCTTGAGGAGATGGCTCCGCCGTTGAGGTGATATTATTATTAATTATTATCTCGGGAAATTTATTTTCTCCTTTTTATAAATATTTATTTGTTTAATTTGTATTTCGGATGACTGTATTAAATCTCCTGTTGGAGAATTTATATTAAAATGGTTTGTAAAATATTTCTAAAAAGATTCTGGTACTTAGATAATAAATTATTATTCGTTGCGACCTATATTTTATGTATGTCACGTGTGCACACACGTTTGACACTTGTCGTTGGGATGTGTAACCCGTGTTGTCATCATCCTAACGCCTCGATTCCCGAGTTATTTTTAAGGGGAATATAGGGGCGTCACATCGATCCTCCACTGAGGCCGAGAATAAAACCTTAGCTACCTCAGCTGCCAAGACAATTTGGCTTCAAACTGTTCTCCGTGAACTAGGGGTACCTCTTCCTATAGCTCCCATTTTATGATGTGATAACATTGGAGCCACATATCTCTCCATAAATCCTGTCTATCACTCTAAAACAAAGCACATGGACATTGACTTTCATTTTGTGCGAGATAAGGTTGCTGCCGGTTCACTACAAGTTCGCTTTTGCAGCTCTAAGGACCAACTTGCGGATATTTTAACTAAATCCCAGGTCTCTGATAAATTCATCAGCCTAAGATCGAGCCTCAATGTGGTGGACACCCCCTTGGACTCGCGGGGGCGTATTAAGATATTAGAGTCTGATGAGCATTTTACCAAACAGAAGATGTGCGTGCTTGGCAAAGCAACAACCACAGCGCAGATTTCTTCACAGACTGCCAGCAATACAAAGCAACAGAAAATTCTAAATTGTACATAACTGTCTAGCTTCTAGAATAACACAGCAGAAAAATTAGTTTGATTTTTTCTACAGTTATTGTAATAGTTTTGTTCATTTTTATTTCATATTTTCTATGTATAAATACACTCTGTACCACACAAATTTTGATAAGGAATTCCAGAGGAATCACATTATCTGTTACACACCCCTGAGCCAACTTGCATATTGCGTACTAAATAATCCATCTTATGAAAAATGAGAAGTTTGTGAGCTACGAGAGCGCTAGTTAGGTGAGATTGCTTCTGTGTCTCAAGCAACTAGCTAGGAAGGACAAAAGATGGAAACGTGAAGAATGAAGAAAGCAAACCTGTGGCTGTCATCAGTCTCAACATGTTAGGGAGGCCACGAGGGAGTAGGTCAGGCATATTGTCCAATAGTGTCATAAACATTTGTAGTTGAGAGTGACTAAACGATGTAGCTTCAAAGAAAATATCAATAGATTCAGTCATATTGTTTGCTATGCTTAGATTAATACAATCAACTTGACCTATTACTGTAGTTGATTTAAAACAAAATTTACCTGGGTTAGCCAAAATTAGCACAAGATCAATATCAGGATTACAAGCTGCCACGGCCAGAGCAAGGCATCCTCCACATGATTCTCCAACAAGATATATGGGCCTATTGGGTGAAACGTGATTCTGGGACCTAATCGTTCTTTCAACCAGCTTCACCAGTTCTATAAAATGAAAATCTAGAGTAATGAGTTCCACGGTCAAAACAAGAAAAAACAAAAGAAAGATAAAAGCAGTTAATTTTATCTTCAGTTTACTAGATTTTTCGTAAGACATAAAACAAGAGAAAAGTTGATCTCATTCTTCAACCATAGTTGGTGATAACTTTGTCAGGTCTAATATGTTGTGATCTCTATGTGAATCTCAAGCCCAAAACTAGAGCAGCAGTTAATGCTACACAATATGTATGACCAACACTACAATAACTTTCGAGTATACTTCGCAAGCATGTTAGAAAAATCTAGTTAATAACAAGGAAAGTGAGACAGCGAGAAGGACCTGTAAATGGCGTTCGATCCATAACTGGAGTGTGCAAGCACCATATCTCAAAAATCCTTCATTTAAGTTGACAAATAAAAAAAATTCAAATTAGGTGGCCCCATATAAATCATTAGTCGATCGGTAGCAATTCCTCTTACAAAAGTTCTCACCCCAAACTCTGTTTCAACAATGAACTCTAAATTAATAAAAGAGTAATTCTATTTGTAGTTTTTACTTGGAATTGCATGTGCAGATCCTTCACTAAATAAAAGAAAATTATCATTTTGAGAAGGTTATTTTTATAATTTTAAAAAATTTTAAAAATAAGATTGTGTAGGCTAACATGATCAATAGTTCTCAAATAGGGAGTAACATTACTCCTAATAAAAAGGTCGCAAAATACTCCATTTTTCCTTTAGTAAAGATAATCAAAAAGACAGAATTACCCATAAAGTTGTACGTATGTTATGTTTTTTTAAAAAAAATTAGAAGTAAAATATCTTTTGAAAAATAATGTTATGTTATATATTTTATGTTTTTTCATGTCTTTTATTTCTTAACTTTTGTTTGATAAAAAAGTATAAAATTTTAAGATTTTTATTTTTTTTTCAAATTAATTTTCAATTTTTCTGTTGTTTTTACTTGTATGATTTTTTTTTTTATAAATATTTTCATTTTTAATGTGTTTTGCTTGTTTATGATTTATTATGTTTCTAAGTTTTTAGTCATGGGTGTTTATTTTTTAAGGAGCAAGTAATTTACAAATTTAGTAATTTAAGAGGTGATTTCAAAATTAATAATTTGGAGTATTTACAAATTAAGTAGTAGTTTGAGAAGAGTTTGTATAATTTATTTTTGTTCTTGTTTTTATTTTTCATAGATATAGGAAAACTCTCTTAATTGCTTTCAAAGTATCCATGACTTAACTAGCTGCACTAATTTAGTAATTTAGACACGGAGAGTAAAAGTGACAGGACTAATTATCCGTGGCATACTCATTTGCTCAATTTATTTCTGAATAATTAATTGTTCGTGGCATTCAATTTTCAAATATGAGTGAACACTTACTTTCCAAGTCCATGATGTTGCTTAATAAGCCCAAGTCCAGAATCGATAATCCCTGAAAAAGCCGTATTCAAAAATAGCATATAATCAGATCTATTTTCAACCAGAAGAACTTATACTGAATTCAACCCTTTTTGTCGTCCGGAGCCCCTTCCTCAAATGCAATTTTCCAAATGATAAAAATAAAAAAGTGATTAATATTTTTGTATATCTTGAAATATTTTAAGATTTTCTCGTTAAAATCTTGTAAAAAAAATTCAGTGAAATAACCATAACAAAAGAAAAACAAAACAATACATATGATCATTTTCTCCTACTAAAAAGTATATAGAGTTTTAATAATTTACCATGAAAGATTTTTGAATTGACGCATTATAATATAATGTACCAACATTTTAAATTTTGTAGTTGATAATACAAACATATCTCATAACAATAAGTTTATAAATTAATATAAAATATAATATTATGAATTTAATTTTATAAAATATATTTAAAGTTACATAACTTCTCTTCGAAATACGTCGCAACGGAAGGAACTAGTGGTGAATTAGGGAAGTAAAAAATAACGGAAACCAATTAGTGTAAGAAGATAAACCAGGCAAAAAGAGGAGCAGAGGTGAATTAATTGACGGAGGGCCGCACTCCAAGGGCGAGAACCACCTAGGCGGTCCACCGTCTGATCTGATAATCAACTCCTTTGACCGCTCTAAGTACTCCTTCAAGCTCTTACGCCCCACCACCGGATCCTCATACGTCGCTGCAGCTACGGCCTCAACTTCTCCACGCTTTCGCAACCTCCTTCGCTTCGTCGCAGGTCGCCAAGTCGAAATCGAAATCTGAGTAGATATCAACTTCCCGAGGGATGAGGACGTCGAGTCGCAGTGGAATAACGGTTTTAAATTAGAGTTAAAAAGAGAAGTCCCGGTGGCCGCCATGGATGGATAGGTAGCTCATTAGCTAAGCGAAGCTACATAGTCATGGCTGGCCGGGGGTCTCTGCAAATCCCAGTGCACTAACCGGCGGTCCTCGGTGATTTAAAAGCCAGAAGAGACAATAAAAACGAAATTGATCTGACAATTTTTTTTAAAATTTTTGGTAAGTAAAAAATTTATTAACCCATCTAAATAGACAAAGTTCGAGTACACATGGGGTACCATACAAATTATTTATTAGAAAAGTAGTACACATGGGGTCTCTGCAAATTAGAATAATAGAAGATGTTCAAAGGAATAAAGTATGGTAAAAAAAAGTCCTAAAACCATTTGGAGTGTTCTCTATTTTTAAAATATCGACTATTTTATTCATTTCATTTCATGTGCACCACATTAAACATAAAAATACCATCTTCCAAATAGCAGTGATGTTGCGATGACCCCAAATCCTTCTTCAACACAACAATAAGTCCAATATCCTTCTAAGCATAATTCATGCAATACAAAGTCTAGTGAATATATCATCATGTAAAGCCTTGATTACATCGTAGTGGAGAAGTAAGTGATCTGCTAATTCGCTATTGTGCTTGCACATGTAGCACCAATTTGTTAAGTAGAGGCCACTTTTTTTTAGCTTGTCGATTGTTAAAAAATTTTCCCATGAAATGCTAGTCAGCAAAACAAAAAGTAACTTTGAGGGGAGCATTGCTCCTCCAAATGCACTTCCAAGGGAAGGCATTGGAGGGGTGAACCGTTAAATCCTTGTAAAATGAGTGGATTGAAAATTTCTTATTCCCAGTGTGAATCCATATAAGTTTGTCCTCCAATCCTGATTGTACATTCAACGCATATAAAATATTATAGAAAGCAGCGATGTCATCCACCTCCCAATCCTGTATAGCTCTAGAAAAACTCACAGGTCAAATATTAGAGTCACTAGAGATGCTCATGTAATCAGCCAAGACGGCGTTTTTATTTGACACAATCCTATAAAGAGAGGGAAAATAGTTTTTCAAGGCCACCTCACCACACCAAGTATCTTGCCAAAATTTGAGTCGTGTGCCCATGCCCATCACGAATCTGAAATTACTAAGTATGTCATCTTATCCATTTTGAATAAATTTCCAAACACTCATCCCATAAGCCCATCTTACCACATTAGAGCATCAACCTCTGCAAATGCTTCCATATATATTGTCAATGATGGTTCTCCAAAGAGCGTCCTCTTCTTGATGGTATCGTCATAGCTACTTTCCAAAAACTGTCTTATTGAAGGTTCTCAATTTCCTAATTCCTAGTCCTCCAGAATACAAATTAAAGGAGTACATATTTTATCTCATTTAATCAGATGTAGTTTCTTCTCATCTTCTAGCCCTCCCCATTAGAAGTCACGAAAAATCTTCTCTAGCTTGTTTGCCACCCTTGCAGGCAAAGAGAATAAAGATAAAAAATAAGTTTGAAGGTTAGAAAGTGTAAAGATAAATTTATCCGTTGTATTTATTTTTGTCCGAATTTACAATGAGGCCTTACCTCAGTATTTATACACAGTAACAGTGAGGATATAAAAGTAAAGTTTACAAGGAATTTCAAATTGAGAAATGAATGCAGTTGTTAACAGCTATGACGCGTGTCTCTACTACAATGGATGGTTTGAGGAAATGCTGGAAACATTTGTCGTGCGGAGTGCTGGTGCGTGTCCTGGCCTGCATTACTATTGCAAGGTGTCCGTAAGCTTTGTCTTTCATGCGTTGCATGGGTAGTGCTCTGTGGTGCGTGGTCTGCAGGTGGTGCAGGTTTTGCTTCTTGTGCTGCTTACTGTGGGTTGCTCATAGCAGAGGAATTATTGAGGTTAACAGACCCCCTCAAGTCAAGCGTCAATGGGACTAAGCGCAGACTTGAAGACAAATACTCAAACCTTGCTTTCGACAGGGGTTTAGTTAAGATATCCGCAACTTGATCACTTCCAGATATAAAAGCCACCCGTAGTGATTTATTGAGTACACGATCCCTTACAGAATGAAAATCTATCTCAACATGTTTTGTTCTAGCATGAAAAACGGGGTTAAATGACAAATACATAGCCCCTAAATTGTCACAAAAGAGCACTGGTGCACTGGTGAGAGTGATTCCGAGATCGCAACATAGATTTTGTAGCCATATAACCTCTGCAGTGGCGTTTGCTACTGACTTAAACTTAGCCTCAGTAGAGGACCTTGCAACCGTTTGTTGTTTTCTTGAAGACCATGAGATAAGGTTGCATCCAGAGAACACACAATAAGCACTGGTTGACCTCCTATCATCCGAGCATCCAGCCTAATTGACGTCGAAAAAAGCAGTCAAATTCATTGATGAAGCTCTAGAGAAGCGCAACCCAAGTTGAGAGGTGTTCTTTAAATACCTTAAGATCCTTTTAACTGCTTGCCAATGGGGTACTTGAGGAGAGTGCATAAATTGATACACTTTGCTTACGGCAAAAGCCAAGTCTAGTCGTGTAAATGACAGGTACTGGAGGGACCCAACGGTGCTTCTATAGAGGGTAGTATCTTCATATAGATGGTCAGAATGGATGCTAAGTTTCTCGAAAATAGACATTGGTATTTTAACAGGCTTTGATGCTTGCATATTGGTCTTTTCCAAGAGATTGTTGATGTACTTCTACTATGTAAGAGTGATCGAACCATCAGAGTCGTAGGTAGCCTCAATACCTAAGAAAAAGTGCAATATGCCAAACTCTGTTATAGGAAATTCTGATTTTAATTCATGTAGGAGATCAGTGATGAGTTGCATATTTGATTCGGTAACAAGCAGGTCGTCAACGTATACAAGAACATAAGAAGATGCAGCTCCTCTTATTCGGACAAACAAAGAATTATCCGCAGATGAAATAACAAAGCCAAGATCAGTGAGCTTTTGGCTTAGTCTAGAATACCATGCTCTAGGAGATTGCTTTAAATCATAGATTGCCTTCCTTAATTTGCACACGTGAGTAGGTTATTGAGGGTGAGAGAAGCCTGGTGGTTGAGCCATATATACAATTTCAAACAAAGGTCCATGAAGAAAAGCATTTTGGACGTCATACTCTTGAATAGGCCAGCCATTTGTTACTGCCAAAGATAGTACCAACCGAATGGTAGTTGCTTAACTATTGGACTAAATGTTTCATCATAATCTACTCCATCTTGTTAAAGAAATATCTTGGCCACTAAACGGGCCTTTCTTCTTTCGATTGTGCCATCAGCAAACTCCTTTGTTCTGAACACCCATTTGTAGGAGATGATATTATGAGCTTCGGATGAGGGTACCAAGGACCATGTATCGTTGGCTAGCAAGGCATTAAATTCATGAGACATGGCCTCTCTCCACTCTTTAAATTTTTGAGCAACCGATAAGCAAGTAGGGGTATGTGGAATTTTGGAGGTGATAGAAACATTGGCTTGCGGGATTAAGCATCTGATTGTTCCATCAGTAAACTGACGTGGTTAGGATGAACCTGTTCTTGAACGAGTTACCATGGGATGAGTTGACTGCAAGGTTGTGGAAGGTTGAGGTTCAGAGGTAGATGATTGAGTCAAATTTTGGGCGGTTGGAGCTGGGCCTAATATGGACTAAGGTAGGTTTAGAGGTAGGAAGGCTGTGGCGGGTTTGGAAATTTTAGTGGACTGGGCAGTGTGTTGGAAAGGAAAGTATGGGCCTAATAAAAAGCCGTATTCAAAAATAGCATATAATCAGATCTATTTTCAACCAGAAGAACTTATACTGAATTCAACCCTTTTTGTCGTCCGGAGCCCCTTCCTCAAATGCAATTTTCCAAATGATAAAAATAAAAAAGTGATTAATATTTTTGTATATCTTGAAATATTTTAAGATTTTCTCGTTAAAATCTTGTAAAAAAAATTCAGTGAAATAACCATAACAAAAGAAAAACAAAACAATACATATGATCATTTTCTCCTACTAAAAAGTATATAGAGTTTTAATAATTTACCATGAAAGATTTTTGAATTGACGCATTATAATATAATGTACCAACATTTTAAATTTTGTAGTTGATAATACAAACATATCTCATAACAATAAGTTTATAAATTAATATAAAATATAATATTATGAATTTAATTTTATAAAATATATTTAAAGTTACATAACTTCTCTTCGAAATACGTCGCAACGGAAGGAACTAGTGGTGAATTAGGGAAGTAAAAAATAACGGAAACCAATTAGTGTAAGAAGATAAACCAGGCAAAAAGAGGAGCAGAGGTGAATTAATTGACGGAGGGCCGCACTCCAAGGGCGAGAACCACCTAGGCGGTCCACCGTCTGATCTGATAATCAACTCCTTTGACCGCTCTAAGTACTCCTTCAAGCTCTTACGCCCCACCACCGGATCCTCATACGTCGCTGCAGCTACGGCCTCAACTTCTCCACGCTTTCGCAACCTCCTTCGCTTCGTCGCAGGTCGCCAAGTCGAAATCGAAATCTGAGTAGATATCAACTTCCCGAGGGATGAGGACGTCGAGTCGCAGTGGAATAACGGTTTTAAATTAGAGTTAAAAAGAGAAGTCCCGGTGGCCGCCATGGATGGATAGGTAGCTCATTAGCTAAGCGAAGCTACATAGTCATGGCTGGCCGGGGGTCTCTGCAAATCCCAGTGCACTAACCGGCGGTCCTCGGTGATTTAAAAGCCAGAAGAGACAATAAAAACGAAATTGATCTGACAATTTTTTTTAAAATTTTTGGTAAGTAAAAAATTTATTAACCCATCTAAATAGACAAAGTTCGAGTACACATGGGGTACCATACAAATTATTTATTAGAAAAGTAGTACACATGGGGTCTCTGCAAATTAGAATAATAGAAGATGTTCAAAGGAATAAAGTATGGTAAAAAAAAGTCCTAAAACCATTTGGAGTGTTCTCTATTTTTAAAATATCGACTATTTTATTCATTTCATTTCATGTGCACCACATTAAACATAAAAATACCATCTTCCAAATAGCAGTGATGTTGCGATGACCCCAAATCCTTCTTCAACACAACAATAAGTCCAATATCCTTCTAAGCATAATTCATGCAATACAAAGTCTAGTGAATATATCATCATGTAAAGCCTTGATTACATCGTAGTGGAGAAGTAAGTGATCTGCTAATTCGCTATTGTGCTTGCACATGTAGCACCAATTTGTTAAGTAGAGGCCACTTTTTTTTAGCTTGTCGATTGTTAAAAAATTTTCCCATGAAATGCTAGTCAGCAAAACAAAAAGTAACTTTGAGGGGAGCATTGCTCCTCCAAATGCACTTCCAAGGGAAGGCATTGGAGGGGTGAACCGTTAAATCCTTGTAAAATGAGTGGATTGAAAATTTCTTATTCCCAGTGTGAATCCATATAAGTTTGTCCTCCAATCCTGATTGTACATTCAACGCATATAAAATATTATAGAAAGCAGCGATGTCATCCACCTCCCAATCCTGTATAGCTCTAGAAAAACTCACAGGTCAAATATTAGAGTCACTAGAGATGCTCATGTAATCAGCCAAGACGGCGTTTTTATTTGACACAATCCTATAAAGAGAGGGAAAATAGTTTTTCAAGGCCACCTCACCACACCAAGTATCTTGCCAAAATTTGAGTCGTGTGCCCATGCCCATCACGAATCTGAAATTACTAAGTATGTCATCTTATCCATTTTGAATAAATTTCCAAACACTCATCCCATAAGCCCATCTTACCACATTAGAGCATCAACCTCTGCAAATGCTTCCATATATATTGTCAATGATGGTTCTCCAAAGAGCGTCCTCTTCTTGATGGTATCGTCATAGCTACTTTCCAAAAACTGTCTTATTGAAGGTTCTCAATTTCCTAATTCCTAGTCCTCCAGAATACAAATTAAAGGAGTACATATTTTATCTCATTTAATCAGATGTAGTTTCTTCTCATCTTCTAGCCCTCCCCATTAGAAGTCACGAAAAATCTTCTCTAGCTTGTTTGCCACCCTTGCAGGCAAAGAGAATAAAGATAAAAAATAAGTTTGAAGGTTAGAAAGTGTAAAGATAAATTTATCCGTTGTATTTATTTTTGTCCGAATTTACAATGAGGCCTTACCTCAGTATTTATACACAGTAACAGTGAGGATATAAAAGTAAAGTTTACAAGGAATTTCAAATTGAGAAATGAATGCAGTTGTTAACAGCTATGACGCGTGTCTCTACTACAATGGATGGTTTGAGGAAATGCTGGAAACATTTGTCGTGCGGAGTGCTGGTGCGTGTCCTGGCCTGCATTACTATTGCAAGGTGTCCGTAAGCTTTGTCTTTCATGCGTTGCATGGGTAGTGCTCTGTGGTGCGTGGTCTGCAGGTGGTGCAGGTTTTGCTTCTTGTGCTGCTTACTGTGGGTTGCTCATAGCAGAGGAATTATTGAGGTTAACAGACCCCCTCAAGTCAAGCGTCAATGGGACTAAGCGCAGACTTGAAGACAAATACTCAAACCTTGCTTTCGACAGGGGTTTAGTTAAGATATCCGCAACTTGATCACTTCCAGATATAAAAGCCACCCGTAGTGATTTATTGAGTACACGATCCCTTACAGAATGAAAATCTATCTCAACATGTTTTGTTCTAGCATGAAAAACGGGGTTAAATGACAAATACATAGCCCCTAAATTGTCACAAAAGAGCACTGGTGCACTGGTGAGAGTGATTCCGAGATCGCAACATAGATTTTGTAGCCATATAACCTCTGCAGTGGCGTTTGCTACTGACTTAAACTTAGCCTCAGTAGAGGACCTTGCAACCGTTTGTTGTTTTCTTGAAGACCATGAGATAAGGTTGCATCCAGAGAACACACAATAAGCACTGGTTGACCTCCTATCATCCGAGCATCCAGCCTAATTGACGTCGAAAAAAGCAGTCAAATTCATTGATGAAGCTCTAGAGAAGCGCAACCCAAGTTGAGAGGTGTTCTTTAAATACCTTAAGATCCTTTTAACTGCTTGCCAATGGGGTACTTGAGGAGAGTGCATAAATTGATACACTTTGCTTACGGCAAAAGCCAAGTCTAGTCGTGTAAATGACAGGTACTGGAGGGACCCAACGGTGCTTCTATAGAGGGTAGTATCTTCATATAGATGGTCAGAATGGATGCTAAGTTTCTCGAAAATAGACATTGGTATTTTAACAGGCTTTGATGCTTGCATATTGGTCTTTTCCAAGAGATTGTTGATGTACTTCTACTATGTAAGAGTGATCGAACCATCAGAGTCGTAGGTAGCCTCAATACCTAAGAAAAAGTGCAATATGCCAAACTCTGTTATAGGAAATTCTGATTTTAATTCATGTAGGAGATCAGTGATGAGTTGCATATTTGATTCGGTAACAAGCAGGTCGTCAACGTATACAAGAACATAAGAAGATGCAGCTCCTCTTATTCGGACAAACAAAGAATTATCCGCAGATGAAATAACAAAGCCAAGATCAGTGAGCTTTTGGCTTAGTCTAGAATACCATGCTCTAGGAGATTGCTTTAAATCATAGATTGCCTTCCTTAATTTGCACACGTGAGTAGGTTATTGAGGGTGAGAGAAGCCTGGTGGTTGAGCCATATATACAATTTCAAACAAAGGTCCATGAAGAAAAGCATTTTGGACGTCATACTCTTGAATAGGCCAGCCATTTGTTACTGCCAAAGATAGTACCAACCGAATGGTAGTTGCTTAACTATTGGACTAAATGTTTCATCATAATCTACTCCATCTTGTTAAAGAAATATCTTGGCCACTAAACGGGCCTTTCTTCTTTCGATTGTGCCATCAGCAAACTCCTTTGTTCTGAACACCCATTTGTAGGAGATGATATTATGAGCTTCGGATGAGGGTACCAAGGACCATGTATCGTTGGCTAGCAAGGCATTAAATTCATGAGACATGGCCTCTCTCCACTCTTTAAATTTTTGAGCAACCGATAAGCAAGTAGGGGTATGTGGAATTTTGGAGGTGATAGAAACATTGGCTTGCGGGATTAAGCATCTGATTGTTCCATCAGTAAACTGACGTGGTTAGGATGAACCTGTTCTTGAACGAGTTACCATGGGATGAGTTGACTGCAAGGTTGTGGAAGGTTGAGGTTCAGAGGTAGATGATTGAGTCAAATTTTGGGCGGTTGGAGCTGGGCCTAATATGGACTAAGGTAGGTTTAGAGGTAGGAAGGCTGTGGCGGGTTTGGAAATTTTAGTGGACTGGGCAGTGTGTTGGAAAGGAAAGTATGACTCGTCATACTTGATGTCTTTTGATATGTAAATTCGTTTTGATGGAATATGATAGCAGATTGAGCCCCTGTGGGCCGGGCTTGAGCCAAGATACACGCATTGAAGAGCCCTATAATCAAACTTGTGTTTGTTATAGGGCCTTGTTAAACGCCAGCAGGCTAATCCAAAAACAAATAGGGAGCCATAGTTTGGTTCTCGTTGATGTAAAACAGAGAAAGGTGAGTTGTTGTTTAGTGAAGGTGATGAAAAAATGTTGTTCAATCTTACTGCGTGTTGGAAAGCATATGGCCAAAATGTTAATTGGATAGACGCATGAGCTAATAAGGCTAAACCGGAATCAATGATGTGTCTATGTTTCCTTTCGATGATGCCGTTTTGGGTATGCGCATGAGGACATGTGTGCCTATGAATGATGCCTGAGTTGGATAGGAGCTCAGTGAATGACCTAAACTCCCCATCCCAATCAGTTTGTAGTTGTTTGATATTAGTGTTATATTGCAGCTCAACAAATGCTTTAAATTTGATAAAGACGGAGAGGGCTTGAGACTTTGATTGAATAGGAAAAATCCATATAAAGCGAGAGTGATCATCAACAAATGAAATGTAGTATTTAAAACCGTATGGAGAGACATGAGGTGAAGGACCCCATAAGTCACTAAACACTAATTTAAAAGGAGAGATAGATTTGGTATTTCTTGTATGTGCTGATACACGGTGGTGCTTGGCCATTGCACAAGCATTATAGAAATACATTGAAGGAATTTTTTGAAAAGGAAGACTATGTTGTTTCAAGACTTTGCTAACGATTTGAGTAGACAGGTGTCCGAGGCATGCATGCCAAACTGGAATGGTGGAGAACGTGCTGGTGTTGGCTTGAGGTGATTGGGATGAGAGAGTGTATAGCCCATTATGCATTGTCCCTTTGAGGAGTGTGTTCACCGTGATGCAATCCTTCACATGAAAGTGATCCAAAAAGAATTGGAAGAAGACATTGTTATCAGCACAAAATTGTTTAACAGATATCAAGTTCTTAGTAAATGAGGAAACACACAAAAGTTTAGTTAAAAACAAAGATGAAGGAGGGGTTTGTAAAAGGGCAGAACCAGTGTGGGATATCGGGATGGAGGAACCATCACTGACGTGAAGTTGATCGTTGCCATCGTAGTCATTGGATTGGAGGTTTAGGTTGGCAATCTCGCTCGTGATATGGTTCGTCGCCGCCGTATTAGGATACCATGTTGAATCAGAGGGGTATGAGGCAGCGTTGTAATGAGCTAAAGTTGGAGCAACAATTGCGTATGTTTGGTTGAAACGGTAAATGCAGGTAAGCGCAATGCGTTCAACCCTATTACAAACTTGACAAACAGGTCTAGAGTCAGTTTGAGTGGAGAAGGTATTGTTGGAGGAATTACCTGAGGGAGAGGAGCCTTGCCCTCGGTTGTTGTTACGACCACGACCTCTGTTATGGCGACCACGATTTCCACGTCCATGGTTGTTAAAAGAAGGGACACAGGTAGTAAAGTTCGCCGAGACTTCTGGTGAAAAGAGTAATCTGTTTGATGCATGATGTTGCATACGTGCTTCCGTGGAGATGAGATAACAATGTTTCCGTGGGGATGGGATCAACTGTGGTTGTAACAGATGTAACCAAATGATCATATTCTGGTCCCAGACCAGCAAGAAGGTAAGGTACAAATTCCTCAGATGGCAATGGTCGCCCAACAGCTACCATTGTGTCTGCAAGCGCCTTGGCTCGTTGATAATATGCAAAAATAGAGTTTGTGCCTTTCTTTAAAGACGCAAGTTGCAGTTGAGTTTGTAATAATCTTGCTTGAGAGGAAGAGGCATAGGTGGAAACTAGAGATGTCCAGACCTCTTGGGCAGATGTACAACTAGAAACTTGGGCCAGAACAGACTCAGATAAAAAAGAAATGAGAGCAGACATCACAAGTTGATCCTGTTGAACCCAGATATTGTATGCAGGATTAGGGGTTCGGTCAGGGAGATGGAAATGAGGTGATGAACATGAGCCATCGACATATTTATATAATCATTGGCCCTTTAGGTATGGAACTAGCTGGACTTTCCAAAGAAGATAGTTTTTAGGGGTTAGTTTAATAGAGAGAATATGAGAGAAGTTGGGAAATGGCAGGGAGGGAAGAGAGGTGGGAGTCATAACAGAGACAGTTGAAGAATTAGTTATGGTGAGACAAAGGAAGAAGACGATTAGTTTTAGGTATGCTCTGATACCATGTAAAGATAAATTTATCTGTTGTATTTATTTTTGTCCGAATTTACAATGAGGCCTTGCCTCAGTATTTATACACAATAATAGTGAGGATATAAAAGTAAAGTTTACAAGGAATTTTCAAATTGAGAAATGAATGTAACTATGAACAGCTATGACGTGTGTCTCTGTTACAATGGATGGTTTGAGGAAATGCAAGAAACATTTGTTGCTGCGGAGTGCTGGTGCGTGTCCTGGCCTGCATTGCCACTGTAAGGTGTCCGTAAGCTTTTTCTTTCATGCGTTGCATGTGTAGTGCTCTGTGTTGCGTGGTCTACAGGTGGTGTAGGTTTTGCTTCTTGTGCTGCTTGTTGTGGGTTGCTCATAGCAGAGGAATTATTGAGGTTAACAAAGAGTGTGTTCTTAATAAGTTTGATTCAGTTGCCTTTAGACAAGTAGATTCTCTTCCAACCCGCCAGTTTGCGCTCAATTTTCTCAACGTCACAAAAGCATTTTACGATTTTGAGATAATCTTTCCCCTAATTTCACTTAGTCGTTTCGCAAGAACTTTTGAGATTCTCTAATGGAAACTAAAGGAGAACTCTCGAAAACCAATATCCACCAACCTAAGCTGTAATGGGCCCAACCCACCGGCGGAAGACCTACCGACCCCATTTTTGGCATAGAACACGTCGACAGTCACCGACAACCCTCAAATCACTTATACCATGCATCCACAGTGCCTTGCTGGATCCTTTAAGTCGATGGCGTCGCCTGCCTTTTTTGCGTCTGGTGCTACTGCTTGCTACTTGGCCTCAAGGTCTTCTTCGACGACTAAGATAGAGTCGACGAGCTCACCGGCTCTGACAATTATTATTATATGATGCATAGCACTAGCATTAGCAGTGAGTTTATTTTAAAATCAAATTAGGAAAGAGACATGGGGGAGAAAGAACGGAAAACTCGAAGCGATCTCTGACAATCACAAAAAAATATTGATTTATTAAAGTTGTTATTCCAATCGGAAGCGATCTCCGATTAAAAATATATAATAAAGTTATTATTCTAATTAGTCTTGTTTATAATTGTCCCTAACAGGGATTAAGTTATGAGTTAATCTGGGGTTCGGTCGAACCAAACCCCTCCCTTTGTAGCCTCCAGCGACCTCACCCTTGCGACAGCGAGTCCCGGCGACTTTCGGTGTGCCTTGGCGGCCTTAAACCCGAAAATGGATCCGCCTCCAGTCTCGATGGGGTGGGCGGTGTCGCCCATCGCCGACGGCGGTAGAGGGGACTGAGTAAGACCGAATTTCCTTTAAAATTTTATCTTCATTTTATTTTTTTATTGTATTTTTTATTATATATTTTTTTATTTTTTTATTTTTTTTATTATATTTTTAAATATTTTTATTATGTTTTTATAATAATTATAAGAGTTTAGAGGTAGAAAAAGAGTAGACTGTAAAGACTCTTGGGCGCAGTCCATTATTTTAGCAAAAATGATTGGGAGCATCCACACTCATCACACTCACTCTCACATGAACAGTACACATGTACTGTTTATGTGAGAGTAAGTGTGATGAGTGTGGATGCTCTCTAGCATTACTCTTATTTTAGCGTTTCCCTTAAGTTATTAACGTTTTTTTTTAAAGCTAGTATATTAATGGTTTGTTATCGCTCCCACGCTCCCTCTTTTGCCAGTGTTTGTCCAAACTAATTGGTCAAACAATGGTTTTTTTGACATTTTTTTTTTCCTGGTTGTGCGATGAAAAATTTCCGGACTAATTCATTGATTTTAATGTCTTTTTAAGTTTTGTATATATTATATTTAGGTCCCGTTTAAATTTGAAGATGAGATAAATTGAGTTGAGATGATTTTAGTTTATTTTTTAATATTATTATTATTTTAAAATTTGAAAAATATGTATTGAGATTTGAAAAATATGTATTGAGATTTGAAAAATGTATATTAAAATTTGAAATAGGTATATAAAAATTTGTGTTTTGTATAAAAAATTATAAAAATGTAATGATAAAATAAAAATGAATTGAGATGAATTTCCAATACAAACCAAGCCCAAGAGTATTGTTAGATAATTATACAAAATAATTTATTTGTATTTTTTTTTACATAATATAATCATAACAATATATAGGCAAATGCATTCATGGTTAGGGTTCTTTACATTTAAAACAAAACAGTAGAAAACTCGAGTTAATGATCATAAGATGTTATTCAATATAACAACAGTTGGCTCGATTAACATAACCGACGTGTTGTATTTATATAAGAATAGTGATATTAGTTTCATTAAAATTTATTATTAAAAATTGATAAAAAAAATATAAATTTACACACAAATAAAAAAAAATTGTCGCATTTAATCAAAAAAAAAAGAAAAAAAATGAAAAGAAGAGCATAAAAATATTTTTTATTTATTTTAAAATAATAATTTATTAAATTTCATCTAATGATAAATTTTGATCAAATCAATATTAAACTTGTAAGAGAGACAAGAAAGTGCCGATTTGCTCTAATTGATCAGAATTAAAATAATACTCTCTGACTCCAAAAAAAAAATCCAACAAAAATGGTGCGGTCGTTGTGATCGACCATCAACGATCTCTTTCCCGAGTCTGACTGGACATGTTTGAATTGCCCTTTGAATTGGGCAATTCAAACATGTCTCTCGTCTTTAATGCCCAAGGGAATTCTTATACGGCAGGTTGTTTTTGTTCTCTTGTGACCTTGTCTTCTTTTTAGTCTTTTTTTCGAAAAAAGGGTTGTTAATCAGAATATTTGCGATGGGCTTTGGGGATGGCTTCCTATAATGGTCTGAATTATAAGTTTGGACAGTACTGTACTGTAAAATAAAGGTAGACCAAAATCGGACCCGCCGGCGCCTACGTGAAATAGAATTGAATTCTGGCCATGCCCCAGGCCTGATAATCAATAATGGCAGCAGCATGGTAACAGGTGCAACCATCCATAATTTGTATTTATTATTTTTAATATTATTTGTTGAAAAAGCCCAGGAAGTCGTTGAAATATAGATATATTAGCCCAAAAAATGTGCTAAAATTAATTTGCGTGATTGTCGTAGTAATTTATAATTAGTAAGAGGAATGCAAATATAAGAAGAAAACAAGGAATATCCTCTAAGTAGAATATATTATCATCCAAAGATGAGAATTGAGATAATTGGAAGCATTTGAAAAGACAAAACCTAAGCTGATTTCACCAGGCTATTATCTTGCAGATTATTGAATAAATGGAGACTGGAGTCACTAGTTTGGCTCCTTTTCCTTTTTTGTTTTTAATCACAACAGCAAGTCCATTTATTTTTAGAAGAAATTCTGCTCAACTGAACTATACAACACACTTATTTATATATATATATATATATTTTTTTTTTTACATTTTACTTATGCAATGTAAAACTACTGAATACTCAATAACTTATTCCAGGCAAATAAGCTGTAAATCTAATAAGAATGACGTATCTATTAATCAACAACTATATTCATTATAGTAAGTAGCTTTAGTCTTAGAGCTCTTGACCAGCTATGCTATCTCGTCTTATTAGTCAATTCATTTTATCTCATCTTCGAAAGTCAAGGAGAATGGTCTCCTAAATAAGACGACGTACTTCCAACAGCTAACCTAACTTTACTAGAAATCGCGTTTTTCTTTTCAATTTTAATTGCAGTAGGCTGCGATATATACCCTGGTTTCACCAAAATAGCAAGTCATCGCAAGGCACCGAGCCTTCCCACCCCCCACTTCTCTCTATGTGAGAGCTGTGTACGGACAAAGTTCTGATTTTTACCCGATTTATTGCCTTTTTCTGCTCTGTCGTGCATAACCATAAACCAATTTTTCATTTTTTTTAGTGGCTTCCCCGATGACTAAAGAAAGAAGCTCCTTTATGCTCCAAACGAAATCTTCAGGCATGTCAAGCCCATCGCAGAGAAGATGCTCAGTTGCCCAAGTCATTCTTAGAGTCTTAGCCGTTGCTTTCACAGCGGCTGCAATCTCCGTGACGGTCACCAGCGGTCAATCCGTCGTGATACTTGGCTTCACGTTCAAAGCCCGCTATTCCTACTCATCTGCCATGAGGTAAATCTAATCTAATCCCACTCAAGAGGCAAAATACCCATTTGGAAAATTCCAACTTTTCGATCTTTTATACCTGGGTGTGCCGAGTTTAACCCCTTTAGATTCGTGTCTCTCTCAGGTTCTTGGTTGGTGTTGATGCCGTGGTGTGCGCGTTCTCGGCGTTGTCATTGATATTTGTCTACCTTCTTCTGAACCGCTCGGGGTCACATCTCGCAAACTATTTCTACCTATTTTTGCATGATATGGTGAGCAAATCTTTGGTGATTTCTGTTACTAGATGGACCTCTTGCCCCCAACAAAATTTCCGATATCATTATCTATCTTTTTGGGTACATATCATTGTGTACGAGATTTTTGTACAATTCATTGTATACGTAGCTCTTTATTATTAAACAAAAAAGTAAACTACAGGTGATGACGGTTTTGATGATATCTGGATGTGCCGCGGCAACTGCGGTTGGTTACATTAGTCGATATGGAGAAGAACGGATAGGTTGGGGAGCAGTGTGTGGACGTGTTGGCAAGTTTTGCAACAGAAATTCGGTATCTCTGGTTTTATCTTATTTGACTTTCTTGGCGTATTTGGCACTTACAATTATTTCTGCCAGCAAACTCATGTCTAGAGCTACGGAGTGAAATCACCAGAAGCAAACAGAGACTTTAAAAATACTGGCAAGTTTGAGAATGATATAGTTAAAAAGGCCAAGTGCGGGCTACCTAATTAATGGAGAGAAGTGGTCTTTTTCTTTTTCTTTTTCTTTGTCTTTTTTTATGTTTTTAAGAAATGAAAGAACTACACTGGTTAAGGTTTTCTTCTTTTGTCCCACTTCTCTTTGTTTGAAGAAATTAATTTGGGAAGTTGGGATTGTGCAGCTTCTCACTTTTGTCATTTTCTTGCATATTTAGTGGATTGTATGCATGGCGAATCTCTTTCTGACTATTGGAACATCACGAATAATATATAGCTGTAGAAACATCCGAAATACACGACTGATTTGTGACAAGAAAATTAAATATTTACCTAGATATGGAAATTCAAGCCTCATTGTCTCGTCCCACTGAATGGTAAAGGGTGAAAGGAGGTCCCATAGGTGAGAGAGACGTGAACGGTGAGCTGGAAGCAATAATAACTTGTTTCTGTTCTTTAGAAATATGCTAGCTTTTATAACAATGTAGTGAAGTTTAGCACTCAAAGTTGATATCCAATGACAGAAAAAAAGAAGTCATTCAGTTTCAATCTCATCTTCACTAGCCTTGAGGTGGTATTTTAAAGGCTCTCTCTGAATTCTGCATATTTCATCACCACAAGCTAAATCTAATTTCAGGCGAGTGATAGTGTTTTAGGTCTTTGGCTTCGTTTGGATGATAAGAATATATCAGGTCATTTGTGAATAATAGTAAAATAATTTGTGAATAATAATAAAATAGCATCGAATAGTTTGTGAATGGTAATGAAATAGTTTAAGAGTATCTAATAATAGTTGTATTCCCAACTAGGCCCAAAGACAGTTAGAGATCTGGTTGGTCAGGCAATGCTTGGAGAGCCCAGCATCATCACCATTTTGATAATTTGTTGTATAGTCTTAACATTCATCTTTGAGGTAGCAATGTGTGCCAAGAGAGAATCAAATGAACTTAGATAGTTAGATGGCAGAGGAAGAGTAACTTCAGGTACATATGTCTCAGACTTCCTCGATGTAACTTAAGGAATTTTCTGATGTAGACCCCAAAGGGTTGGCCCAAGTCATGAAGGCTTTGGTCTTGGAGTATCACTCCCTTCAAGATTCAATATTCAACACTTGCCATTGTGCTCAAGAGAGGGAATGCTAATGAGTTTTTGAATGCTTTTCAGCTTGCTAGAGTGTAACTAGGTCTCACTTATGTATACTCCTTGTGTACTTGGACTTTGCCTAGTTGCATTCCTTCAATAAAAGTTATTACTTATCAAAAAAATATTCAACACCTCAAAAGTGCAAACAATCTTTTGGACCTTTGGTAAAAAGCTAGCGATTTAATTCGTTCTGTATATGGAAACTTCCAAGGGTGCAGTGCATGAGACTGGGGTTTGCGGGTCCAAGGGCCTTGCCTTGGAAAGATTTCTTGACATTAAAAAAATAATAAGAAAAAAAAAAATATTCTGATGGAAATGCTTCATAGATTGCAGAGTTGAGGTTGGGTTGTTAATCATGCAAGGCAAAAGTTCAAGCAGGCCTCCTTGCTCTTGATGAACCGGAGATACTTCTTTCCATAACATTAAACAGTCCTCCATATGATCATGTCATCATGATCTCCTGACAAACAGTGATAACCTTGATCATACATAGGAAAACAAACTAAATCAAGAGTCGACAGCTCTGAAAGTTAATAACCAGACAAACAGGCAAGTATTTAGAAGGAACATACACTTTGTATATTTCAGTCACTTGAAAAGATTTTAATTCCTATTAGGTGCATCACATCACCCTGAATGATTAATTCTTTATCAAACAGAGTTCCGGAAATATAGTTCATCGCACATCATAAAGCATTGTGGATGACGAGTTCAGATTTTTGGTTATTAAAGAATAGAATAGGCTAAAATAGCTCAGCTGTTCACATGCCTACCTTCTCTTAACTGATAAAGTGGCCTTTTTTTTTTGCATTCAACAGCTAAACAAAGTTGAAATTCAGTAACCTGAATTTGTTATCAAAATCACATATATTCAATATCTCTAAAAACAGGTTAGAGTTTAGCCGTTAGTTGGTGCTTTAAATAGTTTCTTTCTTTTTATTTTTTGCCGAATAAGTATCCAAAATAAGATAACAAAGATGAGAAAAGAACCAAACATGTGGATTAACTTCTGGGTGAATGTCGTTTATTTTCTTGTAACAAGCTACTGTCATGGCGGGAAGTTGAATATGCATATGTTAGTTTGTTGTGCTCGCTCGGAAACTTTAGATGTTGCCATCATATTCAGTACCTCTTTCAATTCATAGACTGGAAAAATTCCTAAGCGATGCAGCCCAGTTATCTGGAGGAGACCTTGGGTAACAGAATCAAATAACATCAACATCAATTAATCCAGTAAAGGCTGATACAGGAGCAAGCTAAATGATTTAAAAGGCTGATATAGTAGATCCAGCTGCAATAACCATAGTTTCTGAATAGTAAATCCTTTTAATTTTGAAGACCAACGATTTGGTTGCGGGGGATGACTTGCCTGCTACTACGCAGAAACTATGGTAACTGCAGGTGCATCTACGATGTCTGAATCCATCAATCTCCCTTATTTTTAAAACAATTTCATTTCATTTTTTTTTTTTGTGCTAGAGAAATATAAATTATAATAGCTTCAGGTTGATGGGCCTTCTTTTATAGTCATTGTTATTAATAAATTTTAAAAAATAAAATAAAATAAAATAAAATAAAATAAAACAGAACAAGAAATTGATCTACCTTTAAATATTACAAAAAGTGTTACGTTTTATTTTTAATTTTTAAAATGACATGACAGTGTAAGATGGTACTGCTATGATCTATCTGAGAAACAAACTTAGAGAGATCAATCGCATTTGCACCACAAATGCATTTTCCTTTTCTTGAAAAAAACATTTTTAAGTAATAAATTCTATTTTCTTCTAAATAGAAATAAGAGACATTTGTGGTACAAATTGCAATACATAAATATATCTAACTATCATTACTTTTCTTGCCGAGGGATAATTAATTATCAAGCGTTTTGTTTTTGTTGACCCAAGTCATGATTTGGGAGAACTCTACCATCACATTATTATTTTAATTTCATTTCTCACACTATTATTTTTACTTCATTCTCTAATATAATATGTGATATATTTATTATTATTATTATTATTATTAAATAATCTTTTATTAGATAATTTTTAATTATATAATTATAATAATAAATATATCACATTTTACATAATTAAATGAAAATAAATATAAGTGTATAGTTTATAACATTACTACTGGGCCTGGGCCTTCAAACTGGCCCATGAGGATTACACTAGTTGTCAACTGCTCTATGTAGGAGTCTGACTGAGCATATGTACCTCTGGGTTCTGAGAGTCTCCGTCTCTGCACTCCCCGCCCCCGACGACCTCCAGAATTCTCAACCCCCAACCACATACATGGCTCCGTCATACCTGATCTTCGGTTTGATTTCTCTTTTTCTGGTCTCTTCCTCTCTTGGAAGCTCAGTAGACGTGCCCTTTATCGTGGCGCACAAGAAGGCCTCCCTCACCAGGCTTAAGTCCGGCACCGAACACGTCTCCGTCTCCGTCGACATCTACAACCAAGGATCCTCGTACTTTCCCCAAATCTCACAGTTTTTTCAACAACTTTTATTCAGATCTGGGTTTTCCTTTGGCCTGTGTTGTAGATCCAATTAAATGGTTGCATGCGTTGTTTGATTTATCTTATAATGAAAGTGGTCCCTAAAAATTGGCTTTCTGATTTTTTTAGCAGGCCACAGTAAATGTATAATTCGAATCTTTGGCTTTTCATGCTTATATTTTTTTGTTAATTTTCTGTATCGGATTGAGTCTCTTCAAATGAAAAAAGAGCATGCATCCTTGTTGGGTTTTAACCAGGACGAGGTTCTTTTCCTTCTTTTTTGAATAACGGCGCATGGCGTATTTTCAGATACCGATATTAGAATTATAAGTACTGTTAGCTATTAGTTACAATTTAGTTAGAAGTGGTCAGTTTGTTAACAAATGATATAAGCTCAAGTATTGTATATAAATATCTCTCTGTTATGATCCTGAGGGTTAAAGACTTAACCAAATTAATATCCAATAGTTCCAGGGCTTTTGGATCAATGGTTGGGTCTTTAACAATTGGTCTCAAAACAGGGATCACGTTACGAGTTTAAGTCACGGAGGGATAGATTTGATTAAAAATGCCTTGATACTATGTATGGACATGATGTTAAGTCATTAAATACTGATAGATGAGTGAAGTCACCAAAAGAGAAAGGGCTACCATCGGATCAATGTCGATAGAGTGGGCCGTGGTGGATGTCGGATTTAGAAGCTAGGTGGAATATTATGATCCTGAGGATGAAATACTTAACTAAATTAATATCCAACAGTCCGAAGGCTTTTGGATATATGGTTGGGTCTTTAACACGCTCATGTGTAGGAATCGGGTACATTGCAATAATATCTTTTATTTTCACTCCATCTTCTCTTCTGTCCCCCAACTCCATTTCTGACGTGGTACTCTACCTGTGTGGGCGGCCCCACGGGGCTGTGCCTCTGTGAAATTCTTTGGAGTTATGTTCTCCTTAAGATTTCGTTCATTCTATTTTCTTTTTCGTCACTCTTTGTTTTGCTGAATCAAAAGAAAGAAAACTTGAAATTCTCAGCATTTTCGTTTGCAAAGTGACCCTGATTGCACATTGTATGCAATCTATGGTGTTTCTTGTAATTCTATACAATCTATGGTGATCATTCCAGTGAACTATGTGCTGATTTTGGCAGTGTTCTGTTTTTCTCATTCTTGATGTTGATGGTGTTTATGCAAGTTTAGTGAAAAAGAATGGATGTTTTTATGATCTTTGGTGGTTGTGATGTTTTATGTTCTCCTGATTGCTTCAGTGAGTTCTATGGTGATTGCTACCGTTGTCTGCACTGGAAATCATGATCATAAACATCTCAAGGTAGAAGAAGACTGCTGTTTGGTTATTGCACTGATTATCTGGAATGAGGCTATCCGTGCTCTATTCCAAGACAAGTTAAACATACTCTTAGTTGAACATCCTCTGGCCCATTAGCAATTAAATAAAAGTCTATTTCATGGTATATTTCTCCTTCTTAAAGTTACTTTGTAAAAGCTTCCATGGGCCATAAAAGTTGATTTTCTTCGAATCTCTTTCTTCTCTGGTATATCTCTCTTCAACTTTACTCTTCTTTTGCCAATTCAATTCAAGATCAGAAAATACAAGATTCTCTTTTTTGATTTCTTTCCTTCTTTCTTGCAAGATCAGAAAAATGCAAGATTCTTTCTTTATCGATTTATCTCTTCTTTCTTCTTTCTCCTTCAACTCTGTTAGGACATTTGCTTTCCAGTTCAGGAAATCTTCCACTGGTTTAGCATTATTCCAGCTTTGTTCTGGTGTGTTCATATGATTTCCAGCATAGTTTTTGTGATTTTTTTAAAAAAAAAAGTAAGAAAAGAAAAACAAAATCTGATGTACATTCGGTGTTCCTTTCTTCCCTTCTTTTCAAATGAAATCTCTCTCTCTCTTTCTCTCCCCTCTTTTGTAGCTAGAGCCAATGGGGGTTTTCATTACCATTCCCCACCATAGCGTGAATAGCAGTGTTTGCAATTCAATTTGGGTCTTGTTATTGAAGATGATTAAACTTTATTAATTATAAAAAAAACTAATCTGTCCTGAGAAGTGGTTGGAGGGCCATAGAAGCTTTTGTCAGATGGGCTGTTCACTAAAAGAATTCAAGGGCGGCCATCATCCAAGTGGATTTGTTTGCATAGAACTTGCTTGAGTATAGAGATTTTGTCATGTACAATTTTATTTACTTGTAATAGATTTGTTTCTTGTTTGCAACAGTTTTGTGTACTTCAAGCTGTTCCAGTTTGAGGGGGGGTGTATTAGAATTGGGAGGGTTGGGTGGAATACTCCTCTATATATGAGCAGTGGGTTTGGTTTATTCTGGAATTGTTTTTTCTAATTCACATCCCTCCACTTCGAGTCTTGATAACTTATTATAGGTTATTAGTTTTGTGTTAACTGGTAAAATCAAATTGAATTTGTTTTGTAAACCTCTTGAATTGTCTTATTATCTTCATATGATCTTCTTTGGCTACAAGCAGTTTTGTATTTTTCTCTGTTTTCCAGGACTGCATATGATGTAATCCTTACTGACAATAGCTGGCCTCAAGATTTATTCGAAGTTGTAAGTGGTAACACTTCCATCTCATGGGAAAGGCTTGATGCGTAAGTAATGCCTTTGTTAATGAAAATTCCTTTCTCAAACAGAAAGCTTGATCCATGTATGTTTCCATTTGGTAAGTTCTGATAATTTGGTTTGCAGGGGTGGTCTTCTAAAGCACTCTTTTGAGTTGGAGGGCAAAGCAAAAGGATTGTTCTATGGCGCTCCAGCTGTCATTACATTCCGCATCCCCACAAAGGCTGCTCTGCAGGTCTGGATTTGCGATAATGACTATTTTTTGAGGGGTCGGTTAATATTTGATCTTCTGACTGGTTCTTGTTTCAGGAAGCATACTCAACTCCAATCTTGCCTTTAGATGTCCTTGCAGATAGACCCCCAGAGAAAAAGTTTGAGTGGGTAAGTTTTCCCTAGACGTATACATTCAGCTTTCTGATTTGGAAATCTTGACTGTGTTAACGGAAGCATTGTTTTGTTTTTTGCATGCAATTGTCTTCTCTTGGGGCCACATTTTCACAGGCCAAGGTACGAATCATCCATTTTATTTTTTGAACTTTCTCTTGGTGCGATAAACCCCCCTTTTCTTGGAGTACTGTAATCTCCTTGACTGTCAAGGATGATGCAATACTCACAGATCTACAAGAAACTATAGAGGCAAATAAATTAGAATGTTGGTCTCCAAACGTGGATGACTCTCATGCATGGTTTCCTGATAATCACTCTTCATGTGCATGTTAAGGAGGGAAAAACACTTGCAACTTGTGTCATGTTTCTGTACAAACAGGCCTCGTGTCTGCATTGGGGGTTCCAAAACTCTCTACCATTTTCATTTCTCGTTTAAAAATTTCAAACCTTACTACTTGCAGAAGTTGCTGGCAAAATATGGGTCTCTCGTGTCTGTGATCTCCATTATGGTTCTGTTTGTGTACCTGATCAGTACCCCATCCAAATCCAGTGCTGTGAAAGGAAGCAAGAAGAAGCGCTGAGCATGAGAGATTTGGTTTTGATGAATAGCTGGAGGCCTGGGCCTCTACCGCCTGATGCTTTTTGGTTTTTGTTTTTTCGCCATTTTGCCCCCCCGAGTTTAGGAATTTTGTTGACAACTAGAATTTGAAACATATAGTTACGTGCACAAGTGCTTAAATTATCTTCGACACTGCTAATTTGTAGGACAAAGTTGTACTAGGTGTTTTCAGGGGTGGATTCTCAAAGCCTTTTCTTTGCTTCTCTCGCTTTTTGTTTTTTGTTTTTTTGATGGGAAAGATAACTTCATTCATCAAACATGTGGATACATCTAAGCATTATGCTCAATGATATGGGAAACAAACTTAGGGGGATTGTCCTAGTATACCATCAAGTCAAGAAGATGTCTAGAATATTTAGCCAAACAATCGGCTACAGCATTAGCCATTCGGCTTGTATGTTGGATTACAATTTTAGAAAACCTACCTAACGAGGTTTCCCCATACAAACATTGAATCTACTACATTAGTAATTAACAAGATTTTTTTTCTTTGCCTTTTTGTTTTAAAATACAATGAGTGAATATCAGAATATGAATACCACACAACACAAGAATACGAAGGCGAATGCCATCTGGTTAAGGGAAAAAAAGGCTACGGGACCTGTGGTGAAATGGGTTTTGCCATATATAAGTCAGTCCTTTGGTTATTTGGTAGGCTTCAATTTGTGAGTGTTGATTAGATGGTAGATTCTTCATTCTCTAATAGAAAGTGGTAGGTTATGGTCTGGTCCCAACGGGGGAAAGTGGTACCATCCTTCATAGAAATGGCCATCATTTTGGTGGGGACACGTAGTTTGAGACTTTGGAAGTTGGATCCATCCGCCATATTTAGCTATATCTGTATTGGGTTATTGAAATATGGCAGCACCATAGTTGAGAGTAGGAAGTTTCCTCTTAACTATGCAATGGAGGCCTCATTAAGCCCCCCACCCCACTGCCTCCATAATACCACGACCACCCATTTCTGCTCTTTTGGGGAACATCCCAGCTAGCCGAGGAAACTTGTTTTTTTTTTTGAATAAAAAAAATGAAGCTTCGTAATTTTAGGTCCCGTTTAAATTGTAACACCCCCTCATCTCAACATTCAAAAATTACGGATACAAATAACGTTACTTACGCTTAGTTTGTTTTCAAATATGAGATTAAGATTAATTGAGTTGAGATTAAAATAAAAAAAATTACATAAAAAATTATTATAATATATTTTTTTAATATGGTTTTTATATTGGGATTTAAAAAAATTAATTTGTTTATATTATTTTATATTGAGATTTGAAAAATATATAATGATAAGATAAAATAAAATGAGATTTTTTTGTAAACAAACGGGGCTTTAATTATTTATAATTTTTTAAAATTTTAAAACAAAACATAAAAAAGAATCCTTTTTTTTTTCAAATTTTAAAATAAACACAAAAGACTATTTAAATTTTTTAAGCTCAAATCAAAAATAAGTTTAAAATCTCAAAATAAATTTTAATTTTATAATATTTTTAATTGATTTTTCTTTTTATTTTGTAAATTTATAAAATATCTCAACTCAAATTATTTTATTACTATTTATATATCAATTTATTAATTTTCACAAATAATCTCAAATTCTCATTGTCTAAATATCCAAAGGATACCTCACAGCTTTAACGTGTTTGCGAAAAGACCTGGTGCGTTAGATTTTTTACTCATCTGTTTATAATACCTATAAAAAGAAAAATATAAATAGATAAATAGTATACGACGATCTTGCGTATATATGTCAACCCAGACAAACGCCCACATTCCCAAACCAAAACCCACCATCCTTCCCCCCCCCAACACCACACAAGCACCTTCCCTTCACAGCCCGACGATGAGTTACCAGAAAGTTCCCCAAGAACCCTATCCACCCCCAGGTCAGTCGCTCCTTCCATCCTCAATCTCTCTTATTATCAATTCCTCCCTTTCTCTCTCTCTCTCTGTCTCTCTCTCTTTAACCCTTAAATATTTGGTATGGGAAACTATTTGATTTTCTCTAGTTTTCGATTCCGATTTCTTTCAATTGAAATTTCACAATTATACGTGCAGGGTATGCTTTTCCGCCGCCGGCACCGGGGTACCCATCAGCACCACCATACGAAGGGTATCCGCCCGCCGCCTCAACGCCGCCTGGGTATCCGGGGTACCCTCCGCCGTTGCCTCAGCGTCCGCCCTATGAAGGTTACCAGGGGTATTTCGGACAAGGCTACCCTCCACCGCCTCAGCCACCAGCTCCGCAATACCAGCACTACCACCACCATTATGAAGACCAGACCGGTTGTGCCTCTTTCTTACAAGGCTGGTATGCAACATACCCATCTTTCCCTCACTTTATCTCTTCTCCATTTTATTCATCTAACTTGGAATTTTTCAAACTTAATTGAAGATAATGTAAGTTTCCCACTATACTTAATTGAGTTCTAAAGAACGTGGTAAAGCTTTATATAACATGTGCCAATTTGTGGCGACCATGTCTCTTGCTCCTACCAAACCATTTCTATTTAACATGCCAGGTTCTAATTGAGAAAAATGCACAATGACAGACTCTGAAATGCGTGTAAGTAATAAATCTTACCTTTAATTTTGACTAGATACTTTGTAATGAATGTAAACTAAAATAGGCGGCGTTTATTCAAACAAAGTTTACCTATCTTTAATATTTTCTTCAGTATTATGTTTTTTTTTATTGGCCCCGGTTTGAGAACAAAGTTCTGAGTAATCTGAGGTTTGCACAGACCTTCAGTAATAAGTTTCCCAACGGTTTGAGAACAATGACCCCTGAAAATTGTATGCACCCAAGGGTTCGAACCTTGACATGAAGGGATTATACCACCAAGACCAAGGCTCATACCACTTGAGCTAATTGCTAGGGGTTTCTTCAACGTTATATTTGTATTCGTTTTTCTCATGTGGTAGCACTAGGAAATTAGGAATGGGCTGAAACTGAATACTAAGGGCATTAAAAAAAATGGCCAATGAAACTTCAATGTGGGAACCAAACCCTCCGGGGAACCAATTTAATCACCCCCAGTGAAGATTGTGACTGAATGGAATATCTGTCTGATTAAAAAGCATTTTTGTAATGGGCAAAAAAGGTATGGGTGGGGGTTACCACACGTTAATACTCTCTGCACCCTTGCCTACCATTCTTGCCTGTTGAGTTGGACGAGCCTAGATGTGTCTGCAGAGACCATGGAAGAGGGGTTGATGTGGGAGAACCGTGGGAGTAAGTCCCTTACAATCTTAGCTAACACCCTTGGTCGTAGCTTTTTCCCAGTCACAAATATATTAAAATTGCAATGTTAGTTGGCTTCTCCCTGTCCCAATTAGATCTTCTGAAACAAACAGGTTTGCTATGCATATATCATTTGGAAAGGTGCTAAAGCTCAGTATTCTACTTGTATTTCTTTTTTTATTTATTTGTACATAATGGAACAACAAATGAGTATTTTTTTCTGCATGTGCAGTTTGGCTGCGCTTTGCTGCTGCTGTTTGCTGGAGGAATGCTGTTTTTTTCTTTGATGTCACAACAAATGAGTTGTTTCTTGAGTTGGCTTGGAGCAGATTGCTATTCTGTTTGATTTTACATAATCTTTGCGGGGGGAATTCTGGGAATGCTTTTTCTTTACGCCTCGTGTGGGATAAAGGAGGTTTTATGATGTGGTTTATTGGGGGGCGCTGTGACCTTGTAATCTTATTTTATTTCAACGGGTACTTTCATAAGTAAAATGGTTCTTATTCTTTTGTGTGATTACTTATGGATCTCTTTTTATGCGAAACAAAGTAACTTTTGCAGGCAGTGCTTTTTATCGAATCCATGCTTTTTGTGGTGCATCCGTTTGATAAACTAATGTGAACTAGCTGTTGTGTGAATGGTATTTTTTTTTTTTAATTATTATTATTATTTTGTTTCCTTGAGTAGATAGTTTGGTTCTGCAGCAGCTTTCTCACCTGAAAAATGGCAGCACAGCTCTACAAGCTACTTGGGAACTTTATACACACACAAACATCAAGTAAACAGATGTCTGAACATTGGATTTTCAAATCCATGAATTGAAAACAAAGTCGCCATGGACCATGCTCGGAACATCTTCGCGTTCGGAAGAATTTTATTTCAGGATACAATATCAGGTTGGAAGTCTTGAGTTGCAAACATCTTTCCGTGAAAGCACGTGACGATGAGTAGAGTTAAAACAGATGAAGCTCAGTTGCAGAGCAGTAACAAGATGGCTAAAACATTTTCGGTCGATTAAATCAATCCAAATTAATGAATGAATTTATCTCCTCCTATTGAAAAGGTGACCCAATATGATAAACACCACCGGCCACTTACTGCAAGTCAATTTCGAAACCAACTACCTATTGGATTCATCTAATCAGAGAGAGCAGTTATTAAATTTGCCAATGCCAGCACAAATCTATTTAGAATAACGAAAATTACAAATAGCAAACCTCTTGTACATATAACAATAACATAACGCTAATTCACCATGACGGTCTAAAATAAGTACTACTTAATAACAAGAAAGAAAAGAAAAACGAATAAAGAAAAAAAAAAACGGCACAGCCTATATTTATAAGACAGCCCAAATGGAATGCAAGTGCAGGCTACAACGTCCACACAAATTCCGGTGCATCTTTCCTTGGGCCAACAAGTGTCCGATACAGATACATCTTCTCTATTCTCTGGTCATCTGAGCCAATTTGCATCTGATCATGTTCATTTATGATCTCCACATTAAGCCTAGGCATCTTCTTCGCAAGTGTCTTGCATCCTCCAAGAGTAACTTCACAGGACGACATCCAAAGGGATCGCATTGTTTCATACTTTCCCACGTCCGTTAGAAGTGCCTTGTTACCAAACGGGCTGTCCCTGATCTCAAGCTTGCGAAGCTTCTTGCACCCATTTAACACGTAGAGCATGCCCTTGTCACTGTCCCCAGCAAATGCGACTGAGAGCATTTCAAGCTGCTCAGCATACATCCCAATGTAAAGGAAAACCCGGTCAGTTAGAAGGCCAGACATCGACAATCGTCGAAGACGCTTGCATGACTGCACAATTGCTCCAAAGCCATCATCTAAAGGCTGCATGGTCACAGGGTCAGGTTTTATAGGGTCAAGAGTGCAGAGTCTAAAGCGGATAAAATTTGGACAGTTCTTGGCTACGGTTATGAGAGCGGCATTTGTCATCTGCTGGCAGAAGTACAGCAATGAATGAAGCTTTGGGCAACCAATAGATATTGCAACCAGGCCATGTTCTGTCACAGCAGCATGCCCAACCCCAAAGGGATCAGATGGGAAAACCCTCAATTCCTGCAACTCTTTACAAGTGGAAGCTACGACTTCTAGTCCCTTATCTCCAATAAAATCCAGTATCTGCAAAGCAATTAAAAAAACGAATGTCAGTAGTTTTAAAGAAGAGAGTAAACTTCAGTCGGACCAGGTGTTAAGATCATACCCATAGGCGCTGAAGTTTTGCACAGTGACGAATTAGCTTTACAAGCTCAGAACCATGAATCCCTGTGGCATAGCTTAGGTTTAAGGAGGTCAAATTCAGGCATATACGGTAAATGGCTGGCAGGCAGCGAGGAGCAACCTCCAAAAACCCTGATAAATTCCTAATTGATTTACACTTCAGAATGGTATGCTCGAGTTTATTGTAGGTCTCTGAATCAGGATCATGGACATATGATCCCGTCCCTAGATCCACTAGTTGAGGCGCTCGCATCAATATATTTTGGAGCGTCTCAAGAGGCACCGCACGATTTAACCTCAAACTCCTGAGATTAGGAGATCTTGCCACAAGTCTCTCAAGAGCTGCTAAATTAATTTCTCCTTTGAGGCACGCAAAATTCAGGGAGATGAGTGATGTGCAGCTGTCAGGAAAGCTACTAAGCCAGTGACCACTATGATCGTCAATTTCATTTTCTTGCAGGTCCAGCTCCCTAAGAAACCTGAATGGAAGAAAACAGAGGAAATAAAAAGTTTAGAACCAAACTAATTTCTCAACCAACTCTTTGGATAACTGTTGTAACATACTATCTCCTATCATCATCAACTCTGCAAACCTCCCACCATCAATTTTTTTGGTGCAGCTAAGGTTCCTTGCATAAGCCACCCCCACCCCCTCCTCCCACAAACGCCTCTCCCCTCCACTTTCTTTCTGTCCCTTCCCCAAAGGAAGGATCCAAAAAATACAGCCCAGTGTATGATCAATAAGACATGAAAACAGGCAGCAATCAAAGTTTCAAAACCTATAAATCATACCACTGTTAAAGGCCACTTCTCAGAAACTTAATTATAATCCAAAACAAGGAATAATATATTGATTATATCCAAGGAAACACTCTATGATGGACTAAAATCTCAAAAGAAAGCAGTTCAAATTAACCACTTAAAGGCAGGACACCTGCCCATATAAACAAAGAGAAGTTTGAACAATAATGGAACATACGTATATTCAATGCGGAGTCCACCTCACAATGAATACATCCAATAGAAGTAAAAAGGAACACGGCTGAATCACGGACTTCAAAAATCACAAAAAGCAACCAAAAATTCAGTACGGAAGTACTTTAACTTCTTTAGTTTAACTCCTAGCCAAATAACAATTACCATTAAAACTCAGCAACAAGCATACACCATGATGCAAAAGATGTCCAAGAAATGCTCATAAAAGAAAACTTCCTACGACGCCTCAACAACAAAATGGGACAATCTTGTTCAGTTCAATAAAAGCGCTTTCTAAGCACACTTTATAAAGTAACAAAATAAACTTCCAAACTCAGTTAAAAAGGAACGGTCAAAGAAACCCATCTATAACAACTCAATACCTACAAACCAAATAAAAAAAAAAAAACAACAATAGATTTTAAAATACAAACCAGAACCCCAAGAAATATGCTGAAGACAACTTCAATAACAATAATAATAATATTGCATAACAATAATCACTACGATGAGGATAAAGAATTCTTCATTACCTACAGTTAGCAGCTATAGCTGCAAGGCCAACGGTGGTGAACCCTTCACAGCTAACAAGCACTAAAGACTTAAAATTCGCGAAAGACCGCGAAAGAAGCTCGAGGCTCTCATCCGAGACCACCATTCTCTTCAGTCTAAGCTCTTCCAACCCAATCCTCCTATTTGACAAGGCCTCGATCCAAGGTTGCACATAGCCACCCCAGTCTTGCGGCACCAAGTTGAAGTCTGCAAAATGAGGCTTCCCCTTCAAAGTTAGAGACTTGAGGCCCGGAAACCTCGCGATCAGTATCTCGGGACTGAGTGCATAGCAGTTTCCGACGAACACTCTCTGCCTACTTAGCCTTTCTACTTTATGCCATAATCTGCACACCAGTGATACCGCGTTGCGGTCCCTATGCGATTCTACGAAATCGAACACGTGCTCTAAAACCTCGTCCGGAAAATAGTTCATCCCCGTCTAACATCCAACCCCAAGACGCACAATTTTCCCGGAAAATATACAACCTCAGGGGGGGAAATACTAATTCCAGGGGAAATTGGAGAGATTCAGGTAGATCCCGTTGCAAAAGTGGTGAGATCTACGTGAAAGAGAGCGGATCTGAATTGTTTAAACCGGAGATTTCCTCACATAGCTTAGATCTGAAAACATCGAGAGAGAGAGAGAGAGAGAGAGAGAAGAGAAGAGGAGAAGAGATCAAATTTTGTGGAGAAAAAAGTGGTAGAGCAGATAAAGGAAAATGCTGTCTGGTGATGATCTAAGAAATCAAGCAAGTGATGATTACAACGACGGCGAAAAATAAAAGCAAATACAACGAATTTTAAAAAAGAAAACGTTGTAAAACAGATCAAATTTCGCAGATATAAGAATCTGAAATTCCCCCATCATTTCGATAAATAGAAATGAATCCAAGAACAGGGATAGGCAGCCTCTCTCTCTCTCTCTCCCCTCCCAAGCACAGCACTCACGCACACAGTCTGACGTTCATAGAGCGACAGCCTCTCGTGTTAAAGCTCAGCTAAACTCAACTCAAGAGCCAGTGGAACGGGAGGAGGAGAGAAGGCCTTGAGCAAAGCTAGCCATAGTTAGAGTTTTTGAGGGAGTAGTCAACCGTGGTTACTTTTTTCTTTTTGGGAGGTTGGGGGGTCAGATCGAACGGTCGTTAATTTGATCTATGGGGAAATTAAGGGAATCTGGAGCGTCGAGGGAGAGAACATGCATGTGTCCTTATCACTGCTATCGAAGAGAGAGAGAGAGAGAGGAGTGAGGAGAGCAGCAGCGGGCCCTCCTGCTTGGGTTGGGCCAAAGTGCTACTGTTACCAAAGAGATCAAGTAGTAATGGTCTGTCAGATAAATGGCTCTGGTTTTCAACCAAATTTACCAGAAGTACCAATGGGAAGAATAAGACAAGCGAGTAGGAGATACTCGCGGCATTTGCACAGACATCTCCACGTGAAGCATGTTAAATTAATGGCTGTGCTGTGACAGCTGTGCGTCAGACAAGGCGAGTGCTTCTTCTATTTACTACTCGACTCAGAAATCCTTTATCTATTTATTTAACTATTTTGTTTAATGATTTTATTGAAATATGGATTGTACACCATCTCTCTCTGTAATCTCACATCAATCGTCTAGCGAGTACTCCAGCGAGGAGTAGCGGTAGATAAGTGAATCATTGTGTTTGTTTTTAATATTATTGAGAGAATAAAAGACAGCTTTTGTGAAGACGAAAATTTATGTACCTAAATTATAAGTGGCATTAAAGCATTGGTATTAGTTATATTAAATTTTTTTAAAATAATTTATTAAAAATATATCATTTTAATAAAAAGTCTAATATTTCGACCTTCATAATTTTATATTAATTTTATTATTAAATTTATTAAAATAATAATATAATATATAATTTATGATACTAACAAATATATTAAAAAATAATAAAAAAATTTTAATTAATGAATAATAATTTTTCAAATCTTAAAGATAATATTTAAATATTATAATTTAAAATTTATGTTTCTGAAATTTAACAAATTTAATATAAAATTATTTTAAATAAAATTATTAAATTTATATTTAATGAATTCAATAATGAGACAGGAGACTTCTGTCGGCTGCCAATACTTTTAATAGAATGGATTTTCTATTTTATTTTTTAAAATATATTATTAAATTTTATTTTTTTTATTTTATATTATAATTTTTATAATATATTATACATTAATTTAACTTTTTTTTTTCTTGATATCATTAAATATTATGTTTTTTAATTTTTTTTAATTTATTTGAATATTATACATTAACATCTTGTCCTCTTCCTCGTTCTCTACCTAAAAACCCTAGCTCTGCTCCGCCCGCCGCATTCGACTTTGGATCCTCTATTTCATCTTCATCTACCTCTTTGCCCAACTCCATCCTTGGCATTATCATTTAATTTCACCTTCATCTACCTCTTCGTCCACCGCAACGCCTGCTTCATCCATGTTTGGGACAATCTCCTCTATGGCAAGCTCAGACTCTCCCTTGTTCAATTCGTCTACTTTGAATTCACCTCCGCGGCGAGCTCAACCTCTACTTTAACTCTGTTCGGAGTGATGCCGTTTGCTGGAGTGACGGTAGTTTATGGTTCAACCCTTTTCAAAACATCAGTACACAGATAATTAGAGAGAAATGAATAAAAAAAGGGGTTTACATTCACAAACAGTTATCGCTAGATGTAGCGAACATTGTAACAGAATGAGAATTACTGATGAAATAAAGGATTGGTTGGACGCCACTTTCAGACTTTTTTCTTCAAATTATACAAGAATAGGGTTTTAGACAACCCATCGGGAGTGCTCGAAGAATAATCAGTATATCACACATTATATATATAATTATATATATATATATATATATTTGTTTTCGCTTACAACTATATAGTATATGGATAATGAGTATAAGAAGAACTCAATTAAATATAAGAAGAATAAAATTAAAAATTAAAGAGAACTTTAAAAAGAAAATTAAATACGTTATATAATGTATGAGGATGATCATGAATAATAAAATTATATATATATATATACATATATATATATAATATTGGTTGCCCTGTCCTTAAGTTGGCTACTGATCTTTCGGTAGGAGGGTGTTTGGTTTTGGCCCTTTTGAGAATCATACATCAATAATTCTTCATTACTGTGTTATTGTGCTGTTTGTATGTTTATTGACTAATGTTTTAATTGCTCCCGCGTGGCTGATAATCATGTAAGGCACCTTCAATAAACTTTTAAGTAGGTTTGATTAGAGTTGTAAGCAAGAAATACTTTATTTTATTTTCTTTTTATATTAAGACGAAAGTCCCATTAAAAATATAGTGTGCGAAGAAACAAATTAAGGATGAAGAATTACATTAGTTTGTTTAATTCCAACATTATAGGATTAATATGATGAGCAGTATTAATATTTGTTGTACTAATTAAAATCAAGTGGAGGAAATTGAGCGGTATGAGCATTTCAAAAAGTGAAGAGGGATGGGTTTCAAAGATATTTGAGTGTTTTAATAAGGCTATGCTTGCAAAATAGGTGTGGAGGTTAGAAATAAGATGAGACTCTTTCGCAGATACAATTCATGTGAAAGAAAATTACTTTAGGCATTGCCCAAATATGAATGCTAAAATGGGCCATGGTCCTTCATTTATACGGGGGAGTTTGAGGGAGATAAAAGATATGGTTAGAGGAGGAATGAGATCATGAAGAGTAGGTAATGGGAAGCAATATATATATATATATATATATATATATATATATATGGGGATAAATGACAGTCAATTCCATCATCATATATTGTTCAATCTCCTATTTCAAAATTAGGAAGGAAAGCTACAGTGGTTGAGTTAATTGATGAGAAAAATGGTGCATGGATTCAAGTTTTGGTTTAGGAAACATTCAGTATAGAAGAAGTTTAGATTGTTTGTGCTATACCAATTAGTAAAATGGAACACTAGAGGATGGAATCTTTACAGTTAAAAGTGCATATTATGTAGCCATGGATATGAAAAGGAAACTTGGAGGGAGGGAGGGAAGGGGGGGGGGGGACAAATTGTTATATCAGAGAGAAATAAAAATATGGAAGAGATTGTGGAAGCTTAATGCCCCTAATTATATTAAGGTATTCTTATGGAGAGCTCTCACAAACTATCTGCCAACAAAAGGTAACCTGCAAAGAAGAAAAATCATAGAATCTGGGGTTTGCCCAATATGTGAGCAGATGGAAGAAACTAATGGGCATGTATTGTAGAGTTGTGCTGCAAGCTCTAGTGATGTGTGGGTTGAGACAAACAGCAAAGCACAGAAATGCAATTGCAATGAGGAAGTACTTTTTATTGTCACATGGACTGAATTGTCTCAAAAATTACAAAGAATTAGAAGGCGTGGCTTTCATTTTTAGGAAGCTGTGGGAGAGAAGAAATAGATGGCTTTTTTTTTTTAAACTCTTTTCAAAGTCCTGCTGAGGTGATAACAGCTGCTGTGATAGTTGAAACTACTGCCCTATGGAGAGCTATCGTGTTTTTGTAAGAGTTTTATTTAAACTCTGTGACTCACACACCCATCTTATCAGTTTGAAATAGTTCAAAATCTTATTGGATAATATTTGAGTTATAAAGGGATAAGAATTACTCCTAAGAGATAAGATTAAACTCTATATCTCTAATTATAGTCAAATACAAACTCATAAATTTTTTGATGTTCGAAAGTTTATAAATAGCACTGGGAGGTTCAAGGGTTCTCACCTACAACATTAGAGTGCCTCTAGCCATCGGGAGACACTTGTGAGGCAAACATTGTTAGGACGATCCTTCTCTCATAGTCAGATCAATTATTCATCGATCAGATGGAGAAAGGTACGTTTCTCATATTGTTATTTATTATTATTGTAGATCATAAGAAATCGAAGATCTATTTATTAATGTCATGTTAAAATATTTAACATGTGGTATCAGAGCTTTTAGGTTAAAGATTTTTTATGATCTCGATGAAATATAAAATAAAGAAATGATTATTTGATTTTATTTTCGTATATATGTGATACTGCGAAAGTATTAACATTGCCTTCTTTCCCTGAAAGGAAAATTACGATGATATTGTTTATTTTGTCTCTGCGTTTTACGATGATATTGTTTATGTTGTCTCTGCATTTGGTTTTCACGAAAGTTTCGGCTTGGGCAATTTGTTGCCTCTGCTATGTTGGCTTTAACATTGAAGAAAGGAGAAAGAAAATTGAGGTGTGGCTGTAGAGAGGACCATGTGGGTCGCCGCTTCGGATTTGTGCACCGAGAAGGTGTTGGATGGCGGCCTATCATGTGGCAGCGTAAAGAGGCTGATAACTGCCTCGCCGGCGTCTCTGTAATGGCGGTAAAGGGCTCCAAAGCCCACTACCGTGCTGACCTCTGGAACAAAAAAAAAAAAAAGTAGATCGGAAAGGTGACCTGAAGATCGCCGGCAGAAGGAGATCGGCATCCACTCATCTCCGACGAAGCTCGTAACCGCGACAGCTCAAAGTCTAGAGCAGAGATGTCCGGCGGCTGCATATCGAATAGAGGTTGAAGAAGAAGTTTAGGGTTTCTGTTATGTTGGGCGGACCGGGCTGGGGCTTTAGCCCAGTAGTGGATAAAAGCAAAGGATAATGGGCTGGCCACTGTTGTGGCCCAGCCCGATAAAAGAATTAAAAAAAAAAAAGGGGAAAGAAGGGGTCGGGCCAGCGCAGTAAGGCCCGACCTAAGTCAACCCAAAACGGGTTAACCAACTATGATCCGGGTCCTGACCCGATTTTTTGACCCGACCTGTTTCCGACCCAACCCAAATTAAATAATATTATTTTAATATTATAATATTATTTCAAAAAAAAAAAATCAATTAATTAATTAAAGTTTTATTATATGCATACCTTAATGTTATATGTATGCATTTAAATTATGTACATCTCATTATGATTATCTATATGTATGTATGAAATGTTTAATTAATTTATATACATGTTATTATTGTTATGTACATGTATATATGAAAAGTTTATTAAATTCTATAATGTTATTATTGTGATTTTCCTGTAAAATCAATTAAGGTTTAAACATGAAAATTCATTTTTTTTTTAATTTTGTTGTGGGAGTGTGAATGTGTACAAACTAAGACGGTTCTGTCTAAGAAATTGGAAATTCGAAATGTGTCCATTGTGACCCTCCAATCTTTCCTAGGAACCTTGAAGTTCTGTTTAAGAAAAAAATATTCTTTGCTCGGAACTTACTTAGTAAGTATTATTCACATCTGCTGTAAAATTCATCAAACCTTTTATTTCATGCATATTATTACTATCCACATTTGTATGCATATTATTATTATGCACGGTCTATTTTGACTTTTATTATCATGCCATGTATATCCAATGTGGGATAAATGATTTACGTCAAAATCAAGAAAAGATTGGTTGCCCAAAGGTACAAGATTTTCTTGATTTTGGTGACAAGTCATTAAACTCATAGTAAGGCGGATATGATGGAGGGAACACCTAGTGTGTTAAGATTCACTCCCAAAGGAGGGTCTTAATGACACTACTAGTTTATCCATCAAAGTAAAGTTGGAGGGAACACTTTGTATGTCAGAGTTTACTCCCAAAAGAGAATTCTGATGATACAGCTAGTTTATCCACATAATTTAATACTGGATGGAACACCTTGTGTGTCAAGATCTACTCCCAAATGAGGGTTTTGATGACACTACTAGTTCTTCCATAATTGTTTAAATTCTGATTATTGTTTTTAGTGTCTAACTCAAAGCAACTTATTATAAAATTTTCTTGCAGTAAGCGTATCCACATCACTACACTCATAGATTTCATCTGCTCCTGTTTTGAATGGCTCCAATTTTTCTGAACGGGTTGAGAGAGTTAGGTTCACCTTAGGAGTCCTTGATTTAGACTCATCTCTTATGAGTTCAAAACCATCACCTATTACTGAAACCAGTATCAATGATCAAAAAGAATCCTTTAAATAGTGGGAGAGATCAAATAGGTTGAGTTTAATGTTTATGAAAATGACCATAGTCGAAAATATCAAAAATTCACACCCTAGTACTAAGGAAACCCAAACCTTTTTGAAAAATACTGAGGAAAGGTTTAAATCCGTTGATAAATCTTTAGCAGGAACACTGATGGCTAGACTCACTACCATGAAATATGATGGTGCTAAAGGAATGCAGGAGCATATCCTTGAAATGACCAATATTGCTGCCAGATTGCAAACCCTAGGAATGAAAATAGATGAGTCTTTCGTTGTTCAGTTTATTCTGAACTCATTTCCACATCAGTATGGTCCATTCCAGATGCATTACAATGCTATAAAAGATAAATGGAATGTAAATGAGTTGGCAAATATGGTAGTTCAAGAGGAAGTAAGACTGAAAAAATAAGGACATCACTCTGTCAATTTCGTGAATAAAGAAGCTGGAAAGAAAAAGCACCATTACGGTAAAAAAAAAGCGAACTGGACCACTGAAAGGAAAGCAACCTGTGAAAGCTAATCAGGTTTAGAACAACAGTAGCAAATGCTACTTTTGTAGGGAACATGGACACATGAAAGATGAGTGTCCAAAACGTAAGGTTTAGTTCGAAAAGAAGGGTAAACCACTTACCTTTGTATGTCTTGAATCAAACCTTGTAAATGTTCCTACTAATTCTTGGTGGTTAGATTCAGGTACTAATGTTCATGTTTCTATAACCATGCAGGGATACCTTACAAGCCAAACACCAAGCCTTAATGAGCGTTTCATTTTTATGGGAAATGAGAATAGGGCTAAAGTTTTAGCCATAGGGACATTTCGTTTAGTTTTGAGTACCGGTCATTGTTTAGACCTTCATAACACAGTATTTGTGCCTTCTGTGAGGCGTAATTTAATTTCCCTTTCCAGACTTGATACTGATGGTTATTCTTTTTCGTTCCATAATGCTAGTTTCAATTTGTTTAAAAACAGCTTATCTATTGGTTCTGGGTTTCTTTCTGATGGTCTTTATCAACTTTGCCTTGATACTACATTCATTAAAAATACCTATACCCAACACCATGAAACATGTATTGTAATGAAAAGAAACATGATGAATGAAAACTCATATGACTTGTGGCATAAAAGGTTGGGGCATATCTCCAAAGAAAGGTTACAGAGATTAGTAAAACAATGAATTCTTCCGCACCTTGATTTTACTAATCTTGAAGTGTGTGTGGATTGCATGAAAGGAAAGCAAACCAAACATACTAACAAAGGCGCCACAAGAAGTAAAGAGCTTCTTGAAATAATTCACACAGATATATGTGGACCATTCTCCATAGAATGTTTTGGTGGAGAAAAGTATTTCATCAGCTTTATAGATGACTTTTCACGTTTTGGATATATCTATCTGTTGCATGAGAAATCTCAAGCTGTATCAGTACTTGAGGTATTTCTCATGGAGGTGGAAAGACAGTTAGATAGAAAAGTGAAAATCATCAGGTCGGATAGAGGTGGAGAATACTATGGAAAGTATGATTAATCGAGTCGTAATCCGGGCCCATTCGCCAAACTTCTTGAACAACGTGGCATTGTTGCACAGTATACGATGCCCGGGACGCCACAGCAGAACGGAGTTGCTGAAAGGCGTAATCGGACCTTATTGGATATGGTTAGAAGTATAGTAAGTAATTCTACCTTATCCAAATCATTATGGGGTGAAGCCATTAAGACGGCAATGCATATCTTAAACCGAGTTCCCAGTAAGGCAGTTCCAAAAACTCCTTTCGAGTTATGGACTGGTAGGAAACCAAGTTTGAGACATATGCATGTTTGGGGTTGCCCAGCCGAAACCAGACTTTACAACCCACATGAAAAGAAATTTGATCCTAGAATAATAATCAGGTATTTTATTGGTTACCCAGAGATATCCAAAGGGTACAGATTTTATTGTCCTAATCACAGTCCGACAATGGTGGAAACAGGAAATACCAAATTCATTGAACTTGACGAGATCAGTGGAAAAATTGAACCTAGAGATGTGATCATTAAGGAAATACGGGTAGATGTCCCTATACCTACATTCTCAGAAAAGATAATGGTTCCTTTAAACGATCATCACGATGATACCGTAGAATAAGTACATGATCACCCATTTCAGAATGATGATACCATTGATGATACCATTGATGAACCAAGTTCGGAGACCTGCCATTTCGACAGATTATGTGGTGTATCTCCAAGAATCTGAATTTGACATTGGGACAAGAAAAGATCCACTAACGTTTTCACATGCCATAGAGGGAAATGATTCTAGTAAATGGATCGATGCTATGAAAGAAGAGTTGAAATCCATGGATCAGAATCAAGTCTGGGATCTCGTTGAGTTGCTTGAAGGTAATAAAAGAGTTGGGTGTAAATGGGTCTTTAAGACCAAACGCGACTCAAAAGGCAACATCGAACGACATAAGGCCAGACTTGTTGCTAAGGGTTTCACTCAAAAAGAAGGCATTGATTATAAAGAGACCTTTTCTCCAGTGTCTAAAAAGGACTCATTTAGAATCATTATGGCATTGGTGGCTCATTATGATTTAGAGTTACATCAGATGGATGTGAAAACGGCATTTTTAAATGAAAGTTTGGATGAAGTGGTCTACATGGAGCAGCCAAAGGGCTTCTCAGAAAAAGGCAAAGATCACCTAGTATGTAGACTTAAGAAATCAATATACGGGCTTAAGCAAGCTTCCCGACAATGGTACTTAAAGTTCAACAATACCATTACTGCCTTTGTTTTTAAAGAGAACATCGTTAATCGATGTATATACCTAAAGGTTAGTGGGAGTAAGTTCATATTTTGATCCTGTATGTTGATGATATCTTGTTGGCTAGTAGTGATCTTGGCTTACTTTATGAAACCAAGGGTTTTCTCTCTAAGAACTTTGAAATGAAAGATATGGGTGATGCATCATTTGTGATCGGAATCGAAATCTTTCGAGATCGAAAACAAGAACTGTTGGGATTGTCTCAGAAGAGTTATCTAGAAAGAGTTCTTGAGAAATTTGGTATGAAAAGTTGTTCATCACTGGATACTCCGATATCAAAAGGTGATAAGTTTAGCCAATCACAGTGTCCTAAAACTGAGTGGGAGCGCAAAGAGATGACAAAAATTCCCTATGCTTTGATTGTGGGAAGTTTGATATATGCACAGATTTGCACGAGACCGGATATTAGCTTTGCAGTTGGCATGCTTGGGCGCTACCAGAGTAACCTAGGGATGTCTCATTGGAAAGCAATAAAGAGGGTATTGCAATACTTGCAAGGAACTAAGGATTACCAGTTTACTTTCAGAAGAACTGACAGTTTGGAGGTAACTGGTTACTCAGACTTTGATTTTGTCGGTTGTTCTGATAGTAGGAAATCCATTTCGGATTATGTTTTCTTGTTGGCTGGTGGAGCAATCTCATAGAGAAGTATGAAGCAAACAATCACTGCTTCATTAACAATGGAGGCTGAGTTTGTGGCGTGCTTTGAGGTCACAGTGCATGGTTTATGGCTGAGGAACTTTATCTCAGTGCTTGGGGTTGTTGACTCTATAGCCAGGCCGCTGAGAATTTATTGTGATAATTCCTCTGCAGTTTTTTTCTCCAAGAATGATAGGTATTCTAAAGGTGCTAAGCACATGGAGCTCAAATACCTAAGTGTCAAGGAGGAAGTACAGAAACAAACAGTGTCCATAGAACATATTAGGACTTCGCTTATGATAGCAGATCCATTAACAAAGGGTCTGATAGCGAAACAGTTTAAAGAACATGTTAACAGTATGGGTCTTATGATGTAAACATGTTATTGAGCTCGTGAATGTTATGATTCTATTTGACACTTAATGATATCAATTATGGTTATTTTATTTCTGTTTTCTTGTCTTTCCACTTTATATGTACATTGAATGGTGTTGATGAATGATGACAAGATAATGTCTACAATAGACATGAATTGGAACCCAAAAGCATTACAGTATTAGCCTTAATTATTTCAATTAAAGATCGTGTGTTAAATTAGTTACTGGTGTTGTGGTACATGGAAGGGAATCTGTTGATTATATAATAGAGGACCGCTATGACTCGCATTAGTAGTTAGTTTGACATTGATATTATGGAACTCATGAAATGTGTTTTGAACTATGAAGAGTTCAGGAAATAAATTTGCGCAGTATAGTTAATTTCCTGTGATAAACCCATAAACAAAAAGTATTATTTTATGGACGTATGGGCCAAGTGAGAGAATGTAAGAGTTTTATTTAAACTCTGTGACCCACACACACATCTTATCAGTTTGAAATAGTTCAAAATCTTATTGGATAATATTTGAGTTATAAAAGGATAAGAATTACTCCTAAGAGATAAGATTAAACTCTATATATCTAATTATAGTCAAATATAAACTCATAGATTTTTTGATGGTCGGAAGTCTATAAATAGCACTGGGAGGTTTAAGGGTTCTCATCTACAACATTATAGTGCCTCTAGCCATCGAGAAACACTTGTGAGGCAAACATTGTTAGGACGATTATTCTCTCATAGTCAGATCAATTATTCATCGATCAGATGGAGAAATGTACGTTTCTTATATTGTTGTTTATTATTATTGTAAATCATAAGAAATCGAAGATCCATTTATTAATGTCATGTTAAAATATTTAACAATTTTGTGAGGAAATTGGTATTCAGGCAACCATCTTAGAAAGAGATGATGCAATGAAAATTATAAAGGAAGTGCAATTTAGAGAGGAGAATTGTGCTTGGTATGGTCAAATCATTGAAGATTAAAAAAAAAACAGTTGAAATATAGATATGGACAGAGATGACAACTACAATTTACCCCTAGAGAGTGTGATGTGGTTGCGCATAAACTAGCTAAGTTTGCACTTCAATGTGAAGAAGAAATATTTGTATGAATAGAGGATAGTCCAGATTGGTTAAAACCATGTAGGAGCATGACAACAATAGTAATTAAGCTTAATTAATTTGGTGCTCCAATGCATGCTTGTAGTTACAGAGATCATGCATGGAAGCGCGCGGCACAACAAGAAGAGTTTTGTGCAGACAAAAAATTTTCTTAAGAGTGCGGCAAATATCAAAAAAATTTGTGCGGCACAACATAACATGAATATCGCTTAGAGTGCATTATTAATGGTTGTGGTTCAAATTTTCTTTTAAAAAATATAAATTATACAAATATCAAAAAAATTTGATCATATTTAATTAAAAATAGAGAGAAAAAAATTAGAAAAATAGAATAAATATATATATATATTTTTATTTATAAATAGTAATCCTCCAAATTAATTTTTTTTAATATTTATATAATTTGTACATTTTAGCCACAGCTATTAGTAGTGCTCTTGTGCCTTATAACTTATTCCAAGGATTTATCCTTTTCAAAACTACGACTTTGTGGGAGAAGTACGCTAGAAATTAATATTTGGCAATTATATATTAAGTGAAAGATAACGATGGATCGAGATGATGATATACTTTCGATTTATTTATTATTAGTTATCATTTTTCGTACATTTAATTTTTTTGTTATTTTATTTAAAATATTTTTTAAACATTTTTAAATATTAAAAAAATTTAAAAAAATATATAATTTATGAATAATTAATTTCTTAATTATTAAGTAAAAAAAATTAAATTAAAAAAAAATGATAAAACAAATGTAGATTAATAATAAATTTATCATTATTCTTAGCTACAATAGCTAGCTCTATTTACAAGCCCGGAGCCCCCATCGCCGGCTTTAATTAGACATTTTTTTAAAAAAAAATTGGTGTTATTAAATTAATTAGTAATTGTTACATCATCAACTGCAAAAAAAGATGTCATGATCTGCCTCCTAATAGAATTATGAAGAAAAGCAAAACAACCTCATCTCATCGCTTTCATTAATCACGATTGCACTTGAGTACTTAAGATCTTACTTTACCGATCATGGATGATAGAATTTAGGAGCTAGCTATCTATATATTGCTCCTACACGTACGCGACATAATTTCCTGCATGCGGATTACCCAAGCTAGCTAGCCCACAAGCCAAACATCGGATCAACTCCCATAAATATTAAAATTAAGGTACTGCTTTTGAGATTCCATTGCCAAAAGCCAAACAAATGCATTCAAATGATTTAGCTTGGAAGGAGGGAAAAAGGATTACCGCTCTCATCCATCATTTGACTTGCACGCAATTTTTGATATTTAAAAAAAATTAATGAAATATGTGATATATATAAGAATAAATAATATATATTTTTTATACGTAATTATATATATTAACATATTTAATAAATTATAAACTTAACACAATATATTAATTTATTTAATTAATTATAAACCAATCATAATATCACTCAATCAGAGCCAGACAATCCAAGTCATGTACTAAAAGTCTAAATGAACATATAATGTACACTTCCATAGTTCATATGATATATACGAAATCTAAATCAGCATATAAATTTAACAGTAGCTAATTTCCAAGCAAAAAAGTTGGGACCAAATCTGCATATAAATCAAACTCCATATTCTAGACTTCCATATAAACCAAACTTATAGCTTATTAAATCAGCATATAATTAATAATATATGAAGTCACTTAGCCAATAGTTAGTAGAGAGAGATTCAAAGAACTTACTATTGTTGGCCAATGGCAACGCGCTGAGGCCAAGCTCCAAGCCTCCGATAGCAACAGGCTACACAATCACAATCGCAGATTCTCAAATCACAACAATGCCCACTCTCGGAGACCAAGCTCCGGATGGAACCCACAAACGACTGTTTCTTCCTTAGGTTTTCTTTAAGACTTCGCAATCACAACAAGGTCCAATTTTCGATGAAGTTCGACAACTTGAGAATTTCCAGTTCAGAAGTTTGGGAAAAACTAAAGTTGAAACTCGAAGGAGAACTTCTCACAAACGTATATCAGTTAATCAATATATGGCAGGTTGGCAACATCAACACGCAACACAGTATAGAAGCATACTGAGTAGTAACTACTTCAGACTACAATTTGCGTATATCATGGACTTGGACACCAACACGCTCATAACTTTATACATTGTTGTGTAAGTGTAAGGCACATGACATATGAAGTCTATACATTGGACTACAACTTATAGTCCAACGTATAGATCGGACAACTGCATAAACTCATCTAAAGTACTCTACAAACTACAAGCAAGGGGTTAAATATGTAGTCTATGATTCAAAGAAAAAAGATGTCTGTGTAGTCTGACAACTTCGAGTGACTCTACAAGCAAGGGGCTAAATATTTCAGTATTTGGGGGGCTGTAGAATAAAAACTTATACTAATTATATACTATATGGAGCTTTTGAAAAATTTTGGTAGGGCTATCAACTACCTGGTTCCACCCCTGCAGGCATGGTAGAGACTAATTATAATAAACCAAGAGACTAAAATCAATTAGCAGCTAGCATTGGTATGTATGTACTGTATGTAAATTATCATTAGTTAATATTATCTTTTGTTAATTATTAATGATTTGTAATTGATTTGATCATTATATATGTGAGGAAACTTTTTCTCTTCGACAGCCCGTGTGACAGGACCATAAGAAGCTCAATACGATCCAAGGACCTTTCTCTAAAGATGCCCTTTGCACCTCCTTGGAATACCCGACCTACAAGTGAAATCAACCCTCAATCAGAGAACCGAGATAAATGATAGAACGGGCAGGACCTTGGATAGCGTCGAAGGCCTAAGAGATGAAAAAAAAAATTGTGTACATGGAGCGTAAGTGCTTTGACCAAGAAAGCTTGGGACATTTAACTGCCAACAAGCTCTGCCCCAATTCTGAAGCTACCACTACCACCTCCAAATGATTGATGATAAGAAGGGTAGAAAGAGCATATCAAGGCAGAAGCACGCTGCATTTAATAACTAGAAAATCTAACACGCCATGACAAGAAGGGGTATAGAATCGTCTCGGTGGCCACGATCAGGCATGACCCACATGCCGCCGGACAAAAAGCTAGAAGGACAACAATACAATCCAAGTACGAAGCGGCACAACCACGATTGACAAGGCAAGAGATCGTCCATTACCACGGTCATGTTCGAGGCACCAAGATGCTATTGCTTACGTTCTTGGGACCAAACCACCAGGCATATATACACGCTCCTAGAGGTAAGAAAACTCTTTAAGCTCTAGAACTATAGTACAAAATATCAAAAAGGTAGGCTGACTTAAACATTGGAGGTTCTCTAGCTCCAACAGAGCCTCTCGACCCCTCTTTGTTTTGCTTGATTGTGCAAGTAGGAAGGCTCAAATTGAGTCTAAGGCTCGAGTTGTTGGGACCATGATGTCCTAGACTAAAGACGTACGAATATATATCCTTGGTGTTACATATATAGTCTAATTTGATTTATTTGATTACGTGTTTTTGTAAGTTCTCTAATGTTTAAAGATACCAGATCAGATCTAAATGAGAAAAGTTGGGTTAATGGCGATTCATTGATCTTGATCACCGAACAGAAACGTACACACACACATACATACATACATACATATCTATATATATCATGAGCTAGGGCAAAAAAGAAAAAGAAATGTACGTGCGCGTGACATGATAGTTAGCCAGTACAAGTTTCTTTTGTGGTATAAGATAAATGTAACCAAGGCCCATTGGTTTAGTGTTTATTTTTTGGTTGTGTACGTACGTAATTCCTAATCATGCATCATTTTGACCAAATGCCATACGATCATTTTATATATCCACCTTTTCCTAGCTACATTAATATATGTCTAAGATCATCTGGATCAACCATTGGCATATATCAATCCTTCGATATTATATTGTCCAAATTATTGGTTTATGGCTTCTTTATATATAGGTCAACAAGGCCAACACATACATGAACATGAAGGACTTTAATTGGGATTGTTTTTATTGTTGAAATTCATTATAATTCGCAGGTCTCCCATTCCTTTGAGGCCAATCTTCATCACGACACATTGGAAAATTCTAGTTGAAACCAACTTTGCGCAACCTGCATTGGGCACTTGTCAAGCGACGTCCCACAAAGTACTCAAACACACATTTTTTAAGTTTTTCGAAGTTTTAAGTTTTTCTTCTCAGGTTTTTTCAAGTTCGCCTCTCTCATTATGCATGAAACACATTTTTCCAAGTTTTAAGTTTTTCTTCTTTATTTTTTCTAGTTCACCTTACTAACGAGGTCATCATGTACAAATTAGATCATAAACTAAACATATATGCAGATATGGTACTGGCCTGAAATAATGCTAAAGAGGTGTGACTCTGCCCCTGCTGTGGACCTGTCCTCTAGTAATACTAAGTAAGTCTATCTCTCGAATCCTTGGAAAATCTGACTATCCAAAACAGTTGTGAGTTTGAGATCATACGCATCAAAAGAAACAAATCTGAGTACCATATTTCTTCTTGCTTTGACAGCAAAAAAAACAACCCAAACAAATCACTTCAGACGATTCAAAAGAAACAAATCACATAAAAAATTTTTTACAAACGTTGTTAAACTAGTGGCTTTCTCAAATCTTTGTTCTCATCACTTTCAAAAGAAAAAAAAATCACTTCCAATTTTCAAACGAAACCCCCTATCAAAAAATTTCTAAACGAAACTCACATCAACGTAACCTGTGACCAGCGACGTTGCCTACTCATTATCGTCGACGCCATCTCTCATCTCTGCAGAACAGGTTCTAAGTTTCTAACTTCTCTCATCTCTAGACTATAGTATTTCATCTTTTAGAGTAAAGTCTACACTACAAGCTACATAAAAGTTTGAATCGTCTAAAGTACTCTTCAAGTCTACATAAAAGTTCTAGTTAAAGCACTCTTAATTGAAGCAAAAGAAGCCATTCAAAATGCTGTAAAGCATAATGACAAAGGGTTACCCATTTTTTATGAGACTATTGGGATGTGAATCATTAATGGTGTCAAAACTTTAATTTACACTATTGTTAAACATTTTGTTAGAACTCCCTCCAACATTATTAACTGCATTAGTGATTACTTGAATAATTTATGGTGCCATCAAATGTCTGATTACATATGGTAACAAGATGTTTTCATGTTTAGAGTAATGCTTAGAGACGATAGTCAAAAGCCTTACTAGAAAGAAAAATTCTTTGATGGTTTACCCCAACTTTTTGCTCATAAAGTTAAGGATGAGTTTACTAATGCTTCAGGACTTCTTAATTATGATGATTACACCTACGGGGATATCATTAGTATAATTAAGAAACTTTGTATTAGTATGTGTAATGATCAAAGAATGCTTCGTCAACAGATGCAGAATAGTAAGAAAGCCAAATATGAAATGGAGAATTTCTGTGAATAATTTGATCTTCCTCCTATTGCTCCCTCAAGACAAAAGCATCGTATTTCAAAATATTATGGTAAAAAGAAAAGAAAACCTTTTTCTAAAACCCGTGATGATTTTTATAAGAAATCTTTTTCAAAAAAACCATTTCAAAAGAAAAAGAATTTTCAAACTCCTTCAAAAAGGAGATGTTTTAATTGTGGTAAATCTGAGCATTTTGCTGATAAATGCACCAAGAAACCCAATAAGTTCAAAAATAAGCTTAATCAGTTAAACATCGATGCCAATGGTCAAAATGAGCTGTTCAGTCTCCTAGGAACCAAATCTTCCTCATCATCATCTGATGTCAATGAATTTAGCTCTAGTGATTCAAAATATCATTCAGAAGTCGAATCATCTGGTTCCCCCAATATTAAGTTTGGTTGTAATGATTCTTGTTACAAACCTTTGAGTAAAACAATCAATGTTTTAACCAAAGCTGAAAGAACAAGAAAATCTTTTATTAACCCTTATTTCACAAATTACTAATCAGAAGCTCAAAGAAGAATATATTCAGAAGCTCAAGAAGACAATGGTTTTCCAAGAGCCTAAAACTTCTAAACAAAAGATTAGTTTTCAATAAATTTTAGGACGTTTTAAAAAGAAAAAATCCAAAGATATTTTAACAAACGATTTATAATGTGAAGTTGTTTTTCTTAAAAAAAAAAAAAGATCATTGAACTCAAAACTAAAATCAACAAACTCAATTCTAAAAATGATTCATTCAAACAGGAATTATTATGTTTAAAATTTGACAAACAATTTGATCAAAGAAAATCCTTCTGATAATGAGCAAACAAATGAATCTGAGTACAGTCATAAAAATGACAACGAAGTCTCTAATGCTGCCTCTGACAGACAGATTTGTTTAATTCACCATACTATTCCCCCAAATGGTTTTTCAAAGTTACTATTATTATTGTCATGAATTTCAATTTATTGTGATTGCCATGATTGATTCCGGAGCGGATATAAATTGTATCCAATAAGGATTAGTTCCTAGCAAATATTATGAGAAGTATCTGAAAGGCTTTTTTTCAGCAAATGGATCACAAATGAAGATCCTTTATAAGCATAACACTGTTCATTTGTCAAGATAATGTTTATTTTAAAATTCCCTCAATTCTTGTAAAAAATATGACTAACTTTTATTTCTTCTTTATATACATTCGTTTCTGAGAAGAATGGTATCACTATCGACCATTTTGAACAGAAAGTCAAATTTAAATTTGCTTTTCGTTTTGAAATCGGTATAGACAAAAGTTTGACATTTTTACTTTCTGCAAAAACAAAGCATTTTTTCTTCAAGAGGAAATCAAAATAAAGAAAATTTCTAAACAATTGTCTAATCCTTTATTTCAATAAAAAATCGATGATTTTCACAAGAAATTGATTTTGATGTCTGTTATGATCTTCCAAATGCATTTTGACATAGAAAGAAACGTTTCTTTACTTTATGTTAAAGATTTTTCTGAAAAGAATATTCTAACTAAAGCTCAACCTATTTAAATGAATAGTATAACTTTAGCGTTTTGCAAATCTGAAATTGACGATCTTCTTGCAAAAAATATTATCAGGTATAGTAAGTCTCACTGGTCATGTGCTGCTTTTTATATCTAGAAAAATGTAGAGATTGAGAGAGGGACTCCCTGCCTGGTCATTAATTACAAACCCTTGACTAAGGTCTTAGAGTGGATTAGGTACCATATTCCCAATAAATAAGACTTAATTCATCGGTTGAATAAGACAGTCATTTTTTCCAAATTTGACCTTAAATTCAGATTTTGGCAAATCCAAATTAAGGAATTAGATAGGTATAAAACTGATTTCACCATCCTATTTGGTTACTATGAGTGGAATGTGATGCCCTTCAGCCTAAAAAAATGCTCATAGTAAATTTTAAAATATTATGAATGATATTTTTAACTCATTCACCTATTTCACCATTGTCTATATAGACGATATTCTCATATTTTCAAAATTTATTGATGATAACTAGAAATATTTGTCTACTTTTCTTGATATAATAAGACAAAATGGTCTAGTGATTTCTGCCAAGAAAATTAAATTATTTCAAATCAAGATTAAATTCCTTGGTTACGATATTTCAAACAGCAAAATCAGACCTATTCAAAGAACCATTGAATTTGTTGACAAATTTCTAGATGTTATTCTTGATAAAATCCAATTGCAAAGATTTTTGGTTCTCTCAATTATATCGAAAACAATGTCGCTCATTATTTGAACGACTACATTCTAATCCTCCTCAGTGGATAATAATTTACACCAATCTAGTTCAACAAATCAATACACATGTCAAAACTGTTCCCTGTCTTGGTATTCCTACTTCTGATTTATTTCAAAATTGTTGAAACATATGCCATTGCCAAAGGTTATGGTGGCATTCTGAAACAAATAGTTTCATCAGACTCATCTGAACAAATTATTCAATTTCACTCTAGAGTCTGAAATCCTGCACAACTTAATTATAACACTATTAAAAATGAGATATTATTTCATAGTACTATGTATTTCAAAATTCTAAAATGATTTACTGAACAAGAAATTTCTTTTGCGTATTGATTGCAAAAGTACTAAATACGTATTAGAAAAAGATGTTCAAAACATTGCATCAAAACATATTTTTGCACGATAGCAAGCTATTTTAAGTATTTTTGACTTTAATATTGAATACATTAAAGGAACAGATAATTTTATTTCTGATTTTCTTACCAGTAAATTTCTACAGAAAACATGAGTAAGAAGAAGGACAAAAACCCTTTTACCCTTCCTCCTCCTCTTCCTAATTTACCTCTACTCGTGCCTCCTTCTTCTTTAGAGATAGCCAACAAATTTACCCCTCTGGGAAGTATCATCACTCCCATACCTACTTCATATAATTCAACCATTTCAACCCCCTATAATCTGTATGCAATGCCACTTAATACGTCTAAGCCTACTAATTTCTTTCTTCCTGCTTCAAAAATAGAATACTTCAAAAAACTTTATTTTCAAAATCTATTTACATAGAATCAAATTGGACTATGGATACAAATCCCTTCAAAATTGCTACCAATTATTTTTTCCCTACTTTCCACTAGATCCCTAAAAATCCAGGAAAAACCATCCAATTCTATTATGAAATTCTTCTCAACACGGGATCCCTTACCATTAAACCTATCTACTACAAAGTAGATAAAGCCAAAATAATTTTTCATAGTGCTTATATTCTGAAAGTAATAACAGAAGATGATTGGGGAACTCATCCCAACACTTCAAAAAAACTTTCAGATATTTCTTATAATTACTATGATTATATTGATGTTTGGTTCAAATTCATGTTTTCCAAACTCCTGATCAAATGCATTTTTGGTTCTTTAATTTTGACAAGAAATGCAAACATACTTTCCCACTTTGGTTTCAAAGATGGTGGAATCATTATGGTCTAATTCCAGAGATATTTCCAGATAACGTTCAATCGGCTATTAAGCATTTTTCAACATTCAATTCACCCATAATGGATCGCCATCATCCCAAATTTCATTATCTACTCCATTTATGTAAAAGATACAAAATCCCTCGTCCATTGGATCTTTAAATGGAATTATGAAAAGGTTAGTGACATTTTGGTTAGACATTTCTTCATCAAATGGTGGGATCGATTTTCCTACATTAACGATACTATTTCATATATTTCAAGAGACTTTCTGTAGCAGACTCTTGATCTTGCAAGTATCAAGGATTTTTCTACAGCAAAATCAATTATTATTTCACCTGAGTACCCACTTCCACAGGACCATACTTCAAAGAATCCAGAAGAATCATCCTCGAAGAAGAACACTCTCAAGAATTCATTTTCAAAAACCAAAAAGAAGACTACTTCAAAAGATTTTGATAGTTCATCTTCTTCTAAGTCTAAAAAGAAAAATGGTCTGGAAAGACTAAAGAAGAAAGACCTAATTCAACTGTTGAAAAAATTCCTCCAGGAGAAAGACAACAGTGATGTTTCTATTGAAAAATCAGAGGATTCAGCAGAAGACTCTAACCTTTACAGTAACACATTTGGACATGACTCAGACGACATCCCGAGGTTATTTGAAGACTGATCCGTAGGCACAAACCGACAAAATATTTCAACAGCTCTAGAAGACCCCTGCAGGATTCCAGGTTGCTCTCCCCACTTCAACTTTCAGCAGAAAAAGACAAACAAACTTTCGACTGAATGGATATTTTAGGCAATAAATAGTAGTCACTATTTACTATTCATTTTTACTGTTTTAAATAGGCTCCTTATTATTCAATAAAAGGAGACCTCATGGAAGAGTTTGGTAGAGAGCTCACTACCCCCCTCATATTTTTGAACTTTCTGTTTTCCCGAATTTATCTACTTCGCTAATCTTGTTCTATTAAAATCTCGTAAGGCATTTTCAATAAACAATCTTTTGATTCAATACTTGCATTAATTACTTTTCGTTTACTTTATTTGGTATTCAGTTATCTGATCCATTTATTTACTTACATTTATTACTTTTGCACGCATTAATTTCATTTAAATCTAGTTACCTAGTCCTTGTTTTTAATTTATTTTATTATTAATATTCTAGTTATCTGGTCCTCTCTACTTTCGTTCTAATCATATATGTTCTACTTTCGCCTTCCTTTTGACTTAATATATATATATATAAATCATATATATAAATATGATTTATATATATATATGATTATATCATATATACATATATACGTTAACGAAATGCATCCATGTATATATATATATATATATATATATATATATATATACATCTATGTAAATTGGAATGCATATATATATATATATATGTATATATGGCATTCCAGTTTATATATATATATGAATGATTTATATATATAATATATATGCATTCCAATATATATATATATATATATGTTAACGGATTAACTAAAATTAGAGTAAAAGAATATTTTATTATTATTTTATCTCAAATTTGCATAAGTCAATGTGAGAATTTTGCTTGAATGACAAAAATGAATCTTCAAAAGGAGTGATTTTGCATATACATAAGCCAATCAGAATGCTCTTAGTACAAGACTACAACAAGCTTATCTATTTATTTATTTTTTAACTCATTGTCTAAGTTTGACTCTTCTAGACTTTACATCACTAAGGCCCGATTTGGATTAAGAAATGAGATGAGTTGAGATGAGTTTAGTTTATTTTTTAATATTATTATTGATTTGAGATTTAAAAAAGTTGAATTGAGATTTGAAAAATGTGTATTAGAATTTGAAAAAGTTGTATTAAGAATTGTGTTTTGTATAGAAATTTAAAAAAATGCAATGATGAGTTTGAAATGAATTGAGACGAACTTGTATCGTTTACTAATCCAAACCGACCCTAAATTATCTTTAATTTATATAGTTAAATAAATATTTATTTTTGAGGCTTTTACTTTAACTTATAAAATTTGTCTTGTACAGATTTGTCTTGTTTACTAAGCTACAAGAGAACAAACTATAATTTGATCTCATATATATTTGAAGAATTGAGATTTTTTTTTTTTTGGTTGGAATTATTTAAGCTTTTACTTTTATTTTTATTTTCTGAGATGAAAACCATCGCATCTGATAAATCAGAAACAAGAGGATACAATGAGTTTACAGCTGAAAGAGTCAGTTCACTCAATCCTCAGCTAGCATACAGGCTTCTTTTGCTAGACAGTGAGTTGTGTCATTCAAAATAATAATATTTTTCCTAATAAAAGAGACTTTTCACTGGGCAGAACTAGATAAAATATTTTTTGTGTCATTCAAAATAATACCCACACTATCTATTCTATTGTTGACTTGGGTTAAACCCTTAACAATCTGTTGATTCTCACTTTCTAAGATTACTCGGTTTAGTCCCAGAGTTCTGGCTAGCTTTGCTGTTTCAAGTACTCCATTAGCTTCAGCCATAAACGGGTCCATATATCCAATTTTTGATATTTTCTTTGTGTTGATTGTGCTACCCCAAATGGTCTCGAGCTATCAGGCTTATGCCTATTCTGCTTTGTGCTAAATTTAAAGCCACATCCTAGTTTATTTTGATAACACCAATGAGAGAAAGCTCAGCATGGTGATAGAAGATCTTTTAGCATTATTTTTATTGATTTATTTGTTAGACTGTTACTTTTAATTTTACGCTTTAGCATTACTTTATTCTTGGCTTGGATTGCCTATTTGCCTGATTCGTTAACTGTTTATAATTAATTACATTTTATGATCAAATTGTACTAAATTTCATCCTAATTTATTTTGTTGATGTGCAACACCAAAGAGTCATTCAAATCTATCAGTTAATTGACAAACTATACAAATCTATATTAAGAATTTAAAGGAAAATATAATCTTAAATTAGAAAATTAATTGAAAATATTCATTAATTGACAAATTATACAAAAAAAAAAAAATCTAGCAATCTCTTATCATTACTTTAAATATAAAAAAAAAATGAGCAAGCTAAGAAAAATATGATCCGCGATCGCCTCCCAAACATCAAATCTTGGTTCCGTCCCTGATCCACGCTGCATCGACCCTTAAACTGATAGGAATAATCGTTTGCGACAATTTTGTCACCTTTTGCAACCAAATTAAGCGCTGCAAAAAGTGATTTTTTTTGTAGTGTGGAGTCGTGAACCCTTTATTATTATTATTATTATTATTTAATGTGAAGATCAAGTTTGACAAAATAAGAGAGCACTTGATCTAAATTTGTCATGCGATTGATGATCATAGCCCTTAATTAATTTGGGTAATTGCAATTTCAATGCTAGGAATCAGTAGTCGATCGAGCATTAATAGATCAACAGTATTGTTGTGACTTCCATTAATGGAGATCATGATATTTAAGATCGGTCTCCATATTGTTGTGCTGATCGAACTTACAAATTAAATGGCTAAATATAATTAGCACAATTAACACGAAGAACAAATCGTATTCAAAACTTGACCTTTAGAACAGATCATATATAGCGCTAATATATATAAATGTGATCAATATTGCGAAATTTGTGGTCATCAATATATATACGTACGTACAGATAAACCCACTTTCCCGCAACATCCAGCAATTTGAGGAATGCATATGCATGCTTCCTTCCTTGCAATACATGCGTAACCCATTAATCAATAACTGCGCGCTCAAGTAAGTGTTTTTTCAGGCACGTACGTGTACAAGTACTGCTAGAATGAGGTCCAATTAATTAGTACTATTAAAGATGTAGATATAAATAAATATTACACGTAAGCCCACACACCATATATGATATATGCATGCCATAATATATATGAAATGCTTGCCCAACTAGCTAGCTAGGCCGCCATACGCGCACCTATACTAGTCATATATATATATATATAAATTCCTGCAGGCTTTAGTAGTAGTAGTACTACAGCTAAATCCACGGCCAAGGGGTAATTGATAAATTATATGTTGTTTTTCGTATTATATGGTCGGCATGGCATGCCAATTAAGCACCATGATCAAATCCTTCAATGCATTATCATCTATGAAGACTAGCTTATAAGATCAGCATGCATACCCCACCTACCTAATTAATTAATTATTTTCCTTCTACTTTTAATTAACACTAACTTGGTGCATGCCCAAAATATTTTCCCCGTCCAATATCGAGGAGTACGATGGCCGGTGGCCATGTGATGATGGGGTATCTCTAAAGTAACATTTTACTTTGTTAGCAGTAGCTTGCTAGCACATTATATAATATATATGTATACATATATATATATATATATATATATATATATTTATGGAGCTGCCGAGCTGCTATAACCAAACAAAAAAAAATAAACAGTCCACTCATCCATCTCTCTCTCTCTCTCTCTCTCTCTCTCTCTCTCTCTCTCTCTCTCATTTTTACCAAATTTTTTCTTGTATGTATGCGACTGCCCTAGATCTATGCCACCTTCATCTTCGTAACTATATAAAAAAACTCCTTTGTCTTTGTACCTGCAGAGAATAAAACGCCACGCAAATCGCATGTTAGTTTCAGTAATCATGTAAAAATCAAAATATTAGTTTCATAAAAACAATCCCAAATAGCTCTAGTGTTTTCCTATATTATATAGAGTTCGACTTCATATTCAACTTCATATATTATATCTATACTTGTAGACTATTATATATATATATATGCATGGGAGTTGTACGTACATGAGGTAGCCATGCATGGGAGCCGTTTTAGCTAGCAAGTACCGTAATTCATTTGAAGCGGAATTAAGGAGCTAGCTAGCTTCATTAATTCGGCCTGGCTAGCTAGCTGAGCTGGGTCTACATCTCAAATATATTTATAAGAAAATTATACAAAAATAATATGATAAATTAATCTAATTTTATCTGATATATTATATTTATTTTATAATAAAAATAATTTTATAATTTTATAAATTACATCAAATTATATTAATTTATGATTTATATATATATATATATAGATATATATTTTTGTAAAAAGAGTATTTCTTCAAATAAAAAGCAAACCAAGACAATGATTGAGGGAATTTAAAAAAAAAAAAAAAGTGGATCGATATATCAAAGGAGTCAATGTTGCTAGCTAGCTAGCTGTCTTATAATAAAGAAATTAAATTTATATTATTTGAGGCGGGTACTACTAGGCTCCTCATCAAAATAAAACCAGTGTTTAATTTTGATCATGTTCAGATAACGTATATGCATGCCCTGGCCCCTAGTTATAGAAAGTTAATGATGGCCGCCTTAATTATATCCAATGGGTTCAACAAATTATCATACATATATATGGTACGTTCCGTATATATTAGAAATTAGAGTATGATGAATGGTTTTAGATCAAAATAAAATAAGGGTCATCATGATGTGGAAAGCTTGCCATTCCTGGCTGGCAAATTTTGTTGGTATTAGCTAGCTAGCTAGCTAGCTAGCTAGCCTATTATACATACATACATACATATATATATATATATATATATATTATCCCCACCCACAAATCAACAACAGATCAATACGTATACGCGATGACGTTCCTTCGTTGACAGATCGTATTAATCTCCAATATTTGGGAGGAGTGGTTACATAAGGCCCATAGATCAGTAGTTTTATATATATATATATATATATATATATATATATATATATAATTGAACGCGAGAGTCCTGGAAAAGAGATGGGGAGGAGGGACAAGTACCTTTAACAGTTGCCGTTATCATTTCCATCTCCATATGTCCCCTTCACTTTACCTCACTTCACTTCAATGATTATAAACTACAATTGAAAAATATTAAACTAGGGTTATCTATACACTATTATACGCAACCTTTATTTTATTTTATTTTATTATTTTTCAAAAAGTCTAAAAACAACAACTCCCCAAGCATGATTATTAACAATCAATAATAAATTGATTTCCAGTTATCATCAATATTAGAGGATTATTATTAATGAATTATATATAGGTACTATATATAGATACAAAGGCAAAGGGGGATAACACTTACCTTCATTTTGATTCTAGCTAGGAAAATTGTGGAACCCAAGTGGGATTAAAGGTACCCAAAATGAATGAGCAGCATGCGGCATCATATCCTAACGCATGGCCCTCCAACGTGGTCCTGGATCATGAGGCGTATGCATGATTGTTGATCTAAAACTTATTGAGGGGTTTAGTTAGAGCGAGACGAAACAAAAGATGTCGCTTTTATTGCCCAAAAATGGTCTCCCAAATTCAACAAGTGTCCCACCAACATAGCTTCCTAGTACTCACCAATCACCAAGGACAATTTGGTCGTGGTCACCCTGGTCGCTAAAGAAGGGCAAAAGGAAAAATGAGAGCAGGGTAAAAGGACCACATAAGTTGGTCGGTTTATTTATTTATTATTTTTTAAAAAAGAAAAAAAAAAGAAAGGACGGAGGAAAAGGCAATTCCATGACTGCAAATCTCATGGTGCTCATGTCAGCTGGTCCATGTTAAGAGTATTGGAGTTTGGAAATGAACACTACCACATGTGCCCACCCCAATTTTCTTTTAATCAAGTTTCAGTACATTCCAATAGCATTTCGACCATGATATCTGCAGCCTGCTCTCTCTGCCACTGGACCCGTTAGGATAAGGTACTTTCAGTTTCAGTTTCAGTTTTGAAGGGTTTAAATTCTGGGACTGTGTTGCCACGGTTGGACTTGGTGTGAAAATGAGTGAAACAGAGAGTATCAAGGTGGGGAATACTTTTGGGCCTCTTGGATGTTTCTATGTCTACGTAGCTGAAAAGAATGGAGAGGGCTTGGACGTGGGTTTGTATCTGAGCCGATTCTGATTTAACCCGGCCCAACTGAGGTACATGTGTGGAAATATTCAATTGGGCCCAACATCACTGCGGACCTACGAGCTCCAAGATTATGAACTCTGATTACATGTTTCATCCGTGCAAGTTATTCGCAATTTTATATAAAACTTACTTGCGACCAAACACTCAAAACAATCTTCAATGAGCAAAGTTCCCAGAGAATTACTAGCATGCCTACTGTTGATGATATGGTGCAGGCGCTGGGTGGCATAAATGGGGGCTTTGAAATGGTTGGAGAGAAGGAAATCAATGATCAGGTTGTGCGAGTCTTGAAGGAGTATATATCTTTCAAGCAAATACCCCATCCATCATATCCATTGTCTAGTAATAATATTGCCATTTCTTGAGGAGGAGGTCATCTGTCATCATATAAATCTCCTTTTATTGATAAATCAACAGTAGCTATCCATGCAATTCAAGTATTATCAAACATAGAGATTTCCCCTTTGTTTTGGCCCGTAAGCATATAGATAATAAGCATCCCGTCCTCCGTTTTTGCAGTTCACTCTATGTAACAATTGCAATAAAGTCGCAACAAATATATGCCCAACCACTACCAAGTTCAACACATTCAATAGACCTTGAACCAGAGATGCCAAACCAGGTGTCCAATTCCTGATAGTTCATACCATAGTAATAACCAGTTTCTCAATTTTAAAAAATGACAGTGTACTGGATTAGTCGGAACGTTCTTTTTATTTTTTTTAATATAATAAACTACCGCTAAGAGTTCAATCACGTGATATATGTACACTGTGCTTACAAGTAGCTTTGTCTTGCAAATCAAACACACTCCAAACCAAATCCTTAACAGCCTCTTATTTCCCCCTTGTAGCGAGTCAGTTTCGGAGAAACAACCACGTATACCTACTGTCCCGACTGCCCACAATCCACAATGATGGCACCGCCAACAAACACTGGAGCCCCAGGATTTCATGATGAGCTGGAGAACATGAATCAGGAGTTAGTTGTTCAAACAATCTAAACACAGAAAGCACATCAAGCTCCAATGTGAAGAGAACTTGGAGCAAATCTGGCTTCTAGGTGTCGCTCAGATAAAAACTAGGGGTAGGGGAATCGAAAGTCATGATATTATTTCATCTCACAAATGATACCACGAATCCTACCAACAATTAAATATTCCTCTGTTGGTATGGGCCTTGAGAATTTTATCACAAACTTAGTAACATGTTTATTTATGCACAAGAGAGGTTCTCTTCTCTCCCTGGAACAACTGACAACTGCGTAGCGCATATGGGTTAATGCAGACATGCTTAAGTTGGCCGAAGAAGATTTCACCAAATCTGACGTTGGAAATTTTGATCGCTTGTCACGAGCTGGGTTTGGACTATCTCTCCCCATCACTCGATCAATTAGTGCAAATTTGTGAGGTTCTTTTCCATGATACACCCACATCATTGGTAAAGTAGGCATTTTTCACAAAGGCAAAAAAGTCAAAATCGAAGCAATTAAAGACACGTGATTCTGCTTTCTCGATATCAAAGCAAATAAAGATGTGATCAGAAAATGAAAACCATAATCACATTTAGCCTTGGGGTACAGCACCACCTCACCATTCTCGCTCTCACCGCCATAGTTCCCAGCGCCTTTTTTTTTTTAAATATATATTCTTAAGACAACATAAATCGCACTGAATCGCTAAAATCTATTACAAAATCCAAAATCCTCAAAAAAAATTTGCTAAAAATTTTCACTAACCTTCCATTCCTTATCCTCACGCGTCGCTACCGTCGCTATCATCGTCGTTGTTACCAAGATCACTAGCAATGTAAACCCCAGGCTGAATCGTCCGCTTCCGAGTCCTGGACGGCAGAATGTTATCCAAATCGACCTCCGCTAATGGATCGTCCGATAAATCGCTTTCACCATTCGATATATCGCTACCGTCTTCGTCGTCGTCTTCTAGAATCAATTTGCCTTTGCCCTTGTCATCCCTCACTATCCCCTTTCCCCTCTGTTCCACCTCAGACTTCCCAGTACCGTCCTCACCATCTTCATCGTCTTCTTCTTCGTCTTTGTCATCGTCTTCGTCTTCGCCCTCGTCTTCGTGTTCATAGTCGTCCTCGTCTTCGTCTTCGGCTTCGGAGAGTAAATCGGTCGCGAATTTACAGTCCTTCTCTTGAGCTATTGAGGAGTTGTGTTCTGAAGATTCTAGCTCTTTGAAAACAGAGGAATCGATGTTGTTATCGGGAGGAGCTTCTAGTTTGGTGGTTTTCTTGGGGTTGTCATCACAGTTGAGATCGGGTTTGCGCTTCACGGACAATGTCGGTTCTTCTTGGTGCTTTATCTCCGCCATGAGTTTGCCTGATCAAAAATTTTGTAGTCAGTGTGAAATTTGGGGCTCTCGAGTCTGAAGTCTGAACTTTTTGACGGTTAGGGTTTGGGGCGTGCGTATAGGAGGCAAGATGGTATAAAATTATTTATAAACGATAAATGATATATATAAATTCTAAAAATATTAATTTTGTGCATAAGTATTTTATAAAAAGGTAAATTTTATTATAAAAAACTCATTTTTTTTTTCATAAAATCTGTATTTATATATATATATATAAATTTTGTACATTTGAAGATCTATCTAGTATTACTCTTTTCAAATATCAAGGTTGTTTGTTATCGTTGTTACTATTATTTTTTATTTTCTTAATGTATTATTTTATTTTATTTTATTTATATTTAAAAAATTTAGTCTTTAATAAAGAGTTTTTTTTATCATTTTCTTAATTTATAATTTGTTGGGCTAATGGGTTTGTTGTAAACCGGAAGATATTCGATTTTGTGTGTGTTTTCCAAGAAAGTGAATGATTCATTTGTAGGATACGATTACGGATCATAAGAATTAGGACATAAAAACTTGTTTTTGGTACGACTAAAGTCTAAAAAGTTTAAAGAGGCAGAGAGAATATACTCGTCCATATTAAAAGTGTATTATTTTATTAGAAAAAATTATAGGAAATCGGGGTAATAATCCCGGCGCGACATCACGTCCTACGTGGACTACAAATGATGTCGTTTTCTTCCTTAGCCCCAAAATCTCTTCTATTCGATTCCCTCCCTTTGCGCACTCTCTCTCTCTTCGAATCTCCTCTTGCTATGTCGTCCCCCTCTTCTCCATGAAATCGCTAATCCCGTCCCTCTCTTCTCCACGAAATTCTTCCGCCTCTCGTCTCCACGAAGCTCCCCCGTCGTTCTCCCTCTCCTCTGAAGCTCCATCCCTCGAACCGCTGCTATCCCTCAAACCCACGAACTCTAACCCTTAATCCTAACCCAAGAACCAAGTCCAAACCTAACCCTAACCCAAGAACCTGTTTGTTGTCATTTTGGACGGTATGATTCATTGCCTCTATTTTTATTGTTGGTTGATTGTCTGGTTTTCATTGTTGGTTGATTTTGTGGTTCTCTGATATCACTTGAACAATTCATAAGATCTTTGGCATTAACTATTTGTGAATTTTAGAAGTTAGTCATGTATAGAAACATGTATAGAAGATCTGTATAGAAATATGTAGTTGTTGTTGGATTCACTAGTGAATTTTATCATTGCATTTGTTTAGAAATCTATATTTTTATACCAAATAAATTACTATTGCAGCTAAAAATGAAGACTGGGTTGTAAGATTCTTGAAAAAACAAAAATTTTTCATCAATTCCTCTTGTTTCTTGTCATATCTTTTTTCCAAGCTGTGCAAATTCTATGGAATTAAAGGGTCATTTAGCATAAATTTTCACTGTATTTGTTAGCCTTATCTACTTTTCTTCGTTTATCCCCAATCGACTTATACATTACAGTAATGCTAGGGATTAATGAATGGTAGAAGGAAAAATATTGGTATTGCTGGAATTATGTGGCAAAATATGCTTGGTATTACTGGAATTATATGGCAAAATATGCTAGAATTATAGACTGGAATTTATGTGTAGGAAAGATCTATGGCAAAATATGCTGGAATTATATGGCATAATATATGTAGGAAAGACCTATTTTTTGGCTAAAAATGAGTGATTTACATGGCAAAATATGCTAGAATTATATACTAAAAATGAGTGATTTACATGGCAAAATAGTAGGAAAAATATTTTATAGTGCTTCTTACTAAGTGCAGTGCTTGTGGTTTTGGTTTCTATATAAATGCTCATTTATGAGGTAACAAGATGTGAAATAATCTTTGAAGTAACAAGATATTGAAGTACATACATTCTCGAGATCATTGCCTGCTACTCTATTTTGCATCCTAATGTTGGAGATATGGTATTATGAGTAACAGTTTGCTTATTGGAATGGAAGGAGGTTTATGCTTCTAATGAATGAGAAAAATCATTGGCAATGACACATGCATGAAAATATGCATTGTAATGTAAGACCGGTGATAGTTGTAAGATGGTGTGCTAATCCACTGTTCTGGTGTTATTGGCAGTCTTATGGAATAAAGGTTGGATGCGGTGGAATCCCAAAACCATCAGGAGGTAGAGATGGCTCTTCTTCTCAAGGCAGAGGCTGTTATGGTTGAAGTAGTTTGAGATCTCATTTGCTAAACCGAAAGCAATATATCTATTTTTCTTGTGCTTTTCTTGTTCTTCCCTTTCTTCTTCTCATGGATTTGAATTTTAGACCACCACCCCCTTTTCCGCTTGTTTTATGTCCAAAATACGAGTTGTATGTATAAATAATGATTCATCCTGATGTCTTTTCAATACTAATGTAAAATTAACGGTTGTTTCATTCATTAGTAGGTGTGTTGAAAAGGATTATGAAATTGTGAAAATGCAAGGAATGTACTTTCTTCTTTATGATGATTTACATGTATAGTATGCTGATGCTGGGTGCTTTTTACCGTTTTAGAGCATCTTCAATGGAATGGGCATGGTTAAAAAAAGTGTTTTCACTCCTATATGCACAGAATACACCCTACAATGGATGAGACAAAGGATTTGGTAATGCTAAGAAAACATCTTGAGCACATTTTTCTCTCATGAGATTTTGTATGGTTCTAAGAAGCAATAATATGCATCTGGTAATGCCAAGAAAACATCCACGCTCATCCAAAAAAACGAGACCTGCAACAATGGAAATGCCTTAAGGCAAAAACCTGCAACTCGAAACATTTGGTAAGATAAAGGTACCTGCAACATTAATACCAAAACTAAAAAAACTTCATCCATACATTTTTCCAATATCATTTTTCCATCCATCCATCCATACATCCATCAAATACATTTTTCCACAACAAAAAAATCATCTCTAACATTAATACAAATATTCCATCCATCCATCCATACATTTTTCCAATATTAACACATTTGTTCACAACAAAAAAATAATCTCCAACATTAATGCAAATATTCTGTCCATCCATACATTTTTCCAATATCAAATACAATTGTCCACAACAAAAAAATCTTTTCCAACATTAATACCAATATTCCATCCCATATCCAATCCACAACAAAAAAAATCTTCCAAAATATTGACATCATCCATTGTATACATCATCAATCTGCATGGAAGTCCTGCAAGTACATTCAACTGCCTAAAATTTCATTGCAACGATTGTGATCCATCCAACCCAAGTTGCATCTGTAAATAATATACCTCAAATCAGTTTATAGATATAAGTATTAAACTCAAAAAAGGCGTTAGGATTCACTTATGCTTTCTTGACTTTATATCACTATTTCTTGGGGTTTGGTTTCAAGAATGTCTAAAGCTGCGTTGGATGGAACAGTCTGATGGAAATCACACATAAATATTTAGGGAAATATTTTTTATAACAAACATAGAAAAACAAAGAATATGTTCTTATTGAAGGGTGCAGGTAAAGAATCATAAACATTTATGAATCAATTTTAACTAGAAAGATAGGGGAAAGAAAAAGTAAAACAAATTATCATTTTAAAAAAAATTGCCAAGAAACTGTAAAGAAGCATGTCCAAATTATCATTTTCAAAACAGAAAATGTTTGTGAGAAAGTTCAATAATTATTAGTATACGGTATTTCTAATTCAGTTTACAATCCTAAGCAAAACCAAGCAAACTTCCATTCAAAATGTATGTAACAGAGCAACAAGATTTGTGAAGTAGAGCAATACTAAAAAACATGTCTTCCTATTAGAAAGGGAAAAAAAAATCAAGGTTTGGATCCTTTCACAAAAACCAGTTGAATACCACATTCACAAAAAAAAAAAAAAAACATATTCCCTTACTTTGTTTGAAACAAATAAAATGAACAAATTGGTGGAGGTCTATATATTATTCAAAGCCAAAAGTTCCACAAAATTCTAAGATTTGTTACACTATCATCCACAACAAGATCTGTAGACAACAGGTAATCAAACCCAAATAGAAACAAAACACATTGCGCTCCATTGATTGATTACTAAGAAAATGTAGAGGAGTTGTTCTCTTACAATTGGGAATTCAGTTTTACAAGAAAAAATTCCAATAAACCTTTCACGGGTGGACGCCTATGTTTTTGATCGGAGATGAAAAGTCCCGAGAAACAAATAGAAAGAGAAGTTTGAGAATGAAACTTTAGCAATTAGCATTTTGGAGCCCTAAATTTGAATCAGTTCACAAACATGAAGCAAAAACTAACAAATGGAAGAAACTATTCGCGAAAATGGCAAAACAAATACCAAAAAGTGGAACAAACTATAGAAAATTAAAAGAGTTAAAAGCAGCAACGCCTACTCTCTTCTACCTTGGAGAAACAATTTTTATATTTAATGTGAACCCCCTAACCTCTAATCAGTTTACAAACACAAAGCAAAAACCAAAATATTGAAATAAAAAACCAACCGGGTTCCTCAAAATCTCGAGCACGGAGAGAGCAATACAGGAATGGAGATGGCGATCGGAGACGGCGACTGAATACGACGACTAGAGACAAACAGGTATGAGGGCTTGAGACAATCGGGAATGGGGTCTGCTCGGGAGCTTCAAAACCAATGAAATGCAATTGCCGCGGCGGGGATCTCTCCCGGGGATCCTAGCACTACTCTATTTTATTTAATTATTAAAATTATTTTAAATTTTGATATAAAAAATAATTAATTAAATAATTTTAAAATAATAATAATTTTTTAATAAAATTTTCTTTAAATTTTTATCATTTATTTTAATTTATTTCATATAATTTCACTGTCTAAACCTCAATTTGATCTACTTGAGCTCGAAAATTCTAAGGCCTTTTTTTTTTATATCGGGCCGATGCAGGGGCAAAAGAGCGACGTTGCTAGATGTTGGAAACCGACAGAATATAACGTATTGAACGACAATCATCATGCATATATTATATATATAACCAAGGATGATCTGCACAAGAGTGACGAAACGTAATGTTGGAGTTGTAATCCATTAATATGATTGAAGTGTTTGAAGAAGTTGGTGTTGCAGTTTGCATTTCATGTACTGCCGCCCTTCCTTCATGAACCTTTGTTTGTAACAGTAGTATCCAAGAAAATACGACAAACACAACTCCTCCTTGATTACAAGTTAATATTATCCTCTAAACAAATATTACAATATCATATATATATATATATATATATATAAGAGGAGGCCGGAGTAGTCCTCCTTATGATCTTACATTTTAATTTCTATTTTAATTTGTGATGTTAAAGTCAAATATGTAGTGTTTTATTATTCTTCATCTCATTGCACAAGATCACATTACAAGATTTTGACCTTTTTGCCACCAATTTCTTTTTTGCGACATACATTCATGAAAAAAAGTGATCTATTAACACCACATTTATTGGTGGTTATAAAATACTAGTAATTGCCACAATATATTAGTGGTGGCTAAAATTTGGTGGAAAAAAAGATATTTGTCACAAGAAAATAAGTTATTTCCACAATATTAATTTGGTGGAATGTAAAGATGAGTAGACATTATGATATTTTTGAAAAAAAAGTTTTTCTCACGAGCTGAACTTCTTTTTGCGGCGACATTGTCTCGCGGCAAATAGTTTTAGCAAACACAGGACACCCTCCGTGACTTTTTACATATTTTACTAATAGCGGCAAATAGTGTTCGCCGCAAAAGGCTCTTATTATTTTTAAATACCTTTCCCATGCCCAAAGCTACGCCGTTTTGGTACACAATAAAATAAACCCTCCCCCAATTCGAAATCGACTTCACCAGTTTACCCAAACCCTCGATACTCTCTCTCGTCTTCCTCTTCTTCTTCGGCTACACCCATCTGCCTACCATCACGAAAGCGCTGCGCCACCCCAAAAGACTAGGCCATTTTTGCTGCTTCTGCTACATCTGGGTTCTCTCCATTCCTCTCTCTTAACCAGGTCTGATATCTAACTGTTTCTATGCCACCCATCTGAAAAAGAAGAATTGTCCATGTTCTTTTTGTTCTTTGCGAATTTATGTACAACATTTGTTCTTTGATTTAACATATACCATGAATATGCACGAGAGTCTGATAATCTATGTCTTGGAATATTTTTTTTGTTATTATTTTTGTTTTTTTTTTGGGTATATTTTGGTGTCCTGTGAAAATTGAGATGTACACTGTTTCACTTCAAGAAGACAGTTTTATATGGGGATTTAAGTTGCTATTTCTTCTGGTAGTGCAAGTTGAAATATTTTGTCTTCATGGAAATGTTGGCTTGTAAAAAATAATTTTTGGCACAAATATTTTATGTCGATTGCTTAATTCAGTTCGGGCCGAGCTTTCAGTCCTTGCAATTGTTTAACGCCAACAGGACAGAGCTCCTTGAACTCATGAAATGAACAATATAAATGAATAAAATATTTTAAGAAAGATATATTCTTAGGTAATTTGTTTAATTGTGGAGATCATATCGGTTCTTCTCAATTAATTGTAGGCTGCTTCTCGTTCCTAACTTGAAATATGTCATCTATTGTGTGTTAGATTTACATCTTCTAGAAAACTGTCAACTAGTTTGTCATTGCATACATGCATACCAACATGACAGGCTCAAAAACCCTTGGAGTTGAAGAACTTAAGTAGTCTCGAATCAATTAGGAATTGTTTTTCATTTCATGACATTTTCTCTCAGTCCATCACCACCACAACATTTCCACCCTAGCTTGCACCATGCTGCTTTAGTTGCTAACACCACCATTACTGCACTTAAGTGTTAAGGAGACTCGATACCTCGGGACCAAGTTTACATATAATCTTCAACTGATCCCTATTTTGTTCGTTTTATGCAGTTTGAGAGTTTTTACCTTTGTCGGGGTTATTGGGATCTTCATTCTTCTTCCGGTCAATTATCTAGGAAATCAGCTAAATGTTGATATTTCTGATTTTTCTCACCTTACAAACAAGTCGCTAGACTCTTTCAGTATTTCAAATATCAACAATGGTTCAAACTGGTGAGTATCAACCGGCTACACTATATCAAATACAAAGGAGTACTCATTTCCTATCTTTTTTAAGGCTTCCAAATTTAATTTAATTTAAACTCCAAACTTTATTGAATTTCCACATTTCCAATGTGGGTGAATGAACTACTTTAAACCATCTTTTGTTGACACCCAAAGGGAATTTTATTCACAAAATTATACTTACTATTTATTTATACCCCGGCTAATTTCTCATGAGATGACATATATATACCTATCTTTAAAGGTGATAACTCTTACTTTCTTCATTGAATTTTCTTCTCTAATAACTATCCATTTGACGATGTCCTGTTTCATTTTTGGATGTGTTCTTAGAAATGTCTTGTGTTGAAGTTTTTAATTGGAGTTATTACTTTCAAGTTTCCATGAAAGTATTTTTTTATTTTGTAAGTTATGACGAGGAAACCCTGATTACTAATTTTGGCCTTTCTCAAGGATATGGATTCACTTTTGTGCTGCATGTGTTTTCACTGGAGTTGTCTGCTATCTTCTTTATTATGTAAGTAATCTGTCATTCACATTCAGTTGACTAATGTCATCACACTTTCTGGTTCGTTGAAAATAAATAAATAAAAATATCAATTTGATGACTTTACATATGCAGGAGTACGAATATATTTCATCAAAGAGAATCGCTTACTTCTATTCGTCCAAACCTCAGCCTCATCAATTTACAGTATTAGTATGCAATATCCCAATCCCATCTGGAGGCACCTTTAGTGAAACAGTCAACAACTTCTTTCAAGAAATCACCCTTCTACTTATCTTTCACATTCAGTGGTTCGTCGAACCAGCAAAGTTTAAGGTCTTATTGTAAGCATCCACGTGAAGTTTTGATTGATTGTGTCTTTTGCCTTTGCTGTAGTTCAAATTTCTGAGCAAAGCTTAATTTTCTACTTATTGTCCAAATTATTCAAGTCATAGTTGCTTTTTACTAGTTAATAGTTTGAAATGTTTATGTATGAACATAACCAATTCTGTGGTATACATATAGTGCCAATATCTTTGGATTTCTGAAATGTACGTCCAACATTTTACTTTTGGGAGAAACCTTTCCTTGTACATATAACATTGAAAGGATTTCTTGTAGATTGCAAGTCCCTATACATGCCTTTTCTGAACACTTGAGGTGAATTATTGTTGGTGTAACATTATAACTGGTGTTTATATATTATGCTATTATAACTGGTATTTTTTGGGGGGGGGGGGGGGGGAGGTGGAGCCTGAACATTATGGATTTATCTTTTCTTTACCTCACTTACAAAGTCATGGGTTTGTAACAATTATGTGTTTATTTTTTGCAGGTTGATACAGAGAAGTGTACAAAAAGCTTTCTCACTTGAAACTAAACAAACATACCACACAAAGGTTCAGGCGTGATGGCTTTTTTGGAATTTTTGGATAAAAGGTTGATCTTGTAGATCACTATGAAAAGACGTTAGAAGATTCAGAAGATAATGTGAGATTGGAACAATCTCCATTAGCAGGAAAGGTGTGTTATTTTTTACTTGAGATTTTCTCTAACAAGCTTGGTAATGAATTCATCTTAGATAAGATTGAGATTTTCTCTACTGAAACTTTTATGTATATTTCAGGCTAGTGACCTTTGTAGGTTACTTATTTTAATTTGAATATCTTTAACCCTTTCTTTGTTTCATGTGTTAAACTAATGGAGATAAGAATGTATATTCTTTTTTAACACTTTTCTTCAACTCTAATATACTTGATTTATGTAGTTGAGATTGTGGTTAAGTGAGGTATGTTTAAAAGCATGAATGTACTAAAGCTGCTAGCTGTCTATGGTATAGCTAAAAATTCTGCTATGCTCTGTTTTGGGATTTCAACCAGTCCATTTCATCCCCATTTTTTTATTTGCATCTTTTGCTCAACCAAAGTGATTTGTTTGTATAAAAAACTATTGAAAACAAGGGACAAAAACCAACCATCTTGTGAGCTTTAACTCTTCATTTTATTTGGTTCCAACAAGCTATTAAAAAGCTGTCAAATGTCATTTTTGGTGAAAATTTCAGCCATCTTGTGAGCTTTAGCTATATTGCACATTTCTTCATGCTAATTGTGCTAGCATTTTTTTACATGTAAAATCTTAGCGATTTCAGTATTTGATAGTTTTGGAGAAATGCTATATATCTAGGATCTGGTATGGGGTTAGGATGCTTCATTCATAGTTTTGCTAATTTTTTTATTTTTATTGATAAGTACTGAACTTTCATTTCTATTTGTAGGTCAAGATGATTAAACACTCATTGTTTTATTGGTTCCTTTGGTTTTTGGACTTGATGCATTTGAGAAGAGCTACATGTAATGTGGCTTCACTTGTGTTGATGTTTGAGCATGGAATAGAGTTGGGTAAAGTTGAATTGTTTTGAAATATTGGGATTAAGTGATGGAGTAGTACTGAGTTTGTAAAGCATGATGTTAGGTTTCTAAAACTTGAATGTATTGGGTATGAATTAAGTTTGTACAAACAAATGTAAATTTTTCTAATATTTTCCTTTTAAATTATTGTAAGTTTGAACTCCTCTCTCTAATGTTGGGATATATTTATTTTAGTTTATATTAGATATGATTATTTTTGGTTCAAAGAGCAGCTTGCAGATTTTGTAATTTTTTTTTTTCTGAAATTTATTAACATTTGCCATGAATGTAATTCATGTCAAAATACTTTTTACTACCATTCATGGTTCGTGGGTAAAAGTTTTTTCCGGCCTATTGTCTTCATGGATAGTATCAACTTTGCACTACAATGGAGTGGATGGAAATATTAATTGCCACGAATTTTTCATGTTATACCCACAATGTCAGGTGGTGGAAAAAAATTCGTATTTGCCATGAAATAAAATTTTGGTGGAAAATTATTTTTGTTCATGGATTATATGCCACCAACATCCCACCAACAAAATTGGTGGAAAAAAAATATTTCTCACTTAACATGTACTTTTTTTCACCATATAGCTTTGTGGCAAAAAGGCCAAGAATCTTGTAGTGTCATCACCAATCGTATCCGGTCCTCTCATCTTTTTTCATCCAAATATTAATAATACCAACGTTTTTTTATATAAGAGAAACGTTTTGGTAGGTGTGACCTATTACAAATTAAGCTGCCACATAGAAAAGGCTTGTTATCGGAAATCAATAAGAACCTGCCACATAAGGTACTGATCAAGAAACCAAACTCAACGCATAGAAACGGATTTACCTAGTCCAAAACCGAACTACTCTCTCTCTCACACACACGAAAATGAACCGGAAATCAAGACCTTCACCGTTGAGAACCTCAATACCAGTTCACTTCGTGGGGGGTTTATTTTTTCTAATTCCGTATTTTCTCTAGAACTAAACAAGAACAATAATCTAATAGAAAGCAGCATGTGCAAATGTAAAGATGGGAACTCGGAAGAGTCTTGGGTTGCAGGGGCGAAAATCATATGATGTTTTTGCCTACGGCCAGATATTTATCTCACCAAAAATTCTATCTCACGAACATGCAGACCAGAAGAAGAGATGCAGACCAGGAGAAGACGAAGCACGCAGACGAGTGAGAAGATGAAGCGAAGCACGGGACAAAATGAAATGGGAAGACGAAGACGACGGGAGCTGGGAGAAATCCCGAAAATAGAAACCCATTTCTCATTTCCCGCTTTCTTCTTCAATTCTTCTTCTTTGACCTAATCCAACGAACAAGGGCTTAATCTGTTTGGTGTTTTGCGCTTCGCGGACTTGAAGATCGAACCGTACTCGACCGAATCATGCACGTTGATTTAAACGAACCAACCGGCCGGTCTAACCCAGGTATTGAGCTCCTCGAAGAGACAGAGTATCCATTGCTATGCGTTGAGTTCGGGTTGTTGATTAATCCCAACTTACGTGGCAGATTTTTATTGGTCTTTGATAACAAACTTTTGTAGGAGTCACCAATCAAAAAAAATTCTCTTTTCTTAAATGCGGGAAACTCACGCGAGGTCTCGTGCATCCCGTTCACAATAAATAAATATCAATCATTCTATTTGGAGAGATCCTATTATCACTACGAGAAAATTAATTTTTTATAATCAGTTAATTTCAACTAAATAATTATTTATAACTAAAATTAATCATAAATAATATTTTTATCGCTATTCTTTAATCACAACCGCTCACATTTTTTATAATGTATATATTGATGCAATAAGATTTGTCTCCAATATATTACAAGGAAGACGTACGTTCATGCTCCTTTGTTGGATGATCAGTGAGTGAAGTTCTTCTGCAATATGCATATATCTTACATTAGGGCCGGCTTAATAGGTTATAAGGTTTAAAGCCAAAATTTTAATTAATTAATTTTTTTTTTTAAAAAGTAAAATTAAATAAATTTATTTTTATTTAAAATAATTCCTATCATTTGTCAAGTAAATTACATAAGATTTTATACTACTTTTTTTAATTAGTTTTTTTTAACTAATACTGACATATATAATATCTATTTAATACTCTTGATGATCCCTTATTTTTGAGTTAATTAATATTTTTAATTGAATTTTTTTTTTTAAATTATACTTTAGCTTTTTTTAGGGGGTCTTCTTCCATGAGAAGACCTAAGACAATTGCCTAATTTTTATTTTTGAGAAATAGGCTTATTATTATCAGGAAACTAAAGTTTACAAATAAGATCTATAAATACTGAAAAAACTCAATTTACAAGCCAACTAATATCAATTGGGGTGCAAACTTCTAGACCTTTTAGACATAATCTAAGAGACTAATCACTGCTTCACAATAGAGGCATTTATTAAGATCTCTCCTCCTCATAGGAGATAAGCTAAAACTTTACTAAGATCTCTCAATATATATATTTTTTCTATACAAACAAAGCACAACAAAAATCGATAACAACAAACAACCCAAAAGCATAGAAAACAATCCAAAAGTAAATTGGCTATGGTGGTGTGTGGACAACGCACGCCACATTAGAAATATGCAACTTCTAGCTAGAGAAGTTCGGTGGTCTTGAATCTATGAAGAGCTGCACACGTCGGAATGAATCCTTCCAGATTACGAGGCACGTCAAAGGAAGAACCTCGAGCATTCAGAGTACGCGCACTCCATTCGGCAAAAGTTTCAATCAACTTCATGATCAGCGATGGAAGAGAACAGCAACGGGGAGCGTGGTGGGAAGCTGCCGAAACTACTTCAACCTGCATCAAACTGACTCAAAACAATACAATTTGAAAACCACCATTAAAACCACAAAAGGTGGCCTAAATAATAAAAGAAGAAAAGGAGGGGAGCAGAGGGAAAACGGAGACAGAACTTTGCAGCTTCGCCTCCCTCTACTCTAAATAGCGACGGCAAGGGTGAGGACGAGGGCTAGGGTTTGTTTGCTAAAGGAGAGAGCTTTTCGCAAGGAGGAGTCCACTTCGCATGTCAAGCAATTGCTTAGTTGATCTAATGGAAAAGCCTCATTGTCTTGCAAAACAACAAAATTTTTCTATTTTAATACCATCTTTTATATATTGTAGTACGTACACAACTCAAAGTTGGCATGATCTTACAGGTTGTCATAATAATTATCTTTGAGATGGTATTAGTCCTTAAATATTGTACTCTTTAGTAATTAATATGCATGGATATTGATGATCAGAGAATATATATATATATATTATATAAAAGTGAACGGATTAATTTATGGTGCTTGTGTAATTAAAATTTGTATAAATCATTTAATTTAAAAGATCTTTTGATACTGTAACAATACTTTAATTCATGTCATAATGAGGTATTTGTTTATTATAAATTTACGTTCTTAACTCGCTTATTATTTCTCACACGTACTTGTATGCAAATAGTGGGAAGAATTACACACACACACACATACGAACCATTCATATATTCATAATATATTCTAATCCTTGTATTTTTTATGAGAATAATATTGAAAAGTAGTCAACATTCAAAATATTTTTCTCACATAAATAATATTATATATTGTTCATGATACTATTTATATAAAAGAGAATGCACTAAATATGGCTACTACTCTTATTTTTCTTTTGGTGAAAGAAAGAATGATCTGTACTACTGAAATTATTAATTTTGTTTAGTAATATTAGTGTTTGCTGACAGCATTAATTAGCATGATTTTAACTCAATAATGTTGAAGTAATTAATTATATATCTCCTTATTTATTATCTGCCAAGAAACTTTCCATGCATGCATGTTGCCCACGTGGCTGTGCATACAACCCGAGGTTTGGATTCCATATATAAAACAGGATTGAATTAATTAAGACGTGCAAACAAAAAAAGAAATGTAAAAAGTGAAAAACCAGTGGATCAATTTAATCCAAATTTATATAATCCGTATATAAGCGCTCGGACATACGTACATCCAGAATCATCAGATGATAATCATATTGATGTCACCATAATTTAATTTTAGAGTAATGTTATATATAAATAATTTTGTGTATTAATATATTTTTATTGGCTGATTATATTTTTTATTTTAAAATTTAAAATTTAAAATTTTGACTAATCACCTTAAATAAGTGCACTTATTATTTATATATAAAATTGATTATCACCAGATTTTTCCTTAATTTTGTAAATCAGAGAGAATATTACATGAACCATGGTTAATCAGGTCAAGCCTCTGAGCCAAAGATATGACTTTTAAGCTACGTAAACTTTCTGTGTCAACACCGGCCAGTTAGACGAGGACAAAAGAGCGGGTTGCGCTTCTCCATTCTCAAATTCAAAACCGCTCTTCCCCTATGGAAAAAAAGCTCAGAGAGAGAGAGAGACAGAGAGAGAGAGAGAGAGAGGCCATTGATTTCTGTTTCAGAATTCAGAACTTTAGCAACACCTGGACCTCCATTCCAAGCCCTCCTTTGCTACGCCTCCATCGTCTATTCGTCACTGCTCTCTAAGTTTAAGCCATGTCTCCCAACCCAACCACCCCTTATCCTCCTCGCTCCACACTTTTCAACACTAACCATAGTTTCTGCTTCCCAGTCACATTCCAACCCATTTTCACCAAACTTATATTTACATATACGAAGAAACAAAAGATGTAAAGGCCAGGCAACCTATATGGGTGGATGCATACTGCACATTTGTCACCCATACCTCATGCCCTGTAATCACCTTTAGTACTCTAACCTTAGTTTATGCTCTCGGCCAGTAGTCTAGTTCGTCATAAAAAAAAAAAAAAAAACCCAACCCCCCATTTCACAAAAAGATATAAGCAAGAACAAAGGATCCGAAAGCAACCGTGAATCCACATTGCACATGTGTCATCCATGCCAGTGAGTCTGATCACAAGTCACCAAAAGCCATAACCCTAGTTTGTGCTTCCCAAATCCCATTTTTAACCATTACCCATCATCTAAAAATCTGTAATTATATATAATAAGAACAAAATTAAGATTGGAAGGGCAACATGAATGCAGTATGCACAAATGTCACAAAACCCAGGCTGGGTAATCACCATGAACCCTTGCTAAAAATAGCAAAAAGCGTAAGAAAAAGCAGAAGCCCAACTATTCTCTTTACCACTCCTCACCCATTTCGTGATTGCCGAGCGTCCATCAGGCGCTATTTTTCTTCGATCTGCACAGATAGCCACTGAATAGTACTCACAGAAACCCAAAACCCTAGCAGCTAATGATGAAGGATCAACAAGGGGTTCCGTATGTGAAACCCGAGGCGGCCTGTGGTTTGGTGGCAGCTGTAGAGGCTGAGCTTGGGCTTGTCACCGTTGGAGGGGACACGACCACCCGTAATGGATCGGATCTGATCAGGGCGACCCGTGACCTTGTTGCTGCTGTTACGAGTTTTGGGGTAGTCCAGAGGAAGAAAAGGATGCCCAGACAGAGACGATCATCCGCCACAAAACTCCTGTCTTTTGCTCCCTCTAGCTCCCATTTGCGTCCATCCCCACTCCATAGCCTTCCCACTCTCCCTGCACGTGTGAGCTTTCATTCCCCCCCTTTTGATCTAATAACTAATTGGATCTTGTGGGTTTTGTAATTTTAATTTTTCGGATGCACCTAGCTTTCTAGTTTAAAATGGATCTTTTACTTTCTCACTAATTAACGATTGTCTTGGTAATTGGTATCTTTTTATTCATTCAATTACGTAAATCTTGAATAATATATAGTTTAATTAGTAACTCTGTTGATTTTGGAATTTATTAATTAATTAAACAGATCAGCTTGGAGATTCGCAACAATTAATCTGGAGTCTAGTAGTTTTCCTTTATATAGATTTACCCAGGAGCTGAGTTTTCTTTTATTCATTCGTTTCGAGAAAACATGGAGATTTATCATCATGATGTCAACTTCGTCTGCGATTTTTTTTTAAGATTTATATATGAATTGCAACTAGCTGCTGCTTGTATCCCCATGATCTGTTGTTCATATCTATGGCTATATATATATATATATATAATTAATAGTATTCAATGATCAGTTGAATATGCTTTTCTTTTCAGTATATTAATTTAAACGTTTTTTACATTGAGAGAACTGTAAAGGGAAAACGCGACTTGACAGATCTGACAAAAAGAAACACTTGGACTACTACGTTTTTTTTGCTGTGGCCACCAATCTCATATATTTTGGGTAATTATAAAAGAGAAATGATATACAACACTTTGCAGAAATAAGGATATTTTTTAAAATTGATGTTAATTTTATGAAAAATTTTAAAGAGAAGCATACACACCCTTTTAAAAATATGATTTAATATTTTTTTTTTATTTTTTTATTTTACAGACTTCTCTCTAATACTGCTTTAATTTTATAAGACAATTACAAAAATATCTTTATTATAACTTGTATAAAGTTATGTATAGTGTTGTGTGTGTAATTGTTTTAAAAATATGCGAAGGGGAGCATTAATGTGACTTTTGATGACGTCGTTGGGAAGGACAGCGCGTAGGTATGTTCTCGTTAGTTGCATATATATTAGGCGTTTCTGTTGATCTTTCGGGTTGATTTAATGTCATGGCCTTCAATTTTATTATATTATATGGTGTTGTTTGTTGGCCTTAATTACAGCATTCAAGTATAGATAAATATTTAATTTGTTTCTTATAATTTCATTCAATTTACTAAAACAAATAATATTTTGATTTAGGAAATTAATCCTAGGAGGTTGAGATTCTTATTCGAAAAGGAGCTTAAAAACAGCGATGTAGGCTCCCTGAGGAGAATGATACTCCCAAAGGTTCGTGTTTTTCACTTCTTTATTAATTAGCCTACGATTGGAATGATTAGCACTTAGCTAGCGAGTAATGCTTTAAACTGGTGCATTTGGTAACAAACAACTAATTAAGGTTCACTTAATGCATGCAATCTGTAATTAGTACCAACATGATTAAGTACTCTATATTAGATCGATGCTATATATATCATCTTGCTCTAAAAAATAAAAGAATTTTATACATATTATTATATATACATATATCATGCATGGCACAACTTAATTTCAGAAAGCAGCAGAGGCTCACCTCCCCGTCCTAGAGTCCAAGGAAGGGATTTTTATCAGCATGAACGACTTGGATGGTCTGCATGTATGGAGTTTCAAGTACAGGTTTGAGCTCTCTAGTGGTTCTCAATTCATGAGCAAAAGATCATATACTGGAAGAATATGTAATATTGATTTTAGTTGTCAATATATATAATAAAGCCTAAGTTGTATATTAATAATTAGCATTATATATATATATGGTCAATTAGTATCTTTCCATCTTCCTGCATGCAAGGCTAGAATAGCCAGTCCAGATGTCCTCTCATGAAAAGTTTTTGGGTTAGAAGAGCTGGACTACAAATGTATGTAGGTTCATTAATTTTGGATGGTCAAGTAAGTACGTGGCCGGCCGGTTGCATATGAAACAAAAATCTTATAATTCTTGAAAATTCATTTCCTTTCCATAGGATTTGTAATGGAGTTAATTCCATATCTTGGTTATTTATTTATTTTTTCCAAATTGCAGGTATTGGCCTAATAACAATAGCCGAATGTATGTACTAGAAAATACTGGTATGGGATCTACAAACTCTTATATTTTAATTTTCTGATCTGATCTGTTGTGTCAAAACTAATTAAATTAATTATCGAATTTGTATCAATTTTATCAGGGGATTTTGTCAATACGCACGGCTTACAACTCGGAGACTATATCATGATTTACCTAGACGATCAAAATCAGAACTATGTATGTTGCACCAATCTAATTACATGATGAGCTAGCTAGCTAGATAGCTTCAGATATGTTAAAATTAATTAGTACTTGAAGTAGTTGGTTTATAGTGTATATATATATATATACACAATTATAAATGCAAGCATGCATACTAGATCGATCATCTTAATTTGAGTGCTAAAATTAAGTAGTGTAGATAGCTAATATATAGATGTTGTTGCTGTTTTTGCGCACAGGTCATTCGGGCTAAAAAGGCTTCATGTGATGATGATCAAGATGATCATGTATTTGCTGATCATATGATAACCAGCAGGAATAATATTGGGGTGAATGACAATTATATTAATGACTATGAGCCTAGTAAACAAGGTGGTTCCTTTTATGTCAACTATGATCCAATGGTGGATGATACAAACATGTCATTCATCTACGACACCACAAACTTCTCAAACGATTCACCGCTTGATTTTTTGGGCGGTTCCTTGACCAACTACTCCAGAATCGGATCTTTGGAAGGCTTCGGATCTGTTGAAAACTTCTCTGTGGATGACTTCTACTAATACCGTACGTACGTACGTACGTGTAATAAGAATATTAATAGAAAGCTCCCAACATATATATATATATATATATATATATATATGCATGGCAGTCATCATAATGTCTGCATATATGCAGGATCGATCCTTAAATACTAACGTTGAGGGCAACGTCTTCGATCATTTTGCTACTCATGAATTTATAAGCATGAGTCATGTACTACTACTGGTACTTTTGCATGCAACAGTTGCAATTGCATGCACAAAAAAAAAAAAAATATATATATATATATATATATATATAAATATTGGTAATTAATAAAGAGTACTAGCTAGCAAGCTATGATGTAAACTTTTTGAAATCATCTGTCCTAGCTTGCATACTTGATTAATTTCTTTAATTTCACTTGGACAGATGTTCGAATAGATCTCTCGATCATATAAGGTCAACTACGTATACAAGAAATTAACTGCTTAATTGTGATTAATTATTTTTTGTCAAAATGAATCAATTTTTATCATAAATAATCAATATTCTTATTGCAATTTTTTTAACTTGCTTACTTCATGTGTGCCCTAATTTATTACGTGATGCTAATTATCTGGAAAAAATTGCACTACGAATGGATAAATATATATATATATATATGTTCTCAGTGACGAATTATTAGTGAGACTGTCATGATCAATCATATTCTTAAATCATACGTGGGATCCTTAATTTGTTTATAAGGTGTAAATGATGATCATGCAGCTTAATTCAATCATCATTTAGTGGTTTAGGATTTAGAGTTTAGGGTGCAGCTAATTAATTATATGCCACAAAGAGTAGTGGTCACAAAAAATGTGAATAAAGTGGCAAAAAGATTTTTTTTTCTATCAAATATTATTGTGGGAGCTTCGTGACATATAATGAGTGGCGAATACTATTTTTGCCACAATTTTTTTTTTCGTGGAAAAAGATAGTTTTTTCTCACAAATCCAGTTTATGGTAAAAATTAATTTGGTTTGTGGCAAAAGTTGTTTGGATCTACGCTCTTGTGGTCCTTTAAACTTATTTACCCACTAATCTTTTTGATGAGAAATAAACAATTTCCACGATAATATTCATGAAAATAATTGTGGCATAAAGTTTTTTGCGATGCATTGTGTTGTGCCAAAAATATGTTTGTAATAAATTTCGTTGGTGCCAATTATATTACAAAATGCATTATAGTTGTCAAAAATAATCTTTTCCCACCATCTTGGATGGTTGCCAATGTTCATTTCTAATAAAAGTCGGCCGTGGAAAATTATTTGGTGGCAAATAGGTATTAGCTATTGAGCAGATAGTGGTAAAAAATATTTGCCACGAGTTACATTCATGGCAAATGCTAAGATATTTTAGAAAAAAAAATGAAAATAAAAAAAATAAGACGAGCCTAAAATAATCATAACAAATTGTCTGATATAGGCTAAAATAAATATATCCCAACATTAGAGATTGAAATTGACACTTACAATAATTTAAAAAGAAAATATTAGGAAAATTTATATTTGTTTTTACAAACTTAATCCATACTCATCAATACATCCAAGTTTTAGAAATCAAAACCAACATCATGTTTTACAAACTGACTACTACTCTATCACTTAATAGTTAATCCCAACACTTCATAAACAATTCATTATTATCTAACTCCATTCATCATTTACCTCTTCTCTTGTGGACCTATCAGCAAGAATTTAAGAAGTATCATGAGATCACTCAATGCATGAAGGGCATGGAAAGCCTTGAAGGGTGTCAGACATTCCAATTTCTTGTCATCATCAAGTTCAACCCCATCTTCAAAGGCATTGTCATCATTAATTTCAAATAGATCTGTGAGCCATTTTGACCAGTTTCCTATCTGCAAATACAAAGAAAGGAGAACAAAAAACTTTAATCAAGAATTCCTTCACAATGATAGGACTTGAGACTATCATTTGCTTTCATACATTTAGAGAAGTCCAAGGACAGAACAAGAAACTTCAAACAAATCCAAATGGGTAGTTATAATTCAACACAATGCAGATTAAACTAATTCTCAACTGATACTAAAAAAGAGCAAACTATAAAGAAATGTCTCAGGAGCAAGACCCAAACAAAAATGTTTAAGCTGAGATGGAGCATTATTGCTTGCTATCCTTGAGCTAAAATTGTAATAATGAAGACATCTGATTCCACATGCACATGATCCAAACAAAAACGTCTACAAGATATACATTTTCAATTATGCATATTCCCAAATAGACATTCAAAATTATCCTTGCAATTTATTCAATATCCAACATTTTAAGTTGGTTTCACAAATTGAGGAAAAATTCAATCAATTCCCAAAACATGTATGAAAAAATGCCAATGGGACTAGAATAGAGTAAATACCTTCCAAATCCTTCCCACTAGCTGCAGCAGTAAATAAAGAAATATATATATTTCTCTATCTTGGGAAATAATTGCAATGCAATTAAACATGATAAAAAACAGGAGCTAATAGATTATCACTGCTAAAAAGTCCTAACTCACAAAAATGAACCGACCACTATTTGATATATATATATATATATATATATATTTATATAACAACCAAAATACCCACATCATAATAATAACCTGATTTTTTAGACAACCCCCACCCATACACTGTAGAGTTTAAAATAGTGTTTTCTAACATACATTTTTCCTGCATTTACCCTGTTTTTTGACTGGTCATTTTTTAATACAAACATGTATAAAGGCATTGCATGCTCTTCTATGCACACAATACACAACTAAAACCTCATCCAAAACTAACTAGTAAGCTCTCTTGTTCTAGCAAAAAGTGACATTTCAAACAAACAAAAGTAAAGAAATAAAACGGAGAAAGTTTCTGAGAAAGCAGGGTGTTGTCACCTTGGGCCTTGAGGTATGTTTGTTTCTTACCTTATCTTTTAGTCTAAAAATGCAGGGAGAAGCTACACTATTTTAACTTTATTTCATAGTTCTCTGTGCAACTCAAACAACACCCTAGATGGGTTTCCTAATTTCCATGCATAGACATATATACCTCCAATTCCAAATCAAATCCTCCTAAATTGTTCAAACATAGTAAGTTTTATGCTCAAAAAATTAGTTTATGATAACAATATTGTGATCATTAATCTACACAATAGTTCAATAGTTTAGGCAAGATACTTTTCCTATGTCTATCAATTTGTTCTTTGCATATAAGAACAAAATGAGACAAAATGATTATAGCAGAGACAAGATTCCAACAACATTTCAGCATCTGCTCGTAAAGCAACCATAAAGACAAGAAACATGTTCTTGTTTTAAGAATTTTGCTTTGCAATCTATCCGAGTCTGTAATGCTTTCAAAAGAGAAAACTCTATCTAGTATTGGTTATATAACTTGCAGAAACCTACCAAAGAGTGAGGGCAGCGTGGTTCATTGGACTTTTGAATATGAAAAGCTGAGCGCGGATGTTCCAGAACCCAACACTTTGCTGCAATTTATACATCGGCTCTCACCTTTCCCAGTGTCAACGATAAAACAAATTAAATATGGTTGTGTTGCACTACATGATCAGTACTATACGTGCATGTGCTTCTACATATATATGTAATAGGTTGAGAGTGTGATCTGGGTGTGCAATGTTCTCTCTTATATTATATATACATATATATATATAATGTTCTCTCTTATATTATATATATATATATATATATGTATATATGCAAGTAATTTGAATTCGTGTGGGCATGCAATGGGCTAGCTTGCTGAAGAAGTGAAATCTGACAGGCATCCGTATGATTATGCTCCATTGTATATATTTATCATCATTTTTTTTTTTTTGAGAAAAGGCTCCATTGTATTCAAATAACATTACAACAAAACGTTAATACAAGGGGGATAGTATGCATGCATGATTTTCTAAAGCAATAATATGTCAAGTGCATTATCATATTCAAACTTCTTTAGTGCTTTCAATATCTTCATTGCATTTATACTCAACCTGATCATGATGATAGATAAAATGATGATAAATATATAGCATTTTCAAACAAAAGTTCATATAAAATGTAACATTAATTTCTAATCTTATCTACGACTTTTTCTCTTCCTTAAAAATAGGACTATCATTATATACGTATGCACCATGGCTATACATTATCATATTCAAACTTATTTGGTGCTTTCATCAATATTGTCATTCCATTTATACTCTACCTCATGATTTTAACTAATTCCAGCTGCTTTATACAAAAATTTAAAGTTCTAACTAAGTTGGAGAATATTTACAAAAAAAATAAACTAGAAGAAACTGAAAAATGAATGAAAGGGAATATCCTAAAGAGTTGTGTGCATCGACTTGTAGCTTGAGTATGAGAAAATTGGATGAATACTTGTTCAAAATTGTAAGGATTGAGAGATGATTTTATATCCAAATGAGAGCAATGAAACAAGTATGTTCAGATTTAACAAAATATCTCCAAAAATTAGATTAAAAGAACCCAAAGACCCATCAGCTCGCAAAAATCACAAAAATGATCATAAATCCAAACCAAGGTCAGATTCAAAAATTAATTTTTTTTCCAACAACCAAAAGCATACCCAAAAACTACATTAAAAAAATCCAAAAAACCATCAGCCATAGGATTCAGAAGAAGATATTTTTTTTTCTTTTTACAAATCTGAAAAATATAACTTCATATATATGGAAAAAAACATAAAAAAAATAAAAATATCTCTTCTTCTAGAAAAAACACGCGATAGGAAAACAGAATGCAATAAAGGAAAACGAAAAAATAAACATCAGTCGAGAAGGAAAAAAAACTAAGAACACAGATCTGAACATGATCTCTTCAAGTATATAAACATCTGTTCAGATCTATAGGGAAATAAAAATGACAAATAAAATAAGTTAAAAAAAATGTACATCAACTTAGATTTGTAGGAAATGGAAAACATGTATTTATTTACCTACAAATTTGTGATGGAAAAAATGAAACAAAAATGAAGAGTCGGGAAGAAAATGCTAACAAGTAAAATGTAAAAAATAAATAAACAGCCACAAAAAATGTTAGAACAAACGAAAACTACAAGACCATTACAAAAGAAGATAAAAAAACTTTACATATTTGAAAAAATAAATCCTCAAATTCATAAGATTTCAAAGAAAATTTTGTGCGAGGAAATAAATTAAATATAGTAGAAGCTGCAGAAGGAAAGGCTAGTAATACCAGGATGGAGTTCTCAAATAGTACAGCATTAGCATAAAAAGAAAGCTAAGAACAAGATAAAAATGGCCTTATTGCTTTAGTATGACTTTCTTTCCAATATGCAGAAATGGACATGCTTAATGATAATACATAGCTCGCTAGTTAGCAAACTGCTTCTTTTGCTTTATAGGAACACAAGTCATCAAATATTAGGACAAAAAATACTCCAGATAATGAAAGTTACGAAACACAATAAATTAACCCAAGGAAGTAGCGTTGGGAATAACATTTTGGTAGTATACAAATACCAATACTACTAATTGGTAATATGCACGTATCGTTCTATAATATCTCATCCTATAGTCCTACATATGCACATAACCTAGCAACTGTACACGACAATTTTACTCTACCTTATATGTATCTTAAAATTGCATAGAATAACTAAGCTATGAAGAACATTTTCACAAGAAAATTACAAATAAATAAATTCAGATACAGAGAAGAATAACCATCAATGGAGAATTAGACAGAGAGAAAAGATAGAGGTGATTTGTAGACATACCGTGAAAAGGACTAGGTTTTTGTGGAAGAAATCGCGCTGAGGGCTGAGGGAATCAGTGTGGAACAACCACAACCTGTGGTGGAAAGTGTATGCGTTGGGGGCGACGGGGGGAGGACTCGAATGGGCACCGTGAGAGAGAGAGGATGGAATCGCATGAGGTAAGGTAAGGTGGCAGCCGTCGGGGTTGGGGGTCGTTTGGGGGGAGGGGGTGGCGGGGGGTTGGGGGTTTGTCGTCGGGGTGAAGGGGGAAAGGGGGTTTGAGCCTTCAGGGCGTCAGGGGGAAAGGGGAGGGGGGATTTGTGAATCGAAGTTCGAACACGAGAGGGGAAGAAGATGCAAGTGTTGTGTGTATGGATATAGAGGACTTTTTGCGGCGAGTACAATTCGCAGCAATTGCTTGATATTTTCGCAGCAAATACATATTAACCACGGTAACTTAGCAAATCTGAAATATTTTTTTTGCTGTCCCTACAATCCGCGGTAAAAAGTCACTTGAACTCGTGGCAATAACTATTTTGTAACTAAAAAATCTTGGGATGGTCATATCTTTTTTCCATAAAATAATTTGATCACAAAAATACTTAAGTCGTAAGAAAAAAGTTTTTGTCATCAAATATTTTTCACCACAATCATCTTGTGGAAAAGTACTAGTATTTATTCTTTCAAATGAGATTAGTGACTAAAAGTGACTTTTTCACATGATAGTATTTTGTGGCTAAAGAATTCGTGACAAAAGCCACTAAATATTGTAGTGATTATGACCTATTATCAAATTAAATAGTTGCTCTCTCTTATCTATATTCGTGTGTCTGTCTATACCAGAGTTATAATTAATGATATCCTATATATATATATATAGGATATATATATCTTTATATATATATAATGGCTATGAAATTATTGATTTAACAAATTTCATTAAGTTGGTTTTTATTTTCCGTTAAATCCATCCGTTAAGTACTCTCTTGCTTCTTCCTATTTTGTCACTCAATGTTAAAATCAATGTTTTGAATTATGTTCTGATGATCAATCTAATTTAAGTAATGAAATGGAATATTTTGATTCTGGTGTATTCCGGCACATCGTTTCGAGATAAATTATATATTATATATAAATATTTATATGTATATATAAACTAACAACTAATAGAATAAATACATATATATATATATAAGTGTGTATCATATATATATATACATATTGGAAAAATTGAAAATTTATAAAATGAATATAGGTTGAAAAAATACAAACTTAAATTGAAACACAAAAACAAATAAAAAAAATAAAAGAATAGATAAAATATTAAAAATTAATGATATTTAAAAAGGGGGTGATTGGCAGCAGCCATTGTGCTGCTACATACCTACACACCCCCCCTCACATGCATATTTTATTATTTTTTTTCCTTCAAACAGCTGGCACACGTGTTGTTCCTATTCATTTTTCTTTAAAAAAAATGCGGGAACATATTTAAAGTTACAAACTATATAAATATATTTTATATTCTAGAATGAATTAAATATCATCTGAATTTAAAATTTTAAAAAAATATCATACAAACAAAAAAAAAATTATAAAAATAATCCAAAACAAAATAGGAATCAGAATGATCGAAATTTAGATCAAAACGATCCGAATTCAACTAAAATAGTCTGAATAAATCAAAATGGATTAAAATTTGAAGCAAAATAAAATAAAGAAATATAGTACACTGAATACTATACCAAACAGAAAATTATGGCTGTCCTACTGGAATTGAATGGAATTCGATCCTATGGTTAAAACTACTCGCTATTAATGTTTGTTTTTTGTATGTTTATATGTTGTGCATGTGTCAAATCCATCTCAATTAATTAATGCACGATTAATTATAATTTCCGTTTGATCGTCCAAGGAGCCGCTCAAAATATTTTTATTGAATTGTCTATGTTAAATTTTAAAAAATATAAATTTACATAAATTTTTAATTTTATTATTTATTTTTAAAAATAAAAAATATTTTTATTCTCTTTTTTTTTTTTTTTTATCAAATATGATAATTTTTTTAAATTCATATTTTTTAAATTTATATTTTTTAGCTTTTAATTATATATAAATTTATATTTTTTTAAATTTAATTTTAGACAACCCGATAAAAATCTCTCAAACCCACTTTTCCAATTCCCCGCCCCTCCTTTCCCTACAACTTCTACTGCACCACGTTTCCCTCAAAGCCCCAATATTGTTGATGTGAGTTCCTACACTTCAGCGACTATGGCTTTGATCTTCACTCCAGTTGCATTCCTTGCATGGTTTCCTTTTGTTTCAGAATTCTAGACTCGTAGGCATTTAGCAGAGGTCTACAGATTTCTCACATTCTTGGTGGCCAAAGGAAGGATTGCGCAATACGAGAATGATTAATCTTACGAACAGAAAATCTTGTTTATGCTTTTTTTTTTTGGGTACCCTGATATGGTTGGCAAATATTGTTTCTTTGATTGGTTTTTTCTAGTATTCACTTCTCGTCTTTTAATCTATTTTATGATGTAATTTTTATAATATTTATTTGTTTGGCTTGTGATTTCAAGGCTGATATCACCGATGGATGAATTCGGACCGCTGGAAATCTCCCATACACGGCAAATAAATTTCTTTTGATTTGTTTTTTTCTTTATTCACTTTTCGTCTTTTAATCTACTTTATGATTAATTTTTATAATATATATTTGTTTGGTTTGTGATTTCCGTGCCGACATCACCGATGGATGCAGTCCGACCGTCAGAAATCTCCTATTCACAGTGAGATAAATGCTCGAGGAAATGATTTTCACTCCACAAGTTTTGCTAAAAAAATAATTTCCTTGAAAAGTTTTAAACTTGATGAATTGGTGCAAACTATTTACTTTTACTTTTATAGGTAAATAAATTGGTAAAAAAATCATTTCCTTGAAAGGTTTCAATGCAGCTATTTTCGTGTTCCTTTATCTTCCCAAACTATTTACTTTTGTATACAGATTTTTATTTTTTTGATCGGTTACTTTTGTATACAAATTAAGTGCTTAGTATTTTCTTTTTATTTCAGGGTTCCCATATCTTTTTATTTCAGGGACCAAAGTGGCTTCCTTTTATGGTTGGGGTAGATCTCATATACTTTTTGTTTGCTTCTTTTCAATTGTTTATTTTTTAAGTTGATTTTCTAGTTATTCTCAATTTAGCTTGAAAGATTGGAGCATAGAATCGTTTATTACTTATATATATAAAAAAAAGGATTGGTATGATAAATTGCATGTAATTATGCTTAGCTTACTTTCATTGTCTTTCTTCTCCACATCTTCTCCATTACTACTCTTTTCAGGTGCCAGTGCGACGTTTGGAGATATGGTTATCCCCTTTCTCTAGCAAAAAATTGTGCGATGATTAAATTTCAATTTAGTTCCTTTCTTGAAACTGGCACTCAATTGTCCTTCAGTTTTATGCGCAACATAATCTGTTTCACTTGCTGATCTGGTCCGTTAACAATTTTTTTAAGTATTAAAGTAAAAGGTCCATTATCTATTAATGTCTGATGATCTAAGTTCGAATTATATAACAAGAAAAATATAATATATCTACACTTTGATTCGAATTATATTTAATATTATCTCTGTTTTGGCTTGGGTTTTAATGCAAAATAATTGCTGCAAGTTTGAGCATCCAGACTCGTTTGATGCTTTAGATGAGTACCACTCTCAAAAACTATCTTTGGCACAACATGAAAGAGAAATGCTAGTTAAAAGAAGCAATCTTGTAAGTTGGTAACTTTGAAACCAGATGTTGTATGAATTTTTTCAATTACAATTCATACACTCATGTTTCTTCTTTGGTAAGTTTCAAATCTTATTTTGCATTTTAACTGTTCTTAAAACAAAGAAAAAATGAAAAAAAATTGAAAATGAGTGCATTATGATGTGAAATAAGAATCTGGGAAAAAGAAAGGAAATGTAGCTAAAAAATAAGCAATCTAGTGAGTTTGTAATTTCTATAACAAGATGTGGTTTCAATTGATTTTAGTTTCAAAATGAAGCAGTGAAGTAAGTTGATAACTTATAGAACCAGATGCAGGATGAACTTATTTAAGTTTCAACACATATTCTCAATTTTAATTTCTTGGGTAAGTTTCACTACATAATCTCCATTGAATTCCTGTTGATAAGATAAATAATAATAACACTATTGTAGTGTAGGAAATGCAGCTTTTGCTTGTGATAAAGAAAGGCATTGATGGCTAAAAGAATCTCCATTTTAACTCCAATACATTTATGTTGTTTGTAATGATTTCTATTTTATTTTTATCATTTATGCTATTATCTGTTTTTATAGCATTATTTTATTTTCTACTAAACAATCTAAACACAAAATACAATTGCTTGGTATGTTCAACTTAAACTGACAATTGTATTTTGAATAAATTTTATTGCATAGGATGACTCTGCTTGCTTTTATGACTATGCATTTAGCTAATCAATCAACAACAGAAAGTTTTGAGTTCAATGGCAGAGTTCAGGGATCATCCTTTGTATATCTGTAAAAATTAGCGCAATTCTCTTGTCCTGCTATCAAAAATTTTGGGTGAAGAGAAACTTAAAACTCTGCATAAATATGTTTGTGTGTGTAATTGAAATGATTTAATGTTTAATGTTTATTATTCTTTAGTTTTATAAGGAATATATAGAAAGTAACAAGTAGTTGATAGCCTAAAAGTTCAGCTTTGTCCAATAAAGCTTTCAGCGATCATTTATGGCAACTCTTTATAATCTTTAGTACTACACAGCTTCTATTCACTCAATTATTTTTGTAGCTAGATTTATTTGGACTGCTACTTTTTGCCAGAAACATGCTCTTCTGTAGATATGACTTCGTACATAAATTGGCTAAGAGATTGCATGCTATTCTAAAATTTGATTTATTATATTCAAGTTATGGTTTTTTTGGTACTCATATATGTTTGTCTATATCTATATGTTCTAGTTGGCATGTCCCCAATCTCTTCATCCATTACATTGTTCAGGGAAAATCTAGGCCAGCATATATGTTTAATTCAGTGAACATCATTGTTGGGCAAAAAGAGGACAAGAAGCTTCTAACTGGTGCATACAGTGTTGCTGACATCTATTGCTGCAACTGTGGGTAGATCCTAAGTTGGAAATAGATACGTGTTTATGAGAAGAAATAGATGTACAAAGACAGCGAAGATCACAACAAAGGAATATTAATAATCTTAAATGTGAAGACCTTATCCATAACATGTTCCATTATAAAGAAAAGGTCATTGCTTTATCTGTCTTAGATAGAATCTAAGCATGTTGGTGACACATTCTCAGCTATACTCGCTATATGTGTGTGCCATTTTATAGGTGCTTTGTACCAAAAACTTGAAGGATTTATTGGATATTGTTGATCTGATAAAAACTTGTGGCCCGTTGGTTTTGAAATCAATTATAAGAATCTGATTCTCCTAACATTATGGCTGAATTAATCATAATATGTCAGGAAACCTGATATGGCATACACCTAATAAAAGAAAATTTGATTTCCTTGCTGGATCGATGCTAGTTGTTGAAATCATGGAAAATGAATCCTCATCCAAATCTATTTACACTGTCTCTGTCTTTTTATCTATAGACTAAAAGAAAGGGCATCATTTATACAAAAAGAAAAAAAGAAAGTGCATCCTAGATACTTAATACTGAATATACCTCATTTTCTTATAAAACACATTATCTTTATTTCCATATATACAGGTTTTCTTAAAAATAATCACATAATTAAATTAAGTAAACGTGTTTTGCATGTTGCTCCTACATACCTAGTATGTATGTATATAAATATAAATATAAATAAATATATATATATATATATATATATATACATATACACACACTGTCAACAATATGGAGGAAGTTGGAACGTCCAAATCATATTAAATCAAAATATTCAAAATCCACACAATTTATTTGTATTTCATAGGCCTAATCAATATGATTTAATATTTCTAAATTTTATTTTATTAAGAGTTCTTTTGTAATTAATATCTAAAGAACCAAAATCCTAAAGGGTATGGCCGAAACATACATGTAGTCTAAAGCTCTATTTTTCTTCACTTTCATTCTTATCAACTTATGCATTCACTTAGAAATATTAAAACACATCAATAGGCTAAATTTAGGGTCTTAACCGAAACTCTAAGATGTTCCATTGCCATGTTTCTTTCAACAAACCAATATAATTTAATCTAAAACATTGAATATGCATATATCTGAATCATGCAATAGGGTAAATAATGAATTAAATCCATGATCACCCAAAGAATTGAAATAAAGATCATATTACCATTCATGAGTCAAAAGCATAACTTTTACTTCAAAAATTTAATAAGGCCGAAACATATATCTCCCAAGAATTCACATTTCATCAAGCAACCATCTTACCTCAACCCAATCACCTTGATCGAGAATCACCAAGCCTTACCTCTTCCACATTTTCCTCAAATGATCACCAAAATCCATCAAGTACTCTTAGATTAAACCCTACGATAAAATTTTAATATATTCTTGAGAAAATATAGTGGTAATCCACCAAGCAATTAAAGAATGACCAAGACAAACAAACAAGTTCAAATATCATATACAAATAATACCAAGGTTAAGTTAAGAGCATACTTACAAAATTTTCAAGAAATATAAGCAAAAACAATCTGAAAATGAATCATGAAAAACCAAGATTAAACTCATGAATCTCCAAAATCCAAAAATTTATTGGATAAGAAAGGGTGTTTGGCTTCCAAGAAAAATCAGCATTTTCTTAGAAAACTCTAGGGTCGATCCCTTCAAGAGATGAACCCTAATTTTCACTTTTATTTTCAAAAACACATCTTGACCCATGTAAATCTCTATTTTCCTTTGTTTAAAAGCTTCAAAAGTCTAGGAATTAGTTTTAGAGAAAACCAAAATTCTAGTTTTTACGTGGAAGTGTGTGAATTTGCTTGAAATCACTTAGACTGAGAGTTTGGAGGGAAAGAACTCTTTCAAATCCTTGCATGGCTCTTTAAAAATAAGATCACGTAATGCTTACCTCGTGTAGAAACATTTCTAAAATATCCGTGTCGAAAGTCAAGCAAGAAACCAAGAGAAATGAGTGTTTGGCTAGAGAGAAAGTGGAAGAAAATAAAATAAAAAAGTTAATCCTGCAATTTATATTCAAGTATAAGCTGGTATTTGACTTATATATATCATAGAGGACTACATGAATTTTTAGCATATAAAACGAAATGATGTAGTTTTATTTATTTTAGTGTTAGGAATAAATCAAATCAAATGATAAGTTTGAAATATCGCAGCAAAAATAAAAACGATAATAAAATACGATCATTACATAAAAAAATCAAAATTTAAGTAGTTCGGCTCAATCATGTGAGCCTACGTCCACTGTTGGGGTTGCACTACAAGAAAATTACTTATTTACAACTAGTTAATTATAGCAAAATTATTATTTACAGCCAAAATTAATCGTAAATAGTCGTTCGTCACAATTAATTGATTACAAAAGCCCGTTTTTCTTGTAGTGTTGATTGAAATAAATTCACTATCAGCGAAGATGGAGTATAAGAGATCAATCACACAATCCTCACAATCCCAAGTCTCAATATACCGAATGAATTTTTAAAACTCCTTACAAAAGAATCATCTCTCTCTAATGTTTGGCGGCCTCCAAATGTGCCAAAAAGGACTTTACAAAAATATAACATGAATATATATAGTAAAATGGTGCGGAGCCTTAGAAAAGGCAAGTTCGCTAGAGTGAAGTCAAACGGCGTCCGAGCAAACGCTAGGATTTATATCTCGCTCGACCTGGAAGTTGAGCAAAATTCTCTGTGCAAATCTCGCTCGAGCTTAACATCAAGTGAGAGTTGAGCCAAACTCTCGAACTGGTACTCACTCGAGCTGAGTGTCGAGCGAAGTTTCGGATTGATGCGCTTATTCAACTAAATTCAAGCCACCACTCAACAAATTTTCACCTTGATTTAAATTCTATCAAGTCTCACACAAAAAATCATTCTTCACAGAAAATCAACCCCTTCAAATTCGCTAAGGGAATTAAAAACCCTGAATATCAATCAAGTCCAAACAGAGTTTGAACTTGTAAACTGCAACTGACTTTATCATCATATCTGCTAGATTCTCAGCAGTAGCAATCTTCAAAATCTCTAGAATCCCCTCTGCAACAACCTCTCTGAGAAAATGGTAGTTGACATTAATATGCTTCGTCCTCTCATGATACATTTGATTTTTGGTCAAATATATTGCACTTTGGCTATCACGAAATATTAAAATTTCATCTTGCCACAGTCCTAAGTCATTGATCAAACCTTTCAACTAAATAGTCTTTTTAACAGACTCAGTTGCTGTCATGTACTTTGCCTATGTAGTTGATAAAGCAACAATGGACTGTAATATTGTTTTCCAACTAATAATAGACCCACACAAAGTGAAAACATACCATGTCAATAATCTTTTTTTGTCTAAGTCCTCAGCATAATCAGAATCAATATTACCAACAACTTTGAAACTGAGATCAACATCTTTATCAAAGACTAAGCCAAAATTCAAAATCCTTCTCAAATACTTGAGTATCCATTTTACAGTATTTCAGTGAGTTTTACTCGGATTAGCCATATACCTATTAACAAAATTCATTGCCTATGAAATATCTAAACAAGTACAAACCATCGTATACATAATATTGCCAACTACGTTGGAACAAGGAACACCTACCATAAACCATTCGTCCCGTCTGTCAAGCGATGTACTTACTGGTTTGAAAGTGATTTTCCAAATCTCTGAAGAACTTTCCAGCTTTCCTTAAGACAAGTACAACTTTTCAGCTTTCCTATCCATGTGGATTTCCATTCCAAAAATCTTCTTAACAGCACCTAAATCTTTCATCTCAAACTCATTACTGAGCTATTTTTTCAGCAAATTAACATCATATATGCATTTAGTAGCAATTAGCATATCATCAACATAAAGTAACAAATAGATGAAAGTTTCATCACATAACTGTCTGTGATAAATGCAACTATCATAGCTACTCCTCACATAGCAATGATCAATCATAAAAGATTCAAAATGTTTATACAATTGCCTCAAAGACTGCTTTAAATCATACAATGATTTTTTTTTTCAATATGCACATATGGTATTCTTTACCCTCCACAATGAATTCCTCTAGTTGATGCATGTAATTGGTCTTATCAAGCTCAGCATGTAGGAACATTGTTTTAACATCAAGTTACTATAGCTCCAGATCATACAATGCTACTATAGCAAGTAACACTCGAATCAAACTGTGTTTCACAACTAATGAGAAAACTTCATTGTAGTTTATGCTCTTTCTCGGACTACAGCCCTTAGCAACTAAACGTGCATTGTATCTTGCATCTGTAATACCCTGGATTTCTTCTTTCCTTTTGAAACATTTGCAGCCCACATTTTTCGTCTTCTTCAAAAATTTAACCAAATCTCAAGTTTGGTTCTTGTGAAGGGACTCAATCTCCTCACTCATTGTTGCGCACTACTGTGCAAATTCCTTACTCTTGACAGGTTCTAAATAACTAGAAGATTTTTGACTAATAATATCATTTGCCATAGTAAGAGCATATATTACCTTATCTGTAGAAGCAAATCTGAGAGGTGGCCTAACATGCTTCCTCTATTTACCAATTACTATGTTGTAACTCTGTTCATCTTGTGCGCTATTATCAAAATCAAAATCATGCTCATTAGCAACAATATGATCTTGGGAGCCGCCTGACACCCTATATGAAACTTCAACATCTAACTCCACCTTTTTACTATTACCCTGCTCATTTCTTGTAGGCACAGTAAATTCCTTTACTAAATTCCTTTTCTCGGATTAAGCATAGACTATTCATCAAATACTACATCCCTGCTAATTATAAACTTAGGTGATTTAGAATTGGTACACCATATTATGAATCCTTTCACCATATTAGCATATTCAACGAATATGTCATTCTTTACCCTTAGTTCTAATTTCCCCTCATTAACATGGAAATAAGTAGGACAACAAAAAATTGTCAAATCAGAATATTTAGTAGCAGTATCAAGCTATACCTCATTTGGAGTTTTTAAACCAATTGCAGTGAATGGAGAGCGCTCAACCATATAGCAAGCATTATTAACTACTTCAGCCCAAAAATCTTTAGACAAGCCGACATTTGAAAACACAATACGGACTCTCTCTAAAAGAGTCTGCTCATCCGTTCAGCTACTCCATTTTGCTGTGGAGTATGTCTCATTGTGAGGTGTCTGACAATACCTTTATTTTTGTAGAATTCACCTCTACAAAATTCATACCATTGTCAATTCAAAATCGATTTACCTTCTTGATTGTCTAATCTTCAATCAAAACTTTCAACTGTTTTAAGTTAACAAACACGTCGCTTTTCTTCTTCAGAAAATACACCTAAAATTTTCGTGAGTATTCATCAATAAAAATAAGCAGATACTGAGCTCCACCTTTCAATGGAACCTAAATATTACAATGAATATAGTTCACAATGCTTTTAGTACTATGAACCCTAGTAGTAAACCGAACTCGACATTAATTTTCAAACACAGTGTTCATAGAATTCAAGTTTCTCTATCTTCTGATCACCCAACAAACCCTACTTACTCATAATAGACATCATATTCTTACTCATATGACCCAAATGCATGTGCCACAAATGGGTGATGTCTAAGTCTGGATCATCTGAAACAGACACTGTGGTTGCACTTGTCACTATACTGTCCTATAGGAAATAAAGACCATTGTCTTATCTCCCCTCATCACAACCATGGAGCCCTTACTAACTTTAATGGTTTCACCTTTATCAGTGTACTGAAAACCCAAAATATCAAGAGTGTCTAAAGAAATAAGATTTTTCTTTAATTTTGGGATGTGTCGGACATTAGACAAGGTCCTAATAATCCCATCAAATATCTTAATTCTCACTTAATCAATCCTAACAATTTTACAGGCCATATCATTTTCCATCAAAATGGAACCACCATTGATTGACTCATAAGTGGCAAACAAATCTCTCTTGGGACACATATGAAACGTACAAGTTGAGTCCATGATCTACTTGTCACTAAAACGACTATTAGAGTTGCTGACTGCTAGGACAATGTTTGTGTCGTTAGTCTTTTCATCAACAACGCTAATGGCATTAAAGGAATAGAACCTTCCTCCTTATTTTTCAATTTAGAACACTCATTTTTGTAATAATCAAATTTATGACAGTAATGACATTTAACATTCTTATTACTACCCTTGGACTATGAATTATCCCTGGATTTACCCTTATTCTTCTCCGAACCCATTCTCATTGGATCTACCTCTACTAAGAGATCCCTTAACAAACAAACCACTAGCTTGATTTGCGGTGCCCTTTGCATTCAGTTTAGTTCTTAATTTCTTTGAATTCAAAATTGATTTAACATTGGCTAAAGAAATTATGCCTCTACCATAAAACATGGCGTTAACAAAATTATTATATATATGGGTAACGAACACAAAATAATTAAAGTTTGATCATCTTCATCAAGTTTAATGTCAATATTTAGGGTTGTTCATTCGGGCATTTTTCTTGGCCTAGTCTGGAAATTGGATATCCTAATTCTGGTTCCGGTTTTCAATCTAGATTTATTTAGATCCGGGAACCGCATTTTAAAAAATCCCGACTAATATGATTTAGAATTTGGATATGAGCTTAAAATCCAGATACCGGATTTAAAGTCAAGTACCCAATTTAAAAAGAATACTTTTGGATTTAAAGTCGTGACTCCCTCCCCCACAGGACTCCTCTCTCTCTCTCTCTCTCCCTCTCTCTCTCACGAAACCCTAGCCTCCCTCAGTTCTCTCTCTCATGAAAGCATCCCTCAATCCATCACCCCAATCTCCGAGCCCTATCGCCGTGACCCCGAGCCCTATCGCCATCGCCAATCTTCTCTGTAGAATCTCTGTCGTCGTTTCATTTGCTTATCGGGTACTCTCTCTCTATCTTTCTCTCTCTTTCTGTATTTATGTTTATGTGGCATGATTTGTGCGTGCATAGTGGTTTGAGTGTTTGGGTTGATTGGGACGAAGTGGACAGTATGTTGGTGTGGTTGCTCTGTTTTTTTTTCCCCCAGTTTCTCTCAAATGTTGTTGCTATTTTACATTATTTTTCACTTCTGAGAAATGAGATTCATCTTGTGTCGGCAACTACCATTTAATACTGTGTAGCAAAATCTCTAGTGGGCTTTTATATACAATATTGTAAGATTTTCTGCATCATACAAGCATATTTTTTTTGTTCTTTATTTATTATAATTTTTACTAATTTAATAAGCGAAAGTGCACATGAAATAAGCATCTAGGAAGAGATGGTCATGCCATTTCTTTTTCTGTTTCTTTTTTTGGATAAATAAAGTTAATTATTAGTTTCTACCGCTTTATGGTATGAATTGATCATGGAGTTGGGTCTGAAATTGTCTCCTATATGAAAAATCGAATAAATGAATGTATATATTTTTATGGTTTGAAATGATCATGGAGAGCAAAAAAATAATTAAAAAAATAATTACTCGCCATTTTGAATGTTTAATTGGTGAACTAAACTTTGGTTTGATAAAAGGAACTGAAGTTTGGCATTGGCTTTAAGACGATAGCCTTTTTTTGGAGTCTTTGTATGTTAGAATCATATTGAAGTTACAATTTGGCAGTAGAAATTTATGAGAATTTGGTTTTATAGCTTTAATCTTGATTGATAAATTTTTAGTTGACTTGACTTTGAGCAAGTAATTTGTGGGTATCTTGTATCCTCTCACAATCTCTCTATCTCTTCTTTTTTTCGATATTGGACAATAAATTTTGTGCATAGTTCTATTCTGGGTATTGGCCTCATCGTTAGAGATTGAAATGGTAAAGTCGTATCACTTTGTTGTTCATTTGGCAAATTATTCTTTAGTATGTGCCCAGTTGTTGAGTTTAGCTTCTTTTTTGAATTCCTATTAATATTACCAAGTGTTTTGCTTGTAAAAATTTCAATGCTATCTGTGAGTAGTACTCCATCGTGGGCTCATCTTCTTTGAATCATTTTAGTGAGTTTTTCTTTTAAGGTATTTAAGGTTCTCTTTTGAGGCTCTGAGATTTAGGTGGGTATTTTCAGAGTACATGAAAAAAAGTTCCCTTCTATGGAAATGGGATCTGCTTTTTCACATCTCATAAAAAATAATAATGATAATAATAGTTCTAATAATATTAATATTAATAATTCATGGTAGTTATCTGATCCCTTGTTAAAGGAACCAACCATGGAGGCCAAGATTCTTTGTCCTGACCTTGTCTTATAAGCAACAGATGAAATATCTTAAAAAATGCTAAACCTTCTCATGTTTTGTCTAGGGTTTCTGGTTGAAGCATATACATGTAAGAACATATGATTATGGGTACTTATAGAAATTAATATATTATATAATTAAATAAAAAAATATTGTCTTCATTGTAGTTTTTGGTACAATCTAGGTAAATGTTATATGTGGAACTTGTTTAAATGGAAAATGTAAAGGTTTGTGAGCTTTTTATTTCTAAATTTCAATGTATGAACCTTGCATACATCAAAATTTTACTGCATGGTTGGTAATAATATTGCTACTTCAATTAGGATTTTTTTTTCTTTTTTTAGGTTCTTCCAGGAGTCTTGCTGTTGTTTGGCATGTATCTTACTGTCATGGGCATAAGTCTAGCTGCTAAAATTACAAGGACCAAAAGAAGAGGAGTTTATCATGTTTTACATTTGTATATTGGACTTTAATTAAAATAATGTATGTGTCTCATAATGTTCTAATCAAATTAGTTCGAGTAATGCAATATGTAGTGGATATTTTTTTTATATTTAAAAAGTTAATTAGTTGTTTATATCTTAGCTATTCTTATCATAAATTTTGTTTTACATTTTGATATTTTTTATCATTATTGTCCATGTACAATGATAAGAATATAGACAGACTTTTATATGAGAGAATAAATGGTTCGGAGTTGAAATGAAGAAAACAAACAAACCTCCTAAATATATCAAGGATGTGAACAGCCAAAAAAATAAAAAGAGGAAAAGAGCTAGAATTAAAAAAAAAAAAAATCGGTTCAAGATCCGGAAATCGGATTTCTGGAATTTAAAATTTGGATAAATTCGAATTCCAGCCCATATCCAACCCTGGTGAATCGGTTTGAAATCCAAACCATGTGGGATACATGGGTTCCGGGCTAGTTTGATCCAAATTCCTGGTTCGGAACCTACTTGAACACCCCGATCAATGTTCATCAGATCCATAATAATTTTGTTAAATTCATCTAAATGTTCAGAGATAGGAGTAATATTCTTCATTTTGAGCATGTATAACCATTGCTTCATATACAAACGGTTGGTAAGAGATTTCGTCATATACAAACTCTCGAGTTTAGTCTAAAGATTAGCAGCAGTCTTCACATTGACAACCTCCCTTAGAAGTCCATCAAATAGCGACAAAAGAATAGCACTATGCGCCTTCTCTTCTTCTTCTCTTGTTAGTCCAGGATAAGTATCTAACGCCTTCCTTTTGATCAACACCTTAGACAAACCTTGTTATCGCAACATTACCTTCATCTTGATGCACCATAGATCAAAACTGTTTTGACTGTCGAATTTCTCAACTTCAAGCTTTGTCATGGCCATCTCTTAAGATCTAGTACAAAACCTAACACTCTAGTGCCAGTTTGTTAGGAATAAACGGTATCGAATGATAAATTTGAAGTATACAGTGGAAACAAGAACGATAACAAAATACGACAATTACACAAAAAATACCAAGATTCAAGTGGTTTGGCTTAATGTAAGCCTACGTCCACTATTGGGGTCAATCAAAATGAATTCACTATCAACGAAGGTGAAGTACAAGAGATCAATCACATAATTCTCATAATCTCAAGTCCTACTATACCTAATGAACTCTTAAGATTGTTTACATAAGGATTCTCTCTCTAGTGTTTAGCTGCCTCCAAATATGTCAAAAGTCATTTTACACAAATATAACATGAGTATATATAGTGAAATGGCATGGAGCTCTTGAAAAGTCAAGTTCACCCAAGTAAAGTCAAATAGCACTTAAGCAACTATTAGGTTTACATCTCGTTCAAGATGGAAGTCAAGCAAGAGTCGAGTAAAACTCTCTATGCAAATATCGCTCAAGCTGAATGTCAAGCGAGAGTCGAGCCAAACTCTCAGACTAGCACTTGCTCAAGCTGCGTGTCAAGTTTCGGGTTGAGGCACTTATTCAACTAGATTTAAGTCACTACTCAACATTTAGTAATGTTACTCATTATCTATTTTATCATCATCTTTTCCAATCTTGTCATCTCATGATATAGTATTAAATAATTTGAAATTGATTGGTTATTATATTTCATTACTTATGAAATTATCATTTAATGTGATTTCAAGAGATATTGATCATAAATATAATAAAAATTAATTATTATTTTTTTGTTGCCCATATATTGCAATGTATTAAAGCTCCTCGACAATAAAGGAGACTTGAACCTTGCAACTTATTATTGAGTGGCCTAACCAGGACATCATGATTTATGGGATATATTTATATCGGGAATTGAATATTAAAAAATGATGGATAAGATTTTAAATATTATCTAAGAAAGGGAAATTCTTAGCGGTTTATATTGGAATTTAAATAAATTTTAATTACAACATAGATTCATATGACATTGATTCTAAATGCCCAATGATATAAATATATGTCTAACGTCGTTAATAATAGACAAACGTATAAGGGCTTGAATAATAATTCATAGAATTTATACGATATGTTAAATTAATTTTATAATAATCATATTTGGTATCAAGAGCCTGCTTTTAGAGAGAAAGAGTCCATCTTCTCTCTAAAAGAAAATCCCTAAACCTTAAAGAGTAAAACCAGGGGGAGGAGCTTTGGCCATAGTTTTAAATTTCGTACCGTACCGAAGCAATAACCAGTACAAAAATTGGGTCTGTTTTGTACCGGTCCAAATTTCGGCCGTACTGGCCGGTATTTCGACAGTACTGGCCATGTGTACCGGCTTGTACCGATTTTCGGGATTTCACTTTATTTTTTCATTTCTTGCTATTTTTTTTATCTTAATTTAGATTAGATTATTTACATATATATTTATATATAATATATTCATATATTGACTATTATTTTGAAATATAATTTATATATTTATTTATATATATAATTTTTTTATGTATAGACTATTCTGAAACGGTACACAAAACGATACCGATATCGAAATATCTTGTTCCAGTACCTTGACCGGTATATTCACCGGTACGGTATTTAAAACATTAGCTTCGGCTCCTCCCTCCCTTCCTTTCTCCCCCCCCCCTCGTCCTTTTTCCTCTCTTCCATCTTCTCTCTGGTTTTTTTCGGTGATTATCATTGCCAATGGCTCTGACGATTTTGATGGTGATGTTTCGATTTGTTAGCTTCTGGAGTTTGATCGCAACCACGCACCTCACCGCAAATCTCCCAGGGTGCTGATTTGTCAAAAGGGAGAGGAAGTTCGCCGAACGCAATGGCGAGTGGCATGCATGCACGGTCCAAAGCAGGGCGAATAAGTTTCAAACACCACTGCCAAGAATGCTTTGTTGCTGCCATGCACGACTTATCTAGGTTCAGGGCCTCTGTTTCCTTCAAAAATGGTCGTTGTCTAGTTTCCATGGGCGGCGCGTGGATCCCACGAGCCAACAAGCCCTCTGCCGGTGCTTTATGTTACTTTTTTTGTTAATTTCTATTTTTTAATATAATAAAAATCACAGTCTTTTGGACATTATGTTTGAAGAGTATTCCTTAAGACTAGGCCTAATTTATTTTCAGAGATAAGATGAGATAAAATGAGATAAAATGAGATAAAAGTAAAAAAAAAAAAGAGTAAAATATTGTTATAATATATTTTTTTAATATTAATTTTGTTTTGAGATTTGAAAAATGTGTTTTAGAATTTGAAAATTTTCGATTTTTTTTTACTTTGTATGTGGATTTGAAAAAATGTAATGATAAGTTTGAGATGTAGTTTGGAGTTTTGGTTTCATCTCAATAAATAAACCAGGCCTAGTCTATAGGGTGTGTACTATTTCGCTCTTTGAACATGTCGTGGTTGTATATACATTCTGTCTTGGACAGAGTGGTGTAGTCTCTCAGACATTAGTCTAGCGAGATTGCAGAAATGACTAGGCCATGTCAGTCGCTTGTGTGTACTAGGGAGCTTTTAAAATTGTAGTTAGTTTGTAATGTGTATTCTAAATCCAATTGTAATGTCTAATTTTAATGAATGCAATATAAATTTTTATTAAAAGAAAGAAAATTAATTTTATAATAAAAATAATTCAGTTAGATTTTTGTTAGAGTGATTATGATTTTACTTTATAATAAAAATAATATAAATGATATAAAAGTCAAGAATGGGAGGCGGTACGCCCCCCACCCCCCTTTATTTTCTCTCCTCTGACCCCTCTGTCCCCTTGCATTATTTTTCTGAATGATCATTTCCCTTCTTTCTCCGTCCTCAATTTCTATATAAAGAGAGTTGAGAACGTTTAAATATACAAGTATCAGAAACGAGTAAAAAAGAAAAGAAAGAGAAAGAAAGAAAGAATTCTAAATATCTTCCTTTATATATTCTCTTACAATAGTAGTTTTATTTTAGTTTTATAACACGTTATCAGTACGACGGTTCTACCAATTCTGAAACTAGTGGTCTTATTCCTCAAAATTATGGATCACATTGATGAGTTTTTTTTATCTCTGAGTTGAATAATAAAGATGTATGTCTGGCTGATAGTACTATAACTCACACAATTCTCAAAGATAATAAATATTTTCAAAATCTAACACTAAGCAAAATCTATATCCATACCATATCAGATTTGTCAAATTTAATTAATGGCTCTGGAAGAACTTATATTGTGTTGTCTAATGGCACCAAATTTTATATTGATGATGCATTATTTTCTTCACAATTTAGAAGAAATTTATTATATTTCAAATATATACGTCATAATAATTACCATATTGAAACGAATTAATAAAAACAGTAAATAGCATCTTCTTATTACTAAAATAATATCGAGCTAGAAGTTCGTATTAGAAAAATTGTATGTTCTCTCTTCTGGATTGTATTATACAAAGATGAAAACAATTGAATCATATGTGGTAGTGCACTAGAAGTGCATTGACCCTAAAGTATTTATGACTTAACATGATCGCCTTGGACATCCGATATCAATAATGATAAGACAAATTATTGATAATTCGCATCGGTATCCCTTAAAGAATCAAAAGATTCTTTTAACCAATGAATATCTGTGCTCTGCATATTCTCAAGGTAAATTGATTATCAGATCATCTCCTTCAAAAGTTATTGTTGAATTTCCATCCTTTTTACAAAGGATTCACAGAGATATATGTGGGTTTATTCATTTATCAAGTGAACTATTTAAATATTTTATGGTTTTAATTGATGCATTAAGTCGATAGTCACATGTTTGTTTGCTTTCCACTAGAAATATTGCATTTGCTATACTTCTTACTCAAATAATCAAACTACGAGCACAATTTCTTAAGTATCCAATTAAAACCATTCGATTAGATAACGCAGGTGAATTTTCGTCTCAAACTTTTGATAACTATTGCATGTCAATAAGAATAGATGTTGAACATCTTGTTGCTCATACACACACTCAAAACAGGTTAGCTGAATCTCTGATCAAAAGGGTTCAGCTAATCGATAGACATTTACTTATGAAATCAAAATTACTTGTTTCTGCTTGGGGACATACTATTCTTCATGCAGCATCATTAATTCGAATTAGATCATCTGCATATCATAATATTCTCAATTACAGCTTATATTTAGTCAACAACCAAATATTTTTCATCTTCGTACTTTTGGATGTGCTGTATATGTTCCAATTGCACCTCCACAACGTACAAAAATGGACCCTCAACGTAGACTTGGGATATATGTTGGTTTTGATTCTCCATCTATTATTAAATATCTTAAACCCCTTACAGGGGATATGTTTAAAGCACGTTTTGAGAATTGTCACTTTGACGAATCCACTTTTCCATTAATGGATAATAAAAAGTCAGTTATCGAAGCATAACAAGAAATTATTTGGGATAATAAAACCCTATCTCAATTTGATCATTCTACAAATGAATATAAACTGGAAGTTCAGAAGATTATTCATTTGCAAAGGTGTTGCAAATCAATTACCGGATGTATTTACTGACATTAGAAGTGTGGTAAAATCATATATTCCTGCTGTTAATGCTCAAGCAAGGATTGAAGTCCCTGAAAAATAAGTTGTCAAAACAGCAATAGGTGAATCTAAGACACGCCTAAAACGTGGAAAACCTATTGGTGCAAAAGATAAAATTCTCCAAAGAAAAAGGATACAAAATAAAATTTGTGTTCCTAAATAACTCATACCCACAATACAGGCTATAAATATAGTTGATGTTCCTGAAGAGGTCAAATCTTCTATCCCAAAATCTCCTGAAAAGGGACCTCCTGAATAGGTGTTTCATGAAATATTTTCTCCTGAAGAGAAACAGGTACTTGAAAATAATGAGATCTCAAAATATTTCATGAGTATTTGAGAAATTATGGATAAAAATAAAACTATTGTCGACAACATATTTTCATATAAGATGGTCATTGACATTACCAGAAGTAATGAAGAAAGTGAGTCAAGAACCGTCGAAAAATGTCGACGTAGAAATAATTGGCTAAAATGGAAAGCAGCTATTGAAGCTGAATTAAACTCGCTAGCAAAGCGAGAAGTATTTGGACCTATTGTCCAAATACCAAAGGGTGTAATGTCTGTTGGATATAAGTAGATATTTGTATGAAAACGAAATGAGAAAAATGAAATTATGCGGTTCAAAGCATGACTTGTCGCACAAAGTTTCCTGCAAAAACCTGAGATTGATTATAAAGAAACATATTCTCCCGTTATAGATACAATCACATTCAGATTTTCGATTAGTCTAGTTATTACAAAAGGATTAGAGATGCGGTTGGTAGATGCGGTCACTGCATATTTAAATGGATCCTTAGACCATGACATATATATGAGAATCCCTGAAAGGATATAAAATGTCTAAAGCATATAAAATACCTGAAGCATCTACAAGTACATATAAAAATATGTACTCTATCAAATTTCAAAGATCTTTATATGGGTTAAAGCAATCCGAACGTATGTGGTATAATCGCTTAAGCGAATATCTATTGAAAGAATGATTTGAAAATAATCCTATATGTCCATGTATTTTTATTAAAAAATCAAAATCCAGATTTGCCATTATTGCAGTTTATGTTGATGATTTAAATATTGTAGAAACTCCTAAATAGATCTCAAGAACCACTACATATTTAAAGAATGAATTTGAAATGAAAGATCTTGGCAAAACAAAACTTTGACTCGACATGCAGCTTGAGCACTTGTCAAAAGGAATTTTTATTCATCAGTCCATGTATACAAAGAAATCCTGAATAACTTTTATATGAACAAAACTCATCCCCTGAGTACTCCAATGATTGTTCGATCACTTGATGTGAAGAATGATCCATTTTGTACTTATGGTGACGATGAAGAAATTTTTAGTCCTGAAGTACCATATTTCAGTGTAATTGGAGCCTTGATGTATCTTGCAAATTACACTCGACCTGATATTACATTCTCAGTTAATCTACTTGCAAGATATAGTTCTGTGCCAACTCGAAGGCATTAGAATAGTATTAAACATGTCATTCGTTACCTTCAAGGTACGGTTGATATGTGATTATTTTATCAACGTGGATCAAGTCCACAATTGGTTGGGTATGCAGATGCAGGTTATTTTTCAGATCCACACAGAGGTAGATTTCAAACTGGATATTTATTTACTTATGGAGATACTGCCATATCATGGAGATCTGTCAAGCAGACATTATCTGCTACATTTTCAAATCACTCAGAGATTATTGCTAGTCATGAAGCAAGTCGAGAGTGTATTTGGCTGAGATCAGCGATTCAACATATCCAAAAAAAGTGGTCTCACCATGATCAATGATAACCCAACAATTTTATATGAAGATAATACTACTTGTATTACTCAAATCAGATGAGGATATATCAAAGGTGACATAACCAAACATATTTCACCTAAATTTTTTTATACTCACAAACTTTAAGAGAAATGTGAAATTGATGTCAAGCAAATACGATCAAGTAATAATCTGGCAGATTTATTCACAAAAATATTATCAACTGCGACATTCAAGAAGATTGTACAGAATATTTGAATGTGAAAACTCAAAAATTTATCATCATGCACTTTTTAGGGAGAGTAAATGTCTTAAAGACTTGTGTTGATTGTACTCTTTTTCTTTCGCTAAGGTTTTGTCCCACTGAATTTTCCTTTGCAAGGTTTTAATAAGGCAATCTTAAAGTACTTGGAAATACATAAGAATACTATACTCTTTTTCCTTCGCCATTAATTTTTCTTCCCACTGAATTTTTTCTTGATAAGATTTTAATTAGAGATTCTTTATAGATGATCATTCAATAAGAAGTGATATAAAAGTCAAGAATGGGGAGGGCAGTATGCCCCCCATCCCCTTTTATTTTCTCTCTTCTGACTCCTGTCCCCTTGCATTATTTTTTTGAATAATCATTTTCCTTCCTTCTTCATCCTTAATTCTCTATATAAAGAAAGTTGAGAACATTTAAATGTGCAAATATTAAAAACGAATAAGGAAGAAAATAAATAGAAAAAAAAAAGAATTTTAGATACTTTCTTTTATATTTTATCGCACGATAATAATTATTTTTAATTTTATAACAATAAATCATTTCTCGTCCCAAAATTATATTGATTATACTACAGACTACAGCGTGAGCTGGTTGGCTTTTTATTGCGTACAAACGACCAGGATATTTCCGAAGTAAAATACAAACTTCCTCGAAATTCTGCGAACCTTCGTCTCCGCCATTGCTAACCCCTCTCTCTGTCTGTCTGAAATTCAGAGCTCATAACCGAAGTTTCAATGGCGACGAGATACTGGGTGGTCTCTCTTCCGGTTCAGAACTCCGCTTCTTCTCTCTGGAACCGATTGCAAGAGCAAATCTCCAAGCATTCCTTTGACACTCCTCTTTACAGAGTACACCCTTTCACTCACCCAATTCCTTCCAAGATCTGTTTCCATTATAATGGATTTCATCGAATCGCACTTTAAATATTATTGTTCGTTCTTATATTCGGTTTGATTTTGACAGTTCAATGTTCCCAATCTCCGAGTTGGAACCCTAGATTCTCTCCTCTCCCTCAGCGATGATCTGGTAAAGGTAATTTATCCAACATCTGGATTCAATTTCGAAGAACTTTTTTCTATTAATATTTCGTAATTTCTAGTTTTTTATTCGTGGAAGATGCTCCTTTTTCTTTTAATTTATAATGCAGATTCCGTAAATTTTTCTGTTGGTTATCAATTTGTTACGGTTTTTTTTTTTTTTTGGTCATTTGTAAATTTGTAATTTATTCGACGAATTTGTGCAATTGGGTTTCAAATTTTGATAATGATCTATTATTGTAGTGAATTTTATTATTAAAACAATTAATTTTGTGGTGAATTGTGGAAATGTGCAGTCGAACAGCTTTGTGGAAGGAGTTTCACACAAGATCAGGCGTCAGATTGAGGAACTGGAGAGGGTATCAGGAGTGGAGAGCAATGCTCTTACCGTGGATGGAGTACCAGTTGATTCTTACCTCACCAGGTGAATGAAAGTTTCTGTAAAATCATTGGATAGCTCTTTATCAGGAAGAGGGTGGCTTAGGGATTTTTTTTTTTTTTTTTTTTTGTGATTGTGGGTAATCTGTGTGTTGTACTGAAGACTTAAGCATTCGGTTTTTGTAAATGGAAAAGGTTTGTTTGGGATGAAGCAAAGTATCCGACCATGTCACCCCTGAGGGAGATTGTGGATGGCATTCATGGTCAAGTAACAAAGATCGAGGATGATCTCAAGGTAACTACCGTTAATGCCCTGTTGATTTGAGTTGTTGGTTATCCATTATACCTAAGAAGATATCTCAAGGATATTGCTTATGGTTCATTGGTTATGCATTGCCGATATGTTGTGTATGGTTATGTTACTGTAATACCCCATCCCTCTAGGTTCGCGTCGCTGAATATAACAATGTGCGCAGTCAGCTTAATGCTATAAACCGAAAGCAAAGTGGAAGGTATAAGTTTTTTTCTAATCAGCTTCTTTCTTCTGTTTAGTTCTATCATATACATGAAATGTATCTCATTTTGGTCTCTTAACTGACCTAGCTTTCTTCGTTTTCAGCTTAGCTGTGCGTGATCTCTCAAATCTAGTGAAACCTGAGGATATGATTACCACAGAACATCTAGTGACCCTCCTTGCGATTGTTCCAAAGTATTCACAGAAAGACTGGTTGGCCAGCTATGAGACTCTGACAAACTTTGTGGTAATAATTGGTTTTAATGGTTATATACTTTGTAAGTTGGTCTTATTACCTATAAAAAAATATTTATATTTTGTTGGGTGGTGATTTAGATCTCTGGAGTAGTTGCATTCTTATTGTTTCTTGTTTTCTTATCTCAGTCTTATTAATCAAGCTTAGTACTTTCAGGTCCCGAGGTCCTCCAAGAAATTGTACGAGGATAATGAATATGCTCTTTATACTGTGATACTCTTTCATCGTGTTGCAGACAATTTTAGAACAAGTGCACGTGAAAGAGGGTTTCAAGTGAGTATGTTGTACAAGTTGCATGTGCTTATTGATCTGTGGATGTTACAGCAGTGAATCTTTGTCGTCATTTAAAATTTGTATCCTTTGTGAAGAATCTGTAGGGCAGAAATCATGAAGATTCTGTTGTGAATTGTCCAGTTTCTGCTACTTTCAGTGTTGGACTAGGATGCAGATATCTAACCAGTGTATTTTTTTTTTTTTTCATTTTATTATGGGATTCAGATTCGTGATTTTGAATACAGTCCAGAAGCACAAGAGAGTCGGAAGCAGGATTTAGAAAAATTAGTGCAAGATCAGGAAAGATTAAGAAGTTCTCTTTTGCAGTGGTGCTATACTAGCTATGGGGAGGTACTTTTCCTTTTTCTATTTCTTGTTTTTAAGATGCCTATGACTTAATTGTCCACCAATGTAGACTACTGACCTATATATGGTCAGAATCTTCCAAATTGTTGTTTTCATTACAGTATTAAGTTTTGCTGTTATTTATATTATCGTAATTATCACTATATATTGCTATTATGTGTTCTCATCAGTGTTTTCTTGCTCTCCCATAATAGAATTATAATTATCTTATACCGAGTAAGTTTCTTGCCCATAGGTATTTAGCTCCTGGATGCACTTTTGTGCAGTGCGTGTTTTTGTAGAGAGCATTCTGAGATATGGTCTGCCGCCATCTTTCTTGGTATACATATATTTTTCATGTTCATTTATGGCTTTCCAACCAAGCATTTACTTTTCAGTTGAGCATGGATTGTATGAACAAAATGAATATCATCATGATGGGCTTCAATTGAAATAATTTCAGGCATGTGTTTTATCCCCGTCTGTAAGAAGTGAGAAGAAAGTAAGATCAATCCTTGAAGGGTTGTGTGACAGTGCAAACAGGCAAGTCCTTAAAGCTGTGTATATTTTATGTGATAGTATGAATAACCTCAATAGTTACTTATATATATGTAAACACACACAAACTAGGGTCAAGATTGAAGTAGCATTCTTAGCTTCATGGGGCCATGTAAAATTATTAGAGGATTGGATGAACCAAAGATATTGTTTACCAAACTAATAAGATCAATTTATCTGAGATGGTCACTTGATTCAGTGGTCCTAGGAGGGATACCACTACGCAGGAATGGTCCAGAAAGATAGGAAGGATGTCAAGAGATTTAAAATTTATTTTTCTTTTTTTAATCTCTCTGGGAACACTACTTGTCATTTTTAAATGTAAGCAAGCTAAACTTTAAACTCTCTTTGCCAGAACTTTTTGCCTTTAGTTCAAAAACATTGTGGTCACATCCCAGCTCATTGTGATGTGTTGGTTGTTAATGCTGATAGCTTTTTGTAATGGAATTTCATATATCTGGAAATTTGTTAATGCTGTTCATTTGTGAATCTCGATGGTTTTTTATAATCTGATAGATTTTTCCTTATATTGGTCCTTTGATGGTTAAATGCAGCTCATACTGGAAAAATGATGATGAAGTCGGAGGAGGGATGGCTGGTCTGGCAGGGGATTCTGATGGCCATCCCTATGTCTGCTTCACAATCAACCTGGTGTGATCAATACTGAATCTCAGTTCATTGCTTATTAAGATGTCTTAGTGCAAGAACAGCAACAACAATGGACAGGCATTGTATATTTGATTTAGTGACCCAATTCTTTGGTTGCTTATTAGAGTTTCAGCTTTTGGGAGTTGCAATTAGAGTTTTAAGGATCAAGGGTGAAATAGGTACGGAAGGTTGGTTTGGACTACAGAGATTGTATAACTCTTATTTTATGAGCTTTCAGTATGGATATTTAAAAAGCGTGAAAATAAGGCTGTTGACGTATTTCCGAATAATAACATGTTTTGATTATTTGAAAGACGCAATGCATTATTGGTACATGCTACCTTGAGTTGGCCTTTGAAATGAAATGGTATAATTGAGTTTCCGTTTGGGAAGGCTGGCCCTCCAAAAAAAAAAAGAAGGTTGGGTCCCTAGCTCAAGATAAATTTTGTTAAAAGAAGCCCTAGGAAGCAAATATGTCGTCTCCCTGCCTACTGACTAACGTCGTTGTAAGGATTATATAGATGCATCAATCAGTGTAACTAAGAAACTCTGGTGCCGCAGGAAAGAAAGATGAATTCGATCTCATTAGAGTTAGAACAGTGCAATACAAGAAAGGTAATAACATTCCTCCGTCCACGCATAAAAAGCAGTATTCGTACTAAAAAATACTTGCGAATTGTTGACTCATCCCCGGAGATGGCTTAGGACTGATGCTACCGAATTTTGAATTGGGTTAATCTCTGATCCCATTGGGATACAAAATTAACTCGGACAGCTAAATCTAGGGACCCTTCTAAAGCTACAAAATAATTCAAGGCCAACACGCCAAACAGGCCTTCAATCTAGGTCATGGTGTGCATACAAGGACCGTGGAAAAGGTTGGCAACTGAGAAAATCAACACGGCAACTGAATCAGCGATATGTTACAGCTTTTTATCACAATCGCATTCCTAGAGCTGGAAAACGGAGAAAAACTCAGTATGTAATGTAATTCCATATGCCCAATTATTCTTTGGCCCCAGCTTGCTGGGGAACGTGATCCTAACAACACATTGCAAATTCATTATATAGACCTAACTACCAAGTTTTTAAACCAGAAGGATGAGAACAAAACCATCCCTCCATAAGCCAACTTCAAAATATTGGAAATAGTCCCAGACGCAAAAGAATATTCCCCACTGGCTTGGGAGCCATCGGAGTAGCTCCAGCAATCCTATGTTTATTTAATCCCTATAAATGTCACAAGATGACATAAAAAATTGTGCATATCATCTGCAATTCTACACCTTTGCAAGCTCAGTAGTAGCTGTGGCAGCAGCAGGAGTTACACCACCAGTGGTTGGCCTGAGGTGACAAACACCAAATCCCATTTAACAACTAAACTCAATATCATGAAAAACAATGTTTACTAAACCACACAAAACAGTATAAGATTTGACTTACAATCCCACAAAAACTTTGAAGGCATCATAGATTCCCCACTGAGCTCCAGTAAGAGTTCCAATCATGACAATACGGAGAGGAAGTCCCCGGGTAAAGAGACCCAACAAACCCATCTTCTTCACAGCCTGGACAAACCAGAAGACAGAGTCAAAAGAAAGTGTAAAAGAACAGACAAGCCCCAGGGAACCATGCCAAGGAAAAATTACTCACATCACCAACAGTTGCCCCTTTGGCATTGTTGAGGAAAGAGACAAGGTTATCAGCAGGATGAGACACTATAGCACAAAACACACCAGCCACATATCCACCAGCAAAACTCACACCAAGCTGCAGAGTTTTACTACACTGGTCCTTTGGTTTGGGGATGGCATACTTATAAATATATTCCACAATGGTCTCAAAAGATGCAAACTTCATCATTGTATCTGAACATAACGACATAGAAGGTAAGAAGACATTAACAATAGCCTCAAAGGGCTCAGCACTTTTCTCCAATCAAATCCCTGGATAAGTGTGAACAAATTTTTAATTAAAATACATGGCCTGACCAAACCGAGTTGGACAGAGATAAGCAAATTACTTTTGTGCATATTAGAACAAAGGTCAAAGAAACTCAGACACAGCATGTGGACCTTTTCATGGAATGAATGGAATACACACTCTTTCCTTTTCATGAGTAGGAATGCATGTGGAACATGTTACACTATTATGGATGGAGTGTGTATACATACACATTTTCTAGCTTCTACAAGGAATATCCAAAATTTAAAATTTTATACAATGAAACTCGATATGTGGAAGTCATGCAAAAACTTGCAACAGAATCATTCCCGCATTTAAGATATGGAGGTCAAAACAAATACTTGTAACACACTCATTCACATGTTTGGAACGATTAATAACATATATGCCTGCCTCCTTGAAAGCCTCACTTGAGATTCATCTTAAAATTATAGTTCTTTTGTGCCATTTGTGCAGCGTTCTGGCATTTCATATTAAGTTACTTTCAGTAATTTTTAGTGCTGCAATATCATCGCTACTTTGAATTTTGTCAGTCAAAAACAGAGCACTACCAATCCAATTCCTTTCCCCCACCCCAACTTACAAGGAATCTGACGTCCCCAGAGAGGAACTAGTCCCTTGTATAATCTGCATGATTTAAAAAAATGTTTCGTCACCCTTCACGCAATCGCATATGTTACTAAAAAAATTGAAACCATTCATATGCTAAATTTGAAACCATTCATAAGCGTACCCTGCATAGCCTTCCGACTTAACAAACTTAGGAAGCCCATCTGAAAGACCTCTAGCAAAACCAGGCTGAGTTTGAACTCGGACCTTCACTGCCTCAAAAGGGCAAAGAGCAACGTCCGCAATAAACTCAGCGGATGCAGAACCAGCAAGATAGATCAAGGTTTTGTACTTGGTTGCATACTCAGGTCCAGCAATGTCAGAGTAGTATTTCTTAAAGAATTCATAGAATCCAAACTTGCAGGCACCCTGTGCACTGTAGCCAAGCATGGTTGGCACCCAACCCCTGAAGAAGCCTCTGACGCCCTCCTCCTTTAGCAACACTCCAAAACCAGATGAGATGGATTTGTACTTTGCAGGGTCAATCTGAAAGCTAAAAATCTCCGTGTTAATTGGCAACCCTATACAAGAGTGACATATCATATTAGATAGCCACCTGGTTGATTGTTGAGAGAAAAAATAAGATGCTTTAGCGTTCTCTCTGTATTTCCAACATATTATTGGAAATTATGCAAAAAACATAAATCTACGTCACATCATCTCATTCTGCACGGAAATCCAACACATAAGTAATCACCTCTACACAGATTTATCGCGTCCAAAGCAGACTACATTATGCACAAAGAAAACATTTTAAAATTTTCCGTTAACTGAGATGAAACTAAAACTATCTTTAAGAACTTTGTCCAATTCTGTTGCGTGATATGAGAACCGAATAAAGCATGGGGCATTCTCTACAAAGTACTTCGTTAGCACCCATTAAAAAATAAAGAAATAAATTTTAACGTGGAGTTCACGCCAAGGCTCATTAGGAAGCGCAGATGATATCTCAACATACACGCTTAAGACCAAAAAACTAAGTTGTCGGAAAAATATGCCTTCCATGAATAAAACCGTGCTGCAATGCAACGCCATTAACTCGTAAGCAACTGCTTATATGCATCTTTGAAAAAGAAAAGAAACAAGGAACAATGAGAAGGAAATAGAGAACAATATAAAGAAGAGAGAACAATGAAACTCAAGTTCAGTACAAAACACAAAAGTAATCAAGTGAAGATCTAGCACAACTTCGGGCGGAAAACTGATTAAATGTTTCGAGAAGAGGCATGATAGTCGAGCCACTGCACAGATAGATGGAATTCCAGAGAAGAATACCAACTAATTAGAAAACATGCTCGTAATTGAGCATGTGATAAATTTAAAAATATTCAAAGGTTGAATTTTAGCTGAAAGAACGCAGATCATCATATTGTCAAAGTGACATCCATATCATGAATCGTCAATCCGAAAATATAACCATAGATCTGAACGGGTGGTTATTCTAATATCGAGACTGTCAAATGAGCTCGATAGTATATCCATCAAAACAGATGAGATCATGAAGAAAAAACTCGGATCTAGACGAATACCAAGTCAATGCAAAATAACGCATAGAAGAGAGAGGCTCAGATAGATACATGTAAATCTAATCCGAAACTGAAGTGCTATGTAGATGGCAAGAAGAATCGAAGGAAAAAAATAAAGGAAGGGGAAAAAAGAAAGAAGGAGGAGGAGAAGAAGAAGAAGAAGAAGAAGAAGAAAGGAAGGTAAATAAATGAAATACAGACCTGCATATTACATTTGACAAGATCGAGGGGAGTGACGGCCGTGTGAGTGAGACCGCAGCTGAGGATGCCGCCGAAGGTACAGGCGGCGTAGAATTGGGGGGAATACATCTCGATCTTCTTAGTAGGCTCGGAAGGGGAAGGAACAAAGACGTTCCTCGTACGCGAGGAACGTTCTGAGAGGGTGTTAAGGTTGGAGCCAAGCATGATTTTATCGAGAGCTAGGGTTTTGTGGGAGGCGGCGGAAGAGTAGAGGAAGCTCGGGATCAGAGATTGACGCGATGATCCGTCTGAAAGCGCCATCGCAGAGAGAGCGAGAGGGAGAGAGGAGGGGTGGTGTGTTTGTAGGAGTCAATAAGAAAATGAGGCAGAAGGTAGTCGGAACTCGGTAGCGAGAGAGAGAACTCAGAGAAGTTAGGGCTGTCACACCAATCTCTCGCTGCCAGATGCTACCTCTGTCTCTCTCTCCTTCTCAAAAAGAAAAAACAATGTTAGAGAACATTGAATATTTAAAAATATTCATTGTTATGAAACTTAAAGAAAGGAACAACTATTGTAAAAGAGAAATAAGAAACTCTCTCTGAAACTCTTAAGAACTGAAACTTTCTTTCTCTCTATATTTTCTTATGAATTTCATTACAACTGAAACCCCTATTTATAGGCTTTGAAATTACTATGCAAGTCACTATGCAAGTTACTATGCAAATTTAATATAATAGTGGTGGGGTCATTCACATTATTTAGTGGTGGGACAGGGGGCGGCTGCCGTCCCTCCACTAAATTCATTACACTCCCCCTTGAATGACCACTCATAAGGAATCTGCCTCGTTAAAACCTTGTCAAGTAAAAACCCAGTGGGAAGAAAAACCAATGGCGAAGGAAAAAGAGTACAGTCTTCTTATGTATCCACAAGTGCTTTAAGATTGCCTCATTAAAACCTTGCAGAGGAAAACCCAGTGGGACAAAACCTCAGCGAAGGAAAAAGAGTACAATCAGCACATTTACTCCCCTGAAAAGTGCATGACAAAAGATCTTTGAGTCTTCGCATTCCAATGTTATGCACAATCTTCTTGAATGTGGAAGTTGGTAACGCCTTTGTGAATAAATCTGCCAGATTATCACTAGATCGTATCTGCTTGACATCAATTTCACCTTTCTCTTGAAGTTCATGAGTATAAAAGAATTTAGGTGAAATATGTTTGGTTCTATCACCTTTGATGTATCTTCCTCTGATTTGAGTGATACAAGCAGTATTATCTTCATATAAGATTGTTGGGCTATTATTGATCATAGGAAGTCCACACTTTTCCTGGATATGTTGAATAACTGATCTCAACCAAATACACTCTCGACTTGCTTCATGAAAAACAATGATTTCTGAGTGATTTGAAGAAGTAGCAGATAGTGTCTGCTTAACAGATCTCCATGATATGGCAGTATCTCCATAAGTAAATAAATATCCAGTTTGAGATCTACCTCTGTGTGGATCTGAAAGATAACCTGCATCTGCATACCCAATCAATTCTGGACTTGAACCACGTTGATAAAATAATCCCATATCAACCGTACCATGAAGGTAACGAAGGACATGTTTAATGCCATTCCAATGCCTTCGAGTTGGTGCAGAACTATATCTTGCAAGCAGATTAACTGAGAATGTAATATCTGGTCGAGTGCAATTTGCAAGATACATCAAAGCTCCAATTGCACTGAGATATGGTACTTCAGGACCAAGAATTTCTTCATCGTCATCACAAGGACGGAATGGATCTTTCTTCACATCAAGTGTTCGAACAATCATTGGAGTACTCAGAGGATGAGATTTGTCCATATAAAAATGCTTTAGGACTTTCTTAGTATACATGGACTGATGAATAAAAATTCCATTTGGCAAGTGCTCAAGCTGCAGGCCGAGACAAAGTTTTGTTTTGCCAAGATCTTTCATTTCAAATTCATTCTTTAAATATATAGCGGTTTTTGAGATCTCTTCAGGAGTTCCCACAATATTTAAATCATCAACATAAACCGCAATAATAACAAATCCGGATTCTGATTTCTTAATAAAAACACATGGGCATATAAGATTATTCTCAAATCCTTCTTTCAATAGATATTCGCTTAAGCGATTATACCACATGCGCCCGGATTGCTTCAACCCATATAAAGATCTTTGTAGTCTGATTGAGTACATATTTCTAGATGTACTTGTAGATGCTTCAGGCATCTTATATCCTTCAGGGATTTTCATATATATATCATGGTCTAAGCATCCATATAAATATGCAGTGACCACATCCATCAACCGCATTTCTAATCTTTTTGTAACAACCAGACTAATCAAAAATCTAAATGTGATTGCATCCATAACGGGAGAGTATGTTTCTTCATAATCAATCCCGGGTTTCTGCAGGAAACCTTGTGCGACAAGCCGTGCTTTGTACCGCACAATTTCATTTTTCTCATTACGTTTTCGTACAAATACCCACTTATATCCAACAGGCATTACACCCTTCGGTGTTTGGACAACAGGTCCAAATACTTCTCGTTTTGCTAGCGAATTTAGTTCAGCTTCAATAGCTGTTTTCCATTTTGGCCAATCATTTCTACGTCGACATTCTTCGACGCTTTTTGGCTCACTTTCTTCATTACTTCTGGTTATGTCAAGGGCCATTTTATATGAAAATATGTTGTCGACAACAGTTTTATTTCTATCCAGAATTTCTCCAGTTTTCATGAAATGTATTGAGATCTCATTATTTTCAGGTACCTGTTCCTCTTCAGGAGAAAACATTTCATGACACACCTCTTCAGGAGGTCCCTTTTTAGGAGATTTATACTCTTCAGGAGTTTCCTCTTCAGGAGGTTCTGGAATAGAAGATTTGAACTCTTTAAGAGCACCAATTATATTTGTAGCCTGTATTGTGGGTACGTGTTCTTCAGGAACACCAAATTCATTTTGTATTCTTTTTCTTCTGGGAATTTTGTCTTTTGCCCCAATAGGTCTTCCACGCTTCAGGCGTATTTTAGATTCACCTATTGCTGTTTTGACAATTTGTCCTTCAGGGACTTCAATCCTTGCTGGAGCATTAACAGCAGGAATATAAGATTTTACTACACCTTTAGTGTCAGTAAATACATCCGGTAATTGATTTGCAACATTTTGCAAATGAATAATCCTCTGAACTTCCCTTTTACATTCATTTGTAGGAGGATCAAAATGAGACAGGGTCTTATTATCCCAAGTAATATCTTGTCGTGCTTCAGGCACCGATTTTTCTTTACCCATTAACGGAAAATTTGATTCGTCAAAATGACAATATTCAAAACGTGCTTTAAACATATCCCCTGTAAGGGGTTCAAGGTATCTAATAATGGATGGAGAATCAAAACCAACATATATCCCAAGTCTACGTTGAGGACCCATTTTTGTACGTTGCGGAGGTGCAATTGGAACATATACAGCACATCCAAAAGTACGAAGATGAGAAATATTTGGTTGTTGACCAAATGCAAGCTATAATGGAGAATATTTATGATATGCAGATGGTCTAATGCGAATTAGAGATGCTGCATGAAGTATAGCATGTCCCCAAACAGAAATAGGTAGTCTTGATTTCATAAGTAAAGGTCTAGCGATTAATTGAAGCCTTTTGATCAGAGATTCAGCTAAACCGTTTTGTGTGTGTGTATGGGCAACAGGATGTTCAACATCTATTCCTATTGACATGCAATAATCATCAAAAACTTGAGATGAAAATTCACCTGCATTATCCAATCGAATGGTCTTAATTGGATGCTCAGGAAATTGTGCTCGTAGTTTAATTATCTGAGCAATAAGTCTAGCAAATGCAACATTTCTAATGGAAAGAAGACAAACATGTGACCATCGACTAGATGCATCAATTAGAACCATAAAATATCTAAATGGTCCACTTGATGGATGAATAGGTCCACATATATCTCCGTGAATCCTTTGTAAAAAGGATGGAGATTCAACAATGACTTTTGAAGGAGATGGTCTGATAATCAACTTACCTTGTGAACATGCAGAGCACGGAGATTCATTGGGTAGAAATATCTTTTGATTCTTTAAGGGATGCCCATGTGAATTTTCAATAATTCGTCTCATCATTATAGAACCCGGATGTCCAAGGCGATCATGCCAATTCATAAATACTTTAGGGTCAATGCACTTCTGGTGCATTACCACATATGATTCAATTGTTCTCATTTTTGTATAATACAATCCAGAACATAGAGCAGGCAGTTTTTCTAAAACGAGCTTCTGGCCCGATATTGTTTTAGTAATAAGAAGATGCTCTTTACTGCCTTCATTGGTCGTTTCAATATGGTAATCATTACGACGTATATCTTTGAAACTTAATAAATTTCTTCTGGATTGTGAAGAGAATAGAGCATCATCAATACAAAATTTGGTGCCATTAGGCAACACAATATAAGCTCTTTCGGAGCCCTCAATTAAATCCGATGAACCTGATATGGTATGGACATAGGCTTTACTCAGTGTTAGATTTTGAAAATATTTCTTTTCTTTGAGAATTGTGTGAGTTGTAGCACTATCAGCCAGACATATATCTTTATCATTCAACTCAGAGATAAAATGCTCATCAATGTGATCCATGGTTCTACAAAATATATAAAAACTTTTATTACAGATAGAAAGAAAATACATTAATTGAGTGGAACACTTCCATCTCCAATTAAGTGTTCAATACTACCATCAGGATGATTAAAGAAATCAGATACATCAAGATGAGTAACGTCTACATTTACTGAATCTAATAAATCATCTGATGGTTCTACTAAATTTGTTTCATGCACTTTATTCTTTCCTTTAATAGAAGCTTGATATAAATCAGCTAAGTGCCTGGCCGTACGACAGGTACGTGACCAATGTCCAATCATTCCACATCTATGGCACACCTCTTCACTTTTCTTTGAAGAATTATTCTGGGGATTTTTACCCCTTTCTGAATTGTACCACTTCTGGTGATATGGTATATCCCTTTTAATGTTGTCATTTCTATGACCAACATTTCTATAATTTCTTCTACCACGTCCACGTCCACGCCCCCGATTTCTTCTAAAGGATGCACCATTCACTTCTGGGAATGATGCAAACCTATTACCATTCACTTCAGGGAATGATATTGAGCCAGTAGGGCGTGACTGGTGGCTTTCTAATAAGAGCTCATTATTTTGCTCAGCTACTAGAAGACATGATATAAGTTCAGAATATTTCTTGAACTTTCTCTCTCGATACTGCTACTGCAGGAGCACATTCGAGGCATGAAATGTAGTAAAAGTCTTCTCTAGCATATCTTCATCGGTGATTTTCTCACCGCATAATTTTAATACTGAGCTTATTTTAAAAAGTGCGGAATTATACTCACTAACACTTTTATAATCTTGCAACCTCAGGTGCATCCATTCAGAGCGAGCTCTTGGGAGGATAACAGTCTTCTGGTGTTCATACCTCTCCCTTAAACTGTTCCACAAAATATAGGGATCTTTTACCGTGAGATATTCAGTTTTCAATTCTTCATGAAGATGGTGGCGAAGGAAAATCATTGCTTTAGCACGTTCCTGCAGGGATGCTTGATTTCCTTCTTTAATAGTTTCTCCCAGGTTCATTGCATCAAGATGTATTTCAGCATCAAGTATCTAGGATAAATAATTTTTCCCAGATATATCAAGAGCAACAAATTCCAATTTTGTAAGATTTGCCATTTTCTACATATATAAATAATGAAATAAATATGTGTATCTCAAAAAATATATTTATAAATTCACACAGATAATTATCAATAAAATATATTAAAGACTTCAAATAATATATTGAAAAACTTACAGAGGAATAAGGCCACTAGCTTCAGAATTGGTAGAACCTTCGTGCTGATAACGTGTTATGAAACTTAAAGAAAGGAACTACTATTGTAAAAGAGAAATAAGAAACTCTCTCTGAAACTCTTAAGAACTGAAACTTTCTTTCTCTCTATATTTTCTTATGAATTTCATTACAACTGAAGCCCCTATTTATAGGCTTTGAAATTACTATGCAAATTACTATGCAAGTCACTATGCAAGTTACTATGCAAATTTAATATAATAGTGGTGGGGTCATTCACATTATTTAGTGGTGGGACAGGGGGCGGCTGCCGTCCCTCCACTAAATTCATTACATTCATCACATTATTTAAGAATAAATTTTTTTTTAAGTATTGCTTATAAATATAATGAATACTCTCAATAATAATAGATATGCTCTAAAAATTTTTTCAAAAAAAATACACCAAATTGACCAACCGTTCCCTCAATTTGGTCTAGTTTGAATTCGTAAACGAGTCTATCATTTCCATTTATTTTAAATTTATTATTATATTTATTTTAAATTTTTATATAAAATATAATTTTTATAAATTTTAATATATATTTTTTTTCTAAATTTAAATTTTTAAAATTTTAAAATAACAATAATATTATAAAATAAGTTAAACTCAACTCATTTTTCAGATCATAAGATGGGCTGCTTGGATTGGGAAGTGGGTTGAGCTCATTTCAACTCACTTCCATTTCATCATTATATTTTTATAATTTTTTATACAAAATACAAATTCCTATACACCTTTTTCAAATCTCAATACACCTTTTTCAAATTTCAACACACCTTTTTCAAATCTTAAAATAATAATAATATTAAAAAATAAATCAAACTCATCTCAACTCATCTCAGAATCTAAGCGGGGCCTAAAACTCTCTCTCTGGCGATAGTAATACGACGGAAATATGAGTTGTACACAACAAAATGATCATGTGCTTGGAGATAATTACGATGCTGACACTAGAGAATGGAGAGCTCAGAGCATTAGTCGATGGATATTCTCCTACGTCCCATCCCATCGTCACCGTATCCATTGTATGTGTATCGACGGCATCTCTAAAGCCATAGTATTAACTTGTGTAATTTTCGGAAACAGTATAACTTGTTTAATCTTGTTCTCTCAGTTGACCAGTATCTCTTAAAGGTGGTTTGAATTAAAAAATAAGATAAAATGAGTTATAAATAATAAAATTAAAATTTATTAAAATTTATTAAAATAAATTATAAATAATAAAACTTACTTTGAAATTCAAAGCATTCTTATTCTTTCCTTCATTCAAACCAAAATGGTGTGGGTTTTTTTTTTTTTTTTTTTGTGAAGAATTATTTGTTGTATTGTGCCGTTATAGTAAATAATAAATAGAGTAGCCATGACTGCATACTTGGATACTTTTTAACCTTTTCAAGAATTTAATGATATTTTCGACATACATTATTAAGAGAAATGTTATTTTACATAGTTTATGTACTATTTTTGCGTACATATCATATACAAATATTATTTTTATACATCATTTAATCTAATTAATTATATTTTTTTCATTTCTATCTTATTATATTTTTACATTTTTTTTTGTATTTTTGTATTATTTAAATTAATGTGACATTTTTGTTACATCATCGATTTTATAAAAGATACATAGAATCATGTACCCTAATATTGCTATTATTATATGAATATTTTTATTATTGCATACCACTTAAATCAATATATTCTACTTATCCATTCATTTCTTCATTTTGTTTCATTTGTATCTATATCACATCACAACCAATAAACTAATGACAAAATATTTATGTAATTGTGAATTGGAATATTATTGCATAATTATTTTGAAAAAAAATGAATAAAATATGAGTCTTATATAAAAAAATAATAATAATAATAATTATTTTCTAATAATAGATCATATTATTTTTCAAAACGGTTATACGATAATTATGCGCTCATAATTATATGTAGAATTACTTTATACTAATTTATAATTGTATATAGATTACAGATAAACAAGATTACTCAATAAATCTCTTGAAGTTGATTCGATTAAACTCAAATGTGGCTTGGTTAAATTTTGTTATAATATTATATGTCTACTTATAGTGAAAATATTTAAAGTACTTAAAGAAATTAGAAAAATCATATTTCGAACGCTATACGTGTTCCTTAAATAACACAACTCCACGTGTATTGGCTTTTCTCATCTTCATTTGATCACGGCCAGTTATTGAACTCCTCACTGCTTTTACAGTAATTAATCACTTTCTTCTGCTAATTTAAAGTATTAAAGAATCTCATTTTATAAATATACATTTGACAAAATTGGTACCAATTTAATAAGGTTTGTTTAGTGAAATTATTGTTAGATATTTTAATTTGACTTTAATAATTGGATCTTGATTTTTTTATGATCCATAATAATAAAATAACAATATGAGAAATGTATATTTATCTATCTGTTCGATAAAGAATTGGTCTGATTATGAGAGAATGATCACCCTAACAACTTTTACTTTATAAATGTCTCCCGATAGTTAAAGATACTCTAATATTGTAGGTGAGAACTTGTGAATCTCTCAGTATTATTTATAGATTTCCGTCCATTAAAAAATTTAAGAGTTTGTGTTAAACTATAATTAGAGATATAAAGTTTTAATCTTATCTTTTAGAAGTAATTTTTATCCCATCATAACTCAAATGTTAATTGATAAGTCTTGAGCTATTTCAAACTCTATTAAGATGGGTATGTAGGACACAGAATTTAAATAAAATTATTACATTCTCCAACTTGATTCATATGCCCATAAAATAATATTTTTCATTCATGGACTTATAAAAAGAAATTAACCATACTGCGCAAATTTATTTCTTGAAACTTTTCATAACTCAAAACACATTTTATGAGTTCCGTAATATCGATGTCAAACCAGCTACTAATCCGAGTTATGGCGGTCCTCTGTTATATAATCAACAAATTTCATTTTATGTACCACAACACTAGTAATTTAATTTAACACGATCTTTAATTGGAATAATAAAGACTAATATAGTAATGTCTTCGGGTTTCGATTTATGTCTATTTTAGACATTATTTTGTTATCATTCATCCACACCATTCAATGTACATATAAAGTAGAAAGACAAGAAAACAAAAACAAAATAACTATAATTGATATTATTAAGTGTCTAAATAGAATCAAAACATTTACAAGCTCAATAACATGTTTACATCATAAGACCCATACTATCAACATGTTTTTTAAACTACTTTGCTAGCAGGTCCTTTGTTAATGGGTCTGTTATCATAAGCGAAGTACTAATATGTTCTATGGACACTGTTTGTTTCTATACTTCCTCATTGACGCTTAGGTATTTGAGCTCTATGTGCTTAGCACCTTTAGAATACCTATCATTCTTAGAGAAAAAAGCTGCAGATGAATTATCACAGTAAATTTTCAGTGGCCTGGCGATGAGTGTGAGAAAGTGCACTCTAAATATCATAATATTTGATAAAATTGCAAAGAATGAAAATAGAAATGATTGGATTTCACTTATTTTATTGAATTAGATTTCTATTTATATTGAGATGATTTTAAGTATTATTTGTCTTCTTTTATTTTTATTCTTTATTTCTTTTATATTTATTTCATTTTATTTTATCTTATCTTATTTAGTTTCATTTTATTTTATCTTATTTCATTCTATTTTATTTTTATTTCTTTATTGATATTTGAAAGAGTAAAGAATTATATGGGCGTGGACTTGCATCAACCACACGTATGTCAACTTCACTCCAAAAGCTCCATTCAATTGATCATGGGCCCATGGTATCTCCCCAAAATATAAGAAGAATTAGAAGAAAAGAAAAAAAAAAAGAAATTTGCAAAAAAGGAGAGCAGGATTTCATTAAACATATGCATTCACGTTATAAACATATGCATATACGTTATAAACATATGCATATATATGATAGATATTCAGTTTTCTTCATAGCTGGGCCCGCACGTTGCAAGTTCTCTTTATGGACTTCACATGATATACAACAACTTAATTCTATTGTGAGTTGAAGACATGATCAAACGGCAACGCATAGATGAAGTCCAAAATCATACGGCAACTCAAGTGAACTTGCATTAGTGAAATCGCACGATGATTTGATTGGGAGTGGGACTTGACTTTTGGATATACATATTTATATAGGGGATGAACGAGACCTGGACATTTTTTAGCCGCACGAACGCCTAAGTATAAAATGAAATTCCATGGCCACTTAGATGATTTGTTTTCTTTGAATTTATGTTGTCCATAATGCACATGGATAATTAAATTCTCATATAGAGTTAGAGATAAACTTATACACTAGATAGTATTTTTAATTTATTTTTAATTCATGTATTTGATTTTCAATTATTAAAATTCTTTGTTTTATCATCCTCAATAGATTGTTAATGTTTTCTTCTCCGAATAATCATAGAATTTATTCCTTTTATAAATTCAGTCATGCTTTTTCTATTGAATAGTTAGATCTTTGATTGTGTTTGGATCTATTGATTATTTATATTACAATTTTCTGTTGCAATATCGGTCTCTAGATATATTGTCGTCGTTGGGTTTTCTCAATGTGAATATCAATTTGGGTAACTTAAAAATGATGAATGATTTTTCGAAGAGTTACATTTAATTTAACTTTTGGTTTGTAATTCTATATCCTCCGATTGAGAATTATGGAATTGAATTCTTAATTGAGTTATCAATGAATTAAGAATAATTAAAATATCAGATATGTGCAAGGGATTCCCGACACTCTACTGTTTGTCAACTTTGATTATTTTTTCCGTTAATTATTTTGTTTAATTTGTATTTGTATTTAAAATCAATTTTTCTTTTCTCATTAATCATTTAATATTTTTTTTAGTTTCTTTGCTATATTACTATTCTTTTAATTGTCTCCTTGTGGAATTGACACCCCAAAACTGAACTATAATTACCGTGTTATTCTTTGGGCGTTATCACCTGGCTATAGAGTCGACAACCCCTAGCCTCGAGATAAAGTTCATCAGCCATAAAACCATGCATTGTTGTCTCAAAGTACGCCACAAACCCAGCCTCCATTGTTGATGAAGCAGTGATTGTTTGCTTCATACTTCTCTATGAGATCGCTTCACCAGCCAGTAGGAAAACATAACCCAAAGTAGATTTCCTATTATCAAGACAACTGGCAAAATCTGAGTCTGAGTATCCAGTTACCTCCAAACTGTCAATTCTTTTGAAAATAAGCCGATAATCCTTAGTTCCTTGCAAATATCGCAATACCCTTTTTGCTGATTTTCAAGGAGACATCCATGAATTACTTTGATAACACCTAAGCATGCCAACTGCAAAGCTAATACCCGACCTCGTACAAATCTGTGCATATGTCAAGCTCCACACAACCAAAGTATAGGGAATCTTTGTCATTTTTTATGCTCCCATTCAATTTTAGGACATTGTAACGGGCTAAATTTATCACCTTTTGATATCAGAGTGTCCAGTGATGAACAATTTTTGATGCCAAATATTTCAAGAACACTTTCTATATAACTTTTTTGAGACAATCATAATCGTCCTTGTTTTTTATCTCAAAAGATTTCGATTTCGATCACAAAGGATGTCTCACCCATATCTTTCATTTCAAAATTCTTAGAGAGAAAATCCTTAATTTTATAAAGTAAGCTAAGATTACTACTAGCCAACAAGATATAATCAACATATAGGATCAAAATTATGAACTTACTCCCACTGACCTCGAGATATATACATCGATCAACGATGTTCTCTTTAAAATCAAAGGCATTAATGGTATCGTGGAATTCCCGACAGCTCGTATATCAATTTCTTAAGCCTATATACTAGATGATCTTTATCCCTTTATGAGAAGTCATCTTGCTGCTTCATGTAAATTACTTTATCCAAACTTCCATTTAAAAAGATTGTTTTCACATTCATCTGATGTAATTCTAAATCATAATGAGCTATCAATACCATAATAATTCTAAATAAGTCATTTTCAGATATTGGAGAAAAAGTCTCTTTGTAATCAATGCCTTCTGTCGTCAGATACTGGAGAAACTCTTAGCAACAAGTCTGGCCTTATGTCATTCGATGTTTCGTTTCAAGTCGCGTTTGGTTTTAAAGACCCATTTACACCCGACTCTTTTACTTCCTTCAGGCAACTCAACGAGATCCCAGACTTGATTTTGATCCATGGATTTCAACTCTTCTTTCATGGCATTAATCCATTTACTAAAATTACTTCCCTCTATGACTTGTGAAAATGTTAGTGGATCTTTACTTGTCCCAATGTCAAATTCAGATTCTTGGAGATACACCACATAATCCATCGAAATGGTAGGTCTCCGATCTCTTTAAGATCTGCGCAAAACAATCTGTTCTGGTAGCTCCAAACTTGGTTCATCAATGATATTATCATTTTAAGATTGGTGATCATTTGCGTGTTCTACGGTATCATCTCGACAATCAATTAAAGAAACGATTATCTTTTTTGAGAATATAGGTATAGGGACATTTACCCGTACTTTCTCAATAATCATATCTATAGGTTCAATTCTCTCACTGATCTCGCCAAGTTTAATGAATTTGGCATTTCTTGTTTCCACCATTCTCGAACTGTGATTAGGACAGTAAAATTGTACCCTTTGATCTCTCTGGGTAACTAATAAAATATTCGCTTACTGTTTTAGGATCCAATTTCTTTTCATATGGATTTTAAAGTCTCACTTCGACTGTGCAACCTCAAACATGCATATGTCTCAAATTTGGTGTCCTACCGATCCATAGCTCGAAAGAAGTTTTTGGAACTGCCTTACTAGGAACTCGATTTAAGATATACATTACTGTCATAATAGTTTTACCCTACAATGATTTTGGTAAGGTAGAATTACTTACCATACTTCTGACCATATCCAATAAGGTCTGATTGCGCTTTTCAGTAACTTCGTTCTGCTGTGGCGTTCCGGGAATCGTGTACTATGCAACAATGCCACGCTGTTCAAGAAGTTTGGCGAATGGGCCCAGATTACGATCCGATTCGTCATACTTTCTATAGTATTCTCCACCTCTATCCGATCTGATGGTTTTTACATTTCTATCTATCTGTCTTTCAACCTCCATGAGAAATACTTTAAGTACTAATACAACTTGAGATTTCTCATATAACAGATATATATATATCCAAAACGTAAAAAACCATCTATAAAGGTGATGAAATAATTTTCTCCACCAAAAAATTTCATTGAGAATGGTCTACATATATCTGTGTGAATTATTTCAAGAATCTCTTTACTTCTCGTGGTGTTTTTCTTAGTATGTTTGGTTCGCTTTTATTTTATGCAATCCACACACACTTTAAGATTAATAAAATCAAGGTGCGGAAGAATCCATTCTTTTATTAATTTTTGTAACCTTTATTTGGAGATATGCCCTAATCTTTTATGCCATAAGTCATAAGAATTCTCATTCATCATGTTTCTTTTAGTTCCAATACATGTTTCATGGTGCTAGATATCGGTATTTTTAATAAATGTATTATCAAGGCAAAGTTGATAAAGGTCATCGGAAAGAAACTCAAAACCAATAGATAAACTGTTTTTAAACAAATTGAAACTACTATTATAAAACGAAGATGAATAACCATCAACATCTAGTCTAGAAAGGAAAATTAAATTATGTCTTACAGAAGACATAAATACTGTGTTATCAAGATCTAGACAGTGACCGATACTCAAAACTAAATGAAAGGTTCCAATGGCTAAAACTTCAGCATTATTCTCATTTCCCATAAAAATGAACCGCTCATTGGAGTTTGGTGTTTGGATTGTAAAATATCCCTGCATAGTTAGAGAAACATGAACGTTAGCATTTGAATCTAGTCACCAAGAGTTAGTGAGAACATTTACAAAGTTTGATTCAAGATATACAGAGGTAAGTGGCTTACCCTTCTTTTCAAACCAAGTCTTGCGTTTTGGACACTCAACTTTCATGTGCCCATGTTCCCTACAAAATTAACATTTGCTACTGTTGTTCTAAACCTGATTAACTTTCACAGGTTGTTTTCTTTTCGATGGTCCAATTCGTTTCTTTTTACTGTAATGGTGATTTTTCTTGACAGCTTATTTATTCACGAAATTGACAGAGTGATATCCTTATTTTAGTCTTGCTTCCTCCCGAACTACCATACTTGCTAACTCATTCACATTTCATTTATCTTTAATAGCATTGTAATGCATCTGGAATGAAGCATATTGAGGTGGGAATGAGTTCAGAACAAACTGAGTAACGAAAGACTCATACTTTCATTCATAGGGGTTGCAATCTGGCAGCAATATTGATCATTTCAAATATATGTTTTTACATTTCTTTAGCACCATCATATTTCATGGTGGTGAGTCTAGCCATCAATGTTCCTGCTAAAGACTTCTCTATGGATTTAAACATCTCCTCAGTATTTTTCAAAAAAGTTTGGGCTTCCTCACTACTAAGGAGTGACTTTTTGATATTTTCGACTATAGTCATTTTCATGAACATTAAATTCAGCCTATTTGATCTCTCCCACTGTTTAAAAGAATCTCTCTGATCTTTGGCACTAGTTTTAGTGATGAGTGATGGTTTTTGACTCAAAATGGATTAGTCCAAATCAAGGACTCCTAAGGTGAACCTAACTTTCTCAACCCATTCAGAAAAATTGGAGCTGTTCAAAATAGGAACCAATGAAATCTATGAGTGTAGTGATGTGGGTATGCTTATTGCAAGAGAATTTTATAACATTATGCTTTGAGTTAGACACTTATAAACAATAATCAGAATTTAAACAATTATGAATGAACTAGTAGTGTCATCAAAACCCTCATTTAAGAGTAGATCTTGACACACAAAGTATTCCCTCTAGTATTAAATTATGTGGATGAACTAGCTGTATTATCATAATTCTCCTTTGGGAATAAACTCTGACATACAAAGTTTTTTCTCCAATTTTATTTTTTATGGATAAACTAGTAGTGTCATCAAAACCCTTATTAGAAAGTAGATCTTGACACACAAAGTGTCGGCGCCCTAGCTTGTGCTTGGGTTCGTATGGAAATTGCGACGCCGGGGACGAGCGTCTCAAGGAAGTTCATCCCTCATCGTTACATGTGAAAGCATTATATATATATATATAATCAGTGTTATTAATTAAGTGTTTAGTGTTCTCCTCTTTTTTTTTTTCACTTAGCATTATCTCGCAGCGGAAAAAGGTCAAGCCAAAAACTTCAACAAGACGTTTACGCTTGTCGCACATCACATGGTTAACGAAATACAAACCCAAATTAAACATTATATACATATACATCAAAGGTTAAGGTCACCAATAGTTTACACAAAAGCACTTCCCAAAACAACGGGAAGATTTCCTCAAAATACACTGGTGATACAAAATAGATGCATTAACGATCCCTTCCTTTTCTGCCAAACATACTAATAGGCGGGTTCTTCCTTTATCTTCTTAAAGTTAGGACCGTAACGAAGACTGTCCAAACTTAATCCTGGGCCTACGTCACACATCATTCTAGAGGATGAGCTAAATAGGGGTCCCTTATGAAGGAGCCCGTCCACTCCTAAAACCAGAAAACACCTCGTAGGGCGTAAGTCGTCAAAAAAGTAGGTCGCCATAGGAAGCGACTCTGCTGCCCACTGACCCAACAGGTCTAGGGTCACTGGCCCAGCAAAATCTGTCTTAATCGGGCCCTTGAGGGTCCGACCCATCTTCTCGAGAGTCGTAATCCGATGATCCATCTTTTCCTGCAATAACTTCTATCGTTCCAAAGTTGCGATAGTAGAGATAATAAAAGGGGGTGAGATTTCGGGAGAAATCTTAGCAAGTATACTAGCACTTTAACTAAAGCATTTCAAATATACAGATAAGTGAACCAAACAATCATAACTAATGCATATGCAATGAATGACCGGACTCATGCACATGCTCATGTAAACTTTCATACAGACTTGCTTCTTTCAGACTTCTTTTCATATCAATGCTTTTCAAATCATTTCTTCAAAACATTTCACATCTTTTATTCTTTCTTAAGCGCCACTTATCAGATACTGATATTTTCTGATAGCTCGAAAGTCCATCTTGTCATGACTTATCGCGTAGCATATATGAGACACAACACGGTTCCCCTAAGCACCGCTTGTTCTCTACTGGTTACCACATCACCTTAAGGTGAATGCGTCACGTAGCTTATAGTACGGCAGGTCCTTACACCTTACCCGTCTTTGGCACCCACCAGTGTTAGGTGCGACCACGCTCCGGACACCTTCTGAAGCCATACACGGTCCGCCGACTGTTCTTCGTCGACCTAGGGGCTTTCACTCAACTTTAGACATTCCTGAGTGAACAGGGAGTTCCACTGGGGCACTACCCCGTCCCAGCCTTTGGAGTTCTTTTAAAACTTAATTTTCTTTTTCTTTTTCTTAAAAACATATTAGACTCTATAAACATGTTTTTCATGATTTATGCATGGGACATGCAACACTTACTTATTTTCATGCAAAACCCGAGGCGAGCTCGAGTGCATTCATAGTTCATTTTCTTTTTCTTCGGGACAAACTTTACAATTTCCTACTTAGCCATCATACTCTAACACCCAAATTTAGGCCTAGGATTGAAGTAGGATACTCGGCCCATACCCAAACCATTAAGGCCGAAACCTCCTAGGGTATTTCCTAGAGTTTTTCTTCATCATTTCACTCTAAGTATCCTCCAAGAATTAAAGGTGTTTAATTAAAACATATACCATTTCTAGAAAATGGGTAACCAAAACCCTATTATCCAATAAGTAAATATTTTTACATCCAATCTTATTTCATTCTAACTTCTTCCATTCACCTTTTTAACTTAGAAGATTTCCTTCTATTAATTCTTTCAAAGTTTCCTCATCAACAAGTGTCATCTATAAGCTTAAACTAAATAATTCTACAATTAATCAATATAATTTAATCCTCTAATTTTACCCTTAAACATCACAAGATCCCAAATAAACACTACTAATCATCATATATAAGTGATTACTTATTTTCATACGCATGCTTACACCACTACAATTCATATTAGTCATATATTTTCTTTCCATGTCAATTCTTCATTTCCTTATGACAATATCCTCCTTAAACAAGTCAATCATACTACTTATTTCCTTAAATAAATTTTATCTTAGCAACACCAAATTTTATAAACTTAATACTAAGGTCCACCATGCACCAACTTTATCATTTCATATAATACTTATGCTTTCCATTTCTTTTTGCTACTAATACTTGATCCATCATCTATACTCATATTCTAATCTCATTTTAACATAGAGATTTGCACATGAATATTCATACCAAGGACAAGCATTAACACCAATCAATTTAATCCAAACATGGCAATACAACAATTAATCCAACAAGCATGATCACCTAACTATATACAAGAAATGTTAAAGAAAAGGTGAAAGTATACTTACAATATTCCTATTAGATTTTTGCTTATAATCTGAAAATACACACATAGAATCTCTTATTAGACTAATTGTAAGTATAAAGATTCAAAAGAAACCTTATTTCCTTTTAGCTAAAACAATGGTGCTATATGTGTGTGTGTTCTTCCTAGGCTTGCATAAGTCTAGGCACTAACCTTCTCCAAAGTAATATCCACTTCAAGACCCTTGATCTTAGCTCCACTAATTTAGAACTCTTCAATTTGTGTGGCAAAAGAAGAAGAAACAATGGTGAGGGTAAATGGATAGCTTTGGCCGAGAGGTGGAGAGAGTGGGGTAGGGATATGCTTGCTTTGTGTTCAAATGAAACAAGCTAAGGAAAATGGGCATAGGGTCACACGGCCAAACCCTTTCTCTAGAGTCTTTGGTACACATTTTACTATTCTTAGGTATGGCCAATGATGGATTGAAAGATTGACAACACTAGGTCATTCCAAGATCAAGTCTTGGCCATACCTTGGAAGATTTGGTTCTTCCTCCCTCACTTGCTATGGCCGGCGCCCCCTTGAGTGTTGGGTCCTCATTTTTCTTGCATTTCACTCAATCACCTTCCCTCCATCATCTCATGTGTCCATCCAAGTGATCTCAAGGCCATGCTTTTTGGGAATTGAACAATGCATGATCTGGCCAAGGCCTTGCTCCAACCGAACCCTCCATTTGCTTCATCTCCTTTCTTTGTCATTTCTATCACTTACACACACACACCATACCTCTCTTCACATCACCATACTTTCTTACACATTGTACTTTATTCACTTACACATTCCTCTCTTATCTCATCAACTTTTTGGTGGCCATACTCCATGGAATCCTCCAAGTAGCTCACGGAATGCCTCCCCACCTAAACCCCTTGCTCCATTCCTCCATCCTTCCCTTCATGCCACTTGTCACACTCACATACACTATGACTTCTATTGGAAAATCAAAGGATGGTGCATTGTACTTCCAAGATCCCATGATAGGAAAATCTCTCCATAAGATTCCACACTCCATCCTACATGGTTACCTACTAGTCAACCTTCACCCACTTGTAATTTCCTACAAGCCTTGGATGACTTTCTAAGGTTGCTCTTCAAGTGACAAGTGTCTCTAATATGGGCTTGGTGGGTCATGAGTTCATACTATGGGCTTATGGGCTCACCACTACTCTTTTGGCCCATTCACTTAATCCATGTCTCCAAAGCTTCATTTCCAAGCCCATCTCTTTAGAGCTTGTTTTTACAAATTATCACAAATCTTTTATATTAGCATTTAATTAAATAATTAAATTAGGATGAAAATTTTAGGGCTATTACACAAAGTGTTCCCTCCATCATATCTACCTTACTATGTGTTTAATAATTTGTCACCAAAATTAAGAAAATCTTATACTTTTGGACAACCAATCTTTTTTTTGACTTTGATGTAATCATTTGTCCCTTACAGGATATGCATGGTATGAATAATACTTACTAAGTAAGTTCCCAAGAAATATTATTCTTTCCTAAACAGAACTTCAAAATTTCTAAGAAATATTGGAGGGTCACATCAGACACACTTAAGTACCAATCTCCTAGACAAAATCACTTTAGTTTATACATATTCACACTCCCACAACAAATATTATAAAAAAATTCAATACCTTAACGATTTTTACTGTAGGCATGAATAGTACTACCAAGTAAGTTCTCAGGAAAGACTGTTCTTTCCTAAACAGAACTTCAAGATTTTTAAGAAAGATTGGAGATTGGAGGGTCACACTAGACACACTTAAGTATCAATCTCCTAGACAGAACTACCTTAGTTTAATGTATCTACACTCCCACAGCAAAGATCATAACAAATTTTCATGTTTAAACCAAAATAGATTTTACAAGAAAGTCATAATAATACATACATGTAGATAACCATAATAACATGTATATAATTTAAATATATGCATATAACAATAAAGTATGCATATGAGAGGTAATAGTATTTTTTTTCGGACTGAGCCATAACACATAACCCAGCCCAAAAGCCCTATATTCCCCTCTAATAGGTTCAATTTTCTTTCACTGGGTTGGAGCCCATGACCCGGCACATAACAAAAACAAAAACCCTAATCTATCATCTTCAACCTCCAGCCTTATTGCAGCCGCCGCCCATCTTTCAAGCTACGGCCACCGTAGCCTTCACCTGCGGCTATGGGCATCGTCGGTGACAAGAGGACGCCATCCTCTTTCTGTCAGCAGCCTTCAAGTCTGACAATACACAACACACAGAGCTCACGGCACAGCGACTCACAATACATGGGCTTTTTCCATCAACACAAACAACTCAATCCTGTCCCTTTCTTAATACATGCAAAATTTAAGGAAGTTTACAACAACGCATAGTGCAATAGAAGAAAGTGAAAATAAAACTCAAGTTTGAATATGCATCATAATACGATAAGGAAAAAGTGAAAAGGCACCAAAATACATGTGCGTGGTGTTATTAAGTTCTTTCACAGAATGGATGTAAAAGAACATGGCATCATAAATCTTTCTTTCGAGTCAAAAAGGCACAAAATAATAAAATCATACATACACGTAAAACCATAAACATGCAAATTCCCGTATTAACAAAATAATCATTTATTCATATTTTAATAAGATCATAAAAAATCTATAACCTGAAACTCTAATACCACATGTTAGATATTTTAACATAACACTAATAATTGAATATTAGATTTTCTATGATCTACAATAGTAAAACAACAATATGAAAAACGTACATTTCTAATTTGTTCGGTGAGAAATTGATTTGACTATGAAAGAATGATCATCCTAACAATTTTTGTCTCACAAGTGTCTTCCGATTGCTAGAGGCACTCTAATATTATAGATGAGAACTATTGAATCTCTCAGTGCTATTTATAGACTTTCGACCATCAAGAAATTTAAGAGTTTATGTCTGACTATAATTAGAGATATAGAGTTTTAATCTTATCTCTTAAAAGTAATTCTTATTCCATCATAACTCAAATGTTAACCAATAAGTCTTGAGCTATTTAAAACTCTATTAAGATGAGTGTGTGGGATACAAAATTTAAATAAAATTCTTACAATTATCTCTTTTTATCTCATCAAATTATAATTTTTATAAACTTTTAAATAAAATATAATAAATTATTCAATTTTTTTAAATATCAAAACAAAAAATTGTATTAAAAATATATATATAAATATTGTTTTATTTAATTTATTTAATTTTTATTTTATCTCATCTAAATTCATTATCCAAAACAGGCTTAAATTACTATTTATTTAAGAAGTTTTAAAGGGTCATATGTACATTTACTTACTTACACAAGAATTAGTAGTGAAGGAGATAGACCCAAATTATTTGGTATGCGGCTTGGATTTGACGCTTTCCAATGCAAACTTGACGTGCAGGGTGTAGTGTATAGTTGGACTTTAAGGGCCACATAAAAGAAACAACAGAAGGATCAAGCAAGACCCATAGAAACGATAGAGAGAGAGAGGTTGAAAGTGAGTTTTGAGGCAAGACCCATCTTCTCTAGATCCATCGTCTCAATAATGAGGCCGAGAATTATTTCATGGACAAATATTTCATACACATAACTCTCTGTACTTGTTGATACCTTAGATTAATAGTACATGATCTTCAATTCTTCTTATTCTCTCGATCCCATGCGTAAGGTCGCTAGCTTTGCCATTCCATAACTTACGAATAACACGTGTCTAAATGAGGATATCAGATTCTCCTTGTACTACCTATTATACAGGAGTTTACTTCAATCTAATTCTGGTGAAAAGAGATTATTTATACTCTCCAATAATTGGATCACACATCATCGATTGTTCTAATGAGAAAGAAATATATAGAACCAACCTCGGCCTCGCACACTCATCTTTCTCCCTCTCTCCTTCTTTGTCTCTCTCAAAATGAACAAAATAGCCTTGGTTTACTCTCTAGCTCTCTCTCTCTGTAGTAGAATCTCCAACATTAGTATGCACTCTCTCTCCGTTCTCAAGCAGCCTCAATCTCTCTCTCCTCAAGTCATTCGAAACTCTCTCGCCCACCGTCATAGCACAAGTCAGTCATGTGGTTTGGCTCTATCATCTGCCATAAATAATATATAGCACCACAAGCTAGTGTTCATTCAAAAAGAACAAATAAAAATAAAAAAATGAAAGAGAAAATGGGATAAAAAGAATGCAGAATTCCATAAAAGTTTAGGCTCAACCCAAAGGTCTATGTTCTAGTTTGTAGTATCAACACTGCCATTGATTCCCTAATATCCTAATCAAGGGAGATTGGTCATTTTGGATGCTTCATCATTCAATATATAACTCGAGCACACTTGAAATATAGGCCGATCCTAAGTTCTTAACCATTGCATCACAATTTCGTTATACTATTTTCATGTAAATGGCTAAGGAAATTGATATTCTTTACCATCCATAGCCATTTGAGTCAATTACATGTTATTTTTGACTTAGTTTTGTTATCAAGAAATGAATGAAATGATAGAGACAAACCACATTGATGATATAACCATTGTCTAAATTAACATTGGGCATGAGAGTTCCAAATGGGCTATAGGAGAGAGAAATTGAGGTGGCTTAAAAAGGGAGATCAAAGAGAGAAAGCATAAACTACTATTGGAGGATTGGTTAGAGAGAGAGAGAGAGAGAGAGAGACCTAAGGCTTTTTGGTTTGAGAGAGATAATGTGGAGGAAGAAAGAAAGGGAGAGAAAAAATGGAGAGGGGAGAAAAATAAGTGCACATATCACAGAAGCCGATTATTTAAATGTGATCGGTTCTATTTTCGTCTTATTAGAATAATATTATAGCAATTGGTTAGTAGAGGGTGTAATACCCAATTTACAGCAGAGTCGACTCCTAGCATTTCTCATTATATAATATTAATTTATTAAGTCCATTATATATATATATATATTTATATTTAAGACTCAACTTTTCATTTATTATTAAGGAAAAAACTCACAATCAGTCGAGTACCAACTTAATTTTAATACTTGCCATTAAAATTGTCATTTAGAATGTTCCATAAATCTCCATCAACATCCACATGCATTAGATTCTCTCTTTACTTTTTATTTATTTCCTTTCTTCTCTCTCTTTCTCCCTCTCCACCCCTACAACTCTCCCTTTTCTTTCTCATTCTCCCTCCGCACCCTTACAACTCCCATCTTTCTCTCTCTTTCCCTCCTCCCAATTCGTCATTGCAACCCCTTGATCACTCTTCTCTCCCTCTCTCTCTCTAAAATATTCTCAGTTAGAAATTTCTTGATAACAATAACCTTCACGATGTCATTCCTAGTTCCTTTGTTTCTCGAGACTTCACTTCGATCAAAGACAACAAGTCCTAGTTCTCCTCATCTCTCTTACAATTCCCTTCAACTTCCTTTTCTCTTTAGGGTTTCTATCACTCTCTCTCTCTAAAATACGCTCGCCTCGTTCTTCTCTTATGTTGAGTAGTCAAATAAATCCTACTTGAAAAACTATAGGAACCCATCTCAAAATCTCAAGTTTTCAACAATTGCCATAAGATTATTAATCTATTTTTGATTGATTTAAGGTGTTTATGATTTCTCTAATTTAGGATTTCTCTGATATATTGATCGCGTGCTTTCTATGATTTGTTTCACAATGAATACAAAATAGAGAATTTGAAAAATGAATAAATTTGATGAAGCACAAATAAATAAATAAATAAGTCAAAGACCGTTGAAATCAAATGAAACAATAAAAATGTAAAACTAAATGCAATTAAAAAGTACTATTTACGAGAGCTCACTGCGAGGTGAGTTGAAAAAGAGAGAGATGGGAGTTGCAGCGATGGAAGAGGGAGAAAATGAGAGAAAAAGGGAGTTGCAGGGCAAGATGAGAGGGACAAAGAGAGAGACAAGATACGAAGAGATAAAAATAGAGATGAAATCTAATGGATGTGAGTCATATAATAGATATAATTTGTTACACGTCTTAGGTGACAAAAATTTATTGGGCAATGTTAAAATTGAGTTGTCTCACCCAGGATTGGCTCTTTTATTAGGCCACTTAGGCAATTGCTTGAGGCTCCCTAATGAAAGAAGACTTCTCAAAAAAGTCTAAAGTAGATTTTTTTTAAAATAAAAAAATATTAATTAACTAAATAAGAAAACATCAAAAATTCAAATAGATATTATATATGTTATTATTAATTAAGAATATTAGTTGAAAATGTAGTAAAAAATCTTAGGTAATAATTACTTGACAAATGATAGGAATTATTTTTAAATAAAAATTAATATAAGAATTAAAACAAAAATGAATTTATTAAATTTTACTTTAAAAAAGCCTTAATTAAAATTTTAGCCTTAAGTCTCCTAATCTATTGAGCTGGCCCTAGTCACACCTGACTGGCTGGAAGCATTTCCCTATTATTAATTCCATGCATATCCAAGTTCTATAAAGATATTATTATCTTGTGCAATAATAATGATAATTATTGATCGAGGAATATCTTTCCAAGACTCCCACCACCGTGGTAAATCGATCAGGGCGTGCCTAGGCGGACACCATCATTAATCTTATACAAAGCCCCTGATTTCCATCATCGGTATAGTCTTCTAATAAAGTGTACACACATATATATAGTTATATACTACTTGATTAGTATATGACTAAGAGCATCCGCATTGCATCCAATATTGCGCATATTATAAGGATTATAATAGGATTTTATCTTAAAACACCTCACATTCAATCTCTTATTTTAAGGAGATTGGTTGATATGTGCTACAATAACTCTTCATATTAAATTACTATTTATTCTTAAATCACTATTTACATATTATTTATTATATTTTATTGAGAATAATATTATAATATAAAATAAAATAGCAGAAAAATAATAGAGAAATAATAGAATAATATTATTTTAATAGATTTGAAAAAAATATAGAGAATGAGATATAAAAATTTTTTTAGAAATGAGTTAAATTTAGAAAATTTTTATAAAAAATGAGATTTTTCATTAAAATTAAAAAAAATAAAAATCCGAATGTAAACGCTCTGATAGCCAGCTTTCTTATCAAATAGACCCGCTAGTAAATTAGGGACTTCGCACATATTTTAATCATGCCATAGTACCGCAAATTATTATTATTTTTTTTTTTTTGAAAGCAACAAAAGTTATGAAACAAACCAAAAAAAAATTAAAATAAAATCAACAAACAGCCTGCATGTCTTTATACATTAATCGTCGAGCTGTCGGGCGGTTGTCTCCACGACTTGAATAAGACAACTTTATTATTCCTACTTTTAATGATACAAGGCGTAATATAATTCCTAGTGTCTCGTCTCGTGTCTTACTTTATACAAGGTATTTTACTTAGTTTAGCTATTGTTTTACAGCCTCATGAGAGCGAATGGACCACCGTATGTAGCGATCACAAACTAACAAATATCTTTGGTTTTCCGGTCCCATAAGTAACATGCATATATAGCATATGAAATACCAGTATTCTATGCATGGTGAAATAGGCCGTAGAAACTGGTTGGTTTTGTGAAGGAGAGAAGCTAGCACAGCAAGCATGCATCTCGTTTTCTTTTCCTGATCAGAATATATAATTTATATGTATATTAGCATGACAAGAAAAATATTATATATATATATGGGGGGGATCAATGCAGGGATCAATGCAGGGAACAAATATTTGCCAGATCATATATACGTAAACCAACATGAATTAAAGTCAATTGAGTACTTTAGTAATTATTTATTGGTTGTCATAATTAAGAAGGTATCAAAGAATATTTAAGAAATAAGCGGTATACACTATACATGATAGAGAATATATCTACAACAGATGTGTATATAGTCCAGACATAGCAAGGAAGACGCTGCTGGTTGTCATGGGAACTTGTGTTAGGAGCTCATCGATCCTTTCACCTTTGTATGCTTCGAAATACTGTAGATATTAACAGGCCAGGGTGCAAGTAAAGAGTATCGTTAATGAAGGGAGTCATTTGATTAAAATTGAAAAAGTTTGGCCATGAGAATACTTTTAAGTATTATTATTATTATTTTTTTATATTTTTTATTATTATTATTTTTTATTTTTTATTACTATTCATAAGATTTTTCAACACTTATCACTATTTAAATGTAACCAGATTTTAAAAAAAATACAAACTGAAGCCTCACGGAATATTATATAATATATATATATATCTATATATATATATATTGTTAAGATCAAGGCAACCAAGTGACTTAAAATTGCAATGAAAAAAAAATTCATATTGAGCTTGCTAATTCAAATGAAAATTTTGGCATGCAGCTTCCATCTATAAATTAATTAGTACAAACAATACGTTGGGGTTTTGCACCTTCCGTTGCAATAAGGAGCGATGAAAACATGCCTCAAATCCTGCAAAGTTATGCTCCCCCGCATGTTCAGCACTAGATTGTCCGTTATATATTGAGACCCAACTAAAAAAATATATATCGTTAGTTTTTTTTTTTTTTTTTAAATATATATCGTTAGTACATGATATTGTAGATCAATCCCCAACTTCTGTGCCATATGATTAACAAAAATTAATAATATATATATATAAATGCTAAAGTCACCAAAAAATCATAAAAATGATTAGATATCATAAATATCATAAATATTATCAATATGAATCATCCACTTTTCTCTATAAATGCATTTATTTATTTATTTATTTTTAAACATATATAAATTTCACTCATCAGAAAAAGCAACTAGTTCGTTGTTTTTCCATGAGTTGAATACAAAGTTTGATCCGATGATCTATTCCATCTAGATCTTCTAACCACACTTTGATGATCACATCCTCACAAATTGCATGAATCTGCCAATTTTTAAAAACCACATTCTTGAGCAACTCGAGAAAAGGAGATAGATGAGTGGTATGGTGGGACGTATTAGAGTCTAGGGTAGTCTTTTTAAAAAGTTTTCCGACTTTCCTTTAATTTTATTTCGGGGATAAGAAAATATAAAATGGTCGGTCCAACAAAATAACTTGCATGCGAATCCATATCTTATTGATAATATTCTCGTTGACATACGTATAGTTTGGATTAAAATATATGTCTATGCTGTGCTGTACAGCTGGCTTGTTGGGTGGTCATAAAAAAACAACCTTTTTTATTTTTATTTTTTTGGGTGTGGAATAATGGAAACGAAATCGAAATCCTAGCATATATAGACGCACGATAAATTAGAATATCAAATGATTGTCGTACGTAGCACATTCGAATTAACTCTTTATTGTAGTGCAATAATCAAACTGCACGCCATTCATTTATTTATTACCAGATTGAAAAAAAAAAACATATAATGAATAATTAAAGGTTCTGATCAAATTATTGATAAATGCTTTGATTGAATAAGAAGATCACTGAATATATACTTGTTATAAGAGCCAGAGGAGCTTGCATTGTAATAATTACTGTAGTCAACCAGCTAATATATAATCTATTCATTCTTTTGTTTCTCATTTTTTAGGTTTGTTAGCACTATATAATTAATAATATAGGAGGAATAAAAAAGAGCAAGGAAAACAAATTAATTAATATATATATATATATATACATATGAGCGAATACCATTCATTCTTCGTTAAGTCGGCAAGACTAATTTTAAGAAATTAGAATTCAACTCGTTCTATTTATGAAAAATAATATACATACAATCATTTTTGCAATTTCTATATATATAATTATATTTTAAAATAGAAGTATTTCCGTAAAATTATTTATAAATTAAGTAACATCATTTAACATAAATACTCTCATTTTAAAATATAATTATATAAAAATTATGTAAAAATAATTAGAGATGTATCTGCATTCTGCAGTACTAGTTTTATTTTTAATAATACCACAAAAAAAATTATCCCACTTTTAAAGGAGTTTTGGTCGATCTGCAAAATTCAATCAACAAAATCAAAATGGAGGCCAGGGTTCTGTTTTTCTAAGGCCATCACCCAAGCCTCTCACTCACAATCATCAATTCTCTAAGAACCATTCCAAGACCTCGACGGAGTTGCATATTACGCAATTCCGAGTACTATATTTTTTTTTAAGCTTTTTTTTTTTTTTTTTACACGATAATGTATGTGTATTTCGTTGTCGTTAAGTGAAGTTAAAACTAAAGTTATTAAAAAAAAATTATAATTAACGTTATTTTTTAGAAAAAATAAATAAATAAATAAATGAGTTTTGTTGCTTAATTATAATTCTCATACATTACACAGTACACATCACATATTTTTAAATTTCTTTTTAATTTTTTTCTAAAATTTATTCTTTTTAAACTAATTAAATTCTTCTACTAATTATTATCTATATATCAAATATTTGATAAAAAAAAAAATTAGATAAATGTGGTGTGTGTGATATGTAAGAATGATGAATATAATTTTTCCAATTTAGAGAAGGTTTGGATAAAAAAAAATAAATTATTGTATCTCATTTAATTATTATAAATTTTCACATAAATATAATAAATAATTTCGTTTTTTAAATTTTAAAATAATAATAATAAAAAATTATATAATTCAAATTTTAATTTTTAACTTTAACTTATCACATTTCAACAAACCATCGAAACCACCCTTCATGTTTTTTACTTTCTGTTTAGGTTGGTAGGAGCGCACCACTGCTAGTCTGCTACGGCTTCAATTTATTTAATTATCTGCCATTGGGAAAACTTTATTTTTCCCTTTTAAAATTAAAGAAGACGTAATTGAAGCATTAAATTTGTTCTCCCTATAAAAAATATAAATTACCACTTTCTTTACTCTTTCAAACATGATCATTAAATAGGACAGATCACAAATGCCATGTTCAATGTTCAAGTCCTCTCTCTCTCTCTCTCTCTCTCTCTCGCATGGAAATGTGTGTCTAATACAACTGCAAAAACGTTTTCTTCCTCCCACAATAAATACTTTGCTTCCCATCTTCTTGTGAGAGAGTTTTTGAGATCCAACAAGGCTCACTTATAATCGAGTGCTCTTCCATTGGATCTCTGCCATCGACATGCTCAAATCATTAGCCAGGTCTGCACAGTTAACGGCTCAAACTTAATATATTATCTCTTGCCCCTGTTTCCGCGTTTGTGCGTTTCTTCCCACATAGTTGTGATGCAAAACTAAGTATTACATACAATTAATATCTGTTAATTATTTGGCTTTTGGCTTTTGCAGAGACTTCAAGTTTATGAGTAATGCTTTGCTTTGTAAGCGTACGAGATTTTATTCAACAGGACTAGGAGGCAAAGGAAGGTAAGTTCTTTTACTAGCTCACCCCTGATCTCTCCTTCATCGGATTTACCCGTTCTGGTTTTCTTTCCTTATCCTTTATGGTTCTCACAAAAGAAAAAATTGATTCAAATATGGTTTTAAAAATCCATCAAGGTCGAAGGTCCGAAGACCGAATTTTTGTTTTTCAACGTAAACCAAATCTTTAAGGGGACTTCATCGAGAAAGGACTAAACTTGAACTGAATATACCGATTATACCGATTATACTTGTTTTGTTTTGAAAAATACATATATATATATGTCACACCCAATTTTTTTTTCACACATTTCATGGTTGTGGTGTTTATTGTACTTTGTCCTTTTAGCTGTGCACCAGATGGGTTAGAAGGTTTAATTTTGTGTCACACAAAGCGCTGATCATGATCAGCTCGATACATGCGGTGCTTAATTAATTGCATATATAGACATGATTGTAACTATATATATATATATATAGCTAACTACATAGATCAGTCCCTCCCCATGGTGCAATCAGTGATGGATACTGCTTGTCAAATATTCCCTTTTAAACCGATCGACGCACATAATTAGAAGGTAACAAATCATGAATTAAGCACTTAATGTATGTTTGGAGTTGCGATGAGAAATATTACTTTTAGCTTAAAGTTTATAATTTAAAGTTTAATGTAATAAGCGCTACTACTAAAAAATTATCTACTATTTGGAATCCATATATCTAAAATGTTTTTTAGAGTTAATTATGGTAGTTTTTTAAAATATATAGTTATCTGCATGAGTTTTTGATAAAAGCTCAAATTCGATACTTTTTTAAAAGCTGATTTTTAATTTTTTTTACCGCCTAAAGTATTTTTTATAAAATTATCAAATACATCATTTTTTCTTTAAAAGTGATTTTAACTACTTAAAAGTATTTTTTAAATTTCGAACGTAATTTCAAACATGCTCTTAATATTTCAGTAATGACAATCTACTTCAATTAGCATATACATCTGAGTTGTAAATATTAAAGATTTAAAAAAGAGCAGGAATAAGGAGGCTGGTCATTTCATAAACATCTATATATATGTATATATATGTATATATATATGTATATCTCCTTTAAATGTGGACCATATCACAATCAAATCATCTTCAAATCTGACCATATCAGTATCATCAACCTTCCATTTCAGACTTCTTGATTATATTTATAGCAGTGCCACTTTCCTTCTTCATGTCTGCAGTGATTAATATATTGCAGCATAATGGTTAACATTAAGCATTTAAAATTGTTAAGGATATCAATCTCATACTTCCTAACAACTAGCTAGGCTATTTGATTTTGCAAACTTGTATTGCTATTTGACTTTGAAACTTGTGATCTGTTTGTAGATATCCCGCATGTATTATGCTGGATGTTATTGTAATCTGATCTCGGCTACTAGCTAGCCTATATAAGTTTAATGATACACACGGTTTTGGTATCTAAATTGCAGTAATGGTAATCTACTTCAATTAGCATATACATCTGAGTTGTCAACATTAAAGACTTGAAAAGGGAACAGGAATTAAGAGGCTGATAATTTCATAAACATATTAATATATATCTCCCTCTCAAATCCGAGGAGGAGATCACATGGGGTAATTTTGAGCTTTTTTCTCCCAAAAAGCAGGCTAGAAGGAAAAGTTGCCCTAATAACAGGGGGGGCAAGCGGGCTTGGTAGGGCCACAGCCCAAGAATTCATTCAACATGGGGCCCAAGTCGTCATTGCCGATATAGACACTGATCTTGGCCCAAAGGTCGCTAATGAGCTGGGCCCTGCAGCTCACTTTGTGGAATGCGACGTGACCGTGGAGTCTCAAGTAGAGGACGCAGTGAATGTGGCGGTGTCCCGCCATAAAAAACTTGACATAATGTACAACAATGCCGGAATAGCAGGGACGTCGATGCCAACGAGCATTGCGGAGATGGACCTTAAGGAGTTTGACCGGGTGATGGAGATCAACGTGCGAGGGACGGTTGCGGGGATAAAGCATGCGGCGAGAGTGATGATACCAATGGGGTCGGGTTCCATTCTGTGTACGTCTAGTATAAGTGGGATAATGGGAGGGCTGGGGCCACACCCATATACGATATCAAAGTATACAATACATGGGATAGTGAAGTCGGTGGCAAGTGAGCTATGCGGAGCTGGGGTGAGGATAAATTGCATTTCACCGGCACCGATTCCAACTCCAATGGTGGTGGCCCAAATAGGCAAATTTTACAAAGGGGCGACAAAGGAGCAAGTGATGGGAATAGTGAATGGGCTCGGGGAGCTGAAGGGGGCTAAGTGTGAAGAAATAGACGTTGCCAAGGCAGCCTTGTATTTGGCATCAGACGAAGCGAAGTATGTAACAGGTCATAACCTTGTCGTGGATGGAGGTTTCACTAGCTTTAAAAATCTTAGCTTCCCTACTTCTCCTCATCAGATTGTGTAACACGACACATCTACTATTATAATTATTTATATATACATGCATGTCTTTGTTTGCTAGCTCTTGATGATGATCTTCCGCCAGCTTAATTTTCAAATTGATATTATCATGATGAGATCAGTGAGTGAATATTTAAGAGTCGATAGGAAAAGGATAATCCAGAGTCAAGATCAGGATATATACAGATAGGAAGTTGTGTTAATCATAGCTTTTGATCATGCATGGAGCCAGCACGAGGCAGCTTCTTGCATGGTATTTCTATATATGTAGCTAGGAACTTATGAGAGAAGTGATGAGAGATACCCGCCATCGCGCACCACATGGTCATCATCCAATTCACTTGTGTCGCGCGAAGATGGATCAGCATATAACAGCCAAGTTCCAATGCAACCACAGGGCAGGTACAACCATGCATGATTTTGGCCTTGCAATTTGCATGCATCTGGCATTTATCAGGAACCCCATATAATATATTTCATTAGCCTGTCCAACAACATTAACCCAATTAGTTGCATGTGTGCCACGTGTGCATGTATCACATACAGTACGTAGTATCACGTGAATATATATGCCTGCAGGGACTAACACTCCCTAGTTGATCGAGTTAGAAACATGCCTCGCTAGCTAGTTTATCATAATGACGTTAGGAAATTGCGGAACTAGAAATTGAATTAGACGTTTATTTAGCTAGCTAGGTTGGCCACGCAACCCAACCATAAGCGCAGCCACTTTGGCTGGCTTTGAGAGACTTTTGAGCATTTTCAACTCTAAAATGATGCATATATAATCATCATTATCACCTGTGGCCAGTTAAAGGTCTTTTCTCTTGATCAAGTAGTACTTTGTCATGCATGATGAAATTTGGCTAATGTATTATGTTATATCCAACCATAAAATGTATAAACATCACGTAATTATTTTGTAAAAATGTATCCAATACTATTAAAAAATTAACTTTTTTATTGAGTCTCATATTTTACTCACATTTTTCAAAGCGATTAGGCAACGTTTGTACATTTCATGACTATAAATATCATTTGTAGTGTCTTAATGGAAGACTCAAACCATATGACCTATATTTTAAAAGGATTAGTCAATGATACAATTGGAATTCCTTTGGAACCTTATAAAAAATAAGAACTTTTCATTCTCAAATAATATGAGATCTCATACACCATATACTTTTATCATATAAGATATCATAATCTACCCCCTTAAATGCCAACGTCCTCGTCGAACCTGTTTGTTGTAGGTGGCACAGCTTAAGTACTCCCACATTTCTGATTGGAATAGATATATACCATTTGTAATGCTTCAATGGAAAACTCAAATCACATGGCTATATTTCAAAATGACCAGCCAATGATATCATTGGAACCTTATAAAAATTAAGAAATTCTTCTTCCCAAACAATGTGGGATTGGTTCATTTAGAAAAGTGCTTCCAAGTATAAAAGCAAAAGAATTCAATACACTAAAATACCAAGGTCATTTCCACATGGACAACTTGAGCCAATCACTATCTAGCAAAATCAGACTGTTTTTCTACTTATTTACTAAAAAATAAGAAAGGAAAATAAACAAATTGAGGTTAACTAAAAACTAAACTCACTCAGTGCTCTAAACAGAAATTGATTAATTACAGAATGATCAAAGTGACAAAAGTCTCAGGATGTAGGATTTTGACAAAAATTAAATATTACTGGTGAACAAAAGTGTGCTAGCGTGTTTTGCTTTTAGGATAATAAAATTAAAATAACGAAGAAGACAAATTTAATTAACAATAAAGTAAAGATGCTAGGGTTGTAAAAATAGGATTTCACTATTTACTCTTGTTTCTCGGAGTCAGCGACTGCTAGGGTTAACTCATTCAAGACATTAACTCATGCATATTAAAACACTACTAAACTTAGCTTACAATACCCGATGGATTCAAGTAGCATTTTCTGAGCTAATATCCAGTTTTCTTTTCGTCCCAGAGATGAAAAAATCCTTGATGGATTCAAAGTTCCACTATGCCCAAAGTCAACAATAGAACAAGTACAAAAGATCTACCACAAGCTAAAATAGATAACTGAAGTCAACTCAAGAAAAGATAATCAATGAAGCTTGAAATGTTCAGAGAAACAAGTAACAAACAGATAATCGCTACTTTTACAACCCTAGACAAGAAGTTAGCCTTCCATCATCTTTGATGAGAAGAAACACAAGAAATACCCAAAAAAGTTTGAAACCCTCAAAACTTAAAATAAAAACCCCAAGATCCAGTAAAAATGGTGGAAGGAACATGCCTTCCATCCCCCATTTTCCTTCTCTAATACTTCTCCATTCACCCTTCTCTCTCCTCTAATCGTCTATCACAGAATCACGAACTTGCCCTTCTTGCCCTAAGCCTCTCATTTCCCTCTCTTTACTTCTTCGGGACTGTTGATGCTTCTAGACTTTAGGAATGCTTGAAATAATGTATATCAAGTCGAGCTTGGGTTCGGGTTCATGAGGCTGTAACGAATTTCCGACCCATATGTTGCAGTTAGTGTGTTTTGGGCTGGAATTTTTCTTCCTGAAAGTGCAACAACCCATATAAGCTCCTTTAAGAAGAGATGATAGGGATCTTACTCATTATTAGTCATAAACAAAAATGGAATTTAATAACCCTCTTTTAATGCTAAAATCCCTCAACTTGCTTCCCAAAAAGGCATAAATCACAGCATATTCAACCCTTATTAGGGATCTCATATACCACTTATACCCACCCTTATCATATGTGATCTCGCCCTTAAATACCTGACATCCTCATCGGAATTGTTCGTTGTAGGTAGCAAAACTCAAGTCCCACATTTCTAGTTAAGATAGACTCTGATCATATCTATTTGTAACGCTCCAATGGAAGCCCAAACCATATGACCCATATTCCAAAAGGAGTATATAATAATACAATTGAAACTCTATTGAAACTTCATAAAAAGTAAGAACTTTTCCTTTTCAAACAATGTGGAATTTCATACCCCATCTTTCCTTATCATATGGGGCATCACATCATTTCTCTTGACGAATATGCTGGTTTAACTAGCTAGATAGAGGTCGAGAAATTAAATTGACAAGTGTAAACTGTGCATGCATGGAAAGCAGGATACGTTGAAGGAGAGGTAGGGAATTGAAAAGTGTGATGAGATGATCGACGATCATGATCAGTTTCTAGTTCGATTGATGGGGATCGAGTAGGTACTGTAAATGGAAAGGAGTCACGAGAAACCTGGGTTTTCTTCTCCAAAATTTATGCCAAAGTCTCGCTTTTGAATTGCATGGCGCAAAAGCAAATGGCGAGTGGAAGTTCTATCGATCTTTCTGTATGATATATGAGGAAGCCACAGCGGTATTTCTATTTCAAAGCCAGCCATGCAGCATTTTTGTCATTTCAAATACTACTCCTAGCTAACTAGTTACAACGTCTTAACTGAAAAAAAAAACCCTAAAAATATATTTTTCTGTAAGGAAATATATTTTTCTTAGTTAGCTATAGCCTAGCTACCATATCTGGGCAGATATATTTTTTTGGAGTCATCGATTCTTAATATATATTTTACTTCTGGTCTACGTGCATCTCTCTGATCTCTGCTTCGCACAGATACATAAATGCATGCGTTACTACAATAAAATTGCCCATTTCCCACAAGTTGTGATCTAGAGATAAAGGCGCAGAAGAATGAAATTATGAGAAAATGTATCATCTATGTGATTTCATTTAAGGATAAAGGCTGGCTACATCTATGAATGAATTATATATCAGCCTAGCTCCAATATCAATTAGCAATGCATGCATGTGATGGATGTATGCATGTGTGTATAACCAAATATTCTAATTCCATTGATCTTTAATTGGCTAGGGCAGGTCCCAATTAATATTGCTTGAATTGTCCCATACATTTTACGTGTGCATATAATATAATACACACACATATATATATATGTGTGTGTGTGTGTAGCCCTAGCTCTTAGTGAGACTGTCTAATTGCTTAAAATGGTAATTATAAGAGCATTCACAATAGACTAGCTATTATTTAGCTAAATTTTAGTTAGAAATTATAGTACTTTTATAAATTTTAGTAAGTCATTTTTTACTACATTAAATAATAGACTCAACGAATCAATAGTTATTCTATTAAAATATTAATTTTTACATTCTAGTTTATTTTAAATTCTAATTGTAATTTGAATATGTATTCGTTATTAAAAAATATACATTAGTTTTCCAACGTTTATATTATTTGTAATGGTTGATGGTTGTAAAAATGAAGACGTTAATTTTAAAAAATAAAAAATAAAATTATTAATTTTCACACTGAATATTTATGAAAAGAATACGCGAGAGTTTTACGAAGACGAAAACTGAAAAGGTAATTCCTTATTTCTTTTATGCACTAGAGAGTAAATTAGTGGTATGAATGAATATTTTAATCCCAAAATATTATTTGACTAATCCAAGGTAGGGCTGCAACCCGACTGCAAACACGCAGATCTAGGCCCGACTGTAAATACACGAGTTTAGGCCCGACTCAACCCAATTCAATACCAGCAACTTGGGAACTCGGCTTATGTTTCTCGGGTCAGGTCGGATTCTGATTTGGCCCGTTTTCTTTCTTCTTCTTCTATTATGTTGAAAGCAAAGACATAAGCATGACAGATCTGGGATACGCTTTGGAAGTCTCATTTACTGAATTTTGTCCTCTGCTCTAACAGGCAAAACTGCCCAAGTAATGCTATGCATTAAATATAGTTGTACAGTAGTTCATCTACCTTGATCAATAACAAAGTTCCTTTATTTTGGGATTATGAAGTGTTTGTTTCTCGGGAAAAACAATCACGAGATGGTATAATTATAAATAACTAGAATGAATATTACATAATCAACCATTTTTTTTTTTTTGAAGAAAATAGTTTCACTTCATAGAAACTAAGATGGCATGAAGCCTACAATGTGACCGAAAACAGTCAACTAAGTACATATTGACGCACAACTTATAAAACTCATCAGACTAAAAGTCTGAGAGACTAAGTACTGCCGATGGCAATAACTAAAATCTCATCCTCACAAAGGAAGGAACTTAGATTCCACGGATTAAAAATTCTGGGACACTATTTCTCCATATAAATTTTCTATATACAAATGAAATATACAAACCACCAACAAAACACAACAACAAAAAAACAACCAACTAAAACTAGACTACAAAAATAGAAAAAGAAATCAACGCCAAGGCTGTCTATAGTGGCGCGTGAACACCACGTGTCACTTTAGGAGAGACGTCGCCGCAAGGTAAGGATGTTCCAATGTCCCGGATTCGAACAAAACCACCGACAATGAGAACACAACGAAAGTATTGCCCTCAAGCTATTCCCGCGCGTGAGGAGCATGTGTCTCGCCGTTCCGCAAAAGAATCTGACCAACACCAAGATCGGTAGACCGATAGAGCGATGTCGCCACGTGTGATGGTCTAAGGACACCCGAAGCCATCAAAACCTGCAAACCCACCCATCAAAATCGTCAACGAAAACCAAAACCAGGTGGCCGTTCGGGAAAAAAAAAAGAGAGAAAATAAAATAAAATAAAGAGAAGAAGAAGAGAAGGAGCCGGAGCTCCACTCCCCCTCATGACGGTAGCATTTTTGAAATTTTTAGGGGATGAAAATTGCTAGAGAGAAAGGAGAGAGAGAGAGGTTCCAATCAACCATTTACATATACACAAACTTTACAAACAATATAATACAGATGTTTCTCTTCCTTAACAGTGTCCAAAATCCCTTTCAAAAAAGAAAAAAACCCTTAAAAAAAACAGTTTCCAGAATCCAACTCAACTTAAATCTGCCCAACTCATAGAAGAGACGATCCACATATTTATGCAAGCCCTCCAACAGTTCTTCAGACATCTTCAATTCTCTCTGTAATTCTTCAGTTGCTTCGATGTGTCTCCCACTTACAATGGCAGTAACAAGGGAATTTACTGTATCATTCAGCTCCTTCATCTCCTTTAATACAAACCCTTTTCTGCATAACAATCTCATATATAAAGAAACTCATGCACCCTTCTCTAAAATGTCTTGTTAGGAACGAGAGAAGATGTTTCATATAAAGGCCAGGACAATCTCATTCTTAAGCAATGTGAGATTTCCTCTTTACTCCTCCTTACTTGTGGGCAAATCTTTTGTCGTGCTCCTATAAGTGGACCTCATTGGATCTATGGGTGGAACCCAATGCTAGAAGGTTTGACTCTGATACTATAAAGAAACTCATGCACCATTCTCTAAAAGGCCTTATTAGGAATGAGAGATGATGCTTCATATAAAGACCAAAACAATCTCATTCTTAAGCAATGTGGAATTTCCTCTTTAACATATACATAAATCCAATTCGAGAAATGAAGAAAAAACCAAGCTATCCACCATTTTTTTGATCTCCAAATATGGCTTCCCATCACTGTTTAAACCCAAACAAAACAATCTTAAATACCTAAAATCTAATTCTCTCTCTCTAAAACAGATGGAATCCCATATCTCGAACGACGAACGGCAACGAAAAACACCCATGGAGACGGCAATGGAGATTGGAGAACACCACTGCTTGGGTTTCTACAGGCAGCTTGGGGGAGGAGCATCAATTTCGTCTGTTCATCGAGTTCGACTAAGCCCTACTTGTTATAATGAGTTGACCCGATGTACTCGCTTTTAGTCAAATTGAGCGGGTCGGTTTGTCGGGCAAGTCGGATCAAGAGCTCTAGAATGCACAGCCTTAGTGCAAGGGACTAACTACATTTATTGAGTCAAACAATTTAAAATTGTTTTAACTATTTATTTGTAAAAGTTATTACAACTTTATATTCATACTCAGTGCCTATTATTTGACTAAATAATAATTTGGTGAGTCTATTATGAGTCCTTTAATAGCACTCTCATTGAATTGTTTAAAGTTAAAGTACATTTTTAACGAATCTAATCCTCATTTTAACTTTTGATCATTCTATTTACATAATTTTCACATTGGAATGGTTATTTTTTCAAAATATAACAATAAAATAATTAATAATGCATCTTTTTTAATTATTTACAATTATTAAATTAATTAATTTTATCATATATGACTATTTTTTTATTATATGTTAATTAATAATCATATTTTAATTAAATTATGAGTTTAAAAAATATTTAGTAATCATATTATATTTAAATTAAATTATTAATCGATATTTAAAAATAATAATTTTTACTTATTCTTCATCTAATTATATTTTTTTTATCAAAGAAGAGAGAAATGTGAAAGAGAAAGAATAAAATTAAAATAATAGATATGGTCAATCTAGCTAATTTTCTATATGTGATATTTTATTTGAGTTTATTGGTACAAAGACCAAGAAATTTAGTATTTAGACAATCCAAAGTAGAGTTAAAATGATTTTGAATATCTAAATTCTTATTAGATTTGATTTTTGGCCAATCCAATGAGAATGCTCTAGTTGCGATTGATAATTCATGGTTAACCTATACCTTTCAACGAGTGAATAATTTTTTTTTTTCTTTTGGGGAAGAGTTAATGATGTTTCATTGAATATTTGATGGCTTAGTTTCATATTGATTATGATAAATGATAGATGCAGTCGTAAAATTGTAAATGGCGTGTAGTCGTTTTAGAAAAAAGTGGGATCCACTGTTAAAAAAGTTAAAGCGATTGCACGCCGTTTGCAATTCCACGACTGTATGTAGCATTACCCTTGATATATAAGAGTACGAAATACAAATTCTGTACTGCTTAATTTGATGATTATATAGTAAATAATTTTTTTTAATTACATATGTTATTTTTTAATAAGTTTAACTTAATCATGATATGTAAATGGAACTTAATAATATGGCTTTATACAACTAATTTCCATTCAATGATAATAAAAAGAGAGATAGATATAATTGTTGATGTTAAGATTAAGTGTATGTTTGGAATTGTGGTGAAAAATATTACTTTTAACTTAATGTTTATAGCTTAAAGTTTAATCTTTATTATTAAAAAACTATTTATTATTTGGAATCTATATGTCTAAAGTGTTTTTAAAGTTAGTTACGGTAATTTTTTAAAAATATATAGTTATCTGCATGATTTTTTTGATAAAAAATTTAATTTGGTGTTTTTTTAAAAAAAAAAAAATTTAATTTTTTTAACTGATTAAAATATTTTTTTATAAAGTTACCAAACATATCATTTTTTTTAAATGTTTTTAATTACTTAAAATTACTTTTTAAGTCTTAAAATACAATCACAAATAGACTTTAAGAGAACCAGGCAATGTGTAATTAACTAAATTGCGTTTGAGATTAATTCTACTAATATTTATTGTAATTTTTTAAAGTACGAGGATTTTTATAATTTAGCATTGAATGGAATGATCTGTTTTTGATAAATAATAAATCTTTTATTTAGAATTTATATATCTTATATATAAGTATATAAGAGAATTTACAATAGATTCAACAAATCTATTTTTTAGTCAAATAATATTTAGAATGCATTAAAATAGGGCAGCAACAGTCTCAACATGTAGCTAGCCAAAATAATTTTCTCTCTTGACTCAATAAATATAATCAACAGATGAATGCTAGTCAAATTATTTTTTGGGACTAAAATATTTATCTTTTCCATTTGTTTACTCTTCTGCGCTAGACTTTTGTTTTCGTTTTCACATTCGACTAAATTTTCTTAAAACATCATTAAAATTCAATATAATTCCAGTTCAACTGCAATGATGCTAGCCAAATTATCTTTCTCGCTTATTAAAAATATGACCATTAAAAAATATTATCCGTTAGAAATAATTTGAACATTACAAAATTAATGTATATTTTTTAATAATGGATCAGTATTCAAATTAGAATTGGAATTAAAATAAATGATAAGTTAAAAATTAATATTTTAATAAAATAGCTATTGATTTGTTAAGTATTATTTAATGTAGAAAAGAGTGGCTAGCCAAAATTTATAAAGTTAAATTTCTTGTTAAAATTTGGCTAAACAATAATTAGACTATTGTAAATGGTCTAAAGTGTATTTTTTTTTAGCAAATTAAGTTTAATAGATAAAATTAATGGATTACAAGACACAAGTTCAAGTGAGGTGAAAATCTCTTACAATCCTCCTAAAAAGCTAACACATAATGCACCACTAAAAAAGAAGTCAAAAAATTGACTTTTAAAAAGAGGGGTTTGAAGCCAAATAAATGACTTCTGTCTAATTCTCAAATAAGGGAGGAACTGTTTAAAATTGTTTTAGGCTGTGGCGAAAAGCGGCAATGGTGAGGTGTGTGCTGCACCGTATTAGTCTAGACAGATCGCTTAGTACTCTCACACTCGCTTTTGCTTGATTTTCAGTTATGGAAAGCAAAAAGATAAGATAAAAAGCAGCCATGTCTGATTCTCCTGCGAAGATCCCGTGATGACAGTATCGGTACATGAAGCATACGCACCCCCTAGAATAATGGAGCTCAGGCAAATTTTGAAGATCGAAAGCCTCCAAAACCTAAGAAGCTACGCGTGACTTCAAAAATTTTGCCTAATTGCAATTTCACGTGGGTAACACACTCGTCATAAGTTGCAGGTGTAGCTTACGCGTCGAGCAAATAGGCGGTCTCCTTTTGTGATTGTGTTGATCGGCAGTTGGAGGGGTTGTTGGTGCCACACATGGTGGTTAGAGGTGGCTGAAAGGCAGCAGATCAAAGGTCACCGACGCTAGAGAGAGGAAATATAACGAAATTGGAAAACAAATAAAAAATAGATAAAAATATACTAGAATATGGATAGATCCACCGAAAAGGAGAGAGGAGGTGGTTGAAGCCACCCCTCCGCTCATGAAAAGGGTGATCGAAAAAAGGAAAGAGGTCGGAAATCACACATAAACTAGAGAGATTATTGAGGAGAGAGTAGATTGCTCTAAAGTGTGATTTTTTTTTTTTTTAAGCGCTCTAAAGTGGGGTTACTCAATTTTATGAATTTGTTTCTCCAATTTTATGAATTTGTTTCTCCGTACTTTTTAGGCAAATTTGTTACAACAATTGGAGAGAGCGGAAACCAGCAGGCGCGAGCTACCGTCAGAGCAAGCAGACTGCCACGCACATGGATAACCCACACAGACACCGCTCTCCATTCATTTTATATTTTTACATTTCCATTTTACAAAATTTACATAACGCTCAAACTTCGAATCTCATCTCTTTCTTCTCAACAATGATTCTCGGAACTCAACTCTGATCCATAGAAAAAGCCACTCTCCCTTACGCTCTCCCCCCACCTCAAGCTCCCCAGCTCCCCCCCTCCCCCGCGCGTCCCTCTCTCTCTCTCTCTCTGAAACGCCTGGGAAAGATGCTTCCGAGGTCTACAAGCGGCGCCGTTTGGATGGAAGGACCAGGAGGAGGAAAAGAAGAAGACACAGCGTCGTGGACCAGAAATAACAATGAGGGCGAGGTTGGCAAGAACGACGACATTGGTCTGGGGATACCTCTCTCTTCCTTCAAGTCCATGCTCGAGAATGATTGGTACATCAACAACAACGCCCTGAACCCACCTCAACAGGACCTCCATAACCATCTCCGTGCTCTCCCAAACCCGCAAGATGTGAGACACATTTCCTTTTGCTCCAACCCAAACGACAGCAATAACCTTCTTTTGCAGACCTTGGACTCGTCCTCTTCCTGTTCTCCCTCGCAGGCTTTCTGTCTCGACCCCTCACAGGCACAGTCTCCCTTCTTGCCCCACAAATCTTGCTTCTCTTCGCTTATCAACGCCGTTTGCTCCAACCCTTTTGACAATGCCTTCGATTTGGGCCTCGATACCGGGCTTCTGGGCCCCATCAACTCAGCTGCTTCGAACTCCCCTGCTTTGATAGGCTTCACGGCCTGGAACTCTCAGCCCCAGATTGGTGCTCCCGAACTGAGTTCTGCCTCCGAGTTTCAATCAACTCGGTTGCTGCCAATATCTGACACTTCCGCCGGACTTGATGGCGGGTTTGTCCCAACGTGTTTCGAGGATTTTGACGACTCAGGGAGTGCTCTATTTCTAAACAGAGCAAAAGTCCTCAGACCCCTCGAGGTCTTCCCACAAGTGGGTTCGCCACCCACCCTTTTTCAGAAGCGAGCGGCTCTTCGGCAAAGAGCTGAAAAGTCTGGGGATTTGGAGGTTTCGGGCGTTAGGTTCGACGAAAATTCTGCGAATTTGGAGAGAAGGAGGAAGAATAATGACGTTTCAGGTGATGTTGATGAAGCGAGCATCGACATTTCGGGTGTAAATTACGATTCGGATGAGTTTGAAGGCATCGGTAAGGTGGAGGAGAATGTTAAGAAGGGTGGGAGCAATTCTAACGCCAACAGTACTGTCACTGGTGGAGTTCAGAAGGGAAAGAAGAAGGGGCTGCCGGCAAAGAATCTGATGGCTGAAAGGAGGCGAAGAAAGAAGCTTAATGATAGGCTTTACATGCTTAGATCTGTTGTACCTAAGATTAGCAAGGTATGAAGTAATGTCATCCTTTAGGTTTAGAGAGTTTATAAATTTTGGACTTTGCTTCTTTGGGTTTCTTGCTATTTATTGCAATTATACGTGCTGGTAGTTGTTACCATATGACTTTATTCTGTAGATGAAGGCCAATAATTGACATGGAAAAGTACCAACCTTGAGTTTGGATGTCCTCTGCTTGTGTTTTATGTATGCTGTGTCTGTGTGGGTGTGGGTGTGAAATTCTTTCGCACGAACTTTATGGACCAACCGACAATTGAAGAGCCTAGAGTGAGTGCCCTTGTTATCTTCTCTACCAAAGAACTCTGAGAAATCTCGAGTGTTAAAAGTCAACTAATTTGAGCTTTCGAGATAAATAATTATCTATTTTAAGTTTTAATAGGAGGTGAGAAGTGTGTGTGTGTGTGTGTGCACGTGTCTGTGTGTGTGAAATTCCAATACTTGATATCTAAATATCTAGGATCGCTGGTCGTGTGGAGGTTCTTTGGCAGTCATTATGTGGTTGCTTCGGGATTCATTAATTCATTATCTGGGTCAGCCATTGTCTGATGATTATATGTCTTATTTGTACAAAGATGGATAGAGCTTCTATTCTTGGGGATGCCATTGACTACTTAAAGGAGCTTCTGCAAAAGATCAATGACCTTCATAATGAGCTGGAGTCATCCCCACCTGGGTCTTTGCTGCCCCCTTCTGCAAGCTTTCACCCTATGACGCCAACTCCACCTACACTTCCTTGTCGTGTCAAGGAAGAGCTTTGTCCAAGCTCTTTGCCAAGCCCTAAAAGTCAACAGGCACGGGTAAATCTCACACATCTTGCTTCTCATTTGTTATTTTCAGGTTTTTAATCAATATCCTGATGCTTGTAAGTTTGCAAATGTGCTGTATGAGTGTTGATTATGAGATGTATTGACGATGTGTATAGGCGTCCACATAGCTTTCTTACTTGTAAATTTGTATTTCCATATGTTTGTAAAATTGACTGAGGTATATTCAAGAAAAACCTTAGGACAATGGGGTCCAATGATTTTTACCTAGTTAGATATAACACAGTTTATCAACTTGTGATTCACACTACTTAATCCTGTATTGGGGAGCCTTAAGTTTTAGTTAGAGGATGGGCAAGATTATTTTCGTGTATTAGTGGGTGAAAGCCACCATTAATCATTCGTGTTTTTCTAGAGCATATCAGAGACTTCCTAATCCTTCTTTTGGGTTTTTTTTTTTTTTGTCAATTTTGTCAATTACCATCACTTTTGGTGGAGGAATACCTTTTACCATTTTTGTACTCCAAAAACTTGAGTATCTGAGATACTGGTAGGTTTGGATCATAAGATGAGACACAAAATTTTTATCTTATCTCATGTCATATCATTCCATCTTATTTTCAAATACAATATTTTCAAACTAATTATTACAACTTTTTCAAACTAATCATTTGAACTTTTTCAAATTTTCAAATAAAAAATTTAAAAAAAATTGTAACTTTTTCAAATTTTCAGACAAAAATAATATTATAAACTATATTCTTACAATATTTTAATTTTATAATATTTTTTATTCAACTGTTTTTTTCCTCCTTTTCCAAAACCCAAAAAATACTCAACTCAAACTATATCGTTATTATTCACAAATTATCTTAATATTATTCAGAAAAATCTCATCTCATCTCACTTCCCAAATGAGCCATACTTCTTATATCACATAAGATGAAGTGTTTCTCGAGCATACCGAATCCAGTTTTTGGTTGTAATCCAGGAAATTGGTTTGTTTGTAACTTGCTTGATTTCTGCATTTTATAGGTGGAGGTTCGAGTAAGGGAAGGAAGAGCAGTCAACATCCACATGTTTTGTGCCCGTAGACCGGGTCTCTTGCTTTCCACGATGAGGACTCTGGACAACCTGGGGTTAGACATACAGCAGGCTGTAATTAGCTGCTTCAATGGGTTTGCCCTTGATGTGTTCCGAGCTGAGGTATGCTTCTTTCTCTGATACAAAAGCCAGCCTTTCAATGCTTCTACCAATTTTCCTTTGAACTATGAAACTTTTTTCTCTATTTCTTTTGTACTTCAATAAAGAAAAAAGATTGCCCATTTTTGTGTTCTGGTTTTGGTGCTTTGCACCTGCACGTTTCAACGTAAAAGCTTTGTTCCCCTGTATACTCTAGAGCTGAAAGGTTGTATGTTCTCTATGTTGGAGAAAATCTCGTTTGTATGTGGAAAAAAGCTCTGGAATACTTGAAAAACAGACCCTGTAATGGAGTTCATTCCTTCAATTGGAGAGATGATAGTCTTTTTGCCATTCTCTGATTTTCATGAAAGTACAACTGGGTTGCCCATTTCCATAGGACTTCAGATCATCTTTTTTGTTTTCTCTCTCTCTCTCATTCATTTATAGTAATACACATCAATTACTTGTAATAATTCTGTTTTCGACATACCCATGGTGCCAATAAAAAAATGGAAGTTGTTTGACACTTGACAGCATGTTACTTCTGAGATGCAACTAAGGCTTTCTAGTTTCTAATGTCTACATCTCCACGACTCTTTGTTTCATTTGATACTGTAAGAAGATGAGAGAACAGATTATTGGAAAAATATAATCAATGCTGATAAATGTATATATATAAATGAAAAGGAGAGCATGGTAGCCTTCAGTGGATTTCTCAATAGCCTAACAAAGGTAAAGATGGCTAATGAGTGGAAAGAAACAAAAGTAAGGAAACAAAATTTCAAATCTAGGGAGATCTCTTTTCTAGTCATATTCTGTCACTTTGCTGTCTAGCTTTATTGATTGCTATTAGACCAACATGCATGGCAGAATATTGATTCTTTGAACAATTTCATATGTAAAAGGATGACTGAATGTCAGTAACAGTATGGACTGCTGTAAGATGCGGTAGTACATGTCAGGTTTCTCAGAAATGCAAAGCAATACGAAAGGGACCTTTATTGTATTAGTGGCACCTGAATGGATGGTCCATGCGGCCTCTCCTTCTGTTAACTGTGGCCTAACGAATTCTTTTGCCCAAGCGGGTACAAGCTTTTTGGCCAATTATGGTCATCCAAAGACGTGTATTTTTATTTTTTTCATTTTTCATCAGCAATGCGGGGAAGGCCAGGATGTGTTGCCCGAGCAGATTAAAGCAGTACTCTTGGATTCAGCCGGCTGCCCCAGTATGATGTAACTTGGTGGTACTCGGATCGGTAAATGCAACCTGTTCGTAGAGTTGGAGGAACTAACTGTAAGTGCATTTGCTCCTCATTCCCGTGGGTAAAGGTAAAATGGTGAAGGTGCACAGATCCAAGTCCTAATGTTCGAACTTCGAAGAACGTTATTTATTGAGTGGAACATGTTCTTTAGTTTGTAAACGTGCTTTGAAGCATGGCAAACTTATGGTGATATCTGAAATATCCTCAGCTTTAAGAATAAAAATGTTTCGCTTTTTCCTTAACCTGTGCGAATAATATGTAATCCCTTTAATGCAGTCTGGCTCTCCAGTTTGATGGATAGCTTTTCATTTTTGATAACGAGTCTTGGATCTCTCTATGATACAAACTAAGAACTCCATAATTCTGAACACGTCGAAGCTGAAAACGCCATCTCAATCATGGATGGATGGATGGATGGATGGATGGCTTGTTGACTTGGAATCGTCTTGGTTATTACTTACTATCTTATTCAAAGGATTCCTTTCATCTCTGGCAAATCCCAATTGCCTATCTACCTCTTCATTCTTCTCCATCCTATCCTCTTCCCCTCCTCCCACACCTTCTTGAATTCCTCAACATTCGGCTTGCCGCCCGTCCTTCATCCGAATCGGAAGAGCACTTCTATTTGTAAATCGATGTAAACAACACATCCGTTTTCTTGCAAATCAAATCAAGTCCGACAATGTTATTGCTGTGGAGGATGTGTTGACTTGCAAGTAAAATTTTTCAGTCACAAGTATTATATCAATTAAAATACCAACCAAATGGAGATTTGGCTAAATGTCAATGAAAAGTTATATTTTAAAAATGTTTTATTTAATTTTTAAATTTTATCTCAACTCAACTTATCTAATCTGCAAAAATAAACGATACTTTAATGGGTATTGCTAATGCTAAATCTCAATTTTTTATTTTTCACATTTTTAAACATTTTAAAATCTTTTTATCAAAAAAATAAATAAATAAATAAATAATACACTAATAGTCATTTGTTTAATTATTAAAAAATTAAAATATATAAATGATTAAAATGAAGTGGCAAAATTATGAAACTACTATCATTTCCTAATTTAATATTCATAATAAAAGCATGTGCTTTTAAGATTAATCGAGACACTATTCTTAAACATCCAAATTATCCAATACCAATAATAATAAAAAAACGTAATTGCACAAATTGGAATCACCGACCTTATTTTAGGTTTAATAGAGATAAAATTTTGAGTACTTGATTGTTAGTTTTAGGAGTGTAAGAAGACCAAATCGAATCTGTGAATTAGACCAGATGGAATTCAGTCCGATCCAGTCCATTTTTTGTATGGACCGGACCGAATGACTCTTTTTTTTTATTTGATATATATATAAATAATAGTATATAAATTATAATATTAATATATATATATATAGATTAAGAGTAACAGTATAATATATTAATATATAATATATACCCTTATAATATAGACATATTATAATTTATAGTAGTTGATTAGTTGTAATATAAAAATATAAATTATAGAGTTATAATATATCTATATAGAGTATTAGTAATAACTTATAAGTAATAAGTGTATTATTATTATTTAATATATTATTACTTACTAACATATAAATTTATAATATACTAATGTAATAGTATTTTTTACTTTTTTATTTAGATTATTTTTCTTTTGCCAATTGTTTAAAGAGTAAGTTTTTTTTAATATTATTTAGCTTAAATCTATATTTATAGGCTGAAAATAATTAAATTTAGACTAAAAATTATTTTTTATCATTGCAAGATTTTAAATTAAATTTAATCTATTAAATCATATCAGGTGCCCCTGAACCAGACCATCCCTGAGTCGAATTGGACTAAATCAGCATGAATCGAATAAAAATTTAGTCCAATTCAAGATGAAAAAAAATTTAAATCAAATAAAATCAATCCACATTTTCTGTAAATCGAACCAAATCATTTATACTCCTATTTGATTCTCATAAAAAGCAGGATCGACACAACAAAAGGTGTACATACAAGAGCCCACGAGCCCAACTACCCTCTCAATTCCCCGATTCCCTCTCAGGAATTGCCGTTGCGCCATTGTACAGTGGGTTGTTCCCAATTGAAATCAACTCGGATTCCCTTCCTCGTTCTTCCAGGGAGGCGGCCATGGAAGACAGTTTCAAAGTTCGAGTAGACAAGACATTCGGCTCCTTAGCTTCTTCAAACTCACTCGCAACAGCAACAACAATTTCGTCCTCTTCTCTCTGGTCTCTCACGGACGACGAAATCCAGAGGAGAGAATGGATCCGTGACAAGACCATCCCCGAACCCGAGTCCGAATCTTTCTTCTGCAACTCCCATGGTAAAGGGTTCCAAAAATCCAATAGTCCTCTGGAACTGAGGGACGAGCTGGAGAGGGACCTCGAAGACCTTGACGATGATAACGCGGGCGAGGAACCCCAGCGGCGACCGTCGAATAAACCGGAAGAAAACGACGATGAAGAGTGGAACATTGAATTTAGTATTGGCCAAGACTGTACTTTGGATTATGAGGTATGTAAAGTTTTTTTTTTCTTGCTTTCTCTTTCTGCCGTGGTTTTTGGATGTTAGCTTATGTTAAAGACTTATAGGTGTAAGAACGGAAAATGCTTAGAAAGTAATTCCACTCTATGCAACGATCAAAATGGTGATATGATTACTCATCTATGTGTGCTGAGTTTGTTGAAATGTTATATATTGAAGTTTGATGTGTCACTTCGTTGTTAGTATGCATGCAGTAATGGTTATGAGCATAGTAGAGAAAGATGATAGATTTTAGTAGTAAAGTGGGATTCGTTGTCTGGGCAGGAAGAGAGGGATGAATACGACAAACTGGCTGTTGGCGAGGAAAAGGCTGAGCATCGCTTGTACATGAGGGATATAATGGATTATGCTATAGACGTAGATTCTTGCAATGAGCTTCCCGATTCTTTTGAGGAAGTTGCTAGGGATCCGCGTGCGAATCATTTGGCTGCAAAACTTAGGCTGAGAGAGGATGCAGAAGCCGCTCAGAAAATCGATTCGTTGCAGGTCTCCGAGAAAGATGTAACTGGAGGGGAACATCCCCAAATCAACACATCTGAGGGCGCTGTTAACCTGAAATCTATTCTCAAGAGAAAGGAGGCTCAATTGGATTCCAAGTCAGAAAAACGTGTCCGGTTTGAACTTGAGTATGAAGATAATTGTAATGGAGGTGTTTCCAATGAGGCTAACTCTTCCACTCAATGTTATTCTTCTGCAGTTCCAGATTATGTACGAAATCCTTGGAAATATACACATTACACTTTTGACTCATCAGGCGACATGGATGAAGCATCTAACAAGCAAGCCTATATGGACTTTCTCAAGGTGATAAAGAGGTCAACTAATTTGGAATCAGAGGCAGATGGTTTCATTGATCTACCCGCTGTCACCTTTATTCCAAAAAGAAAAACGGATGATACTAATACTATAATGGCCAAGAAACCAACTGAGAAGGATGATGTTGGTAGTAAGTTTGTGCATAGGAGAGTTTTGCCTACTGGAATTGCAGCTGGGGACGTGGAAGCCAGTGAAGTTTGTGCAATGGAGGAAGATGAAACGGAGGCGGTAGCTGATGGAAGAAACAGTTGGCAGAGACTGGGCCGAAACTATAGGACCAAATCTGTTGTTTGAGCTCAAGCATTTTAGGGAGGCACCACAATGCTAGCTTTCTCTCCTTTTGTAATTCATTCTTGATGCATTTTATCTAAATATTTCTTGTTCTTCTTTTCTAGTTGTAGCTTCGCGTGCTATTGATGAAGGAAAAGACTGGCAGATGACTGCACAACGAATCTCTCATATCTTCTCTGATCCCTTCCAAAATAGGAAATCTTGTAACAGGTAGGAGAGTAGACGTTGATCAAGCCACTCTTTTGAATAAATAAGCATGGCCTTTGAAAACCTCTTTTTTACCATCTAGTTAATGTAATTTTTTTTTTTATTTAACTTTTAACCTTGTTTCGTGTGGCCTGCTGATGTTCTTTGCATTTTTTGGATCTGTCCGTCTTCAGCTAAAAGACCTCTTATTGTAGTGCCTTCTGATTTTGGTGTCCATCATTTGTATAAAGACGGCCTTCTCCTGCACTTACAAGTTTGTTGCTCTTTTATTGTCTTCCGACCAAAGAATGGGATTAGCATGGAGGCACTGATGATTGGTCACCTTTAGTTGGGTTGGGCAGGGTTTCAAAACATTAAAGCATTCTCTACCCTCCACTTCTCGTCGCTCGGAATTGTTCATCATCGTTATCCAAGATATGCCATTTAAGAGGTCTGACACACAGTCAAATCCCATAACCATAGTTACCATATGATCCGGTTCGTGGCAATCTTGGGTGCCTGCCTCCGTCATCGATCGGAATCGTAGTATGCCTACAGTACACTTGGAAAACAAAAATTCATTAGCGTGGGAAGAACCACTGGTAGCATGTCATATGGGATACTTTGCTCCCAACAAAAATGAGTTTAGGGCCAGATCTTTTTTCCTTTTTTTTTCTATTTTATAGAAGATTGAACCTGAAGATAATAGTAATAAATTATTTTTAATGATTTGTGAATAGGAAATGCCTCTCTTCCCGGTAATGATACGCATGATGGGTCTCGATTTTATTAATTTTTTACTTAATTAAATAAGGCTTCGTTTGAATTTATATTTGATCTCAAACTCTTTTCATCTTTTTTAATTATTATAATCTTTTAAAAATTTTCATACAAAATATAATTAACAACTCAACTTTTTCAAAAACTAAAATAATAATAATATTAAAAAATAATATTTTATTCAACTTTCATTTTAATCCATTTTATCTCAACTCATTATCTATGCATTTTTTAATAATTTTGTGAATTTATTAATTTTAAAATGTTTAACAAGATTAAAAATATACATGAAAATAGAAACACCTTATCGGACTGTGTCAGGACTCACTCTCGGTGGCCCTAGCACTGCCGTTGTAAATAACCAACCTTTTACGTTCAGCATAACTGAGAAGCCAGTTACCTGCCATGCCAATTCAATAGTAAACCACTTGTTTTATTTCTAAATCCCAGACACAGACAAGTATGAGGGGAGTAACTTAGAAAAATGAACTTTCAATGCCAATTTGCCCAACAGCAATCAAATTAGACAGCGTTTACTAAACAATAAGATATATAGATCATATTAGCATTGCAAAACCGCAGATATTGAACGTTAATGCAATCACGTGGGCTACCTTCCCGCTAAGGTAACATTTAGAATTTTGACTCAACCAAAATCAATTGGACTGATTTGGATTTGAAGATAAGTTCATCTCATTTAGCTCATTTCAAGTTCATCATTACACTTTTTCAAATTCCAAAATAACAATAATATTAAAAAATAATATTCCAATAATATTTTATTCAACTTTCAAAATTTATCTCAATTGATATTATCTCATCTCTAATCATTATAGCCAACACTCAACTCTCAAATTATTAAAACTCATCTAAACTCAAAATTTCTTTACACGTAAAACCCATAATCTTATTTAACTCAACATTTTTTTACATAGAATCTACAAATTTTTTCAACTTCTCATAAATATATCTAAATTTATCTTAACATCAAAACACATCTAAATGCATTCTAGATAAACCCCACAAAATTCATTCTACCATCTTCACGCATTTCTAATTATAAACAACTTAACTTACCATCCAAACGAGACCTAAAAGTTGAGAAACAAAACCTTGAGTAACAAAATATAATTGAAATTGAAAAATCAAAATAAAAGCTGATCAAGCTGTGTGATCAAATTCCTACCAACATATTTCACTCGTTTCATTGATCTTCATAAAATTTGCTATATCAAAAGTTAGTTTCTTCACTCAGTTACAAAATCAGTATATGGGTAGCTCCAGGTAAATGATGCAGTGGCACCCACGGTCAATGACGTACGTGTACTAAAACCACCAAAAAAGGGGGGTTCAGAATGTAAAGGTTAAATCAATAGAAGCCGGTGAACAACAGCCAGTGTACAAATGTGGGTTGGTGCAACCAATGATGTTGGGAAAAAAAAGCAGATGGGGAAAGTTCTTTTTCAGAACAAGCGCTTCCTACAATCTGCAGCACCACAGTAACAGGGCATCTTTTTTATCTTCCCATCCGGGCCATACACACTATCAAGGGCATAGCCGTAGTCATACGTCAGCTCCTACAAGCAATAAACAGCGGATTTGGTTACTTCAAACTTCACTCACAGATATCCTCTGTACATCAAAGGGAAATTTTGAAATAAACTACCAAGAATGTCAAGGTCCAATACAAAGAAAACATTCCCGGGACATATCAAGTGACAAATTGACTCCAAAGATGGAGCACTTCACTGCACTAACGTAATATCACAGCAAGGGAATAGAAACCACGGCTGTTTATAACAGAGTTGACAATCAATGTAAATCATAACTTTGGCACGGCCTCTATAAATCATACAGATCCAACCAAATCGCATATCAAGGGCATTCCATGTGCCCCAAATAGCATGCTTAAAGTAAGTATATACCTGTATATTCCTCCAGCCTTATCAGAATGCATATGAAATTTTTAAAACAGGCTCATTTCTGAATATGTAAAAGGATGAATAAGAAGTTAAAAGTTAACAGTCCAAAAATTTGAACCATGCCCAAATCCATGATTTCAACATGTGCACATGCATATTATATGCTGCACCAATTGTCATCAACCAAAGAGAGATCAGAATCACTTTTTGTAAATAAATAGAAGGGGATCTAAAAGTTATCCATGTTTTGGACACTGTTAAAAAAACACCCTCAAGTGCAGAGCGAAAAATGCAAAGCACATTTAGAGCACACTTTTTCTGTGAATTTGAAGCATAAAAAGTGTGCTTTTGTAGTTTTTCCTTTTTTGGAATTAAAAAAAAAAAGAAGTATCAGTGTTAAGCATCAATGTTTATGTTACAGGACTACTGGAATAGGAGAGAGAGAGAGAGAGTATCAATTGATTGTAATTCCTCAGATGAGATTTATTGATCATAGTCGGGCTGTATTTATACATGTAATTCATGAGCCTAAAGTCAATTAAACCCCTATCTATATTACTGGACTTCTAATACAACTCATACATGGCCCACAATTACACCTTAAGCCCGCTATATGCACCAATCCATTATCGGCCTGAACCCACACTTAATCAAGCCCACAAAGCCCGTGCCCAACACGATAAGCCTTGTTCCTTTCGGGAACCCTAGACATATGACAGTTTGTCAAGCACCATCAATTTAGATGAAGTACATAAGAAAGATGATGAGGGTTACACATCCTTTGATGATGATGATGATGGTTCTATGCTTAATAACGAGGATGATTATGTACTTTTGGATTGCATATATTGCTTTTTTATTTTTATTGTTCAAGTAAAATTTTGTATTGGTTACATTTGCATAAAAGTCGATACCTACAACACCTGTGTTTTTTTGGGGATTGCCTTTTGGGAATATTTTCACTCAACACAACTTTATTTTGAATGCAGCCATCATGTATCATTGGAGAGTATATTTTGTTAATTACAAGAGAAGTGAATAAAATGCTATGATTAAATTTATGTAATTAGTTGATATTGATTGTCGTGTTGCATAATACACTTAACAAAATGAGTTAATAGGCTAAATATATTATTATCTTGCCATTCAAAATTTTTTATATTGTATTTTATGAATATTCTGCTCTTACATATTGGTCTTCTTTAAAAATATGCACTTTACTTCAACTGAACGTGTGACGGCATTTGCACTTTAGTGCACTTGTCACTTTCACCAACGCTAGTTTCAAAGCCATTGGTCGTGACGGGTGGCAGATGGAGAGACATGCAAATGTTCAATATCTATATTTAAACAAAATCCATATTTGAACACAAAACCCAGCAAACGTTGACTAATAATTGTGTTTGGGTCAGAAAGAGATGAGAGAGAGAGAGAGAGAGAGAGAGATTAACCTGCAAAGGAGGTATGTTGTCAGCCGCAAATAGCATTACTCGAGCAAGTTTGATGTCATGGTGTGAGCTCAAAACACATTGGACAAAAAGATTAGGCTCACAACTGTGATTAATAAACCTGGCAATGTTTCCAGTGGATCCTGCATCGATGCAAAACTCAGGCACAGTCTCAGATTTCAGGTCATCAGGTCGGCCTGAAGAAATGATTGTGGATACAGACACATCTCGTAATCGCCTCTGTTAAGAAAAAGATGTCGGAAAAAATAAATCAGAGCCATTGAAGGAAGAAAAATAAGTGAGCATTAATAGTTCATATAAAATTATTTAATTATTTCACCATAGAAGAACTCTCATCAATTAATCAATTTTTTTTTATTAGTAAAACAAACTTTATTACTCAATAGACTTTGCCCAGTATACATACAAAACTACATGCCCTTACTAGGACTGCCCCATAGAAACAAGAAAATCATGAAAGTCCATGCTATTAAAGTCAATAGCAATGGACCAAGTACATAGGGTGCTAAAAAAATAATGTTTTAAGTTCTGTTGTCGATCACTCCTTCTCTTTGAAAATATGTGTAGGGCTGTAAATAAACCAGTCTACTCGACAGCTCGCTCGGTTAAACTCGAATTGAACTCGACTCGTGAAAAAAAAAAAAAAAACCTCACTCGTGAAAGCAGATACATGCTCGATTAGTAAATGAAACATACCCGACAAAACTCGACTCAGCTAAGATTCGTTAAAACTCGCTCGTTTATACTCAAGTCGACTCATTAGCTCGACACAATTAAAATTAATTCATATATTGATAAATTTATACACATATATATATGTTATATATATGTATTACTAATAATATAAATATAACACTTCTATAATTAAATATATAATCTAATTACTTATATTTATATAACGAAAATATACTTCATAACTATATTTTATAATTTATACAATATTTTATTTTTGAATACGTAAGAGATAAATTATTAATGAGAATGAAAGAGGCATAACCATGTACACAAGGAGTATACAACAACAACACCTAGTTACATTCTATAACCGGTAAAGAAAGACAAAAAATCATGAATATCGTTCCCATTAAGAACAATAGCTGAAAACCACAACAGTAAAGTTTGCACATAAAAAGCCTGCAGCTCCGTCATTGAACGCTCCTTGTCTTCAAAATAGTGATCATTCTGTTCCGACCAAATACACCACATGAGACACAGTGGAATCTTCTTCCGCACTGCCGCCACCTGAGGACAACCCTGTAGCTTCTTCCAACAACCTAATAGATTCACTACCGTCACTAGCATTACCCAAGGAACATCTACCCTATGAAAGATCTCTTCCCACAACTCCCTAGCCACCTCACAATGCAAGAAAAGGTGGTCCACTGATTCTCCGTTCTTCTTGCACATGTAACACCAATCTAACACTACACATCCCCTCCTCAAATTGTCTGTGGTCAAAATCTTCCTAAGTGTCGCAATCCAAATAAAGAAAGCTACTTTAGAAGATACCTGGGACCTCCAAATATTCTTCCAAGGGAAGGAAAAATTAGTTATAATTTGTACAATAATTAGTCTATAAAATTTAATAATTTCATATATTAGTACGTGGGAACCATGTATAAATTATATATATGCTATCATATTATGTATATTTATTAATAATATATATGTAAGCATATAACATATTGTTATTATGAATAAATATCAACTAGTTAAATATTAAGTATTAATTTTTTATTAGATTTCTATTTTTTTTTTTTTTTATTCAAAAAAATTTTAAAAGAAATCGAACTCAAACTCGAGCTTGGCTAGACTTGAGTTTGTCTGTGGGACGAGCTCGAGCTCGAATTTAAAATTTAGCTTATCAAGTTGAGCTCGAATGAAGAATAAATAAAAATCTCGATCAGAGTCAACTCGATTAGAGCCCTAAGTCCGTACATTGTGCTCCTACCACAGGCACCACATGACACAGATGGGAATCATCTTCCATACTACTTTAATTTGTCGCGTGCCTCGTATAGATGTCCAACTGGCCAATGCATCCACCATCGTCTTCAGCATAACCCAAGTCATCTCTAACCTACCAAACACCTTATTCCACAAAGCCCTGGCTATCTCACAATGTAATAGAAAGTTGTCTACCGACTCACCCCTTCCTTCACATTCAACAACAGTCTACAATGATAAGTCTCTGTTTCCTAAAGTTGTCGGTCATGAGAATCTTACCCAATGATGCAATCCACACAAAGAAAGCCACTTTAGGAGGCGCCTTGTGTCTCCAAAGCCTTCTCCAGGGAAGTGAAGGTTTGGCTCTTGAGAGAGGACCTTATAGAAGGATCAAACGGAAAAAAATACCTTTCTCAAATAGTAGCCACCCCAACCCATCTTCTTGTAGCAAGTTCGGTCGTACAAAGTATAGGAGGCCACAAAAATCAACAAAGCTACTCATCTCCCAATCTTGTGCTGCCCTACTAAATTTGACATTTTAGTGGATTTGCCCACCTAATGTCCCAAGAACATCTACCATTGAATCATCTTTTGCACAATCAATCTGGCAGAGAGTGGGAAAGAGGTCTTGAAGGGTATTCTTCACCACACCAAATGTCTTTTTAGAATTTGATCTCGAAGCCCGTCTCCAACTGGAAGCGCATGTGACAAAGGAAAACATCCAATCCTTTTTTTTATATGTTTCCATAAGCTCATACCATACGCACCTCTAACTTCTTGGGAACTCCATCCCCCACAAGAATCTCTATATTTGCACATAATCACCGTCTTCCACAATACTTTTGAATTCTGGTGATATCTCCACAACCATTTACCAAGTAATGCTCTGTTGAACAACCATACATTTTTAATACCCAAGCCTCCAATAGAAATAGGGTGACACACCGTCATCCATTTGACTAAATGGAACTTGAATTCCTCCCCAAATTGCCCCACAAGAAGTTTTGCTACAATTTTTCAATTAAGTATGTCACACTAGCAAGAACAGGAAAGAGTAATAAAAATAGGTTGGTAGATTAGAAAGTGTACTCTCTATCAAGGTAAGCCTACCACCTTTCAACAAGTACAATCTCTTCCACCCTGTCAGTCTCTTCTCTATCTTCTCGATCATTGTCTCCTATATAGAGGCAATCCTCGCAACTGCACCCAATAGAAGTCTCAGGTATGTCAAAGGAAGAGGGTCAATCTTGCATCCCAGCATGTTAGCCAGCCCCCGCAAGTTTGGCACATCACCAATTGGGACCATGAATGATTTGTCAAAATTCCCTCTTAGGCCAAAGACTGCTTCAAAATACAGGAGCAATGCATTTAATGCTCACACCTGATTGTGATTAGGCTCACAAAAAACAAGTGTATCTTCTACAAAAAGAATATAAGATATGTTAATGGTTCCCTTATTCGAGGTATCGACCGAGAAACCCTCCACAAATCCGTTATGCACCAGGGCCGATGTCATCTGGCTTACTATTTATTAACACAGAATTTCGCCGTAAATATACACCAACGGATCCATGATCGCCATCTTTTACCAAAACTGCATCTCCCAAAGAGATTGAGTAGAAAGTCCCAATTCATATGATCATATGCCTTTTTCATGTAAAATTTGCAAATGAACCTTGCTTTTCCTATTTTCATTCTGCTATCAAGACATTCATTAGCGATAAGCACCGCATCCAAAATTTGCCTACATTTGATAAATGCATTAGTGGCTTGGTGATGATTTGCCCCACCACCTCTCTTAAGTCAGTTCGCTAATACTTTGAAGATAATATTGTACACCTCATTCACTAAGCTAATGGGACAATAGTCTTATACCTCATTGGCCCCCACATTCTTCAGAATCAACGCAAGGAAAGTGATATTTAAGCTTCTTTCAAAAGATTTGTGCGTTCCACAGCTTCAAGTCTCTTTTCAAAGCTTTCAGTTTACTTGCAATGATGAAACTAGAAGTGCCTATATCTGATAAAAGGACTACCATTGTCTAACCATGTCAACAAAGCCTTCAGATTTTAACCACATGTTTTCAAACTTGAAGTACCGCCGACCTCCTCAGATGCCACCACAATCAAGAATAACAGGCTAGTGATCCGACCCAATACAGAGCACACACTTTTGCCAAACCTCAAGGTAGTGACTCTCCCAATTTGGAGATACTAAAAAGCGATCGAACTGAGACGAAGCATGGTTATTCGCCCATGTTGCAGACCCCTCACTAATGGTAAGTCAACCAAGTGCAAGTCAAAAATGCATTCGGAAAACTTGACCATAGCTAGCCGCTCTCCTCTTCTAATACCAGAGAACTCACTTGGAAATCAAGCGACCTTGAAGTCGCACCCAATACACCATGGAGAATCCCACCAGTTGTGAATGCCCGCTAACTCTTCCCATAAGAATAGACAGTTGTTGTCAAGATTTGGGCCGTAAATACCTGCAAAAGCCCACAAGAAATTATTGGACACTCTTAAAAGAGCACATAACCGAGTATATCCTTATGAACTCCTCCACCTTCTCCACCACCCATCTATCCCACATCATTACAATCCCACCTAACGCCCCATCAGAGGCCAAGGAAATCCAATCCACATGCGCACAACTCTAGAGGCTTCTCACAATACGCCTATTGATTACACCCAACTTGGTCTCTTGTAGACAAACTATATCTACCTTCCACTCACGAAGCAGATTTCTTATCTGAAGGCGCTTAGTGACCTTGTTGAACCCTGACGTTCCAGGACACTATTTTGAGTTTCATAAAGAATAAATCAGCCCCTTCCCTTTTGACCTACCCCTGTTGGAGCTGCCCTCAGTGTTCAAAGACCACGTTAGCCTTTTGAGCTCCCTCTGCTTTCTAGAACCAGATTTTCGTTGTTGTTGGTACCCCACTTCAATAGCCGTAAACAATGCCATGAATTGAGCTTCAAACCCATCGCATTACAATCCCACAAAATTTTGAATTTCTTTAAACTTCCCATAGACCCAATTTGAAACATCTGGGTGGACAGGGTACATACAATTAAGAGGAGCTAGATCACCCACACAGCTGGTACGATATGTATCCTCGACCATTGACAAATCTTCCACCCATATGAGGTCTGAAGAGACCTGTAAAGGCCCCGTGAGAATCTCATCATCTAAAGAGACCAGGTCCTCACTGTCCAAGCTAGAGTCTTCCAGTAGAAACTCATCTTCCTTTGCTGCCACCACAGCAACTTCCATAGACTGCATATAAAGGTTTGCCAGAGTCTCAGCCTCTGCCTGACGAATAGTCAGCGATGTCTATCCCTTAGACGGTAAAGATAACCCTCCCAAAAGGCTTGGGACACCTTTAAAAATTTTTTATGTCGATTTCCGGCCACCCCACTCATGCGGACCATCGTCGAAGAGCTCCACCGTCAGTATCAACATTTTCTAAAGACCCTCCAATGACTCCCCTTGCACCAGCGATCGTCGCAACAAAACCAACGGCGAGGGGCCTCGTGTCGCAGCAAAACCAATCAAGCCCCTAGGGCTTTCAAACGCGATGGGTAGTTGGTTCCTTAGCAGAGGCCCAACTTGTAGCCCTGATAAGTTACCCTGGCTAGATGCCCCTAGGTCGTATGCTTCGGCCCGGCCTTCTAGCCCCCCTAGCTATCCTCCCATCCACCGAACTCTAGGCCATGGGCTGAGACCCAATAATGATCAGTCCAAGCAACTTTGTCCATTGGGCCTTCTTCCCTTTAAATTGGGTCGCGGGCCTCTAAGACTGGCTCAACCCCTTCTCAACCACCTCCCTACTGAAGCCAACGTCTCCTTCCATTTTACGCTCGACCAACTTTTGAAGCTCAGCCACTTCCTTCTGCAGTTGCCAAACCTGCTGCTGCAGATCCTCCAACTGCCAGCACAAGTCACGCTCAGCCACCCTACCATCGTTCTCATATCGTACGCCATGAAGGACTCGAGACCTACGCTTGTCAAAGGTATCCTTTTCGCCTTGGACCAGGGGGTCCTTGAAGAACCTTGACACATCCACCTTCCATGGCTGAGCACCACCACGCAAAGCCCTTTGCCATCCTTTCTGAACAGACTCCCCCCGCACCTCCCTCAGCCTCCTCCATCCTCTACCCCCCTCCCCTTCCAGTATAAAAATGGAGTTTTTTCTACCACCCTCCCGATACTGAGACACCACCACAAAACGCCCCATGGTTGGAGCACCTAAGTGCAAGGTATCGTCGGTACCCCACCCTTATGGTATTGTAGAACTACAGTTTTTCATCACTCAAAAACGCTTCCAAGGTATTGCCAGTGCTGTCTTCCCCCCAAGATTTCTAGCCCTTCCATCCTCATTTGATAATACACAATTGCCTACCCATCTTCGCAAGGATGAACAACTTTGATTTTATCACTAGTTCTCTTAAAAAACCCATTCGAACCAACTATAATGACATTAAATCAACGCCTAAGCACAATCATGGTTGGTTTCAACAGAGGAGGAAATCACCAAGAAGTTTGGAAGTGTAAGGAGAGAAAAGGAAAAGGGGAAAGACCATTTATAACAAGGCATGTATCTCATCCATCAATTAATCATGATATTTGTCTCTTTGAAAATAATTAATGAGATCATATTAGTAGACAATGAAGGAACAAGTCAGACATGCAAACCACTTTCTTTTAAGTACCTTTAAAATACATTCTTGTCTTTCAAGAAGAAATTAAAACTTTGTGATTCATACTTTAGTTAGCACTACAATCCAATACAGAAATAAAACAACAAGAATGATCGAACGCTTAGCAAGGCAAAGGATAATAATAAATTCATAATGTAATATCTACTAGAGTTCAGGTAGCTATACCTCTCTTCCACCAAGACCCCTCATTGTTTGCAAGCAGTCAATGTCAAAAATATAATTATTCTCAGAGACATTATCCAAATCCTGAGTCCGAGCAAGTATTCCTGTGTACTCACAAACCGGTGCCCCAGAAGGTATGAAGTCCCAAGATCGCACAGCCCAACCTTTCTTTGGGGTACGGAAAACCTGTCGACACCACCAGTAGGTTTCAGGTATTAATTATAAATATTTTGACCGTTCTAAGATGCACAATGAACATTTTAGGTAACTTAAACAAATGACAACCTCAAGTCGATACTTCAGCCCTCTCTGAGACGTTCGGTTTACACAATCTGGTCCACAGCCACATTTTGGACCACACTCAAAGACAACGTCCTTGGCTTCAATTAATCTATGAGGTGCAACATTAGTAGGACCCATCAAATAAACTACTAACACGTAAATTTTCTAAAGCTCATAAAGCCATCCCACCTAAACATAAGTAAGCAAATTCAATTGAGGCTATAAATAAATTCACTTCTCACCTGCCACCGTCACGTGATACATAAGGGAAGTCAGAGCCATTAAGCATAGCACAGGCACAAATCTTGGGGTCAACACAGTGTCCTTTGCAACTGCATCCAGTGGCATTTGTGGGAAGCTTTACATTTTTTTCAACTTGAATAGACTTGCAATACTTGTAACCTGAAAGTAAATATGCAGCAAGCATAGCATAGCACTTGGTAAGAAATAAAGCACACTCACTCATCTGAAGAACAGTACTAAAAGAGAATGCAAAAGGCAGATAATAGAAAGACAGGACGCTACAACTACCAAGAAAGCATAACTACACATAAGTCAAGGATGACATGTTTAATATAATTCTGGCGTCAGTCCTCTTTAAAAACACATTATTATTTAGTGGCTGTTGAAAAAATAATGGGAATAAATCATAGAACAAATGCAAAGCATTAGCCATCTCTACTTTTCTTTGAGTCAGCAAACCAACTTCAAGTAACTAAGGTCGATTAACAAAAGTTTAGGAAAAAAAAATAGTTAAAATATTGACAACAAAAAAATGCTAGAGATATATATTTTGGTTGCACTAAACTTCAAGAAAAGAATATGCTGAGCTTGTTAAGATGCTCATTTAAGCTATTTCGCAACATGAACAACTAGAGCTTGGACTTGAGCTCAATATCTCAGCTCGTCATAAACCTTAGCAAAGCCAACCTCAAGAGAACAAACTTTTCATTCTGTTTAGTTGCATGCCACCCCACCTTTGGCTTTCCTTTTTTCCATGCTCCTCCCATTCACATGATCTCTCTTGCCAACCTACAAGCCTCGGGCCAACATGGCAAACTTGGATGTAATCTACCTCAAAACAAAGAAATTTAACCCAAATTTGGAAATAGGCAAAACCAAGGACCTAACAAGTAAGAAGGATCTAACAAGGGTAGGCTTAGAACAGACTGTAACGTTGCAATGAGTCAACTAAGAGTCTAAGACATGTCACGGGCAAGCAAGCACTGCCAAACTCTTACATAAGATAAGATAACATAAGTATCCATCGTAAAGTTGCCAAAATTGATTGATCAACTTGCCTATTGGTGCAACTGGTGGATCATCAACCAAATTTGTAGCTGGAATGGGAAGACTTTCTTGACCACCAGTAATGTCCTCGCACACCAACCTTAACCAGAAAGCAGAACATCTTAGTCACAACTATAAGTTTACAACTCAAGAATATATAAGATCTCTGATATATTGTTCTTTACATACCCACGTATTTCGGACACAGATTGAGGTACGCGTCCAAAAGAAAAGTGAACCTACAATAAGAGTGAAACTAATTGAAACAAAGGTTCATTAAAGGCTCATTGGCTTGCCAATAAGACTAATCTAGATGAATATGGGATCCAAAGTTTTCACAAAACAAGAGCACAATTAAACAAGGTATATTGAATCCAACTTTCACTTGGTATCTGATTCAATATGGAAGGCCAAACATGTCATCAAAGACAAGATTAAACATCAGATTAAAAAAAATCTATTACTTACATAATTTCTGATTTATCTCCTATATATTCAATTGAGCCATTTTATTTTAACTTTATTTTTATTGATCCGTCCCAACCCTTTACATGCTAAAAAAGACTTCTCATTGTATTTTCATTATTACCATAATAAACCCACTCGGTTTTTTGACATTTAAGATTAAAAAAGGTTTGAAGACAAAAAGTGCATGTTCTAACAAAACCTTAAGGATATAACCACAAATACACCGTTAAAGAAATGTGGTCAAAACCAGTGTGTTGAAAATGTATCGAAGTAAATAAGTTAAAGAAATGTGGTCAAGTTTAGAGAGAAAATCAACAATCCCAAAGAGCAACTAAACTGCGCAGCATCAGCAACCATTAGCAAAGATCTGAGTGAATTTTATCATTTTGTGGCAATAGAGAATATCCAAAATTGTATGCACCTCAATGGCTCTTTTTTTATTAGTTATGATTATATCGTTAATGTTATATACCAGATGACAGAACCCCTTAGCAAAAGTAACTAGGCAAATTATTAATAACAATAGTTGTGTCTATCAGATGCTTAAAGAAGATATATAAACCTGGTTAGTGGTCAAAATTGGCTGCCCTTCAAGCCGCCTCAAGCGGTACTTATATACAGTAAATCCAGAAATACCCTTCTCTGCCCAGTATTGCACAACCTGTTAAATAGAAAGCACATATTATAGAGGAAACAAAGTTCTAGCAAAATGCACGCAATGCAAAACGAAAATTCACAACTCAGATCAATGAATATCTTTAAAAGGTCCCATCATGTGAAGTGTAAGGATCAAATGTATTTTGCAAGATTGCCATTAGGTTTTCAAAACTTTTCTTTTTGATAAGTCCATTAGGTTTTCAAAACTAAATTTCTGATGGAGGGTGATAGGCGATTGATGGTGGAATCAAAGACCTTTGTGTTTTCCAAAGAGGGCAGAAATAACATTTGTATTACTGAAAAGAGCAGAAGGATGGTTAAGTTTGTTTCCCCAAGTGGGTCGTTAGCTTCATGGGTAACAAAGGTTGTGGAGGAATGTTTGGAACCATTCCGGTGCAAAGGTTTCTTCAGAAAACTGAGGTTGGGTAACGGAGTTCTCACCATTCAACGCCAAGTTAACTCAAGGGTTTTTTTTTTTTTTTTTTTTTTTTTTGCCATTGGCTGAACAACATTATCCCCAAACATAGTACCCAACTGCACTCTTGACTCTAGACATTCCACCTCACAAGGTACCAACGACAAACCTATAATTTCCTCCCTGTCATATCCTACATTCAAATCTCGAACCTCCTCAATAGCTATATGGTTGTTGTCCATCGTTGTTGTCACCACTGAAGGTTCCTCCCCTCCATCAACAAGGTCATTGATTGTAGTGCTCTACTTCCTAACAATCCTTTTTGTGCCACTTTGTCCAAACCTACTGCTCCCTTAGGAGCCGTAGAATAGGTAGGCGAAACGCTACCTTCTGTTACCCCATTTGCATCTCCTAAAAGAGGCTCCTCAATTTCTTCTAAAGTACTCAAGACCCTAGAAGAAGCCTCATCTCCAACTAAAAGCGAACCCTAAAGAAAAGTACCAACCCCATTAGCAACTAGTGACTGAGAGCAATCAGACGACAAGCTATAGATGTCATGAGTGACACAGGCGTGAATTGTGATGCCGGCGTCCAACGACCCTATCTGTGAGGGCATTGAAAAGCCCTTTGCCGGCACACTTGAGGCCTTCAAACCCGTAGGCTCTACCCCCCACACCCCCACATCCGTTTTTCACCCACGATCAGGTCCAACCCCTTATCCACTTTAATCATGAGATCACTCACATACTCCATAACTCCGGCCAATCGAGCTTTGATAGCCCACAAGACCCCCTCCACTTATCCCAATGTTACATGACAACTTTCGTCTCCTACAAGTACCTTACCCTTTCCTTCCTCCGCAGAGCTATTCTCAACTGGACTACCCACTAGTGACCTTAACACCGAAGCTTACAAAGCACCATTGATCGAGGAAGGCCTTCCCAATGTCTTTCCAACAACAAACTCTATTTGCATGCTTTGGAATAGCGGCTTTGGACCCAATAACGCTTTGAATGGACTGCAAAAAACCTTTCCATCCAATGCCATTTGCGCCTTTTGAAATCACCAACAAACCTTTCCTCCTTCTATTCCGAAATTTTGAGAGTTGGAGAAAGCTAGCCCTTTTATTAATATAATGTTGAATGATGAGAGCTCCAATACCCATCCTTAGCTCCCTAAAGAATCCTTCATGACAGTTAAGCTCTAAACAATCCTCTATCCCTTCAGCAACCCACAAAATTGTCATCCAACCTAGACACATGATCTTAGCCATCCTTTTACTACGTTCAGATATACGAAAACTACTTCCTCCCTCCTTCGTAAAAATGAAAGTCTTTTATTCCACCTTCAACCACCTCTCACTTTCCTTCTAAAACAAATCCACGTCATGTATCACCATCTTTTGATCCAAGTCACAATATCATCTCAAGGAAAACTCCAAATCAAAATAAAAAACAGTTCATCTCAATGAAAGAAAATCATCTTCAACCCGGGAACAATCTAGATCATCTCAACGAAAAGCAAGCTAGAAAAAGGTATACCAGATATGCACCGAAAAAAATGAAATACTCATCAAAATCTCAATTGCCAGAGGTAGACCGAAGTTGAAGGGCCCTTAATGGAGTCATCAGAGCCTGTCAGTCTTGTATGTGGCGGTGGCAGTGACGGAATCATAGGTTCAATAGTCAAATCTTGTGAAAATCCAAAAACGACATCAAATCTTGCGAAAGTCAGAGGGAGGAGGACCTACGCCGGACAGCCCTCAGCAAATTTGCCAAGGCCTATCACTCTTGTCTGTGCCGATGGTGAGGTGTCACTCACTGGTCTGGGGTGGGTGAAGGGTGGCCATGGTTTTGGAGGCTTTAGGGTTTTCTCTCTCAGAAAGATCGTTTGAAGAGGATGAGGTGCTTATTATGTTTAGAGAGATGGACAAAGACAAAGCACCAGGCTCAAATGGCTTCACACGACTTTCTTTTTGGCTTGTTGGGCTATTGTTTGGGAGGACATCATGAAGGTTTTTCTTGAATCACTTATTAATGAAATTTGATAAAAGCCTTAACAATACAACCATTGCCCTTCTTCCAAAAAGTGCAAGGTCAGTGGAGGTGAAATATTTCTATCCTATTCATATGGTGAGTGGTTTATACACAACCACTTCAAGGTTCTAGCTATTCGTTTGAGTGAAATTATGAGAAAAATCATCTCGAAGTCACAAAATACTTTTGTTACGGGAAGAAATTCTTGATTCGATCCTAATTGCTAATGAATGCTTGGAAAGTAGATTCAGAGACTACGTCCAAGTATTCTTTGTAAACTAGATATCGAGAAGGTTTTTGGTCATGTTAATTGGGATTGTTTGGTGTATATTCTCAACGTGTAAGGTTTTGGGGAGAGACAGTGTAAGTGGACAAAACATTGCATCACAATCGTCAAATTCTCAATTCTAGTTAATGACACTCTTAAAGGATTCTTTAATGGTTCTCAAGGTTTGAGATAAGGAAATCCTTTGTATTCTTTCCTATTCGTTATAGTAATGGACATGTTTAGCAGAATATTGAAGATGGCAGTGGTGAGCAGATAGGGGCTTTATCTAGGGTTTTTCAATGGGAGGTTCATCAAATGGTAGCATAAATGTATCTCATCTCTTCTTTGTTGATGATACATTGATCTTTGTGGGTTGGATCTCGATCAGATCCGTTCTACTATTTTTGCTTGGTTAATAATTTAGGAGATTGGCTACTATTTTGGATTGTAAGGTGTTATCTTTGCCTATGAAGTATCTTGGTCTTCCCCTAGGGGCTCCTCATAAATCCAAGGCAATGTGGGATGGAATTATTGAAAAGATTGAAGGTAGATTGGCTAGTTCGAAAAGGGTTTATTTGTCCAAAGGTAGTAGAATCACCTAAAACAAGATCAATTTACCTAACCTTCCAACATACTTTTTATCTTTATTTTCTTTACCTGTAGGGGTGGTGAATAGAATGGAAAAGATTTTTCATGATTTCTTGTGAGGAGGTTTAGAGGATGAGAAGAAATTCCATTTCATTAAGTGGGATAAGACATGTACCCCTTTCTCAAAAAGTTAAGAACTTTCAATAAAGCACTTTTAGGGAAATGGATATAAAAAAATTAAATAAATAAATAAAAGAAATGGTTGTGGCGGTATCATCAGGAAAGGGGATGGCTCTTTGGAAGAATGTTATTGATCTTAAATATGGGAGTATTTTGGGATGTTGGTGCTGAAGTAAGAGGAGGGCCTATGGTGTGGAATTTTGGAAATTTATCCAAAATGGTTGGGGAGACCTTTTCCTTTGATAATTAATAAGAGAAATTTTATCCAGGCAAATAGGCATAACCCAAGTACACACATAGTATACAACTGAGAACACCTATTTACTAGCTAAAACCAAAAAAAAAAACAAAAAAACTACAACAAAACATTACATTCAATCCCATTTCTTACAAGATGCTTCCCCCAAAAACTAAAAATAGTAAGAAATCCCTAAAATCCCCTAAAGAGCATTCACTACCATCAAAGTACCTCTTGTTTCTTTCTAACCATAAGCACCATAAGAGGCACAAGGGGATCATCTTTATTGCAGCAGTGTTATTACTTCTCCCCTCAAAACCTGGCCAGCAAGCAAAGAAATCCACCACATGCAAAGACATCACCCAGGAAATGCCAACCCAAGAAAAAATCTCGTCCACAACGACATCGCCACCTCACAATGGAGGAAAAGATGATCAATAGATTCGCCATCCTTCTTATACAAGAAACACCAGTCAACCACCTGAAAACCTCTCTTTCTCAAGTTTTCAATGGTTAAGATTTTCCCAAGGGACACCAACCAACAAAAAAGCAGCCTTACCAAGTGCCTTGACTTTCCAAATACTTCTCCACGGATAATGTATAACCCCATGATTGGTTAATGCCTTGTAAGAAGATCTCACTGACAATTTGTGATTAATTGTATGCACCCACGGCAAAATTACTGAGACTTCTTCAAAAATTTTAGATTTGAGATGGGAAGGGGAACACAAATCAGATTTTGTTATGCTATATAGTGAGGTGATGTTGCTTTCAAGAATGCTTTCCCTTCTCTTTATAGGATCGTGTTTGATAAGGGTGCTTATGGCTGATTATATGGACATTTCTATTGGTTTTCTTCAATGGTCTGTGAGGCTAATTAGACCTACTTAGGATTGGGAGGTGGAGGATATTTCTGAATTTAAAAAGTTGGAGACTTGGAGGGAGGATAGGTTGTTTTGGATTCATTTAGGGAATACAAATTTTTCAGTCAAATCGTTTTATAAGGTAATGTCAACTCATGCTTCTATTGTTTTCCCTTGGAAGAGCATTTGGAGAAGCAAAATTTCTCTCAAGATTACTATCTTTGATTGGCTGGCTTTCCATGGAAAAATTTTGACCATCGACAAGATGAGAAAGCATAGTATTATTATAATGAACTGGTGTTTTATGTGCAAAAGAAGTGGGGAATCAGCGGACAACCTTCTTCATTGTGATGTGGTTAACGCTTATTGGGATGAAATTTCTATTAGGCTTGTATTGCATGGGTAATGCCTAGGAGGGTGGTAGATTTGGCCCAATTTGGTTGTGAGAGTGAGCTGAGTTCAATTTAGTTCAATCTAATTTTAAACTAAGTCTAACATCCAAACACTCAATTCTCAAATTACTAAACTAATCTCAACTCAAAATCTCTTTACATGTGGAACCTACTACATTTTTCTATTCAACACTTATTTTTACACGCAGGACCCACAACCTTTTCAACTTTTCATAAATATATCTAAACTCATCTTAACATCCAAACATATTTAACTCTTTAGGTGGACTTTATAAAACTCACTCTACCATCTCAACTTACTACTATTCATAAAGAACTAAACTCAACTCAACTCAACATCCAAACGCACCCTAGCAAACGCTTGGAGAATGAGATGAAATAAGAATTTTATAAATAGTAATAAGATATTTTGTAAATAATTGTACGATAGTTTGAGTAAATATTTTATGAGATTTTGAAAAAAGAGAAAAAAGTTGAATAAAAATATTATAAAAGCTCCTGGGAGTTTGCTCAAGTGGTAAAGGCATTGGGCTCAAGGGTATGCTCCCCCTAGGTCTAAGGTTCAAATCCCTTTGGGTGCAAATAATGTAACACATGGGCTAAAGCCCAGTCCATGATTTATGAAGCCCGGCAATCTCTAGTGTCCTCTAATGCCCTAAACGACGTCGTTCCAAGGTATGTTTTCTTTCCCCAATTCGGTTTCCCTCTCCCACACGACTTCCACTTCAAATCTCCTCTACTCCGAAAATTTTTGAAGTCTACAATCTTGCTCTCTCAAGTTGCGGCAGTTACCAGAGTGGGTTCGGCACCAAACAATTTCTCCTACCAGGCGGCCACTGTCAACGAAAATTCTAGAGTTGTAAGCCCCACTCCCCTGTAATCTATTAATCTCCCTTTAGTTTCTGAAATTGATTTGTGCCCTAAGCCTATGATTTTTGGATGGTGCGAGTTCAAACCCGAGGTTCTTCCTCTCTTTAGCCTCATTAATAAATTAAGAAATTGAAGTTCTCTTACAGGGATTTTATTTCTTCCGCTCCATCAAGTGCAACTATTGGAAAAAACTTTGTGTAAAGTCAGGTAAGCCTTGTTCTCCACTAGAGATTTAAATTTCTTGGCTTTGTCTCTAGATGTTTTCTTATCAAATTTTTAGTAATTAATTTCTATGGGCATACTTTGGGTGTACATGTATTTTTGGGAAACTGTTGGTTTTTATTAGTTGGTGTTCGGAACTGAGGTGCTTATATGAAGACTTGGGTGGTTTGCATTTATAATATGGATTGTGAAGAGGTTAGTAGCAGGGTACCTAGGCTGTTTTGCTGGGAATTAAGGTGATTGTTGGGGGTCGTAAGTGAGAAATAAAGAAATACTAAATGCTGGAAATCTCTACGTAGGTCTTGTTTGAATAAAGCAATCAATAGACAAACGTCGGTTTCTGTATACTGTTGGCAGGGAGCAGTTAATGACCATTGGGGCATTTTTTTTTTCTAAATGGTGGGATATTGTAGCACCTATGGTTTGGGTTGTAAAGAAGTGTGGGAATTTCGGAAACCAATCAGATTTATTCTTATAAGGATGTTCTGATTAACAGGGGGCTGATTTGGACTGCTATTAATGGATTTGTTTGCCTATTGAGCGTTTATTAAATGTTGAGTGTATGATTTGACTAGGTGGTGGGATGGTTGGAGTTCAAACTCAAGCCTAGTTACTATCTGAAAATCAGGTAAATGGGGTTTCTTACACTAGTTTTCTTTTATAAAAGAGATTAAATGACCTTAATTTCTGAAAAGAATATGCACGATGCTTCAAAGAATATTCTGAAAACAAGTTTCCTGTAGCTAACGTTGGACATCCATGTAATATGACGAATGAAGGTATATATTTTTATATAATTTGTTATAAGTAAGCTGACGAGTATTGTTTTTCTGTGCATAAAATGTTTGAATTTAAAGAAGAATGAACATGAGTTTGATAAGTGATGTCGTGAAGTAGACAAATATTTTATTCATGAGTTTGGCAAGATTTTGCTGAGAGCATATGATAAGGTATCTGATTTTGTTATGTTTAAGACTATGAAATGATATGGAAAGGTTTTGGAGTTTTGGTTGACAAGAAGAGGCATTTCAAGTTTTTTTTTTTTTCGTTGTTCTGATAAGACTCTACCACGAATAAGAATAGTAGGTAAGACCCTACTACGGGTACAATAGTGGGTAAGGCCCTACCATGGATAAGAATAATGGGTAAGGCCCTACCACGGGTAAAATAGTGGGTAAAAGGCCCTACCACGGGTAAGAATAGTGGGTAATACCCTACCACGGGCAAGAATAGTGGGTAAGGCCATGCCACGGGTAAAATAGTGGGTAAGACCCTACCACGGGTAAAAATAGTGGGTATGAAATAGTGAGTAAGGCCCTACCGCAGGTAAAGAATAGTGGGTAAGACCCGATCAAGGGTAAGAATGGTTGGTAAGGCCTGACCATGGGTTATAAATGTGATACAACCCTACCACAGGAGTAAACATGGTATATGCTCTAGTGATAAATTAAAGGAATGATGGATATGATGTCTCAGTTTTCTTTGTTATGCCATAAGTTGTGATGTCAAGAAAGGTTTATTTGTTTTCTAACAAGCTTTATGTTAGTGTTTGTGACTAGTTTGAAATGGGCATCTTGAGGGTAATCGGTTCTATTTGTTCATTCTTTATCAAAGAAGATATTTTGTTTTCCCTTAACTAAAGTGAAAATGTCCATATATCTAGTTCTTGAACATATACACACACATATATATACATATGCTCTGCTTACTAGGTTGTCAAAACTCACTCTTTTTTTTATTTCTATAAAATTTTTCAGATAAGTTTGATGGATCAGCGGGTGATCAGTACTAGATCCTTTGGCAAGACAATTGCGTTTAGCAATTGGGGGTTCATCTATGGAAGTAGAAGACGTTGGAATTAAATTTAGTTTTGTAGTGGTTTTTGCTTATGTGTTTGGTTACAAATACACGTTGTAAACCATATTTTAGTTGTTATGTTTTCTTTAGCTAATTGGTATCTGGGGATAGTTGTTATTTATTTGATTTGTTACCTTGGAGATCAGATTATTTCGTTCCTTTTTGGAATGGAGATTATGTCATTTGGAGACTTTGAGATAGATAATCAAAATAGGGAAATGCATTAGTTTGTTTAAAATTGTTCATCAAGTGTTTGGAGATAACTCTCTGGGCCCATAGGGAACGGGGTGTGACAAATAATCTATACGGTTCATCGAACTGGGGGATTTTCTCCTTGAATTAACCAAGATGTACTTGCGAAAAACTTCTTGTCGAGGGCCTATGCACCCACGGGATTAGTCGGGATGTTGTTCTGGATACCCAGTACCAATCAAAAAATAAATATTATAAAAATTAAAATATTGTTAGAATATAAAATTTGTTTTAGAATTTGAAAATGTTGAATTATTTTTGCTTTTCTGTTTGGAAAAAATTGTACTAATTAGTTTGAAAAATTGTAATGATTAGTTTGAGAGTGTTTGTATTTGAGTGATGTTTGGAAAAGGGATGAGATGGGATGAAAACTACTTCTAAATATCCCCTTATAGTCATGTTGGAGAAGAATTCAGGGCAATCATCACATTGTTTGGCAGATTGGAAGATGGTGTCTTTATGTCTAATGTGGTGTACTTTGAATGAGAGGAATGGTCGATATATTGATAATAGGGAACGTTTGATGGGAGGGTTTGAAAAAGACAAAGCCAAGTACACAAGACATATAAAAGAGCAACACCTATACATGAGTGTCTAAAAATACATGGCAATCATGTATGTTCATGCCATTTAAGTCTATTAAAATTGACAAATGGAATAAAGTTTGAAGAAAAAAAGTTCCTAGCTCGTCCATTGTCCTTTCACAATCCTCAAAGCTACGACCATTCATCTCTATCCAAATGCATCGCCATATACATATTGATATCATCTCTCACATAGCTACAATTTGAGAGGTGCCCCATAGGCCTTGTCAGCTGGCCAAAAATTCAACAACCCTTCATAGCATCACCCAATGGAGCCCTACTCTACCAACAAATCCTTCCACAAACTCCTAGCCATGTCACAATGCAAAAATAAGTGATCCACAGACTCCCCATTTTTTTTGCACATACAACACCAATACAATATATTAGTCGCATTTCCTTATTATTAAAGGTGACGTTTCCTTATTATCAAAGGTGACGATCTTCCCTAGTGTAGTTTTTTTTTTTTTTTTGATATCCGTGGGTGTCCGGGCCAGCATGCGCCCACCTCGACTAATCCCACGAGGCCTTGAAGTTAACGGCCGGGTAAACCTTCAGTGGCACTGAGAGGACTTGAACTGGTGACAATTGGGGAGCAAACTCGAGGTCTAACCAACTCAGCTACCCCTCAGGGTTATCTTCCCCAGTGTAGTTGTCCATACAAAAAAAAAAAGCTTTTATAGGAGCCTTAGTCTTCCATATGTTCTTCCATGGGAATACTCTTGTAGCATGTTTCATTAGGGACTTATGGTATGCTCAAACGGTAAATCTCCCCTTCTTGGACGGTGACCACAACATCGTATTAACGCCTCCATTTACTTTATAGTTATACACAAGATTGAAGAAATCTATAAATGTGTCAATTTCTCAATCTTGGGCAGCTCTAATGAAAGTGATCTTCCATTCGGGATAACCACTAGATAGATCCATGAGTTCTAAGACCGAAGCCTCCTTTGTTGTGCGATGTCGTATAATGCTGGGTTGGCTTCCTTAAGATTTCGAGTCTCCACACCAAAGGTCATTCTAGAATTTAATTCTGGATCTATCCCCAATTGCAAATCGTGTATATCAATGAAGTTGGTAATATGGTCCGTAATCTCAGACAGGTTTGAAGTAATTCTCCCATCTACTAATAATGACTCGATGACATTGTGTCTTTTATGTGAATTAGCCATGCCATGGAAAAACTTGGTACATTTATTCCCTTCTTTTAGCCATAGAGCAAGGGATTTCTGCCTCCAAGAAATCTCTTCCACTAATGTCATCCTTTCAATATCCAAGGGCACTTGCTTTTTGTGAGTCTTTTCTTCTTTTGGGAGACCACATCCTCCAAACCCTATAATTTGTCGAGGAGGGTCTTTTCTCAGTGTTTCACATTCCCAAAAATCTGCTCACTCCACTATTTCAGGTCCTCCTTGAGAGCCTCAAGCTTATATGCTAGCACATAATTAGTATTGCCTTGTGTATGATAGGATGACCACCAAAGTCTAACTCTCTCAACAAATCCTTCAGATTTAAGCCATATGTTCTCAAAATTAAAATATTTTTTTCCTCCCTAGATACGTCCACAGTCAATGAGTATTAGAAAGTGGTCTGAACATAACCTTGGAAGTCATTTCTAAATGAGATTCGGAAAGTGTGCTTCCCAGTTGGGCGAAATGAGGAATATCAAATCTTGACCAAGCTGGATGTTCTCTATTACTGGATGTGAAGGTTCCACCAACTAAAGTGATGTCCAGAAGATCTTGCTCGTAATTAAATCAGAAAAATGTCATTGCTGAACTAAAGCTAGGACCTCCTACTCGTTTGCTTGAGAAGCATGTGTCATTAAAATCTCTCCCAATGCACCAAGGCTGGCTCCATGAGCTACAAAGAGATGCCAATTCATCCCACAAGCCTCTTCTTGCAATATTAGAGTTAGGACCATAAACACCGGCAAAAGACCATTGAAAGTTATCTTCCATATTTTTGAAAGAAATAGCCACCTTATTCCCCCACACTCGTCTGTCTTTTCCACCACCTATTTATACCACATCACCAATATACCTCCAAATGCCCCTTTAGACAACAAATATGACCATCCCACATGACAACAATCCCACAAGCTCCATATTATAGCGAGGGAGATAAGTTCTCTCTTGTAAAAATACTACATTCACTTTCCAACCACAAAGCTGATTTTTTTTATTTTGGTACGCTTCTCTAGCTTGTTCAGCCCACTAACATTCCACGAGACCATTTTGAGTTTCATAAAACCGACTTTGCCCTACCCTTCATCCAGCCATGACTTGCACTTCCTACGTAGTTTACCAAGCAAGTCGCTTTAATTCCCTTACCCTTTTCTTGGCTGAGTGGCATTTCGCGGGGATGGGCTCATCCCAGTGATCTTCCGCTTCAATATCCATACCATCTGCTACCTCCACCTTATTACTGTTGTATTGAATGGAACAGTTGTTTTTCACAACGTTTTTCTATTGCATACTTCTTGTGTACTTGAGCATTGCCTAATTATGTGGATTAACAAATTCTTCTTCCTAAAAAAATTATATTGGAAGTCAAATCTCGAAAAAAAATATATCATTTTGTCTCTCACATTTTAAATTCAAAAAAATTGAAGAAACCATGAATTTAATTTAATGCACAAACATTGAAACTTCCATGCAACTGGTAAGAAAAGGAGGCCTAACCAAATACTGGCTCTAATCAAGTGTTATTAGATGATCAATGCAAATTTATGAGAGAGAAAACTACTTCCATTCCAAATTAGAAAAATTGCCGCACGCATATTGCAAAAGAAAACTAAATACATCGATCAGTTATCTATGGTTACATTACTTCACTCAAATTAACAGCTGATATACATAATTTGGATCTATTTAGGAGAAAAAATGACGATAATCAAGGGATAAATTACAGTAATTAAAGAATTCTGTCATCAAGAGATATAAATTAATACCAAATGCTTAGAATCACCTTGTACAAACCATCGTATGTGTAAACTCTACGAGTATAACTGCTTTTAGATTCATGGCCACGAACAACTCTAACTGGCACACATTGCTCCACACAATTCTGCAATTGAGGTTGAAGTAGGTCAAGCAATACTGTTTCAAACTCCAAGGGCACTCCAAAGACTCACTTATTCTTGTGGTAAAATGGTTCTCCCTCATAATCATTTACCCAACAAAATCAAATAGAAATAAAAACTTAAGAGAGCTTTTGGGTCAACCAATACCACGAAGTGAGTACATGAGGAAAAATATCCAAAGAACTTGGAAGGGCTTCAAAAAGACAAAGTTTTCATCCAAATTGGGAGAAGGGATTTTTTTTTTTTGATAGGTAATAAAAAATTTATTCATGCAAATAGGCAAAACCAAGCATACAGGAAGTGTACAAGAGAAAATACCTAGTTACAAGAAGGAAATTTTCTCCAACCCAATTGAAAAATTGACATGTGTCCCTTGAGCATGTAACAAACACATGTTTTTTTAATGAAGGGACGTGTAAATTTTTTTAAGTTGTGACTTCTAAAGAAAAGGCATGCTCTTGTCACATGCTTAATGGACACTTGTCATATTTGTAGATGGGTTGAAGGAGGTTTCCTCAAACCCAATTTGGAGGTCAACTCTATCCGTTTCAAGATACACACCTTGAGCGCCAAATTCCCAAGCTCCATCTTTTGATCCTGAATTTGACGCTTATTACCAGTTAAATCATGTCCACCTTGGCCAGTATACACAACATCCTCAGCATTATCCAGGTCGTCTTCGTACATTCCAGACAATACAATGGCAATAGCTAGAGGGAAGGTATGGTTCATGTACTCCTATTTTCCAAAAAAAGAAACAAATAGTTTCATTAGGTCTATTTTAGCTCCAATTCACAACCAAGTGGAAGAACAGTAAATTTTTGACTACATCAACAAGGACTGAGACTACTGAATCAGGAATAGCCTTTAATTATTTAGTCATTGATTCAGTACAGTAGCATTAACACAGAGAACAGTGTAGAAAAAAAAAACATAGCATATAAGAGGCTAAAGATCAACTGAAAAATCGAAACACCCAAGAAAATGAAAAGAGATTGGTTGTTTTTACTTCTATAGCATATGCAGTGTCAAGCAGCGATTCACATGCATGGGTAATTTGGAACAATTGGACCTAAAATCTCTAATTTTCAAGCCAGGCCCTCAACTAGATACACTACTCCCACAAATTGTAAATAAGTTAGCATCTTCTAGTATGCCAAATTTAGTAAGAGAGGGTGTGGAATAAGTTCTAGCATTACTTGGCATGGATAAATTCTTGCAATATATAATGATTTCAAATGGCTCCAATTGTAACCTTGGTCCTTGACTAGTTTCTTAAGCATTGGTCTAGATGTAACTTGAGCTTTCCTTAAGGTGTTACAAATGGTATCGTAATCAATCTCAACCATAAGGTGGAGACCTAAGCTACACCACCTACAACGGAATTGGTCAAACGAGATCATTAGGAATTCACTGGAGGGAGATTGTAATGCCCTGGATTCAATATGGAAGGATGGTGAGTAGGATCTCACATTTCTTGAGAGAGAGAAGTTCTCGCAATTTATAATCACTTCAATGTGCTTTAAATGTAACCTTGACTAGTCCTTACTGAGGGTAGGCCCAAATGTGACTTGGAATTTCCATGAATAATTGTGTATCCCAAGAAATGATGCTTCAAGAGAGCACTAAAAAAATAAAGCATAAAGCTATTAAAAAAGTATAGAGCATATGAAAATAAATTGGCTAAAGTGATATCATTTATAATGCTTTTGAGAAATGCAACAAACATTTCTTGTTCTCCTAATCTGAATATATTACAAGAACTACAAATAAAATGTCTCTGTCTCGACCAATAAAATTTCAAAAAAAATTACTAAATACAACAACCGTCTATCAACCATTATTTGAGCACAGTACTTAGTACTCCAACACTTTACGCAAAACAAAAAATTACAGGAAGAAAATGTATGGAAAGCTAATGGATTGCATTCTCAGGCATCCCCTAACCAAGAAGCAAAATGGTTGAATTACCCCTTTCTTGAATTTTTGTCCCATATAATCAATCCCGTTCAGCCAATGACTATGAAAGCCAACAGCAACCATTTCAGCACGAGAATAGAACTGATGCCCAACTTTAATACCTGCCATCATGAGTTATCAATACCTCTGGGTAACAGTTTGTTTTTTTTGTTGGTGGGGGGGGGGGGTGAAGAGAGAATACACAAGGAGCTCAAAACATGCTAAAATGAACAATACTAAAATACAATGGAAGAACAAGCAACCAACCTGGAATGTCACCAATTCTTTTCTCGGAGTACAATATTTCATTAGTCTCCTTCATCTGCCAGAGATTTTCATTTGGAGAAAGAAAGGGCTCATTTTATTAGAATGTTGTAATGATAATTAGTTTACCATCATATTCTCCACAACCAAAAGAAGTCACCATTATTATAAATCAGGATATGACTGCAGACCAATGAAGGACCAAGTACTTGAGCGCATTATCATCACTGTCCTTGATACCATAACATGACCATATTACTTTCATATCTCACACTAAGTATATTCTACAAGAAGAGCAAATGTAAAATTAATCTAACATTGTGTTGAAAATGACAACTGGTCAAGCCTATCAGTTGCAATTAGTGAAATCGAACTTACGATGAATAGTCTAATAGTATAATTGTTTATAGAAAAACTTAGCCCATGATTCTAAGAAAGAACCGTCCACTCTTCAAATGTTGACTTGCCTTAGATACAGCCTTCAGATCAGGTCGCTTCGCCTTGGACTTCGTATCTTCTGGTGCAGCTCGTTCCTGCACAAATTGGTATGTTAAATATAGCGTAGGAAAAATACATAGCAGATAACTAATTGAAAAGTAGAGTCCATGAAGCTTCACATCAGAGCGCTAAAAAATGATTCCTATTCTACTACGCTATAATTTCATCAACGAAACAACCTGATTGAAGTGGATGCTAACCTTAGATTTTGAAGCTTTGGAAGCTTTCCTTTCTGCTTCCGCTTTCCCACACCTCTTCTCCTCTTCCTGCACCCAAAAATAAAAAGAAGATGCTGAGTGATCCGCTCAGCGGGAACCGTAAAGAGACAAAAAGTGACGACACTCACCTGCACAAAATGGAGATAGTACTTGTTGAACAATCTCAGGGTCTCCTTCACCTTGGCATGGTCACTTTTCTCAAACGTGCACGCAGCACCAACGTCGGTCGCTTCTAAACTCCGATTCATGGGCTCCGCCGCCACCTCGAAACCCTTGTGGGTCCTTTCCAGCTCCACAGTCCCATTCTCTCCGTTTGCAGTTTTATCGGCACGCGCCCTTTTATAGCAATGCTTGACGCTTTTTCCACCAACATCTTTCTGGTCACTCAGGACTCTCCGACGAACCAAAAGCTCCTTGTCGGCCCTCTGTTTCTCCTTGATTCTAGCGCTCACTCTCCTAGTAAAAACCTCCGATTCGGTTTCGGTGCATTTGAGAGACTGCGCCACCATCCTCACAAAAATTGAAGAGGGTGCGAAGATAGGGTGAGATTTTGTCAGGGTTTGGAAGTCAGGAGGGCATAGAATGGGTGTAAAGCAAGCACAAATGTCCCACTCTCTCCAGTCTCAAGGAGAGTGAACGTAATTTTCCTTCTTCATTTGGCGATTTCGAACTCCCGCGCCCTGCTTTTTCATCTCCCACACCCTCTCCCTCTCTCTCCCGAGAGAGAGTGTGTGTGATCGCGTGGATTCGATGTGCGTGGGCTCGGTGAGGTGTTGATGGGAGAACTCTCTCTATTTCTTTTTTTCCTTTTAACCCTAGTAAGAAGAAATAAGATATTTTTTTAATTAAAAATTAAATTAATAATTTTTATTATTTAAAAATTTAAAACATTAAATTATTTATTTACTTTTAAATAAAAATTTGAAAAATTTATCAAAGATTAACTTCCTCTCACCAAAATCGTTCATTTCTCGTATTTAAGAAAAACAAAATCCAAGATTATAAAAATAGAATTCGCCATAGGAGCGGAGCTTCGGCTTCCCACTCATTCCCTCCCTCCTTTCTTTCTTTCTGTCCTTTCTTTTTCTTTCTTTTGAGTTGCTTTTTCATTATTTTTTGTTCTAATACAAGGTAATGTAATTTTGAATTTTCTCGGTGACCAGCAACCACCATACACCTCATCGATGGTTTCCTTAATTACCAATCTACCGGCCTACTAAAAGTTTCGCCATAAGGAATGGTGCGTGCTTCACATGCTCGAGTCGTCTTGCGAGCGTAGCTTTTACACACCATCATACAGAGAATTCTTCTGTCGCCACGGACAACATTTCTTGGCTCAATAACTTTGGTGGCTTTAGGATTGATTATCTAGACACTCCCAACATGGCATGTGTCCTTCACACTAGGCATGTTCATCCGGGCCGGATTGTACCCGGCCCGATTTAAAATTTTATTTATTTATTAATATTTTTTATTTTTTTTTTTAAATGTTTAACGAAATTTTGAATCCTGGTTCCGGATGAACACCCTTACTTCACAAGCCACTACAGCCATGTTTTGCTTTATGTTTTGTAGTTTTTTGTATTTCAATGTTCTTGTGTTTTTTGTTGTTGGTTTTGTCTTCGTTTTGTGATTTGTTTGTATTGTTGTTTGTGTTTTGGCAAAAATAAAAAGAAAATTATTATTTCTTTTCGTTGCCATGCTCCTTCTTTAGAGGATAGGGGTATTTTTTCCCTCTCATCTTTTGAAAGATAGTAGTGTTGGTTTTCTCTCCTTCTCTGAAGGGTGGGAATTGGTTATTTTTATTAGAGGTGTAAGAAAATACCGAAAAATTGAATTGGATTGGTCCAACTGGAGGGAATTGATCCGATTTTGGGTCAATTTAAGTCTGAAATCAATTCCCGTAATGTCAAAATCAGTTGGCACTTTCGATTATGATTTTAAACTTTTTAAAATCGGCTAGATCAGTTCAATATAATATATATTTTAACTTAATTTTCTAATGTTATATGTAATAGAAAATAATATTTTTTATATTATGTATAATATTTTATACATTAGTATATAATGCAAATTAGTTATAATTTACATTTGATAGCCTAATATTGATAATCTAATATTATATTATTATTATTATTAATATACTTTAAGTCTATATATAAATTTGTGGAGCCCACATAAGATAGGTTTAGATATATTTAAAAATATTAAAATAAACTTAAATATATTTATGAAAAATTAAAAAAGTCTTGGGTCCCGTGTGTAAATCAGTATTGAATATAAAAAGTTATAGGTTTATGTGTATAAAGGTTTTGATTTGAAATAACTCTAATAAGTTGAGAGTTTGATGTTTGGATGTTAAACTCAACTTAAAATTAGACTGAACTGAGTTGAACTTAGTTCAATCCAAATTTTAAATGGAGCCTTAGAGTGTTGTTATAAACAATTAGGGTTGAGCAAAAATATATTTAAAGAAAAAAAAATGATTAAGTAAAAATTAGAAAATCCAACTCTGACTCTACACCAACTTTGCTAAGTCAAAGTAAGAGTTGGAGTTAAATTTTTTTCACTAATAAAATTGAAGTCAGAGTTGGAGTCGGAGGCAGCGATGTATGACTCTGACACTACCTTTGGTTATCACCCCGATATTGTACATATTTTATAAAAATATATATATAATTTTTTTATATATTAATAATATATTATATAACTCTAATTTATATAATTAATCAAATTCAATAATATACTAGCATGAGCAAATTATTATAAAATAAACTAAATTGACTAATAATAGTTAATTATATGTACTATAATTATTATTACCATGTAACACTAATGTATGATAACAACTAATGTATAAACACCAATGTATAATGACATGTAATACTAATTATATAATGAATAATGGTACCTTCATTTTCAGTCTCTTGATCCATTGGAAAGAAATCATTACGTAAAGTACAGTTTCGTAATGCTATTCGACATTTTTTCATAACTCGAGTCATTTTTAGAAGTCGAATTTACCCTTTTAATAGATCGTGAAGAGGTTTGGTGAAGCTTAAGAATTTGACATCATGAGAGAGAACCTTGCACATCTAGCTCCTCACTCTGGCCACTCGATTGGAGGCAAGGGCTGCAAGGTGACCCTTAAAACCCCAGTTAGTTTGGCTCTTGAGAAATAATATATTGTTGCGGAATAGTCTTCTTTTGTTGGAGATGACAACTTGGACCTTTCCGCCATATTCTCATAGCAATTCCCAACTAGTTGGAATGCTTCCTCACTTATGAAGGCGAGGGCACAATAAACAACAAAGAGCATCACAATGGTAGCCTTTCACAAATAATATTGAAGTGAGGGAAAATGGATGTAATAACACGGAACAAAATTTCATTTTGATTTCGATTACTAGAGCTAAGCATTCAAGTCCTATTGTCGGAGAGAGCCTTTTCTTCCTATTCCATGATTTATCCTATTCCCAATCGAATTAAATAAGCTACCAAGTTTGTACAACCTTCTTTAGGAAATTTTTTAGTGAAGCAACACTTTTTGACTAACTTATGATAAATCTTTAGTAGTAGTTCATGAGCCCTAAAAGTTAAGGGTGACAATATGTTACACGATCTGTTAACTCAGTACGAACATGACACAATAATAGCAGATTAGGATTTGGTCTTACCAGGTTTGGGTCAAACCGGATTGATCCGTTAAAACACAATTGCTTAACGGATTGATAACAAGTCAACCCGTCTTAACCCGTTATGATACATTAATAAAATTAAAACTACAATTATATCATTATAACTAAAAGTAAAATTGTTAGTATTTTAATTTCAATATTTTTACTGTTTGAATTATAATTTTAGACTTGTAATTAGTTTTATAATTTTTATAGATATTGTAATTTTAACATTTATATAAAATTATGCTTAATTTAATCAGGTTAAATAGGTTAATTTCAGACATATTCAACCCATTTACATAAATAGGTTGAAACAGGTCATATTGTGTTGTATTAACTCATTTCGTAATATTCACTAATGAGTCAAAACGAGTTGACACAACACGACACGTTATATTAACGAGTCGTATTAAAATTTGAGATTTTCACATAATAAACTTAACGTGTCGGGTTAGGATTGACCCATATAGTAATATATATATATCTTGACACGACTCGTTAACACATTTTGACACCCCTACTAAAGACGATCTGCCAAAAAACTATAGACCTCAATCAAAATAGGAAAGAAGATGCTCATCATACTATTTAGGGATGTCAGTCAAGTCATTCCAGAAGACAACAATCGGATTAGGACCAAAGCTCTCTATGTTGCCTTTTGGAATGCTAAAAGCATATAAGAGCTACTCTCGTATAAAGAGGATAGAGAAGTATAACTATTCTTTTATTCCATTGTGAGAGGAGGGATTGCTGGTGATGACTTTGTGAATGAAATCTATGAGAGAAAGTTCTCGAATCGGGTTTCGATCGATGTTTTGGCAAAGTTTGTCCAATCTTTCTGAATGTTTTGATCAATCAATCTTTCTTTCTATCTCGAATTATTGATCTTTGGTGCTATTGGAGCAAATGAGTTTTGTTTTTGGGGGTGATAGTGGAAAAGTGACATATAAGACTAATATCATTCTTTATCTTAAAGTTCAATATTGTTTTAAAACTATATTTAGTTTTCAAAAGAAATGCAAATATATTCATAGATTTTAAATCCAAATTGAAGGGCTTGATCATAGCCTAACTGGCAAGCAAGTTTATGGTGGATATATCTCTCTAAGAAGGCAAGGCTTTCATACAAAACTATTTATTCGTTGACATTTTGATGTGACAATAATCACATAATTAGAAGATATAATGTCTAATATTTGTTCACCTGGAGAACTAATTTAATTGTTGCAAGCAGAAGGAACGGGGTGTGCTTTAGAAGAAGCAACCTATTGCCAAGCCATCTTAAAGCCTTCACAAATAATTCAATTTCACTATGTCCATGTAGGTTTTTTGAGCTAATTTGTTCGGCCCCTTGCCTTGTATTGCTATTCATTTATTTAACTTATTATCATTCTCTCCTGACGTTGGTAATCAAATTCTTCTTTCAGTCTTGCAGGCAAACATCTGATCAAGTATGCATGCTACACCACTAACACCTAATTATAGTGAAATATTGCAATCTTTCTAAAGCGCTAATTATAAAGTACTTCAAAAAACTCAATACATTAAAAACGTATTGCCCATGGATAAAAATCATTTCGATGTTAAAAAAAAATTGTAGTAATAGTGGATTCGAATGGTAACCTCCCATTGCTCTATTTCAAGCAATGGGAAAGAATGCATGGAGACAACAAAGCACTCAGAATTAGCAAGTTAATAGTGCACTACTTGAGAACATGGAGGCGGGTCATCAGAGGCAACCACGACATGGGAATGTTCGCGTCTCGTCGCAAGGTTCATTTTGAGTTGTAAGTTACAGGAAGGCTCGAGAACCCTTATTTACTTAGATTAGTAGGAAATCCACAGAAAGAACGAACTAGCTTCCAAGCAGGGTGGGATGAAGCAAGCAGAAAGGAATTGGCTAAATAGGACCGCCTTTAAGTGCCTATGGTCTAACTCAAAGAATAGTGCTCGTCAAAACTTATAATCTTAGAACTCTCATGAAAAGGCTTTGCTTTAAAAATACCTTTATAGGTTTTCTCTAATCGTATATGATATCTTAAAAGAATTACCCGAAGCTTAAGGCTTTTGCTAGAAAAGGGAGACCAAATGCCCGGGATCTTCCACAACTTTTTAGTCAAGGACGAGCCAAATGTCTATTTGGGTGTCTGATCGTGTAAATTACTTTTGAATAAATTAATAAAAATCATATTTAAGAAACATAGCATTTCTTTATTCATTTGTGATCAGTCGTTGCTTGTTCCCTTACTTGGTTACGTGTAGTCCCCTCAATAGGCCCTTATTCAATGTGAGACCTGTTCTGATTCCAGCTATTACAATCTATTTTTATTTCAATACGTATTTAGCCTTGGTGTATTGCCAAAATAGGATTTTATATTGAAGCCCTTCCCGAAGTCTTGCTACAAAAAAAATGAAGGAAAGCACCTACAGAATACAAGTGGAGGCATGTGATGCTGAACAGCACATTATAAAACGAAAACGCACACTAGAAAGTGCTTCGAAAGGTGTTAACAGGTGCATAGAGCCATGGACTGGCACCTAATTCTAAAAGTAAATGTATCAAGTTTTAATTGAAAATTTCCAATTGAAAATGGATTTTTTTTATCTCCAACAAGAAAAAAAAAAGGAATTCATGGTCTGAATAGGGTTCCAATATCTCAAGATGCATCTGCGAGTGCTTATCAAATCATGAGCGACATTTTGCTCGAGTTAGCAACTTCTATTTTTTTTTATTCATTTATTCTCTTTGGAATGGAAAATGGAATAGTTGGTTAAATAAAAAATCCAAAGGATTCTCGATTGGACCGATTCATGCGATTGAAAGAGGAAAGTAAGGTCGACTTATTTGAACGTGAATGTTGTGTCGTCCAACTAGAAGAAGGTGACTACTGCAGGCAACTGACTCATTTTCAATATAAAAGGCATGGCTCTCTAACTGAGCTTAAGCGAGTGGAAAACAATTTTCAATTCTCGAGAAGATCTGTGAATGTAGCAGCTTTCCATCAATATCAAGTCATGAACCAGATATACATATATTCCTTCCTCTTGATCTAATCCAAAAAAGAATTAGATTATGTAATTGTAATAATGCGACTAAACAATAATATTTACCTAAAATATTTGATTATTTTTTTAATGGACCCTTTTTTCCTTTGTCGTTGTCAAATAAGTATAGGGCAATTCCTCACAGGGGAATGAATCAAGCATAGGAGTATCATAACTATCCACCACTACCAGATGTGTCAACCTCTATCTTAGTAATCTGGCATGAGCCCTATTTAATCTGATGCAAATAATAGTGGTGATAGTTATGAGGGAATCTGTAATTGCCATTAAAAAGCGAAAATTCAAAATAGGTATCAAATGTTGATTTTGAAAGCCCCCCCATGTCCCTTACTCGTCTTTTGAAAGCCATCATCCTGTATTTCATTATGTATGCCAAATTTTTCTTTTTGTCATCATACGTCAAGCTATTTTATTAAAATAGTAGGTTTTTTTTTTCCAATGAATTGGATCTGTCCCAATTCAATCAATAACGGGATTCCAACTCCATTTTCTTTAGGAACTGTTTTGATGAATTTGTGGCAGTTGACAAGCCTACTATCTTGAGTCAGAATCTCCTATAGCCTATTGGCTTTGGATTGGTAGTCCCTTTGCAACAACAATTGTTACAACTGCCAAAGATATACCTGCTAACCATGTTGCCGTGGGGGAATCTTTGCCAAATTCTATACCAACTTCTCCAGGTAATATTTTTGTCCCATTGTTGCTGATGGTATAGTTAGGGATGTGAGCAAAGGTACATTTGAAACTTCAATTGCCATAAATGTCAATGTTGTGCCTGTTGTCCATGTTGCCATGATGGATCCCCAAATATATCTGATGCCAAATTCTCACAATGATTTTCCTACCCATTTTATTGATGTTGGTCTAACCAGAGATATGTCACTACTACATACGAACAAATGTACTAATGTTGTTTCTTCTTCTCTGTCCAAACTAAAGTAGAAGATGAGACTGCATGCTCACTATAATAATCGGATTTCCTCCACTACAAAGACTGCATCCCGAAAGAGAAAATTTGTTCCACTAGTTGCTTCCTTTAGTGGCCAAAAATTGAGATTGACAAGGAAAGAAAACACCTTAATTTTATCGGTAGAGGCTGAAAGTCAGCCCCATCAAAATATATGAGACTTTTAAGTTGGAATTGTTGAGGGTTTGGCAACTCTCTAACAATTCATGACCTTAAACTTATGGTTAAGGATAAAAAGCCTAGTCTTTTGTTTCTCATGGAAACTAGAATACATAAACAAACTTAGAAAAATTGAAGTATGATTTGGGACAACAAAATTGTTTCACTGTGGATGGTTATAACAGATTACAACTTTTGGCAAAGGAAATGTGAGCACCTTGCCATCGATTACCTCTAACCACTGTCCATTCTTACTATCCATTATGCCACAATATAATTGTTCAGTCCCTAGAGCGAACCTAAAAAGATATGAAGTAAACTAGTCATCATATAAGGATTATATAGAGGTAGTTCAAAGATCTTGGACATATGCAGGTATCTCTTACGGTTCTTTGGATTCCTTTCACACAAACTTGAGCATTGTATGCATATTTTAGCTACATGGGTAAGGAGTAAAGGGCCAGTTTTAAACCAAGCACTAAAGGATAAATTACATCAGTTAAAGGTCTTGCAATCTACCATGACAGCATCATTTATCGTTGAGAGTCAGTAGCTACAAAAGGAAATTTGTATCATTTAGGAGGGTCTTCATTTCAAATGGAAATACAGGGGCAAATTCCATTGGTTACAAAATGGAGACAAGAACACCAAGTTTTTCCATTTTAGTGCAAAGTCAATGCAATAAAAAAAACAATATCCATCTGATGGAGAATAAATATGGACTGCTACGCCATACCTTTGCTGCCATCTAGAATGCTTTCACTCAATTTTATCAGGGTCTCTTTCAATCAATTCAACCTAGCCAGTTTGATACTTGTTTGCAAGAACTGAAGCCCAAAGTTACACCAGCAATGAATGTCAAATTGCTACACAATTTTATTGCTGAAGAGGTTAGAAGTACTGTTTTCCAAATGGGACCTTATAAAGCTCCTAGCTCTGCTAGTTATCATGCATGTTTTTATCAAGCTCATTGGGAACTTGTTTGACTTGAGGTTTGCAAAGTTGTTCTAGCTTTTTCAAATGGCAGTGCAAGCATTTTCTCCATTAATTTTACTTACCTTGCACTAGTTTCTAAAGTAAACAATCCAATGAATATTTTTAAGTACCGCCCAATTAGTCTTTGTAATGTCTTATCTAAAATCCTTACAAATATGATCACCAATAGACTGAAGTCAATCTTGTCTACAATTATCTTTTAGAATCCATGTGCATTTATCCCTAACTGATTGATTATAGATAATATCCTAACAGCCTAGGAAACATTTCATACCGTGTGCACTAAACTTTATGGCAGGAAATGTTATATGACTTTAAAATTGGATATGAGTGAGGCATTCTTTAACCTAGATAAATATCTCAGGCTCCCTTCCATGATAGGCAAATCTTTGCTTAATGCTTTTCAATGGGATCAAAGATAGAGTTGTTAAAAGGATTGGGAACTGGAAAAACAAATTTCTTTCACAAGCTGGGAAAGAGATATTTGTTAGAGTTGTTTTGCAAGCCCTGCCAACATATAATATGAGTGTTTTCATGCTACCAAAAACTCTATGCAAGTAGCTCCAATCTCTCATTACAAATTTTTTGTGGGGCCATCGGGAAAATTAGTCTAAAATCCATTGAAAAAAATGGAAAGCAATGACTGTTAGCAAGAAAAATAATGGAGTAGGCTTTCGAGATTTGCACAGCTTTAATCTTACTTTACTAGCAAAGCAAGCATAGAGGCTTATTACTTCAAAGGATTCTCTATCAAGCAGGATCTTCAAAGCTAAATACTTTCCTCATCGTAGCTTATTTCAAGATAAACTGGGCACTCGACCTTCATAGATTTGGCGAAGTATCTATCAATCTGTTCATTTTTTAGAGGAGGGCCTTATATGGAAAATTGGATATGGCACACAAGTTAAAATTTGGCATGATAGATGGATTAACAGAGATTTTTCCTACAAGGTAATGAGTCCAGTTTCAATCCTTGGAGCAAATGCCAAAGTTGCTGAGTTAATTGACCCCTACACAGGATGGCAGAATCTGTCTCTACTCCATTCTATTTTCAATGCTGATGACATAAAGAAATTTTGAAGATCCCACTAAGCATCATGCTTGCCATTGATAGACTAATATGGAGAGGTACTAATTCGGGCACTTCTAAGTTAGGAGTGCCTATCGCCTATATAGACAATTCCTAACTTGGTCTTGAGGTGCTTCCTCCTCTAAAGGGTTGAATGAAAAATTGTGGCAAAGATTGTGCTCCCTAAAAACTTCCAATGGAGTAAAAATATTCTTATGGCGTGCCTGTACATATACTCTTCCTACTAGAGCTAACCTACTAAAGAGATCTACCATATCAGAGTCAAGGTGTCATATCTTATGGGCATGTCCTTTAGCCCAAGGTGTGTGGCTACTAGGTCAAAGGGCCCTCTGAAAAACCTTCATCACAGATACTTGATTCCTCAACATCTTTGGAAATTTGGCTTATAGACTTTCTGAGTCAGGATTGGTGCTTTTCGCTACTATGGCCAGGTTCATTAGGTTTAGAAGGAATCATCTTCTGCATGAAGGTTATTTTCAAGACCATTTCATGGTTCACAAACAAGTAGTTGTAGCTTTTGAAGACTATCAGTTTGCTATGCAGAAGCATGCCTCAAACAACTTTCCTTCTCAACAGTTTCAAGTGCAGTGGCAACCTTCCTCATCAAACTAACTTAACGTTAACTGGGACATGGCTATTCGACCTAATAGAGGGAAGATTGACATTGGAGTCCTCGTTCGAGATGATACAGGGGTAGTACTAGCAAATTTGATGCAACCCATGGTCTACTGTATTGATCCAACCGTTGCAAAGGCAAAATGTTTGACTATTGCTGCTCAATTTTGTAATAAACTAGATTTGAACCAAGTGGTTTTTGAAGGTGATTCATTGTAAGTGGTCCAAGCAGTGATAGGTTTATATGGGTTGTCTGCTATTAAACTTCAGCACCTGGTATCTGATATGAAGCAACTCTTAACAAATATGAGTTGGCGAATTCAACATGTTAATAGGGATTCGAAGTTTCGAACTAGGCTGCCATTAATTGACACAATATGTTGTTACTATTAATAAGGCACTAATTGATATAGATTGTATCGCTCATTGTATCTCAACAATTATAATGGTTGAATGCCGCCTTTAATTAGTGAAATAGTAGGGGAAGTCTTATCTTTTCCCTTCCTTTAAAAAAAAAAGTGGGATTCCAACAAAGTGCATGTGTTGTTGGTTAATAAAACACAAATTTTGATAGGCTAGAAGATTTATATAATAAGTAGAATCAAATAGCAGTTCATTTACATTTATTTTTGGAGCCAAGAAACAACGGAACAGTTGAGCTACCCTCACTTCTCTAGAGTTGCTGAATAAGAAATGCTTAACTCAAATTATTTTATTATTATTCACAAATTATCTTAATATTATTTATAAAAATTTCATTTCATCTTATTCTTTAAAGGTATCCTTAGAGCACTAGTATTTGATTGACTAATTTTTTTTTTAAATAAGTATAAATTGACACACATATAAAAAAAATTTGGTCCAATTAGATTAATAGTTGAGAGAAAAAAGTAAAAAAATAAAATAAAAGTACTCTTATTTTGAAGAAGTGAATAGTAAATTTAAAATTCTATTTAATTTTTTAACTATTAATTTAATTGAATCAAAATTTTTTGATATATGTGCCAATTTATATTTATTTAAAAAAACAATTTAATTAATTCAATACTAATACTCCTAACTCATAAACTCATCTACAGGTTACAATTGGTAAGAATGGAGTATTTAAGATCTACGAACGACACGTAGCATTTAATTTTTAGGCGTAAACGACAAGTAAAATTTATTGGTAGCGAATCAGCGATCGGGTCTCCACGTTGAAAAAACCCCAATCACGGTTAATTCGGCTCCTCTGTCTTGCTCGGATGCTCGTTCAATCAAAAGGGTTTTCCCAATTCTTTGGCGACGCCGATCAGATTGGTCAAATCTAGCGAAGAAGAAGAAGAAGAAGAAGAAGAAGAAGACGAAAACTAATCGGAAGAAGATGCTGAGGGTCGCAGCGAGGAGGCTATCTTCTCTTTCTCCGTCGTCGCCTTGGAAGCTCAACCAGTCCGCCTCCGCCATCGTCTCTCGTTATTTATCCTTCAACGGTAGTTATTCCTCGTCTTCCGATCACCCCAGATCCGATATCTTCTTCTACTCATCTTTTCCCCTCCGACCGGACTTATTCCAACTTCCCTTCAAAGGTTAGGGCTTCCTTCCTTTTCCCTCTATCTACTACTCGGTTTGATTTCGGTTAATTCTGATTCATCTCATTAGCTTATTAATTTTTGTTTGTAACTTTTGGGTTTTGTTATGTTGCTTTAGTGTCGTCAACAATTACGAAGGATACATAATTACCTTGTTCCGGTATTAGTTATTCTGTTTCCCAATATTCGACGCTATTTATTCAGAAATATCGCCAGCGTGTTTGATTGAGCGTGCTGTTTTGTGAGACGCTTTTGACTGTTTGGGGAGGGGGAGCTATCTACAGTGCTATAGTTATTTGCATTTATTGGAGGAGGTTGGGTTTTTGGTTGTGGAAGCTAGTTTCTCAATAAAGGTTAGGAGTTTTTTCTAATGAATAATTAGGAGTTTATATGTTGGGTATTTGAAGAAGTGTTCTTCCCGCTTGTAAAAAATATGTTTGAAAAGACCGGGTGGAAAGTTTGTGTGATTTTGTGTCATGTCTTAATGAATATCTGTGTCTATCCTCATAGTTGGAATATAGAAGTACACGATTCTTTTTTCATAAGAATAGAATACAATTCTATATATTCGAAGATAATCATAGATGTCAAGAGTTATAATTTCTTGTTACTGGTTTGAACTTAATCTTCGTGATATTGTTGTGATATTTAGAATGATGATATGTAATACTTATCTGTTTCTATATATGGGTTTTCAACTCCTTGACCCCACATACAATTGTCAACTACCTATTGATACTGTCCGGGATCACATTTGGACTGATTGTTTTCACGTGAGACACAAACATAGGCTTATCCACCTAAGATGTGCATACACAAGTCGGTATGTAAGAACATGAATTTGCATGATCACTATTTCAGATTTTTCTCTTCTGCTTCCTAATTTTGCTGTGGGATCTGGGAGTTGAAAATAAAGGCAGCTGGAAAAAAGCTTGAAAATTTTGTGTCAATGAGGGAGTAAAAACCGTGAAGGCCTTGGTCTTGGTGGTATGCTCCCTCCAAGGTATAAGACTCGAATCCTTTTGGGTGCAAACAAACTCTTGGGACCATTGGATAGGGGAATTTGAATTATTCCCTTGAATTACCCAAAGTGTTTATGCAAGAAACTTTTTATCGAAGGCTTGTGCACTCCCGGGATAAGTCGGATGTTGTTCTCGAACACTTGGGGCCAATAGACAAATCATGAATATGAATAAATATACAGGTTCTTTTATCGTGGAGCAAGTGTACATTATTTTTTGTTGCCTTTTGAAGCCTATTATCATCACTCTCCACCCTTCAAAGATTGGATGGCCTTTTCAGTTGATTTCTTTGCACATTGGAATATTCATATTATAGACCACATACATGATTTTGCACTTTTATTCTTGTTTATTTTCTTATGACTCTTGCTGGCAAATGATTGGTAAGTCCAGGTTTTGCTTCCGAGTCTCTGACCCCAACAAAGGAAAACAGCATAGTTCCAGATGTTGCTGCAACTGTTGCAGCTGTTAAGAACCCTACTTCAAAGATCCTTTATGATGAGTACAACCACGAGCGTTACCCTCCAGGTGACCCCAGTAAGCGGGCATTTGCCTATTTTGTCCTGACCGGTGGTAGGTTTGTCTATGCCTCAGTGATTCGTCTTCTCATCCTCAAGTTTGTTCTGAGCATGTCAGCCAGTAAGGATGTTCTTGCGCTGGCCTCACTTGAGGTTGATCTCTCCAGTATTGAGCCGGGCTCTACTGTGACTGTTAAGTGGCGTGGAAAGCCAGTCTTCATCAGGCGCCGAACTGAGGATGATATAAAGCTGGCAAACAGTGTTGATGTTGGATCTCTTCGAGACCCACAGCTGGACTCAGAGAGGGTTAAGGATCCTGAATGGCTCATTGTTGTTGGAGTCTGCACGCATCTGGGTTGCATTCCCTTGCCAAATGCTGGTGACTTTGGTGGATGGTTCTGCCCGTGCCATGGATCCCATTATGATATATCTGGTAGGATTCGTAAGGGCCAGCTCCATACAATTTGGAGGTACCAACTTACTCCTTTTTGGAGGAGAACAAGTTAATGATTGGTTGAATCATGGCTTGCTTTCTAGGAATCTACAATGATTTGTGATCCCAGTTTTATTTAATTTAAGCAGATAATGCCGAAGATCTTTTGCGGACATCTTCATTTGCCCATTTATTTTTGGGCGATATTAGGAATGATTATGTACTTGGATACCGTAAACCGGCGTCGGTGTTTCTGAATTTATAAATAAGTTGCCTGGATTCTGCTGAGCTTGGATGAGTTTGGGACTTCACAATTTCAGGAAGCTGCCATTAAATTTGATTTGTTATGTTATGGTGTTGTGATAATGGATGATAGTGTTTTATATAGTTATGAAGGGGAGCGGTTGGGACCGGGCGTTTGTTCCAACGTAATTGCCGCTGAGAAAACATCTCCACGACAAAGCATCCGTTCAGGTAGGTTAGAACTTATAAACTCGCTCGCAGTAACTGTTTCCAAGTAGTTGACCTTAGAAAAGAATTTGGAAACCAACCAGGTACGTAATAACTATATAACGGTTTCTTTTAACCCAAGAATTCTTTTCAAGTTCAAATTGCTTTGATGAAAAGTAAGATTCCGGATATACGATCTATCGCTTACTATCAATCGTGTGTCGGATAATTTTTCAATGGAAAATTCTAGTGCCTAACCCGTGGCTGTACTTACTGTTCATTCTTAAGAAACTCGAGACTAGAGTTCGATTACACAATTTTTAAGACGCCCCGTACGCAAAGATGGCCAAGTACTCTGAACAGAAAGGTACATGCAATCCACGTCAAATTTCACAAAAAGAATCTTGGTCGGTCATCTCTCGAAGATTCCCTTGACATACACCATGCCCTTTTCACTGAGCAGAAGCTCTTTTCTCATTTGCTCTACTTGCTGGTCATCCCCTTGAACGATGATCTCGGAAAGGGTCCCATCATCTGCAACTATCATTTTAACCTTGATCTGCTCCTTTCTTGATGCTCGTTTCCAGTAATAAGCTCCTCTGAGTTCCATTACCAAAGAGTTAGTACGTCAAATTTCGTGTGGTTTGGCAAATGGATTACATGCATTGCATAATTGTTTACAATATCGTGAACACTTGCACTTACGCAAATGGACTTAGGATCGTAAGCCAGAACCAATTATTGCCAAAATCTGGTACTGTTATTGTAAGGACAAGGGCCACGCTTGCCAGGCTGATGCAGGTGCAGAAAGTGAGCAAGGCTGCTTGGCCTCGGCTTGGTACCATCATGCCTTCAAAACTTTAATCAAGAGAGAATCATAAGTCATAGAACTTTTATGATCTCAAGCGAACAAAAGTCTTAGATCTTTTGTAATAGCAGTTAATCATCCCAAGTTGCGGGTAAATTAGAACGATAGGCTAAACAGCTTTCAGCATCTGATCGTGTGGTAGCTTTTTACCTTCTGTATGTTCTAAACCGGAATCAAATCATTTTGCTTTCTTATATAATAACGTCTTAATTTGATGCAAGCGTAAAATGTTTTGTTGTTTAGATTCTGGAGGAGAATGAGGAGTGGCTTACGTTACGGTATCTCCTCTCTCGGTCACCGCAAAGTTGTTGCGGGTAAAGAAAGATAGGATTTCTCCTGCCACCTGATTAGGTGCCTTTCTCTCTTCGCTGTCCCCTATAAATGTCTTCTGCACAATCTGAGAGAGGAACCCCAATGAAACTAGCTCGTTGATAAATTAGACCAAAAAAAAAAAAAAAATGACGTGACAAAGTTAGTTGATTTATTTGGTTGTCCCACCGTCATTTTCTTTTTATGGAGGAGATACTCACCGGCAGTAAAATGCTAAAGATAAAGCAGTTTTGAAACTCTTTAATTTCTCTCTTTGAGGAACAATTGGAGAAAGAAACTAAAGAGAAAAGACAGAGTTGGAGAAATTAAGAAAACGGATGAGAAAGTACCTTGGACTTCACAGATCGCTTGATAAGGGACCAGAGGCCAGGAACTGAGATGACAAATAGACCCAATGAAGTATAGTAGCTAGCCGAAGAATAACCGATGCTCTCTGAAAGTAATATGAGGGAGGAGGGGCTATGGTGGTGAAGCTGTTCCACAAGAACAGTGGAGGATAGAACATGGTCTTGGATGGAGTGGGAGGCACACACCGCCGGACTTCTGGGCCTTGTGGGGTTCGGAGCTCGTCCAGGCCATGGTTTACGGTGGGACTTTGAATTGGAGGAAGGGAGAGAGAGAGGCGTCAGAGGGTGGGAATGTGGGAATAGCGTCTTAGCTGCCATTAGTTTGGCCGAGAGAAAATGAATCAAGTTTCTGTGCTGAGATCGGATAACCACCGAGTCGGGAATACTCAACTGATTGAATTGAGTGGTCCAGACTCCAGATATAGAAAAGAAGACATTTCAGCCCATTTCAGCAGTAGCCTCAATCTTTCTTTCAGTCCATTATTTAAAAGTGGATCTAGCTCATCTCAACTCACTTCTATTTCATTATTATATTATTATAATTTTTTATATAAAATACAAATTCTTATACATCTTTTTCAAATTCCAATATATCTTTTTCGAATTCTAATACACATTTTAAATTCTAAAATAATAATAATATTAAAAAATAAACTAAACTTATCTCAATTCATTTCATCTTCAAATTCAAGCGGGACCTTACTTCACTCGAAAATCCATCTCTTGAAATCTCCACACAAGTACAAATTTATTTATTTAATTTCTCTAATAGTTTTAAAAAAATATTGACAACATCATTAAACAAATATTTTTTTAATCATTAAACTTTTTTGTATCGAAAGAAATTTTATTGAGAAATATTAGAAAGATTAGTATTTTTTTTTTCTTTTACAAATGAATCAAGTTTCAGCTACTTTTTTGAGAATTTTTGCCAAAGCTTTTTTTTTTTTTTTAATATATCTAACTTATTTTTATTGGTCTTATTAGTTTTGTAGCAGATTTATGGGATAGTAAATAATTTTAAAATAATAATATTTTATATCATTTCTAATTTTTATTTAAAATATAATTTCTAATTTCTAATTCATATTTAAAATTATTACGTTTTATCTCACTATCTAAATTGTACTTTATTATTATTGAATATATGTTGTTAATTAAAAACACCTCTTAATTTTGGTAGTGAATACCTCGCGAAATGGATAAAATTTTTAATTTTTATATATTTATCTTTTGATTTTTTAAAAATTTAATTAAATTGTAGTGCGTGTTTATCCTTAATCGATCATCACGTGATATTTGATCACCAATACTTGTTATTCTTTATAATAAAAGCTAAGCCACACCCTTGAACGCCAGCCGCCAAGTAAACTGTTCAATGTAAACCTTAATGGTTGTGATTAACCAGACAAAGCTAATATTTTGTGGAAACACAGGGTGTGAAAAGAGAGGGTAATGTAGGACTCACATAAAGGTGGATCGAAAATACAATATATATTTTTTTTCATGTAATTCTCAAAGGAGGATCTAAAAAAGCAAAATGAACACACAAAATAAGGCAAACAGAGAGCAACTTCAATAGAGGACGAACTATCGATTTCATATCTTTTATGTTTTGAGTTTGTGAACAGTAAAATCTTTATATATATATATATGTGCCTAAAACGGAAAAGCAAAAGAAAGAATTAAAGAATATTCTATCAAATCTATACAAATGTAGAAGGCTCTAAAATACATTAGAAAGCAAAAAAAACATGTAAAAACGACATGTAGTAATTTACACTATGTCTTCTAACATGTTCTATCAAGTGTCTTCTAACATGTTCCCGCAAGATGAGTGTAGAAGAGATTAAGTCGATACTCTGATCTTGAGTAAATGAGATATGCATGAGATGAGAAGGAGTGCCTCTTGAATTTGATGACTTTGTGAAGGTATATGACAATCAAGTTCGATGTGTTTCGTTCTTTCATAAAATATTGGATTTACATCGATGTGAAGCGCAGATTGATTGTCACAAAATAGAATAGCAGCTTGGGGATGACTAATACCAAGATCAGTGAGCAAAAAACGAAGTCAAGTTAACTCACAACATGTGGATGCCATAGATCTATACTCAGCTTCAGCTGAGGAACGAGACATAACTGTCTGTTTCTTGGATTTTCAGGAGATGAGAGAGTTGCCTACAAAGACACAGTATCCAGTAGTTGACCTCCTAGAATCTGGGCAAGATGTCCAATCAGAATCACAATATGCTCTCAATTGTAATTAAGAGGAGAAAGGGAGAAGTATCCCTTGTGCAGGAGTTGTTTTAAGGTATCTCAAAACCTTGTATAATATTGCCAAATGAAAAGATGTAGGCTTGTTCATATGTTGACTTAGTAGTTGGACAACAAAACACAAATCTGGCCAAGAAACTGTCAAGTAAAGGAGCTTGCCAATGAGTCTTTTATAAACACTTGGATCCGGGAGTGGGTTGCCATCGTCTTTGCTTATTTTGAAGTTTTGATCCAAGGGGAGTTTGAGAGATTTGCAACCAAGCATACTTGAATCAGCTAACATATCTAAGGCATATTTTCTTTGACAAATATGAATTCCTTTAATGGACCTAGCAATTTCTAAGCCCAAGAAATATCTCAAGCAACCAATATCTTTGATGTTGAATTTGTTGTGTAAAAAGGTTATAAGGGAATCAATGGAAGATAGAGAATCACTAATAAGAATTATATCATCCACGTATACCAACAAAGCAGTGAAAGATGACTCATATTGCTTAATGAACAAACTATAATCAGTTTTAGATTGTGTGAAACCGAAAACAATGAGTGAAGATGAAAGTTTTGAATAACATTGCCGAAAGGCTTGTTTAAACCCATATAAACTCTTGTGGAGTCTATCTAGGAGGTCTTTTCATATAAATTTCTTCATCTAACTCCTCATCAAGAAATGCATTATTTATATCAAATTGATGTAAATGCCACCCTTTGACAACTGTCACACTTAGTAAACATCTCACAGATACAAGTTTTGCAACTGGGAGAATGTTTCATTGTAATCTACACCTTCAAGTTGGGTGTAACCTTAGGCTACCAATCTAGCCTTCCACCTCTCTATTGTACCATCGGATTTGAATTTGATTTTGCAAACAAATTTACAATCAATTGCAACCTTACCTATGGGTAGATCAGTGATGGTCCAGGTATGATTTTGCTCCAAAGCTGCAATCTCAACCTCCATTGCTTTGCACCAACCAGGATGTTTAAGTGCTTATTTATATATGTGGGCTCAGAGTGTATGGAAAGTGAGGTATAGAAGGCTTTGAAACTAGGTGTGAATTTGTGATAAGAAAGACAAGAACTCAAGGGAGAAGCCTTACCATTCGGAGTTGCCACATTCTTGGACATCGATTGAGTGGTGTTTGTTAGTGCAGTCTATTGACAATGAAAGTCTTGGAGATATATTGGGGTTGTCCTAGCTCGGGTGGATCTTCTAAGGGGTGGTGGGGAAGATTGGTTGGTTAAAGGAGGTGGTGGAGAATGAGGTGGTGAAGAAGGAGGTGTGGTGGTGTCATTAGGTGGTGTGAGAGTAGGTGTGGTTGGACTCATAGTGGATAGGTTAGGTGAATTGGGTGAGGATGGATTATTGATGGAGTGAAAATATGGCTAAGTAGGTGCAAGGAAATTAGGAGCAAAAAACGATGGGTTAAAGGGAATAGGTGGATCATGTGAAGGTTGTGTGTGGAATGGAAAGATGCTCTCACGAAACACTACATCTCTTCAAATAAAAACAATATTTTTTTGGAGGTCTAGAAGTTTGTATCCCTTGGTTCCAAATGGGTAACCAAGGAAAACACATTTCTTGCTCCTAGGGTCAAATTTCGTTCTACCATGTGAAATTGTTGAAGCAAAACATAAAGAGCCAAACACTTTCATGTGAGCATAAGTGGGAGTTTTGTTAAAAAGAACTTCATATAGAGTTTTGTTGCTCAGATTTGGTGTAGGAGTTTTGTTTATTATATAGGGTGGCTGTTAAAATGCATTCATTCCAATAAGACAAAGGAAGACTTAATTGAAATCTAAGAGTTCGAGTAACATTAAGCAAATGTTGATATTTCCTCTCAATAATTCCATTTTGTTGAGTGATCTCAATGCAGTTCTTGTGATGAATGATGCTATTTTTGTTAAAAAAAAAATCAGTCATATGAAATTCAGCACCATTGTCACTTCTTAAAATTTTTATTTTAACTCCAAATTGAGTTTTTACTAAAGTAGAAAATATCTCAATGCATTTTATGGTTTATGCTAGGTTGGAAAGTAAGTAAAGCCAAGTGTTATTGGAAAAATCATCAACAATGGTTAAGAAATATTTTGACACATCATGGGCAATGGTGGGACAAGGTGCCCAAATATCACAATATATCATTTCAAAGATCCTAGTGGAATCATGAAAACTTTCAGGAAAGGGAAGGTGATGTAATTTTGCCATGGGACAGATAAAACATGATTTTTCATTAATGTTTGAAATGGAATGCCTTACAATGGGATCATAAATTAACCTAAACCTAGATAAAGATAAGTGACCTAGGCGATAATGCCATGAATCAGAACTAGTTACATTGTTGGTGATAGTATGGAAAACTGAAATTTCTTTATGTGAGTATTATGAAAGGAAATCTTCCAAAGCTGAGTGAGGAGTATTTGTGCACAACAGGTGGTATAGACCATGCCTAAGTTTACCCCTCCCAATCGTTATCCAAGAAAGTAATTCCTGAATAAAGCATTGATTAGAGAAGAAAAGCAAACAACAAGTGAGAGTGTTAGCAAGTTAGGTGGCAAAAATCAAATGAAAAGAAAGGGATGGAATGCATAGAACATCAGTTAGAATTATAGTGTTTGTCAAGTGGATGGTACTAATGTGAGTGGCTTTTGCTGAACTTCCATTAGGAAGTGTAACAAAGTAAGAGATAGGGGAAGTAATGGTGGTGAGAAGTGAGGTGCTGCAGACATGTGGTCTGTAGCACTTGTGTCTAGAATCCAAGTGGTTGTGGAGTGAGTGAGTGAGTGAGTTGTGTGTGTATGTGTTGAGACAAAGAGATTTACTAGCCATTTTAGCAAAAGAGGTAGAAGGGGGTAAGCTCGAGTGAAGTGTAGATGCTATAATGGATGAATCCTTTAGTTGGAGCAATGTGAGGAGTTACTGATATTGCATCTTAGTAAGTCCCACCTTGTCATCACTGACACTGTCTGAGGTAGGATCAAAAGACTATGAAATTTGAGTGGCAAGGGCACTGGATGGTTAGGTTTTGGAGTGATGTTTGTGGCCAGGGGGTAGCCATAAAGCTAGTAGCAGCGTTCAATTATATGACCAGATATATGGCAGTGTGCACAAGTGGGGATTTTGGCATTGCTAGCCTTGAAACACTTGTCAAAAGTATGGTCAGAGATCTTACAATGGCTACAAAATGGTTTATCCTTCTTAGAGGTGAGGTGAGGTTTGGAGAAGGATTTCCATGGGGGTTTGTGAGTGGCTAAAGCCATGATTTCAGATGATGGAACAATGGGTTGAGTCATGAAATGGTGACACTCTTGTTGTTGGATGAGAGAAAAGACTCGTGCAAGGGGTGGGAGGGGGTTTAGTAACATAATTTGGTCACAGGTTTGGGAATATGATTCGTGTAGTCCCATAAAAAATTGAAGCACATAATCACATTGATATCGGTCCACAAGAGATTTCATTGAGTCACAACTACAAACAGGTAGTGGGTCATAAACTAACAACTCATCTTAGAGATATTTGAGCTTACCATAGTATACACTAACCGAATCGTGTCCTTGGAGAAGCCCAGCTAAAACTTTCTTAAGTTGATAAATTCGTGGACCATTTTGTTGTGAGAAGCGAGCTTAAAGATCCATCCAAATCTCCTGAGCATCATCGACAAACATTACACTGGATTTTAGAGAATGACTTATTGAGTTTTGAAGCCAAGAAATGATCATATTATTACACTGTTCACATAGCTCAAGCAAGGGGTTAGAGGGTTTGGCGATGGAGCTGGTGATAAATCATAGTTTGTTTTTTGCGTGTAGGGCACAGTGTATTGAACGGGACCAAGTCTCGTGGTTATCGGTGGTTAGGGTTTCGGAGACTAAAGTAAGGGCTGGGTTGTCTTCGTGGTCGAGCCAAAAGGGGTTTGTAGGTTTACTGAGGTTGAAGTATCAGGAGAGATTGGTTGAGTCATCTTCGTTGTGTGAACGAGGGAAATTAGGCGGGGTGTGAGGATGGATGTTCTCCATGTCCTATAGCTCTCAATGGAGGAGAAATTATCGGTTTCGTATATTCTATGTTCTAAGTCTGTGAACAGTAAAATATTTACACATATATATGCCTAAAATTAAAAAAAAAAAGGAAAAATAAAGAATATTTTATTAGATCTATACAAATGTAGAAGGCTCTAGAATACATTAGAAAACCTAAAAAAAAAATTTGACATGTAATTTACACTATGTGACTTGTAGTCTGTTCATGGTCTTCTAACAGAGGAAACACAATCTTATCACTAAGTTAAAAGATTAGTTTCGTCATACTCAATTTGATCCTCGAAAAGTTAAGGATGTTTTATGCTCTTTATACAAAAAGTTGTTCCAAACTTCAATCCTGATACTGATGTTGAGTGTATAACAATGGTTAAGATAAAAGATTTGGAAGAGATAAAGAGGGATCTGGATAAGGCTTTTACATTTGAGGTGACTACACCATTGTTTCATATATTTCATTTAAATCACCTAGACTTGATGGATATGTTGCAGCTTTTTATTAAGGGCATTGGGATATTGTAGGCCCTGAGGTAAATTCCAGTTTGGTGAATTATCTCGTTTGAACTTTCTCTCTTGTAGTTATGAATCATGCCTATATTTTGGTTCCAAAGAAGAAAGAACTTATTAAGCATACTGCTTTTTGAATATGTAATATATTGTATAAGATAGTGTCAAAGGTCCTTTTGCTAATATGCTCGAAAGGTACTAAATTTCACCATCTGACCAAATTAAAGTGCTTTTATTCTTGGTCATCTTATTCTGATAATATCATTGTTGCCTGTGAGACCTTATATGCCATGGAAAAGAGGGTTATTGGCTACTAAGTTAGAAATGAGCAAAACTTATATAGGGTTGAATGGAGATTCTTAGAAATGATCATGGAGAAAATGGGCTTCAACGAAAGATGAATTTCTCTCATTATAGAATGTCTTACCTTAGTGTCTTACTCAATGTTAATGAATGGAGAGCCTTAGGCATAATTTAAACCTACTTGTGGTTTGAGACAAGGAGATCTTTTAAGTCCCTATCTTTTTATGCTATGCTTATAAGTTCTTTGTTGCCTAATTCAACAGGTTGAAGATAAGCTCCTTCATGGGATTCCAATTACTAGAGGGCAGTTAGGATTTCACATTTACTTTTTGTAGATGACAGTTTACTCTTCATCAAAGCTAATCTTCTTGAATGGATGATTATTGGCACTATATTAAAGAGCTTCAGGGCAACAATTGAATTGCGATAAGACCACTTCTTTTCAATTCAAACACCAAGCAAGAGACATGGACATTATTGCTGTTATAGTTGGAACTAAGCACCTAATAACTTTGAAGAATATCTTGGTGTACCGTATTTAGTCGGTCTATCTAGAATGAGGGCTTTCAACTTATTGCTAATAGGGTATGGCAAAGACTTATTAATTGCAAACATTACTTTTCTCTCTCAAGTAGGAAATGAAATTGTTTTAAAGGTTGTTATTCAAGTCATCCCAACATATATTATGAGTATTTCTCTATTACCTCCGACCTTGCGTTCATAGCTTAATAGATTTATTTATACAGAGGTTTTTTTGGGAACATAAGGAAAATAACTCAAAAATACATTGGATGGAAGAAGATGGGTCTATCTAAAACTATGTGGGCTTGGAATTTTTGAGATTTGGGATGTTTTAACAAGGCTCTCTCAGCTAAACAATTATGGAGAATAATGTGTAATCCCCATTCTCTTCCTGTTGTTATCCTTGAGGCTAAATATATGTCTTATGAGGAATTACATAATGTAATATTACAAATAAGAGCCTTTTATTTATGGAGAAGCTTAATGTTAAGTAAAGACCTTCTTATGGATTGTTTGATAGGGAGAGTTGGCAATTAGCACAAACATTTGGAGGGATAAAGGTTACCAAGATCCAATACTTTTCAAGAGTTGATGCTAATGCAAGATTTGTTATTTTAATCGAACCCACACCATAGATTGAGCTTATTTGATTAAGAAGATTTTTTGTGTAGAGGAGACAAACATTATTCTGAGCTTACCATTAAGTCCATTACTATCTGCTGATAAACTCATTTTGAGGGGCATTTCATCTAACTATTTTATAGTAAAGAGTGCTTACCAAGAGAAGGATAGGTCTATGAGACAATTATGCAATTCATCTAGTACTCAATCTAGTGCAGCTTTTTGGTAGTTCATATGGTCTACTAATATCCCTCCAAGTGTCAAAACTTTTATATGGAAAGCATCTAATAATATTTTAACAACAAGAGCCAATCTTTGTAAACGGCATGTCTTGGATAATGGAAATTGGCTTGTCTACCAACTAGAAGCTGGAACCATTGAACATATTTTGTGGGAATGTCCTTTTGCACAGGATGTTTGGGGTAATTGTTGTATTACTCTTCAGAAATCTTTCATCCGAAATACCACTTTCTAGGAATTATGTTTGTATTTTTAGCAAAGACTGTCTATTGAAGATGTTGAATTAATATTTATGTATTGCTCGAAGTATATATTTTTAGAAGAAATTCTTTGGTATTTAGAAAATCTTTTGATCACCTTTTACATCTGATTGATTAGATAAAATCATCTCTTGTAGAATTTCAAGAACTGCAACATCATGGTCTTCCCATCCTTAGTTTTCAGATAACACAAGCAAGATGACATGTATCAAGAAGTGGTTATGTGAAAGGCAATTGGGATATAGTTGTTGAGAAGGGCACTGGTAAGGTTGGTGTTAGGATTGTCATCAAAGATTTTATGGGTCACATCACATCTTGGCTTATAGAAAAACTCCTAAACTGTCTTATTTTTCTCCTAAGGATGCTGAAGCTTGAGATGCTTTTGTTACTATTAGTCTTTGTCTAGATTTGATTTGCACAAGTGATGTTTGAAGAAGATGCAAAACATATTGTGTATGGAATGAATAGTGCAGATGAGATACTAGAGTTTTTACACGGGCTTAGCCAAATGTAAATGTAGATTAAAATTTGGCTAAGAATCCCTTAAAATGGTCTATATTGAAAGAGGCAAAAGATAGGTATTTTGCTTGCTAGCTACCGTAACTCTTTATATTTGTTATGATTACTATTCACCCTCCATCGAATAATTTATATTAGCTTTTCTCCTTTTGTTACTATATAATAGTTGCACCACTAATTATTATTTATATATAAGTGATTTTACACAATTTACAATGGATTGGAATTGCAAAATATGAGAAAAATAACTTGGATAAAAAACAATAAAAACTATTTAAATAATAATATATATTTTTATTATTTTGCCTAATAGATAGATAATTTAATGTGAGAATCTATCTTGAATGGAATAGACAAAATGCAAACATGTGATTTTAGATTTGCCTTTGTCTAAGCCAATTAGAATGCAACAATTTTGGTCATATCATTTAAGATGTCAACACCTATTTTTGATAATAAGTTAAAATGAGATGAGTTCACATGATTTATAAATTGTAATAAGATGTTTGAGTTGAGATAAAATGATAAGTTTGAAAATGTTTTATAGGGTATTGGGAAATAAGAGAAAAAAAATTGAATAAAAATATCATAAAATTAAAATATAATTAAAATATAATTAAAATATTATTTTTATTTTAAAATTTGGAAATTTTGATTTGTTTTTGTGTGTTTTGTTTAGAAGTTTGAAAAAGCTTTAATAATTAAGTAATGATTAGATAAAAAAGTTAAAAATTTTAAATTGAAAATATTTGTATTTATAATATTTGGATATTAAAATGAGATAAAATAAAATAAATAAGAGTGATGATACAGTCATAAACGGTAGGTCCCGAATGGGATCCCGCCTAGGCTAGAAGTTTATTTTTTTTGGTTTTTTTTTCATAATTTTTAAATATTTAAAAAAACTAAAATAATTATTTTAAAATATATTTTCAACTATTTAGTGAAAAAAATTAAAATAAAAAAAAATTAAAATCACATTCGAGATTTTCATCAAAAAATCTCGTATGTGGCTTTAACATTACTCAATAAATAAATAGAACAATGCTAAATTCAGTCCCTATTTTTGGAGACTGTAAACAAGCATAGTATAAAAAATTTTAAAATTATAATTATATCTTTTTTTAAAATAGTGTTGTTTCTTCTTTTATTTTTATTTATTAAGAAGACTGCATACAATCTTCCACAATAAGAAATTTTCAACAATGAGGAAAAAAGAGAATAACATTATTTAAAAAAAAATATAATTTGAATTTGAATATTTTTTTTTTATATTAGGCTTCTATTACAATCTCTAATTTCCTAAATAGAGATTATATTTAGCATTGTACAATAAATAATCATCCTCATCCAAACCAGGCCTAAGCTATTATTGTTATCTTCATATTATTGATCTTTTACTCACGTTTAAAGGTTTGCTAATCAAGGAGCTCACTGTTAGGCCAAATGGGCTTTTATGTTTACAAGAGGATGGATCAGTTTTTTTTTTTTGAAAAGGGATGTCCCTTTCACTTTCATCGTTTAATTAACAAAGTTTATGCGTTGTGATAAAAAAAGAAAAAAAAAGGGAACAAGAGAGGCGTGGCCCAGAGCGAAGCCGCGCCCTTGAGCGCCAAGTAAACTATTCAATGTAAACTTAACGGTTGCGATAAACCACACAAACCCGTCTGATTCAGATTCTCCAGCACTGTGTGCCCTCCCTAGTCCCACTCCATCGTGTCGCGCGTCTGCGTCTGCGTCTGCGTCTGCGTCTGCGTCTGCATCTCTCTTCCCTTCCCACACAGTCTCTCCTTCCCATAGCCAACCGGTTTATACCCAAGCCTTCTCTGTCTATCGTTACTCCTACGTTTGCCCTCAGCATATTGGTGGGGTGGAGGCCTAAATCTCAAAGATTCCTGTGAAATCCGTGGACTCCAATTTCTTACGCCCTTTTCCCTGAGAACAGCGTTGGAGAATATCACAGCTAATCGTATCGTTCGTTTCAATTTTTAGGGTTATCTATTCCAATTTCAATTACTTGGAAGAGTTTTTCCTATTTGTTTCCTTGTCATGCAAGTACTTTTCGCGTTAGCACTTGGCAAAGTTTGTTTGTTTCTAATCTAATTTTACTGGGGAAAGGTTTCTTCTTTGTTCTTACAAGCGCTATTTGCTTTTCTTTTCTTTTCTTTTTTAGTTTTTAGTTTTTTTTATTGTTGCTGAAGAATCGAAGTTGTCCATAGAAGCTTTGAATATGTTGCTGTCTTCCTTTTTAATTTTGTTTTAAAATAAAATATTATTTGTCGAAGAGGTTACAATACTTACCGTGCTTTGGATGGTCATTATTTCTCGAAACTTGTCCTTGGAGTTCAAAACTGGACACTGACCCCTGTTAGTTGCATTGATTATGGCTATCATGTGGTTTGGGGTTTATAAGTTGATTTTTCTCTTTATGATCGAAATTTATAGACGACATTGTAAACTGTGATTTTGAACTGCCTACTGCTTGTCTGGCGGAGCTCTGATTGGTCAATTTGGGAACTTGGGTGGTAATGTGTAGGAATGCTGATGTTGTTCTTTATTAGTTTTGCTGATATTTAAGGATTAGTCTTATCTCAAATTTACAATCAAACTGAGAACGGAGATGGTGATGGACGCTGCTCTTGATTATTACAGTCTCATTCCTGGGGCTGTTAGATGCAGTGTTAGTAATGCCGTTTGAGTTTACCTTTGACTCCAACCCAATCTCCTTCTCGTCTTTACAATTATGCGAAAGATGGCCTAACGTTTTGCTGGGATTACATCAGAATCATGGTTTTTTCTTCTTTGAATAATATGGTTACTAGGTGTCAAATCTCTCTTTGCTCCATGAGGTTTAATGTGTCCTTTCTGGAAATAATATTATTCAAATCTTATTTGTTGGGAATCTGGACCTCCCAAATTTCTCCACTAGGATCTATTTTTGACAGAATACGAAGAAAAATAGAGAAATAAATACAACATAAGAATTTACGTAGAAAACTCTCAAAACAGGAGAAAAACCACCAGACCCAAAGAAGAAAATCCACTATGTGAAAAATTGTTACAATCACACAATTTTTCTCCTTACCTCAACGACACCCACCAAAATTTTCCCACTAGTAAAATTTTAACTTTCACATCTTTTCTTTTTTACATACAAAAAGGACAACATGGAAATTTTTCTAAAGTCAAAAGTTACTAGATAAGTTTCTAACTGGTGTAATTAACCAAGAAGGGCTGGTCTCCTTTTATAAGCACATGGGCTTGCCCCCTCATCAAATCTCACTGATATGAGATTTCAAAAGGAGCAAACCCAACATTATTATGGTGTGCATATGCTCACTGTGATAAATATCCTGCCAAAAATTGGTTTTATGTAAGAGTGAGGAGCCTCTGTTGACACTGTATTCCACCTATAGCTAATCAATCTATTAAAATAGAATTATCAATATGGAAGTAATCACCAATCATCCGATTATCATTGAATTGCTGTATGATGTATACAATAGTGGGCGACATTATACTTCTTGTGTATTTGGGTTATGCCTTTCTTCTATCGATAAAATTTCTCTTATATAAAAAAAATAGTGGACGACATTAGTGAGGAATTACTGACCCTCTCAAAAAATCAAAAGCGACCCAATCAGTGGTCTAAATTAGCATGGATTCTTCCCCACAGATTTAATGTTAATTTTCTTCATAATATAATTCGATCAGTGATCTAAATTAGCATGGAGTGCTCGACATTGTTCATTTTGTTTTGTTGGGCCTTAGATTACAATGATTCTATTACACCGACTTTCTCAGCATAATGCAATGAATGCAAGCAATGATTAAGATATCTCATATTTTACGCTAAATAGGTCAAAAAGGAAAAGAAAAAAAGGGGAGGGCACTTGTTTTGTAACTTCTTGGGCTTATAAGTTATATGTGGTGGATTGTTTACAGTATTTGACATCTTTCTCTAATATATGATTGTTTCAGGATTTATACGGGGGGAAAAGTATGTGTTAAGGATGATCAAGACATTATTTTACATTATGTTGGTGTAAATTCACGCCTCATATTTTTTTACATCTTTGCCAATGGCGGCTGATCAGCGCAGAAAACGATTACTTGGTGTGAGCATCAGAAGTTCCAGTTCTTGGCAGCAGCATGGAGTGAGAAGGAAGAATTTAGAATTGCCACAAAATGACTCAAACATAAAATCTCATATTTCTCTTGAGTGGGATGACAATCAAAAAAGGATTGTTGCTAAAAGGGAACAAATTAGCATGAGTTGGAGATATTTGAGGCCATTTAATGATTCTATTCCTCATCATCAGAACATCTTAGCAGATGTATTTGCTCTTCCTCAAGAAATTTTTGAGTTAGAGAATTTGACACATGTTCTCTCTTTTGAGGTACCTTTATGATACTTAGAAATGTTTTTTCTAGTTTGAGACTGTTTTATGCATTTTGTGTGGAACTTATTACAGGTTTGGCAGAGTCATCTATCAGAGAATGAGAGAAACTTTCTTGTGGAGCTTCTACCTAGAGGATTAGAGCCCCAACAAGTTGTGCAGGCATTGGTCGCAGGGGATAACTTTCACTTTGGAAATCCGTTTCTTAAATGGCAAGTAATCATAAGTGATGTTCTATTTTTAAGTAATTGAACTGTTTTCTGTTTAGAAACAAGGTCGTATAATCAAATACTTGTAATATATGGGTAAGTCATGTCTTTTTTTCTATGACACCCGGTGTCAGTAAATATGTGTGTGTGTGTGCAAAGTATTCCTAGGCCCCATTTGTTTCATAGATTGCTCAACTCATCTCTTCTTGTCTCAACTCATCTCTTCTAATCTAATATGAAAATACGGACACTTTTCAACTTTTTCATCTAATTATTACCTAATCAATACAACTTTTGAAAACTTAAAAAAAAAAAAAAATTTAATTTTTTCAAATTCCAAAACCAAAATAATATGAAAATATTATATTCTAATAGTATTTTAATATTTTAATATTCAATTTTCTCTCTCTCCTTCTCCAAATCCCTACAACACATCTCAATTCAAACTATTTCACTACTATTCACAAACTATCTCACTACTATTCTTATCTCATCTGATCTGTGTAACCAAACAAGGCTTTAAAATGGAAAATCATATACATATAAACCTCATTATGTATATACCTGTGCTTACATGTATGTGTATGTGCTTGCATACAATGTGTTGGTGATGAATGTTAGCTGGCTTAACTATTATTAATTTACTGACACCTGTTTATAGATGTTCTTTTTAGAATGCTTGAATTTTTATAGTTCTGAATATGTTTTGAGTTTTTGTGCATGGATCGGTTATTTTCCTTTGGCAAACTATTCAAATTTAAAGATCCAAATTATTTTATTAATTCGAAATAGCATCTTTTTTTGTTTTTGTTTTTTTTCATTTTTTGGGAAAGTAAGGTGGCAATTACAAAAGAAATCCAGTAGTGCAAGTGACTAGTGTGGTAATTATCATTGTAGGCTGGCTCATTGGGCTTGTCACCTTTTTCTCTTATTAGGTGAAATTGAATAATAATTTTAGATGCAGGAAATTCAACTCATTTTAATGCCAAACTTCATTCCGGATAAGAGAACCCAAGAAATTTAGGCCTGGTTTGGTTACAAAATTGAAACTATCTCATCTTATCTAATTGTTACTACTTTTCCAATTTTTCACACAAACTATAATAAATACAGCTTTTTTAAATTTTAAAACAAAAATAATATTAAAAAAATTATATTCTACAAATATTTTATTCAACTTTCAACTTTTATCTTATCTAATTTCATCTGTGTAACCAAACGAGGCCTTCTAGAAAAAGAGTTGCTTGGTTTGGCTGAACTTTCTGTTTCTTCCTCACATTTTCTATTGCAAATCATGTAACTACAGCCATTTGTTTTGATTGTTTCCACATTTTGCACTCTGTTGATGGAAATGTTGTATTTCCACCAATGTTGTATCTATCTTTCCATTATTTTGATGGCATCTTTTATTGGCTCAACCTGCTATTAGTTTCTAACATGCTCTTATTGCACTTTAGTCTCAAAGATAGAAATCTGAAAAGCAAAAAGCGAACTTCCATATATGGTTGGCATTCGAAAATTGTTCCTTATGCTCTGTAATCTAACTCCCAAGATCAATTTAGTGAATGTGTATATGCTTGCAGGGGTGCTTCACTTTGTTCTGGCAGTCTTCACCCTGATATAGTTCTTCATCATGAACAGTGTTTAAAGGCTGAGAAAAAAATATATTACTCAAAGTTATGGAAGTATCATAATGAGTAAGTTAAGCATCTCTTTTACTTTATAATTAATCTTTTAGAGTTTTTTTTCCTTGTTTAGAGTTCTTTGGTTTCAAATTTTTTATTTTTCTTGTGGCAGTATGATAGGATGCGTACTGAAGTTTAAAGAGAGATGGAAAATTTGCAAGGATCTAGAGAAGGAAATAATGCAGAAACTATGGAGGTTATACACGTCACATTTTTTAAATTATATAATTGTCATTTTCAATCATGTTTTTGCAAAATTCGGTGGGTGCATGATTGTGGCAAGAATGTGTTTTTTTGAGAGATATCTTAACATACGAATATGTTTCTAGAGAGTACTAGTTTAGTGTAATCTTGGAAGAAGTGAATATGGTAGCGTAAGATTCCTTTTGACTCGTTATATATTTCACTGAATGGTGTCATTTTTTGATAGGTAATCAAAAAGTTTTATTCAAAAAAGTAGGTAAAGTCCAAGTACACATGGAATATACATGAGAAGGACCTAATTAGAGTTCACAATAGAAAGAAGACAATTATGTGCATTTAACCCATCACAAACAATGGCCCTCCGCCTATAGGATAACGACTTATAAAAGAAAACTTTAAGCTCCTCCTTTGTTCTCTCGTGATCTTCAAAGCTCCTCCAATCATGCCAACACATACATATAGGAACCATTATCCAGATTGCTGCCACTTGTGAGTTACCTGGAGGCCTTTCCAGTTTGCTAGGAAATCCACCAGTCTAAGAGGCATAACCCATGATAATCCATTCCTACAAAAAAATATCCCACAGTCCTGGCCACCTCACAATGTAAATGCAGATTCTACTGACTCACCACTCTTCTTACACGCATAAAACTAGTTCAACACCATTACCCTAATGTTTCGTTAAATTGTATGTGGTGAGCATCTTGTCCAACAATGTTGTCCATATGAAAAACTGCTTTGAAGGAGCTTTCATTTGCATATACTCTTCGATGGGAACATGGTCATTCTAGGGCTCGTTATAATTTGGTAAAACGATCTGACAGTGAATATATCTTTCTTGTGGCACCATCAATCATGCTTATGGAATATAGTGTCACATAGAACTCTGTGATAGTCTCCAACTCCCAATCTTGAGCTGCCCTAATTAAATTTACATTCCATTGAGGGGAGCCACTAGAAAAGGCCAAGAGATTGGCTATCGTTGCATCTTTTGCTCGTCAAGCTCAAAAATGGCAGGGAAGGTATCTTGTAGGCTTCGTTTACCACACTATTTGTCATACCAAAATCTGACACAAGAGCCATTGCCTACCACAATATATGTTCATGTCTTCGGAAAATCTCCCTATGTTTCCTAATGTATTTCCACAAACCGACCCACTTGGGTTATGGGTCACGTATCTCATTCGAGCACCATCCTCCCCAAGCCTCCCTTAACTGTGAATCCATACAGACTTCCATAGGACCCTCCTTTCAAGTTGGTACCGCCAAAACCAATTACCCATCAGGGCTTGGTTGAACTTCATCAAGTTATAAATCCCCGATCCACCCTAAAAAATAGGAGTACAAACAATTGACCAATTTACTAAATGGAATTTGAACTCTTCCCCCAATCCACTCTACAAGAAGTTTCAGTGTAGCTTCTCACTACGGTTGGCAACCTTTGTGGGGAGCGGGATCAAAGATAGAAAATAGGTGGGTTGGTTAGAAAGAGTACTTTTAATCAAGTGAGTCTACCACTTCTAGACAAATAAAACCTCTTCCAAGAAGGCAATCTACACTCCACCTTTTCAATCACGCCATTCCAAATCCTCTTTGATTTAAAGGAAGCACCCAGTGGTAAGGAGAGATACGCCATTCCAAAGATTGGATATGCCTGAGATTTGCTCCACATAAGATGTGAGTATCGTCAACAGAAAACATGTGAGAAATATCGATGGAGTTATAATCACCATTCCCTACCGAGAAACCGTAGAGAAAACCACATTCCACAAGGCCAACAATCATCTTACTGAGAGCTTGCTTCCATGATGAATTAAAAAAGTAAAAGAGAGTGGGTCCCTCTGTCTCAAACCACAAGAGAAGTTGAAGGAACCTACCGGTGAACCATTTCACCAAGATAAAGAAGTGAACTATGGAGATGCAAGATTCTACTCATTTTTGTTATTTCTTCCCAAAGTCACATCTTGCAAGTAAATAAAGTATGAACTTCCAGGTGACGTGATCATAGGCTTTCTTCATGTATAATTTGCAAGTAACCCAAGTTCTCTAGATTTGAGTGTCCATCCAAATCGTGCTTTGCAATTATGACCGAATCTAGGATTTGTCTACCTTTGACAAATGCGTTTTGCGGCTTTGAAATTAACTTTCTCATTACCGTACTCAATTTGTTCGCTAACACTTTAGAAAGAATCTTGTAAATCCCATTCACAAGGCTAATAGGGCAATAGTCTCTAACATCCACACATCCCACCTTTTTGGGAATAAATGCTAAGAAAGTAGCATTAAGACTTCTTTCAAATCTGGCATTAGTACGAAAATCTTGAAAAAACCCGCATAAGATCACCATTGATCACTTCCCAACAAGTTTGGAAAAAGCCCATGGTAAAACTGTTTGGGCCTGAAGCCTTGTCACTAGCCATGCCACGGATTACTTTGCACACTTCTTCTTCTTCAAAAGGCCTCTCTAGCCACCTTGCACGCTGTTGATCTAATGCTGAAAAATATTAAACCATTCACTTTTGGTCGCTAGGTGTGCTGTTCAAATAGGAGGTGTTGGTAGTATGGTGCGATGTGGTTCTTGATGACTAGCTGATCCGAGGAAAGTACTCCATCAACTATCAAGATATAAATGGCGTTGATCCTCCTATGAGAATTAACCACCCTATAAAAGAACTTTGTGCACTCGTCTCCCTTCTTGAGCGATAGAGCTCTTATTTTTGTCTCCAAGAACTCTCCTCCATCAATGTTACTCTTTCAAATACTATGACTATCTGACTCATGCGAGTTCTCTTGGATTCAGAGAGAGTTCTTGCCTCCTTGCCCTAGATCTTGTGACTCTTCTAAAAAAGAGTGCCTCTGTTGAGTCACATTGCCAAAAATGGCCAAAAACTTGTTCATTACATAATTCCATTGCTTCAAATCATATTGGCTTTTCCAACCTTGGCTTTTCCTTTATCAGAATAACATCGGCCTTGGCCTAGGCCTAGTCCCATGTCCACTTTACGAAAAAGATCTTCTACCCCCTTCTTCAATAAGCCAAGTTCCTCTTTCAAACCAAATAGGACTCTCGCTCCTCACTTTCTGCTAGGCAGACACAGGACAGACCTCCACCCCCTCTTTTTGATACATTTCGTCAACCATACTTTTCTACAGTAGTGGTACGCCCCCTGTTATGCATCCCTTTCTGTCCTTTTCGCTTTGCTGTAACACCAAGTAGTGGCCCGTACAACTGGGCACTGCCACCTTATTCCTTGCACCACCTATTGCGGCCTCTACCTATGACTTGATCTGCTTCCTCATCTCTCTCCCTTGTCTACTGCCATGTCTTGACAAAGAGCCAATGTTGGAGCATTGTTTGTTGGAATATGGCTGGACAAAGCACGCTTCATTTCCATAGAAAGGCTTTTTCAACCCTTTCCTTCCGAGATCACTAGAAGACCTTGACGCCCATTGCCACCGTGGTCTGTAACTTCCAAGTAACGCCCAAGAGCGTTAGAGTGCCTATGAGCAAACAGAACCTTGGTTCCATTACCATACATCTTGTAAGAATTTTTCCTTCTCATCAAATGCGAGCACTCTTCCACAGTATTTGCCAGCCAACGAGCATCGCCATGACTGGGCACCATTTCCTTATTGACCTTCTACTCCTCTCAGTGATACAAAAATAGCTTCCCCCCTCCAACGATAAAACAAACACCTTTGTTTTAGAAAGCCAATGCTCGCCTTCTATTATTAGTTGGTGTTTATGGACTAGATCATTTACGGCAAGCATGGAGTCAAAGCTAGTGGAGCTGGAGGCTTTAGTTTTTCAGATTAAGTCTTGGTTGGTTAGGTTTGTTTTCATGGTTTGTACGGTAAAGGTAGTACCCTGAATGGTCTTTAATGACATTGATTTTTTTTTTTAATATTTTACAAGGCAGTCAATGTTATTAAAAGCACAAAGTGGTCCAACCCAAGTACACAGGTTTATACAAGAGAAAGCTCCCTACTAGGAAAAAGAGTGAAAATAAGAGGACATAGAATTGATATAACTACGAAGGCAAAGGCTATTCCTATTCTTATTAATATAATCATTTTACTTATAAAAAAAATATAACTCTCTTTTGTATATTTCCTGTGTACATGGGCTGTGCCTAGTTTCATTCAATCAATAAAGTTTATTACTTATTTAAAAAAAAAAAAATAGAAAGGCTTGAACTATTTCGAGCCAAAACCCAAACATAAAAATAAGTTTTTAGCATCATGGCTTTGAGCTCATCTACAGTCTTCTTTCAATCTTCAAAGGTACTGACATGTAATTGCTCTCAAAATATAGTGAAATGATTATTTCATTCTCTTTTGAAATTGTTGTTAAACCTGTGTAAATATTGGTTCTTTTATATCTATCAATATGCCGCATGTGAGTTAATCTTGCTGGGATGTTGCTTTAAACCTTGATTTGGTTTTTGAGATATCATGTTGCATTTTCTCGGTTTTCTAAGTGTTACTGTAACATATTGCTTGTTTCTCTCTCTTTCTCTCTGATTTTTTTTTTTGTAGGATTTTCAATTTCTTTCTTGTGGTCTGAGCAGGTCAAGAGATGGGTTGGACAGAACAATTCTCTCATGTGGAAATGAGTACATATCTCCTGGTCCTGAGGATGATTTCACAGCTACATCTGAATCTTGTTCTGGGGTGGCTGATGACAAACTATGTAGTAGTGATAACCAGAACTTCTCAGTGATAAAGGGTTCAGAACTTCTAGAAAGGTAATTAAGCTCTCCCTGATTAGCTTTTTTTTTGTGTGTATATATATTACTGCAGGATGGATTGCCTTTCAGAAAATCCGATGCTAGATCTTTAATTCGGTACCCTGTGGTATTTAGGGTTATGGATTCATGTTGGAAGGTCTATGGTTATGCTTCTAAAGTTGCTGGAAAATCGCTCGATTAGTCTCTAAACAAAGTGGCAGATTATGAAGATATGGTAGGCTGCCGGCATACCTTTCCCATTGATACTGGGGTTATTAATTTGGAGAGAAAAGTTATAAAGAAACCTGGAAACTACTTCATCCCAGTAAATCTGCAAATTGGCTGATTGCCATTATAATAGAAGTATGGAGGATCTAAAGCAAAATCAAACAGTAGGTTATAACCTTAAGCACATGATACAAAGACTTGATCTAAGATGTAGCCCCAAGATAACGAAATATGCAATTTGGCCTTGTGTTGAATGTAAACCAGAAACCTATGTTTCTTCCGGCTTGAACTTGATTTTCCGTACATATCCAAATGAAAAGAAAAAAACTCCTTGCTCCCAGTTCAGCAAGGTGGATTGAGATTTAAACGTGGCTCGTTTTGTGGGATGAGAAGATGAGAGATTGCTTTTGACAAGGTTTTCAGGGCTTTCTTTTTCTCTCTCTCTCTCTGTCATGCTTAGTTGCAAAGTTAATGTCTGTTTGAGAATTCATAGTTGTATACCTTTAAACACGGTCCATTTTATTTTTATTCATCTCTTTTTTCCACTACAGTCTTGTTTTTCTTGCCATGTTTGTTGTAACATTTAACTGGCTTTTTTATCCTATGCACCGTCCTAAAGGACTTTTTGTTTCTTTTGTTTTCTTTGTAATTGGCTTTTGCCTCTTTTTATTAATAAAATTTTTACTTATAAAAAAAAAACATTTAACTAGCTTTTTACTGATAAAAGTGAACTAGCTTTAGATCCTAGAGTCCTAGACTCATGATCAGCTAAGATACATAAATTATTGATTTAAGTAATCTACAAGTCTACAAAATGTATAACCTGTTTAAAGTTCTTGAAAGTACAAAATTGGAGAGGAGGCCCAATATTGATAAGATATATATTGTGACCTGTTATTTTGTGCCATACTGATTTTTTATTTTTTGGTAGCTTTCTCTAGCTTTTACCGTCAAATAAAATTCCAATTCATCTTTATCCCAATTAGATGGCCTTGTTTCATACTTCAGCTAGGAGTTCAAGAGCAGCTCTTTTATTCACTCAAATGTCCGTGAAGTTTATATGAAGGGCATGAGATAAAAATGCCAAAAGGTCTCCTTCAGTCATGTTACATAATTTTACATATGATACATTGTCCATGGGGCAGGGTTCGTGGTTTGAACTTACATCAGTGCGACTGGGATATGAAGGCAGACTCTTTGAAAATCCATTGTTGCGACTTTCAAAACCAGTGATTTGAGCCTGAATTAACTTCTTCTCTTTGTATATACTGTCACCAAGTGGTAAGGGTGAACTTGTGTGCATGAGCCCCATGTCACAGGTTCAATTTCCCCGGGGATCAAACTGCGATTTAAGTGGGAGGCCATGGTGGTGGGTTGCTATGCTAGTCTCCCGAGGGGTTTAGGTTCCATGGGTGAGTCCTAAGAGCTTTGGTGTGGGGTGGTTCCCGTCATACAAAAAATATAAATTATATTTATTTTTTTGGGAGAAGGGGGGGGGGGTGGGTTGTTCTGTAGGAGGCATGGGGTTGAACATGGGATGTCAGCAACACTGCAACAGAGCACAATACCATCAGGCTTTTTGGCTTTCCAAAACAGTTTGTGTTAAAATATTTACTAAAGAATGAAAAAATAACTGATGCTCTAGACCTAATGGCATTTTCATTATGTTCTTGATTCTGCGTCACAAACTTTATCCTGGGTTTAGCTTTATTTCAGTTCCAACCTTTTGTGCACATATAGATGTATTATTGGGTAATTTTGATGGAAATTTTGACCCATTTGTTTCCACCAAAGTATTTGCCTTTTTCCCTTGGCAGTATTTTTTATTACCCATTTAGCAAGGTGCTTGGAGGCTTACTTTTCTTTGTTTATGCTATGATCAGCCAATTATGGTCTTTTTTCCTTAACTTTCTTTAGTTGGCAAATTGATATTTTTGGTAGTTCATCTTACAAGTCAATTTATGTTGAATTGGGCCTTTTTGTTCAGTGCGACTAACTATGCCTCATGGTTTGTATCATCTTCTTGTCTTAGCTATGCTGAGCCATGGCAGTTTCTTGATGATGACTTTTTATTCAGTTTTGTTCAAGAATCTTATGAATTAGAATGATTTCCAGGATGTCTGAGGAACGTTTTATGAAATATGAAGGTAAAAATCTTTGGATTGCTTCAGATGATGTGCTTAATTTAGGAGCAAAACCTAGAAATGGGGACAAGCTACACAAGCATAATATCCACTGTAGCGATGGTGCTAATTATATGTCATATTTCAAGGTTAGTTTTTCCTTGATGTTTCATAGTTTGTATCAAAATCTTGGAAGACAGCCGGGCACTTAATCAGTCACCTCACAGAATAAAGCAATCCATTGTCATTCTTTTATTACTAATTTGCCTATTGGGTGTCCCCAAATGAGGATAGGAAGTGGATTTGTCCTAGAATTGAGGCAATGCTAATCATGAATACACTGTTTACTGCCTTCCAGTTATTTCTTCATCATCCTATACTTTGCATGCAAGTCTCTTATGATATTTTCAGCCCAATTTAGAGACTCTTGTTGTTGTCTGGTCTAACATATGGTAAGTTGATAAACTTGGAAAGCCAGATAGTCAGCTAGTGAATAAAATTATTGATCAAACCTTAAATAGAAAGTAAACTTGGTTATATGCTTTGTATGAATAGAACTTACGGTTTTAAAATATTTCCAATTATTTTTGGATTAAGGAAAGCAGGTGCAAGCCTTTACATTGGCATACACATGTATCCCAAAGGTTGTTGCTGATAGCATCTTTGATGATATCTTTCAGATTAGCAAGAAGCAACATGAACTTTTCAAGAATATGAATCAGTCTGGTAAGAGCATCCAGTCTAGGTCTCTTAATCGTGTTTTGGGTAATATTGATAGCTTTCATGTACAACCATATGAAGTATTTGTGGAAGAAGAGCAGAAGAAATTGCATCACCACTGGTTAGTGTCTTGTGAAGGGAGCATATCTTTTGTAAACTTAAGGAAACTGTTGGTTCTCTCCTTCATTGTTGACTGACCTTTTTTATAGGACACAATTGGCAAACAAAGTTCTCCCACTGGCCTATTCTAAATGGAGAGAGAAACAGTTTCAAAGATGGGTAATCACTAATTCTTTGGAGCAAGAAATAAAGGATAAGCAAAAACCTCTGACGGAGGTCTATGACTTTGCTCTATTTCCTTGTCGTTCTTGTTGTTATTACTTTTATTGTTATTGTTTGTCATTAGTTATTTGTTATTATCAATTGTATGCTATTCTTATTTCTATATCTGAGCATGCTAGTCATTGTAATATGTTTATCCAGTAGATCCTTGATTCAGCTTTCTGTGTTTTTTACATCAATAATTTTCCTTAGGGCTTAGTGTTGAACCTATCAATTTGTCATTCAGGACGAGGATAATGAGAACCTTGAGAGCATACTTCAGGATCAGAAGGAAGATGAATTGATAGATGTGTCTGCTGTGGAAGATGATGAAGAGTCTGTTCCTGGCTCCCTCAAGAGTGAGTTTGCTTTTGGCTCACCACAGAATGAGGATTCTGTTTCTGGCTTGGCACAGAATCAAGAGTCCATTTCTGGCTCCTCTCAGGATCAGACTCCACGGCAGATTTCTTCTCAAAGTGGTGGCTACAAGGGCAACATCATGGACATGGATTCCAAAAATAATCATATCATGTCAAAGTCAGATGATGGTCCTGTTGATCAAACCATGTACTCTGGAAATTTTAACATGGCTGATATGGTCAGTCAGGGTGTGCTTACTTCTGGAGATGTTTGGCCAGCTGTTAGCATGCCCCAATCTTACTATGATTCCATGGCAAACCATGAATTCACATCTACCAATGGGTTGCCACTTGAACATTCACAAGTTAATGATCAGCAACGGGCTCATTTGATTGATCTGGAATCTAATCTGCTTGTAGAACAGAAAGATTTTTTGCACATACAATCCGATGAATGTTCCTTCATTTCTTATCCTAACCAAGACCGTAATGAGTTAGTTCAATCTCTCTTTAAGAGCCAGGGGATATTGTCCTATCATCAAGAGCAGAAACAGAAGGGTTTAGAATTCCAGCCACCAAACAATTTGGCTGTGGAAAATTATCAGTTTCCTGGGCATTCCCAGGAGCAGGAGCGGAAGAGACAGAACGGGGTTTATGTGCCAAGAAACATCCCAGGGAACATATACTCTGATGCCGTTAGATACTTGATCCCGAGGCAAGAACACTTGTCACAGGTCACGGTGCAGGGTTTGGCTGTCAATACCATCCTGATGCCATCACCTCTCCAATCTGGCTTAAGTAGTGGGGAATCATCGAGTCCGAACTGGTTTTCTGGTGAGCATCAAGTTCGTGGTGGGTGGACTGTTTCGGATGGTACCAGTCTCCAGAGTCAGAGGAATAGCATGGGTAGTGGAGGTGGTGCAGATCATAGTGTATTCCAAGCTCTACCTCATTGTAACCAGTTATGTCCAAGTGGCCCTTATGATTCAGTGGGCTCCACGGAGCAGTTCACGGCATCAAGGAACTATGGAATGGTGGGTGCATTTACTCCTAGGATTAACAATGTTCTACAGCAAGTGTCACATCCACTAGACTTCTTAAGCAGGCGTGAAGCTGCTACTTCCAAGATGTCCGATGATATCCGATGGATGAGTTTGCCACATCAGAATTCTGTTTTACCTGATCCAATGGGAAAACCTTACGTGCGGTCGTGGAACGATTGAGAACATCCTTTCCCATTTTGAACATCCTTTCCCATTTTTGGATAATGTTTCAGTTCATGCGCTTGGTTAGAAAGACGAGGTAAGAAGAAAATGCTTATTACAAAAGTTCACCTGCCGGGAGTTGTTTGTTTAGGATGCGACTTTCGAGGTTTACTGCAAATTCATGTCCGCCAAGCATACAAAATCCAAGATGGGTTTTTGTACATATACAAAAGCCAAGTCAAACGGCATGTATATATATATCTCTGCTCTCTAGATGTTAGATGGGTAGTGAGAGGAATTTATGGGAGGGAAAAAAATCTAGATTTCTCATAGTTCCAACTTCCAAGTAACTTCTTTTTTTTTTAAATTTTCATTGGGATTTTCCTTCTATTATTTATTAAGCATTGATTTTGGGATTGTAAATTGCCAGAGGCAGATGGTCATTCAAAAAATACATTGATTTTTTGAAAAGATTTGTGTCACCGTTGATATTTGTAAACTCTAGGTATCAAATAAGGTTTTGGAAGCATCTCTCTCTCTCTCTCTCTCATGTGCACGAGATTGTCACATTTACCATGTATTTTAAACGATGTCACGCATTCAACAGTCTGTGAATGGACATGTACTGTGCGTGCACATATTAATTCATTACGTGTATGTCTGTGGGGTCTCAGAATTGTCGGGATGATTATGCATTATGACTAGTGAATAGACCTCACAGTGAAGCTAGCTGTTTTTGAGGGATTTCATAATTGGGTGGGTAGTTTTGTTTACTGGGTAGTTTTGTTTGGTCGGGAGTTCAACATGGCAGCTGTCGAGATTGCTCTTCGAGGTTATATAGTAGAGAACCAATACGCGCTGATGAGTCCAAGTAAGAAGACTGAAGTTGCAGCTATCGCTTAAAATCTGAAGAAACAAAACAAGCCCGTGGGCCGTGGCGCTAAAGAAAGTGGCTACCAACCAACGTTATCCGCCTAAGTAGGAATCCCATATGTGGAAATATTTTATACATAAAGGATTATACAAAGGAATAGATAAATTTATAAATTGATATAGTGTAATGGGATAATATGTTATATTATAAAATCATTTTATTATAATATAGATTTAACAAATCTTATGAAATTATATCAATTTATAAATTTATTTTTATATAATTCTTTATGTATGTAGCAATTTTTCATATAAAATAATATTTGTTGATCCTGCTAAATTCAGGCTGACGAAACAAGAAACGAACTAAGCTCATGCTTAGTTGGCACAATTGTAAAGAACTTGGTTGTCGACAGACCGATTACAGTTTTGTAGAGCAGTTATCATTGGGTAAGCATGTGCTTTTGGGGAGTGCTTGCCGTTACATTTTTTAACAAAAATATGAACCCTCTTCACAAAGTAAATTAATGCTAGTTTCGGTTTCAGTGTTGTCCCTTTAATCCTCCTGCTCGATTGTCGGCAGAACGACAAATATAGTTTTGTAGAGCTGATGTGTTAATTGTGTGTTTTAGCGTCTTTTTCAGCAGTTGATTTGCATGCTATTGTTTATTATTTCGAGTTAAAAAGGATTGTTTTTTGGGTGCTTACTACTCGTAAATTACCAGAGCTTACCTACGTTTTGGAAAAGAAATATTCCCTCATTAACTTCTGGAGCGGTTACAGTTTTGTGCGGAAAATACCCTTGCCTCTCTTTGAAATGATCCCATAACGGAGATGGAATCCGCTACTGTTACCAAAGCTCCCAGTTAATCCCGGGCATCTTTCTAAGCTTTTGCTTTAAATACAAAGCAGAGAGAGAGAGAGAGATTGTTCTTGTGTATTTCTGTGGCATCGGGCTTGCGCCTCGTATCGCTTTTGCAACAGAATGAGCGGAAAGAAGAAAGAGGTCATTAGATTAGAGCGTGAAGCTGTGATTCCAATTATTAAGCCCAAGCTCATCATGACCTTGGCTAACCTCATTGGTACACCCGCATATTGCACCTTTTGCATTCGTTGCTTATTCTTGATCCTTCGATTTTTGGTGGGTTTTCTTTGAAACTTCCGTCGTAGTGTTTTTTTTTTTTTCTCTGAAACTGAAAACGTGGTTGCTGAAGCGTTATATGTGGGCGCAAAATAGTATCTTATGACCACATATTGATTTATGCCTGCAAAAGATTTCGAATTTATTGTTTCGGTTAATCTTCCGTTTTTAGGTATATTAACTAAAATTTTTGTTTTTCGTTAATACGATAAGTTTGATAGTGTTCTCGGCGTCAATCAGTTCTTTACCAAATTTCCTATGTCGTATTTATCCATATTTCTTAAGGGGTTTAGGAATGTGGCACCATATGTGTAAGCTCTGACTAAATTACATTCAGTCTTGTTTATGGGAATCTGCTAGCTATAATTTTCAAATCCGTGAAAATCTCTGTATCTCAAATTGGTAATCTTTAATGAATTTTTCTCCTGAAAAGAAAAAGGCTGGTTTGAGTTTTTCTCGCCGAAAGTTATGCAGACAATGAACATTTTTTTTAATCGGTAACTTGGCATTCAATATTTACATAGATTAGCATTTAAAACAGTCTTCAGCGTTACAACTCTCCAACAACAATGCCAACTTAGTAGAGTTTACGAATGTTTATATAACCAATAAAAAGATACATGTCCTCTATTTAGTTTAGTTTTTTTTTTAATCAGGAGTTTATTGCCTTATTTTGGCAACATGCCATTCCTATAAATGCTAACTAGACCTTATGTTTTTCAACATTCTGCAGAACATAATACTGACCGCGCTGAGTTTTTAAAGCTCTGCAAAAGAGTTGAGTACACAATTCGAGCTTGGTATCTTCTACAATTTGAGGACCTGATGGTAATATAATGTTTTCTTGGTTCTACTGGAAAAAAATCTTCAGTGCTATATTTGTTATCTTTATTTATTCCCACATTCACATCTTTGCTTGTAATTTGTGTTTACAGCAACTGTACTCCCTCTTTGACCCCATACATGGGGCTCAGAAATTGGAGCAGCAGAACCTATCTCCTGAAGATACTGATGTGCTAGAACAGAACTTCCTGACATATTTATTTCAGGTATTGTGGGGATTTTGTAGAATGCATTTGGATTCCCATGGAAGTAAAAGAGGGGTAGGAAGTCAGTATATGCAATACACTTTAGTGAGTGAATACATGTGGTGAATGTGATTTCGAGTTGCTTGGGATGAAGAAATTCTTGCTCTTTATAATGGTTTCGAGGGACTACAATTTTACCATTGACTAGTTTTTTTAGAGTAGAGTGCATAAATTTGGCTTGAGCCTCACTTGAGGCATTGCAAATAGTACCAAAGTCAATTTCAACTAGAAATGTTGGACTTGAACCTTACTGCCTATAATGAAATGGATTGATGAGAAGGTTAGGAATTTAAGGGGGAGAGATTGTTACCCTATAGGGTAGGGAGAAGTTCTTGCTCTTTATAGTGATTCCAATGGGTTCCAATTGTACCATTGATTTGCCCTTTTGGAGTATGGACCTAAATGTGGCTTGGGCCTTCCTCGAGGTGTTACAGTATAATCACAAACGATTATCCTACTGAAGGGTAAAAGTTAATGAGAATATTGTTGTTGAGAAATACTTACGTATCATTAGTTGTGGTGATGACTCTAAATTTCTGAATTAATTATAATGAATATATACATTTTTCAGTTCTTCATCATTGTACCGTTTCCACTCTTGCTATCAATAAAACATCTTTCTTCCTTATAAAGGAATTTCCACCCTTTCTCCTTTTCAAACTTTGGGTATAAAAGCATTCATAAAAAATCTGTTTACACAGTTGTCTGATCCAAGACAATATTTAATTATTTATGCATCTAATTTTCTCCCTGACGCTGCTAATCATCAAAATTTGATAAAATTCTTATTATCTGTACAGGTGATGGAAAAGAGCAATTTCAAGTTAACAACTAACGATGAAATTGATGTTGCTCTTTCGGGGCAGTATCTTCTAAATCTTCCAATCACGGTGGATGATTCTAAGGTTTGTAATAAAATATATATTTATATAGAAATTAAATGTATAGATTTTGTTCTATATAAATTAATTCTTTTACTTATCAAAAATGAAAATCCATAGTTGCATGCACATAACATAATACTCGAGAGATATCTTGGGATATATTCAGCTCTTTACATTGCTGATCTGAATGTTCTGTTTTTCCTAGTGTAGGTTGACAAGAAGCTTTTGAAGAAATATTTTGCAGAGCATCCTCACCAGAACCTTCCAGATTTTGCTGATAAGGTATTGGTTTAAATTTACCATAGAAGATTGCAAGCTATTGGAAGTTTGTTTTGGCAATGACTGGTTTGTGAGTGTCAATTATATGTAGAGCAAAGGATTATCTATTTGTGGGTTTGGAAGAATAGAGGGCGAATGAGGAAGAATTTGATGGCTACTATGCTGATTTCAATACCGTCTTATCCATTAAAAAAAGAAAAATTTTTTTTGGTCTTTCGAGATATTAATATCTGGTAGTCCAATGTAAAGTTGAGAAGTTAAATGTAACTAATGGATAGTCTTGATTACCCATAGATAATTGGAGATGTGTTTATTCACTTGGCCAACATGATGCAAGAAGTTTAAGGATTTTTATCACTGTTCTGTTCTTTATTGTTGTAATATTTCTGTTTTATTGGAGTACAGATTCTTTGACAGTACTGTAAGTGGCAGAGTACTTATATCTGTCCTGATAATTACAGGAAGAAATATTGATGCCGGTTTATCTTGTATGCAAAAATGCTTCTTTTCTTGCACTTTAACCTGTTTGGTTCTGGGCTACATATTGACATCTCTCTCTCTCAAGCTAATATGTCTTTTTTTTTTTTTTAATGTGTAGTATGTTATTTTCTGGCGTGGTATTGGGTTTGATCAGACAAGCTAATATGTCTTTTTTTTTTTTTTTAATGTGTAGTACGTTATTTTCCGGCGTGGTATTGGGTTTGATCAGACAACTGATTACTTTTTCATGGAGAAAGTGGATATGATCATTGCACGTTTATGGAGATGTCTTTTGAGATTAACAAGGTAAGTAAATTTTGGACCACGATATAAATCTGATGGTCAAAAAATGGGCTTTGATTTAGCCAAACACTTAAAAATTTCTTTAAAACATGTTTGATATGAAACATCAATTACATCATCTTTAGCGTAATTTTCTGTTCTAAAAACTCAATTGGTTCACTAGTGAACTGCCCTTCATAACAATCCAATCAATGCCCAGAATCTTTATAAGAACATCCATACTTGTCGAGCCATGGTTGTAACCAGCAAACCTGCCAAACCATTTTGGCAGGTTTGTTTGGTATTTTTGTTTTCACCCACAAACTCCCCCAAACAGCAACTTTTAGACTCCAACGGCCAAACAAATATTTCCCTTCTCAACCTTTTTTTTATAAGAACGAACAGCATAGAGGCAATGCAGGGGGACTCGAACCAGGGAACATAATGAAGAACTGCAGTTCAGAAACAATGGACCAAACAGCATTCCCCTTCTCAATTGAATTGGATATCCCTGAGATATCTGGCTAGGCCTGTTGTGCTGTTTCAGAAAAGACCCCATCTCAAAAAAATTGTTTTAACGCAGCTTTAATCTTGTAGACTGTTTGCTCTCAAACCATGGGTAGACTTTCTTTCTGAAGCTTTTGATGTTGAGTGAAAAAGAAAGGGAAAAATTTTGTTTTTTTTGGGGGGGGGGGGCATCACGAGTCGTATTAGTTTTACTTTTATTTAATTGACAGTTTTAAGAGAGTATGTGCAGTTGCAATTGATATAAAGGAAACTAAATATATTTATATGTATAGGAATTGCAGTTTCATTAATTAGATTATTAATAATCCAGTAAATATTTCTAAATATATGTTATTTATTTTTTAATTAATCAATAGTTAAATTATTTTCATGTTACAACTTTTTTTAGACCTCTGAATGTTGTACCCTCATTTGTGAGGTTCTACCAAAATGGACTATTTTAAAATAGTGGGATTTGGTACATTAGCACTATTGATTTAATTAGCTTTGTTCTTTGTCAATAAATTGATATTATGGTTCATAGCTGTTAAACTGCAAGACAATGGAGGTTAGTTTCCCATGTGAATTAATTTTAATTTGAAGTTTTTTTTTTATTCATTTTGAGCATAACATTCTTTTCATATTTTTTTAATCCTTTAATGTGTATGGTGCTTACAGGCTGGAAAAGCTTTTGAAACGGTCAAGTGGGCGGCATGAGAAAGATCGGAAGAAACAAGATGATATTAGCTCTGAAGCGGATGGTGATGATCTATCTGTTGAACGGATCCGTCTTGAAAATATGGAACTAAGGTCTTATATGGCTTTTCCATCTTCCAGTTATTAGGGCTGACACTTATTTTGGAACTTGTTGAATTGCCACAGCTTTTGACTCCTTGCCATCCTAAGCAGCTTGAATAAATCTTTGCTCTTGGTCACTTGGATTCTAGAATTAGTCCTAGAATTCAATTTCTATTCTGCCAGTGAGATTATTATTCTGTGATTTTCTCTGGTACTTGAATTATTTGGGAGCATTTTGTTTCTTTTATCCTTTCAACATGATTTATCTTTATTCTCTCAAATATGTTCTGTAAATCTGGGTTTTTCCGTAAATACTTCTATATGAACGGTTTTCGGAATCCTGAATTTATTACCATGAATAAGGCTATTAGATAATCTAAAGAAGCAAAGAAAACTTCTCTCTCTCTCTCTCTCCTAACATGAGCATGAGTTAGTCAATCTCTTCTCTTTCTTATAAATCGATCACTACAAATTGGAACTAACCTATAAGTCATTGGAACTAAACTATAAGTCAAATGCTGAAAGTCCAATTGCATACATGCTTGCAAGATTTATTTTGGATAAATGTCAGTCGATGTTGAAATTAACTTGCCGTAATTCATGCATGTAAATATACACATTTTGTTTGCCACTTCATGACGTATCTAATGATGTACTCTCCAGTGTTAAAAGTTTGCTAAGCAAGATCACAATTCAAGAACCTACTTTTGATAGGATAATTGTCGTCTACAGGTATTGCTCCATATTTTTGTTTGTTTACTTTCTTATATCATGTATTTGTGATTAATACCTTGCATGGTTGAATTGGTACATGTTTTCCCATTCCAAATCAAACCAATTATGTGGTTACTTTATTTAAATGCTGAGCATGTTGGTTACAGCTGTTGAATATATCTAAGTGTCTAATCTCTGAACTTCTTGACTTGAGAAGATTGATCTTTCTAAATATGGAAATGGGTGCCTTGAGGTGGGGATAGATTGCACATTGCAGAAGATTCTGCAGATTATACTCTAAAGAAACTATTTAATTCCTTATTCTCTGACTTTATTTTTATTATTCTTTTTTTTTTTGTTGGGAAAGAGAAAGGGGGGGTGGGGGTGGGGTACCTTGATTGTTATTTCGATACTCTCCTAGTGCAGTCCTGAGTAGATCATGAAACATATTTATTAACATCAAAGAAGGAAATGACATCAGGCGAGCAAGTACAAAGTCTAAAATGGAACGAGGAATATATGTGAAGCATTTCAAAAATATTCCAATGGCTGATATGGAAATAGTTCTAGTGAGTTACTTCTCTCTCTCTCCCCCTCCCCTCCCCCCTTTGGTCTGTTGACTACTTTGTAGCCTTACTTTTGCTCGAAGTATGAACAACTTACAACCTGGGATTGGAACTTTTTGCTTCCCACAGCCCGAGAAGAGAAACCCAGGATTAACTCCAATGGACTGGGTCAAATTCCTAGGCTCTGCTATAGTTGGGCTGGTCAGTGTTCTGTCAGCAATAAAGTCCCTTTTGAGTATTGTTCATCTTTGACCCATTTTCATCTAACGTGCTTTCATTTTCCTTCTTCATAGGTTGCAGTATTTGGTTCGCTTGAAATGCCTAAAGCTGATTTATGGGTCATCTTTGCCATTCTATCCACTGTGATTGGTTATTGTGCCAAGACATACTTCACGTTAAGTGCTTGATATTTCTTTTTCCTTCGAATTTAATGCATAAGCATGAATATTACTTATTTAATAAATATGAATGTTGCAGATGAATGTGATCTAAATTCTGATTGACCATGTGATAGGTCCACACAGAAAATCATTCTGCGAAAAGTTGACTTGGTTAAATGATTATCTATCTTTTTCTTCATGTTCTCTCTTTGTGAATATATACTGTAGGTTAATCTGCTGAGAACAGTTTCCGAGTATAATTTGCCTTTGAGTGCTACTATATGTCATTGGCTTATGCGTAGCTTGGCGCATTTGTTTCTTTTATTGTTTAAGTAGCTTTCAGTTGTGAATTTTTGTAATTACTAACTTGGCTATCATTTCTTCAACTGCTTGTAGGTTTCAGCAAAACTTGGCTGCATATCAGAACTTGATAACTCAATCCATGTACGACAAGCAACTGGATAGTGGAAAGGGTACTCTTCTTCACTTGTGCGATGATGTAATTCAGCAGGAAGTAAGTTGCAAGCTTGATGGATTTTCACAATCAATTGTCTGCTTGCGCCCCCACCCCCCTCTTCCTTTTGCAATCTAAGTGGGAAACAATGGCTGTTAGTGATTATGTACTGGCCATAAATAGTACACATATAGTATACTTCAATTTTTGTTGAGCTTACTGAGACTTCGTGGGAAGTATCGTTAGCGAAAGAAAGCTCTATATCTTACCTAATACTTCTGTGTTCTTCTCTTGTATTTAGAATCTATTATAGTTGAGCATTGAGGCCTGCTTGAGGTAAATAAATCTTGTATGCATTCAATCCCCAATGCTTACACTGCCGCATTTTATGATTTTGTAGGTCAAAGAGGTGATCATTTCTTTCTTTATATTGATGGAACAGGGCAAAGCTACAAGACAGGCATGTATCACCATTGGGTCTTCCTCCTTTCTTTTTGTCGTTTTCCCACCTATTGTTGAATGATATGGACTATTTTTGGCAGTATTGATATAACACTTTGGTAATGTGGAATAGGATCTTGATATGCGGTGCGAGGAACTAATCAAACAAGAGTTTGGTGAGAGCTGTAATTTTGATGTGGATGATGCAGTTCAAAAGTTAGAGAAACTAGGGATTATTGCTCGGGTGAGACTCCCCACAGTTTGATATCGAATGTACTTTTATTGGATATCTATTTTTCAATAAAATTGTCAATTTAGTGTTCATATCATTTTTTTTTCCTTCGAAAAAAAGAAGACCCTGAAAAAGGATTGGTTGGATGAGAGGGATTATTTAATACACTTAACTTCATGTGAAAGAAAATCAAGTTCATAACCTTATCAATTGTTTCGCATCATTTTTTCTCTGCACAAAAGAAGAAAAAGAGAGAATTGCAGTAATAGCTGTACACAGTTGCGGATCTGCGGTAGATGTGGCATTAAGGACATGGAATGTTGCATGTATGTTGTTGCTTGTAGTGATCAATTGCTGACATATACTAGTTGAACTGAGTGTGTGTACTTATGACTTACGACATGCATTCTCACATAAATAAATTTTGCTGTCGAAGAATTAAATTTCTTTTTCTATTTTTTTTTTCCTGAACTTTATTGTTGCTTTCATCTTCTGATCGGGTACTTTGAATTCAGGATAGCGTTGGACGGTATTATTGCATTGGGCTAAAACGGGCTAATGAAATGATTGGAACCACCACTGAGGAACTTGTGCTTAAGGCAAGGCAGGGTGGTGGTGGTGGTCCTTGATGTTGTATTGCCAAAGTCGAGCTTCTGTTTCTTATTGTTTTTTTGCTGGATGTAGTTTCTGTTTCTTATGTACAAGTACTTGTTTTTGCTGTGCTGGATGTATTAATGCTGTTAAGACTTATTTGCAGGGTGATTATTCTGCTTTAAAACAGCCTACACTATACAGAATTATCGTATATGGGAGTGATTGTCTGTAATCGAGAACGTAACGAGTTCTGAACTGTTCTCTCCCTCTCTTGTGGACAACAACGATCCTTCCCTTAAAGTTACAGGAAAGTATAGTAGAGACAACCCCCGCTTATGAAGAGGGAGGGACAAGAACGCTATCCATAAATTATACAAAGTTGGTAAAATGAAAATTGTTGATGGTTGTCATTCATCCAGAGTCTTGCAAAGTGGATGTAAAATTGCTATAGTCAATCTCAAGTTGCCCAGAATAATTTAACTAATTTTATTTGAAGCCACAATACAGGTTCTTTTTACATAATTAAAAAAAAAAAAAGAACACTAGAGACTTCAAATTCTAAACCCTAAAATCTAAACCCCAAATCCTATTTCATTTTAAAAATCACTACTAGTCACTAATCTAATCTAGCCTGCTTCTACCGGCTCAAGTCTTCGGTCTACACATATTTGAAACCTTTTGTTATCTACTTTAGGAGCAAAAAAGAATATTTTAAATCAACTTTAGTTTATCGGAAACAACAGAGACATCTATTTACCTTGCAAAGACGATCAAGTTTACATTCTCAAATATATATTATAATCCTAAGCGAAAATCATAGCTCCCAAAGTTGCAAAATTGTGGCCGCCTAGCCGAGGGTACTGCATATGACCCTTGCGACAATTTTTTGGTTGTGGTTGTAAGATCAGGACATGCTTATTCAAAATTGAAGGATAGTCTCTCTCCTGATTACACAATGCTTCCCAAACTTGTGTTCACTGTTCACAGGATGTCAAGCGATATGACTCGTCATCGAGTCATAGGAAGATGAGGAGTCGTTTCTGTCAGCTGTGCAGTTGGTTGATATGGTATTATTGAGGTAATTAAAGGAAGTGGGAAAAATAAGAGTAAAAACAACCACCACCAAAATGGTAAAATACCTAGAGTAAAATAGCCAAATGTATAAGCCTTGTATAAGTTTTTGTAATAATATGAGTCTCATAGAAAAAAAGTGAGTTTAAAAAAAAAAAGTAAGTTTTGTAATAATTCATAGAATAAAGGAATTCTCAAATTTGAGTAAGGATATTAGATAAGTTTTATTTTGACCGGCTGAACATCAACCATCTTTCTTTACTATCTTTTTGCCTCTACGTGATCTTTTTCGTTTCCTGCTCTTGCTTCTCACAGAATTTTCACTATCTTTCTTTTCCTGTATTGAAGCTCTACTTAATAGCATGGCAAGATGCATAAAAAATCAAGAATGTAGACTTTTACTTCAGCCCATTACAATTAAATTGTAGGATCATTTTACTTAAGCTTCTCTTAACAGTAATTAAAAAAATTACATATTTTGAATATAACAAATTTATAACAAAAAGGACGAGATTAAAACAAAATATTGAGCATTAAAAAAATTTCATTCAAAACCTCATCTTCTCCAGAAGAAATTTTGGTTTTTCACGTCTCTTTTTCTTACATAAAAATGGGTTTGGGCCTTGCACAGTTTCAAACCATAAGCATTAAATATGGTCAACTTACGAAAAACAGTTTCTAATAGCAATGTTAGTACTGAACCACAATAAATTCATATTCAACTTTCATAATTAATGTCGAACAAAATAGAATGAGTTGTGATATTTAATAATGATGCATGAAAACATGAAAACACTTATATCAAGATCTTTTACAATCGATTTTTTTTTTTTTGTAGGTAAAGAGCTGATATACGTATATCGTTAGATGTCATTGAAATAATGTTTTATAAATACCATGCCTTCTCTAATTCCACGTTACTTCGAAATGTTTCTATTAAGATGTCCTAAGGGTTAGAAGTTGAAGTCCTAGGAACGCTGAAGACCTAGAAACGTTGAATATTGCATTAGAACAATCAGTAATTAGCATATATCACTATCATTTATGTTATTTCAGCTTTGGATTTGAACAAAGACAATATAAATTTCGTACTTTAATCCCATTTTCCTATTTTTTGGTTTACAAAACAAAGTAATACATTTCGTACTGTACTGGAACAGTGGCTGGTACAGAAATTGGGTCTGTTTCGTATCGGTCCAGATTTCAGTCGTACCAGCCTGTACCAGCCGATATTTCGGCCGTATCGGCCATGTGTACTGGCCTGCATCGGATTTCGAGATTTCATTTTTTTTTTTCATTTATTGCTATTTTTTTATCTTAATTTAGACTAGATTATTTACATATATATATTTATATATATAATTTATTCATATATTGAATATTATTTTAAAATATAATTTATATATATAATTTTGTTTATATATAAACTATTCCGAAACGGTACAAGAAACAGTATCGGTATCGAAATATTTCGTTCCAGTGTATTGACCAGTACGTTCACCAGTACGGTATTCAAAACATTGCTACAAAATCTTCATTTTCGTTGAAAGAATTATTTGCTTCCTTGTCAGGAGACCTATTCCTTGACCATTTGTATCTTGCGATCTAACTCAGTCATATGTAAGCGTACTTTTTTAGAAGTTTTGACAAACTTGCGTTGAAACGCAGATGGGGGCTTAAAAAAAGAAAATTTCTTAAACCAAAAATTAAAGTGACACCTCGAATCTGCAAGTGAATAAAAGATTAGTAACAATCATGCCTGTCAAAGAGAAAAACTTGCCATTTGTTTTGCATAACAAATTAAAGCATTACAAGAATTATAACTCAAAACAAAAAGTACCTTATAGGCTATACCATCCAGAAGATAAAAAAAAAAGAAAATATTAACTTCTTGAAACTTCTTTTGAAGATCAGTATAAAAAAAGAAGAAAATATTAACCTCTTGAAACTTCTTTTGAAGATCAGTATCCTGAATAGCAACAAAGAAGTGCTTAGGGTTATTCTGCCTAATAACATTATTGATGCATGCATCAACACTCTTGTTTTTCTTGTGACCGCAAATGACATAGAAATCGCATTTTAAGTAAGAACAAAAAAAATTAAAATTGCTTTGAGATTTGAGGTTCTTTATTGCCATAGAATTAGTTAGACCTCTAAAAAATTAGTTCGTTATAAGAAGGGGAAAATTGACTTGATTGTAATGACCTTCTCTGCCAGTCCCTATTGATACACTTCACAAAGTAGTTGTATACATGTAAATGAATGTTATATGTAGTACTTATAGTATTTATGTGAATTGCTGAGCTTTATGCTTAATGGTAGAAAATGATATTCAAATGATGCAATTAAAGGGTATTTAAATAAAGTTATGAAATAATGTTTAAAAGATGTTATGAAAGTATATTTAAATGAGACTATGAGATGAAGTTTAAATGATGCTATGAATAGATGTTAATGGGTGCTATGAAATGATGTTTGTTGATAATATTTATGCTTATACTTTGAAATTATGTTTATGAAATGAACTTGACCAGTGAATGAAATGAATGAAAAGGAAAAGACCGAAAGGAAAGAAAATGTATGACTGTTTTAATTGGAATTACCATGACTGAGTGAATGATGACACCAATTGACTAGGGCAAATTGTAATGCCAGGTGAGTAGTACTAGCAGTGCACCCAATGATTCCCTTTGATTAAAGGGATTTCCAACCTGTTACCACAAATAGAATCCAGGTCTAAAAGACTACTAACCCTAACATATGGAACGTAACAATGTGTTTTGGCTAGAGAAAAAATGATCACAGTTAAATTGAATATTGTATAATCATTTAGCTCTGTATGAAAGAGTGTACGAGGCGTGAAAAATGTTTTATGAGAAATGAAAATTTTTTAAAGAAAAATCTCACCTGGTAATACATTTATAAGAAATAAATGTTTTATGTAAAGTATGTAGAAGAATGATGAATGTATGAATTAAAATCTTTTAGTATATTTTTTCAATATAAAATAATACTTATTGAGTACTCGACTTATTCTATTTTTATGTATGTCCCTTTTTCGTCCAATAACAAATTGAGAACGAAGCATTAGGACAGACATAACATTAAGAATAGAGTGACAGAAGCCTAGTCATATTTATATAATGTATGAAAGAATATTTGGTAAATTAACTTTTTAAATTAATTTAATAATTTCTACTGTAAACTTTAATTTAATTTTCAAAGTATGTTTTAATTTTAATTATAGAATCTTTTACACATTGGGAAAGAAATGAAAAAACTTTTAAAAGTTTAGTAATTTATGTCTCATTTTTTAAATTTGTTTTCTAAAATTCAACCACAAGGACATGCATTACAGGTAGCAATTCTAGTCTTAGAACTCATGTGGTTTCACATATTAGATTAGATAAGATATATGTTAATGGTAGTTAGATTGTTTGTGAATGTTACTAAAATGATTTGAGTTAGAGCCTATTCGAAATTGCAGTAAGATTTTAAAAAAATGTTTAAATAGCCCTAAAAACTTTTTAATGAAAAAAGTAGGTTGTTTGGGTGTTGTATATTATGACACTTTTAATTTCAAATAAGCTAAAAATTACTTGTGAGAAAAGTATCATTTTGATTATTTTTTCTTAACCCTATTTTTCGAATAATACGGAATTTAATTCGCACTGTGAAAAGATTGTCAATGGAAGAAAATACCTATACAATTTTAAGATAATTACAGATCTCAAACTTTATAGAATACGACCATAATATTTAAAAATTCAAATAATCATTAACTTCTATCTCAGGAAATATATATATATATTTAATTTGTTTACAAATATATGTAACATGTTTCAAAGTGTTTTAAACATATGGTTATCAAACATTAAATAACTTTTTAATAGTATATTTTATTACTTAAGTTAAAAATTATAAGCCCTAAAATTATAAATTTAATTTCCCACCACAATTTCAAACATGTATTTAAATGTCTTATGAGATTTTGAAAAACCAGAAAAGAAAAGTTGAATAAAAATATTATAAATTTAAAATATTATTAAAATATAATCTTTTAATATAATTTTTATTTTGAGATTTGAAAATGTTGAATTATTATTATTTTTTATTTTAGTTGAAAGTTTTAAAAGGTCGTAATTATTAAGAAATAATTAGAGAAGAGAATTTGAAACTTGAAATTGAAAATCTTGAGTCCCTTTGGAAGCAAAATCCAAATCAAAATAAGATAACGAGTCACGGTATAATAGTGGCAACACAAGCAGTTAGTTTTTCTAAACTCAAAATAATTGCTATGTCGACAAACCTCATGACCGAATATGATAAGCCAACCCTTGATCAACATCAACACCACAAAAAAAAAAAAAACTAAAATATCTTGTAAAATGTTGAATCTATTCTATATTCTCTAGTTGTTTTTCATGGTCATGTTCACTATTGGCTCATATTTCAATATTCGTAGAATAAAAGAATGCTCAAGTTTGAGTAATGACAGCAGACAAGTTTCACGTTGTCCTGCCAAACATCAACCATCTTTCTCTACTATCTTTTTGCTTCCATGCGATGTCTTCCGCTTTTTGCTCTTGCTTCTCACAGAACTTTTACGATCTTTCTTTTTCTGTATTAAAACATCAGTTAATAGCACGTCAAGAGGAATAAAATATCAAGAAGGTAACCTTTTACTTCAGCACAGAATAATTAAATTGTATGATTATTTTACTTTAGCCTCTCTTAATAATAACTAAAAAAAAAACTACAGATTTTTACATAACAAATTTATAACAAAAAGGAAGAGATTAAAACAAAATCTTGAGCATTACAAAAATCACATTGGAAAGCTCACCTCCTCCAAAACCAATTTTGGTTTTTCTTGACTCTTTTTCCTACATGAAAGTGAGTTTGGGTCCTGCACAGTTTCAAACCATGAGCATTAAAGATAGTCAACTCAAGAAAAATAGTTTTTAATAGTAATGATAGCACTGTGCCACAATAAATTCAAATTCTACTTTCATAATTAATGTCAAACGAAACAGAATGAGTTGTGATATTTAATGATAACGCATGAGAATATTAAAACACTTATATCAAGATATTTTATAATTGATTTTTTTTTATAAGTAAAGAGCTTATACACATATACCATTATATGTCATTGAAATAATGTTCTATAAAGTACATCATGCATTCTCTATTTCCACGTTACTCCATTTTTTATTTATTAAGATTCCCTCTATACAATTCAATTTGAAGAAGCTGAAAGAAGTTGAAGAGCTAGGAATGTTGGATATTGCATTAGAACAAGCAATAATTAGCATATATCAATATCATTGATATTATTTCAACTTCATATTTGGATAAAGGCAATATACGTTTTTCCTTTTCTTTTTCCAATTCTAACACCGATCTACTTGTTGTCAAAATTACATAGTATATTGTCATGTTATTAACGAAATTAATCAATTATTTCGATAAGTAATTTAGTTTAATTAAACTATATGGAGCACGAGGTCTAAGTGTGGGCATTACTACTTTGAATAATCAATGGTGGTAGATGCTCATCAAATAGAGATACAACATATACTCTACCTCACCATATCAAATGGTATGCCTTCAGTTAAAGCATTGAATACGAATTCTGCACATCAAAAGCATAAACTCCAAGCAACAATCTTAATCCAAATCTTCATATGAAAAATTCAGCATACGAATTTAAGTTTGAAATGTACAAACAAGTTAAAAAGGTTAAACAACAAGTATTAAAACTTGAAGCAAGCAGTCAAGACAAGGAGGAAAAGGAAGAGAGTAGATTATAACATTTGCATTCTTTCTCTTAAATTGAACTCTGTCCTTCACGCTCATTGCCTTACAGATAATTGGTGGTTTCATTTCATCATGTTTTCCTACTTTTTGATTTACAAAATCTTTATTTTTGTCGAAAAAATTATTTGCTTTTTCGTTAACAGACCAATTCCTTGATCATTTTTGTAACATCTTGCATTCCAATTGAGTCACATGCAAGCATGTTTTTTCAAAAATTTTGACAAACTGGTGTTGAAATGCAGATGGGGGCTCAAGGAAAAGAGAATTTTTTAAACAAAAAATGATGGAGAAACCTGGTATCTGCAAGTGAATAACATATTAGTAACAATAAATGTCCGTCAAAGAAAAAACTTGCCATTTGTTGTGCACAACAAATTAAAGCATTACAAGATTTATAACTCAAAACACGAATTACCCTATAGGCTATAGCATCCAGAAGAAAAGAAAAGAAAATATTAACCTCCTGAAACTTCTTCTGAAGATCAGTATTCTGAGTAGCAATAAAGAAGTACTCAGAATTATTCTGCCCAATAGCATCCTTGATGCATGCATCATCACACTTGTTTTTCTCATGATCACAACTGACATATAAATTTATTTCAAAAAAGAATAAATAAAATAAAAATGCTTTGAGACTTGGGTTTCTTTAATGCCATAGAATTAGTTAGACCTCTGATAAAATTAATTCGTTATAAGAGGGGAGAAAGTTGACTTGACCATAATGACCTTCTTTGCCAGTCCCTATTGATGCACCTAAAAAAATAGTTGTATGCATGTGAATGAATATTATATGTAGTACTTATTGTGTTTATATGAATTATTGAAGTTTATACTTAATGGTAGAAAATGATGTTTAAATGATGCAATGAAAGTGTAATTAAATGAAGTTATGAAATAATATTTAAATGACGTTATGAAAGTATATTTAAATGAGACTATGATATGAAATGAAGTTTAAATGATACTATGAATAGATGTTAATGTATGCTATGAAATGATGTTTATTGATGATATTTATGCTTATACTTTGAAATTATGTTTATGAAATGAAATTGATCAGTAAATGAAATGAATGGAAAGGAAAGGACTGATAGAAAAGAAAATGTATGATTGTTTTAATCGTAATTGCCATTATTGAGTGAATGATGGTACCAATGTGCTGGGACAGATCCTAATACCGGGCAAGTAGTACTAGTAGTATACCCAATGATGCTTTTCACATCAAAACTATAAACTCCTAGCAACAACCTTATTCAAAATCTCCATATGGGAAGTTTAACATGCAAATTTAAGTTTGAGATGTACACACAAGTTAAGAAGATTAAACAACAAGTATCAAGACCTGAAGTAAGCAGTCAAGACAAGGATAATAAGGGAGGGAGTATAATATAACCTTTGCATTCCTTCTCTTAAATTGAGCTCTGTCCTTCTTACTAATTGCCATACGGACAATTGGTGGTTTCCTTTTATCATGTATCCCTATTTTCTTAACTACAAAATCTTCATTTATACCAAAGAATTATTTGCTTTCTCGTCAACATACCTATTCCTTGACCGTTTCTATAACATCTTGCGATCTAATTTAGTCATATGCAAGCGTGCTTCTTTAGAAATTTTGACAAATTAGTGTTGAAATGTTGGGGACACCTGGAATCTGCAAGTGAATAATAGACTAGTAACAAATAATGCGTGTAAAAGAGAACAATTTGCCATTTGTTGGGCACAACAAATTAAAGCATCATAAGAATTAAAACTCAAAATACGAAATACCCTAGAGGCTATACCATCTAGAAGAAAAAGAAAAGAAAATATTAATCTTCTGAAAGTTCTTCCAAAGATTTGTATCCTGAGAAGCAACAAAGAAGTGCTCAGGATTATTCTGCCCAATAACATCTTTGATGCATGCATAAACACTCTTATTTTTCTTGTGACCAACACTGACATAGAAATTTCATTTCAAATATGAATAAATAAATCTAAAATTGCTTTGAGATTTGGGGCTAGTTATTGCCATTGAATTAGTTAGACTCTAAAAAAATTAGTCTGCTACAAGAGGGGGGTGGGGAGTGAAGCTGACCTGACAGTAATGACCTTATTTGCTAGCCCTTATTGATGCACTTCAAATAATAATTGTACCATGTGAATGGATGTTATATGTAATACTTATTTTATTTATGTGAATTGTTGAGGTTTATGCTTAATGGTAGAAAATGATGTTTAATTGATGCAATGAAATGGTATTCAAATGAAGTTATGAGATAATATCTAAATACGTTATGAAAGTATATTTAAATGAGACTATGAAATGAAGTTTAAATGATGTTATGAATAGATGTTAATGGTTGCTATGAAATGATGTTTATTGATGATATTTATGCTTATAATTTGAAATTATGTTTATGAAATGAAATTGACCAGTGAATGAAATGAATGAAAATGACCGGACCGAAATGGAAGAAAATGTATGATTGTTTTAATGTATGGATATACGTAATTGTCATGATTGAGTAAATGATGGTCCTAATGGACTGGTGGGGATTTCAATGTCGGGTAAATAGTTTTGGTTGTGCACCCAATGATACCCTTTGATTAAAAGAGATTCCCAACATGTCACCACGGACAAAATCTAGGTCCAAAAGACTGCTGACCCTTACATGTGAAGTGTAACAATGTGTATTGACCAGAGAAAAAGTGATAACAGTTAAATTGAATATTGTGTATTCATTTAGCTCTATATGAAAGAGTGTATGAGGTGTGAAGAGTGTTTTATAAAAAATGAAGACATTTTTAAAGAAAAATCTCACATTGTAATACATTTATAGGAAATAAATATTTTATGTAAAGTATGTAGAGAAATGATGAATGTATAAATAAAAATGTTTTTGTATATTCTTATAATATGAAATAATGCTTACTGAGTATTCGATTCATTGAATTTTTATGTATGTCTCTTCTCCTATCAAGAATAATTTGAGAATGAAGTGTTAGGATAGACATGACGCCAAGAAAAGAGTGACAGAAGCCTAGACATATTTATATAATGTATGAAAGAGTATTTGGTAATATGAATTTTTAAATTAATTTAATAATTTCTAGTGTAAACTCTCATTAAATTTACAAAGAAGGTTTTAATTTTAAATATAGAATCTTTTATATTGTGAAAAAGAAATGAAAAAGTTTTTAAAAGGTTTAGTAATTTCCATCTAATTTTTAAAATTATTTTCTAAATTTCAACTACAAAGACATGCAGTATAGTTAGCAATTCTAGTCTTAGACCTCGTGTGGTTACACAAATTAGATGAGATAAGAAATATATTAATAATAGTTAGATATTTTGTAAATATTAGTGAAATTATTTGAGTTAGAGTCTGTTTTGAGTTGCAGAAAGAGATTTAAAAAATGCTTAAATAGCTTTAAAAGCTCTTTAATGAAAAAATTAGGTTGTTTAGGTATTGTATATTAAAACACTTTTAATTTCAAATAAGCTAAGAATTACATGTGATAAAAAGTATCATTTTGATACTTTTTCCTCGCTCCTGCTTTTTTGGATAATGAGGAACGTAATTCGCACTTTGAAAACACTGTCAATAGATGAAAATATCTATACAATTTTAAGATAATCACAAATTTCAAACTTTCAAAAATGTGATCAAAATCTTTAAAAATTCAAATAATTTTCACTTTTATCTTAGAAAATATTTTTTAATTTGTTTACAAACAAACGTAACATATTTAAAAATATTTTAAATATATGAAATTAACTTTTTAATAGTAGATTTTATTACTTAATTTAACAGCTATAAGCTCTAAAATTATAAATTTTATTTTTCACCTCAATTTCAAACATGTACTTAAATGTCTTATGAGATTTTGAAAAACTAGAAAAAAAAAGTTGAATGAAAATATTATAAATTTAAAATATTCTTAAAATATAATTTTTTAATATAATTTTTATTTTGAGATTTGAAAATGTTGAATTAATTTTTTTTTTTTAATTTTTAAAAATTTGTAATTATTAAATAATGATTAGATGAAAAAATCAAAAATTTGAAAATTTAAAATTAAAAAGTATTTGTGTTTGAATGATCTATGTTTGAATGTTGAGATCATGGCCGGTTGAGACCATATATAAAAACAAATAGGGACTTAATAGCTAATATTTTATGCATTCTCTGTATTTTGAGCTATAAATAATACAAAAATATTCTAACCAAAGGTTAAGATTGAAAATATTTTCAATGTGTTTATCAACCTAGAAGAAGTATATACATTGTGCACGTCTAAGACAGCAGGAGATCACAAATAACATAAATTACATGTAATAAAAAAATGAATTGACTTGCCTCGTTTGGTTACACAAACAAAGCCATCTCACTCATGTCATTTTATATAAAACTTGCGGAAAATTTGTGTATTTGAGACTTATATACATGATTTCTATGAAAAAAGAGAAAAGAAAAAAGAAAAGCCATGTATACAAAATAGACAAGGAAGGAAAATAAATAGAAACTGGGAACGGACTCATCGGGGCATAGACAAATGTTAGTTTTACGAGTGATTTATTGAAGAACTTTTAAGCTTTGTTTGGGTGTTAAATTTATCTTAATTTATCTTAAATTATTAATAATTAAACCTATTATTTTTTCAACACGTTGTCTTAAGGACAAACAAGTTTTTAATTAGAATCACTCACATATTTGATGAACTTTGTTTACTCTTCAAATCTTAGCAGAAATTTTATGTATTTTTTGGATTTTCTTTTAAATATTTTTGATCTCCTCCGACTTATTACAAGAATTATCGTACCTTTATGTAAAAGGGAAAAAGGTACAAGAAGCGGAGCTGTTCTTTATACACTTGAGACTAGGCTGGTTTGAATTTGAAAGTTAGCTCATCTCAAATTTATTATTATATTTTTTTAAATTTTTATATAAAATATAATAAATAATTTAATTTTTTAATTTTTAAAAATATCAAATCGTGTTAATATGTTGTATTCGTATCGTGTCAAAACATGTATATACATTATATAGGTCAACTTTAACCAGGTCCATTAAACTTATCGTGTCAAAATTTCAAATCCTAACACGACCCGTTAACGTAACGAGTCATATCGTGTCAATCCGTTAAGATCCATTAGTAAATATTATGAAATAAATTAACATGATAAAATATGATATATTTCAATCTGTTTATGTAAATATGTTGAATATGTCCGAAATTAATCCGTTTGATTTAATTAAACTTAGCATAATTTTATATAAATGTTAAAATTACAATATTTATAAAAATCATAACACTAACTACAAATATAAATTATAATCTATACAATAAAAATATTTGAAATTAAGATTATAACAATTTTACTTTTAAATGTAAGGGTATACTTGTAATTTTAACTTTCTTAACGTATCATAACGTGTCATAGAGGGTCAAAATAGGTGAACCCACTATAAACCCGTTAAACAATTATGTCGTAACGGGTCAACCCGTTTTGACTCGAAACTTATTAAGATTAAACCTAACCTGCTATTATCGTGTTGTGTTCGCGTTGGGTTAATGAGTTATATAACATATTAACACTCCTACAAATTTCAACATAATAATAATATTAAAAAATAATATTTCAATAATATTTTATTACTTTCAAAACTCATTTAAACTCATCTAACCTTATATCATCTTATATCATCTTATATTCCAATCCAAATCACAACTATTTTTTTTTTCCATGTTCAAAAATAAAATAAAATAGAATTAAAAATTAAAGAATAGAAAATAAATGAAGTGTTTCCGCGATACATCATTCCCGGCATTAGGGTTGCATACAAGTATCTTTTATTTTGTAGCTCTGAATAACTGGCTTCCGAGGGTCACTGTTGGGGTTCCTTCGCCCGTGATTGTCGTTAAGCTCATCTCTTTCTCGAGTATCCGGTCAAGTTCCATTACCACAAAGCTCATGGCAGGCCGCCTCTCACTCGAGGTTTCCACACATCGGACTATCAGTTTTATAACGTCTTCCATACCTTCAGCTGTAAAAGTAGCCTCTAATCTTTGATCAATGATGTTGGAAAAGGCGCCATCTTCTTGATTGTTTTGTACCTTTACAGAAGAATTAACACAGAAATGATTTTAGTTTCAGATAAATACCCTACCAAACAATTGCCAGTTGCTACTCTGCGTATACCTATACACCACCCATATTGCAGAAGTTGCTACAAAGACACATTACACGTGTGGTTGCTCGTTTTCTCTATAAATGCGTAATGATCTTTGCAGCCAGCCAGCCACCCACAAACATATTAGCACCTAGTTATCAACAAAATAATCTAGATAGTAGAAGCTGATAATTTTTTTTTTTACACCGCATGAAAAGATCAGTCACATGCCTTGATGCACGAACAGCTAGCGTATCAATATTGTACCAATACAATTGCATACCCATTCAACCAGGTTCTGATTTGAGTCGAAAGAAGGCGATTCCGATGCTTCCCTCCCGCTTACTAATTCCAGGAGGAATACCCCAAAACTGTATACATCACTCTTTTCAGAAAATCGACCGAACTCTCGCACTCTGCACCAGTAAACAGCATGCCATATATCATAAGCAACATGGAAAATTAACCGTTAAAAGGTTGATATCATTAGGAAAGCTCTCCCTTCGGGCCAATTACTCGTCACAAAAACATAAGAGAAATCAAGGAGTTATACTCTGGGGCGAGGAATATCTCGTCTGCTGTCACTTGGGAAGATGGGCCAGCAATATCAACTCTTCCAAGGAAATTACGAAGTCCTGCATCTGTAACCTTAGCTGTAAAATTTTTATCTACAACAAGGACATTGGATGTCTTGAAATCCTTATGTATCAAACGCGGACTTAGGGAGTGAAGATGAGCCAAACCTGCACACAGACAAGGCCAATGAGTTCTACATGACAGCAGTGCTTGTTCAAGTCCTACTGCATATAAGAAAGAAATTTACATTGGAAAAATTAAATGATATTTTGTAAAGTTTTTAACCATCATTCGGTAATGTTCCGCATCAGGGGATGATGATAGGATACTTTTTTTTTGGATGGGTAATGTAGAAAGCTTACGAATTGCATTTTCAACTGAAAGTCTTATAGTAGCTTACAACAGAAATTTGTGGGGCTGATATCAATGCTTGGATATTTTATAAGAAAAAAAGAAAAACCGATACCAGGAAAGCCACAAATGCTCACTGATTTTGCAAAGGATCACCTTTAGCTGCCCCTAGAGCAATTGAAACTCTATTCTTGAATTCTAACTTTTCAGGTGAATGTTGACCAGTGCCTGCAAAGAGAAATTCACAGTTTGAACCTGCATCAGAATTAAACATCAGAGATGCAAGGTCTGGGTACATGCTAAGCTAAGAACAAACAACAGAAGAAACTTGAGAGTGATTATAAATTATATGCACCGTGGTTTTTTTAAAATATCGGATGAGAGTAAGGTGAAGATAATGTGATTGAAATAATTGAGGAAATTTCTGAATGGGCAAAAGAGGCAATTATGATAATTTCGAATGGGCAAAAGAGACAATTATGATATTTACTTCATCACTATAATTGAGTGAACTAAGCTAAATGAAAGCAAATACCTAGAATAGACAGGGATTTACCGTACAAGTGACTGGAAACGCTTCCATTTGGTATGTATTCATAAATGAGAAACTGTTGATTTTTTTCCTGGCAATAGCCCAACAGAGTCACAAGGTTCCGGTGCCGAATAGGTGCAAGGTAGAGTACCTGGTAGTTGAAGTCAGTCCTTCTGATCCAAACATGAAAAATGCTAAAAATAAGAGGTATCTTGTAATACAAAGATATGACCAGAGAAGCCAGGGAAAAATATAAATGGAATTTATAATTTAGTCTAATTCAAGAAATAAGAAAAGCAGAAAAGAGGAAGCAAAACTTCCAACTTGAGAAACTTGTTTAAAATGTTGGAGTGTTGCAACCAAGAAAAAGTTCTTGTTCTGCTTGAAACGACTGAATGTCTTGAGAAGATTGGAAAGACATGTCCAGCATCTGACCAATTAATCTGGGAGGACTTTGTTGAGTTTACAATGAGTTATATAATTAAATGCCATATTTTGAAGCAAGGAAGGAACTGGATATATCATGGCGAAGCATAACTAAAGATTACTGCTCTATATATACGACACGGGTTTTCTGTAATGCTAAAACTATGGCGAATGCATCTATCGAATATGGGAAACCAAAAAAGAAAACACAGTTCGTGATCAATATTCTGATTCACTAATCTATCTTAGGAAAGTTTGTTTAGTCAACTGATACCATGAACTCTTCTTAACTGCAACTTCACTAATGTCAGAAAAACTTCAGTTTTCTTTTTTTTAATATAGGTAAAAGTTAAAAATCACCACGTTTTTACATTGAGGGTAACAGGAAAATTCCACTATTCCAGATTTGAAAGAATCTTGTTTAATCAACTTCAACATTTCACTATATTCTCTTAAACATCTTCTTCAAGGAATGGGCGGTGAATGCTTTAAATCTTAGTTTACTCTCTGTTGCTTCCTCTATCTTGTATTGTAGCAAGTAGCAACTTATATCATCGAGTTTAGCTGTATGGGAAGAATCATTATTACCTCGTTGATAAACTCCTGGCTAGGTGCTCCAGGTCGCTTTTTGATAGCCACTAGCATCCCATCATTAAGCAAACCCTTATATACCTCCCCAAACTTTCCTTGCCCGATTAGGTTTTTATCACTAAATTGTTTTGTGGAAAGAGACAATTCTTCCATCTCAAAACGCCTTGTTTCACGAAAGGACAGCTCAAAATCAACATTTCTTCCCACTGCAGGTTAACGGAACAAACTTCTGAACTGATTGTAGCTCACATTGAGTTTGTTCTCTATAGACACCCTCAAAGAAATGCAAATGTTGTGGAAGTTACCTTGAATAGACGGATCAGAGGACCCTGTCTCTGAAGTTCTTGTAGGGGTTCTTTTGCGAGATAGGCAGAACCATAGGAAGAAGATAACTATCCCCACCAATGCCACCGCTCCTGCAGCACCTGCTGTTATTGCTGCAAGATGCCCTGACATCTGTAATGGGAGCCACTTCAGCTATGCTCTAGAGTACTATTGGGACACAAATAATTATTTATTGAACCTGGAATGCAAAGGAGTCAGAACCAAAATAATCAAAATCTACTGGGGAAAAGAAGAAATGCAACAAAAAGAAAACATAAAAACGAGCAACATTCACATCTATTATATATCCACAAGTAATTGGATACACAGGCAGAATCCGTTAACACCAAACCTATAAGTGGGCATTTTAAGAATCCTAGCTAATCTCTCATAAAATTATCTGAATGGGAGTAAGTCAGACACAAAGCAGCTGTCGGGATCACGACTGGAAGTTCAATTTCTTTTCCCCGAAGAAAACTGCAAAGAACTTGACTAGTGTTGAAGGTATGCATTGATGTTGAATGACCGATTCAAAAAATTAAAAACACGACAAAATGAATAATGCCAACAACCAATCATCTTTAGAAAGGTCTACAATAACTGTTCAATCCACAAGGCTAAATACGATCATCCCCAGACTCTAATCGCAAATGCTTGGACGTCAATCAGAGATTCATATAAGCTATTGAACAAAAACGCAGATTAACATCTGAAATCTTCTTCTGATTCCATCGGGGCTGGACCTAGATGAAATTAAAGCATGGACAGGACGGGGTCCGGACCTGTATTCCCAGATAAGTAATGCAGCCAGATCTCAATGAACCGCAGCTTCATTTGCCAGAGGGAAAACGAAAGAGTCTTCTAATACCACTACCACCCAAATCAATATTCATCCACAATCCTCTATCCAACGCCAAAAAGGCAGCAGTCAAATCAAAGAAAAATAGAATGCGTGTTGGGGATAAAAAGCACAGAAATACAGTTGTGATCAAGACCGAATTTTGAAGTCCCAGTTGGTGTAAAGACAAAGCATGGTATAGCCCAGCCCAGGTCCAAATCAATATGCTTCTTCCGGAAGTGATGATGCAGATGATAGCTGCCCTCCAAGCAATGGTAATAAAAATACCAGGAAGCCTCTCTAACTACTTTCTCTATCAAACTCTGTTGTTGTACTTGGGAATAAATTAATGGAAATGCTCCGACTCACTCACTCTCTCGCTATGTATCATCGCTGGATAGTGGATACAGAATGCCGACAGAAAGTGACCATGCGCCGACAACACTTACAGGGATTTATTACAGTCTCGCTCGCTCCCCCTCACCTCTACCAAGCCACCTAGTTGAAAAGGATCATCAATACGTAGCAGTAAATATAACCCCACAACCCGTCAGAAAACACTTATTCCAGAAATAAATAGGATCTTCTAATCTTTTGATGCCTCAAAGGGAGAGCAAACCCATACGAGCGAAAGGTGAAATTGAAGCAGCAAAGAGAACAACTATATCAACAAGTAACAGAGAGAGAAAGAAGGGGAGACAGTGGAGTTCTAATCCGATTTAATTTTGAGATGTGTGGGCTGTAAAGCAGAATAATGGTTGTCTGGTACTGCAAGTTGAAGGGTTTTATTTTTGAGCAAGCACTTTTACTTCTAATTTTACTAATTTTTTTAGTTTTCTTTTCAAATTTTAAATTTTATAATTTTCAAGATATATGTAATTGATATATGAAAGAGTAAATTTTTTTATAAAGTTTTTTTAATTGCATATAACATTTATAATTAGTATTATTATTATTATCGTGTCATGTACAGGACATCTTTGCTGTAACATAATAAGGCTGAGAGTGTGCGTGTGTGTGTGTGAGAGAGAGAGAGAGCAGGGGAATAACGATTAACGATACCGCTACCGCTACGCCTACCTGCTGGCCTCTAGAATATTTTTATGTTAATAAAGTATTTTATCGTACGACGCAACCGAGAGAAAGAGACTCGATGCTGTGGCTTGTGGGGAGTGGGGTTGGTAACACCATAACATCCCCACCAGCCAGCTACGTTGACGTTGCTCCTACACCATCAATTAAATACTATTTAAATTTTTTTTTATGTAATTATGAATTAAATAATTGTTGCATAATTATTTAAAAAAAATATATAATCTACATAAAAAAAAAATTAAGTTTTAAATAATAAATTTCACTCATTTTAAAAGTAATTATGCAATATTTACTCTTTATGATTGTTTGTATTATTACTCAAATAACTATTAACAGCAATCAATCGTTGCACATTCTGTTTAAATAAATAAATATCTATTTAAAAAAATAATTTTTTTAATAGTCAATACTCAATATTTTCCAATTTGGTCATTCACTGAGAACCTGCTAACTATCCTCGATCATCTGTCGTGCCATGCCAAATTCTCTTCAAGATGCTGAACCTCTCTTATGACTGACAATGCATCACCTTCAAAGGTAACCGCATCTAGTCCAATCTCAGAGTAAAAAACCACAAATCACCATAAAGCACGAATTTCTCAGCAAGTGTTACACTTAACATAAAATTTAGAAATACTCAATGAGGCTATTAGCTCTCCTTCAGAATCCCTTATGACTGCGTCAACCCCCATTTTCATCTTTTTTACATCAAATGCCGCATCTCGATTTGCTTTATGGGTATTTATACTTCTTGATCGTTGCCATCTTGTATCTCTATTAACCATCACTGCACTTCCACTGGGTTCACTAGTTTTTTCATTATCTTTCATAAATTCTTCCAGATTACTTCTAGCATCAGTCAATAATTCCTTTGGACTTTCAAACTTACCTTCAAACACCCACTTATTTCTTCTGAGCCACAACTTTCTAAATCCACAAGTCATCTCTTCTAATTCATACATCTGAAGCTTTTTGCCAAGTTCCTTCCACAGCCCTCAGAGGAAAATTTCAACAGAATTTGGTACATCTAATTCCCAAATCTGCTTCCATCCCTCATTAGCATCCTTACTATTTTGATTGCTTTCCACTTTCTTTGGTATTCATTTCAACTGCAAGATAAAAGACACTTATAACCGGGAAAAAATCAGGTTTTTTGGTAGGACCCCAAATTATTTTATTTTCCCGTCCATTCTTGCTTATGGGTATACTACATAAGCAATGAATAGAGAAGATGAAGGTAAAGAGTTGGCTTCGTGAAAATCGCAACGGTGCGTTTTGAAAATCTAAATGAAAACGGGGCGTTATCTCCACGTAGGCAACGGTTTCTCAATGGTTCCCAAAGGCGCTTGTATACAGCATTTTTCAAACGGAGTCGTATCACCCGCACCTACAGAACTCGAAGAAAAGTCCCGGCCGAAGCGTGTTTGGTACGCTTGTTTCGTGTTGAGTTCTCCACAAGGAAGGTAAAGTGGGGCTTCAACTTCGATCTTCCTTTTGCGGCTTTGCCACTCCGGCCCACTCACCTCAACTCATCCGGTTACGCCAGTCGACCACCACAGTGCACTGCGCTTAACTCCCAAGTATTATCCACTGGAATGTGATTCTTCAGTGTGATCGTCAAAGATTTACACTTGCACCCGATAATGGAAAGGGACGCCTGCTTCCACTGCCATCAGCGAGGTCACTGGTTCAAAAATTGCCCTTTCAAGAACCCCGATGAGAAATTTGAGCCCTCCTCTGCCATCGTTAGGCTCCCCACCTCCTCTTCTTCCAACGATTTTGATCTGCCCCTCATTCGATGCCGTTGTGGCCAGGATTATTGCCTTGTTCGGACTTCCCGCACTGACAAGAATCCCGGGAGGAAGTTCTACACGTGCCCTGGCGTTAACGTTAACTCCTTTTACTGTTGTTGTTGTTGTTTTTTTTTTTTTTTCTCTCTCTCGATTCTTCTTCTTCTCCTTCTGTAGATACTCCATAAAAAAATCTGTTTTCTAAATTCTATGTTTTTAATTGGAAAACTGATTCATATTTACAGGGTAGCAAATGTCGGTTTTTTAAGTGGTGTGACGAAGTGAAAAATGGTGAAACTAGCAAGTCTCCTCCGTCGGTGTACCCTCTGTGTTCTTGTGGCGCTGGAGTCTGTCGAAGAAACACGTTGCAAGTTGGGCCAAATGCGGGTCGAAGCTACTTTGTTTGCCCAATCAAAAAGGTATGCCCCATAATGCCCAGAGGGCCAGATGATCGATGCCTAAATTCCTAATGCATGTTCGTATATATGCCGGAGTTTGAGAACCCCTACTTTTACTGTAGCTAAAAGTAATTTTTTTTTACATTTGCATAATTCAACGAAGCACATTTTTATGCTCAGTTATAGCCAAACTGCCCACTTTATTTGTATTTGAATAATCCAAATTCCAATGAGAATGCCCATTATGTTTATGATTTGCACTTGATACTATTGAACAATTTGGTTGAGCTTTCAAGTATCTGCGATTTCTGTGTACTTGAATTTCTGGTGCCAAAGTGGAACCCAATACACGGTTGCGCAGCCTTCAGCGATTTAGGCCTGTTTTTAGTTATATAAACGAGATGAGATAAAAGTTGGAAGTTAAATAAAATATTGTTAGAATATAATTTTTATTTTAAAATTTGAAATTTGAAATTATTTATTATATTTTGTATAGAAATTTAGAAAAATTTAATGATTATATAAGAGCATCCTCAAGGCCCACATTGGATTAACCATGCATTCTCTATATAATAATAAAATATTATTAAATTAATAATTTTTTTATTTAATTTATTTTTATCACAATTAATTTATATTTTATCATATTGGATTAACGATTTATTTTTATTTAAATAATTATTAATATTATTTATTATTAATTTATTTTTATCACATTTTGCACTTTTTTTTATTTAATTTTTTTTTTATCACATTTTGTAATTATTTAATATCTTTTTATCCCATTTTAGTTGGAGTGAGAAATAGTTTTTTAATATTTGATTAAGCAATTGTAGTCTTTTATCTTTGGCCAAGAACTATAGAAGAAATCCAAAATTATTTTAAAGATGCCCAATCAAATATAGACTCTTTTAGGCACAAATCATCCACATTCTCATTTGACCAAGCCAATGAGAATGCTCTGAGATAATTTGAACTGTGTAATCAAACTAGGCCTAAGGATCTGTTGATGTTATTATAAATAATTTGAATCCTTCTTGCGGTACCTGATGGAGGTTTTACCGTGTTATAGAACAGAAACGTGAATATTTGTTGTATGGTTTCTCGCTTTGATGTTTTATTTTCATTAATTCTCAATGATTTTTTCCTCTGGTCCCCTACTCATCTTTTACTGATGAAAAAAAAAAAAAAAAAACCTCTTCTGGTTCTGTGGCTATTTCACTTTTGGCGATAAGTATTGGGATTATATGTGCCCAAAAAAAACTTTTGTAGTGGGTCTTGCTCCATCTCTACTACCTGTACAGCACATTGTCCTTAAACAAAGATAACAATAACCTGAGAAATTGAAAAGAGAGAGATCCAGTGACAGCATTTTGTGAGGCGCAGCCTGCAATTTTCATCCGTATCCTCCTTGTATAGCATTTTGGAATAAAGATCCATTTTTGACATGTTAGCTCACACCTGATTAATGGACTGTGGCTTGGTGACAGGGACATGGAGCTTGTCTTTTCCACCAGTGGGAGGGTACCCAAGAAGTTATCACAATAAATGACCTTGTAGAAGAATGCAAACTTGATGCATGTGCAAAGTCTACTTCAAAAAGTGCCAGGGGCTTCGGTGATTTGAGTGTTGAGCATTCAGAAAGGATACAGTTCGATTCACTGGAGATGAAAAATCCTCAACAACAATCCCAAAGTTTTGTGGCTCTAGATGGACATTTTGAGAATGAACAAGAACCCCTCATAGAGAGTAGGGGACATGACGAAACATTTGTTGTTTCAAACCCTGCAAAGTATATCGACCCATCACATGTTGAGGCCTCTTCAACTCTCCAAGATCTATTATTGTTGGGGGATGAATTGATGGATCCCATTGTGAATAAAACAATCCTAATGTCCCATGCAACAGCTTGGGCTGATATTCATTCTCGAGAGACGGAGTTCTGGATGCAGATCACCGCTGCTAGAGACAAATCTATACAAGGTATTTCTTGTGCACATTGAGGTTCAATCTGTATCTTTAGTTGATGTTTCTCTTGCTGCCTTCCAGTTTAGCTAACTTGCCTCACCGTTGCCTCTATTATTAATATATTTTTATTTTCTTTTCTTTTATAATGACTGGTTATGCAGGTCAAATTTTAGGTCATCATATTCTGGGATGGTGGGGCCGGCTTGCTTTCATTCCTTCTCGATGCTTATCAGTTCCTCCAACTAGGCATTTCTTTAGCTGTACATAAAACCTTTACCGCTATTGGTTTAATTTTTTGGTCTCATGTTTGATTATGACTCTAATGCATATTTTGAACAGGTCTTTTCCCTTCTTTTGATCCCACCTATGTTCAGAACAAAAATGTGTTCAATAACGAAGGCTTTACTGACCTGCCTCATAGTCTTTCAATTGCTGATTTTGACAAGCCATCGCCACAAATATCTGGTCTGGATACTCCAGCTTTGAGTAATGTTTCTTGGGAGTTGTCAAACCCCAAAAGTTCTCCCCCTATATTTGAAGGAAGCACAACAACATCACATTTGGAGGTGCTTGACCAGACATTGGTGTATGTTCAAAATCAGCTAATTACCAGTCTTCGGTCCATGGATCCACTTAAAAATGAGTCCATGACACAGGCAGCAAAAGCAACTTTTGATGTTTTGGATCAACTATCAGTTGATTATACACCTCTTCGTGAGCGTGTGGGGAAATTCATAGACCAGGCATCAGCACTCGCTGATATGGAACGTTCAGCCACCAATGAACATTCCTTGCAAGAGTTGATTGAGCAGTACCATTGTGAGAAAGTTAGGTACGAAGATATTTGTCACATCCATGCCGAAACAGTGTCCTCTCTAATGGCCTCCAGTCAACGCATTCTATCACTCCGTGAAGAGGCTTCTTGTGTCAGAGATTTGCTTCTGCGAGTTGAGAATCAGTTGTCCAGCTGTGAGGCTGAGACAAAGGTGCTAGAGACTCGTGCAGATGAGATTTGTAAGGATATGTTGGGGTCCCAAAAGAGTTTGCTGACTCTTTCCGAGGCAATGAAACTCTTTCTGAAAAAGGAACAGGAGCGAAATGCAGCCAAGGCAGCCTTAGAGATGGCAAGACTTGAGCTTAGGATGTGATTGTTCTTCTCGGTGCAGATGTTTTGTTAATGTGCTTCATTAAGACTTTTTTTTTTCTTTTTGTATCGGAAAGAAAAAGCGTAATTATGTTTACACTTTTCACTCCAACCCATAATTAGATTTAGTAAATCTTCTGTTAAAGTTTTCTTTTGTCCCCTTTGTTTTAATAGTAAATGCTTAATGCTCGAGTGAAAAGGTTTGTAAATAATTTAGATTGCAATTTACTTCCAGTAGTCACTTTGTGTCACTGTGTGTTTGTGTAAATGCATGCATGTATGTATGTATATATGCTTTTAATCTCAATGTCGTCAGTCATAGTTCTCTTTTACCTGTTGTTTCATTCTATAAGCCACACCAGTCTCTCTTGTAGGACTGAAAGCGATGATGAGAAACTTACCCATTTTGTTGGGCATGTTGACAAGGATAACAAGGGGGGGATTTTCTTTGAGGAATGGAGGGATTTTCTTCTTCTCTACCCTCACGAGGCAACTATTGAGAACATTTATCATTATTTAGAGACGGTATGCCTTGTTAATATTGGGGAACGGACAATAATCTCAGAGGGTATCAGTAGGCATATCCATGCAAGTAGATATGTTATTGCAGGTTGGGTAGCACTGCTACTGCCCCTCTCGATCGTCTGAAGGTTGTTTTGCAAGTACGGACAACGCGAGCTCTCATCATGCCAGCAATACGGGATATATAGAGAGAAGTTGGCTTCTTGGGTTTTTTCCGAGGGAATGGGTTAAATGTTCTGAAGGTGGCCCTTGAAAGTGCCTTGAGTTTCTACACTTGGGAAATGCTGAAAAGTTTTTATTGTTAATGCTAGAGGTGAAGAAAGTAAAGCTGATGTCGGCACTATGGGGCGACTGTCTGCTGGTAGTTTTGGTTTAGCTGGTGCTGTGGCACAAACTACTATCTATCCAATGGATCTCGTGAAAACTAGAATGCAGACACATGCTTGTGATTTGTGAAGGTGGAAGAGTTCCTAGTCTTTGAACTCTGTCAAGGATGTATGGGTTCAAGAGGGACCCCGGGCATTCCATAGAGGCCTTGTTCCATCTCTTCTTGGGATTATCCCTTATGATGGAATTGATCTTGCTGCATATGAACCTTGAAAGAAATGTCCAAGAAGTATTTTCTTCATGTCCCTCTCTTAAATGACTCAACTCCTTCCCGTCATCCTTCATTCTCTCTTGTGTTTTGTTCCATGTCTGCCTTAATGTCGTATATTTAATTTTTGTTAGATTTCCTGTAGAACCTGGTCCTCTTGTGCAATTGGGATGCGGGACAATATCAGAAGCTCTTGGAGGCAACATTTGTTTATCCATTGCAGGTTGTCAGGACTAGGTAAATCGAGATTTTGTCACAATCTTGGTTATTGCTCTAGCCTTGAGTGATCTTTTATTCATTTTTGTTACTTTAAGACATGGTTAATTTTATTACTTAACAAAAAAAGAGAGAGAGAAAATAGGGGGGGGGGGGGAGGGGAGCTAATTTTGCTACTGCTTTCCAGAATTTAAGCTCAGCTTGGTAATGCAAATACTGCTTATAAGGGAATGACCAATGTGTTTAGGAGAACCTTTCAACATCAAGGGTTTTGGCCCTTTTGGGGGTTCTACAAAGGAATATTCCCTAATCTGCTAAAAGTCGTTCCCTCTGCAAGTGTTCCTTACCTGGATTATGAGTCCATGGAATAATAAAGTCTGCATCTGGAATAAAAAATTATGCAGCTTCATAAGCACCTCTTATTTTTTTTGATGCTACCATTTTAATATATAAATTTCAAGAATCTCTTCTTTTTTTTTTTATGCTACCATTTTAATATATAAATTTCAAGAATCCAAACATATGGGCCCATTTCAACAACCCAATATAAACGAATATTGGAAAACGGGCCGAAACGCAAAACCATCAAAAATAATTTTAAACCGGTGCCATTCTTCTTTCAGTTAGAATTCGGAGAATAGATTTTTTTTTTTTTAAAATTTGAGCAATTATTTCAAAAATTATTATATATAAAAAAATTATGCTTTCAAATTGGTTAATAAAGTAGTTACATGACATAATTTGATTTATATAATAAGTTTTAATTTTGAATTGTAAAAGTCAAATCTTAATATTTAAATAATGTAGGTAATTTGCTACTATGACCTGAGAATAGAATTAAGACATGTTTAAGGTTGCGTTATAAGTCTTAAAAATAAGTAGAAGAATTTTCTTTTTCAAAGTATTTTTTAAACATCTTTAACCATTAACAAAATAAAAATAAATAAATTTATTAGTAGTCATTTTCTTAACTATATATATATATATATATATATATATATATATAAACTCACTTTTAATTACTTACTCAACAAAAAAAAACTTAAAAAAATACAATCAGTTCAATTAATCGGTACAACCATGCGTGAGTTGCGATATAAAACGAGAATCGATATATATGGGGACAAATGATCGTATACACATGATATATTTTATAACACTTTACATAATATATATTATAAAAAAAGAATATTTTTATAAAATAATATTAATTTTATAAAATAGTTTATAAAAATATCTTTACATAAGCTCATATACTATATATCACATTTTTATTTATAAAATATTTCATATATGGATAATTAATAAAATAATTTAATTAGTTTATGAAGAATAAATATAAAAAAATTAAAAAAAAAAAGAAAAAAAAATATGATATGTAATGGTTGGACTTATGTATAGCAAAGATCGTACTTGTCGAATTGAAATCATTGTTATAAATATTGTACTGTATCGATTAATATATATTGTATTGGCCAATTAGACGATATGAATACATTATCTGTTTTGTACCAGTTCAAATTTTGAATTATTTATTTTCATTTATTTTTATTTTTTTATTTTAATTCAAACTATATTATTTATATATATATGTATTTATATATTAAATATTATTTTAAAATATAATTTATATATATATAATATAATTTTTTTATATATAGATAATTTTAAAATAATACACAAAATGATATCAATTTAAAATATTTTATTATAATAATTTGATTGATATGCTTTTCAATATTTTAATGTTTTGTTTGAATTGGGAGATGAGATGAATTTAGTTTATTTTTTAGTATTATTATTATTTTAGAATTTAAAAAAGTTGAATTGAATTGAGATTTTAAAAAAATATATTAAAATTTAAAAAAATTGTATTGAGATTTATATTTTATACGAGAAATTAAAAAAATATAATAATAAATTTAAAAAAATTTAAATCCATTCTTAAATTCAAAGAGGTCCTAAAACTTTGATTGGAACTGAATCTGGAAGTGGTAGTTACAGAGTCCGAAGAGCTGCGGTGACTGGTGAGTCACTCAGTGGCGATATGATTCCAAGGACGAAAGGAGTTGACATGCAGTACATGAAAAGCATCGTAGTCGTTTTTTAAATGATAACTTGAGGAGAATTACCAACATGTAGAATGCACAAGGAACTTGGGATGACTATTTTAGTGAGTATATGTATATTAATATAAATGAGTTTTTTTTTTTAAAGATTTTTCTTTTTAAAGTACTTTTAAACATCTTTTCTCTTTTATTAGTTTTTTAAACATCTTAAACCATTAAAAGAATAAAAAAAAAATTATTAGTAGTCCTTTTCTTAACTATTAAAAAAATATTTAAATTATTCTAATATATATATAAACTCACTCTTAATTACTTAACAAAAAATCTTTAAAAAAAAAATACAATCAGTTCAATTAATCGGTACAACCATGGGTTTATTTAGCAATTCTCGTATTGGTATTGTCAATTATAATTAGAATTTATAGAAGGATTATGTTGTAAAAAAGAGGATTGAGATGGGAGAGAGAAACTCGGGTTCAAAATCATCCTGAGCTTCGTTTACTGCTAGTACAAACATACGCGCACATACGCGCACAATCCACAGAGGCTCGCTCGTTTGGTTGTCTTCTCCATGGAGCCAGAGTCTGGAATTCCGACTCCTCGAAGCACTTCCTCGGTCTCTCTCTCTCTCTCTCCAAGTTTCTTCTTTTACCTTTGTTCTAAATCTGGGAGTAATTGTTGTTTGAATCTATTTATCCGTTGCACTTTCGATGCCTGTCAACTCTACTGGTCTATTTTTCTCTCCTTTTATTTTTAATATATATATATATATATTTATATATATATCAACTTCTCTTTTTCTCTTGTTTGGCAAAACTAACCTGATTTCCCCTACCCTCCCTTGGTTCTAAGAAATTCAACTCATTTATGTTCAATATAAAGTGATATTCAGTACCATTAGTTACGTGTACTTATTATGATATCTGTATTCCTTCTTCCTCCTCTCCATCTCTAATTTTTATTATCGTGGATTACATTAACTTTCTTATATTAACTTAGACATATGATGTAAATTACTTTTGTTAAGATATAAAATAATAAAATCACCTCTTCCTATAAGCTTAAGTTTTTCAAGACAAATTGTGATTCACATGGAATCAAAGCAGAGCTTCTGAGTTTGAATCCGGACTTTATATTCTACCTCATTTAATTAAATATTTTACTTATTAGACCTATTAATTGAGGGAAAGTCTGCAATCAGTGAGGACGTGTTAAGATATAAAATAATAAAATATATTTCTTCCTATAAGCTTAAAGTTTTTAAGACAAATTGTGATTTTATATGGTATTAGAGCAAAGATCCTGAGTTCGAATCTTGACTCTACACTCTATCCTAGTTAATTAAATATTTTACTTATTGGACCTACTAATTGAAAGAAAGTGTGGCCCATAAGTGAGAAGAAATGTTAAGATTTAAAATAATAAAATCTATTTCTTCCTATCAGCTTAAGTTTTTAAAACAAGTAGTGATTTTAATTACTTTTGACTTTAAGCATCATTGTCTTATACTCTTATTTGTACTTTTTGAGGGGATAACTGAACTTTTATAAACTACTAAGAGCATTCTCATTGGATTGTCTAAAATTATCATTTAAAAAATACAAATTTGCACATTTATCAAAAAAATTTGGTCATATTTGATCAAAAGTGGGGAGATAAAAGTGGAAAAAAAGAATAAAGTACTTTTCGTGAATAGTAAAGCTAAAATTTTATTCAACAAGAGCCAAATTTGACTTTTATTTGACAAAATCTTAGCTTTACTAATCATAAAAATACTTTTATTCCTTTTTTCCACTTTTATCTTCTCACTTTTGATCAAATATGACCAAAAGTTTTTGATAAATGTGCAAATTTGTATTTTTTAAAAGATAGTTTTAGACAATCCAATGAGAATACTTGTATGACGTGGCAATGACATTTTTTAAATATTGCTAGAGTACTACAGGTGTTAAGACGATACTAGGTTTCTGGTGCTCAAGACTTATATTACCATGGATTTGTAAATTAAGATATGTCACGCTGTTGTTTGCTTCACTGATCTTTTGATTAATGGTAGGTACCACGTTGTGCATTGTAACATCTCCCTTCTTTTCGACATAATAGTGATATGGTATAGACTTAACCTAAGTCTAGCTATTGAGGACTGTCATCATCAATAGACAGCTAATCTGAGTTATAAGATTCATTATTGTCTTCTCAAGTTTTAGTTTGGCTTTCAAATGCCATTTACTTTGGCATTGCCTCCAGCAAGAGCAACATTTTTTTTTTTATTTAACCCGTGGAAATTTATCACAGATTTTGTACCTTTGCAGCTTTCATGGGTGAATTTATCAAAGAACCTGATATTAGCTTATCAAAGCTTTGGTGTAGTATACGGAGACTTGAGCACTTCACCTCTGTATGTTTATGCTAGCACATTGCAGAAGCATCAAAATGAGGAAGCAATATTTGGTGCATTTTCCTTAATTTTCTGGACGCTGACATTGATACCCTTGCTCAAATACGTCTTTATTGTGCTGAGTGCAGATGACAATGGTGAAGGTGTGTCGTTAAATTAAGTTCTGTTAAATTGATTTTGTGCTTCTGCTATATCTCATTCTAATTACGGTTTAATCAAGGTTTTACAAGTTCTTATTATATTCTAACTGATGGCAGGTGGGACCTTTGCTCTTTACTCGCTACTTTGCAGGCATGCAAAGTTTAGCTTACTTCCCAATCAACAAGCAGCCGATGAGGAGCTCTCAGCCTATAAATATGGCCCCTCATCACAGGCCACAGCCTCTTCCCCACTGAAGAGGTTTTTGGAGAAGCATAAAAGGCTGCGAACAGCCCTACTTCTTGTGGTACTGTTTGGTGCTTGCATGGTTATAGGCGATGGAGTGCTTACTCCTGCAATTTCAGGTAAGGTACTCATAAGAAGGTGCTGAAGTGGTCACTTCATGCCAGTGTCATTCTGGGTGTTGAATGTGTATCTATGTATTTTTCGTTCAATAAAATGTTTTTTTTAAGACATTGGAGGGTAATAGGCGAAATTTATGTTGCCATCTTTTACTTGGTCATTTATTTTGTGTGCTTGCTGTAGACAAGGGAAAGATATTCCGCTGGAGAACTTCCCTATAATGTTCATTTAATCATTGAACACTTCATACAGATATAGAAGACGGTGACCATATCTAGCACTGGTCCAATTGCATCCCTGATGATCAATGATAAAAGTATGTCTGGTAGGCTCCATATCTCCCCTACTCATTATGGGGATTAGTGATTGATTTAACAGCTACAATTGATGATTGTGGGCATCATTAACTTTCCAATATATTCACTCCAGTTTTTCACCAGGTCATCAGATCTAGAATTAAGATCATATTTCCCTGATAAGTGCATTTTTACATTAGTTGTTTCTCAGAGTGGAAAGTGATCTACTTGTGCTCCAAGGATAAACAACTATTCAATAGGATCTTCCACTTTTTGTTGCTATGCCTAATGGAGACTACATATCTGGGAATGATAACATTTTTTTTTTCAAACATAATATGATTTTATTGTGTGGAATTATGAGTTGGCCATGTTTGCAGTTCTATCATCGGTGTCAGGACTACAAGTTACAGAAGAGAAGTTAACTAATGGTAAGCAGCTGTCTTCATATGCCAAAACTTAAGTGTTTGATTCATGAGGGTTATTTATAGATATTTATGCCAGTACAAAAACAATCTTTGAGTTTTGTACAGTCATCTTTAAGGTCCTCAAGTTTTCAATTTTATCATTTCTCTCTGAGTTTGTAATTTTTTCTTGTGAGAACCCCTCTGTCGTAAATAATTCAACGGAAATCTGATCGGGCATGTCATATGTAAAAAGTAATTTTAAAATATAAAATTTATTTAAACATTAAAAAAATCCAAAAGAAACTGAATTTAATAATCAAGAAGTTGTTTGAAAATGTACAGGGGCCACCACCCAAGCCAGCCCAAGGCTTCTTGAGGTAAGCTTGGGCCTAGGTTACATGCCTCAGCTTGTACCTAGGTGGAGGACCTAGACGTCGCTTGGGATCACCACTACTTAAGGTAACCTAAGCCACCTGTGGGTTGCACAACCCAGCCACTGGCTAAGATGCCCCAAGTATCCCTGGGTTTGGCCAGGTGCAGATGCACAACCACCCTTGGTCTTTTTGTTTTTCAATTTTTTTAATTTTTAATCGTTTGGTTTTTTGTTGTACAAAATCTTTTATTGGTATTTACTTATATAAAAAAAATATTTTATTGGTTTTTAATTTTTTTTTATTTGACATTCATTTTTTAAGGTTTGGATTTATATTTATATTTTTGATGTTTAAAAATAATTTATGTTTATTATATGCTTTTTAGTTTTTAAAAGGCTTTTATATTTTTCTATTTTTTTGCCATGTGACATGCCATGTGCCTTGAAGTGTGAAAACATGGCATGCCATGTAAATTTCCTTGAAATTATTCAATGAAATCTGACAGAGGGTTCTTATTAAAATAAATTACAAGTTTAAGGAGAAAAATCTGAGTAGCTAAAAGATAATCGTGCAAAACTCAAAGATTGTTATTATACATAACGCTAACTATTTTTTTGGGTATCTTTTGTTTCAAGTATATTCTATAATTTTTTGCTTGTAGGTGAAGTCCTCTTGATTGCCTGTGTTATATTGGTGGGCCTGTTTGCTCTTCAACATTGTGGCACCCACAAAGTAGCATTTATTTTTGCACCGGTTGTGATCATCTGGTTGGTATCGATTTTTTCCATTGGGCTGTACAACACTCTACATTGGAATCCAAAGATTGTGCGTGCATTTTCCCCACATTATATTATCAAGTTTTTTAGTGAGAATGGTAAAGATGGCTGGATTTCTCTTGGAGGGATTCTTCTTTCTATAACTGGTATGTTACATCTGGAAATTGTTAGAATATTATCTGGCTTGCATGATATTTTTACTTGGTTGTGACAGAAGATGGTGCAACTCATCTTTGTAGTTCTGGTTGGGTCGAAGTTTTCTTTATTAGAGACAAAATTCTTGCTGCCTTAGCGTATGATCAGAACTGGGGATGTCACTGTTTTTAATGCACAACTAACTACTTAGCTTTTTTGGGTCTCACCAGGTACTGAAGCTATGTTTGCAGATCTTGGTCATTTCACTGCCTTGTCAATAAGGGTAAGTTTATAAATTAAACTGTGTTTTATGCATAGAATATACAAATGGGCAGGAATGGGAGGTTGTAGATATTGATTACTTACATGAGTGAGGGACTCATGTGCTTTTCCCGTTTGACAGCTCTCTTTATTGAGTTCCAAATGAGGTTCATAGATTATTTGTTGAAGCTGATTCTGCAAAAACTCAGCAATGAAATACGTCTACATAGTCTTAATTTTAGATTTTAAAGGCCTCTTCATATAGATTTATATAAGTTGGCAATTTTGATTTTTTCCTCTGTGCAGCTCGCATTTGCATTTGTTATATACCCTTGTTTGGTAGTGCAATACATGGGTCAAGCTGCTTTCCTTTCAAAAAATCCGGAATCCATTCCTAAAAGTTTTTATGATTCAATTCCTGGTTAGTTTATTCTGAAGTTGAATGATACCAGTTCCAAAGTTTTGTTCATAATCTCAACTTGATCATACTTGTTTTTTATCCTTGCTTTTACTGCAGAACCTGTTTTCTGGCCTATCTTTATTATTGCCACCCTTGCAGCAATTGTTGGGAGTCAGGCTGTTATTACTGCTACTTTCTCCATCATCAAGCAATGTCATGCCCTTGGTTGCTTTCCCCGAGTCAAAGTTGTGCACACCTCAAAACACATATATGGGCAGATCTACATCCCAGAAATAAATTGGATACTCATGGTCCTTACTCTTGCCATAACTATTGGATTTCGAGACACAACTATAATCGGAAATGCTTATGGTAAGTAATGCTTTGAAAGAGCTTCTCACACTGTCTCTCTTATGGTAAATTGGGTCTTGAACATGCAACCACTCTCTCACTGGCCTCTACGTTAGTTCTAATATCCAAAGATAATTAGCTTCTAGTTGTACTCATATAACTTGTGTTGATTTAGTTATTTTGAGAACGTCTATTCTCTCTCACTATCTCTCTACAAACGATACCAACATTATTGTTCAATGTTTAATCTTGAAATGCCAGCTTTGCTGGAGTTATGATTATTTACATGGTTTTTGATTTTTTAGATGAGCAGGCAGGAGATTAGAACCTTGGGCTAGTGAATCTACCACCTCCCCCTTGATATAGACATCAACTTGATTTCTCCATAAAAGGGGGTTGCAGTTGTCGAGTATAGCGAAAAGAGGAACAAGGCATTTACGTTGCATATTCTGGTACATAAAATCACCATATGCCATGACTATATATAAAAATAGACAGAAAACGAAATTAATGATAATGAGAAGAAAACTTTTTTAAACAACTAAATCAAACATAGTCATGTACTACACATTTCTTAAATTCCCAATGCTCTAAAAATACCAGCCTCATAAGGATCTCAAATATCATCTAATTCACCACAGATCATGCACCTTTTACTTTGATTAAAAAAATGATATTTTTGCTCAAGTCTATGAGAGCTGTGCTTGCAAATGAAAGTCACATTTTTGGAAATGTGTGTTCACAAATCACAAGGAGGGTCGGTGTGATACCCCATATGATAACATTGATAAGGATAAGAGTACGTAATATATGAGATTTCACATTGCTTGAAAAAGAGAAATTTTTGCTCTTTATAAGATTCTAATGAAGCTTCAATTGTATCATTGACTAGTTCTATTCGAATATAGGCTATATGGTTTGGGCCTTCTATTAGGCCGTTACAAAGGGTATAAGGGCTTATCCTAACGAGAAATGTGGGATTTGGGCCGTGCCACCTACGACGGATTGGCTTATGAGAATGTTGGGAATTTAAACGGGGAGATTGTGATAATATAATAAAGATAAAAGTAGGTGGTGTATAGAATCCCGCATTACTTGGAAAGGAGAAGTTCTAACTCTTTATAAAGTTCCAATAAAACTCCAATTGTATCATTAACTAGTTATTTTGGAGTATAGATCATGTGATTTAGACCTTCCATTATAGCGTTACAATTGGCTTGGTATGAAAGTACACATGAATATGCACTTACTGATGTGGCTCCAGCAATGCTAATGATCCCAGACCAAAGGCATGGGTTATGAGATATATTCAAGTTTTCAAGGGCATAGATTATGAGAGATACATTCAAGTTTCCAAGGGAGTGCCAATAGTGGGACCAACCCGGTAGTTGCTAAATTTGCTAAAATTTTCCAGTTTGTAGCGAAGGCAACATGAGCAGCTTTTATCTGACTTTGTATCAGCCCATACAATCTTGTATGTGATTTTGATTTATCTTAATTTTGTCTTTCAGGACTTGCCTGCATGACAGTTATGTTCATCACAACATTTCTCATGGCGCTTGTCACAATCTTTGTTTGGCAGAAAAGTGTCTTGCTGGCTGCAGCATTCCTTTTCTTCTTCTGGTTTATTGAGGGTGTATACTTGTCATCAGCTTTTATAAAAGTGCCTCAGGGAGGATGGGTTCCCCTTGTGCTTTCATTTATCTTTATGATCATTATGTATGTCTGGCATTATGGGACTCGCAAGAAGTACACTTTTGATCTTCACAATAAAGTTTCACTAAAATGGTTACTTGGCCTGGGCCCCAGCCTCGGTATTGTTCGTGTGCCTGGGATAGGCCTCATATACTCAGAACTGGCGACAGGAGTCCCTGCAATATTTTCTCACTTTGTGACGAACCTCCCTGCATTTCATAACGTGCTAGTTTTTGTTTGTGTCAAATCAGTTCCAGTTCCTTATGTCTCACCTGAAGAACGTTTTCTCATAGGCCGGATTTGCCCGAGACCATATCGCATGTACAGGTGCATAGTGAGGTATGGTTACAAGGACATTCAGCGAGACAATGGGGACTTTGAGAATCAGCTTATACAAAGCATTGCGGAGTTCATCCAGATGGAAGCAGTAGAACCACAATTCTCAAGCTCTGAGAGTTCATCATTTGATGGGCGAATGGCTGTTATAAGTACCAAAACTCTGCAATCAAGCTCAAACCTAATCATATCTGAGCAAGAGGATGTTGGAGTGAGCAACTCCATCGAAAGCAGCAAGTCTCTAACCCTTCAGAGTTTGCGTTCTATTTATGACGAAGAGAACCCACAAATCAGGAGACGCCATGTGAGATTTCACTTACCCCCAAACTCTCTGATGGATCCTGCTGTTAGGGAAGAACTAATGGATTTGATTGGGGCAAAGGAAGCAGGGGTTGCATATATTCTGGGACACTCATATGTGAAGGCAAGGAGATCTTCATCTATCTTGAAAAAGCTAGTGATCGATATTGGATATTCATTTCTTCGGAAGAATTGCAGGGGCCCTGCTGTGGCGCTTAACATTCCTCACATTAGTCTTATTGAAGTTGGCATGATATACTATGTCTAGTCCTTAAAGAGTAACTTATTCTTGACCCTGGTGATTATCTTTTCCATGGATGGAAAGGGAGGTAGTATTGCCATGGGAGAAGGCATATGTGCTTAATGCAAAAGGTAGGATCTTAAGTCACTGCAATTTCATTATAAAGCTTTCTTGGTTCTGTTGCCCTCGTTTCAATTTGTATAGACGATACCAACTATCATTATGAGACTTAGCTTCTGAGTTATTTTAGGCCAAGTTCTTACTTGAACTTTACAGCTTGAAGTGTGAGGAAATATACATGATGGAGACACTACAACATTTATACATGGCCGTATTTTTATTAGTATTATAAAACTAAGGTCTGGTTTCGATAGTGAGATGATATGAGATACTAGATAAAAATTAAAAGTCGAATAAAATAGTGTCAGAAAATTATTTTTTAATATAATTATTGTTTTATAATTTAAGAAAATTAAATCATTTATTATATTTTATATAAGAATTTGAAAAAGTTTAATAATGAGATGGAATGAGACTGTTTCTATATCCAAATGGGACCTTATGTTCAATTTAATTATATTATTATACAAATTTCAAATTTTGACAGTTTGATCGTGAGTTGTATATGAGAATCCATCTTTTTCTGTCAACAAAAATAATTGGATATTTTTCTCTCTTTAAAACAATCGAAAGGATCCAATGAAATCATGTCTGTTCATCTAGGTTCTAATGAAATCATGTTTGTTTATGCTGGATCCGAAAATCTGAGTTCGAAATATGAGTAATTTTCTTTAAACCTCTTAGATGAAAATGTCAAAATTATTGAATATATATATGAAATTCAAAGCCGGGCCGGACAAAACTTAACCTCTATGAAACCGTATCAATTTTTGTGATTACTAATCCTTTTATGGTTGTAGCATTCATAAATAAATGCTAAGCTGGACTTATAACTCGTGTAATTGATATTTTAACGGGGCGTGAGATATAAAAGGGCCCAGAGTGCCAAGATGGTGGCGGGTTGAAATCTCATGAAATAGAGTTGTTTAGTTGCGGCAGAAGTAATCGTTCCAACTTCCATGTAAATGAAACCAGTCACAAGTCAAACTGCGTGGCATTCAATTTCAGGTTCTGATTGCATCCAGGATAAAAATCTCACATGAAAAGACGAAGTAACATGGACTTTGCTAGCAAATACACGCATCTTATATGAAAACAGATTGACTCCTTCCCATATTAATGGAACCCACAAACATATACACGAGAGCTGACCAACCTAGGAAAACTTCACTGCTAACCGCTCCCCTCAACACCCAAAAAGAGAGGAAAAAAAAAAAGAAGAGAAATTACCCGACGAAAGGAGAGAAAAAATACTAAAGAAAACAAAAATAAAGAGAGAAAAACAAAAACAGTGGAAATACTGATACATAAAGATATCCAGGAAAAAATGTGGTGACTTGCTGAACTTAATAAAAATGTACAACACAAAGGAATATTCCTGCAGAGCTCACAAGACAGCATGTGTATGGACTTGCGCTCTAAATGATGAGGACGAGTACAAAGATGACCAGCGCTATCACAAATATTACTAGCATCCACCAACACTGCCATATAACAAAGATCAAAACAATATTATCCACAATGTCTTTTAAGTAAACAAAAAAATTACACATAACAATCACATGATGAATGAAAATGCCAAAATGGTAATGCAATGTACCTAAGGCTATTATGCTTGGAAAAAATGACAAAATATCCCAAGGGGTTGGCCCAAGTGGTGAAGGCCTTAGTCTTGGGGTATCACTCCCTTCAAGGTCTAAGGTTTAACAGCTCATGGGTGCAAATAATCTTTTGGAACAACAATCCTTGATGAAAAGCTAACGATTTAACTAGTTTCATGTCAGGATTTTAAGGGTGTGGTACACGAAACCGGGATTTACTCTATAAGGGTGGGTCCAAAAAGCACTACCTTGGAGAGGTTCCCTAACATTAAAAAAAAAAAGACAAAATTATTACATGATGTTGCAATAACTTTTTATGAGCATATTGCATGCAAAATAATCAAGTTCTCATGATGTAGAAATAGGAATAATTGGAAGGAATCATCGTCAAGAAAGAAAGGAAGAAATAAATATGGATAGGAGTTTGATCATAAGACTTCCCCCACGATATCCTACTTTGATTTGAGTTCTCTTTTTGGCTTTTCCTTTTTAGTTTTAGGTTTTATTGCAACTCCTAGGAGTTGGCTCAAGTGGTAAAGACTTTGGACTTAGGGGTATGCTCCCCCTAGGTCTAAGACAAATCCCCTTGGATGCAAACAATCTCTAGGGGCCATCGGACTGAGGTTTTCTTGAATTACCAGAGGTGCATTTACGGGAAACACTTTGCTGAGGGCCTATGCACTCCCGGGATTAGTCGGGATGCTATCCAGGACACCTGGTGCCAATAAAAAAAAGTTTTAGGTTTTATTGTGTTTTACTATTTATTCCCCAACAATGAGTGAAGATGGGCTACAATGAATACCCCTTTTAGCTGGAATGATGGGTAGGGCATCCACCCAGCATAGGCAAGCTTCTAGAGGAGGCTTTCCACCAACAAGGCACCAAGAAAATGGGGATTAGAAAATATTTCTGAACAGAAAACCAGGATTTGGATTGATCTAAGAAGCCTGCTGTCCAGATTATATCGATCTTTGCGCGTGGGCCTAGCCTATTGTTCCAGTCTAGGACCTGACACCAAAAAGCAATTTCACTATTATCTTCCTCTTGAAAATAGTTCCAGTCTGAGACTACTGTTATGCCTCTACTTACTCTCTTAAAGGCTAGAGGCAAGCCTCAACTTAGTTGACAATTCACTCCCGACCTAAAAAACCTAACGCACTGTAGCATGAGAGTTAGGGGGTTAAGCTGCACCAGCCTCTATGCCCATTGAAGAGGTGGATGGATCCTCTGGACACCAAAGTTCGGGCGGCCTGTCATAGAAGGATGTTAGCAAAATCAGAAGAGCTAGAGCCGATCTTGGTCGGTGGTTGGTCAAGCGAATTGATTCATTTCATTCTTCGCCTAGTCTTAGCACCCACACAGTAGAGGGGAAGAAGCATTCCCTTTCCAGCAAAACTAAGCGTCTTGCCGCTGGGTAAAGACAATAGGATGAGTGAACCCGACCACTTTGCGCTGAGGCTCATAAAGGTAAGCCTGGCCTCCTTAAGAGGAGATCCAATCTTCCTAACTGCATGCGCTGCTCATGTAGTTATCATAAACCCTACCAGCTAATTAATACCACAATATAACATTGGCATATTTTCCAATACCGACCACATAATAAATTTAGGACAACTCAAAATGGCAGGGACTGGATGTCAACGATATTATATGGAAGTAACTGTATATATATGTATAGGAGACAATTTTGTTAGATATTAGGCTGCTTTACAGTTTCCTTATTTGTATTGTTTCCTTCTTTACATATGATCTGTAAGCTGTAATTAAGTGATTGGGGAGTATATAATATGATGGAACTCTCAGTTGAGAGGTATTCAAGCAAACTTGACATGGTACCAGAGCCCTTGATTTTTCTGGGCTAATTTCTCTCTCTTTTCATTGTTGTCGGCGTTGTTTCTTCCTGGGCCAGTGATTTCTGGCATTGTCGGTGTTGTCTGTTCTTGTACCAATGGTTTCTGGTGTTGTCAGCGTGTTCTGTCCTTAGGCCAGTAATTTCTGGCATCATCGGTGTTGTCTGTTCTTGGGCTTGTGGTTTTTGCCATTATCGGCGTGTTCTGTTCTTAGGCCAGTGATTTCTAGTGTTCTCAGTTCCTTCCGTTCTTAGGCAAGTGTTCTTTGGTGTGGTGACATGTCTTTTTTTTGGTGGTTGACTCTTTTCGGTGATTGTGTCTATCGGCAACTCTTGTTTTTTGAACAATTTATGATCCTGTGTTAGTCATGTCAGGCAAAAATTCCATCATTCGTTTTAATGGGAAGAAATATCCAAGCTGGGAATTTTAGTTTAGGACGTTTGTGAAAGGGGAGGAACTCTGGGGTCATTTGGATGGGTCTTCCTATGGCTCCTACTGATCTCAAAGAAGGATGCCAAGATTGTTTCCTCGCTATTAAATTCTGTGGAAACACATATGATCAACAATCTTCGTTTGTTTACTATTGCTAACGAGATGTGGGATTATTTTCGGAGCGTCTATTATCAATACAATACTGCATGAAAGTTTTAGGTAGAGTTAGGGATTTCCAACTACAGACAACGTACTCTTTTTGTATTGAACAATTCTATGCTGGATTTCTTAATCTATGGAGTGAATATTCTAGGATAGTTTATTTTAAAGTTCCCAAGGAAGCATTAGAAGCATTGCAAGTTGTCCATGCTGAGAGTCAAAGAGACAAATTTTTTATGAAACTAAGACCAGAATTTGAGACAGTGTGAGCTAGTTTGACAAACCGTAACCTTGTTTCTTCTTTGGATGTGTGCTTGGGGAAATTATTAAGAGAATAGCAGCGTCTTGCCACTCAACATGGACTAACTCAAGAAACTGTGACTATTGAGATGGTTAACGTGGCATATGCTGCTCAAGGGAAAGGAAAATCCAAGATACAAAAACAGTGCTATAGTTGCAAGAAATTTGAACATATTGCAAAGCATTGCAGTAGGAAATTTTGCAATTATTGCAAGAAGGACATATCATTAAAAACTGTCGCGTACGACCTCAGAATCGACAAGGTCAAGTATTTCACACTGCTGTACAGTCCAATTTAGCTGCTGTCCCATTTGTTTCTGCCCTGGGGCAACAACCTACAGCTGGTTCTTCATCTACTCTTACACCAGAGATGGTCCAACAGATGATTGTTTTCGCTTTCTCTGCATTTGGTCTTCAAGGTAAGGGAAATCTACTCACCTCTCCTTTGTTGGTTGACTCTGCAGCTTCCAAGCATATGACTAAAAATACCGATGTTTTACATGATGTTTGTCAGAATAAGGGTGACCAACATATTCAAATAGCCAATGGTAGCACTCTTCCTATCGCTGCAGTTGGAAATTTGGAATCCTCCTCTAAAAATGTATTTGTCTCACCAGAATTATCTATGAATTTAATTTCTATTGGACAACTTGTAGATAATAATTACAAAATTCATTTTAATCGTAATGGTTGTTGTGTGCAGGATCAAGTGTCGGGGAACGTGATCGTGAAGGGGCCCAAAGTGGGACGCTTATTTCCTCTTCAGTTTTCATTTCCAGTTTTTATTCTTTTGCTTATACTATTGTTGCTAATAATAGTGATGTTTGGCATAAAAAATTGGGACATCCTAATTCTACTATTTTGAATCATCTTATGAAACACGGTCATTTGGGGAATAAAGATTTAGTTTCTAATATGTGTTCTGATTGTAGTTCTTGTAAACTTGGTAAAAGCAAATCTTTTCTTTTTCCTTTACATGCTAGACTTGCTTCCACATGTTTTAAGATTATTCATACTAATGTATGGGGAGTGAGTCCCATACTTTCACATGCTCAGTACAAGTATCTCGTGACCTTCATTGATGACTATAGTTGTCTCACTAGGATATATTTCCTTCGATCAAAAGTTGATGTGTTTTCCACTTTTTAGGCTTTTGTTATTTTTGTTGAGACTCAATTTTTTGCTCATATTAAAACACTATGTCCTGATTTTGGGGGGGAATATTTGTCCAATGAGTTTTAGGATTATCTCAAAACTAAGGGTATTCTCTCCCAACAATAATGTCCTTACAACCCTCAACAGAATATGATTGCTAAGCGTAAGAATCGTCATCTTTGATGTTGTTCCTACTTTATTAATTGAATCTTCAGTACCTCCTAGGTTTTGGGAAGAAGCATTATCTACAGTTGTGTATTTGATTATTTATTTACCCTCTCCAAGTTTATAATTTGACTCTCCATATTCTCATTTGTTTAGTGTTGTTCTTGAGTGTAATTCTCTTCATATATTTGGTTGTCTGTTTTGTTCACTTGCCATCCACTAAATGTCACAAGCTTTCTGCTTAGGCTGCTCGGTGTGCTTTTCTCGAGTATAGTAATGCACATAAAAGGGTTCATGTGTATGATGCGGATGCTAATAAGCTCCATGTCTCTCGAAATGTGGTTTTCTTTGAAACCAATATTTTTTCCAGTCTTGTGTTTCTAATAATTCTACTTTTGTTCAGCTTCCTATGTTTGATGATGTGTCTTGTACTCTTAACGCTTTAAGTTGGGGATTGTGTATCAAAGACGTCGTCCACAATCTTCGTTGCCCCTTCTTGACACAGAATCGACATCTGATGCCATTCCAATCGAACCTCGACGGTCATCTTGAGTTTCACGTCCCTCGGATAGGTATGGGTTCTTACATACTGCTCATTAGGCTACTCTTGATACTATTCCTGTGCTCAAATTTTTCTCTCAGGTTGCTGCTCAAGCTTGTTGGCAGCAAACCATACAAGACAAACTTCAGGCTCTTCAGGATAACCACATTTGGGATATCGTCCCATGTCCTGATGGAGAAAAACTCATTGGATACAAATGGGTATATACTATCAAGCTACGGCCTGATGGCACTATAGAGAGATATAAGGCCTGTTTAGTGGCTTTTAGAAATTGTTAGGAGTATGGTCTTGATTATGAGGAGACCTTTGCACCCGTTGCCAAGATGATTACTATACGAATTCTTATGGCCATCATTACTTTCAAAGGATGGTCTCTTCGACAGATGGACCGTAAAGAATGCATTCTTAAATGAGGATTTGAAGGAATAAATCTATATGTCTCCTCCTCCTGGCATATTCACTCACTCCTCCATTGAGGTTTGTTGGTTGAATCGGTCTTTGTATGGATTAAAGTAGGAACCGCATGCATGGTTTGAGAAGTTTAATGCCACTCTTCTTGATTTTCATTTTACCTAGAATCAGTTTGATTCTTCTTTCTTAAGAGAAATGTCACTGGACTTATTGTCCTTTGAGTATATGTCGATAATATAGTTATCACAGGTTCTGATTCTCACTTGATCAGGCAACTACAGCAGCATCTCAAGACTACCTTTCATATGAAAGACCTTGGACGACTTCAATATGTTCTTGGTCTCGAGGTGCATTCTTGTCCAACGGTATGCTTTTGCATCAGCACAAGTATACCCAAGAGATTCTCACCTTGGCTGGGCTTCAACTGGAAACTCAGTACTTACACATTTGGAGGTCAATTCAAAGCTTTGTTGCGATGAGATTGAACTATAATCTAATCCATCCCTGTATCAACAACTAGTAGGGAGCTTGAATTATTTGACTATTACCCGACCTGATATTTCATTTGTTGTACAGCAGGTTAGTCAATTTATGCAGGCTCCTTGTTAATCTCATTTAGCAGCAGTACAACGAATCATTCGTTATCTCAAAGGTAAATCTGATAGAGTGTGCTTTTCTACTAGGAATTCTTTACAGTTAATAGGCTATAATGATGCTGATTGGACTGGTTGTGTGGATACTAGCCATTTAGTTACTGGTTGGTGTATGTTTCTTGGTAATGCCCTCATTTTGTAGAAGAGTAAAAAGCAGTATCAATTCTCGAAGTCTTCTACTGAATTTGAGTATCGTGCTATGTCATCAACATGTTCAGCGATTGTGGATTTGGAGTTTGATGAGTGAACTTGGTCTTCTGCAACTTACTCCTACTCTTCATGTGGATAACAATAGTGCTACCCAAATTGCTGCAAATCTTCTATTTCATGAGCGCACCAAGCACATTGAAATAGATTGTCATTTCATTCATGAAGCACTTGATCAACATGTGATTACACTTCCTCACATTTCCACCGAATACCAAAACTACGGCTGTCTTTACCAAGGCTATGTCTCACCACCATCATCAGTCCATCATTGACAAATTGATATTTCTTGATTGACCATCATTAATTTGAGGGGGACGTCAACGATATATATTGGCGGTAAATATATATGGCAGCAACTGCATATATATGAGACAATTTTGTTATATATTAGGCAGCTGTACAGTTTCCTTATTTGTATTGTTTCCTTCTTTACAAAATTACATATGATTTGTAGGCTGTAATTAAGTGATTGGGGATTATATAATACGATGAAACTCTTAGTTGGGAGGTATTTGAGCAAGCTTGACACTGGATTCTTAGGAGTCTGATTCCCTTACGAGTGCATGAGAAGAAATTCTCTCATTTCTTGATCATAGGCTGACTGACACGAGCTACAACCCTCACTATGTTTTCAAACAGGCCATTACATGTCCCTACACCAGTAACCTTTTTATTCATTCTTTTTAATGGGTCCAATAACCTTTTATTCTTCCACAACTTTGGTTATCCACACAAAGTTTCAGTGCATCTCAAAACATACCGTATGCATGTGGATATTGTATGACATTGAAGCGAAGCAAAGTTTGACTCCAGATCATAAGGCTTCATAAGCTTTCTTCCTCAGTGAGAAAAAATACTTCTACTACAACTAAACAACTCTACAAAGCCAATATCCTTAACTGCGTGGCAAGAAATTGGATTCTATGTGTTTAATGCTCAATTTAACAGTATCAATCTCCATAGCTACTTACCCAAGAAGACTTGGATTTTGCACTTTTGGAAGCTTTTGCTAGCTGAACTCGAGCTTGAGTAGTAGAAGCAGAGGAAGTACCAATGTTAGATTGAATATCATCTGTTATAACGAAGAATGTTAGAAGATAAAGAGGAAAAAACTTGGAAAGAAAAATGTAAAAATCTCAATGGATGGAAACAAGAATAATTCATCTTATGCATAGTGGGAATCTTACCAATAACAACTCCCTGCTCATGAACAAGAACGGCAAGGTCCTTAAATATTTCATTTGCTTGTCCAATTTGCTCTTCTACTTCTCTAATACCCTGTTCCCTTTCCTCAATCATTGCTTCATTGAAGGAAGTTTCATTATCTAATAAGAGTACTTCCTGCCTGCACATTTTGTTCAAGAAAGTAGATTGTAAAACAAAGATTCTTCCAGGCTTTGCATCTGAGAGAAAACATCACAAGGTACATAGAATCAAGTTACACACATTAGATGTGCACGTAAAAAAAAATTTGTCGATCAGTTTGATGTGCACCTAAAAATACCACATACATTTTAAAAGAACCTACTGATATTACTAATGCATGTCGAAAGAAGATGCACGATTGCCATAGTAGAGACTACAGAAAATATGGATGATTTTTTGCTTCGATTCACAATAGCTAGTATAAAACAGTGATTACGGTTGCTAACATTGTTTAACAATGCAAATCATTTTTGAACTTGAGACACCTGATGTCACAGTATAAATGCTTCCACTTATAGAAAGGTGCGAGTTGTATGCTAGAAGCATTTCTACTACAGAGATTTGGAATGCCAATGTGATGGGATGTGTTATAATAATGAGAAAGAAACCGATGTAAGTAGAAAAAACCGCAGAGCGGTATTGAGATACTAATAAGTTACCTCTTCTGTTCAAAGAGAAAAGGTCGGTTGTCGTTGATTGCAAAATGTTCACCAGAAGCAGAGCTGTCACCGGAAGCACAACATACAATAGGGTCAAAGTTAAGTAATCAGTATTAAAAAAAATAATAAAAAAGGAAAGAGTTGAGGAGACCAGAACAGCATACGTTGCTGATAAAGAAGAAGACGGAGGAGGAGCAGAAGGGGAGTAGGTAGACTCGCGCTCAGAGGCAAGCTGTTGAGCTTTCTGAAATTCTTGGAGTGTAGTTTGAAAATCTCTGGCAAGTTTAGCATCTTCTACTTTTTTACTCGGCTGGAAACATATCCAGTAACAAGGATTACTTGTTATTGTTAGTAACATACAATGAAGAAGACTTGTAAACATTGATAACCAACATATCCAGATCAGTTCCAAGAATCTCGAGCAATCAAATCCTATATCACCAATAGCAAAATCAAACTCACCAACAACCTCAACCGCTGGCAATATTTAAATACAGATTCTTTTCCTTGTATCTTGCTTCCGTAATCTTTGTATTTTAAATTCAAATTCTTTTGTAATTCAAATGTAACGTACTCTGATGTAATCTTCTCATCTCTATAAATAGAACATGACTGCAATGGGTTTGGCATTAAGGCCAAAACTCTTTCCTTCAATATTGTATCTTTCATGGTATCAAGAGCCTCTCTGCTCATGCAATAAATCAGATCCTCTCTTTTCTGCAATTTTTTTTTTCATGGCCTCTCCATATGTTCACTTTGTTGCTCCAAACCTTAGCCAACTTGCTTCAGCTAAGTTGGACGAGACCAACTATCTTATGTGGTTGTCTCAAATTGTTCCTGTTCTTAAGAGCCATGATTTGATGGGCTTCGTGGATGGTTCTCAACCGTGCCCCTCATAGTTTCTCGTTGATGATGAAGGGAAACAAACTACTACTCTCACTCCTAAGTATATTCTCTGGAATCGAAAAGATCAATTTGTTCTTGGTTGGCTTAATGCTACTCTCTCTGATAAGGTAGCTCCAACTGTCTATGGTCTACACTCAGCCAGACCTGCTTGGCTTGCATTGGCAAACAAATTTGCCTCTCCCTCTCATTCACGTATCGGCCATTTAAAGCGGCTTCTTCAGACTCTACATCAGGGTTCCATGAAGTGTGCTCCCTATCTTGATTCGGCCAAACAACTAGCAACACAATTGGGAGCTGTTGGTAAGCCCATTGATGATGATGACTTAATTTCATACATTATCAGTGGTTTAAATAATTGCTATCATCTTTTTGTTACCTCACTTTCTCGTGCCACCTGAGAGAAAGCTTTATCATTTGAAGATTTTCAGGCTGAGTTATTATCCTGTGAACTGCTCCTAGACACTCACCATAATTCCATCCCACCTAAAACCACCAGTTTTGCCCTGTTTGCACCAAAACCCAATCACCCACCCTATAACAGAAAACCCAAATATCCTCCTAAGCCTAACCATTACTCTTCCCAACCTTCACACCAATCCAAACAGCCATCTCATGCTCCATATAACCCTCCACCTTATAACTCTCCTCAACCAAATCAGACCCAACAACACTTCACTACTCCTAGATCACCCTGTCAAATTTGTGGCAAAACCAATCATAAGGCTTTGGACTGCTATCATCGCATGGATTATGCCTATCAAGGTTGTCATCCACCAGCCCAATTGGCAGTCATGTTTGCTCACACTAATGCCACTCATGCTCCAGATGAACCTTGGTTTGCTGACGGTGGTGCCAATCGACATATCACTCCCAATCTTGAGCGTCTAACTCTGCATCAGCCTTACATTGGTCAGGATCAGGTCGCTGTAGGTAATAGACAAGGCTTGCAAATCCAAAACATTGGTACAATGCTTATTCACACTCCCAATTCTAATCTACAATTAAATCGTGTCCTTCATTGCCCTCAGGCCTCTGCAAATCTACTTTCCATTAATCAATTTTGTTAAGACAATCATTGTTATTTTCTTCTAACTGGAACTCACTATTTTGTTAAGGATTGCCACATGGGGAAGACACTGTTGGAAGGGTGCAATAGTGGTGGACTCTATCCCGTTAACTTGCAGCAGTTTTCTCACAATAAACCTACTGCTATGGCAGCAATTGTAGGAGTCAAAACTTCTATTTCTATTTGGCATTCTAGACTAGGACATGCTTCAAATTCTATTGTAACTCACTTGTTGAGTAAACATTCTTTGCCTTATGTAGGTTCCTTAAATAAAATAGATATTTGTGAGCCATGTCAGCTTGGTAAAAGCAAACAATTACCTTTTTCCCATTCCAATCGAATAACAAGTTCCCTTTGGAACTCATTCATTCTAATGTTTGGTCTTGCTCTACTAAATCTTTAAATGGTTGCCGTTACTATGTTCTATTTGTTGAAGACTTCTCTCGATTTACTTGGCTATATCCAATTCAGAATAAATCTGGTGTCTATGTATGCTTCCTCAAATTCAAGGTTTTAATTGAAAATCAATTATCTTGCAAGATAAAAAGTTTACAAACTGATGAAGGTGGGGAATACATTCCCAAACCTTTTTAGTCCTTCCTTGAATCCAATGTCATTCACCATCGCATAACATGTCTTCACACTCCTCAGCAAAATAGTATTGCTGAGCGCAAACATAGACATATCACTGAAATAGGTCTCTTTACTTGCACAATCTCATTTACCTACTACCTACTGGGTTGATGCTTTCTTAACAGCCATCTTTGTCATTAACCGGTCACCTACACAAATTCTGAATAATCAAACTCCTTTCTTCAAGCTGTTTGGAACTCATCCAGATTACTCTAGTCTAATAGCAGGTTTGGAAACAAGGTATTTCCAAATCTTCTCAAACACTTTCTACTACTATTCACTATTTTATTATTACTTTTTACCTACTTTTATTACTATTTATTACTTTTTCATTACTATTTAATATTTTATTATTACTTTTTACCTACTTTTTATTACTATTCACAAACACTTTCAACATCCAAACGTAACCTAAGATCATTTGGTTGTGCTTGTTATCCTCTCTTGAGACCCTATACATCTCACAAGCTTATGTTTCAATCCAAGAGCTGTATTTTTCTTGGTTATTGTTCAAACCAACATGGTTACAAGTGCTTAGATCCTATCTCTAATAAAATTGTTATTTCACGGCATGTGATTTTTGATGAGCTAACTTTTCCTGCTAAGCTCTGCTTGAGTCCCGCACTACCACGCCCCTCTTCAACTCTGGTTTCCTCTCCTGGTAAGTCCCTTTCTACCCCTTTTCATCCACCCATTAATTCTGATACTGTTTCCTTACCTGTTGAAACTAATTCTTTATCTAGCACTTCTGCAGAATTACCCTCTTCACCATATCACCCTGCATCCCCTCCATTATCACCACAAAATTCACCCTCTTCCCCTCCTGAGATATCCCCACATTCCCTTCCCTCATCTGTGCCTCCTTCCATAACCCCTCCCATATCTTCGACCCCTCCTCCTAGAACTCAACCTATGACCACTAGATCCCAAACGGGACACTCCAAACCCCGAGATTTTTCAGACTACCAAACATTCTACTGCACTAAACATCCTCTCAAAGCATTAACCAATGTTAGCATACCATCTGAACCTTGTTCTTACAAACAAGCCTCTCTGCATCCTGACTGGTGCAAGGCAATGCAAGAAGAATATGATGCCTACATGGACTCTCTGTCCTCCACCTTTGGGGCACAATATCATTGATAACAAATGGGTCTACAAGGTAAAGCAAACCTCTTCAGGTCAGGTTGATCGTTTTAAAGCCCGGTTAGTGGCTAAAGGATATGAGCAAGAAAGTGGCATCGACTTTAATGACACATTCAGTCCTGTCATTAAACCTTCAACTATTTGGGTTATTCTTGCTCTTGCTGTGCATTTTGATTGGATTGTACATCAATTGGATGTTTCTAATGCATTCTTATATGGAGTTCTCCAAGAAGAAGTCTATATGAAGCAACCCCGTGGCTTCATTAATCCTGATTTTCCATCACATGTTTGCAGGTTCAACAAATCATTATATGGCCTTAAGCAAACTCCAGGGGCTTGGTTCTTGCGTCTATCTCAATCACTTTTACAGTTGGACTTCACTTCTTCACCAGTGGACTCCTCTCTATTTGTTTCATTTATTTATTCTTATCTATGTGGATGACATATTTGTAACAGGAACACATCCATCTCTCATTTTCACTCTTATCAGCAAGCTACAAGGTAAATTCAAAATGAAGGACCTTGGCCCCTTAAATTTCTTTTTAGGGATTCAAGCTACTCGAGATTCCACTGGACTTCACCTTAGGCAGTCCAAATACATTGGTGATCTTTTGCATAGAACAAATATGGTTGGTGCTAAGCCTTACAACTCCTCATGCTCTTCTGGCATTAAACTCTCGGCACATGATGGAGAACCCCTCACAGCAGATCAAATCACAGAATATAGGCAAATTGTTGGTGCTTTACAATATTGTACTTTAACTCGCCCTGACATTTCCTTCTTAGTGAATCAACTTTGCCAACGTATGCATTCTCCAACTTCCCATTACTTGAGATCAGATAAAAGGGTTCTTCGATGCCTCAAGGGAACCATTGATCATGGGCTGTGGTATCCGAAGGGTTCCCTCACTCTTCAAGCTTATTATAACTCAGACTGGGCAAGGATCCTGATGATCGAAGGTCTACTTTAAGTTATGGTGTTTTTCTTGGTTCTTGTTTGATATCATGGACTGCTAAGAAGCAAAATGTTGTGGCACAGTCCAGCACCGAAGCTAAATACCGTGCTTTGGCATTCACTACCGCAGAGATTTATCGGGTTCGCATGCTTCTCAAAGAGCTATGCATTCCTCTTTCCGCTCCTCCAATCATTTGGTGTGATAACATTGGTGCCTTAGCATTAGCTTCCAATCCAATCTTCCATGCTCGGACTAAACATATTGAAGTGGATTATCACTTTATCCATGAGAAAGTCCTGAATAAAGATATTCAACTTCAGTTCATTTCCTCTCATGATCAAATAGCCGATGTCTTTACCAAAGGATTAAGCACTCATCGGTTTTGTGAGCTCAGGACCAAGCTAAAGGTGTGTCTACCCACCTTCAGCTTGCGGGGGATGATAACCAACATATCCAGATCAGTTCCAAGAATCTCGAGCAATCAAATCCTATATCACCAACAGCAAAATCAAACTCACCAACAACTTCAACCGCTGGCAATATTTAAATGCAGATTCTTTTCCTTGTATCTTGCTTCCGTAATCTTTGTATTTTAAATTCAAATTCTTTTGTAATTCAAATGTAACGTACTCTGATGTAATCTTCTCATCTCTATAAATAGCATGACTGCAATGGGTTTGGCATTAAGGCCAGAACTCTTTCCTTCAATATTGTATCTTTCAAACATTACAGAAGAAATTCAAATTCAATGAGCGAGAGAGACTGTTAAGATATAAAATACATAATTAAATTTGTCACTACCATCATCTAAGCTTTTAGGACAAGCGGTTAGAAGAGAGAGACATACATTGACGGAGGTGTCCCGATCGGAATCGGTCAAGGCCTTGAGCTTAGCAGAAGTATCTTTAACCAAGTGCAGTATCCGCTGCCTCGTGTTATGGCTGCCAAATTCATAATTCATATAAATTAATTGGAGAAAGAGAAAAGGGACAGAAATAGAAATAGAAATAGAAATAGAGAAGAATAGAGACAGCTTTTGACGGTGATCGGAAGTGTCCTTGGCGGTTCCGATGGCATCGACGAGTCGATGAAAAGCAGCGATTGCAGTGTTGATCTGGAAAATGCCCGCAGCGACAGCCTGCGAGGGACTCTGGCTCCGGGAACTAACGCCTACCGATGAGGAAGGAGACGCCTTGGCGCCACTCTGGAGATCCTGGAAGCTCATTAGAACCACTGACTTCTTGGGTCTCTTCGGCCAAGAACACAACCACCAAGACCCAGAGTGAAGAGGGGTGTTTGGACGTCACTTCGGATGACAATTGGTCGCCGTTGCTCGTTAGCGTTTAGAGCATTCTCAGTGTTTAAATTATTTTTAAAAAAATAAATTTATATATTTATTAAAAATTTTAATTATATTTAATTAAAAATAAAAATAAAATAAAAATATTTTTATAGATAATAAAATTAAAATTTTATCTAATAAAAGATAAAATAGATATGATTTGCAAGCTTCCAATATCTTCATGGGAGAAGGTACAGTAAAATGTCAGAAAATATCATACCGAGGCAAACCTATTATAATATCAAGAAAGATCGACAAATATTTTTAATGATTATCAATGAATTTTGAAAAAATTAAGATATCATCAATATAAACAATAGTGAAATAAGTGAAATTATTGAAAATATCATTCACGATATTTTGGAATTCATTATAAGCATTTTTTAGTCCAAATGACATTACATTTCACTCATAGTGTCCAAAATGAGTATTGAAAGCAGTCGACCATAAAACGCAGAAGCAAGTGCAAATAAAGTAAATTATGCACAAGATATGAAGGCAACAAAGCTTGCCAAATGCAGTATACAAAAATAATTAATGAAGATAATTTTGAATTTAAAGATTTTTCATTGAAATATAAAACTTACCGAAATTAAACATATTCACAAGATTGGTAATAGAAGGTTAAGAGCAATCTTTGTATCTCAGAAGGGGGTTAAGCGCTCTGCCTTCTACTAAAGACTAAGGTCTCCTTTTATAGATGAAGGAGCCTTTACAATAATAAATACCGGAGTAAATCACGAGAGAAATAATAAAAGTAAAGTGACTTTATCTGTATCAAGCACCGAAATTAAGTTTGTCATCTTATGCTGTCACTCAAACAGTAAAAGTAAAGGCTGTCTGCACCGAAAATATTTTGTCTTCGTATGCCGACAGATAATTTGAATGGATTGAAATTAGGGTTCTCCAAGCCGGGGCGGATAATCCTCTAAGTCATGTCCAAAAGTTTTGCTGTAGTCATCAGACTCTGCTTTGTCTGATTCTTCAGCTGAAACTTCACTACTATTTTGTCCTTCAATGGATTTTCTCAATAGTTTCATACTATTGTGTTGTCCTTCGATGGATTTCTTTAGTAGTTCAAATGTTTTTAAATTCTTCTTTTTCGAATATTTTTTCTTTGAAGAAGTCGAACTTTCTGTATCTGAATCTTTTTTCGTGAGAAAATGTGAAGTCTTCATATTTGAGGAAGCTTTTTTCTTTTGCTTTGAATATGAACTTGGTGAATCATTTTCTATAATTTTAGAAAAATGATAGGTTAACTCTACTTGCGTCTTTGGAGAGGGAAACTCATCACGGTCCTTTAAATTTGGAACCCAGGGTGGAAAATCTGCCAAAATTTTTGACGCAATATTTGGAGAGTATTGAAATTTATCCCAATATTTGACAAACAAGCGACGAACAAGGACATCGTCGGCTTTTTCATAAGTCCATTTGAAGATCCGAGGGATTTTATATCTGGAACAAAAATGGATCAAGAATGGTAATTTGGCACTCATACGATCCATCTTGGGTGGTGCAAACCACCTTAAAATGGTTGAGGATTGGCTGCAAAATCTCAGGGTAAATATCTGGAATGGGGCCAAATTATTGCCACCATTGTTGAAACCAGAGAGGAAATTTGTTTTTGCATTTCTTGTCAAAATTAAAGAACTAAGAATGCGATAAATCTGATGTTTGATAAAAAAAAAAATGGAACTAAGAATCAATATAATCGTGATAATTATATTGATAAGGGGTATCTGGTATACTTTTAAAAGTATACGGATTGGTTTCCCATTCTTGTTAAGTCATAATACTGACAAGATAACAATTGTGGGAAAATATTTTGGAAGGATCTACTTTGTCATAGATCGGTTTGAGGGATATTGACCCAGTGTGAGCCAATATAGAAAAATAGAATTTCAGATCTTTAATGGAATTCCTAGGAATCCAATGCCAACATGGGAAAAATAATGGAAAGCTATTTTGAAAAGATCTGTATCTACCGAATTTTCTATATAGAACAGATTCTGGAAATAATTTTTTTGGTAATTTTTTGCCTTGGAGGCAGAAGGTAATTTGGATATTACCAATGCCAAAGGATTGGACAAGGGATCTTGAGGCAAGGTTAATACCGAGGCAAAAGAACTGGGGATTACTGGTCTAGGTATCTTTCCTAGAGCAGTGTATCTATTAGCAACTTCCAGTGAGGAAGCTACTATTGGTAAAAATAATGAAGTTGGAGGAGCAGGGAGAGGCAGGGGCCTCAGAGAATTCTCTGGCTTCTTTTTCTTACTCATGTTTTCTACAAGAATTCACGGGTAAGGAAATCAGGGATCGAATTTTCAGATCCTTTAATATATTCAATATCAAAATAAAAACATTTAAGATAGCTTGCCATCATGCAAAAACATGTTTGGATGCAATATTTTAAATATTTTTTTCTAAAACATATTTAATGCTTTTGCAATCAATTCTTAAAAGAAATTTCTGATTAAGTAAATCACTTTGAAATTTAGAAATGCATAATACTATAAATAACATTTATTTCTTAATAGTACTACAATTATGCTGTGTATAATTCCAGGTTCCGGAATGGAAGCGAACAATTTGTTCAAAAGAACCTGCTGAAACAATTTATTTTTAAGTCCCTGATGGTAAAAAAATCTTATTGTTATAAAACTATTAAATATTTTTTCATTTTTATTTTTTTACTTTTAATTAATTTTTTTAATAAATATATGTTATAAAACTAAAATAAAAATTATTATTGCAAGAGAAAATATTTGGAACTCTTTATTTCTCAATAACTTAATTTTCTCTCTTCATTTCTTTCTTTCTTTCTTTCTTTTCTTTTTTCTTTTATTCTTTTTTCTGCTTATACAAAAACTGAACGAAAATATTCCTATTTATAAGCATAAATTACTGTGTAAGTTACTGTGCACATTGATAAAAAAACACAAAATTAGTGGCGGAAGAGGCATGTGATTGTTGGAGGGGGGTCATTCATTGCCCTCCTTTCAATGATTCTAACACTCCCTCTTGAATGACCACCCATAAAGAATCTGTCTCATTAAAACATTACCAAGGAAAAACCTAGTGGGAAGAAAAATCAATGACGAAGAAAAAAGAGTACAGTATTCTTATGTACATCCAAGTGCTTTAAGATTGCCTCATTAAAACCTTGTAGAGAAAAATCCAGTGGGACAAAATCTTAGCGAAAGAAAAAGAGTACAATCAGCATAAGTCTTCAAGACATTTACTCCCTCTGAAAAGTGCATGTTGATATATTTTTGAGTCTCCGCATTCCAATGTTTTGCACAAATTTCTTGAATATTGCAGTTGGTAGTGCCTTTGTGAATAAATCTGCCAGATTATCACTTGATCGTATCTGCTTGATATCAATTATCACATTTCTCTTGCAATTCATGAGTATAGAAGAATTTAGGTGACATATGTTTGGTTCTGTCACCTTTGATATATCCTCCTCTAATTTGAATAATACAAGCAGTATTATCTTCATATAAAATTGTTGGGCTATCATTGATCATGGGGAGTCCACACTTTTCCTAGATATATTGAATTACTGATCTCAGCCAAATACACTCTCGACTTGTTTCATGAATAGCAATAATCTCTGAGTGATTTGAAGATGTGATAGATAGAGTCTGCTTGACAGATCTCCATGATATGACAGTATCTCCATAAGTAAATAAATATCCAGTTTGAGATATACCTCTGTGTGGATCTGAAAGATAATCTGCATCTGCATACCCAATCAATTGTGGACTTGATCCACGTTGATAAAATAATCTCATATCAACCGTACCATGAAAGTAACGAAGGACATACATAATGTCATTCCAATGCCTTTGAGTTGGTACAGAATTATATCTTGTAAGCAGATTAACTAAGAATGTAATATCAGGTCGAGTGCAATTTGCAAGATACATCAAAACTCCAATTGCACTAAAATATGGTACTTTAGGACTAAAACTTTCTTCATCGTCATCACAAGGACGGAATAGATCATTCTTCACATAAAGTGTTCGAACAATCATTGGAGTACTCAAGGGATGAGCTTTGTCAATATAAAAATGTTTCAAGACTTTCTCTATATACATGTACTAATGAATAAAAATTCCATTTGGCAAGTTCTCGAACTGCAGGCCGAGACAAAATTTTGTTTTGCCAAAATCTTTCATTTCAAATTCATTATTTAAATATGTAATGGTTTTTGATATCTCTTCAAGAGTTCTCACAATATTTAAATCATCAACATAAACTGCAATAATAGCAAATCCGGATTCTGATTTCTTAATAAAAACACATGGGCATATAGGATTATTCTCAAATCCTTCTTTCAATAGATATTCGCTAAAGCGATTATACCACATGCGTCCGGATTGCTTCAACCTATATAAAGATCTTTGTAGTCTGATAGAGTATATATTTCTAGATGTACTTGTAGATGTTTCAGGCATTTTATATCCTTCAGAGATTTTCGTATATATGCCATGGTCTAAGAATCCATATAAATATGCAGTAATCACATCCATCAACCGCATTTCTAATCCTTTTTGTAACAACTAGACTAATCAAAAATCTAAATGTGATTGTATCCATGACGGGAGAATATGTTTCTTCATAATCAATCCATGGTTTCTGCTAGAAACCTTATGCGACAAGTCGTGCATTGTACCGCGGAATTTCATTTTTCTCATTGCATTTTCGTACAAATACCCATTTATATCCAACAGGCATTACACCATTGGATATTTGGACAACAGGTCCAAATACTTCTCGCTTTGCTAGCGAATTTAATTCAACTTCAATAGCTGCTTTCCATTTTGGCCAATCATTTCTACGTCGACATTCGTTGACGGTTCTTAATTCACTTTTTTCATTACTTCTGGTAATGTCAATGGCTATTTTATATGAAAATATGTTGTCGACAACAGTTTTATTTCTATCTAGAATTTTTCCAGTACTCATGAAATATATTGAGATCTTATTATTTTCAAGTATCTGTTCCTCTTCAGGGGAAAATATTTCATGAAACACATTTTCAGGAGGTCCATTTTTAGGAGATTTTGAGATAGAAGATTTGACCTCTTCATGAGCATCAACTATATTTTTAGCATGTATTGTGGGTATGGGTTCTTCAGGAACACCAAATTCATTTTGTATCTTTTTCTTTTGAAGAATTCTATCTTTTGCACCAATAGGTCTTCCACGCTTTAGGCGTGTCTTAGACTCACCTATTGCTGTTTTGACAATTTGTTTTTCAGGGACTTCAATCATTGCTGGAGCATTAACAGTAGGAATATATAATTTTACTACATTTCTAGTATCAGTAAATACATTCGATAATTGATTTGCAACATTCTGTAAATGAATAATCCTCTGAACTTCCAGTTTATATTTATTTTTAGGAGAATCAAATTGAGACAAGGCTTTATTATCCTAAGTAATTTCTTGTCGTGCTTCAGGCACCGACTTTTCGTTACCCAACAATGGAAAAGTGGATTCGTCAAAATGATAATTCTTAAAACGTGCTTTAAACATATCCCTTGTAAGTGGTTCAAGGTATCTAATAATAGATGGAGAATCAAAACCAACATATATCCCAAATCTATGTTGATGACCCATTTTTGTACGCTGTGGATGTGCAATTGGAACATATACAGCACATTCAAAAGTACGAAGATGAAAAATATTTGGTTGTTGACCAAATACAAGCTGTAATGGAGAATATTTATGATATGCAGATGGTCTAATTCAAATTAATAATACTGTATGAAGTCTAGCATGTCTCCAAACCGAAACGGGCAGTCTTTATTTCTTAAGTAAATGTCTAGCGATTAGTTGAAACATTTTAATTAGAGATTTAGCTAAACTGTTTTGAGTGCGTGTATGGACAACAGGATGTTCAACATCTATTCTTATTGACATGCAATAATCATCAAAAGTTTGAGATGAAAATTCACCTGCATTATTCAATCGAATGGTCTTAATTGGATACTCAAGAAATTATGCTCGTAGTTTGATTATCTAAACAAGAAGTCTAATAAATGTAACATTTCTAGTGGAAAATAGCCAAACATGTGACCATCGACTAGATGTATAAATCAAAACCATAAAATATCTAAATAGTCCACTAGATGGATGAATAGGCCGACATATATCTCTATGAATCATTTGTAAAAAAGATGGAGATTCAACAATAACTTTTGAGGAAGATAGTCTAATAATCAACTTACCTTGGGAACATGCAGAGTACGGATATTCATTGGGTAAGATAATCTTTTGATTTTTTAAAGGATGCCCATGCGAATTTTCAATAATTCGTCTCATCATTATAGATCTCGGACGTCCAAAGCGCTCATGCCAAGTCATAAATATTTTGGAGTCAGTGCACTTCTGGTGCACTACCACATATGATTCAATTGTTCTCATTTTTGTATAATATAATCTAGAAGATAAAGCAGACAGTTTTTCTAATACGAACTTTTGGCCCGATATTATTTTAGTAATAAAAAGATACTCTTTACTGCTTTCATTGGTCGTTTCAATATGGTAATCATTTCGACGTGTATCTTTGAAATTCAATAAATTTCTTCTAAATTATAAAGAAATTAGAGTATCATCAATACAAAATCTGGTGCCGTTAGACAACAAAATATAAGTTCTTTCGGAACCCTCAATTAAATCTGATGAACCTGATATGGTATGGACATAGGTTTTACTTAGTGTTAGATTTTGAAATTATTTCTTTATCTTTAAGAATTGTATGAGTTATAGCATTGTCAGCCAGACATACATCTTTATCATTCAACTCAGAGATTAAAAAACTCATCAATGTGATCTATGATTCTATAAAATATACAAAACTTTTATTACAAATAATAAAGAAAATACATTAATTGAGTGAAACATTTCCATCTTTAATTAGGTAATCAATTCTACCATCAGAATCTTTAAAGAAATCACAAACATCAAGATGAGTGACATCTATATCTACTGAATTTAATAAATCATCTGATGGTTCTACCTAAATTTGTTTCAAACATTTTATTCTTTCCTTTAATAGATACTTGATATAAATTAGTTAAGTGTCTGGCCGTATAACATGTACGTGATCAATGTCCAGTCATTCCACATCTATGACACATCTCTTCACTTCTCTTTGAAGAATTATTCTGGAGATTTTTACCCATTTTTGAGTTGTACCACTTCTGGTGATACGGTATATTATTATTACCCATTTTACTATGGTCATTTCTGGGACTAATATTTCTATAATTTCTCCTACCACGTTCACGTCACCGATTTCTTCTAAAGGATGCACTATTCGCTTTTGGGAATGATGCAAATCTATTACCATTCACTTCAAGGAATGATATTGAGTCAGTAGGGCGTGATTGATGATTTTTTAAGAAGAGATCATTGTTCTGCTCAGCTACTAGAAGATATGATATAAGTTCAGAATATTTTTTAAACTTTTTTTCTCGATACTGCTGCTGCAGGAGCACATTCGAGACATGAAATGTAGTATAAGTCTTCTCTAGTATATCATCATCGGTGATTTTCTCACTGCATAACTTTAGTACTGAGCTTATTTTAAAAAGTGGGGAATTATATTCACTAATACTTTTATAATCTTGCGATTTCAGGTGCAACAATTCATAACGAGCTTTTGGGAGGATGACAGTCTTCTGGTGTTCATACATCTTCTTTAAACTATTCTATAAAATATAGGAATCTTTTATTGTAAAATATTCAGTTTTTAATTCTTCATGAAGATGGTGGCGAAGGAAAATCATTGCTTTAGCATGGTCTTGTAGGGACGTTTGATTTCCTTCTTTAATTGTTTCACCCAGGTTCATCGCATCAAGATAGATTTCAGCATCAAGAATCCATACTAAATAATTTTTTCCAGAAATATCAAGAGCAACGAATTCCAGTTTTGTAAGATTTGTCATTTTCTACACATATAAATAATGAAGTAAATATGTATATCTTATAAATATATTTATAAAGTTACATAGATTTTAAATAATAATCATCAATAAATTATATCAAAGACTGCAAATAATATATTGAAAAATTTACTAAGGAATAAGATCACTAGTTTCAGAATTGGTAGAATCGTCGTACTGATAACGTGTTATAAAACTATAATAAAAACTATTATTGTAAGAAAAAATATTTGGAACTCTTTATTTCTCAAGAACTGAATTTTCCCTTTTCCTTTATTTATTTCTTTATTATTTTTTTTTTTCTTTCTTCTGTTTGTACAAAAACTGAACGAAAATATTCATATTTATAAGCATAAATTACTATGCAAATTATTGTGCATATTGAGAAAAAAACACAAAATTGATGGAGGAAGAGGCATGTGATTGTTGGAGGGAGGTCATTCATTACCCTATTTTTAATAATTTTAATAATATATAAATTTATACTTTTTAAAAGATAATTTTAAATAATTTAATAAAAATATTTTTAGAAGGAGAAAATCTGGAGGTTGGTGCACTAATTAATAAATTGCCATTAATAAATACTATAGCAGACGAACCCACTCAAGACAAGGCTTCGAAGTTCGTGCGCCAATTTCTGAGACATTCACCCCTCTTCTTCGTTCATTTTCAACCCGTTTCTTTGTTCTAGCAAAATCGTTCATTTTCTACCCGTTTCTTTGTTCTAGCAAAATCCTTGTGCATCAAGCCATCTCCGACAAGCATGAACACTTCCGAAACTGTTAGAAGGAGTTTTAATTCCTTTGTCCTGCAACTGTTAGAAGGGATTTTCAAGATTGTAAGATATTGTAAAGCCAGACACATCTGCATATATTTATGCTTAAATAAATTGGAAACAATTCTGGAACTTGCTCCTTTCAATTTGAAAGTATCTATGGAAAAAACTTCGTTCCTAAGTCAGGGCATAAACCTTCTACAGGGATATATATCTTCTTTCAATAAGTTAGGGGCTGTTTATATTCGAATACGGGATGAGTTCGTCTCAATTCATTTCAAATTCATCATTATATTTTTTTTATATTTTTATATAAAATAGAAATCTTAATACATTTATTTTCAAATTTTAATACAATTTTTTCAATTTTTAAGCTAACTTTTTCAAATCTCAAAACAATAATAATATTAAAAAATAAATTTAAATCAACTCATTTCAATTTAACTCGTCCCGTCTCCTCTCCGAATCCAAACAAGAATAAGAGTTTAAGACAAACAAAATTGATTAAGATATTTTTTTTATTAAAATAAAAATAAATAATTTTAATTTTTACAAACAAGGATAAGGGTTTAAGACAAAAAAAATTGATTAAGATATTTTTTTTATTAATATAAAAATAAATAATTTTAATTTTTACCTTATAATTTTATTTAAAAACAATGTGTATTGTTTACTAAGTAAAATTATTAATTAAAATTTATACTATTTTTTTTAACTAATAACCAACTTAATCTTTATTTAAAAAGTTCAATTTAGAAATTTTTTTATTAAACCTAACTAGTTTTATAAGACGTGTTCTTGAATTTTAGGGATTGTTAGAGAACGCAACTGTTTTATGTATTCTCACATATTTTCAAATTCAACTTTTTTTTTCCTCACTCAAAACTTAATAAAATATCTTAATTCAAATTATTTTACTATCATACTAAATATTTTGAGATATTCTTAGGATCTAAAGGAGACGTATAAGCAATTATAATAATTATCATCAATAAAGTTTTATAAAAAAAATAGGACATCATCTCTTCAAAGGATCATACAAAATTTTTTTTGAATATTCAAAAATTAAATTTTGTTATTTATAATTCTCACATTATATATTAAATTAATAATGATAAAAAAATAAATGTATTTTTATAAAGAGAGTACTTGAAATAATTATTATATGGAATATTTCTAAAATTAATAATGACATATAATATCTATTTAATAATTTTATTCTCTTATTAAATTAATTAAAAATTTTCATTATTTAAAAAAAAAATTATACTTTAAAATTTTCAAAAATAGACCTTTTGTCACTAAGGAGTTTTAGGGAATTACCAACTTGTTAAGACAAGAATCAGACCTGAGGACTAATAGTTTGAGTTCTCCCATATATACTATCATCCCAAAATGCTTAGTTGCATAAAGCGTCTTTGGCTATTGGGCTTTCGAAGAACAAAGCAATAATGGAGCATTTCATCTGTCTTGCAAAAAAGAGATGTTTGGAGAAAAAATAAAGATAAGACTTTTGAGATATCGAGAAGAAGAGGCCTTTTGAGGAAAAAAAAATGCAGGCTCTGGCGTTCTCTCCTGTACAGGATCATTTTCTTACATGTCGAAGGGGAAGGTTGATTTTGGTTTCGGTGTAGTGGTTTCAGCAAGGTTAGTTACGATAGTATAGGGTTTAATGATTAATCACCTGTTACCCATTGTATTGTGTTATAGGGTCATTTTCTTATGTTCTTATGTGTATCCATCTAATTGGTGGGCTTTTTTGCCCAACAACAAAAGGGCTGTTCTACAGCAACTCTCCTTTAGAAATTTTCTCTTAATAGGAATTTTTTATTAAACCCTCGCAAATCACTCTATTTTTATTTTTTGACCATTTACTTTTTAACTAGCTAGAGCCTAACTTGTATTTTCTGTTTAAAATGCTATTGTATTTCTCATATGATAAATATAAATTTTAAGACGTCAATTAGAACAATAAATATGATAAATATAAAGATGATTATAAATTTATAGAAAAAATTTTACAAATAATCATGATAATACTTGAAAAAACTGAAGGAAATAGAAAATATGAAATTATTAAACACATAACAAATCAAATATGTGAGACCCTGAATTTTTACATATTTTTATTTGCTCATATTTTATCGTTGGATATTTTAATTTATTTTAATAAATTTGTTGTCCAGATGACTAACACAAGATGGGGGTGAATTGAGTTATATTATAAAAATTAAAACTTATAAATCAAATACACAATATAAAATATAAACAGAATATAAAGCAGCAAGAAATGTAAAGAGTAGGGTAAGAAGAAGCAAACTCAGTATTTTTACAAGGTTCAGCCCCACTGCCTACGTCCTCGCCTCAAGCTACCCATTGAAGATCCCAAATTCACTATTCAATCTCTTTTAGGTGGAGATATAAACCTATTACACCTTTGAGCAGCACTGCTTCAAAGAATCCGTATAGAACACCCTCTACACTTCCAATCAGCTCATACTTGGTAATTCAAATATTCCCTGTGTACAACACCTTCTACACACACAAGGATTATACGCATCCTCTTACTGATACAAGAGTTAATAGTGGGTAAACTATCAAAGTACACTCCTCAATGAGTGAGATAGAAACAATACAGCGCAACCTATATTTCTCTAAAAAAGAATAAAAATTAAGGTTCAAAATTTTAGAAAAGAGAGAATGAGAGTTTTGAAACAATGATGCAAAACTTAGCAATAGATGTGTAAGTTCTTGTTGTGATTTTTGCAAAACTCAAGTGAGCTATTTATAGGCAAATGGGTCTTCAATTTCATATTTTGAAAAGATTCACATGTCAAATAAAAGTACTATTCACTTTTCAAAAAATTAAAATAAAAGCATTTCTTTTTGCATTTGTCAAAGACAACTCCATTCATTTTTCAAATAAATCAAACCTAATGTTTTGCTTTTCATACATGACAAAATGAGTATGATTTATTTTTCAAATCAAATTATTTTATTTTTGCATATGTCAAAAATACACACAACTACCCTTTAAAATTTTCAAACAAAATATCTACATTTTGCATTTGTAAAAAAAAACACATACAACCACCTTTCAAGACTTTCAAACAAAATATGCACATGTCAAATATGATAATCAATCATCTTACAAATTCAAATTTTTATATAAAAAATATAATTTTCGAAATTATATTGTTTGATGATGTTATGCACATGTGAAAAACATAATTTTCAAAATTAAGACATTTAAAGATGTCTTGCATATGTGAAAAAAATAATTTGATGTTTTATGAGAAAAAAGAGTAATTTGGGACCTTAATCCAATTTCGAATTTTATCAAGAGATGTACAAAAATAATCTGTGAGCTTCATTTGTAGACTTGTTCTTTTATACTTGATGTGCGTTTCGCTTCATTGCGTAAATAATTTGAGCTTGAGACTTGAATTTATTTGTTATCATCAAAATCTACACGTAGATACGAAATTTGAAACATTGGATTCAACAAAATTAAATTATTATCTCACTTATTTTATTTTGGGTACGATTTATTTACGATTTGGGTTAGTTATTTGTGAAATCTATGATTTTAATACTTTTAATTGTTTAATAATTATTATCGGTTTTATCATTTGAATTGTTATCAATGTTATTTTGATTTAGTGGTTTTCATTCTACTGCTGTTATAAGCTTTTGTGAGCTTTTTGAATAATAGTGCTTTTAGTTATTTAATTAATCATTGCTACTTGTCTTTCCATTTGAAATGCTATTTTCATTGTTTTTGGTTTTAATTATCATAAGGTATAGTTTAATTTGTCGTATTTTTATTAATGAGCACTTATTCTATTTTATTTGACATTATCTGATTCATTGATCTTAAACTTCTTAAATTATTAAGTCTTATTATGTTTATTTTATTTTGATTGGTAGTTTTTGAATAGCTCCAAAAATATTATATTATACAGGATCTTTTTATTACCTTGATTTTTGTTATTTGAAATATTGCGAGATCTTAAACGTGTTTTAAATATCTGATTTAAATATATGGCTTTACTGATTTTAAATAATTAAATAAACCTAATCATTTTAAGTATTGATGGAAAATATTATGTTGAGAAATAAAGTAAGTAGAAATAATATTTTATTTAATTAACTTAAGCATTTTAAGTTAAATTGACGTTACGCGCTTTCTAATCAATGTTTTAAATTTATCCGTTGTCCGTTTGAAGACCCAAAGTGCCGGGCCTATAAATAATCCGAAAAGGCTTAGACCATTCACTTTCTCTTTTTCCCCTTTTCCTTTTTCTCTCTTCTCTCCTGCGTGCCACAGAGCCCTTAAAGGGCAGTTCTGTTTCTAGCTTGTGGTGGCACCACCCCCAACCACCAAGTCTCACCTTCAGCCCCACCTGAACCGTCAGCTTCCGGCGAGTCCAACCCCACTGGAGGTGTCAACCATGGCAGCCCCACCTCTTACCGTTAGCCCCAAATCCGATACTGGTTTTCTCCTATACGCCTCCACCTTGCTTAGAATGTAGCTCCGCTATGAGCCACTGCACTATGACACCACCCCCGCCATTTGATCCGCCATCCATAGGCGACTTACCACCAGAAATTTTAGCCCCAACAGAGCCCTCACCTTCCCTCATCTACCATAAAACTGAAATGGGTCTCTGAATGGATCACCCTTTGCTGCGTCGCCGTCCGGCCACCGTGACTCTCATCTCCACTGCCAAAAGCTTCCTCTACCTCAGTTTATCACACCTCTAAAACAGTTTCTTCATCCATGGCCCCACCTCCCGTGTACAATGAAAAATCCAAAAATGGGTTTCCACCTTTTTGAGCCATATCTGCCACCTTCCAGTGGTTACACCGTCTCACTACCACCACCATGAGATTCCCCATCCTTCAAGGAGTATTCTCCTTAATGTTGGTGTCAAACGGAGTACCCGAGACCAACCTGTCACTTGCCGTGCCCAGAGACGAATAGTGCATGACTTACCCGCTATGAATCGTGGATTGGCGCAATGCTTGATTGTCGTTCGTTTGTGCGCTGTAAGTGACAACATTTGTTTGATTGTTTGATTGACTGTTTAATTGTGTGCTAATCTCTCTTTTGTTTGCTTGAAGTATTATCTAGTGATGATAAATAATTCGGAAGTAGATTGGTGGGGCCTAAGGCCATTTAATAGAGATTGAGATCATCTCGAGTTAATCTTACTGTGGTTGGATATTGTGTAGATGGTAATTGTTGATGATATTATGATTTGGTTGGGTGACTCTATTACTTTTAGTAAGTATTGGTGAACTAATGATTTGGTCGGATGATTACGTTACTTTTCCACTATGTTTCAATAAGGTGATACACTAGAATTTTAATTTAAGATATATTTGGAAGAATATGGTGAAAATTTAAGAAGGAAACTTAACAAGTATAGTTAAGAAAAACTTGGTTAAGGGTTGAAACAATGGCATAATAGGTTGGACGGTAAAAAGTTTATTTTTTGAGAGTTCATTAGTTTCAATCATGGTATACTTTGGAAAAATATTAGGATTTAACTCATGGCCGATGTCTGGTTATGACTTGAGTCTTTGAATGAAATATTAAAGTGTACTATTAGATTCCCTTGATGTATAGATTGACAAATGTTTGGATTTAGAGAAAATATTATATGATGATGATTTGTTGAAGAGAATAACTTTACAGGCAATGTAAATGTGATGGCTAATGATTGGTTATGATATAGCTATTAAGTTTTGAGAAAATCTTAAGGAAAGATGCATGTATTGGAAAAGAGAAAAGAGAAGAAAAGTTGGGTTTGACTCCATCATAAATTGCGTTCTTAACCCCTATAAAACAATGTTAGTTTGATTCGATGTGACTTAAGATTTTGACTATCTCTTCATTGAAATATGCACGACATGTTGAAAAGAAGATAAATTAAAAAGGAAAGTCTGTTCATATGTTAATATGTACGAGATATGATTTGTGAATGTATGATTCATATGTTTCATGATCTATATGTTTTGCACAAGAAGTCACATGTCGCATGCATGTCTCATGCATGAAGCATAAAAAGCATGTTTTTGAGTCAAGCATGTTTTTAAAAGAAAGAAAAGAATTAAAATTTTATAATAACCCCAAAGGCTGGGACGGGGTAGTGCCCCAGTGGAACTCCCTGTTTACTCAGGAATGTCTAAAGTTGAGTGAAAACCTCTGAGTCGACAAAGAACCGTCGGCAGACCATATATGGCTCCAAAAGGTGTCAGGAGCGTGGTTGCACCTAAAGCTAGTGAGTGCATACAGAACGATGTTGGCTTTTGCCTTACCGATATAGGAAAAAATTGTAGTCGCTCGGTTTGAGTGGTTACCGAGTGATGAAGAGCGGTCGACGTGAGTCACTTTGGTTTGATACGATTGTCGGGTGATGCAAAAATCGTATAACGTAGCCAATGCGGTTGATACGGTTGCTGGGTGCTACAGTAACTAGCAGGAACACACGGTGCACAGGGGAACTGTGAGGTGTCCAAATAAGATATCATGACAAAAAAAATGGGCTTTCGAGTCATATATGATATGATATGATAAGTGGCGCCTAAGATAAGAAAAAGATGAAAGACTCGAAAAGTTTATGAAAAGGTTTTTATTACATATGAAAGAAGTCAAAGTTATATGAAAGCATTTTTATGAAAAACACGTACATGAAGCAAAGTTTCGGAGACTGTCTAGGTTTTTGGAAGTCTTTATATGAAAATGCATGTGCATAAATCATGTTGCAAGTCTCATATTCATGGTACATGCACTCATTGTGTTTACTTGCATATGTTGATGATGTTCTGTTGTATGAATTGGTTGTATGCTGTCTATTGCTTACTGGGATTCACATCTCACCGGTGGATCGCGCCCACCTACGATCCCACGTTATGGGATCGTAGTTTGTGATTGAAGAGAATAAAATTTAACCCGAGATACAGACTTTGCTGGAAAAAAAATCTGTTGAAAGAATGAAAGACTGTATAATCACCTGTTGGAGAAATTGATTTTAAACTGATTTGTAATTTTAAAAATCTCGGGTACTAGAACGACTGACTTTTATTTACTTTTTCGCTGCGAATATTTATTGTACATTTTATGCATGCTTCACACACTCTTCAAACACTAATCGATGGGATAATTGATCCATGAGATGATTGTCCGGATGTCGCGAGTCCTTCTAAATCCCAGGAGGGGATTCGTGGGCGTCACAAAATATTTAGATCATTATATAAAAATCATGGTAGGATATGCATTACTTCACTCGTTATAAGACTAATTTGACATGTAAGTAACAACAATAATAATAATAATTTTCTTATAAATGAAAAAAAATAAATATTATTTTTAATTATCTCAAGAAACTACATGGATATAATTATTATTGGAATGATGAAATGTAAAAATAGAAATTTAAAAAAGTATTATTTTTTTCAAATTAAAACAATATAGTTTAAAAAGTGTTATTTAGATGATTCATTATGAGAAATAATATGAAGACAATTATTATTATTCTTCTAACGATATCCTATAATTAATAATGGGAAGAATCTCAGAAGGAACCTCCTCCATCCATACATGCTCAAAATCTAAAATTAAAGCTAACTTAGCAGTTACATAAGTAGCTTTGTTTCTTTCTTTTTTATAGAATGATAAGGACCACCTTCCATGCAAAGATACAACTTGATGTCATCAAATATTTATCTTGACCAAGATAAATTATCTCAACCAAGATAAATTATCTCAGTTTGCATTAATAGTATCGATCACAACCTTTGCGTCCATTTCTAACTTCATCTGCATATACCCTAATTCATAGCTCTCAACCATGCTACACTCTTAGCAACAAGAGTAGAATTGACAAAACATCTTGGAGATGCAAGGATAACCTCCAAATCACCTTTGCAATCTTGAACCACAATGCCAATTCTCATCCTATTACCCTCTTTATCAAATGCAATATCAACATTTATCTTCAAAAAATCTAAATTTGTGGGCCTCCACATTTGTTTTTCTGTATCTGTCAACTCTCTTACCTATGAATCAAATAGCATGAACCAAATTATGAGCTTCCAAGTCTTGTACTGCCAGTTGGAACAAAATTGAAGGAGCATTAAAGTTATTCTTGAAAACTAACTCATTTGTCCTCCTCCATAAGCCATGGAATATAACTGTGACGACCCCAAAATTTATCATGTTTTGCTTTTAATTAAAATATGTACATATGGCTTAGTGACTTAGGCAAATTGGTGGCTAAAGCCTTAAGAAGATGGACTTAGGAGTTTAAGGGCCTTAAGGCCATGGTAAGAGCTTTGGGCCTAAGTGGGGGATAGACAAGCCCATAGGTCTATGAAAGGAAGCCCACTAGTCAACCCAAACCCATGCTTGGTGACACATGTCAAGTTAGGAGAAGTTTAGTAATTTGAGTCAAGACTAGTAGTTGAGAGAAGAAAATGCTAGTAGGTGAGATAGTTGACTAGTTGTTTTGGTTGGAGAAAGGAAAGAGAAGACATGAGTGAAATCTTCCATCTTTTCCTACCTAGATAAGTGTGTGAGGTGTGAGATTTTGCCGAATTAGTCAATATGGGATCCTACCATATCTAGTAAAATGATGAGAAAAGGATTTGAGAAGATTTAGAGATGAGAAAAGTGGAAGGAAAGGGGTGGGGGTTTCGGATATGCCTTAGCTTACTCCCCCTCCCCCTTGTTTGACTTGCTTTTGACACCAAATCTAGGTGAGGATTTGTGTAAGAGTGACATGACAAGCTTGTGTGAGATGTGAGGTGATTGGTTGATGGAAGAAGCATGTGACAAAATAGAAAGGAGAGTGAGATGAAGAGAGGGTTCGGATGGAAGATGCGGAATCCGAAACCCCCTTGGGTGTTTTCCCAAAAATGGATTCTCAAATCCATTTGAATGACATGTGAGATGATTGTTGGGGAGACAAGAGAGGATGTGTGATGATGAAAAAGGGTTGGAACCCTAGAAGGAGTGGCCGGCCATGAGAAGAGGAAGAAGGAGCACAATCTTCAAACCTAGGTTATGATAAATTAGGGTTGATGTGATCAAGTGATGGGAGTCACTCAAGGGTCTTTCAAGCCCATCATAAGTCACTCAAACCTAGGGGAATGAGTGGTCTAGGAGCTAGCAAAGTGCCTTGGCCGAATGGCATAGTTTCCTCACCCTTTTGGCTTGCACATTTCGGATACACACACACACATCTCTCACTTTGCACCTTACGACACACTCCTCATTTCTCTCCACTTGCTTCACATTCTTTCCACCACTTAGACACCTAAACACTCCAAGCTAAGAAGAAGAAGGAGATAGTGTTTGTGGAAGGAGGATAAACCTAGAAGAGGTAAGTAACTTAGTTACTTTGAAATGAAACCTAGAAGCATGAGGAAAAACCTTATGTTCATACCTTTCAAAAAGGAAACCTTCTTTTTTGAAAATGGTAAATTTTTAGCATGTTCTAACTAAGTATTTCTTTTATTTTCAGAAGTTATATAAGCTAGCTAGGAAGATTGGTAAGTATATCCTTACTTTGCCTTTAGCATTCTTTGTATATTTTGGAGTGAATGTGCTTGAATGTGTGTATATGCTTGTATCGTTTGGTTATTTGCTTAGAAATGCCATGATGAAAAGTTGAGAGTAGAAATGTTATTTTGATTAGGATCCATGTGTAGAACCTATAATCTTATTGGTTAAAAAGTTATGAGATGATTGATGATCTTGGTGGTTTGATGAGGAAAAACATGTAAGCATGAAGTTGCTAAATTAGTTGAATATGGGTGAGTATGGTATATATGTATATGTGTTATTTGAAGAAGTATCTTGATGTTTAGTTGTAAATATCTTGCCTATAGAAATGCCATGCTAGGATGAACATGTATAAAGCATTGATGGAAAATAGTCATATTGATCTTAGAAGAATATTGATGTTATTGTTGCTTGATGATTTTAAAGATGCATGCTTGTAGAATTATGTTTTGGAGAAATTTCTCGAAGAGAAAATCTTGAAGTTTTAATTCCTTATTTATTTAATAATCATATTTGGATACTTTCGAGAAATAGAAATATGTATGTGTTGGGAGATTGACATGTATGGATCCGACTTCACGTAGAGTATTCAAGTAGAACCCTAGCTTTAAAGGGCTAAGAAACGAAAACACTAAACTTGAGAGCTATAGGTTTTGGGTTTGACCCCTTGTGAGGCTAGGAAATTGGTTTAAATATTGAACTAAGGCTAGATGGTGCTAGGAAGATAAAAGGAAGAAGAGAACATCAATGGGAGACAAAGTAGGGTCTCGGCCCAAACCCTAGGGGTGGAAGCCGAGCACCTCATTCACCTTAAGGCACTTATTCGAGTGTTTTAGTATAAGTATGAACTTAGAGGAAGTAGGTTTTGGAGAAAAAACGACCAAATGTGTGTACTCAAGTTCGTCTCGGGTTTTGCATTCACAGAGTTGAAAGTTGCATGTCCCATGCATAAGCACGAAAACCCATGTTTTAAGTAAAGTATGTTTTCGAAAGAAATAAACTAAAAGTTTTAGAAGAACCCCAAAGGCTGGGACGGAGAAGTGTCCCAGTAGAACTCTCTGTTCACTCAGGAGTGTCTAAATTGAGTGAAAACCCCTAGGTCGACGAAGAACAGTCAGCGGACCATGTATGGCTCCAAGAGGTGTCCGGAGCGTGGCCGCACCTAATGCTAGTGGGTACCATAAAAGGGTGTTGGCTTAGGCCTCGCCATCTGATAAGGTTGTAGTTGCTCGGAGAGAAATCCCCGAGTAATGAATAGCGCGAAAGGGCGCGAAACGTATTCACCTAGGTTGACTTGGTCCCCGGGTGTGACGGTAACTAGCGGGGAGCACACGGTGCATAGGGGTACCGTGAGGTGTCCACAATAAGAAATCATGACGAAATGAAAAGGGCTTTCGAGCCATATATGATATGATATGATAAGTGGCGCCTAAGATAAGAAAAGATGAAAGTTTTTGAACAAAGTGTTTTTGAAAGAATATACATTAAAGAAGTTTTGTTAAGTGATTCGAACAAGTATGTTTGAAATTGAGAAAAAGAAAAAGAAAGATGAATTTTTGGCACGAGCATGTGCATCAGTTTAAGCATGAGTCCCATGTTAATGCATACGTAAGGAATTTGTTTTTATTCACTTAACTATATGCCTAAAATGCTTTCGTTAAAGTATAGATGTACTTGCTGAAATTTCTCCCGAAATCTCACCCCATTCTTTATGTCCCTACTATCCTTCCCTCTTGGGAACAATAGAAGTACTTGCAGGCGAAGATAGCTCAGATGAGTACGACTCCCGAGAGGACACTACGGATCCTCAGGGACCCGCTTGAGGCCGCCCTTAGGGGACCAGTGCCCCTTGACCGCACGGGTCAGTGGGAGGTGGAGTCACTAAAGGTGGCTATGTACGGTTCTGTTGGTCTATACCCTTCGGGGTGTTGCTTAGTATTAGGGTTCGACAAGTCCCTTCACTTGGGACGTATTTTTGGACTGCCTTCTAGGGCGATTTGTGAGGTAGGGCCTAGTCTGGACTTGGATCGGCTTTGCTGGGGCCCGAATCTTAAGAAAGTGAAGAAGGAACCCGTCGGATGAACACATGGGCGATGTTAAGACCCATAGTGTATTTTGATGCCCTGTAATTGCTGATTTTGGTAAAGTCTTCCCGCATGTGGGAAACACTATTTTGATTGCTTGGACAATGTTATATAAATGATTAAATTCGGGCTATGAATGATGTTATGTTTGGGATCCATAGCTGACCATGTGATGTATGTTATAAAAGGCTTGACCCTTTTTATTCCGTTGCGATAATCTTTACTTGACGTTTCAAAAAAAAAAAACGTAAATGTATGATATAACGAAGGGTGAACTTCCTTGCGTTGTTCGTCCCCGACACTTCTATTCACCTATGATCCCAAGCGTGGGTTGGGGCGTCGACAATAACTGCCACTAAATTCAACTTATCACCATCAAGCCTAAGGATGAGATCAGACCATAGATAAATGAAATCACAATAAGAACTGCTCCATTTTTTTACTGGATTGTCATCCTCCCCCAAACATAAGTAGCAGGTGGGCACCTCTATAAGATATGAAGCACAATTTCATTCTCCCTATGATGGATGGGACATATAGGACTCTCAACAATTATTTTCTTATGAAACTTTTATTTTTTGTTGGCAAAATGCTATTGAGAGCCTTCCAAATCAATTATTTCACCTTAAGTGAGCAAGTCAAGTTCCATAATTTTCTCCTCAACTTCTCATCCTGTCCTCCACAAGAAGGACTTCCCTCATTTTGCCACTTTCTCACTATATTAGAAAAATATGCACTCTTGACAGAAAAGATCACCTTCTCAAAAAAGCCCCGAATGACTTTATCACTAGCCCTCAATGCACTAATAGGAATGTTGTAAATTCTTATAGCCTCCACTTGACTAAAGATAACATCATTAAATCCTTTTTTCATGTCTTTTGTTCCTTATCTATCAACACATCAATTGTAGCATTAGGATCCAATCTGGCCTCAAGGGATTGAATCTTATAAGTGGTAGGGATAGGCATTCATTTATCCTTTGAAATCCCAATACTCTTATCATTTCCAACCCTCCAAAAAAGTCCAACCTTAATTAGATCCATGAAGGACTAAAGACTCCTCTGAATTTGAGAGGGACAATACCCTATCTTAACATCCACCAAGTGTCATATTGGGAAATCCAACTCAACGAGAGAGAGACGATTTTGATCCGACTTTCATGGGTTGTTTTTTTTTTTCAAAATTTGGATTTCTTCCCTAGGATAACGCCCTCATGGCAGCGTCCTTGGGTCTTCAGGCACCGGTAGGGCTTTCTGGGTCCTTATCAAAGGGTCTTGCTGGAGGTGGTCGAGCTGATTTGGATGGTGGGGTTGCGGTGAAATCCTATGCATAGGCTTTAACAAGAACATCTGTGTCTCAGGGCTTTAGGATTCCGATTCGGTTGCCAGTGGAGGTTAATGGGGAGATGGGTTTTGTCTTCTCAATGACAGAGATGTTGAAGGTTGTAGAAAATTTGAGGAATGCTTTGGTTTTGAAATTCCTGAAACAGAGACCTTCGATTGACAGAGCAAGGTTGGCTATTGTCAAGACATGGGGATTGTTGGAGGTTCCAACAGTGAGCTTCATGGATAATTATCACGTACTAGTGCAGATAGGTAGCTAGAGATTTTTTTCATGGTTGGACAAGAGAAGGTCGAGTTATAGATGGTTGTAGCTTTCGTATTTTCTGATAGACCAGAGAGTTTGATCTGAAGGAGGAACCGTCATCAGTGGTTCAATGGATTTTTCTTCTAGGTATGCCAATGCATGTTTATAGGAAAGATTGCCAAGAGAGTTTTGCTAGTAGGTTTGGAAGGTATTTGGGAACAGATCATGCAACATTGGCTTGAACTAGAGCAATTGGGGCCCGTATTTGTGTTAAGGTTGATTTAGCGACGGATTTGATTCAGGATTTTCCAATTGTTGTGGCAAATAAGAAAATCTGGCAGCAAGTGAAATATGAGAAGATTGATTTTTATTGTGACTGAAGTGCAAGAGACAGGGGCATACATCGGTGGTGTGTAGAATGGGGTAGCAACATGTTATTAGAAAAAAGGAAGATGGCAAAGATATGGATAGAAAGGAGGGAAAGAAAGAAGTGTGGAGGTAGAAGAAAGTTCCAAAGGAGCCTGTGGTGCAAGTAATGAAATTCTTGATGGAAAAAAAATTGGATGAGAGTCAATCAAGCAAGTCAAACTGTGTGGATAAGGGGGAAGAAATTGTTATGGATTTAGAAGGTATTGATGTGGCACTTAAAGAGAAAGGTGATGATTGGGGTTAGGAATGTGAGGAGCTTAAGGATGATGCAGTTAGAGATGAAATGTTAGAGCCAAGTAAGAGGTTGGATACTAAAATGTCCCTTGTGATTAATAATTCTCCGATGATTGAATTTCTGTAAAGGGATGATGGGAATATATTGATTTTTCAGGGAGGTGGTGATACTAAGGTGATTGATGTTGTTTTAGCTTCAAAAGGGGTGGGGATGAATTATTTTGTGGAAGAAGGAGAAATTGGTGATCAAAATCATCAATCTGGTCAGGAAGATGATTGTTTGTTACATCACTTTAGGAAGGAAAAGGGTTATTATTCTGAAAGTGAAACCAAGTCGTTGGTGTCTCGGAGGAAGAATAAACGTGGGCAAGTGCGTAGGCAATCTCAGCGGGTGTTATCTCATTCCTCTATAATTGATTGATGATTGATAGGATGTTGGTATGGAATGTGCGCGATATTGGCACCTCAATGCGTCGGTTAAAGTGTTTGGTTAGTAAATCCAATTGTTCAATTATTGATATTGCAAAGCCTTTTAAAGGGGAGGATAAATTGAAGGAATTGGTAAGTTTTTTGGGTGCAAATAATTTTTGTTCTAATGCGTCAATGGGAGGTAAACTGTGGCTGCTTTGGTAGGATGAATTTGTGATTGATATGGTGGATATGACGGATCAGTTGGTTACTACTTTAGTCACTAGAGGAAGTGTTAAAGTGTTGATGATTCTGATTTATGCCAAGTGTTGATATGTTGAGAGGCGAGATTTGTGGAATTCTTTAAAAGCCATGGATAGTGTTAACATTCCATGGTTGGTGGTTGGAGATTTTAACATTATTTAATATGATAATGAAAGGGTCGGGGGGTTGCCACGTCCTATCATTGCAAGGAATGAGTTCAATGATTGTTTGAATTCTTGGGGTTTAATTGATGTTCCAACTAAGGGTAAATTGTTGTCATGGTGTAATGGGCAGCTAGGATGTGCAAGAAGTTGGGCTCGATTAGACAAAGGTTTTATCAATTCTGCTCTTCTGGAAGCTTTTCCATCAACTTCATTGGAATATTTAGCAAGGAAATCTTCGGATTATGCTCCGCTATTTATTAAGGGATTGACTAATGCTTAAAGATATGGTCCCATGCCATTTTGGTTTCAGAATATATAGCTACAACATGTTTCTTTTATGAAGGAAGTGGAGGTTATTTGGAAGGCTAATGTGAGGGAGGTGGGTCTATTAAAGATTGCGGCAAAGCTGAAGAGATTAAAATTTTTTCTTAAAGATTGGAATAAGAGGGTCTTTGGCCATGTCAATTCTTCTATTAAGGAGATTGAGAAAATTGAGTAGATTGATTTACAGTTATAGTCAGGGTGCCAAGAAGAATTAGAGATGGAATTACTGGTGTCGAAGGCTGAGCTTGATTATTGGGAAACAAATGAGGAGATACGTCTAGCCCAAATTGCAAAGAAAAAGTAGTTGGATGATGGTGACCAAAATTCAAAATTTTTTCACGTTGTGGCCAATATGAGAAAAAGAAGATCGGCGATTGCTTCCATGCATTTGCCGGATGGTGTTGTTCTTGGATCTCCTGAGAAAGTGCATTCAGGGGCTGTGAAATATTTTGAAAATGCTTTAAATAGAGTGGGCGCCACTTAACAGGTGGAGCTAATGTCTTTGGTTAGTTCTGTGATTTCTAATCAGGAAAATGAGGGGTTGTGTGGCATGCCGACTGAATTGGAAGTAAGAGAGGCTTTATGGTCTATTTTGAAGAATAGTAGTCCGGTACAAATGGTTTTGGGTCGGTTGTTTTTTTATGTTATGTTGGGAAACTGTTAAAGAGGACCTGTTGGAGGCAGCACATGATTTTTTCTCGGGTAACTTCCTTCCAAGATTTTATTCTTCTTCAATTATAGTGTTAATCTCGAAAGTTTAGGAGCTTAAGAGTTTTGATAAGTTCCATCCAATTAGTTTATGTTCGATGGTGTACAAGATTTTTTCTAAAATCTCGGTGAAGCATTTGACGCCATTGCTGTCCAAAATTATTTCACATGAGTAAGGAGCTTTTATTCCAGGCCGAAGCATATTTGAAAGTATTTCTTTGGCCCAGGAAATGATTTATATGATTAATAAGAAACATTGTGGAGGAGATGTGATGATGAAAATAGATATGACCAAAGTTTATGATAGAGTTGATTGAGAGTTTTTATTAAATGTTATGAAGGCTTTTGGACTTTGAAAAATTTGTAACATTGTTGCTATGTATATTAAATTGCCTTGGTTTTCAATTATGATAAATGAGACTTAAAAGAGATTTTTTTAGCTTTCAAGAAGTCTTCGGCAATAAGACCCTTTGTCACCCTATTTGTTTATTTTAATGGAAGAGATATTGTCCCATTTGTTGAAGAAGAGTTTTGTAGAAAATGGGATTGAGAGTTTTATTCATCCTTATGATGCTCCTTTAATATCGCATTTGTTCTGTGCGGATGATTTATTGATTTTCTCGAGTGGGGAAAGGAAGTCATAAGAGGCATCTCAAAAATCCTTGAGATTTATTCAACCTGGTCTGGACAGTTAATTAATCGTGATAAGTCCTTGATGTTTTTCTCAAAAAAAAAAAAGGTCTTACTTGGCGAGCTAGTCTTTTGAATGTGATGGGTTTTGTAGAAGGTAAATTTCCTACTTCGTATCTAGGGGCTTCGATTACTGATGGCAAATTTAACTCTATTTGTTTGAATTCGTTGATTGAGAATGTGAAGAATAAAGTTGCAGGATGGAAGAGTCGACTACTTTCTCAAGGGGGTAAGCTGATTTTGTTATAACATATATTGGCAAGTATGCCAACTTATTTATTGGAAGTTTTATATGTTCCTAAAAAGATATTTGGTAAGCTGAACTCTATTTTATCAAGTTTTTTTTTTTTTGCGTGAGTCTAAAAGAAGATGGTGCTCTAGGGCTAAGATGTGTAGACCAGTGGAGGAGGGAGGTATTGGAGTTAGACGTTTTGAGGAAGTTCAAAAATATTTACATATGAATTTTGCTTGGAGAATTTTGTCATTGAATAATCTATGGAGAAGTTTCTTTAAAGCAAAATATTTTAGGGGAGAGAATTTTTCTGTATTTTCTTCCAAGGGTTCGGATTCAAGAACGTGGAAATCAATTGTCAAGGTTTTTCCTAAAGTTCTTGATAATTTGATTATTAAGTTCAGAGAAGAAAATATCATTTTTTGGTTTGATAAATGGTTATCTAGAAACCGTTGGCTGCACTTTTTGATGATGATTGACATTCAAGTTTATTGATTAAAGAGGTTTGGACGGATAAACAATGAAATTTTCAGTTGTTAGAAGAGCTAGTGGGTGGTTCTATGCCAAACAAAATTAGGGAAGTAGTTTCGTGTGGTTATAAAGGACTTGATATTCTGATTTGGAAGCCAACTTCTGATGGAAAATTCTCTACAACTTCAGCATGGGACATTGTTCTTATGAAAGGCTAGAATTTGGAAGGAATGGATTGGATTTGGCATAGTCTTCTACCCAAGAAAATTTCAATCTTCATGTGGAAAGGAAGATTTAATTTTTTGCCTATGGATGCACAAGTTCAGCTAGTTGGTGTTTCTTTAGTTTCAAAATGTGCTTGTTGTAGTTTCGGTGCTATTGAAGGTAGGGAGCATTCTTTAAATACAGGTGAAATAGCGACTGAATTATGAAAGAAGGCATCCATTGCTTTGGGTATTATTTATTTACCTTCATTAAATTGGTGGCATAAGTCCTCTATCTTTTTATCCTCTAAATTTTTGCCTACCAAGATATTAGAGGTATTGAGGATAACGGGGTTTATGGAAGGCAAATGGTTGTGTAATTATCTTGGTATTCTGTTGCATGTGGAACGCATGACTATCTAATTATTTGATCCTTTAATGTTGAAGATTCAACAAAAATTGGCTGGATGGAAGAGTAATATTCTATCATTTGGGGGTAAAATTACACTTCTCAAACATGTTTTATCTAACATGCCAATTCATGTTTTATTTATTATGAATTTACCTAAGGGTGTCTTCAAAGCCCTCGAGACCATTTTCTCTAATTTTCTCTGGAGCTTGATTGATGATAAAAAGAAAAGAAAATGGGTGTCTTGGAAAAATATTTGCTTGCCGGTTGAGGAAGGGGGATTGGGCATTTGACTCCTTGTTGATGTTCAAATGTCATTATTCATGAAATTTGCTTGGAAATTGCTAGATGGTACCTTGTGCTGGGCAAAATTATTTAAGGCTAAATATGTCAGAGAGAAGCATCCAGCGGTTCTTTCTCATTCCACAGGCTCAAGATTTTGGAAAAACATTATGTCAGTGATGCCGATAGTGCTGAATAATTCAAGAATCTTGCTTAGAAATGGTGAATGCAATTTTTGGTTTGACAATTGGCTAGGGGATGGACTCATTGTGAACTCAAAAGATGTTAGCAGAGATGAAGATTTATTGGTGGCAGGAATTCTAACTAACCCAGGTTGGAATGTTTCTCAATTATGTATGTTGGTGTCGGAAGAGATGGTTGAGAAAATAATTATTTCGTCGGTTAATATAACAAGTGGTCCTGATGTGCGTATTTGGTAGCCTAATCCGGATGGAAGTTTCTCTACTAAATTTGCTTGGCACCTTATTAGATTTGTTCCCAAGAAATGGCTTGTTTGTTAGCGTGCTCAAATTTATTCCTAAGAAAATGTCATTTGTTTGTTAGCGTGCTCAAAAACAAGTGTTACCTATGGATGGTATACTTGTTAAGCTGGGCATTTCTCTTGTATCAAAATGTCATTGTTGTGTTTTATCACAGCAAGAATCTATTGACCACATTCCTTGTAGTGGTGACTTGGCAGGTACGGTTTGGAAATATTTTGCAGGTATTTTAGGTGTTCGACTGCCTCAACTCCGTAGATGGCATGTTGTTATGAATGTTTGGTGGCTTCGTGCCTCGGCATCTTCTCAAGCATGTTGTTGCCGTTGAATCTTGCCTATCATTATCACATGGGCACTGTGGAGAGCATGGTGTGATGACAGAATGGAAGGAAAAACAACTGAATGAAAATGTGTGTTGCGGTGGATTAAATTGATATTAGTCGATATTTTTTCTCCACATCGTAAATTTGAAAAATTGCAGCAATAAGATCTCAAAATCTTATAGGATTTAAACTGTCTGATTGCTCCAGTTGCTACTAAAAATATGAAAGTTGTGGCTTGGATTAAGCCGCCTAGAGGTAGTTATAAACTTAATGTCGATGGTAGTTCGCTCGAAAATCCTGGACTTGCGGATGGAGGAGGGGTTATTAGAGATCATTGTGGTCGAGTGATTGCGGGATTTGCAATTCATTATGGGCAGGCCTCCAATAATGTGGCTAAAGGGAGAACTTTACTTGATGGTCTGAAATTGGCACAACAATTGAATATTCGAGACATAATGGTGGAGTCAGATTTTGAAGTTATTATGAGATGGGTCGAGGCCAGTAAATGCAATTTATGGTATTTGTGGGATTATTGGGATGATATAAAAAGTATTATTGGGATTATTGGAATTATTGCTCCATTTATCACACTTTCAGAAAAAGCCAATATGGTTGTGGATTATCTTGCTAAAGAAGGTGCGTATAATTGGTGCAAATATTTTACAGGTGCTGATCTTGGTAGGGGTTTTCTTCGAGGCCTTTTACGTACGGGTTTTTGGGGACTTCCTTATTTACAGTTGAAATTATTTCTGTTTTCCCTTTGTCAGTTTTATTAGAGTTGGTTTTTTTCTTTGATCACCTAGGTTTTGGTATATATATATTTTTTATCTTTTATAAACACTGGTGAGTGACTTGTAACTATGGTTTTCCTCCGCCATATGTGAGGGCTCTTTAATAAACTTAGGATGAGGCTGCTATAAGGGTGGCAATCAGCTCTTTCTTAAAAAAAAGAAAGAGTTTCGGCCACTTTTGCAAGAGTTTCGGCCAACTCATTTTCCCCACTCTCTCAACTTTTCTTTTCATTTTCTCATCATCCAAACAACATTTCTCTAGTAACCTAAGTGTGTTCTTCAAGGATTTCTGTAGAAACACCTACTTTGGAAGGTAAATAATCTTTTGAACTTATTTCTACCTTTTCATACAAAGATTTAAGGAGTATTTATTTCTAAAGTTTTAGCCTTTAGGTTTTCTTGCATTTTCTTGAACTTACATGAAAAATCAAAATTTTTTAGTTCCTTTTAAAACAAAGGTGAAAAACTAAAGTGTTTTTGAGAAAAATGAATCATTTTTTTTTTCTTTTGAAAACCAAACATTTTCCTTTTTGTAAACAAACTTTCGGTTGTGTTGAACTATGATTCCCTAGACTTAATCTTGCATCCTTTGTATATTTCTTTTCAGATTTTTCTTTCCCTAGACTCGAAAGTTTTGTAAATACATTCTTAACCTTATCTTAGCATTATTTGTATGTGTAGTGTGAACTTCTTGTTGTTGGTTATTTTAACTTATTATTGACTTATTTATTAGATGATCTTAGCATACTTTTTCTATGCTTTGTCAAGATGATATCTTAGATTTTAATCTAAGAGATTTGATTGAATATAATGATTATTTGTTGAAAGAATGTAAAGAATATGCTATGGTATTTTCAGCTAGTGCATGTGATGTAACGGTATGACATGTTTAAGTGATAAAAACTTATTTTTGGAGCCTATGGGTTTCGACTAGGGTAAGTTACAAGGAGAGACTTAAGGCTTTAAACTCTTGGTTGATGTGTAATCATGACTTAAGGCATTTGGTGGTTTATAAAAGTATAACCCTTGATTTCTTAGATGTATGGTTTCGGGAATGTGCTTGGTTTGAAGTGGGGAATCATGTTTTGACAAGATGTGGTAGTAAATATAATAACTAAGCCTTTTAAGGTTCGGCTATGATATGTTTAGACCACGTGATTGAGTTTTTGGTTGTCCTTAAGGAATACATGAATTGATAGAAGAAAAAAAGAAAAATCTGGGGTTTGAACCCCTAAGGTAATTTGGCCTACCCCTTTTCTAGGGTTAGAGTTGTTTGAATGACTTTCTTTTGTTTGAATGTGCATGACGTGCTTGAAAGATAATTTATGTTCATATGCCGTGCATGTACAAGTTATAGTTTGGAAATGCATGCCTCATATGTTTTATGAACCATATGTCCTGCATAAGAGAGTCAAAGTTTTTATGCATGTCTATTCAAGTCATGAGTTCCATGCCTTTTGGGTTACCATGTTTTTCAAAAAGAAAATGAGTTGAGTTTTTATAAGAACCCCAAAGGCTGGGACGAGGTATTGTCTCAGTGGAACTCCCTGTTCATTCATGAGTGACTAAAGTCTAGTGAAATCCCTGGGTCGACGAAGAACAGTCGACAGGTCACGAATGATTTCTATTTAAAGGATTCCAGGGCGTGGTCGCACCTAAAACTAGTGGGTGCCAAGGATGGTGAGTGTGATTCAAGCTGCCATTAAGAATTGTTTATGATGTAGTCATCTCGACTAAAGTAGTTGTAGTGTGATGTGGTAACTAGAGGGGAACACACGGTGCATAGGGGTATCGTGAGATATCCATTATGAAAAGTCATGACAAGAATTTATATGAACAACAAAAATGGCGCCTAATGATATGAATATTGTGAAAGACATGAAAAGTTTACAAAAAGATTTTGATTATAGGTAAAAAAAGTTATGATATATGAAAACCTTTCTATGAAAAAACACATGCATAAGTCATAAGTCTCAAATAAAATCAGTGTTAAATGAAATTTTTTTATGAAAGTGTGTGTGCATAAGCCACGTCATAAGTCTCATGTTCATGACATATGTATTTATTTTTTGTGTTTACCTATATATGCATGTGATGCTTTTGTTATGATAAATGTGTACTTACTGAGATTTCTCGAAATCTTACTCTTTTAATTTTTAACTATCATTCCTCTCTGAGATGATAGAAGTGGTTGCAGGCAGGAATAGATTCCAAGAGCCAGATTCTCCGAGAGACTTCTCGGACCCTTGAGGGCCCGACTAAGTATTCTCTTTTTTACGAGGTGGCCCCATTTTGACATGACCATTTTATAAATGAGATGCGGAGGAGCGCACCTAGACCATCAAAGGACCAGCGACCTGTAGGGTGCTTTCTCCTTATGATGGAACCTTATCCCTTGACAACATTTATGCCTCGTCATCAAGGATAAGTGTCCAGCATGGACATCGTTTGAGCTTAGGGCATGTCCATTTTGGACCTGGATATAGAGAGGTCAAGAAGGAACCCGTGACTTAGAGAGGGGTAACGATGTCATTTCTTTTCTAGTATTAGATTAAGTTATATTTTGTAACTTGGAGAAGTTTGTATATTTTTTCCATCTGTTGGGAATTTAGTCTTTTGCTGGACTTAATACATTATGACGAATGTTTATAAAGTTTTCATTTGGAGTATTTCTAGCTTTAGCATGTGATGATTGTCAAGTTTAATACTTTTTGCCTATATTAGTCGGCTTGACCTTATTCCGTTGTGATAATTATTGTATACTGATAGTAAGTTAGATGCATGCATTTATTTATGACATGAACGAAGGGTATCTAGCCTTGTATTATGTGTCCCCGATGCTTTAGTTTATATTCGATCTCAAGTGTAGGTTGGGGATGTCGACATTGTTGCTTCTTTCCATTGGACTGAAACTTCTAATACTGGTATATTATTTAGCTTCATTGTTCTTATTTGCAAAATGCATTCAGGTTTTGGAACTAACTCATCATGCATATTAACTAGAGGCAAAGTTGTAAGTGGTGACACAAACCGACCCAATTCCTTTTTTAGGCATGACACATGAAATACTGGGTGGAGAGCAGAACTGTGAGGCAAATTCATTCTGTAAGTTACATGTCCAATGCTTTCAAGGACTTGGAATGGCCATAAAACTCGAGAGACAGTTTTAAATTCGTTTTGGCTACCAAGGATTTCTATCTATAGGGTTGTAACCTAAAAAATACCCAATTACCAACTTGGAATTCTCGCTCAGTCCTACACTTATCAGCTCGATATTTCATTCTTTCCTGACCAACAGTTAGATTAACTCTTATGATCATAATTTCTTCTCTTGTCTTTAAAACTTCATCCACTGCTTGGTTAGAAGTTAGGCCAGGAACATAAGATTGCGATTTCATTCGAGCTATACACCACCTCATAAGGAATTAGTTTTGTTGAAATATAAAATGTGGTGTTATACCACTATTCAGCTAAGGTTAGCCACTCAAACCACAACCTTGGTTTGTTTGCTGAGAAACTTTTCAAAAAATGCTCTAAGCATTTGTCTATTGCCTTAGTTTGGGAAGGAGGAGCAAGATGATTGAAGGGTGGCTGTAACAAGCCCATTTCAATCCATAATAATAACACTAATTCTCACTTTACTATGCACCTATCGATGACAGCATCCCAATTGGCTTTTTATTAGTTTGGTGGAGGTTTCTCCATTAGGAAGGTGGTGGATTTGGGACTAGTTTATGGCTATGTGATTTCTAGAACTTAAGAATCTCTGATCTGCTAGAAGCAACTTGTGAATTGAGTTGTTGAGGGAAAGGAAGTGGGGCTAAAAAATTAGCTTATTCCTTCTTTGCCATAGTAGCTTGGAGGTGAGGGCCAATGTGAGTTGGTCTTCCAAAGACAGAATGGAGAGGAGCTGTTCCAAATTGTGTAAAATGGAGCCTCATTGATGTTATGGTTCTAAATTCCTCTTGAACTACAACTTCACACTGATTGAGCTGCTTTGCAAGACCAAAGTATGTGAGAGGTGGTCTCAGGGTATAGCATGCAAATAGGGCATAGGGGGAGTAACCAATCATCCTTTTGAAAGAGGCTGACCTTAGTGGGAAGGATGTCCTTCGAAACTCTCCACAGGAACATCTTGATGGGATTAGGAGCTTTCAGATGCCAAATTAGGTTCCACAATATAGGAGGGGTGGGACGATTTGATGTCTGGCCTTATAAAGAAGATGAGATGGAAACCTGAAGGTGATAAGTTGATTTTACTGAAAATTTCCCACTGGGGGTGCATCTCCAAGTTAAGAGTTCAGGTCTATTACAAGAACTGATTGAGATCTTCAAAATGGCACTGGCCTCAGCGGCACTAAAATTCTCTTGAAGGAGCTGCAAGTTCCAATGCTGAGTGTCTGGATCTATGAAAGTTGTAACTGTGGATGCCTAATCAATGGTCTTGGGGGGAGGGAGGGGAGATGGGGGATTGGACCTTGAAAGAGGATGGGATGGGAAGCCATTTATCATGCCAGATTTGTATGCTTGAACCTGTACCAACTTTCCATATAAGATCTTTAAGAGGAAGAGGCCTAGCAGCAGTTATACTTTTCCAAACAAAGGAATCATTGGGTTTCACTTTTGTAGAGGTAAACTCACCTTTGGAAAGTACTTTGCCTTTAGCACTCGAGCAACAAGGGAAAAGGGGTGTATGAACATCCTCTATCCCTGCTTTGCAAGAATAGCTAGATTAAAATACTCAAAGCCCCTGAAGCCTAGACCCCAAATTTGTTTTGACAGCCTTAACCCTTTCCAACTCAACCAATGAAACTTGGATTTATGCTCCTTGAGACCCCACCAAAAAGACTGTATGAGTTTATTTATACTTTTAAGAATACTTTTTGGAATTTTAAAGATGCCCATCGAGTATGTGGGAATAGCCTAGATCATATATTTTAGGAGAATTTCCTTTCCTGCCTATGATAGTAGACTTGTTTTCCAACTTCCCATTTGTACTTTCATCCTATCCAAAAATAGGTTGAAGGCCTAGGATTTATGTTTGCCAATATAGGAGGGGAATTTCAAATACTTATTAGAAGGACTAGTGATTCGAATACCAACTAAAGAAGTGATGGAAACCTGAGTGGACTGCTTAGTATTTTAGGTGAAGTAGATGGAGGTCTTCTCCAAATTCAATCTCTGAACTGAGGCTTGTTCATAGCCTGTAAGGATGCCATGTACCCTACACACTCATTAATGTTTGATTTGCAAAACACAAGGCTTTCATTAGCAAAAAATAGATGATTAATAGGTAATGAGCCTCTGTTTAAAGGAAAACCAAAAATGAACTCCCTCTGTTCAGCTTTATTCAGAGCACAAGATAAAACTTGAGAGAAAATGATGAATAGATAGGGAAAAAGGGGGTCTCCCTGTCTAATGCCTTTAGAGGGAGAAAATGAGTCCTAGGGGAAGCCATTGAGGAATATGGAGTAGGAAACCTAGAATATACAAGCCATGATAAGTTGGATTGATCCATTGCCAAACCCAAGTTTCCGAAGAACAGCTTGTAGAAACTACCATTCAAGCCTATCATATACCTGATTTATGTCTAGCTTGAGGGCCATGTAACTCTCTTTCTTTTTCCCCATCCTATTTTGCATTGAGTGGAGCAATTCATAGGCAATAATGGTGTTATTCGAGATGATTCGACCTTGAACAAAAGCATTTTGGGTGCCTGAATTGAGGTGTGGCAAAATGCTTTGTAGTATATTGGCTATAACCTTTGCAATGGTTTTGTTAAAAACATTGCAAAGGCTAATAGGTCTAAATTCAGTGAGAAGGATTGAGATTCTTCTTTTTGGGATCAAGGTGATGAAGATATGTTTGATGGTATGGAAGTCTGACTTAGAGTTGAGGCATTCTAAATTAGCTAAGACCATATTGCTCCTTATTGTGGACCAGTGATTGTGATAAAAGAGAGCTGGAAAACCATTAGGGACAGGATATCCTAATGGGTTCATTTGGAAGATGGCCCTCCCTACCTCATTGCTCTGGTAGCTTTTAGTCCAGCTCAAGTTCATTTTAGGAGATATAGTAGGCTTGAAGTGCTCTAGGAAACCTGTAATATTAGAGATGTTAGAAGTGGTGAAAAAATTCAGATAATGGTCTTTGAACAACTTCCCAATATCCTTAGTGTATATCACTAGGTTCCCCTCCTCAGTTTTGAATGAGGGAGTGAGATTTCTTTGCCTTCTCAAGGTGACACATTTATGGAAAAAATTTGTATTCCTATCACCATGTCTGAACCATCTTTGTTTGGTTCTTTGGTGCCATTTTAGATCCCCAACTTCCAATAGGGTGTTGATCTCCTATTGCAAGGTCTTAATGAGGTCATTAGCTTGAATTGAGTTAGAATCCTGAAGAGTTTTGAGTTGCTCTCTCTTATTGGACAGTGAGATAAGATTTAGCTTTTTTGGTGATGTGCCATTCTTTGAGCTGAAATCTTCACCTTTCTAGCCCTCTCCTTACTACATTAGAATTAGAACCATGCTGGAGAGAGCCATACCATGCCCTCTGAACAGTGGCAACACAATTTGCCTGATGGGTCCAAACAACATCATATTTGAAACTCATTTGAGTGGAGTAAACATGCTCCTGTGAGTGGTTAGTGACCAGTAGGAGGTTGTGATCTGAGGTTTACACTGGCAGGACTTGAACTGAATTAAAATTAAATAAATGTTCCTCAGCACAATTCACTACAGTACGATGAAACCTTTTTTTTGTGAATTTAGACCCCTCTCGAGAGTTGAACCAAATGAATTTTGAGCCCTCATAACCCAGGTCACCAAGGCCACAGTCCCATAAAGCTTGAGAGAAATCATCTATTTGTTTAAAAGGTTTTGGGGGTCTTCCTATCTTCTCACTATGGGATATAATTTCATTAAAATCTCCTAAGCAAAGCCAGTGGATGTTCTGAGGGAATTTAAGGAGCCTCAATAAGTTCCAACACTCTTTTTAGCTATCATTGGGTGGGCATAAAAGTCAGTGAGGGTCTAGTATTTATTGGGGTCAACATCCTTAAAAACCAGGAATATATGTCATAGTGAATAAAAGGATAGCTCAATGGTGTGTTCATAGTTCCAGTGGGTAGCAAGACCTCCAGTGCTACCAAGGCAATCAACTATGAAGCTGCAATCAAACTCCAGTTGGTTGAGGATTGCCTCAACTTTATTCCTTCTACATTTAGTTTCAATTAAAAAGCTCATATTGGGAGACTTATCTCTTACCAAAAGGTGGAGTTCCCTAACTGTTTGAGGGTTTATAAGCCTTCAACAGTTTCAACATAGAATTTTCATGGGGAGTGGTAGAGCTGTTGAACAGTCTTTGCCATGACATTGCTCTTAATCCTCTTTGAAACTTGAAGGACTTACGAGAAATATTAGGGTCTCTTTTATTCTTTTTGTTTTTGCCATACTAAATAGGGATGGGTTCCTTAGTTGCTGCACGACTAGAGGAAAGTTCTCCCCTAGCCCTTATGTTCCAACTAGACAAAATGTAATTATTGTTTTGCTTGACTGGACTATGTTGAGAAAAGGAGGGTGATGGACTTACCAAGTTTGTATTATCTGTAGAGGACCTGTCGTGCACTAGCAACTGAAATATAGGCTGCTTGGTGGAGGGGTTAGGTGTGTCAGCTGCTGCAGGAGTATTCCTAATGCATTTTGAGTTAGCTTCAAAAAGTATATTAGAGGCACCTCGTGGTCCTAGATTCAGAAAGTTCTCTGCTACTTTAGCCAACATTGGTGTACTCCCTGTCCTTGCTAAGTAAGAGGGACAACTTTCGATGCATGGGCAGGGTTTTGAAAAGAAAAGTTCTTGCCAAAATCAGGAGGCTTTCTCCTTGAGCTGTCCCTTCAATCGTCTGAGGATGCACCCCTCTCAGACGAGTGCAAATGATGCAAGGTAGTTTTTGGTTTGGAGAAGATGCCTACTTAGAGCTAGGAACCATATTGAAGGTTTCGACCTTCACGGGTTCTTCCATCAGGGAATATACTGGGGTAGGTAGAGTTGATATGCATTAAGGTACCACAATGAAAGTAAAGTTGGGTAATCTCTCATATTTAAAGGGGATCCAGTAGCCAAAGGTTTGGATATGTCAATATTGACCTTAACTCAAAGAAAACTACCCTAGACTTTACCTTTATCATCCACATCGACAAGAAGGACCTGACTAGCACTAGATCCCAGCTTCTCTCTTATATTCTTGTTCATGCTTGCAAAAGGTAAGTCATGAATTTGAATCCAAAAATAGACTAGAGAGTAATCAATATCTTTAGAACATTGTTGCCATGACATTCTTGTAAACTGATCAAGTGTTTATTGAAGGACCATGGGAGGCCTAGCAGAACCTTGCTTTTATATTCCATATTATTGAAATCAATGAGAAAATGGTTTTTGCCTGTCTTTGAAGGATGCCTTGCTGGCTGTTTTCCAGAGCTTGGACATATTAGATTTAAACGCACTATTGTTAACTTCATTTTTAGCAATCACTAAAGCAGCCAGACAAGTTTTGCTGATTAGATGAGCTCCTTGCAACTCATTTTTCAGAAAAAGCTAATTTCTTGTTGTTCCTCCTCAATGGGCTTGGGCCTCTCACAAAGATTTATTAGATCCTCCTCTATTGCTGACTGGCAATAATGAAGAAGAAAAAAACTCTTGATCAAGGACCAAAGAGAGCTACCTCAATCATTTTAGAAGAGGATAGGGAGAAAAAACCCCCACGGGACTCCGAAAGATGCAGTAGAACTTTACAAAAAACCGTATCTTGATTCTTTTCTCCTTTTCTAATAATTATACATTGTTAATAATCAAACGGATTTACAAACATTAGTTATCTTCGCTAATAATCAAACGAATTTACAAATGCATACCGCACATGCCTCCCCGGCGACCACAAATTTGGAAATTAGAATCCTGGACCCCTGGTCCCACGCCGACCTGAGTCTTATACGGCGGCATTGGCGTTCGGTAAACGAAGACTTTTGACTACAGAACCTCCTTCCCTCTCTAGTCTCTCTCCTGTCCACGATCGTGCTTACCCGAATATTTTCGGACGAAAAAGCGCATGTACGCATCATTGGCACTTTTCTTTGTATTTTAATTAAATTCTCGATTATTGTTCTTCCTCAGCCCCTGTGGATCTGGTGGGACGCTTGAAATATCGGTTCATTGGAAAAAAAAAAATAAAATTCAAACGCCTTCTTCTGTTTCCTCCATCGATACGTTTTCTGAAGGTGAAGGTAAAGCTCCGAAACTCCTCCTTACCGTTTCTTTCTCTTTCCTTCTTAAGATTTTTTCTTCGTATTTCTTATATAGAAAAATAGTTTATTTCTTTGTTTTACTGTGGTTTATTCGTTTGATGCCCCCTTGAATCGATGTGCTATATCCTGACATAATTGATCTGGATTGAGCTGTCCTTTGTTTCTTGCTTTCTACCGCTGGTGCTACTATAGGATCTCATCTCAATTAGCAGGCTATTTTGGTTCTTCTTTTCCCTCCTTTAGTTTCCATAATCATCAATCGAATAATATCAAGTCGGTTTCTCCTTAAATTTCTTTCGTGTAACCATCTCACCTCAATATTACTGCTGCCGTCTAATCTGTGGTCACATCTTCGGGATAATTGTGGCTGTAGCTCTAGCTTTCAATCATACGGCTGCATCTTGATTCCAATACAAGTTAATTGATATGGGATGCGGATTATGTCGGGTTCTTTCTAGCAATCGTTGTGCAATCTTTGGAAACGTCTTAATATTTTTCAGAATACATAATCCTGTACTGGAAAAATCACCCACAATATCATTGCAATTTTTATCCAGATGCTAGCTTGTAAAAGAACTCTAGCCTAATCATCGTGCATGACTAAGCATCAGTTTTTTAGGATGTCTTTCGCTTGAATGTTATGGTTCATATTCACTAAAGGGAAGCTGCAGATTCGGTTTTGAACTGCTTGTGGGATCTCCTTCACAGCTTCACATCTTCTAAACCATGGGAGAGTGGATCATTGGAGCCTTCATTAACCTTTTTGGAAGCATTGCTATCAACTTTGGGACCAACCTTCTTAAATTAGGTCATAATGAGGTAAGGATTTTCCACCATTGTATTATTATTTGCAGTGTGTTGTAACCTATTGATGAGTCTGAGTATATACTTGTAGAGAGAGAGGCATTCTGTGCTAGAAAGTGATGGAACAAGCGGAAAGCTGCCTTTGAAGCCTATTATATACTTTCACACTTGGAGAGTTGGTAAAATCTAGTGTCAATCCTCTTAATTCTGTATGGGGTTTTCTGTTCGTGCTTTCAGTATGAAAAGATACAGAAATTTTTATTTTGCAGGAATTTTATTTTTCCTTCTTGGAAATTGCCTTAATTTCATTTCCTTTGGATATGCCGCTCAGGTCAGTACTGATTATATATTTTTCTCTGCCTCTCTTTTCTCTCATCTCTCCTCTCTCAATGGCTATTTCTAGTGATTTTTATTAGAGATAACTCTTCTATCCTCCTTTCTCTCTTCCAGAAAGGGTGTCATTATTAGTGTCCCAGTGTTTGCATTATGGGCCTCGCGGAAAATGGTGGTAGTTTTGAATCAGTTTGAGTTCTTGGTGGAGGGTGCTTATGCTTTATGCATCAATGAGAGTAGGAAGGTGGTGAAGGATGTGAACTTTCGTAGAACTAATGTGGGAGGTTTGCAACTATGGTGGAAGAACGTGCCTAATCGATGAGAAGAAAGGAGGTTGTCATGTCAAAACCCACGCATTGAAACAAAGCCTTCATCGTGCCATGATGCTCTAATGGAAATGATCGCTATATGGCGCTGGAAGAATATAATCGCTATATGGCGTTGGAAGAATATGATGGTGGTATACTACCTGGGTACTTGGGACCTTGCCTAATTATGAGGATCAATAAATTTTCTTGCTTATCAAAAAAAGAATATGATGATGGAGGGAGGCTTGGATTCATTGTTAACTAGAAGAGTATGGGAGCCACATTACTTGTATGGGAGAAGTTCAACCTCTTTTATAATTATTATGAGGTGCCCCAATTGTAACTTTGACAAGTCTTTTTGAAGCATAGGGCCGGATGTGGCTTGAATTTTTCTTGGGGCATTAGAAATGGTTTCAATGTTAGATTTTACCAGAAATGTGAGGTTTGAGCGGTGCTTCCTATATGGACTGTTTGACAACTATGTTTGGAATTTAAGGGGGTGATTGTAATACCTTGGTTTGTGTGTAAATTGATGGTGAATGCAGTCTCACATTACTTGGAAGGGAGAAGATCAAACCTTTTATAATGAATCCAATGTACTCTAATTGTAAACTTGATTAGTTCTTTTGGAGTATAGCCTAAATATGGTTGAGCCTTTCTTGAGCCATTAAAGAGTGGCTGGAAAAGCTTCGTTGAGGAGCTGCATAAAGTCTTTGTTCTAGCATTGGGCATGAATGTCACAGTGGTTTTAGCATCAGACAAAAATTTGACAACCAGCTTGCATACCGTCAATAAGAAAGGTGTTTTGGAAAAATCAAAGGCATGAATAAGAAAGCTGGTGGTTGCCTAACAGGGAAACCTGGTAATAAAGTGCTAACATTGGTTGGATTGGGACAATTGTAAGTGACCCAAAAATTTAAGAGGGGATAAATGGATACTAACGTGAGGGAAATATCCGTTGAGTATAGACACTGGCCAATGTTGCGGAAGTTTGACCCTCTTGTTCACAAACCAAAGTTCATGCAAGAAAGGATGGTGGTGGTGTTTTCGAAGCCAACATAATAGAAAGGGAAGGGGCAATGTTCTAAAAGTTTGCAAAATTGGTTGATTGAAATAAAAGGAACTAGTTGTAATTTGTTCATTGAAGTTGGTGGATTCGGGCTTGGGTACAACAAACCGGTGCAACAAATGATGAAGGAGCCCATAGGTTATGCTAAAAGAAAGAACAATAGGTCCAAGAGAGAGATACAAGCTTAAACCTAATAAACTCGAGAAAGGAAAACATAAAACTGGACTTGGCCCTACAACTAACATTGCTAGGTCCATCTCTAAGTGGTAGGTTAAATGGTATTTGGGTCTTTGATTTTTGAAACAGGTTCTATATCAGGTCTTATAGAACGATGTTGTCAGTAGAAGCTTTGACACTTGAGGGGTGTGGGCTTTTCGAGGAGGTCACGAGTGGGATGTAAGGGGACATTGGTGATGTGACATTGGCTTTTGATGATGTTGTGAAGAGGATAGATGGTTCTATATTTTGACAACTGTTAGGGATGAGTCCCTAAGGCTTTGGGTGGTCATTGGTGACTAGAGGAGGGAACATATATTTCTTGGGGTCACGGTGGACCCAAGTGGTGTTATTAAGTGGAGCCAGCAAGGTGGAGATGCAAATGTACGGGAGGATCATATCTGTCTAAATTCTTTGTCCTAAAAATGAAAATACAACTTATATATGTCATTAGAATGGGAATAACCAAAGCTTTGAAGAAAGAGAAAGCTCTTTGGAAGATCTCAAAAGATTCTTTTTGCAATACTTTATTCTTAGGGTCATCTGTCATTGATTTCAATTGTGCTAACTTTCATGATTTTCTTGTTTCTCTATCAAGCACTTAACTCTATCTAGGTGTTCTTCTTGTATGCCTCTTGTGTACTTTGGCTATGCCCATTCATTTGATTTAATAAAATTTTATTTTACCTTTGAAAGAAATGTTATTGGAAAGGGTATTGCAAAAAGAAATGTTGTTGGATATCTTATGATAGCCAAGATACTAACTTGAAATGTTACGATGCATTGGAAGGTAGATATTTTGCTTGAAGGAAACAAAGCTAAAAATGATCTTTAGAAGCAATATTTAGAGTTTCTGGGGATTCCATCATGTGGTGTGAACCTATTTAGTATTTACCATCCAAAGGGGCAGCCGGTGGAGTTTTATGTGGGATAAGAGTGGTGGAGAAATTGGCAATGTGTGAATTTGGAGGTGTGAATCTTAAATGTGTACTTAAAAACTTGCTTGGAGAGAATGAGATTTGAATAAAAATATTTGATGTTGCTAAAGTTAACCCAGAGGAGAGAAAACCCTACCATGTGACCCATAGCCGGCGAGTGACACCTCATTGCTGGCACAGAGAAGGTAGATGGGCCCTGGCAACTTCGCTGAGGGTTGTCCGGCATTGATCCTTTCCCTGGTGACCCATATCTAGTCATCGATAGTTTCTCCATTTTCTATGGAAAGAGACTGATGACCCCATCCTAGTCGGCGAGCAACTCACTGCCATCACAGACAAGGTCGATGGGCCCTGGTTACTTCGCCGAGGGCCGTCCGATGTCAGTCCTTCCTCCGGTGACCTGGACTTTTGAGGTTCTCTCAATATCGGCTCCTTTTGGTCCTTTTGTTGATGCAGAGAGAGTTGCTCGGCTCTGGCGAGTCTACTGGGACTACTCCGGCGCCGTTGCTCGTGCCTTCAACACAGAAAAAGTCGCTGGATTCCTGCAAGTCTGCTGGGAGTATTGCGACAGTCTATCTCGTTGTTTTTTCAACCTTTTTTTCCAGTCGTTTTCTTTAGTGCAACATATTTGTCTTTTGTTTGTGCTTGCTACCTGCATGACCCTTCATCAAGAATGAAGATTGGGAATATTTGATACAGAAGATCTGCAATTAATACTTTTGAGTTTTTACCAAACGCATGGAGGTCCTCATTGAAAATTGTGGAGAGGAGTACAAGGGTTTTGAGGTCTCTAGCTATGGGTTGTAGTGGTATAGGATGGCTGGTGGCTATGGTGGAAGCAGTTCTAGGTGGGAAAAAATTCGGAGTTCTTGAAACATTTATGTGAAGGGAATTGAGCATTCATGGCCCAACGATGCTCAAATATTCATGGTAGGTATCTAATTGTCACTAAACATGGTGGAGGAGGCCAACAGAGTGTTGTAGTCATTCCAGAAGGGTATGAAGGTCATGGTTGGGAGAACTTCGTTGTTGAGTTACGCTGAGTTGCAGATATTTTTTTTTTCCTTTGTGTTAAGGAAAGAAGGGCAGAAGAGGACATCTGGTCATGAGCACATCAAGTTGGACTTGAAACAAAACGACCCAAGCACAACCAAGGTGGCGATGCAATCGTATGTGGCAGTTTTGAAGTTGGGTCAAGTTTCGATGACTCAGTGTGAGGGGAACTGTGTAAGTGGTATGCAGATCACGCAAGTTTAGAACCAATTTGTTGTAATGCATAAAATGTTAAAGCATAGAACCAATTTGTTGTGATGCATAAAATGTTAAAGGAGTTTAGAACCATAGAGGATGTGAAGACCATTTTAAAGTACTACTCATTGTGATTGAGGTGAGTCACTTGCGTGACTCCAAATCAAGTTTTAAGAAAAGCAGGGAATTGAAGCATCTTTCTTGAAGAATCAACTACAATGCTTTGAGCGGTAGCTTAAGTTGAGGGAAGATTAAAGGGAGGGCATTATGAAGATGTTCTCATAGAGGATGTTTCGAGTAAAGTATTAGTCTACGGGAAACATTGGATTGGGGTTGGGGAGGTATGTTTTATTCCTACTCGGACTTGATGTATTTTTGGTAGTTTTTCACATGCTTTTTGGGGTCATTAGGAGCTCTCTGGTATGAGATATGCGTTTTCTTGTATACATCCAGTGTTCTTGGTTACTCCTATTGATATATATATATATATATATATATAATATTTTTACTCATAAAAAAAAATTGGGAGGTGTGAGAGGATAAAGCACTTTCTGAACTATAGAAATTAAGAATTTGTCCTCAAATTGGAAAGGGTTACTTTAATGGGAGGATCATGGAGGTGGAAATGAAGGTTTCTATGATTAAGGGAGGGAGATAATTGCACAAAAGTTTGCATTGATTGGCTAACTTGCATAGGAGGAACAATGCTATTTAGATGCTTATAGTTGATGGTGTAGCATCCTTGGATCAATAGGTGAGATCAAGGATCATATTATACAGTATTACCAACACACTCTCTCTCTGAGTGGTTCGCACAGAGGCCAAACCTGGATGGATTGGTATTTGAGACCACCAACAGCAATTCTTGTGGCTTGAGAGGCCTTTGAAGAGATGAGGATTCCTGAGTGATAATAAGTGTGGCTTAGTGATAAAACAACATGCCTGGTTGGATTTACTCTGGGGTTCTTTCAATCTTGTTGGGATGTGTTAAAAGATGATACCATGAAGGTATTTCCAGAGTTTTTTTCAATCTACGCGTTTGGGAAAAACCTTAAGTGCTAGTTTTATAGCACTCATTCCTGAAACAATGGGGAATATGGATGTTAAAGGTTATTGTCCTATCAAAGTCGTTCAGTAATGAAGAAGATTAGTTCTAGAATGCATATGTTAGAGGTAGACAAATACTAGAGCTGTTCCTTATTGTCAACGAATGCCTGGATATTAGGCCTAAACTAGGAGTGCTTTGCAAGCTATAAATGGAGTAGGCCTACAATCATGTTAATTGGGACTTCCTGCATTATCTGCCTGGGAGATGTGAATTTGGGGAGAAATGGCACTCTTGGATAGTGCATTGACTATAAGGTTGGTAGACCTTCTTGCAAATTGGAGATACTGATATGGCAGTCCCAAATCACGGCAGTATGAAAGATGGCTCCCATGAATGCACAATGAATAAACTTCAAAGTTTTTTCTTCATGCTTTGGAAATTGTTATAGATTTTTATGGACTAAGCTTCTGCGATTTCCTTGTATTTGCTTCTATTTCTTAATTAGGTGCTATCCCTCATGTAGAGTTGTACTTAAAATTTTTTTCATGGGCTATTCTTATTTTTCTTGTTAATAAAATTTTTGACTACCCATAAAAATCCTTGTCTCATTGTCTTAAAATTTGTAGTTATTTCCAAACTGCATGAATTGATTTTACTTTTTTTTTTTCAGTGACCAGTACATATTTTGTGAGGTTCAAAAGTATAATTGTGTTTGACCGCTAGAATTCTCTATTCTTTCTAATTTTTTCCCTTCTGATGCAGTCTCTTCTTGCGGCCCTGGGATCTATTCAATTTGTGTCCAATATTGCATTTGCTTATTTTGTGTTGAACAAAATGGTTACCGTCAAGTATGTAAAAATCTGAAGTGAGGACTTGCTTTTTGAATGAGCACACAGCACGTCACATAATTATACTATTTAATTTCAATCTCATTAATGTTGCTCCTTTTACAGTATACTTGTTGCCACAGCTTTTATTGTCCTAGGAAACATTTTTCTTGTTGCTTTTGGCAACCATCAGTCACCTGGTATGTTACTTGCTTTTTAGATATCTGTCTCTTTAATTATGCATTCTGCCCCATGCCACACATATTTTCTGAGCCATTTTCTTTTAATTAATTAGTGTCAAGTACTTGAGTATTACTATTGCAAGATGTGTGTTATACCCAGGAAGCTACGTTTTATGATCCAGCATTTAGCCCGAAAATTGGTTCGAGCACAAATTAGCTTGGTTAACCCTACCTGAATGGGTCCGACAATTTCTCTCATCTGTACCCAAGTTGATCTACTCAATTTATTCTAATCATCTAATGTTTTTGGGTAGATTATATTTAGTACGCTCATCAAGAACCCAAAACGTCCCACAAACTAATTGCATATCTCTACCACATTGAGAGAGCACCCCCCCCCCTCCCAAAAAAAGCTTGTGTATTCGTGCTATTTTTTAAAATAATAAACACTTTCTGGCTGATGTTTCATTAGCAAGCGACCTATATCTATCTTAATTGTTAGACTATACTATAATAGTGGTGGCCTAAACTGTATTAGTTGGAAGTAAACCTTATTTATAACGATGAAGTTGCTCAATTGATAAATGGCGAATTTTAGACCATAAACTAAAAGCTTATGGTTTTAGATGCAGTGTTATTTATTTGAACAGGAAAAATATGGAAGTTTCCTGCTTCCACTGGTAACTTGACTAAGTTAAGGTTGAATAGATAATGTTATCTTTTTTGTGCTTCTAACCATGGTAAGAAGTAACAGCCATAAATATCCAAGAACAGATAGAAAAGATAGAAAAAGAAAGAGGAAGAGAAGGGAAAAAGGAGCCTAGAAGGACATCACACATACATCAGATAGTGTTGACAGAAAAATAAAGGAATTGAAATCTGGCTACATTTCTCCATTTCAGTTTATACACCAGAACAGTTGGCGGAGAAATTCAGCAACATGACATTCCTTCTTTACTGTCTGATCTTGATCGTCATTGTTACCTTACATCACTCCATCTACCGGTGAGCACTTGAGAGCTGACTGCTCTGCTGTTGTTATGTATGTTTATTGATATACTTGATCCAAATGTCACCAAGCATCTACCCTTTTTATGATCAACGTGTTGAATACAGGAGAGGAGAACTTATGCTTACTGTTTCTGGGCATGACCTTAGACCATTTTGGCATATGCTGCTTCCTTTTTCTTATGCTATAGTTTCAGGTGCTGTAGGATCATGCTCAGTATTATTTGCAAAATCTCTGTAAGTCAGTTGCCTTGGACATTATCACCCTTCTGAGATGACTAATAAAATTGTGCAGTTTCTTTTTTTCTAACTTGAATTCTTTCTCTTTCCAGTTCTAATCTGTTACGATTGGCGATGTATAGTGGTTATCAATTACATGGCTGGTTCACGTACTCCATGCTTCTTTTATTTCTTAGTACAGCTGGATTCTGGGTAAAACTATAACAGAACTCCTTTTTTCCCTCTCTGTTTTCAAAATGTTTTAGTCGGTCAAATTTATTTAGATGATTGTTGCATCCAACTTCTAGATGAATTCACATTCTCTGTTTCTCCAACTAATGCAGATGACAAGGTTAAATGAAGGATTGTCTCTGTTCGATGCAATTCTTATTGTTCCCATGTTTCAGATTGCTTGGACTTTCTTCTCCATTTGTACAGGATTCATATACTTTCAAGAATATCAGGTTCTCTCCGTCCCTGTCTCAGTCTCTCTCTCTCTCTCTCTCTAAATTAGCTGATGGGCTTGAACAATGAGCCATACTCAACTTGTGTGTGTGTGTGTGTGTTTGTGAGCATAAATGAGATTTGTGTTGTTGATGTTTTTAAAACTGAACATTCTGATTAGTGGTATTCTTGGGAGTGCTCTTTATGCCTCATCTTCCCCTCTCCCTCCATGAATTGAATTTCATCCTGAGACATCTCTGAAATGACTCCAGGGGAAACCTGTTTTGTTGGTTATATATCTTTCATTTGAGAAATTCTAGTACCTATTTTTGAATGGCATACTTAATGCATGCTAAATCTTCCATCAGTTTGACTGTCTGGAGAATGTCCCATTAGATGAGTGATCCGTATAGACAAAGTACCAGCAATTGATGTGCCATTTCTTTTGTATGGGCGTTTTTTTACTTATTAAAAATAAAAGTTGATTAAAGATTTATTGCATTCTTTATCCTCTGTTCCCCAAACAGGTATTTGATGCACTACGGACAACAATGTTCATACTTGGAATGATGTCTGTCTTCATAGGCATTTCTTTGCTGGCACCTGATGAATCAAAAGGTTATATGGTCGTGGTAGTTGTTGATTTTAATCTAGAAAAGTAAAGATGGGGACTGACTCTGAAAAATTTCCAGGTAGTGACGGCAAAGATAATTCATCTTTAGTTTCTGTGGTGTCTACAAGCATTTCAACAGAAGTGGATAGGTATGATGCTTTATTTGACCTGCAGAAACATTCTGTGAATTGATGGAAACCTTTGGCTTTCCAACCATCTATATTCCTTATGGGTTTGAAATAGAGGAGAAATGAGAACATAATTACTTATAGAACTGATCTTACCTGATTCAAGGTTGTAAAACTATCATTAAGATACTTTTGCTTTCTTGCATCCATGTTGAAAAAAAGTTAAATAGGGACAGTTTGTCTTAAATAATAACACTGAAAAGTGAAGACTAACAGTATATGATTCTGTACTCTACTACTTGTCAATCAAAAAATAAAAAAAAATTCTGTACTCTAGTATTTCAATAGTTTCTGTTGTAGTAATGTTTCAATATTGGTTACTTATCAAAAAGTAGTGCTTCGTTATTTTAGGATATCCGTTCATTTATTGTGCAAATTTTAGATGTTTTCAACTGTGCTTTCACTAATGTATGATGTGTATTTATCTGGTTTTAGGCTGGTTGAGCCATCTGAAGAAGCACATAGTAAAGACACGAGATCATTTGTGCAAGTAGTGCTGATGAAGATTACAGATATAATAGCCAAGGCAAAGGTGCTGCTAATTGGCATGAACGCATCTTTTTGAATGATTAATGACTTGAGAATTAGCTATTTGACTTTTTATCTCGGGCTCTTGCAGAGTGCTTGTGCATTATCACTAGGTATTGGGGAAGATTCAATCAATGCATCCGCAGTTCTTGTGATGCCCATGGTGTCATCAAAGATAACAGGCTTTAGAGGAAGTAGGTTTGACCGGGCCAAGATTATGTCCTTCAGAAATTCCGGTTGGACTAGGATATCGCTGGATGAAGATGCTGCCAAAATGACCGAGAAAAGCGCAGGGTTCTCAGATAACCTGTAATAGGAGTATCAACAAGTCTTGATCTCCGCCAGAAGGTTTTTTTTTTTTTTTTTTTTTTTGTGTATTCCTAATTTGTTTAGGGTCCATTATTATACCACTTATCCAGAATTCCTCGTCTCAAAATTGTGATATGTTGTAGTTTTGTATATACTTCGTCACATAATTGAAAGAGGAGAGTATTTTTTGTTGGGATGTTGTATCAAAATTAAATGTTTTAACTGATATATCCATATGTCTACATTAGCAATCTAGAATTTATATACCGTTTTATTTTTATTGTGAGCTAAATGTTAAATGAAATATATTTACGAAGTTTAATTCTAATGCAGGATCGTCTTCCTGGTATTTGGAGTTGGGTAAGCCCCCCAACTCTATTAGTCTTTCTTATTTCGCAGAAAAAAGGTATTGGCTCCAAGAACGTCGGGTTGTTAAGTAATATTCACGTACAACCTATTTACATTCTATTTACAATTTAAAAAATATATTTAAACTTTTTTTTTAAAAATTTCAAACATAACAAATAAAAATCAAAACTATAATATTTTTTTCAGAACATATTAGTTTATTTGAAGATTTAGAAAAAATGTGAAGTTGTAACTTGGGGGCTTAAAGAGGATGAAACCAGCTCTCCCTCTAGATGAGCGATTCCATCTCTCCCTCACATGTAGAGAGACCCTTTTCACCTTTTCTCATCTCTGCCTCCATATATCATCCTTCATCTTAGCTCACCTTTTATCTCCCTCTCTTTCTATCTATCGACCATGTCCAACTCTTCTAACCTAGAGTTGGATAAGCTAATCACTCAAGTAGAAGCACTTTCTTGGAATGACCTCCAACTTGAACCAGACCTAGTCGTAGCCCAAAACTTTTCTAAACATGCTCTGGTCGAAAAGCTCATATCCATTAAAGCTCTCAACCGTCAAACATTCCATGCCACCGTCAAGGCAAGCTGGAGTTTTGCACCGAGACTGCATATTGAAGATGTTGAAGAAAATACCTTTTCACATTTGGCTCCTTCCAAGAAAAAAAATCAAGTTTTGGACAATAGACCATGGAACTTCAAGGGGTTTCATATGGTTATAAAGCCATGGCCTCCGGGTCGAAACATTCAAGATATTCCTCTTCATATGTCAATCTTCTGGATCCAAGTACACGGCTTACCACTTGAAATGATAACCAGAGCAAATGCAACATAGATAGGTTGAGTTTTAGGCAACCTGCTTGAAGTTGATTTCCCGGCTTCATTTGGAGCAGCCATCCGCAGATATCTACGTATTAAAGTAGAGATCAACATCAATAATCCACTTTTTGAAGGTTTTGATTTAATTCGGCCTCATGTTATTAAAAATCATGTGTTTTTTAAATATGAGTGTTTCTCAGAGTTTTGCTACTCCTGTGGAAAGTTAGGTCATATTCAGCAAGTTTGTTCTGTATATGGTAGTGAGCAAAATGTTCTGTTATATGGTTTTTGGATGCGAGTCTTAGCTGCAACAAGTCGTAGAGGCAACCCTTTTGATATGATGCATAATAATCATGCTTTACCACCCCAATATAGGCAAGCCATGCCTATGCTTCCAAAACGACTTGGTGCAGTTCCCTTGGTCCCAGTTTCTCAACATGTTTCACTACCACAATATAGGCAAACCATGCCTATGCCTCCAATGCGAATTGAAAAAGTTCCTCCAGTCCTTGTTCTACAAAGCAATGAAGTCAGAAGTGCATCTTTCCCCTTGAAGAACCAAGCCCACACGGATAAAGGCAAACAGAAGATGTATTCGGATTCAGGCACTTCTCAACCAGAGATGGTGGAGATACTTGGGCAAAGCAGCCATGCACAAGACAACTCACCACCGGTTGTAGTAATCAGTCATTAGTGATGAGTCAAATCGATTACTGCTCAGAATGTTTGTCGGCTCCTAATGTCAATAAGCCCTTTGACCTAAAGACATCAGCTCTCCATACCTTGTTACAAATAGTGTCACAAGTGGCTTTAGTCATACTTTTTCTTTGAACTCCGATATAAACCCCTCCATACTGTGTCCATCAACTCCTTTAATGTACCATACGAGTATCCCCCACAAGTTTATCTTGGAAAATCCTGGCAAAATCACCCTTGACTCAACACTAACTACCAATCACACCTCAGCTTTCTAGAGGATCCTCAATAGCTTCAATCTTCCAAAGGGGACTCATTATGCCATAAACCCAGCTCTTTCACTCCTGGTTAGTCCTTTAGGGAATGCCTGTTTGATGACTTTGACATTCCACTAATGAATTTGCAGGCAAAAGTCTAGCTTGAATCAATCTAGGAGATCTCTAATAACCTAGTTGAGCAACCATCGGATGAACAACCTTTGGAGAAGGAACAATCCCATGTTGAATATATATAGGCACTGAAGAAGGAGAAGAAAATCTAGTCCACCTGCTCTACCTTTCGCAAGAAGAGGAGATTTCAGCCATATGTGAAGACCTCAAGCTTCAATAATGGCGGTAATTCTTTTCGCACTTCCACACCAAGTACAACTTTAGAAATCCAAATGGCCAAGGCAGTAGGGCCTAACCTGCCCCAAAGGACATAATTTAAGTTCTTTCCTTTCTCTTTGAAGAATAGAGCTAAGAGTTGACTATATTTACTGAGATCGCGATCTATTGGGTCGTGGAGTGAGATGACTTAGGTTTTCTTTAATAAATAATTTTTCCAATATAAGACCAATACTTTAAAAAGACAGATCCCCACCTTTGCACAAAAGGACATTGAGACTTTGTATATGTCTTGGGAGAGATTTAATGAGTTATTGAGTCTATGCTCTCACCATGGGTATGAGAGTTGGTGTCTAGTGAGTTACTTCTATGAGAAACTTATACCTAGAGAGCGTCAATTGTGGAGATGATGCGTAATTGTGAGTTCTTACCGAAAAATCCTGATGAGGCCATAGAGTACCTCAATGAGCTTGCTGAAAAAGCTCACACTTGGACTGGACCTAGTGCTATTGAGAGTACAAATAGGTCACGGCCTGCAGGGAACCAGAATGGTGGTGGAATTTACCATCTCTGGGAGGAGGATAACTTAAAAGCTAATGTTAAGAAATTTACTAGGGAGTTATAGTTGCTAAAGGCCAAGGACTTAAATGCAACACACTTGGCTAATCATACAGAGTCTTCTGGACCATGTTTTGTATGTGGCGGGATAAATCACTTTGCTCAAGAGTGTCCCACATTTGCTGGGATGAGAGGTTGTATGAGGAACAATGTAATCCCTTAGGTATGTACAATAAGCATATTACACATTTCTTTGAGACATACAATCCGGGGTGGCGTAATCACCCCAATTTTAGTCGAGAGTCTGAAAACCAGCCTCCTACATAGCCCACTAGATCATACCCTGCATCGTATCATGCACCTTCATCTATTAGGAGTCCTTTAGAAGACACTTTACATGCTTTTATTGAGGCACAAGGCAAGATTAACCAAAAGTTTGAATATTTGATTACGCATGTTGTGGAAGAAAACAAGGAGATAAATAGTCAAGTGACCAAACTGATGAGCTCCTTAAGTGTGACTGAGCGAGGTAAGTTTCTTTCTCAAGCTCAGTCCATACCCCATAGTCAACACATGACGCAAGAGAATTTGAAGGATGTGAATGCCATTGTGACTCGTAGTGGTAAGTCATCACACATCCCAACAATGGACAAATCAGAGGATGTGGAGAAGGATCAAGATAGTAGTGATATCAAGCTACCCAAGGAATCAGAGGTGACAAAGAGTCATGTTAAGGTACCATTCCCTCAAGCTCTAAAATCAAACAAGCTAACTTTGGATCCTAACAATGAGATCCTCAAGAGTTTCCGGCAGGTAAAAGTCAATTTTCCTCTTTTGCATGTAATTAAACAAGTTTTTACTTATGCAAAAGTTCTCAAGGATTTGTGTACAACTAAGAGGAAGCACCACGTGAAGAAAACATCGTTCCTGACAGAGCAAGTTAGTGCTCTAATTGAGTAGCGGGTTCCTCCAAAGTACAAGGATCCTGGGTGCCTAACCATCGCATGCAGCATTGGAAATCAAGAATTTTGGCAAGTTTTGTTAGATTTAAGAGTCAGTATGAATTTAATGCCTTATTCTATTGATTTGCAGCTGGGATTGGGGGAAATCAAACCAACTTCTGTGGTATTGCAATTAGCTGACCATTCAGTTAAAGTACCCCGGGGTGTGGTAGATGATGTTTTAATTTAAATTGATAAATTTTATTATCATATTGATTTCCTAATTCTTGATACTAGCTCTGTTGTTGATACCACATCTAAAATCCCTTTGATTTAAGGGAGGTCTTTTCCTTGCCACTGCTAATGCACTTATTAATTGCAGGAATGAGCTCATGAAACTGTCTTTTGGAAATATGACTCTTGAGGTGAACATCTTTCATATTGCAAAACAACTAGAAGAGGATGACGAGTGCCACCAGACATATATGATTGATTCACTCATAGACAGGGAAGTTTTCACAACTTGTGATTTTGATCCTCTTGAGTATTTCATTGTTAATTTTGAGTTTAATTCTATTAGTGATTCATCTAATGTGGGTGATATTTGTGCAATTTTTGATACAACTCAGGATCATGGCACACAGGCTTGGCAATCGAAATTTGAGGAGTCGCCTAAGAAAAGTGAAGAACAGGTTTCTTCAAGTGAAGAAGCACCAAGAGTTGACTTAAAACCTTGCCACCTACCTGTGGACCTTGAGCATCGAGTTTATTGGGCTAACAAGCATTTCAATTTTGACCCAAGAGAGACAGTTTCAGAAGTGGAAGACATTCCACCTTGACCATACCATGTAGTCATTTTTTTTTATTTGTTTTATTTTATTTTGTTTTTTTTTTATTTTATTATTTTTGGTCATTTTCTTTTTTTTTAGTTGTTATTTTCTTTATTTTTGTTGGCATGTTAGTGTCAGTTTGTCATTTCAGTTTGCCATCTCTGGTGTTTAGCGAGTCATCCACATCCTACATTAGGTGTATTCTACCATTTTCAGTTACTCCCCATTCAGTTTTGATTTTTAAACATTGAGGACAATGTTTCATTTAAGTTGGAGGGGTGAGAATGATGCTTGTTGGAACTCTGTGGCATATTTTCATGTGTCAATTTAAAAAAAATAAAAATTGCATCACACAGGTACCCTTTCACATGTGTACTCATACTCATTCATGGCCATCTTAGTAAATTCATCAAATCCATCTTAATCATTTTGCTGAGGCATTCACAGAATATTTAATGCACTATCCAAGCTTTGCAGTAAGATGGTAGTTTGACACATGTAACTAGAGAAGTCTTTTGCTTAAGTATTCATGTGAATTTTAGGAGAGGATTGAGAGCTTACAAATGCAGAAATTGTGATAAGCATTTATTGATCTATTGAATTGGACACTTCTTTTGAGAATATTATTACATGGTTGGTGGTAAGATTGTGGATATACTTGAGTTTAGCCAATTTTGAGCCAACAAACACATATAGCTTTTTTCTTTTCATATGCCCACATCATCCATACCTCTCCACATTGGAGTATAGCTTATACACTGATTTCCTACCCTTATTGCTTCCAAGTGTATACTAGGTATGAAATTTGCATATTTTCTTTTGAAAGAGAGAGAGAGAGAGAGAGAGAGAGAGAGAGAGAGGAGAGAGAGAGAGAGAGAGAGAGAGAGAAGTTGAAGAAAAAGAGAAGAGTACAAGTTACAAAATGTTCAACTGAGTGAGCTTGAAAAAAGAAGAAGAGAAAAGTTGAAGAAGAAGGAAAAATATTATTCGATGATATGAAAAGTTGAAGAGTACATCAAGTAAGAAGTATGGTTTTCTATGATCTTTAATAAAATTTTCTTGGTGTGTACTCGGACGTTTTTGAATCTCTTTTATCCTTTTCTTCATATAGCCCTTAACCCAAGCCGCGTTACAACTTTTTGTGTTGATCGTTTTGATCCTAGGTAAACTTGTAGAAAGGGTGGTGGAATTCTCAATTGTTAGTGTTCCTATCATAAGATCAATATTTGCTTGTTGCTTATACATAATTGCTTACTTTTTCATGAGAGTGTGTGTACACCTCTTGCACGTTCCCATCTATTCCTACAACAACTTCTATAATCCCGGGAGGGGAATGATACTGAAAATTACTACAATGAGATTTTGAGAAATCTCGACAAGTAAACAATTAACATAGCACAGATATCATAAACATATAAAGGCAAATACAAACCAATGAGACTTATAACTTGACAGATCTATCATATACTTTTTTTGAAAGACATTATTTCTTCTTTTGACATCTTAACACGTGTTCATATCATTTCATATCATTTCATATCATTTATATCGTTCATGAGCTTAAAGTTTTGTTTTTGTCATGAATTTTATATGACATATAGGGACACCTCACGGCTCCCCTATGCATCGTATGTTTTTCACTAGTTACCGCATCACTCTACTATTCTTTTAATCAAGGTGACTATGTCATAATCATATACTAATACGGTAGTTTTCTTATTTCGCCTTCACTATTCTTAGCACTTGTGGCACCCAAGACTCCCCCTTGGGATTTAGAGGAACTCGCGACACCCAGATGATCATCACATAGGTCAATCATCCATGGTTTAGTGCTCAAGAGTGTGTGTAAAGCATGTAATAAGTGTACAATAAATATTCGGAGTGGACAAATAAAGAAATGGTTATTCAATCTAGTAACAAAAAATTTTAAAAACATACAAAACAATTTGAAATATTTCTTCTAGTGGAGACTATATGGTCATCCCAAGGAAAAAGCAAATAAATACATCATTAGCGTCTGGGATTAAAATTCCTCTCTTCGTCATCAAGCCATATCACTTCATTTAGCGGAGTCTGTCCCTCAGGCTCATCCTCATTTTCTACGTCACAAACTATGATTTCATAAAACGGAACCGTAGGTGGACCCGATATATCAATAAGACGCGAATCTCAGTCAGTAACAGTCAGCATACGACCAACATTTTGCAATAATTTCAACTAACCAATTAAATTCTAAAAACACATACAAAACTCCTCCTCCCAGAAAGGAATCCCATATCACTAATTGTCCTTTTCCAGAAAGGACTCAACAACAAACCAAACTAGATCAAAACTACCAGACCATCATTACTTCATAATACCTCACCATCCACTCAATAATATCCAGACCATACAATAAGAATTAATATAAATATGCATGATAACCATTTATTGGATGGCATGACAATGTAAACCAAGTAAAATACAGGTAACACAATAAATGCATGTATCATAATTATGAGAATTGTGACATGACCTATGCACAATGCGTTTTCATAAAAGACTTTGGCGTTCTACATAAAAAGACTTTCATGTTTCTTTGACCTTTGTTGACACGTATACAAAATTTTTTATGATCTCGAAACTTTTCATAAACTTTTCATGTCTCTTCTTATTATTCATAATATTTTGTGTCATTATTCTTATTTATACTATTCTTATTATGACAGTAGATCGAAACACCTTCACTGTCATTCTTATTCTCGACCGCAGATCGAAACACCTTCACCGTCAATTTTCTTATAATGATGGCAGATCGAAACGCCTCCACCTTTAGTTTTTCTTATTATGGCAGTAGATTGAAACACCTTCATTGTCAGTTTTTCTTATTCCGACGGTAGATCGAAACGCCTTCACCGTTAATTTTTCTTATTATAGACCCTTTTCTTTCTTTTGAAAAACATGATAACTTTGAACATGAAACTTGTGACATGAATGGACATGCATGCAAACTTGGACTTTCTTATGCATGGCACATGGTTCATGTGGCATATGACATATGATGCATGCATTTTTCCAATCATAGCTTGAAAATATTAGAACATACAAACATCATTCAAAATATGGAAACATAGTCAATCAATCTCATGAAAGTATCACATAGCTCGGCCAAGCCTTCAAAAGAGTCAAAGCCAAATCCTTCAAGCCTTACTACACCTCATTTCCTTTCGTCATGTCATACCAACTCATGCATCTTTTGGGCATTTATCAAAAACACATCCTTCAGCTATAGTAGAAGCGTAAGTCGAACCTTAATGCCCTCATTTTTCAAACAAAAATCATTCCCTCTCCACCTAAACATCTAAGCCGAATTCACAATCATACAATTATTCAAACCCTTAGTTGAAAATACTGAGTTAAACTCCTTAAATTCTTTCATAAAATAAGTCATGAATATTACAATCCAACAATTATAAATTCAACCAAACAATATCCACAAATAAATCCAAGCCCAAACAATTTTTCAACTACGGGATTATCTCATCCTCCTTTTAATGGCCTCGGGCCCAACCAACCTACTTCCAAGTTTATTAATATTATTAATCAATTACCAAACACTTCAAACAGCAAAAAAGGGTTAGTCCATAATTAAATAGATAAATAATAAAAATAAACATAATTACACATACGACTGCTACTAACAGTGCATGTAAGCAGCTCAAAGGATTAAGTGCATCGGTCTGTGATCCATAACGGGCAAACTTGTACGTTATTCATCTCCTTGTATAGCTAGTGGTGGTTTGGGCTAGGGTACTCAGTTTGACACTGGAAGCAAGGGAAATAATCATTGAAAGAAGGGAAATCTCATGGTAATAGTGGTGAGGCGGTGCAATTGCCGGAAAGTGGCACGCACAAAAGTGTGCAACCTACACATAAGAGAGGGAGGGAGAGTGTGGGAAGATGGGGCCATGGATGGAGGAGCGGAGCTAGGGGTGAGGTTTCCTCAGGTGGGGGAGCATGATGGTGGTGGCGGTGAGGCCAGACGGTGGACGGTGGCAGCCTGCCAGGGGGGGGTGGGGGGCAAAACCGTGCGCATGGTGTGAGAAAACACAATCTAGATTGGGGTATCTTGGGTTGCCATGAAGGCCTATATCGGCAACTGGAGGGTCACTGGAGCCATGGTGGCCGACGGTGGTGTCGAAAATAGGGAAAAAGCCCTTTGAATTTCGGGTTGAGGGAAGGTGAAGGGTTGGCCAGAGCTAAGGTTGTTGGAGGAGACTCACTAATGTGAGAGGGGGTTCGACGGTGTGGGCTGGTGGCTCGCTGTGGCTGGGACTTGTTGAGGCCGAACGGCCAAGAAGGGCGCACGCTAGAGAGAAAAGAGAGGAGATAGAGAAAAGAGAAGGAAGAGAGGAAAAAAGTGAGAGGGCTTGGGCTTCCCTTCAGGCTATTATAGGTCATACGCATTGGGGTCTTCAAACTAACAAATAGAGAACTTAAAACACTGATATGAAATCACATAAAATCAATTTAACTTAAAACATGGAGATAAGTCAAATAAAATGTTATTTTAACTGTAATAACCCAATTTTTTTAAGATAAATCATTTACTTGGGAATATTTTAAAGGAATTTATTAGAAGGATATTTTTTCATGAAAATAGAATTTGAGACTTAGATGCATTCGAAGAAAAATTTTGGATTGACCTTTGGAAATTTTAGCAAGGTATCAACTAGAGAAATTCAATTTGGACCTAAAAAGAGATAAATTTTTGAAATTTGAGGAAGAAATTCAAGAGGAAGTAATAGAACCAAAAATCAAACACTTAGTGCCCAGATTAAGTGTTCTCGGGCTGGTCCGTCGAGTTTGGGTGTAATAATCATAAATCCTTCATATGACGTCATAACGAGGTGATTCTAATTCTTATAAAATTTTAAGAGGCAGATATAGAACTTTTATGTTTTAGTATTTTGAAGATAAGGAATGGATGAAGGACTAAATCTGGTGTGAAATGAACGTATGGGAATGAGAGTCAACTGGTAACCGACTTAGATGAGTTGTCTTATGTTTGGCCATGTAACGAAAATTGTGATTGACTATCAATTTTTATGAGGTCTTGACATGTGTGGAAACATATGGCAAGTTGATAAGAATTCATCTAGAAGCCTTGGTGGGTAAGAAAACAAAGGAAAACAAATGGAGAACTCGGATTGGATGTTCTCGGGTGAGTTTTGACATGTTTCGGTTAAATAATTATATCTCTCACATCTGATTTCTTAATGAAGTGATTCAAAATCTTATATAACCTTAAGAGGAAGATCTTAAACTTTCGTCTTTTGAGTTTTTGAAGAATCGAATTTTATCAAGGACCTATTTAGTCAGGAACGTGGCTGGCCTTTGGAGAAACCAAGTGGCCAATGCATGCATAGGTGGAGAATTTTCCAAATTTTGCTTCATCCTCTTTCCATGTGTTGGAATCATTTTAACCATTGATCAAAAGGATTTTTAAGCATCCCAAATATTAACCATTGGATCAAAACATGACTCACCAAGTCTAAGATTTAGGGGTGATCATGAAACCACAAACTTATAGGACCCATCACCTAATCAGTCAAGTAGGGTGGCTGAAGTGCTCAAGCCCTCCTCCCTTGCTCCCCACGCCTCTTATGCCTATAAATAGATGCATGAGCTTATCTTCTTTCCACATGAGAGATATCAGTCTGCCATAGTGAGAAATAACCAAGAAAAATATACAAAAACCCACTCACATCACCTAAGTGCCAAAAGAGAGCAAATTGAGAACATTGGAGAAGAAGTGGTGCAAGACCAACCATAAACATCCAATCTAACTTTGGAAAAATTTGTAAGTGCACATATTAACTTAATCTTGGAATAGAATAAGTGGTTTGGTGATAGTATTATGTTTAATATTTATTTGAGATTAATCTTTGTTTATGGGTTAAATTGAAACATTTTGAAGTTTGGAATGGTTTTTGTTATGGAAAAATACTAGAAAAATTTTGAGACCTTAGAAATATATTCTATGATGTTATTATATGAGGATTATGTGAATATATGAGGTCTTGATTTGAAAAAAAATGATAAACCAATTCTAGGAAATTTCGTGCTTAATAGGGGTATTATTGATAGATTCGACATCCTTTAGTAAATCGAACATAACTTGTTAGTATGATGTCAAAATTAAATAATTTAAGAGGATATAGAAAGCTAAGAGAAATATATACAACTTTTATGTTTTGAGTTTTAAGAAATAAGGACTCAATAAAGGAATAAATTGAGATTGAAGTCAGAACCGAGCTTATCATAGTAGGCATTGACTTTATGAATTGATGTGACGTAAATATATGTGCCTGTGATGTATGCTTTTGTGAAATGTTCTCACATATTTATATGGACATAAAATATGCATGTCATAAGTCTAAGTTTATGCGTATGTTGCATTTCGTCACATATATGTGTCGTCAAAAGTCATGAAGTCTGTTTTAAGAAGATACGTTAAGAAAACTTTATAAGTGGAAAAATTAATAAGTCAGTCATGTCATGATGGGGACCAACGATACGCCTATATGACTGACGTGCTGGCAGAGACCTAAGCTTGTTGATGATATGAAGACCGGCAGGGACCTAAGCCTGTCGATAATAAGAAATAAGTAAGATCCGGCAGGGACCTAAGCCTGTCAATGATACGAAATAAGTAAGATTCACAATGTTATGAAAGAAAAGAAATAAGAGTTTAAGTATCATAGAGTGGGTCTATGGAGAACGTAAGTCTAAGTCATGCATGAGTCACATGAAGCATGCCATAAATGCATACTCTGACTGTTTGAGTTGTATGTCAGTATTTCATGATACCTATGCTTTTATTAAGTTACGTGTATACTTACTGAAATTTCTAAGGAAATCTCACTCTTATATATTTCTATTTTTGGAAAAATAAAATTATATGGCAGAATTGATGACTGAGAAAAGGGAAGGGCTGATGACTTAAGAAAACTCAGAGTAGCCTGGATGGTCATGAAGTTAGTTTAGGTTTTAAGAATAAGTTATGTATTTGACAGACAAAACTAACTGGATTATGCATGTAAAGATACAATGATATTTTTAAGAATGGATGATGTGGATATTGTAGTTTTATTTCACCATGTGATCATTAGAATTTTTTTTTTATTCAGAACTTTTTCGCTACGATTTGTATTAAGTTTTGATAAGTACGGGGGTGAGTAGCCTAGCGTTACTTATCCTGACACTTCAATTTGCGTTGAATTACGAACGTAAATTGTGGGCGTCACATTAACTCAACTTCATTTTCTATAATAATATTTCTCATTATTAATTAAAATGATGAAACATATTAATAATTTAGAAGAGTAAAATCATATATTTAAATCAGATATTTAAAGCACATTTAAAATTCCACAATACTTTAAATAACTAGAACCTGGATAATAAAATGATTTTGTACAATTATAATATTTGTAGCTCTTCAAAAAGCCACCAAACAAGATAGAATAAAATAATAACACCCAATAATCTAATAAGTTAAAATCAATGAATCAGTCCACAATGGTCCAATCAAAATAAAATGTCCATTAAAACAAAATAAAATACAACAAATTGAATAACCATAAAATATAATACTTAAAACCAAGAACAGTAAAGACGGCAATTAAAATGAAAGAATCAATATTGATATGTGGACAAATAACTGAAAATAATAAAGTCAAAGTATCACACAAAAGCCATTAATAAAAAAAATAACATAATCCAAATAATAAATAAATAAAAATACCAACAAGAACAATAAAATAAATCAACAATTAATAATAAAAATAATACGCAAAGTACATAAAACCTGGGGTCTTACATCCTCCCCCATTTAAAAGAAATTTCGTCCTCAAAATTTGTTCGGCTATAACACAAAAAACTCCAACAACCCACTTACCATACCGCTCATCACATGCTTAATACAAATTGCATCATCACTCTTTCCTCCAAGCACATACAAGCGTTGCTCCATCATATCCACTCTATTAGGTGCTTTCATTATAATCGTATATGTCTCCAAATGACATATCATGTTTAGGACTTCTAGGGTAGCCATATAGTCCAAAATCTCCATATCTACAAGGACCTTAATACAATTTCTCAAAAATTCTAATGCTCAAAGCTCCACCCAACAACTCGTGCCATCCTCAAATAACTCCTAAATTTAACTTTCAAATTTTCGTCTTACTCTCCACTTTAATGACCCATCAAATACTTCTCGAGTCGACCATCAATAAACCTAATTTGCACCACAAAGATCAAGTCTTAAGGAAAATATAATCTTGAAATCTCAAGTCACCCCACCAGTCTTCTTAAGATCAACCTAAGGTTTGGACTCCCTACTATTAAACCTCTTCCAATATTAACATTAATGAGTCTTCCAATACTACATCATGTCTAAAACCTCAAGGCACTCCTTGCAATTCGAAAATCAAATCCACTAAGCACTAAGCACTACACTCCCAAACCTTAATGCTTTATCATTTCATAATTTTAGTTATATCACCCATTGTTGACGCCTAAATTCCAATTCCCAAACCTTTAATACACATTTCACATCAAGATGACTCATCACTCTTTTCATAGGTTAATTAACAAAACTCATATTCTCCCAATTGAACATTCAACACCCAAAAGAATGAATAGTCTCAAATATTTAAATTTCTAAGTGACCTCAAGTCACAGCTATTCCCTTAAGATAACCGCTACAAATGTCGCAAACCATAAATTCACCAAGTGTCATGCTTAGGTTACACATCCCAAACAACTCACCCAAAAGCCTAAAATTTTGATCTCTTGAATTAATACTATTGCATCAAGTCAACTTCAGAACTTATTAGAGCAACTTCTCCAAGTAAAATTAAAATAAGGACATACACTCTCTAAAAGTTATACACTCCCACAAGCATCCACAATCAAAATTTTAACTTCACCAAACAACAAATGGTCATCTAGTACCATATGCATCCCGAAAACAGAGACCATAACAATTCATCAAGTATAAGGATTTTATACTTAACTCGTTCTAAAAAGTGTTTTAGAAATGACTCACAAGTATAAGAGTTGTCAAGTAATATTAGGGAAGTCCTTAAGTCATTTTCTTAAGGAACGGTTAATTTAATATGCAAATTTATCCACTACCAAAAATAAAATGAAGTTATAATCTAAAACTATTTAAAATGATATTCACAATGAGCATGAAATTTTTTTTTCTTGACATTATAAAAATATCAAGTTTCTTTTTGTTTGAGATGATGAATTAATGCTAAGATTTAAGCTAGAAAATTGAAGGAAAATAATGCATCACACAAAAATATATAAACCAACCCAACTTAAATCTAAGCAACACAACTTAAGCTAAGAAAAAGGTAAATGATCAAGATTAATCCTCAAGCTCCGACTGAGCAATACACCAGCAACAAGAATTAAACTTGAATAAAGTTGACCAACGAGCTATCACAAAATAAATAAACGAAATGAGATATGCGCTGAAACGAAGTGAAACAATATTAAATAAATAGATTAGCTAGCTACCGAAATTAAAACACAAATGAATTCCACAAAAGCCACTGGGTAAACTTCTAAAATGAAGCTACCGAAGATGGATAAACCACTAAACTAATCCAACAAAAATTACTACTGAATGCAAGTTAATGAAGCAGAAAAACTCCTCAAGTTAAACACAATGTAATCTAAGAGAAGTAAGCAGCTCAAAACCAGCCAAAGGGTCTTGGATTCAAACAATTATAAAGACTAAAACTTGAAAGAAACGAAAGTTTGGGCAAGGCCAGAAGGTGGGTTCGGCCAGACTTTTGGTCTCCGAAGTCCTCCCAGCAAAAACCAAGTCTTTTTTCTTCCCCTCCTTTCCTTTTGTTGCTCCTTGCTGCCACATTTCTTGTTGTGTCCGGTTGGGGTATTTTTCTCCATTCCTTTCGTTGCTAGCAGCTGTTGTGTGTCTAAAACCAGTAAATAAGGGCGTGTTGAAGTTGCAGCTGCTGTTGTTGCTAAAGAAACCGAAAGAGAGAAAAGGTTGCTGCTGTCCATTTCCCCTTTATAACAGCATGTATTGAAGACCACCCAAACTCTACTGCTGATCCGTTGCGTGTTGATAGAAGGAAGACATTTGCATGTTGTAAAACCGAGAGGACCATTTGATCTTCCTTCTTCAACCCAGTGGACAAGGACCGAAAGTGTTTGCTTTGAGGCTGCTGCTTATCTGCCAATGCATGCCATGTTGCTCTATGCATGAAAAAAAAGACTTTCCGTAAGACATGCTGCGTTGGATCGAAACAATAAAGTTGCTCTTCATTTATGAGAAAAAGAAAAGGTAAATGAGTCAAAAAGCCAAATCAAATTTAAGACAATCAAAAATTATTTTTATCTTTTCTTTATCTTTTTCTTTTGAACCCAAGAACGACACAACTTTTTTTTTTTTTTAATTTCCAGTTAAAAACTCTTGCAAATTGTAGAATCCAAAGCAATCGGCGTGTGCTTCTATTTTTTTTTCATTAAACACGACCTTAAAATCTCTTATCATGTGAAGAAACATAATTCAAATAAATCATAAGTTATAAGATGAAGCATAAATTATGCTATTAAAAGATTTTAAGCATGACTTGGATTTACACCTCATAACTATTTTTCTATTTAAAACCAATGATAATATTATGCAATAATCAAAGATTATATTGATTTTAAACCTATTAAATATGCAATAATTCTGCTCAATCACACCCCTAGCTAGCATTATGCTAGTATCTTAATAAAATAGTGAAATAAAATTGAATAAAATATTGCAATAAGAAAATCTCTCGCTCATAAGCACTCCAACCAACCACTTAAATTATCAAAGTGATGTTAATTCTTACAAATTCAAATCAATTTAAGCAACTTCAATTGACTACTCATATCTTTTCTACATTGGATTGAGGCAAAACACTCTTGGAGACGCACAATTTTTAACCGCACCTTCCAAAAAAATATATTTTATGTGTGTGTACCACTGAATATCCTAGAGATTTTTCACTTGAAGATTGACCATCACTGATCCTCACTACTTCAAAACTGAGGGGTCTAGCAGTTTCACGCCAACTCTGTTTAAAAGTCATTTTTTTCAATTATTTCTTGACTTCTGACTCCCAAAATTTGGACAACTATTTCTAGCCCTTTACTTATGACAGTTCACTAAGTTGCCCTTTTTATTGCATTTTTTTTTTAAAATTTTATGACTTCGCATAATGAAGACTCAAACCCAAGGTCGTGCGCCTAACCCACACATTCCCAAGTTCGCCCTTACCACCAATGCGGACCCGTGGTTATTATTTTTTTGGGGGCACAACTCAGTAGTCCTACAGTGTCAAAGTTGGGTGCTCATGAAGGAAAAATTGTCTATCATGCATTAACAAAGTTCAATAAAAATCACTATCAAGCTAAAAAGAAAAAAAAATCAGCACTTTACCCATTCAATCTAATCACATGACAACTCAACTCCCCCCCCAATTGAACAATGCAGTGTCCTCAATGCAACAGAAGAAGGAAAAATAATGTAGGGGAAAAAAAGCAATGTATAAAATTAACAAATATAATAAAATAAAAGAACAAAACAAGAGGAACAATAAAATAAAAAGAAACAACAAACGAGATGGCACTCAAGAATCACAAGGGCTATGGACAAAAAGAACTTCATCACCTAAATCATAAGTGGAAATGAAAGGTTTAAGGTGCTGACCATTAACAGTGAATGATGCATTATTCTTAGGATCTTGGATTTCCACTGTCCCATGAGAATGGATTTTGCTGACAACATATAGATCACTCCAATAAGATTTCAGTTTACCAAGAAAAATATGTAAACAAGAATTGTAAAGAAGTACTTCCGTGAAATGCTTCGGATGAATGTTTTTGTCATGCAAAATCTTCATGCGCTCCTTCGCCATTTGGGCATTGTCATAAGCATTGCGGCGAGCTTCATCTAACTCATTAATCTGCAACTTTCTCAACCCTGAAACTTCATCAAGTGACAAGTTAACATGTTTTATGGCCCACAAAGCACGACGCTGGATTCAACAGGTAAATGACAATCTTTATCAAAAACTAATTGATAAGGAGACATTCCTATATTAGTTTTGAAAGCTGTCCTATAAGCCCACAAAGCATCAAGAAGCTTAACCGACCAGTCTTTCCTATTAGGATTGACAGTTTTCTCTAAAATGATTTTTATTTCTCTATTTGCCAATTCCGCTTGCCCATTTGTTTGAAAGTGATAGGGGGTGGAAACTCAATGTGTGATACTATATTTCTTCATGAGTGTAAAACATGGTTTATTACAAAAATGAGAACCCCCCATCACTAATGATGACCTTGGGCACGTCAAACCGAGCAAACAAAAATTTCAAAAAATTTAGCACAACATGGTGGTCATTGGTTTTGCAAGTGGTGGCCTCAACCCACTTTGAATCGTAATCCACAGCCAATAAAATATATGTGTTCCCAAAGGAAATCGAAAAAGGTCCCATAAAGTCTATTCCCCAACAATCAAAAATTTCTAAAGTAAGAATGGGGGAAAGAGGCATCATGTTTCTTTTGCTAATGGATCCCAATTTTTGACAAGACTTACATGCTTTGCAAAAATTATAAGCATCTTTAAATATGGAAGGCCAATAAAAACCACTTTGTAAAATTTTTGCCACTGTTTTCTATTCTAAAAAATGATCACCACGTGCACCCGTATGACAAAATCTCAAAACTGAAGAAAACTCATCATCGGGGATGCACCTCTGAATCAATTGGTCCAAGCAATATTTAAAAAGATATGGGTCATCAAAGTAAAAATGCCTTACCTCGAATAGAAATCGACGCCTATCTTGGGTGGACTATTCTGGAGGCATTTGCTCAGTCACCAAATTGTTGACTATGTCAGCAGACTAGGGAGCTCTTTGAACCATAAAGATCTGCTAATCCGGGAAACTATCATCAAGAGGAAGGCTCGCATCTGAAAAGGAGGGTGATGGCAATCTGGAAAGGTGGTCGGCCACCACATTCTCAACTCCCTTCTTGTCCTTAATGTTGATATTGAACTCTTGAAGTAGTAAAATCCAGCGGATCAAGCGTGGCTTTGTGTCTTTCTTAGTCAACAAATACTTCAAAGTAGAATGCTCAATGAAAATGATAATAAGAGAACCAAGAATGCAAGCTCAAAATTTATCAAGTGCAAAAACCACTGCAAGCAATTCTTTTTCGGTAGTGGTATAATTTTTCTCGGCATCATTCAAGGTTCTACTGCCATAATAAATCACAGAAGACATCTTATTCACACGTTGAAATTGCACCCAACGTATAGTCACTTGCATCGGTCATGATTTCAAAGGGAAGGTCCCACTGCAGAGGTTGCATAATGTGGGTGGTGGTAAGCGATTCTTTAAGGGTATCAAAAGATTTTTGGCACTCATCAGTCCAAACAAATTCAACATCATTTTGTCAAAGAGTGCACAAAGTTTTTGCAATAGATGACTGAAGCAAAAGCAAGATTGGAAATATTATAATGATTCACATTAAATAATGCAATATAAAAGATCTCAGAGATTGAACCTGTGGGTCATTGGCTAAATGAAAAGCGGGGGATGCTGTATGAAAAACACCTTGGCATCCATCAACTACAGAATCAAAAGACCCTTCTTCCTCTAAATTTGCTTTGAATAGCTGAAGCTTCTCTTTAGCTCCATCAAGTGAAAGTAAATGCTTTGTTTTCTTCGGATCATCTGTAGAAATATATACCAAAATTTTTAATAAAAACTCCAAAATTTGGAATATCAAGCAGTGTGTACGAGAAAAGACGTGAGGAAGAAAAGGTAAATCAACTGTATTACAGGATTACATCCTTAATAAAACATGAACCATCCTAAGGTGATGACAGTTCATTACTTCACCCCTATAGGGTGACTAGTGAGGTTGTGTTCATGTCAAATGCAAAGAGACTTAAAACCAATAAAACATGGCACATAGATTTTAGTACTTTGGAATTACAGAGTGATATGAATAATAAGAACAAATATGAGCTTAGAAAAATCATGCACAATACAAGATTTACGTGATTTGGCAATGTGTTTACCAAACTAATTTTTTTTTTATTATTTGTCATTCAAATTACATTAGCAGCCATATAATAGAAAAAAAAATTATCATTTTGTCAAAGAGTGCACAAAGTTTTTGCAATAAATCGCCTATAAAAGCCAGCATGGCCAAGGAAAGAACGAATATTTTTAACCGTCCTAGGGATAGGAAGTTTAGATATCAACTCAATTTTTGCCTTGTCGACTTTTATACCTTCCAAAGAAACAATATGACCCTAGACAATGCCTTGAGTAACCATAAATTGACATTTCTCCCAATTAAGTAAAAGATTTTTTTCCTTACATCTTTGGAGAACACATGCGAAATTATGTAAACAATTCTCAAAATATTTTCTAAAAACAGAGAAGTCATCCATGAATATTTCACAAATATCCTCAATCATGTCAGAAAAAATACTCATCATGCATTTCTGAAAAGTGGCTGGAGCATTACACAACCCAAAAGGCATTCTGGCGAACGCAAAGGTGCCAAAAGGATAGGTGAAGGTAGTCTTCTCCTGATCCTTCAGGCGCTACAGTAATTTGGTAATAACCAGAAAAACCATCCAAAAAACAATAAAAAGCATTGCCAACCACTCTTTCTAAAATTTGATCCAAAAATGGTAAAGGAAAATGGTCCTTCCTACTGGCTGAATTAAGTTTTTTATAATCAGTGCACATTCTCCAGCCAGTAACCATTCTAGTTGGAATCAACTCATTTTTTTTTTCATTTTTTACAATAGTCAAATTGGATTTTTTTGGAACTACTTGAGTCGGACTTACCCACTTACTATCTAAGATGGGGTAGATGATGCCCACTACAAGCAATTTGAACACTTCCTTCTTGACAACTTTCTTCATTATGGGGTTGAGCCGACGTTGAGCGTCTCTAACCGGTCTAGCATCATCCTCCAAGTAAATATGATGAGTGCAAATAGCAGCATCGATGCCCTTGATGTCGGCTATGGTCCACCCTAATGCTTCTCGATGCTTCGTTAAAACCTCAAGTAAAAGGGCTTCCTCTTTCTGCTTTAACCTTGAGGAGATCACCACACAGAATGTGCCTTCTTTTGGGCCAAGGAATGCATATTTTAAATCTTCAGGAAGTGGTTTCAGTTCCAACTGGTGAACTTCTTCTTCTAAAGATTTAAATATGTCTGCTGGCGGTAGAGTCTCAAATTGGGGTTGCCATCTTGCACTTGAGGCTTGCACCTCAAGTGGTGAAGAAAAATTTGTAAAATAATTTGACACTTCAAGAAAGTTTTCATTAGCATAGTCAGTGTTCTCATCAAGCAAAAATTCATAATTTTGAAAAATATACTCATCATCAGTAAAGGGAATCAACCCCTCTACAACATTCAAGTCACTTGTGTCGTTGAAATGAGTTGGCATTTTGCACCCATCAAACACATTAAGCTCAAGTGCCATGTTCCCAAAGGTGAGCTTTGGGAAGTGTGACGTCCTCAATCTACGCTTTGCGACTAAACATAAATTGAAGAGTCAGAGTAAGTAATATTGGGTTACTTACCCCATACGTATTGGACTTATAATGCACGCACCTATTCTTAGTATCGAGTGCAATGATACTCACAGCAGAAAAATGGTTGAAATAAAAACTTTAGCATAACAAGCTAGTAATCACATGGTAGAAATAAAACCACAAATATAACATAATATTACATCTCTACATTGTCTCATTTCATAAGATAACCCAGTTAGTTTTGTCCGTTATATACATATACAAGAGTTATCAACATAACATCAGGGCCATCTCAGTTCCTTCTTGACTTTCGGATAGTCTCTCCCGTACGACAACCGATCTATACTAATATTTACATCTTTTAGAAGGGTTTGTCCATACGGGGCTTTATAGACACCACATATGGACAATGAACCCCTTGGATCCACCGCCAAGCGTACTGGCTCAAAACCGTTGATATGTAGTTATGTACAGGAGGAGGATCAAAATTATCAAAAAGTGGAAAATCAGATAGTCCCTCAGGGCTCTACTGAAGTCCTTGTGTCATCATAGGGGTCTTTCCCCTTTCCGTCATTCAGTCCTGCGATGATATTTAATTTCCTAGAAAAAGACAAAAACATATAAAAGTTAGATTTTCTCGAAAATCTCAATAAGTACACATTCAACATAATAAGACATAGATAAAACACAATATTAAAGCACATGGCAAGACAAGATCATATAACATGTGTAATGACTTATAGAGCTTATGCATATGAGTGACATATGAATGACAAACTTATGTTTTTCATGGACCTACTCTTATCATATTTAAACTCTTATTTCTTTTATTAGCTTTCGTAACATCATGAGTCTTACTTATTTCATCACCTCGACGGGCGTTACGTATCTTTGTCCCCATCGAATTTTCTTAGCATGACGAGTCAGCTTGGCTATACATAAATTCGTCAATCTTCCGGGTATTACTTATTGCCATTCCCATCCTAACGAGTCTCGTGTCAATCTTCTGAACGTTACGTATTGCCATCCCCGTCATGATACGAAAATACTTATCATAGTGGGCGTTACGTATCGCCATCCTTGCTAGTCATGTCAGTCTTCCGGGCGTTACGTATTGTCGTCCCCATCGTGACACGACACTTAACGTATCAAATCATGTCAGTCGTCCAGACGTTACGTATCGCTGTTCCCGTTGTGACACGATTAGTTGTTTTATTATATTTTCTCAAAGTTTTCTTAACGTATTTTCTTAAAACAGACGTTATGACTTATGACGACACCTATATGTGACAAAATGCAATATATGCATAAACTTAGACTAATGAAATGCATGTTTCATGTCTTCATAATTCATGTGACATATAAAAACATATCCCACAAATTCCTAACATCAAAACTTAATGAATAATACTTAAACAATTAAATAAAATATTAAAATATTATCAAAACCAATGCTGGCCAAAATTCATGGGAACTAAATCTTATTTATTTATTCATTTAGTTTATTCAACTCAAGTCAAAATTCACATATTTATCGTATCAGATTTCCCTTAATCAATTCATGTATATAAAATTGTTTTTCTTAGTATTTCTTCTAGAATTCTTAGTAAAAATGATTCTTGAAAATTTCCTAGTAACTTAGAGTTTCTAAACTCATTATCATCACTAAAATATTATGCAAAATACTTAAAAACCAATATATAAAATTTAGAACTAAGATTCCACCAAAAACCCTATTAAGGCCGAATTACCCTAGGAAGCTTTGCTCAATTTTTTTCTCAAACCAAGACCTCATATGTTCTCATAATACTCTTAATATATCATCATAGAATATATTTCTGAGATCGTACTATTTTCCTAGCATCTTTTGATAACAAAAACCACTCCAAAATTCAATAGATTTCAATTTAACACATAAACAATGTTTAAGCTCAAACAAGCATCAAATATATTCCAATCATCAAACCACTTATTCTATGCCAAGATTAGGTTAATTAGTGTACTTAAAATTTTTTTCAAAACTTGATTTGATGCTTGTGGTAGGTTTTGAACAATTTCTTCTCCAACACCCTTAATTAATTCTCTTTTAGTGCTTTTGTGAAGTAAGTGGGTTTAAGTGATTTTTCTTGGGTATTTTCTCACTAGGGCCGACTGGTATCTCAAAAGGGAAATGAAGAGAATCCAATACTCCTATTTATACCCATAGGAGGCGACACAAGTCTATGAGGAATGCCTTGGGCATTCGGCAACTCCACTTGGTTGCATAGGTGATGTGTCCCCTACTCCTTATGGCTTCATGATCACCTCTAAAACCAACTCATGTGGGGTAAAAACAAAATTGCATGATGTGTGATCTTAGGAAAGGAAAATTTGACCATTGAACCTATTCAAGGGGTACATGGCATATCATGGGGGTTTATCCCCTTTTGCCACTTGCTTAGTCCCTCATTGGTGTACTTGGAAGGTTTTGGAAGAGTTTTCTTAAGGTTTAGTTGGCTATTGGTTAGCAACAAAGGGGTAATTTGGCTGATTTAGTTAGTTCTAAATCAATCAGATTTGCTCCTAATTCCTTCATGGTTATAGGTTAATTATCATTCTAGAAACTATTCCTTCACATGACACCTACCTCTATACACATGTCTAGAAGATATAAATGAAAAGAACCAATCAAATTCGAGCTCCTAAGGTAAGGCGATGGCACATTTTATTTTCGGGCTTCAGTTTTCGTTCAATTCAGGTCAATCCACTTCCACCCAAATAATCCCTTGATACACTTCGATTCTCCAATAATTTAAAACATGAAAGTTTTATATCATCCTCTTAGGGTTCTATAGGATTTTGAATAATCCAATTACAAGGTTATATGAGAGAGAGAATTATTTTACCTAAACATGTTGGATTAACCCGAGAACTCAATTCCGAGGTACATATGTGTTTTTCTATTTTACTTTTAGTTTTCTCAATTTTCCTCCTAATCTCCTTGATATAATTATCCTTAAAGTTCAAACTAAAATATTCTAATTTACACCTTACTCAATTTCCAAAATTTTGATAAAAATTCACTATACTTCATCTAATACCTTAAGTGTTTTCAATTTAGACTTTAAGCCTAAGTGTCATAATTTCCCAAAAATTCCTTAGAAATATAAATCAATTTCTAAATGAATATATAACTTAAGGAAATCTTAAAAAGGAAGGGTTATTATAGGATGCCACTTCTGCAATTAATTAAGGCATTTGATGTAGCTAGGAACGGCCTCCCAAGAATGATAGGAGCTTGAGAGCTATTGACACTTGACTGCTGCATATCCAAAGTCACAAAGTCCACTGGATAATAAAATCTGTCGACTTTCACAAGTACGTATTCCACTACTCCTCTTGGCTTTTTGATTGATCTGTTGGCTAACTAGAGCATGAGTGTAGTCGCCTTCACTTCTCCCAACCCAAGTTGCTCATACAGTGAGTATGACAACAAATTTACACTACTCCCCAAATCCAACAAGGCTCTAGCAATTTGGGACTCCCCGATCATGATGAAAATTGTGGGGGAACCCGAGTCTCTATACTTGGGAGGGGTCTTGTGCTAAATTATTGCACTGACTTACTCTGTTAAGAATGCATTTTTCTTCACATTCAACTACCTCTTCACCGTGCATAATTCTTTCAAGAACTTGGCATATGAGGGAATTTGCTGAATTGTCTCCAAAAGCGGGATGTTGATTTTGACTTGCTTGAACACCTCTAAAATCTCCCTAATGACCTTGGTTCAACTTGTTCAATGATGTTCGGTCACTCAACTTGCTTACCACTCCTAAGTGTGATCATCGCCGTTACTGGTTTAATGTCTATATTTCCAGCTGAATGCACATGTGATTGCTTATACACTTGCGGGTTGGGTTGAGCTTGAATAGGAAATTTACCCTTCTCCAATGTGTTCAAAGTGGTCATCATCTTACTCAAGGTGCCTCTAATTTCACTGATGGCCTGAGAATTCTGAGTGTTGGTCGCACTTTGGCTTGCCATAAATTGCTGAAAGGTGGTAGCCATCTGAGCAACTGTATCATCCAGTATCTTCTTAGGAGGTTGGAAAGGTTGCTGATACTGAGCCATGGGAAATTGCTGAAAATTACTCTGAGAAGGCACAACTGCTTGACTTGATTGGCTATGATCATTTCTCCATGAAAGGTTTGGGTGGTTTCGCCATGCTGGAGTGTATGTATTTGACATTGGTGGATTCCGAGGTCAGCTCACCCAATTTATACTCTAAGGTTGTTCTCCACCACTAATCTGATACATCAGCAAAACAGGACATTCCAAAGTTTTATGACTCGTGTCAGCACACAAGGCACACACCTCTTGAACTTTATTCACTGCTTTTTCCTTTGATAATTCCATGACCTCCAATCTTCTACTGATAGTGGCCAACCGAGCCTGAACATCAACATCATCTTTTATCTCATGTCGCCCCCCACCTCCTATTGCTCTCAGTGGTTGAGCCTCAAGTGGCTTTCTATTGACTCTGGTAGTCCATTGTTGAGCATTCTCAGCCAAATAATCAAGGAAACTAAGAGCATCTTCAGGTTCCTTATTGAAAAATTCTCTAGTACATATGGTGTGAACAAACTGCTTCAACTCTGGACTCATTGCCGTGTAGAAATAATTCACCAGCCTCCACGACTCAAACTCATGGTGAGGACACATGTTGACCAGCTCTTTAAACCATTCCTAGCTTGAATGGAAAGTCTCATTTGCTCTTTGCATGAATTGGCTTATCTACTCCTGCAATGATCGAGTTCTCTGTAAAGGAAAAATTTATGTAAGAATTCTTTTTCTATGTCAGACCAACTAAAAATAGAGTTGGGCCTAAGAGTGTTAAACCACGCCTTCGCTTTATCTTTTAATGAGAAAGGAAAAAGACATAGCTTAACCATCTTATCAGTGACTGCCTTATGCATGAATGTAATGCAAACAAGTTCAAAATCAATTAAATGCTGATATGGATTTTCAGACTTCATCCCATGAAATTGGGATATCATAGACATCATGCCATGCATGATGTTAAAATTTTGTGCATGCTCAGCCAAGATGATGCAAGATGTTCGTTGGTTCGTGTAGGCTGAAGATAATCCTTAAGTGTCCTAGGAGGTTGTTCAACCATATTTTCAAAGAAAAGATTTTAAAAATAACTTTCAGAACCCAAGTTAAAACTAGAATCCAACTCAATACTTGGCACACTACTGCTTGAACTATGATTCATGCGATAAAGGTATCCTGTGTCGTCCCTAGTCCAAGACATCAAACATGAGTGCCACTAAATTGAAATGTTCTCAAATACTAGAAAAGAAAAATAAATAGCAATAAAAAAAAATACCCAAACAACTAAAGTAGCACATAAGAAAAGTAAACACTAATGTAACTAAAAGACACAAATGAATGCAACAAAAGCCACTGGGTAAACTTCTAAAATGAAGCTGCTGAAGATGGATAAACCACTAAACTAATCCAACAAAAATTACTATTGAATGCAAGTTAATGAAGTAGAAAAACTCCTAAAGTTAAACACAATGTAATCTAAGAGAAGTAAGCAGCTCAAAACCAGCCCAAGGGTCTTGGATTCAAACAACTATAAAGAAACGAAAGTTTGGGCAAGGCCAGAAGGTGGGTTCGGCCAGCTTCTGGTCTCCGAAGTCCTCCCAGCAAAAACCAAGTCTTTTTTCTTCCCCTCCTTTCCTTTTGTTGCTCCTTGTTGCCGGGTTTCTTGTTGTATCCAGTTGGGATATTTTTCTCCATTCGTTTCGTTGCTAGCAGCTGTTGTGTATCTAAAACTAGTAAATAAGGGTGTGTCGAAGTTGCAGCTACTGTTGTTGCTAAAGAAACCGAAAGAGAGAAAACGTAATAGCCCATTTTTTTTAGATAAAATATTTTCTTGAGGATTTATTTTAAGGGACTTATTGGAAATATTTTTTCAAGGAAATATAAGTTGCGACTTAGAGGATAATTGTGAGCTATGAAAATGTGAAATTATGCAATCTAGGATAAATTTTGGATGGACCTTTGGGAATTTTAAAAAGGTATCAACTAGAGAAATTCAATTTGGACCTAGAAAGAAATAAATTTTTGAAATTTAGGAGATAAATTCAAGAGGAAGTGATAAAACCAAAAATCAAACACTTGGTGCCCGGATTAAGAGTTCTCGGGCTAGCCCGTCGAGTTTTGGTGAAATGAGCATAACTTCTTAATATGAGGTCTAAATGAGGTAGTTCCAAATCTTACGGAACAATAAGCGGCAGATATAAACCTTTCATGTTTTAGGTTTTTGAAGATAAGTAATGGATCAAGGACTAAATCTAGAGTGAAGTGGACGGACAGGATAGGAGTCAACTGGAGTCAACAGGACAGGATACTTTGAAGATTTTCAAGAATTATTATGGTAGAAATTATTAAAGAAATATTCAAGAAAACAAATAAATATGCTTAAATTGATTATTGAAAATTAAGGAAAACTTGATAGATTGAATATGTAAAATTTGGCTTGACTTGAATAAGCTAAATAAATAAATAATATTTAATCCCTAATGATCTTCGGCCATCCTTAGTTTTATAATATTATAATATTTTATTGAATTGTTTAAGCATTATTCGTTAAGTTTTGACGTTACAAATTTATGTGATGTAAGTGCATGTATATGTGATGTATGTTCTTATGCTATGTTTTATATGTTACATGAATGGTGATGACATGAAACATGCATTTCATAAGTCTAAGTTTATGCATATATTACATTTCGTCACATATAAGTATCGTCGTAAGTCATGACGTCTGATATAAAAAAATATGTTAAGAAAAACTTTACAAGTGGAAAGACTAATAAGTCAGTCACGTCATGGCGAAAATGACGATACGTAACGCCTGTCGAAATTCAGAGATGGACATGGCCCAACCACGGGTAATAATAGTGGCATGGCCGGACCACAGATAATAATAGTGGCATGGCTTGATCACGAATAATAATAGTGGTATGACCCGACCACGGGTAATAATAGTGGCATGACCCAATCACGGGTAATAATAGTGGATATAAGTAAAAACTTATAAGAACAAGAATTTTAAGATAAGAAACAAAAGTTCATGCATGAAATAAGTTTGTCAGTGTAAGTCCACATAAGAAATAAGTCTAAGTCATGCATGAGTCACATGAAGCATGACATAAATGCACACTCTGGTTGACTGGCTTGTATGTGATTATTTTATGATAGCTATGCTTTTATTAATTTAAGTGTGTACTTACTGAGATTTCCAAGGAAATCTTATTCTTGTATGTTTTTTTTTCTGTTTTGGAATTTTAACTTCACTGTAGGGTTCGATGTCGAGCATGAGCAATGCCCTAGTTACTCGAGAGACCCGGAGAAACCCTAAGGGGTCCCTGGAGTACTCTCTCTCTATGTAGAAGTTTTGACCCATTTAGTGGTAGTAGGGACTGGCATTGGTATGAAGAAAGAGTTTCCCGAAGTGAAAAAGGAGCCTTGGCGGCCCTAAGTCGAATTTTTGATAAGTTTGTATATAAGGAAACTAATTAGGTTATGCATGTAAGGATAAAATGTTATTATGGTTTTTATGCTACATGTGATCACTAGAAATTAATTTTTATTCAAAACTTTTTTGCTACGATTTGTATTAAATTTTGATAAGTACGGGGGTGAGTAGCCTAGCGTTATTTACCCTGACACTTCAATTTGTATTAAATTATGAACATAAATTGGGGGCGTCAAGAATGGTATCAGAGCAATACGACTCTTGGTAAATCCACATTGTCCTAGGAAAAAGATTACATGGTATTAGAATGGGCTTGAATCTTTATGTAGTATGGTGGTCTTGGTGAATGATTTGGATGCCAGAAGTTTGGAGTTATTAAGGAGCAAGGTAATTTATGATGAAGTTTGCTATGTTACAGGAGGACAAGATGGTGAGAGGACATTGATCTTCAAGGCAAGTAGAGTCAATGGCACAAAATCCCCCTTTAGGTACTCCTCCGAGGACAGAGGAGCAGGCGGCACAACACCTTCCTTTGCAAGGAGGGTAGGCAATAGCCGAAGCTATTCGGCAAGTGACGGATGTAGTAAAGATGCAGATGGAGCGGAGTCGTTGTCATCAACATGAAGAGAATAGAGGAGAAAACCAAGGATGCCCATATGAGAAGTTTTTGGTGTATAGATACCCGCATTTTTTGGGGAAAGAAGGAGCTTTGAAAGTAGATAAATGGATTATAGATTTGGAGCGTAAGTTCGAAATTAATGGGTGTATTGAAACTCAGAAGGTGCAGTATGTGGGACACCTGCTTCATGGTGAAGCTGGGTTATGGTTGGACACAAATAGAAAATTGTTGAATTTAGAATTGGGAGAGAATGTAGTGCCTACTTGGGTAAGATTTAAGAAAGAATTTGATGATCGATTCTTTTCTGAATCGATAAAGCGGCAAAAAGCTCTGAAATTTGCTACGTTGGTACAAGGTGATATGATAGTAGAATGGTATGCAACCCGATTTATGGAATTGGCAAGGTTTGCCCCTCACTTAATAGTTATGAAGAAGATGAGAGGACAAAAATTTCAAGAAGGGTTGCAGCCGCGTATACGAGTACTAGTGGCATGTTTACGAATAGAAAATTTTCAGGAATTAGTTAGTGTGACGTCCAAACATAAGAGTTTAATGGTACAAATGCAAGTATTTGGAAAAAAGAGACTTTCCGAGTCCTCTGAAAAGAATGACGAAAAGAAAAGAAGCTTTCATTCTATGAATGGGGGAAAGGAAAAGATGATTGGTCAAGAAGCATCTATTATGCTACAACCATGCAGAAGATGCGGAAAAAGACATAGTGGTAAATGTCGATTAGTCACATGAGCTTGTTTTAAGTGTTGACAATGGGGCCATATGATTCGGGATTGTCCATGGAATACCTCTAGAATAGTTACAACACCAGAAGGAAAGACAAAAGCGCTCACGAAAGCCAAAGTTTGTGCGATCACACTTGGGAAAATAAATGCGGCGGCAGATGAGGCAAAAGATGCCGGAGTTGGTACTAATAAATTGTAATTTTTCCGCATATGGTCAATATATGGACTTTATGTGAATATGTAAGTAATGTTAGAATAACTTTTGAACAAGTTTAAGTTGAAGTAATGTATGGCTAATGCCATGTTTGACTGTGGGACAATAAAATTTTATATGATTATGTCTAGAGGTGAGTTTGGCAGTAATGTTCAATTTCTTGAAAGAAATTAAAGATTATACTTTAGCGATTTTGAGGATGAAATCTTTATTAAAGGGGCGGGAGAGGATGTAACAGTCCATTTTTTTAGATAAAATGTTTTCTCGAGGATTTATTTTAAGGGACTTATTGGAAATATTTTTCCATGGAAATAGAAGTTGAGAATTAGAGGATAATTGTGAGCTATGAAAATGTGAAATTATGTATTCTAGGATAAATTTTGGTGGAGCTTTGGAAATTTTAAAAAGGTATCAACTAGAGAAATTCAATTTGGAACTAGAAAGAGATAAAATTTTGAAATTTAGGAGAAAAATTCAAGAGGAAGGGATAAAACCAAAAATCAAACACTTGGTGCCTAGATTAAGAGTTCTCGAGCTGGCCCGTCGAGTTTTGGTGAAATGAGCATAACTCCTTAATATGAGGTCCAAATGAGGTAATTAAAAATCTTATGGAACAATAAGAGGCAGATATAAAACTTTCATGTTTTAGGTTTCTGAAGATAAGTAATGGATCAAGGACTAAATCTGGTATGAAGTGGACAAACAGAATATGAGTCAACTGGTAACCGACTTAGATGAGTTGTCGTATGTTCGGCCATGTGACGAAAATTGTGATTGGATATCAAACTCCATAAGGTCTTGAAATTTGTGGAAACATGTGGCAAGTTGATAAGAATTGATCTAGAAGCCTTGGTGGGCAAGAAAATAAAGGAAAACAAATGGAGAACTTGGATTGGGTGTTCTCGGGTGGTTTTGACATATTTCGGTGAATGAATCATATCTATCCCATCTGATCTCGTAATGAAGTGATTCAAAATCCTATAGAACCTTAAGAAAATTATATTAAACTTTCATGTTTTGAATTTTTGATGAATCGAATTGTATCAAGGACTTATTTGGACTGGAATGAGACTAACCCTTAGGGGAGGCCAAGTGGCCAGATACACCTCATTGGAACATACCATCATGCCATTTTGTTTTTACCCCACATGAGTTGGTTGTTTTTGAGCCATTGATCAAGATTATCTCATAGATGGATTAAGCTTCACCATTAGATTAAAATATCAGCAAATTTCCATAGGATTTGAAGTAATCATGAAGCTACAAGAATAGGGACACATGACCAACTGGCTAAATGAGATTGCCGAATGCCCAAGGCATTCCCCCAACCCTTGTATCGCCTCCTATGGGTATAAATAGGAGTATTGGCTTCTCTTCATCCCCTTTTAGAGATACCACACGGCCATAGTGAGAAATATTCAAGAAAATTCACTCAAAACCCACTCACTTCACCAAAACACCAAAAGAAAGCTTAGTGAGAGCATTGGAGGAAAATTGGTGCAAGGCCAACCATAGACATCCAATTTAGTTTTGAAGAAAATTTTTAACTGCACAATTTAACTTAATCTTGGCATAGAATAAGTGGTTTGATGATTGGATTATATTTGATATTTATTTAAGCTTAATCTTTATTTATTTGTTAAATTAAAACATAATGAATTTTGGAGTGGTTTTTGCTAAAAATGCTAGAAAAATTATGATACTTTAGAAATATATTCTATGATGTTATATTTAGAGGATTCTGTGAAAATATGAGTTCTTGATTTGGAAAAAATTGATAAACTAACTCTAGGAAATTTCGTGCTTAATAGGGGTATTATTGGTAGATTCAATATCCTTTAGTAAATTGGACATAGCTTGATAGTGTGATGTCAGAATTGAATAATTTAAGAGGCCATAGAAATATAAGATAACGATCTACAACTTTTATATTTTGAGTTTTAAGATATAAGGACTTAATGGAGGGAGAAATTTGGATTTAAGTGGCAGAACAGAGTTTATCATGGTAGGCATGGACTTTATTGGTGCATTTCCCTTATTCTAAATTCTTAGTGTCTTGTTTATTTTATTTGAATGAGATTTTAATAAGTATGGTAAGTTTAGAAACTTTAATTTACTTTGAACATTTTCAAGAATTATTATGCTAGAAATTACTAAAGAAATATTCAAGAAAACAAATAAATATGATTAAATTGATTATTGAAAATTAAGGAAAGTTTGATAGATTGAATATGTAAAATTTTGCTTGAGTTAAATAAGTTAAATAAATAAATAAATAAGATTTAATCCCCTATGATCTTTAGCCAGCCTTAGTTTTATAATATTATAATATTTTATTGAATTGTTTAAGTATTATTCATTAAGTTTGACGTTATAAACTTATGTGACGTAAGTACATGTATATGTGATGTACTTTCTTATGCTATGTTTTATATCTTACATGAATGGTGAAGACATGAAACATGCATGTCATAATTCTAGGTTTATACATATATTGCATTTCGTCACATGTAAGTATTGTCATAAGTCATAACGTCTGATATAAGAAAATACATTAAGAAAAACTTTACAAGTGGAAAGATTAATAAGTCAGCCACGTCATAACGGGGATGGCGATATGTAATGTCTGTCGAGATTTTGAGATGGACATTGCCCAACCACGGATAATAATAGTGGCATGGTTCGACTACGGGTAATAATAGTGGCATGGCCCGACCACGGATAATAATAATGGCATGACATAACCACAGGTAATAATAGTGGCATGACCCAACCATGTGTAATAGTAGTAGATATAAGTAAAGATTTATAAGAACAAGAATTTTAAGATAAAAAAGAAAAGTCCATGTATGAAAGAAGTTTGTCAGTGTAAGTCCACATAAAAGATAAGTCTAAATTATGCATAAGTCACATGAAGCATGACATAAATGCACAGTCTGGTTGTCTAGCTTGTTTGTGATTATTTTATGATGTCTATATTTTTATTAAGTTAAGTATGTACTTACTGAGATTTTCAAGAAAATCTCATTCTTGTATGTTTCTTTTCTCTGTTAGAATTTTAATTTCACTGTAGGGTTCGATGTTGAGCATGGACAAGGCCTTAGTTACTCGAGAGACCTAAAAAAACCCTAAGGGTTCCCCGGAGTACCCTCTCTGTAGAAGTTTTGACCCAGTTAGTGGTAGTAGGGACTGACATTGGCATGGAGAAAGAGTTTTCCGAAGTGAAGAATGAGCCTAGGCAGCCCTAAGTCGAAGTTTTGATAAGTTTGTATATAAGAAAATTAACTGGATTATGCATGTAAAGATAAAATGTTATTGTGATTTTTATGCTATCATGTAATCACTAGAAATTATTTTTTATTAAGAACTTTTTTGCTACAACTTGTATTAAATTTCGATAAGTACGAGGATGAGTATTCTAGCGTTATTTACCCTGGCACTTCAATTTGCGTTGAATTACGAACTTAAATTGGAGGCGTCACAGAAAAGGTTTCCAAAGAAACTAGTAAATAAGGGTGTGTTGTTACAAGATGAGTTTGGTATGCTTTGTTTATTTGTTTGTTTACCCATCTTTACAACAACTCATTTCTTTTATATGTTTCTGAATATTTGAATTTCTTTGAGGAAAATATTTAAAGTACACCATTACTTTCGTGAACCTTTTAGAGATGCACTTTGAGGTGAGTTTATGATTTTACTTGTCATTTCACTTTCCTACTTATTTCTTTTTAATTCAATCTCTTGTCTTTTTCATGACAAGTTTTTGCTAGCATGGTCTTTGTCAAGAGTGGGCTTGTTTTAGGGAGTTATTGAAATTTATTTATTTATTTACTATGGCTCTTTTCTTTGAAAAGATTCTAAATTCTTGAGATTTCTACTATAAACCTTTTAGAGTTGACTTTGAAGATAATTTCAAAATTCTATTCTTCATTTTATTTCATCGTTCTTCTTTTTAATTCAACCTCCTTATTCTTTTTAAAGAAAGCTTTTGGTGAATTTATTTTTGAAAAGTGAGATGGACTTCTTTGTTGAATTCCTTGTTCTTCAAAAGAGTCAAGGCCAAACCCTTCAAGCCTTACTACATCTCATTTCCCTTCGTATGTCATACCAACTCATGCATCCTTTGGGCATATATCAAAAACAAATCCTTCGGCTACAGCAGAAGCCTAAGACGAACCTTAATGCACTCCTTTTTCAAACAAAAACCATTCCCTTTCTACCCAATTATCTAAGTTGAATTCACTATAAATCATACAATTATTCAAACCCTTAGCCGAAACTACTAGGTTAAACTCCTTAAATTCTTTCATAAAATAAGTTATGCATATTCTAATCCAACAATTATAAATTCAACCAAACAATATCCACAAATATATCCAAACCCAAACAATTTTTCAACTATGGGGTTATCCCATCCTCCTTTTAATGGCCTCGTGTAATATCCCGACCCTGAATTCGAAATTTATTTATTTATTTATTCGATTATTTTATGTATTAATTCTGCAATTCCCTTACATAGCATTTTCTTTTGATCGGATTATATGGGTTATTATGTTGTTTATATTTTAAATGCGGATGTTTATTATAGATATTATTTTGACTATAATTATTAATATTTTTTTATATAGATGAAGTAGGATTATACTATTATTATGATATTTTTATTTTGAAATATGTTTAAAGATATAGTTTGTTTTTAATTAGATTTCTTCTCCTCACTATCAGATTACATTCTATAGTTTAAACCTTGCACGTCTTCCATGCAGTTCACCGCACGCACGCCTCATTTCACTTCTCACCATGCTCTTACTCGCACGGCAACAACTTAATCTAGAGGGTAGATCCTTATCTCTACATAGTTAGTCTTATTAGGGTTTTCTTCACCTATTTATATACCTACTTTTGTTCCTTTGAGGAAAGCAAACTCCAAGCAGCCTTCACCTAGCCTTCTGCCTATCACCTCCACGATGCCACCGAGAAGCATTGCAAGTAGTTCTCTGTTTCAGCCAATCAAAAATAGAGCCCCCTCCTTCCAAACCGCAAGCCTTTAGTTTGCACCAGTAGGACACAACGTCACTGCCATCAGCCTTAGACGGTGTCTACTAGCCACCACCCATCACCTCGTGCATCTACGTTGAGGCCTCCAACGGAATCTTCTTCCTTTTCTTGATTTCCGACTGCCAGCTTCAGTCCCTCTAACTCCCTTCCTCCTCTTTGTTGCACCACCTCTTTAAGGAGTCCATCGGTGTTGCTGACTACTCCCAGCCAACCCAGCGCCGCCGTGAACCTCAGCCAGGGCGACTGTCGCAATGGGTCTCCCTTTCTCGCTCAGTAAGTTCTACCGCAGTCCACTTTGCGCTCCCATCCGTGTTATGCTTTAGAGTGAAGAAAAAAAAAAAATTTTCAACTACAATTTTACTTCAATGAATCTTAGCAATAAATAGAGTGTAATTTATTTTTATATGTTAAGTATATTTTATAAGTTTCTAGTGTTCTTAATAGATTTAAACTTGATCTAATTTCCTACTAAATTATAGTATATTATTAGTGTTAAATTATTGATAAGTTATAATATTAGTTCATAAAAATTTTAACGTTTATTACTAATTAAGGTATTTTATGAACTAAATATTTCAATTATTATTTTATAGGTTTAGATAAAAATATATTATTTACTAGATTATATTGAAAGGCTATGTATGATATTATTATTTCAATAATTACATGATATTAGTATTTATTAGATTTCTTGCAAGATTTAAATAATTATGTTAAGTATACAATTGTAAACTTATTTTAAGAAATTAGGTTTTCATGACTCATTTTAGTATAATTACATATAGACCAAGTATTTTATATTAAGTTATATTTTGAAGGTGCAACATGTTATGCTATTAAAATTTATTTATTTTCCTAATAAATAGAATATTTATTTGATTAAGTCTACAATATGAATTTAATCAAGTGGATTTATATTAGGAGACGTTGTCGAGATAGATTAGTGACTGCTTAATATTTCGTATAAGTTATGAACTACGAAGTGAGATCTGGAAGCAGTGCAGTGAGATAAGTGAATTTAATCACAAAATTAGGATCCACACATGTAGCTTATATTATTAGTAAAGCCAATTCCTTGATAGCCATTTTCATATACCCTTCATGCTATGCAAGCATGTCATTCAGCATCATGCTTAGATTCAGCGAGTTATAGTTATTGATATTAATATGTATTATGCATCTCATGCTGCATAAGTCACATAAGTTGAGTTAAGTTCAAGTATAAGATTAGGTCAGATTAGAAAGTAATTAATTAGTTGTCTAGTTAAATCAGTTCAGTAACTTAGTTAATTCAGATGGCCATTCAGATGCATGATACCAATGCATATCAGATTAGGGTGGATGTGCAAGCCACGGACCTAAGTGTGGTCCACTATATTACGCTAGAGTACTATCAGCGGATCCTCTTGCTGCAGTGGGATGTGGGGCCAGTGCACAACCTTGCATACAGGATTAAGTGTGTTGGCCAAACAGTTTAGTTAAATCAGTTTCAGTTAAATCAGTTCAGTTATATCAAATTAGTTAAATTAGTTAAGTCAGTCATGTTAGTTCAGACCAGTCACTTAAACCAGTTAGTCGATTTAAATCAGTTAGTCAGTTAATATAGTCCTGCATAGCATAAACATTAGCATGAACAGTCATATTTTTGATCTTAGCATGAAAATTTTATGAAAATTTCCTGTAGTATTATTTTACATTGTGGTGGATTCCTTACTGAGTCATCGACTCATGTTAGTTATTTCCTGTTTTTAAAACCACCCAGGTGAAGAAGAAGACCAGTGCGAGTAGACATGCCCGAAGCAGATTAAACAGTTATTTGAATTTTCAGCATTTATAGAAATAAATATTTTTATGATACAAGTTTACTTTTAGTTGTGTCAGTAAATATATTTTGACAAATATTTTATTAGAACTTCATTTTTTGGAATAAATGTTGTTTATTTTTATTATTAAACCAAAAATCTTGTGCTGGATTAACAGTTTTAAAAATGTAAGTGACATCCCTTAGCCTACGGGAATAGGTTGTTAGACCTCGGGCCCAACCAATCTACTTCCAGGTTTATTAATATTATTAATCAATTACCAAACAGTTCAAGCTGCCAAAAAGGGTTAGTCCATAATTAAATAAATAAATAATAGAAGCAAACATAAATTACACATACGACTGCTGCTTACATCGCAAGTAAGTAGCTTAAAGGATTAAGCGCGTCAGTCCATGATCCATAACGGGCAAACTAGTATGTTATTCGTTTCCTGACACGGCTAGTGGAGGTTTGGGCTAGGGTACTCGGTTTGACACCAGAAGCTAGGGAAATACTCATTGAAGGAAGGGAAATCTCATGGTAGTACTGGTGAGGTGGTGCAACTACTGGAAGGTGGCGAATCTGCACAAAAGTGTGCAACCCGCGCATAGGAGAGTGAGGGAGAGTGTGGGAAGGTGGGACCATGGATGGAAGAGTAGAGCTAGGGGTGAGGTCGCTTGAGGTGTGGGAGCATGATGGTGGTGGTGGTGGCCGGTGATGGTGCGGGGGTGGCAAAACCGTGCGCATGATGTGAGGAAACCCATTTCGGGTTGGGGTATCTTGGGTTGCTATGAAGGCTTGTGTCAACAACTGGAGGGTCACCGGCGGAGGGGGAGCTTGTTGGGGGGTCACTGGAGCCATGGTGGTTAGCGGTGGTGCCGAAAACAGGGGAAAACTCCTTTGAATTTCGGGTTGAGGGAAGGTGAGAGAAGGTGAAGGGTCAACCGGAGCTGAGGTTGCAGGAAGAGACTCGCCGGTGTGAGAGGAGGTCTGGCAGTGTGGGTTGTGCTGATGCCGGTGGCTAGGCCTGGGAGGCTGAACTGCCAAGAAGGCCGCAAGCAAGGGAGAAAAGAGAGGAGAGAAAGAAGAGAGAAGGAAGAGAGGAAAAAAGTGAGGGGGCTTGGGCTTCCCTTCGGGCTATTTATAGGCCCTATGCATTGGGGTCTTCAAACTGACGAACAGAGAACTTAAAACACTAATATGAAATCACATAAAATCAAATTAACTTAAAAGATGGAGATAGTCAAATAAAATATCATTTTAACTTAAGTTTATTTTCTATAATAATATTTCTCACCATTAATTAAAATGATGAAACATATTAATAATTTAGAAGAGTAAAACCATATATTTGAATCAGATATTTGAAACGCATTTAAAATTTCACAATACTTTTTATTTTTATTTGAACAATTTTACAATACTTTAAATAACTAGAACCAGGATAATAAAATGATCTTATACAATTATAATATTTGTAGCTCTTAAAAAAACCACCAAACAAGATAGAATAAAATAATAACACCCAATAATTTAATAAGATAAAATTAATGAACCAGTCCTAAATGGTCCAATAAAAATAAAATGTCCTTTAAAACAAAATAAAATACAACAAATTGATTAACCATAAAAAATAATAATAATGGTGTGTGACATCCTAGACTTTTCGTGAGAAATCATTATTTATGTTTGGATTTGATGAATTATTTATTTATTTATTTATTTTGAAGTATTTGGAGCCTTTAGAAAAAAAGAAAAAGAGAAAGAGAAGAGAGAAACCCTTTTTGGAGAAAACCCTAAGTTAGTAGATTTAGATTCTTTTAGTGCAAGCCCTTTTATCTTGTTTGAAATGTAGTGAGATTTGGTCCAAGAGTTAGATTAAGGCCCAAAAGCTCAAGAGAAGCCCATGGGATAGCCGGCCATGATGCTCGGTGGCTAGTGACTTTTGGAATTCCTTTGGACAAGTGTCAAGGTAAGACACATGGTCCTTTGTTCTTCCAATAAGCTTTTTACATGAAGATAAAAAGATAGGATTTTGTGGGAAAAGAGACATGGATAGGCTTGTGGGAGAGAGAAGAGTGTGGGAGTGGAATAGTTGTCTTGGAAATGACAAGTCATCCACACACTCCTCATACCAAGTGGCAAGCTAAGAGGTTAGGGTTAGGTGAGATACCAAAATAGTCATTCTTAGGTTTTTGTCTTGGGTTTGGTTTGAGGGATAAAATGGGAACTTTGGGAGAGAGGGTTTTCGGATATGGAGAGAGAGGGAGCCGAATATTTTATGTCCCTTTGGTTTTCCAATGCATTCTCATCATTTGAGGAAAGAATAAGAAGAAGCTGCCACGTGTCGCATATGCACTAAAGCATGATTGGAAAAGAGAAGGACTATAGAAGAAGAGTGCCGAAATTTAGGAGGTTTTTCCTGTATCATATTGACTCTTCCTTTCTTAAAGAATTCAACCAAGAGCTTTCTTCTATGCTCTCTTATTTTCTTCTATTTTCTCACTATCTAAACACTCTAATTTGTGACCATTTTGATTGTTTTTCGACTCGAATCTTTTAAGAGCACCATCTACATGAGTTAAGCCACATGTGATCTTGTTTTTGAAGCACCATGTAAGGATTTGTGAGAGTTTCTTCACTCTAAACTCTCAGCCTCAATGGTTTCACACACACACACACACACACACACACTTTCAAGTAAAAACTAGCATTCTAGTTTTCTCTAAAATGAAACTCTAGACTTTCTTGAGTTTTTAAATAAGGAGAATCAAGATTTTTATGGATCAAATCATCTTTTTGAGAAAAGAACGAAAACGAGGGTTTTATCTCCTTGGAAGGATTCGACCCTAGGCTGTTTTGAAGGAAAAGGGTGATTTTCTTGGAAGCCAAACACCCACTCTTTTTCTCTAAGTTTTGGATCTAGAGTTTTTTGAGTTAAATCTTCATCTTTTCTTCTTGATTTGTATTCAGATTTCTTTGCTTATATTTTTTGAAATTTTCATAAGTATGCTCTTAATCTATCTTTGATATTGTTTGTATATAATGTGTGAACTTGTTTGCTACTTTTTTTGTTCTTTGTTTACTTGATGGATTTTATATTTTTCTCAATAATATGTTAAGATTATGCCGTAGGGTTTAATCTAAGAATGCCTTGATGGATTATCGTTGCTTACTTGATGAAATATGGAAGAGGTAAGGCTTGGTGATCGTTGGTCAAGATGAGTGGTTGGAGATGAGATGGTTATTTGATGAAAATATGAATTTTGGGGAGTTATGTGGGTTGACCATGAGTTTATTTTGGGTTAAAGATTAAGTGTTTAATTTTTAAATGGAAGCATGATCTTTCTAGTAGATTTCTTATGTGACTTATAGGTTTAATTCGTCAACTATTTTAGTGTCAATTTCGGATATGTTTATGGTTTGAGGTTTTGGAATGAAATGTGATGTTTTGATAAAAGAACAACTTGGTAGACAATATTAGGATTTCGGCTTAGGCTTTGACTATAGCTTAGGGATGTATTTTGATGAATGTTAAATGGATGCATGAGTTGGTATGAAGAAATGTGAGAAAATAATCTATTGTGAGGTGTGTGAGGTTCGGCCTCTGCTATCGACGCCCCCATTCTACGTTTGTGATGTAATGTAAACTGAAGCGTCAGGACATGTAACTCTAGGCTACATACCCATTCGTTCATGTAGAGAATATTATGCATGCACTTAACTTACTAGCAGTATGTAATATATGTTGCACTGAAAAAAGGTCAATTTCATAGAATAGGCAAATAAATCTAAATTATAATAGATTTATAAAGTATAATAGCATAATGTACCAAGTCTACAAGACCAAGTTCTCCACAAAATATATCATTGTCTGATATTCAAAAGAAAATATACAACTGTTCATTTTCTCTATAGGGGTTCCTTTTTAACTTCCTTATAGTCTTCGCCAAAATGGTAACGATCTATAGTTAGACTATAGCCTTGTTGAAGAGTTATCCCTGCTGGTGTCACATAGATGCTATCAAGGGATAATGAGCCATCCGGGCTCAAAACCATACAAAACCCTACTGGTCGTCGATCCTTTGACGACTCAGATGCATCCCGCCTCAAAATCTCCAACAGATGATCATACAAGGGATGAGCCATCTCATAAAAAATGGAGTATTCTGCAGGGCCCTCAGGGCTTATTAGAATCTCCTAGGATATCGGAGTCTTGTGTTGCTCCATTTACTCTTGTAGTCACTTCTATCATTCCAAAAAAGGATGATAGTAAAAAAAAAATTAAAAGGGTGAGATTTTGAGAAATCTCAGTAAGTACTCAGATAACATAATAAAAGCATCATTAGCATATACAGATAAACACGATAAATGCATATATCATGATCATGAGACTTGGGAAAACGACTTATGCACCATGCATTTTTATAAAAGACTTTCATATTTCTTCGACTTTCATTGACATGTATTCAAAACTTTTCATGAATTCTTAATGTCTTTTCTTAATTTTCATAATATTATGTGTCATTTTTCTTATTCATATCATTTCTAGGCTCACAGTCTTTCTTGTCATGACTTTTCATATAACATGTTGGATACCTCACGGCTCCCCTATGCATTGTGTGTTCCCCGCTGGTTACCGCACCACACTACGATTACTTTAGCCGATGTGATGATTACGCCTAAAGAATGACACGGTAATTATAGTTCAGCTTTGGGGTGTCGATTTCACAGAGAGACAAATTAAAAGAATAGTAGAAATAACAAAGAAACTAAGAAAACATTTTAAATGATTAGCAAGAGAATAAAAAATAAATTTAAATACAAATTAAAATTAAACAAAGTAATTAACGAAAAAAAATAATCAAAGTTGATGAACAGTAGAATTTCGGAAATCCCTTGCACATATTCAGTATTTTAATTATTCTTAATTCATTGATAACTCAATTGAGAATTCAATTATGTAATTCTCAACCGGAAGATATAGAATTATAAACTAAAAACTAAACCAAATGTAACCCTTTGAAAAACCATTCATCACTTTAAATCACACAAATTGTTATCCACATTGAAAAAATTCAACGACGATAATATATCCAGAGAGCGATATTGCAGCAGAGAATTAAATCAATATAAATAATTAATTGATCCAAAAATAATCAAAGATCTACACCATTCAATAGAAAAGGCATGACTGAATTTATAAACGGAATAAACTTTATGATTATTCAGAAAAGAAAACATCAATAATATTTTGAGAATGATAAAACAAAGAATTTTAATAATTGAAAATTAAATACATGAATTAAAAATAAATTAAAAATATCATCTAGTGTGCAAGTTCATCTCTAATCCTACTTGAAAATTTAGTTACTCATAAACATGATGAGTAATAAAATTCGCAGAACAAACACCAATAAAACGGCGGCCGTCAATTCTTTCTTTTTGATTTCGTTCCTAGACGTCAGTGTTCGTGCAGCCCTCGTTCATCCCCTTAACGCATGAAGTCTCCTCTTATGTATAGTTGCTCCAATCGGTGCCCCCTTATTTTCAAGTGCCGTGCTTCCTTTAAAGTCCAACCCAAGGATGCCGTGTGTTTCAATTGAATTAATGGGCCATGATGAGTTGAAGAGGAGACATGTGGATTTATGTGGGACACGGGTTCGTGTATGTTGAAGTCAGCTTGTAGGTGGGATGACCCAAAAGCAACATGTGGCACCCATGTGAATAAGGATGCAGATGCTATGCTTAATTTGAGGTCCAAATGAGTTGCCATGGGCCCATTTATCTTTTTCACTTCTTCACACTAACAAAGAAATAAAATAAAATAAAATGAAAATAAAATAGAATGAAATAAAATAAAATAAAATAAAAATAAAGAAAATAAAGAATAAAAATAAAAGAAGATAAATAATGCTCAAAGGCATCTCAATGTAAATAGAAGTCCAATTTAATAAAATGAGTGAAATCTAATTGTTTCTATTCTCATTCTTTGCAATTTAATCAAATATTAGGATATTTAGAGTGTGCTTTCGCACACTCATCACACCCCCAACTTACTCATTGCTAGTCCCTAGCAATTTCTATGCAAAAATGATAAAAGAGACCAAAGAAGATCACACACAGAGGTCACCAAGTTACATTTTTCAGAGTTACATATCAAAGCAATCTTAGAAATCCAATAACCCTATCATAATGAATCTACCTATAGCAATCCACAGAGTGTGTGTGTAATCCAAATTATATCCATCTAACAGCAAATCCTGACACATGCAATATCAAGAACATCTTAAGCAAAATGTTAAATTTCATAACTTACGGGTAAATAGTGTTTCGTATAGGGGTTCTCTCTATGGAGTTGACAAGGAGTGCACACACTCAATGGGAAATTAGGCAATTATGTACAAGCAATAAGCAAACATTGATTTTATGATAGGAACACTAACAAATGAGAATTTCTACCACTCATTCCATAAGCTTACTTAGGATCAGAATGATCAACGTAAAAATGTTGTAATGTGGCTTGGGTTAAGGGCTATATGAAGAAAAGGATAAACAGGGATTCAAAAATTTCCAAATACATACCAAGAGAATCTTATTAAATATCTCAATAGACTACATTTCTCACCTGATGCACTCTTCAACCTTTCAGTTAAATAATACTTTTCCTTCTTCTTCAATTTCTCTATCTTTTTTTTTTTTTTTTCAATCTTTTTGTTTTTTTTTTCAATCTCTTTGTTTTTTTTTTTTACTTTGAAGCTCACTCAATTGAACACTTTGCACTTGTACTCTTCCATTTTTCTTTTTTTTTTTCAATCTTATTTGTTGGGTTTTTTTTTTCACAAAAGAAAATAGGCAAATTCCACACCTAGTACATACTTGGAAGCAATAATGTGACGACCCCGAATTTCCCATACGTTGCTTTTATTTAATTAAATATGTGGAGCTTAGTAACTTAGGCAATTTGGTGGATAAAGCCTTAAAAGGTGGACTTAGGAGTTTAAGGCCTTAAGGCCATAACAAAAGCTTTGGGCCTAAGTGGGGGAGGACAAGCCCATAGGTCCATGAAAGGAAGTCCACTAGTCAACCCAAGCCCATGCTTGATGACACATGTCAAGCCAGGAGAAGTTTAGTAAGTTAGAACAAGACTAGTAGTTGAAGGAAGGAAAATACTAGTAGGTGAGAAAGTTGACTAGTTGTTTTGGTTAGAGATAGGAAAGAAAAGACAAGAGTGGAATCTTCACATCTTTTCCTACCTAGATAGGGGTGTGAGGCATAGGATTTTTGCCAAATGAGATCATCTTAGGATTCTACTATATCTAGACAAATGATGAGGTAAGATTTGAGAAGATTTGGAATGGAGAAAGGAGAAAGGGGTTCGGTGGGAGCTATGGCCGAATGCCTTGGGTTTTTCTCACTAAGATGTTTCCAAAACTAGATGGAGTGGACATGTGAGATTTGTGTAAGACTAGATAAGACTTGATGTGTAAGAGGGTGTAAGAGAAAGATGACATGAGAATTGGATTGATGGACTAAAAGGTGGGAGGAAGGAAATGGAGGGTTCGGGTATGGCTATAGCCGACTCCCCCTCCCCTTGTTTGACATTCTTTTTGCCACAAAATCTAGGCTATATATTTGTGTAAGAGTAATAGGACAAGCATGTTTAAGAGATGAAGTGATTGGTCGATGGAAAGAGCTTGTGACAAGAGGGAAATGAGTGTAAGAAGAAGGGAGGGTTTCGGATGAGGCGAGGGGTCCGAACCCCACTTGTGCATTCTCCCAAAAAGTGATCCTCAAATCCCTTGGAATGACATATGAGATGATAGTTGGAGAGACAAGAGGTGATGTGAGATGATGGAAAGGGGTTGGAACCCTTGAGAGAAAGGCCGGCCATGGGGAGAGGAGAAGGAAACAAAATCTTCAACCTAGAATGGACTAGATTAGGCTTGATGTGATCAAGTGATGGGAGTCATTCAAAGGTCTTTCAAGCCCATCACATGTCACCCAAACTTAGTGGAATGAGTGGCCTAGAAGCCTATGAGGGTACCTTGGTCGAATGGCCTTGCTTCCCCATCCATTTGGTTTGTTCCATTCGGACACACACACCCCCCAGTCACCCTTCACCTCATGGCAACCACTCTCCATTTCTTCCACTTGCTTCATTTCACTTCACCACCTAAACACTTAAACACTCCAAACTTAGAAGAAGAGAAAGCTAGTGGTTTTAGAAGAAGGAGATCCTAGAAGAGGTAAGTGACTTGGTTGCTTTAAAGATAAACCTAGAAGTATAAGGAAGAACACTACCTATGTTCATGCTTTCTAAAAGAAACCTCTTTTTGAAAATGATATGTTCTTAGCTTATTCTAATAAAATATTTTCTCTTATTTTCAAAACTCTTATAAGCTAGTTAGGAAAGTGGTAAGTATATCTCTATTTTGCTTTTAGCATTTTTAGTATATTTTTGAGTGAATGTGTTTGAATGTGTTTGTATATGCTTGTATATGCTTGTTGTTGCCCAGATGACTAACACAAGAGGGGGGTGAATTGGATTATATGATAAAAATTAACTCTTATAAATCAAATATACAATATTAAAATATAAACAGAATAGAAAGTAGCAAGAAATGTAAAGAGTAGGGTAAGAAAAAGCAAACTCAGTATTTTTACGAGGTTTAGCCCCATTGCCTACGTTCTCGCCTCAAGCTACCCCTTGAGGATCCCAAATTCACTAGTCAATCTCTTTTAGGTGGAGATAGAAACCTATTACACCTTTGAGCAGCACCGCTCCAAAGAATCCGTGTAGAACACCCTCTACACTTCCAATCACCTCACACTTGGGTGATTTAACTATTCCCCGTGTAGAACACCTTCTACTCACACAAGAGTTATACGCACCCTCTTACAAATACAAAAGCTGATAATGGGTCGGTTATCAGAATACATTCCTCAATGAGTGAGATAAAAATAATACAGTGCAACCTATATCTCTCTCAACAATAATAAGAATTAAGGCTCAAAACTTTAGAAAAGAGAGAATGAGAGCTTTAAAAGAATGATGCAAAACTTAGCAATAGATGTGTAAGCTCTTGTTGTGATTTTTGCAAAACTCAAGTGAGCTATTTATAGGAAAATGAGTCTTCAATTTCAAATTTGAAAAGATTCACATGTCAATAAGAGTACTATTCACTTTTCAAAAAATTCAAATAAAATCATTTCCTTTTTGCATTTGTCAAAGACAACTCCATTCATTTTTCAAAGAAATCAAACCTAATCTTTTGCTTTTCATACATGAAAAAATGAGTATGATTTATTTTTCAAACCAAATCATCTTCTTTTTCATATGTCAAAAAAACACACAACCATCTTTTAAGATTTTCAAACAAAATCATCTACCTTTTGCATTTGTCAAAAAAATACACAACCACCCTTTAAGATTTTCAAACAAAATCATCTAACTTTTGCATTTGTCAAAAAAACACACCACCCCCTTCAAGACTTTGAAACAAAAATATGCACATGTCAAATATGATAATCAATCATCTTATAAATTCAAATTTTTATATAAAAAAATAATTTTCGAAATTATTTTGTTTGATGATGTTATGCACATGTGAAAAACATAATTTTCAAAATTAAGATATTTAAAAATGTCTTGCATATGTGAAAAAAGTAATTTGATGTTTTATGAGAAAAAAGAGTAATTTGGTGCCTTGATCCAATTTCGAATTTTATCAAGAGATGCACAAAAATAATCTATGAGTTTCATTTGTAGACTTGTTCTTTTATGCTTGATGTGCGTTTCGCTCCATTGCGTAAATAATTTGAGCTTGAGACTTGAATTTATTTGTTATCATCAAAATCTACACGTAGATACGAAATTTGAAACCTTGGATTCAACAATCTCCTCCTTTTTGATGATGACAAATACTTAATAGAATTTTGAGACTTGCAGTAATGCTTAAGCTCCCCCTGAGAATATGCATTAGTTTTTCAAGCAGTAGATAAACATAATTCCAGCATATATAATAGAGTTAAAAATCTAAATATTTACGTCTAAAACTTCTCCCCCTTTTGGCATCATTAAAAAGGAATTATAATTAACTCAATAAGACATCTTCCTACAATAACCAATAGACAAATAAAACGGTGCGTTAGTAGAGACTGTAGAGAATTCGGTGCGAAGCCACGCGTGTCCGACAAAACCTGCAAAGGTTGTCAATTCGATGCGGAGCCACGCGTGTCCGACAAAACCTGTAAAGGTTGGAGGTCTAGTTCTGGTAATTCAGTGCGGAAGGAGATTCAAATTCGCTTGATGTTGTTGACAAATAAAATACGTAGAGATTTGAAAGTTTTCGGTTTCTGTTTAAATGACCATTTTCACCCACCGAATGTTAAAACAAATCTCACATTGCTCATTGATCAAGTATTTGTTTATCCAAAACGATAGAATGGCGGAAAAAATTTCTTCTAATAATCTTTCGGATTTGAATCAGGAACTGTCTCAACCAGTCATTTTATCTCCTGAGGTTATCAACACCATGATAGAAGCAGAGATGTATTTTTCTGGTAGGACTGATTCTGAGGTTGTTGCAGCATCAAGAACTCTTAGTGCTCAATATGCTGCCTCTGTTACGACCATGTCTCGGAGATTACTAGCGAGGGCAAATGAGGTTCATTGACTTAACAATCAAATATCCGTTCTGCATCAAAAGCTTGCAAATAAAGGTAGAAAGAGTAAGAGGTTAAAGCAAGAAAATAAAGATTTGACAGAATTAGCTCGTGTTCTGAAACTTCGAATAGAGGAATTGGAACGAGTGAGAGTTCAAGCACAGAGTCAACATCAGCAGATAATGGTAGCGTTTCACGAGAGAAATAGAGACAATCTGCAATAAATCTCGCTGGCTTAGTTTGGTAACTTTTGACAATATGCATCTGGCATATCTTATAAACTTGATTAAGTAAGATTTGAAGAGATGATAGTTTGTCTTGTACTTATTTCTATTTTTATAAAAGCAATCCTTAGTTTTATCTAATTCGCATTAAATTTTCTTCTCATCTCTATAGTTCATCTTCATTCTCACTCTACAAAATTTCAATAGCTCATCAATATTCTTTCTGTGCTTCTCGTGATCAAGATATGAGATATTCATCACCTCAAACTATTTCTGCATCTGTTGTAGGCGCCATGAAGCAACAAAACACTGATTTGACTAATAAATTAGATCATAATGCCATTTACAAGCTTCTGAGTCTCGGAACTCGATACTCATCGTCCATTGTCACTTTTTCTGCTCGGTTGCAGTCCAAAACCCGCGAGATAGAGAAGCTTAATGAGAAGATCGATGTTCTTCAACGACTTGTTCAAGAGTCTAACAAAAAAATAGTAGACTTAAAACAACAGAATAAGGATTTAAAATCTTTATTTGCCTCTGCATTTCGATTGCCTAATCCTTTAGACAAGGATGGCATGATGATTTATGAGGAACAAATGCATTTGAATGATGAGGCTAAACGCCTCAAGTTTCTGTAGGTCATTTGAGATAATGGAATAAAAGTATCTAGCAGATATTCATGGCATGCATCATTTTTATTTCTCTTCTAATCATGCATAGTCTATCTTCTGGTAGGGATTTTGTGAAAATGTCTGCCAATTGATCATGTGTACTAGTGAATTCTAATACAATATCGCCATTCTGCATATAATCTCTAAGAAAATGATATCTAATTTCAATATGTTTGGTCTGAGAATGTTGTATTGGATTCTTTGAAAGATTTATAGCACTTGTATTATCACATTTGATTGGAATGCGATTGTACATAAGTTTAAAATCCTCAAGTTTTTGTTTCATGTAAAGAACTTGAGCACAACAACTGCCTGCAGCAATATATTTTGCCTCAGCAGTAGATAATGCAACAGAATTTTATTTTTTACTAAACCATGAAACAAGTGCATGACCTAAAAAATGACATGTTCCACTAGTACTTTTTCGATCAACTTTGCAACCAGCATAATCCGCATCTGAATAACTAATAAGATCAAAATAAGTGTGCTTAGGATACCATAACCCTAGGTCAATGGTACTGGCAAGATATCTAAAAATACGCTTGACTGCAATTAAAAGAGATTGCTTTGGAGATGATTGAAAACGTGCACATAAACATACACTGAACATAATATCAGGTTTACTAGATGTCAAATATAATAAACTACCAATTATACCTTGATATACCTTTGAGTCAACTAGCTTACCGCTTTCATCTTTATCAAGTTTGGTGGTTGGACTCATTGGTGTTCCAATTACTTTCGCACCTTCCTTCTCAAACTTTTTGAATAACTCTTTAATATATTTTGACTGATTAATGAATGTTCCACTTTTTGCTTGCTTGATTTGCAATCCAAGAAAGAAATTAAGTTCTCCCATCATGCTCATTTCAAATTCTTCCTGCATGCTCTTAGCAAAATCTTGACACATATTTTCATTAGTAGCACCATATTATATCATCAACATAAATTTGAACTAGAAGAATATCATTTTGCTCATATTTGATGAAAAGAGTTGTATCGATTTTTCCTCTTGAAAAACCTTTTTCAATCAAGAAACCACTAAGCCTCTCATACCAAGTTCTAGGAGCTTGTTTGAGTCCATATAATGCTTTTGCGAGCTTAAAAACATGGTTAGGAGAAATATGACTTTCAAAACCTGGAGGTTGCTCAACATATACCTCTTCATTTATAAAACCATTTAAGAAAGCACTTTTAACATCCATTTGAAAAAGTTTGAAATTTTTATAACATGCATATGCAAATAACATTCGAATAGCTTCTAATCTTGCAACAGGTGCATACGTTTCATCATAATCGATTCCTTCCTCTTGATTGAAACCTTGGGCTACAAGTCGAGCCTTATTTCTAGTGATGATTCCAAACTCATCTTTCTTATTTCTAAAATCCCATTTTGTTCCAATAACATCATGATTTTTGGGTTTAGGAACAAGTGTCCATACTTTATTTCTTTCAAATTGATTTAGCTCTTTTTGCATAGCTAGAATCCATGATTCATCAATAAGTGCTTTATCAATATTTTTGGGTTCAATTTGAGATAAAAAAGCAGTGTAATTACAAATATTTCTAAAAGATGATCGAGTACTTACACCTCGTGAATGTTCTCCTAGAATTTGTTCCACTGGATGATCTTTCACATGTTTCCACTGTTTGGTTGCATCTTGTACTAATTCTTGATAATCTTTTCTGATGTCTCCATGTTGGACTTCTTCCATTGTATTCTCTTTGTCGAGATTGAGACTATTTGTATTATTTGTACCTTCTGATTCTTCATCAATAGATTTCTTGGAGAGTAGAGGGTTAGATTCATCAAATACTACATGCATAGATTTTTGTACAGTCAAAGTCTTTTTATTGAATACTCTATAAACTTTACTATTTGTTGAATACCCAAGAAAGATACCTTCATCAGATTTTGCATCAAACTTTCCTAAATTATCTTTGTCATTGAGTATAAAACATTTGCATCCAAATACATGAAAGTAACCAATGTTGGGCTTTTTCTCATTCCAAAACTCATAAGGGGTTTTATCTAATTTAGATCTTAACATAACTCTATTTATAACATAACATGCAGTACTTACTGCTTCGGCCAAAAAATAACTAGGTAAACTATTTTAATTAAGTATTATTCTTGCCATTTCTTGAAGAGATCTATTCTTCCTCTCTACTACCCCATTTTGTTGAGGAGTTCGAGGAGCCGAAAGATTATGCAGAAAATCATTTTCATCACAGAAAGACTCAATATCTTTATTGACAAACTCTTTCCCCTTGTCACTTCAGATGTTTGAAATAGTATAGCCCTTTTCATTTTGAATTCTCTTGCATAGCTTGGTAAAGACATTATGTACCTCATCTTTATGAGCGAGAAAGATGACCCAAGTATATCTAGAGAAATCATCAACAATAACAAATGCATAACATTTTCCTCCCAGACTCGCAACTCTGTTTGGTCCAAAAAGATCCATGTGTATTAGTTGCAAATGTCTAGTAGTGAAAATATGATTCTTGATTTTGAAAGAAGTTTTTGTTTGTTTACCAAACTGGCATGCATCACAGATTTTGTCTTTAAAAAAGTTTGCTTTTGGCAAATCTCTCACAAGATCATTTTTTGAAAGTTTGGAAATAAGTTCCATGTTTGCATGACCTAACCTTCTATGCCATAACCAACTATTTTCATGTTGAGCTGATAAACAAATAGTATATTATGAGGCAATTTCTTCAAATTCAATTGTATAAACATTATTATTTCTAAGAGCAATAAAACAAACATTGCAATCATGATTATTCAAAATAATGCACTTATCCTTTTTGAAGGTAACTGTAAATCCTTTATCACATAATTGACTTATACCTAAAAGATTATGTTTTAGACCTTCAACAAGTTAAACATCTTCAATTATGAGAGAAGACTTATTACCAACTTTACCTATTCCCACGATCTTCCCTTATGAATTGTCTCCAAAGGTCACGTGTCCTTCTTCTTTAAGAGTGAGATCAATGAATTTAGTTTTATCTCTTGTCATGTGTCTTGAGCATCCGCTATCTAAAAACTATCTTGTTTTATTTACGGAAGACTTTATGCATACCTACAAAAATAATTAAAATAATTTTTCTTGGTACCCATGTTCTTTGGGTCATTTATTTATTAGTATTAGAAGAAATAAGATTTTTTGGTATCCATATGGCCCTAATAGTCATTGTATGTTTTCTTCTAATAGGATAAGCATGATAGTGATGACCATTTCTATTGCAAAAATTACAAATAACATGTAACATACTTGAAGAACTTGAGTGATTGTAATAATGTCTTTCTTTGACAAATCTATTTTTAGGAAAAGAATTTTGAAAGTTTGGTTTTGATTTAATGGGTTTATCAAAGAAATTTTTATAAGGTTTGAGTTTTTCTTTTGACATGTATCCCAAACCTACCTTATCAAAAACACATCTTTAATTACCAAGAAGTTTTTCAAAATTTCTTTTTCCATTTGTGAAATTTTCAACAATCTTTTCTAAATCGGCTACTTTCTTTTTCAGTTCATCATTGTCATCTTTTGAAACTATATTTTCTTTTCTTAAAACATCAATTTCATTTATTAAAGAAGAATTTTTCTTTTTCAAAGCGGTATACTTAATACCCAAATTTTCAAATTCCAAAGCATTTTTCAATTCTTTATAAGAGGGATTTTCAAGATTTGTTACCTCAAGATCATCTTTAGCCATAAGACAAAGATTTGCAGATTCTTCATTACTTGCGTCGCTGTCTGAACTACTTGAATCATCATCCCATGTAGCTTTCATTGTTTTCTTGCCTTTGTATCGATCTTTTTTTAGCAGAGGACAATCTACCTTGATATGTCCTGACTTTTTACATTTATAACAAATTAATGAATCATTTTTACCTGTATCTTTGTTGGAAGATTTTTTGAAAGGTTTCCTTGGAGAAACTTTATTTTTCAAGAATCTCTTAAATCTTCTTGTAATCATTGCAATCTCTTCGTCATCGCTTTCTTCATCTTCATCGCTTTCACTTTCATGAGGAACAGCTTTGAGTGCCAAGCTCTTCTTTTTCTTTCCTTCTTCTTCTCCTCTTTTCAATGTGTACTCATGGGTAATAAGTGACCCGATGAGTTCATTTACTTCGAGTTTTTTAAGATTCTTAGCTTCAAGAATCGCCGTTACTTTTGATTCCCAACGTTTTGGCAAGGAATTGAGAATTTTCCTTACTATCTCCAAACTGGAATAAACTTTAGCAAGAGATATCAAACTATTTATAATTAGTAAAACGAGTATACATAGAAGAGATAGATTCATCATCATTCATTTTGAACATTTCATATTCATGCGTAAGAATATAAATTTTTGATTCTTTAACTTGCGAAGTTCCTTCATAGGTTACTTCCAAGTTGTCCCAAATTTTCCTTGCTGTCCTCCAAGTCATTATTCTGTTAAATTCATTACCATTGAGAGCATTATATAGAAAATTCATAGCTATTACATTCACAGTATAAAGTTTATCGTCTTCACGATCAACCTCTTCCTCTTCCTTTTTGACCTTTACTCCATCAACAATTTTTGTTGGAATATAAGGCCCATTTACAATACATTTCCAGATTTCTCGACCTTGAGACTGAAGGAATATTCTCATTTTAACTTTTTAGAAAGTATAATTATCTCCACAAAATAGCGAAAGTCGACTACTAGATTGACCTTCAGCGAAAGTAGCTGCAATGTTAGCCATATGATCTTAACTCAACAGATAGTTAATCTTATAACAGAGCCCTTGCTCTGATACCACTTGTAATTTTTGGTTACTTGCTTTATATTGCCATGATGAAACTTTGAGAGTAGAAATGCTATTTTGGTTAGAATCCATGTTTAGAACCTATGATCTTTCTTGAATAAAGGGTCATAAGATGATTGATGATCTTGATGGTTTGATGAGGAAAAGCATGTAAGCATGAAGAGCTTAAAATAGTTGAATATTGGGGAATATGGAATATATATATATATGTCATTTGAAGAAGCATTTTGATTCTAGTTGTAAGTATCTTGCCTATTGAAATGCCATGTTAGGATGAACATGTATAAAGTATTGGTGGAATCTAGTTATATTGTTTTTGGAAGATATTGTTATTATTATTGCTTGATGGTTGCTAAAGAAATGCATGCTTGTGGAGTTTTGTTTTGGAGGATTTCTTGGAGTGGAAATCTTGAGGTTTTAACTCCTTTTTTTTTTAATATTTGCGTTCGGATATTTTGGAGAAGTAGAAATATATAGAGTGGGAGGATGACATGTATGGATTCGGTTTCACTTAGAGTATTTCAGTAGGACACTAGTTTTGAAGAGCTAAGAAAAGAAACACAAAACCTGAGGGCTATAGGTTTCGGGTTTGCCCACTTGTAAGGCTAGGAAATTGTTTTAAATATTGAACTAGGGCTAGAGAGTGTAAGGAAGATGAATGGAGGAAGAAAACACCAAGCGGAGACAAGGTGGGTCTCGGCCCAAACCCTAGGGGTGGAGGCCGAGCACCCTACTTACTCTATTGTACTTGTTTAAGTGTTTTCACATAAGTATGAGTTAAGGAGAAAAACGTTTTGAAGGGAAAACAACCAAATGTGTGTACTCGAGTTCGCCTCGAGTTTTGCATCGCAAAGTTGGAAGTTGCATGTCCCATGCATAAGCACGAAAACCCATGTTTTGAGTCAAATATGTTTTCGAAAGAAATGAATTAAAGTTTTAGAAGAACCCCAAAGGCTGGGACGGAGAAGTGTCCCAGTGGAACTCTCTGTTCACTCAGGAGTGTCTAAATTGAGTGAAAAACCCTAGGTCGACGAAGAACAGTCGGCAAACCATGTATGGCTCCTAAAAGGTGTCTGGGGCGTGGTCGCACCTAATGCTAGTGGGTGCCATAAGAATGGTGTTGGTCTCGGCCTCACCATATAAGAAGTTTGTAGTTATTCGGGGAGTAATCTCCGAATGACGAAGAGTGCAAAGGGAGCGAAACGTATTCACCTAGGTTTGACATGGTCGCCAGGTGTGATGGTAACTAGCGGGGAGCACATGGTGCATAGGGGAACCGTGAGGTGTCCAAAATAAGAAGTCATAACGAAAAGAAAATGGCTTTCGGGCCATATATGATATGATAACTGGCGCCTAAGATAGGAAAAGACAAAAGTTTCTGAACAAAAACGTCTCTTTGAAAGAATATGCATTAAAGAAGTTTCGCCACGTGATTTTTTTTTTTAAACAAGTATGAAATTGAAAATTAAGCAAGGTTATGAAAGATGAATTTTTGTCACGAGCATGTGCATCGGTCCCAACATGAGTCCCATGGTACTGTACATGTATGGAATCGTTTGTTATTCACTTAACTATATGCCTGAAATGCTTTCGTTAAAATGTTGATGTACTTGCTGAGATTTTCCCCGAAATCTCACCCCTCTTTATGTCCTTACTATCCTTCCCTCTTGGGAACAATAGAAGTAATTGCAGGTGAGGATGGCTCAACCCAGTACGACCCCCGTGATGACACCTCGGACCCTCAGGGACCCGATTGAGGCCGCCCTTAGGGGGCCAGTGACTCTGAACCTCCCGGGTCAGTGGGAGGTGGAGTCACTAAAAATGACAATGTACAGTTCCGTCGGTTTATACCCTGCGGGGTGTTACTTAGTATTAGGGGTAGACAAGTCCCTTCACTTGGGACGTGTTTTTGGACCACCCTCTAGGGCGATATGTGAGGTAGGGTCTAGCTTAGACTTGGATCGACTTCATTGGGGCCCGAACCTTAAGAAGATAAAGAAGGAGCCCGTCTGTTGAACTTTATGGGCAGTGTTAAGACCCATTTTATTTTGTAGCACCCATTAATTTTGTGTTTTGTAAAGTCTTCCTGCTTGTGGGAAGTACTATTTTGATTTTCTGGACAAGGTTATGTAAATTTTGAAATTTGGGCTATGTATGATATTATGTTTGGGATCCATAGCGTAACCATGTGATGCATATTATAGAAGGCTTGACCTTTTTCTTTCGCTGCGAGAATCTTTCCTTGATGTTTAAAAAAAAAAAAACGTACAAATATGATATGACGAGGGGTGAACTTTCTTGCGTTGCTCATCCCCGACGCTTTTATTCAAATGCGATCCCAAGTGTGGATTGGGGCGTCGACAAATAAGGTTAGGAAAATAAGTGTATAGGCTACACTCCAATATGGAGAGGTATGGATGATGTGGGCATATAAAAAGAAAAAGGCTATATGTGTTTATTGACTGAAAGTTGGCTACTAAGGGCTATGATGAGAAGGGTTCACTTGAAAGGCTCAAACGTTAATCCTAAGTTGACCTTCGTCATATCCCAAGTATATCCACTATCTTACCACCAACCATGTAATGATATTCTCAAAAGGAGCGCCCAATTCAACAGATCAATGAATACTTATCACAATTCTCTACATTTGTAAGCTCTCAATCTTTACCAAAACTCACATTAATACTTAAGCAAAAGAGTTCTTTAGTTACATGTGTCAAACTACCATCTTATCACAAAGTTTGGATAGGTGCATTAAAAGTTTTGTGAATACTTCAGCAAAATGACTATAATGGGTTTGTTAAATTCACCAAGATGACCATGAATGAGTATAAGTACACATGTGAAAGGGTGCTTGTATGATGCAAATTTGAAAAAAAATTAGCACATGAAAATATGTCACAGAGTTCCAACAAACATCATTCTCACCTCCCAACTTAAATGAAACATTGTTCTCAATATTTAAAAATTAAAATTGAATAGGGAGTAACTGAAAATGGTAGAATACACTTGATGTAGGACGTGGGTGACTCGCTAAGCACCAGAGATGGTAAAATGAAATGACAAACTGACACTGACCTACAAACGAAAATTAAAAAAATAATAACAAACAAAAGGAAAATGATAAAAAATAATAGAAAAAAAATATGAGAATAAAAGAAAAGAAAATAAAACAAATAAGAAAAATGACTGCATAGTGTGGTCAAGGTAGAATATCTTCCACTTCTGGAGTTGCCTCTCCTAAGTCAAAATTGAAATGCTTGTTAGCCCAATAAGCTCGATACTCGAGGTCCACTGGTAGGTGGCAAGATTTCAAGTCAACTCTTGGTGCTTCTTCACTTGAAGGAACCTGTTCTTTACTTTTCTTAGGCAACTCCTCAAATTTTGGTTGCCAACCTTGTGTGCCATGATCCCGAGTTATATAAAAAATTGCACAAATATCAGCCACATCAGATGAATCACTAATAGAATTAAACTTAGAATTAACAATAAAATACTCAAGAGGATTAGAATCATGAGTTGTGAGAATTTTCTTGTTTATGAGTGAATCAATCATATATATCTGGTGGCACTCATCATCTTCTTCTGGTTGTTTTGCAATACAGAAGATGTTCACCTCGAGAGTCATGTTTCCAAAAGACAGTTTCATGAGCCCATTCCTGCAATTAATAAGTGCATTAGTGGTAGTAAGGAAAGGCCTACCTAAAATCAAAGGAATTTTAGATGTGGTATTAACAATAGAGCTAGTGTCTAGAATTAAGAAATCAACAGGATAATAAAATTTATCAATTTGAATTAAAACAGTCTCTACCACACCTCGGGGAACTTTGACTGAATGGTCAGCCAATTGCAATACCACAGAAGTTGGTTTGATTTCTTCCAACCCCACCTGCAAGTAAATAGAATAAGGTATTAAATTCATACTGGCTCCTAAATCTAGCAACACTTGCCCAAATTCTTGATTTCCAATACTGCATGCGATGGTTGGGCACTCAGGATCCTTGTACTTAGGAGGGATCCGTTGCTCAATTAGAGCACTAACTTGCTCTATCAGGAATGCTGTCTTCTTCACGTGGTACTTCATCTTAACTATACACAAATCTTTGAGAACTTTTGTATAAGTAGGAACTTGTTTAATTACATGCAAAAGAGGGAGATTGACTTTTACCTGTCTGAGATTCTCCAGGATTTCATTGTTAGGATCCATAGTTAGCTTGCTTGATTTCAAAGCTTGAGGGAATAGTACCTTAATATGGCTCTTTGTCACCTCTGGTTCATTAGGTAGCTCAACATCACTACTATCTTGATGCTTCTCCACATTCTTTGATTTATCCATTGTTGGGATGTGTGACGAGTTACCACTACAAGTCACAATGACGTTCACATCCTTCAAATTCTCTTACGCCATGTGTTGACCATGGGGTGTGGATTGAGTTTGAGAAAGAAACTTACCTCGCTCAGTCACACTCAAGGAGCTCATCAGTTTGGTCACTTGACTCTTTATCTCTTTTTTTTCTTCCACAACCTGCATAATCAAAAATTCAAACTTTTGGTTAGTCTTACCCTGTGCCTTAATAAAAGCATGCAAAGTGTCTTCTAAAGGACTCCTAGAAGATGAAGGTGCATGATATGGTGCATGATATGGTGCATGATATGATCTAGTGGGTTGTGCAGGCTGTGCAGATGCTTGGCTTTCAGACTTCCAGCTAAAATTGGGGTGATTACGCCACCCCGGATCATAGGTCTCAGAGAAGGGTGCAAAAGGCTTTTGGTACATACCTAAGGCAGTACATTATTCTTGATACAACTCTCTCATCTCAGCAAATGTGGGACACTTTTGGGCAGATGATCTACCCCGCCACACACAAAACATGGTCCAAAAGACTCTGCATGATTGGCCAAGTGTGTTGGCTTTATGTCCTTAGTCTTTAACAACTCCAATTCCCTAGTAAGTGTCTCAACCTTATCCTTCAAGTTGTCTCACTCCTTGAAATGGTAAATTTCACCACGATTTTGGTTCCCTGTAGGTCGTGACCTATTTGTACTCTCAGTAGTGTTAGGTCTAGTCCAAGTGTGAGCTTTTTCAGTAAGCTCATTGAGGTACTCTATGGCCTCATCATGATTTTTCTATAAAAACTCACTATTACACATCATCTCCACAAATTGGCGCTCCCTAGGTGTAAGTCCCTCATAGAATCAACTCACTAGACGCCAACACTCATACCCATGGTGAGGGCACATACTCAATAACTCCTTAAATCTCTCCCAGGACGTATACAAAGTTTCATTGTCCTTTTGTGCAAAGGTGGATATCTATCTTTTCAAAGTATTGGTCTTATGTTGGGAAAAATATTTATTAAAGAAGGCCTGAGTCATCTCATTCCACGACCCAATGGATCGTGGTCTTAAAGAGTACAACCAACTCTTAGCTCTATCCTTTAAAGAAGAAGAAAAGAACTTGAGTCTCACAATATCATCAGTTGTATTTTGACTATGAAAAGTCGTAACTACTTCCTCAAACTCCCTAATGTGCACATATGGATTTTCGTTTTCCACCCCCTTTTTAACATCAAGTTGACGAGTATTAGGTGGAAACATGATGCATGATGGTGTGGTTGTGCGTGTATGGTGGAGGTAATCCTAAAAAATCCTCGTGGGTTGATCCTCGTGTTCACTCATATTTTCAGAAGTAGAAGGACTATCAAATAAATGATTAAAGAAATTAGACTCTAAATCTAACTCTAACACAGATCTACAAGCAAATCGACCTAATGCGTTCCTATACCTATTATGCATGCAAGATAACAAAAAAAAAAAAAAAAAAACAACACTAAAAAGAAGGCAAAAAAAAAAACTATGAAAAGAAAGATAAAATAAAAAGATAATGCAGCAAGTAAAAAGAAGGAACGAAGTTACCTCCTTTACACACTGCTGAAAAGAAAAAAAAACTATCTAACAATTCTTCTACCGTCTCTCCGGCAACGACACCAAAATTTGATTACGTCCAAAAAATAACGCAGTAATTGTAGTTAAGCTTTGGAGTGTCGATTCCACAAGGAGAAAAATTAAAAGAATAGTAGAAATAACAAAGAAACTAAGAAAAAATATTAAATGATTAACAAGAGAATAAAAAATGATTTTGAATGCAAATTAAAATTAAACAAAGTAATTAACGAAAAAAAATAATCAAAGTTGATGAACAGTAGAGTTTTGGGAATCCCTTGCACATATCTGGTATTTTAATTATTCTTAATTCATTGATAACTAAATTGAAAATTCAATTCCGTAATTCTCAACTGGAAGATATAGAATTATAAACCAAAAATTAAACCAAATGTAACCCTTTGAAAAATCACTTATCACTTTAAATCACACAAATTGTTATCTACTTTGAAAAAATCCAACGACGACAATATACCAAAAGAGCAATATTGCAGCAGAGAATTAAATCAATATAAACAATCAATTAATCCAAAAATAATCAAAGTTCTACACCATTCAATAAAAAAAGCATGACTGAATTTATAAATGGAATAAACTCTATGATTATTCAAAAAAGAAAACATCAACAATATTTTGAGAACGATAAAACAAAAAATTTTAATAATTGAAAATCAAATACATGAATTAAAAATACCATATAGTATGCAAGTTCATCTGTAACCCTACTTGAAAATTTAGTTACTCATAAACATGATGAATAATAAAATTTGCAGAAGAAAAACCAATAAAACGGTGGCTGTCAATTCTTTCTTTTTGATTTCGTTCCCAAACATCGACATTTGTGCAGCCCTCGTTCATCCCCCCAAAGCATGAAGTCTCCTCTTATATATAGTTGCTCCAATGGCTGCCCCCCTTATTTTCAAGTGTCGTGCTTCCTTTAAAGTCCAACCCAAGGATGCCGTGTGTTTCAATTGAATTAATGGGCCATGATGAGTTGAAGAGGAGACAAGTGGCTTTATGTAAGACATGGGCCCGTGTATGTTGAAGTCAGCTTGTAGGTGGGATGACCCAAAAGCAACGTGTGGCTCCCATGTGAATAAGGATGCAGGTGCTATACTCAATTTGAAGTCCAAATGAATTGCCATGAGCCCATTTATCTTTTTCACTCCTTCACACTAACAAAGAAATAAAATAAATAAAATGAAAAAAAAAATAGAATGAAATAAAATAAAATAAAATAAAAATAAAGAAAATAAAGAATAAAAATAAAAGAAGATAAATAATGCTGAAAGGCATCTCAATGTAAATAGAAATTCAATTTAATAAAATGAGTGAAATCCAATTATTTCTATTCTCATTCTTTGAAATTTAATCAAATATTAAGATATTTAGAGTGCACTTTCGCGTACTCATCAGGTGACTATATCATAATCATATTCTTAATTGCAGATCGAATCGCCTTCGCCTTTCTTGTCACCCACTAGCTTTAGGTGCGAGCTCGCTCTGGAATCCTTTTTAATAGAAACCATTCAAGGCCTGTCGACTGTTCTTCATCAACCCAGGGGTTTCACTCAATTGTATACACTCCTGAATGAATAGAGAGTTCCATTAGGGAAATACCCCGTCTTAACCTTTGGGGTTCTTATAAAAAAAATTCTTTCTTGTTTTTTTTTTAAAAACATGTTGACTCAAAATATGGAGCTTTTGACATAAATGGACATGCATGCAAACTTGAACTTACTTATGCAGAACATATGATTCATGAGACATATGACACATATAAAGCATGCATCTCCAAACCACGACTTGTACATGCTATAACATGCAAACATAATCATTTTTTAAATAAGTAATGCATATTCCAATAAAGAGATTCAAAATAAAACAACCCTAGCCACACAAAAAAAAAAAAAAAAAAAAAATCTAGGCCGAAACTTATAGTGGGGTCATACTCAAAATTTTCCTTCTCTTTTCTTTTGGCCAACTCAAGCCTTTCGTTCAAATATTCTAAAATCAATAATCAAGCCACAATAGATTAATAGTCGAACCACTAATAGTGTTTATGGAATCATTGTCATCACCAACTTGTCATCATATTAATTTATATTTTTTTAAAACCCTAACACATATCTACAACTATTCACCAAGGGAATCAGGGAGTATACTATCATAAATTAACCAAAGACTTAGATTTTAATCATATCATCAACTATGAGCCAAAAGTCTAAAGTTCTCCAAAGAAATTCACTAGGGCCGAAATCTATGAGCTCCTAAAGTAAACTTTTTGTCATCCAAACATATCATGCCACTATTCGAGCCCTTAGCCGAAAATTACTAGACTATATTCCTTGAGTTTTTTTGTCATTAAATTTTTATTATATTCCTTCAAATATTTCTTAGATCAAATCCTAATGTATCACCTTAACAATGTATAGAGAAAATATAACAAAAGCATTCATCAAACAAGCTAAACATTAAAGTAAGACAACCAACAATAAGTTTACTCTATATGTATACAAAAAAAAAATGCTTAGATTAGGTTAAGAGAGCACTTATAAACTTTTCAAGAAAAATAGTAAAGAACTTCTTGTAAAGAAGAAGTATCCTACAAAAATCTTGGAGAGACACACACACAAGTATGCCAAGAAGGAATGCTTGGAGAATAAAGTAGTAGAAAGAAATGGAGGGAGTAGTGTGATGCTCTCTTGGTCGAAACACTTGGGAAAGAAAAGTGGGAAAGAAAGCACCCTAGCCAATCATGTGTCACTTAAAGCTTAGAGTACTCATCCCCTATTTTTAGCTAAATTGACATAATATTAGTTCTTATCCTTTCTATGGATGTGATATACTTAGAGAAGAAAAGACAAAAGAAGGGTTTGGCTCCCCCTTCCCCATTCTATCCTATCTGATTCTTCATAAGGAAAACATCCCATATTTGGTTACATATCACCACTTACCACTTGTTCCTCATTTCTCAAAAGATGTGATCTTTGCATGGATAAACTAAAAATGCAAGCATAAGTCGGTTCCCCCCCCCCCCCCCCTCTTAAGATTCATCCAAATTCGATACTCTTCAAGAAAGAATATTCCTTGCTTGCACCACTCAACTTCTTATGCCATGGATCCATGATAATCCAAAAATACATGTTCTTAGCATACCAAGTGTCCCAATAATCTCACAAACACTAGGTGCCCCTAAGTTTTTTCCAATCCAAAACTCTTGCTTAAGGAAAAAGATTTCTTTGCTTACATATCCAAACTCCTCATGCAAGGGCTCTTGGAAATCCAAAAAGGTATATATCTTAAGGTGCCATGTGTCCTAAAATATCTCACATATCCTTAGGCACCTCCATGCTTTCTCTTGACTTCATTTGGGCCTTATCTCCAATTTGGGCCTAACTCACATATATCTTATACAAGAAAAGGCCTATAGGAGTAAATAATGGATATGTCTCCAAACACATCCAAAGAATAACTAAAATAAAAGGTATTCATCCCAAGCATGAACAAGATCCAATAGGAGAAGAAAAAAACTGGGTTGTTACATCCTTCTTCTTGACCCAGACGGCGCAATTGCTCTCTTTCTGTGCTTAACCACTTGCAAGGTGGTTGCCGCTCCACATGTGATAATGCACGTCGAAAGATAGTATTTTCCTTACCATCTATGTCCATAAGATGAGTACGATACCATTCATACTTATCTAATCTTTTAAGTCTTTCTGCTCTTGAATGTTTTTGCCTTCTATGGCGAATTCTACGCCTAAGCTCAATTCTCTCTCTTATTTGGGCTACTGTCGAAACTGACATATGGGGAATTCTTCTAGGTCAAGTAATTTCCTACTCAAGGTTGGACGATAAATCACTATGGTTTCAAAAAGTTAAACAAGAAGGTTAAGAAAAGAACAACGATCACAGTCATTCAATTAATGAAATATACATACATACAATCATAACAAAGTTTAACTCAAAGAAGTATTACACAACTAGTTTTCGACCAAATGAGAGTAGTTAGATCTGTGATGACCCGAGACTTTCTTTTCGTATTATTTAATTGAATATTTATTTTGATTGAGTGGTTAATTGAGTAATTAGACTAATTATATTATAAGGTGAGAAAAATGGCATGGGCTTAAGATTAGGGCCTTAAAGGTTAGAATGAGTTATCGGGCCTAGGAAGGAATGGCAAGCCCATAAGCCCATGAGATTGACCCATGACCCATCAAGCCCACATATGGGACACTTGTCACCCATAGGAAAAACCCTAGTGAGTCAACTACAACAAATAGGTGGAAATGAGAAATTACCATTAGGTGAGAGTTGACTAGTGAGTGAATGGTGAGATTGAGTATGAAATCTTGTGATAGGATTTTTCTATCATTGGAATATTTTTTTGGAAAGTACTAAGGTATGGTCTATTTTACCTTATCTAGTACATGATATGCTTAGTGGAGTGACACTTGTGCAATGGAGTGGAAAGTGGAAGATAAGAAATGGGGAGAGCATTCGGGTAGGACTAGTTGCCGAAACCCTTAGGGGTTTTTCCCATGCCATTCTCTCCAATCTAGGCAAATGATCATCATAGGATCATGTAAGAGGGAAGTGACAAGGTGATGGATAAGTGAAGAGAGGTGTCATGAGGAAAAGGAAAGGAAAAAGGAAGAAGAAAAGCAAGGTGGATCCGAATGTGCACTTGCCGTGTGCATCACTTGGGAGTTTCCTATGATTGCTTGCAAATCTAGTGAAAAGAGTATCTTAGACCTGTGTAAGGGATATAGTACATGATGTAAAATGTGTAAGAGGTATGGTGGTGTTAGGGAATGAGTGGAGATTGCTTGAAATGGAAGCAAACTAGCAATGGAGGGAGGAAGAGTTTCGGATGCCATGTGGAACCAAGGCATGGCTGGATCATGCAAGCTCTTTTTTCCAAAGGTATGGCCATGGAATCTTGTAGATCGACTTGAGAGTGGATGGTTGAGTTTGTCATAGGGTTGAAATGACAAGAGAATGAGGCATGAAAGGGGAGAAGGTTTCGGTGGGCACTTTGGAAGGCAAAGAGATCCGGTTTCCTGCTTCTTCCATTTCCCATCATTGTTTTCTTTTCCCATGCCTAGTCTTGGGTCTTTCAAATCAAGGTATGGTGAAGTGTCATTGACCCCTAGAGAGAGGTGTATGGCCGAAACCCTTGAGGAGACCACCCCTCACATAGCTAACTCACAAACACACACACAAGTTCTTTTCTCTCAACCTCTCGGCCAAACCCCATTCCTCCCTCAACTCTCATTTGTTCTACTTCCTTCTAACTTCTAAACCTCACTATATTCCTAGAAGAAGAGAACTAGAACAAAACTTTTAAGGAGGAATTGCTTTTGAAGAGGTAAGTACATTCTTATCCTACCTTTAGCAATCTTAGTATACCTTTGAATGAATTTGGTTGTTTTGTTTGAATCTTTTGTGTGTATGTTGAAAATGAAACCTTTATAAGGAAAACTTGCAATGTTTAGTTTAGTAAGAATTCATATTTAAGTTATGATATTTTATTAGGTTGAGAAGTTGAAATGATATGTGGTTTAGATAATTATTTAACATGAGGTAGAATGAAGGAAGTGCAGGAATGATTGTAGGGTTACTAGCATGGTGTTGGATAATGATTCTAGTGTTATTTATTTAGTGGTAAAAATCCATGCCTAAGCCTAAATATCTTGCTAAGAGTAAAGATTATTTCATGTGGTGAAATTGAATATTTGATATGAAAGAAGATTATAGAGTGATCAATATGATGATGAGAGATGAAAATATATGTTTGCTAGATTTTAACTTGGAGATGAAAATGTTGGGTTATGCATGCATATATTTCAGATTTAATGAATTCTTTGGGTGGAAATTATTGATTTGATTATTGTGTGATGCTATGGTGATATGTTTAAATTTTGGAGACATCAGATGCATATGAATAAAAGTGTTACACTAGCATGATTAGTAGTTTTCACCTAAGCTATTGGGTGAGTCATCTTGGGAGATAAAGTGAATAAAATAATAGATTAAAGGACCTAGAGTTTTCGGCCAAACCTTGTTTTTGGGGTTAGGAAAAAAATATTTTAATTAGTTTGAGTTGAAATGGAGTGAATGGAAAAGATTAGGAGACAAAAAACTAGAAGAGTGCCAAGAGAGGGTCTCGGCCCAACCCAAGTGGGGAGGGGCCGAGCACCCCTAAGTGTATTGGAGGTCTATTATAGTATTTTGGGAAGAAAAGGAGTAGGATTACGGGGTGCGAAAATTTTAAATGGGCTTAACGTAGGGTAAGCGCCATGTTCGTTACCTATTGTATATGTTCCGTAACATGAGTCTCACGCCTCATGCATACAGTACGAAAATCATGTTTTTGACATGTTTTTAAAAGAAAATGAATTAAATAAAAGTTTTATAAGAACTCCAAAGGCTGGGACGGGGTAGTGTCTTAGTGGAACTCCCTGTTCACTCAAGAGTGACTAAATTTAAGTGAAAGCCCCTGGGTCGACAAAGAACTGTCGGCAGACCATGTATGGCTCCAAAGGGATGTCCGAAGCGTGGTCGCACCTAAAGCTAGTAGGTGCCGATAGGATGGTGTTGGCTTCGGCCTCACTGATACAGAAAAAGTTTTAGTCGCTCGGTGAGTGATTGTGACGACTCGAGACTTTCTTTTCGTGTTATTTAATTAAATATTTGTTTTTATTGAGTGGTTAATTGAGTAATTAGAATAATTATATTATAAGATGAGAAAAAAAAGGGCATGGGCTTGAGATTAGGGCCTTGAAACTTAGAATGAGCTATTGGCCCTAGGAAGGAATGACAAGCCCACAAGCCTACGAGGATAACCCATGATCTACCAAACCCTACCCATGGGACACTTGTCACCCATAGGAAAAACCCTAGTGAGTCAACTACAACTAGTAGGTGGAAATGTGAAATTACCATTAGGTGAGAGTTGACTAGTGGGTGAATGGTGAGATTGAGTGTAAAATCTTGTGATAGGATTTTTCCATCATTGGAATATTTTTGGAAAGTACTAAAGTATGACCTAATTTACCTTAACTAGTACATGTCATGTTTAGGGGAATGACACTTGTGCATTGGAGTGAAAAGTGGAGGAAAAGAAATGGGGAGGGCATTCGTTTAGGGTGATTGCTGAAACCCTTAGGGGTTTTTCCCATCCTATTCTCTCCAATCTAGGCTAATGATCATCATAGGATCATGTAAGAGAGAAGTGACAAGATGATTGACACAAGAAGAGAGGTGTCATAAGGAAAAAGAAAAGAAAATGGAAGAAGAAAAGTAAGAGGGATCCGGGTGGGTTGCCGTGTGCACCTCTTTGGAATTTCCTAGGATTGCTTGCAAATCTAGTGAAAAGAGTACCTTAGATTTGTGTAAGGAATAAAGTACATGAGGTAAGATGTGTAAGAGGTATGGTGGTGTAAGAGGAATGAGTGGAGATTGCTTGAAATAGAAGCAAAACTAGGAATGGAGGGAGGGAGCATTTCGGATGACATGAGGAACCAAGGCATGGCCGGTTCATGCAAGCTCTTGTTCCAAGAGGTAAGGCCATGTAATCTTATGGATTAACTTGAGAGTGGATGGTTGAGTGTGTCATAGAGTTGAAATGATTAGAGAATGAGGCATGAGAGGGGAGGAGGTTTTGGTGGAAGCTTGGAAGGCAAGGGGGATCCGGTTGATGACTTTCCCCCATTTCCCCATCATTGTTTTCTTTTCCCAAGCAACCACCCATGCCTAGTCTTGTGTCTTTCAAATCAAGGTATGGTGAGTTGTCCTTAATCCCTAGAAAGAAGTGTATGCCCGAAACTCTTGAGGAAACCACCCCTCATTTGACTAGCTCACAAACACACACACACTAGCCCTTTCTCTCTACCTCTCGGCCAAGCACCACTTCTCATTCAACTTTCATTTGTTCTACTTTCTTCTAACTTCTAAACCTCACTATATCCTTAGAAGAAAAGAGCTAGAACAATCATTTTGAGAAGGAATTGCTTTTGAAGAGGTAAGTGCATTCTTATCCTACCTTTAACAATCTTAGTATACCTTTGAATGAATTTGGTTGCCTTGTTTTGTTTCCTTGTATGTATGTGGAAAAATGAACCTTTTTAGAGGAGAAACTTGCCATGTTTAGTTTAGTAAGAACCCATGTTTAAGTTATGTTAATTTCCTAAGTTGAGAAGTTGAGATGATATGTGGTTTAGTTAGTTATTTAACATGAAGTGGAATGAAGGAAATGCATGCATGATTAAAGTTTTCTAGAATAAAATTGGATGATGCCTTAGTATTATTTATTTAGTAGTAAAAATCCATGTCTAAGTTTGAATATTTTGTTAAGATTAAAGATTTATTTCATGTGGAGAATTTAAATAGTTGATATGAAAGGAGAATATGGTATGACCAATAAGTTGAGTTAAGGTGAACATACACTTGCTAGATTTTGACTTGGAGATGAAAATGTTGAGTTATGCATGCATGTATTTTTGGATTTAAGAACTTCTTGGGTGGAAATCATTGATTTAATTATTATACTATGTTATGGTGATATGTTTAAAATTTTGGAGATATTATATGCATATGAATGAAGTGGTCACATTATCATGATTGAAGGTTTTCACTAAAACCATTGAGTGAAATATCTTAGAAGAAAAATTGAATAAAATAACACATTAGGAGACCTAGAACTTTCGGCCAAGCCTTGTTTTAGGGATAGGATAATACATTTAAAAGATTGGAGTTAAATTAGAGTGTTTGGAGAAAATTAGAAGATAAAAAGCTAGGAGAGTGTAAGGGGAGGGTCTCGGCCAAACCCTAGTGGGAAGGGACCGAGTACCCCTAAGTGCATTGAAGGCCCATTATAGTATTTTGGGAAGAAAAGGAGTAGGATTATGAGGTTCGAAAAGTTTAAAAGAGCTTAACGTAGGGTAAGCGTTATGTTCGTCACCTATTGCATATGTACCGTGACATGGGTCTCACGTCTCATGCATACAGTACGAAAATCATGTTTTCAACATGTTTTTAAAAGAAAAGGAACTAATTAAAGTTTTGATAAGAACCCCAAAGCTGGGACGGGGTAATGTCTCAGTGGAACTCCCTGTTCACTCAGGAGTGACTAAAGTCGAGTGAAAGCCCTTGGGTCGACAAAGAACCGTCGGCAGACCATGTATGGCTCCAAAAGGATGATCGGAGCGTGGTCGCACCTAAAGCTAGTGGGTGCCTACAGAACGGTGTGGGCCTCGGCTTCACCGATATAGAAAAGTTGTAGTCGTTCGGTGAGTGATCAATCACCGAGTGATGAAGAGTGCGAAAGGGCGCAAAAACGTAGCTACTTAGGTTTGATACGGTCGCCGCGTGCTACGTTAACTAGCAGGAACACACGGTGCGTAGGGGAACCGTGAGGTGTCCAATAGAAGTCATGATAAAAGATGGGCTTTCGGGCCATATATGATACGATAAGTGGCGCCTAAGATAAGAAAAATGAAAAGTGTTTGTGAAAAGAGGAATTTTGAAAGAAAACTCCATTGTTTTGTTTTCTGAAAGTACGAACAAGCATATGAAAAGAATATGAAAAGGAAAAAGAGAAATTTTAAGACATGAGCATGAGCATGAGCATGAGCATGAGCATGTGCATATCATGAAGTCACGAGTCTTATAATGTATTAAGTTTGATTGACTGTCTGCTATTCATTTAACTATATGCTTAAATTGCTTTTGTTATGATATAAATGTGTTTACTGAGATTTCTCCCGAAATCTCACCCCTTATTTATTTCTCCACTATCACCTTTTTTAGGATGATAGAAGTAGTTGCAGGTAATGACAACCATGATGAGTACGACCCCACGGACCCCCACGGACCCGACTGAGCCCATTACTCCCGAGCTAGTGACTCTAGACTATCTGAGCCGCTGGGCGGCGGAGTCACTACCTCTGGCTACGTATGTATGTGGTGTATGCCCTATCGGGTGTTGTATAGTCATGGGGGTGGATGATTCCCTCCACATGGGTCGCCTTTACGAGTCATCCTCCGGAATGAGTTGTGAGGTGGGACCGGCCTTGGAGTTGGACCGTCTCCGTTATGGCCCAAACTTCAAGAAGATTAAGAAGGAGCCGTTGGATTAGGGAATGATGGCTGGGGGATCCTCCATGCAGCTTTTGTATTTAATTGCATGTATTTTGGTCTTCCGTTGTTTTGAAAGAATGAACACTTGTAAAGGATCCTCATGTTTATATTTAATAGTAAGATAATATTTTGGGATGATTATTGTATTAAGCCATGTGATACACGCTTAGAAAGGCTTGACCTTTTTTCCGCTGTGATATATATATAAAAAAAAATCCAGTACACGATAAGACGAATGGTGAACTTCCCTGTGATGCTCATCCCCGACGTCACAGTTTGCGTAAGATCCCTAGCGTGAGCTGGGGTGCCGATAGTGATCAATCGCTGAGTGATGAAGAGCGCGAATGGGCGCAAAACGTAGCCACTTAGGTTTGATACGGTTGCCGGGTGCTACGGTAACTAGCAGAACACACGGTGCATAGGGGAGCCGTGAGGTGTCCAACATTAGTCATGACAAAAGATGGGCTTTCGAGCCATATATGATATGATAAGTGGCGCCTAAGATAAGAAAAATGAAAAAGCATTTGTGAAAATAGGAATTTTGAAAGAAAACTCCATTTTTTTGTTTTTGAGATTATGAACAAGCATATGAAAGGTATACGAAAAGGAAAAAGAGAAATTTCAAGACATAAGCATGAGCATGAGCATGTGCATACCATAAAGTCATGAGTCTCATAATGCATATAATATGACTGCTTGTTTGTTATTCATTTATGTATATGCTTAAATTGCTTTTGTTATGATATAAATGTGCTTACTGAGGTTTCTCTCAAAATCTCACCCCTGTTTATCTTTCCACTATCACCTTTATGGGGATGATAGAAGTAGTTGCAGGAAACAACGATCTTGAAGAATATGACCCTAGAGATGATGCCTCGGACCCCCACGGGCCCGACTGAGTCCGTCACTTCCGAGCTAGTGACTCTTGACTATCTGAGCCGCTGGGGGGCAGAGTCACTACCTCTGACTACGTATATATGTGGTGTTCGCCCAATCGGGTGTTGTATAGTTCTGGGCGTGGACGATTCCCTCCATGTAGGTCACCTTTACGGGTCATCCTCCGGGATGAGTTGTGAGGTGGGACCGGCCTTGGAATTGGACCGTCTCCGTTATGGCCCAAACTTCAAGAAGATTAAGAAGGAGCCGTTGAATTAGGGAATGATGGCTGTGGGATCCTCCATGCAGCTTTTGTATTTGATTGCATGTATTTTGGTCTTTCGTTGTTTTGGAAGAATGAACACTTGTAAAGGATCCTCATGTTTATATTTAATAGTAATGTAATATTTTGGGATGATTATTGTATTAAGCCATGTGATACACGCTTAGAAAGGCTTGACCTTTTTTCCGCTGTGATATATATATAAAAAAATCCAGTACACGATAAGATGATGGGTGAACTTTCCTGTGATGCTCATCCCCGACGTCACAGTTTGCGTACGATCCCAAACGCAAGCTGGGGGTCCGACAAGATCTCATCACATCTTCACCTTCCCATGTTGCTTCCTGGAATGCAGTATTATTTCAGAGTGCTTTAACTAAAGAAATTGTGCGATTCCTCAGCTTCTGCTCCTTCTGATCTTCGATTCTTGTTGGCCATTCTTTGTAAGTTAGGTTAAGGCGCAACTTAATGCTATCTGGATTCATCACTGTCATTGGTTTTTCACCAAGGCTTTTCTTCAAAGAAGACACACGAAAAACATTATGAACTCCTTGCAAATCCTCTGACAAAGCCAAATGGTAAGCTATTGGTCCAACTTTTTTTACAATTTCATATGGTCCAACGTGTCGGGGACTTAATTTTCCCTTTTTGCCGAATCGCACTATACCTTTCATAGGCGAGATTTTGATATATACCCAGTTGTCTAATGTGAATTCCAACGTTCTCCTATGTTTATCAGCATGGCTCTTTTGTCTGCTCTAAGCTGTCATCATTCTATCTCGTATCATTTCTACTTGTTTTTTGACTTCCTGTAAATATTCGGGTCCTAACACCTTACTTTCACCCACTTCATCCGAGTACAGAGGAGATCTACACTTTCTCCCGTATAGTGCTTCATAAGGTGCCATCTGAATAATAGCCTGAGAGCTATTGTTGTAAGTGAATTCGATCAAAGGTAGAAGACCTTCCCAATCACCACTAAAATCCAGCACAGGCCCGCAACATATCCTCTAAGGTTTGAATAGTTCATTCTGTCTGCCCATCGGTCTGCGAATGATAGGCACTATTGAATTTTAGACTAGTACCCAACATCTTCTGTTGACTTTGCCAGAAACGAGACGTAAACCTAGGGTCTCGATCTAAAACGATCGTCTTAGGCACCCCATGCAGATGAACTACTTCCTTAACATAAATTCGTGATAGCTTTTCCATCGAGTCGGTGTTAGTTATAAGTAGAAAATGAACGCTCTTTCGTTAATTGATCAACTATAACCTAAATCGAATTCTTTCATGCCGACATCCTTGACAATCCTACCACGAAATCCATGGATATGTCTTCCCATTTCTACTTGGAAATCGGTAGGGGTTGCAATTCTTCTGCTGGTCTTTGGTGTTCCGCTTTTACTAGTTGACACACTAAACACTTAGCTACAAAAGTAGCAACATCTTTCTTAATGCCTTCTGATTACACCCAAAGAATAACGCGGTCGTTTGCAGTATAGCTTTGAGGTGTCAATTCCATAGGGAGATGGATTGAGATATTAAAAAATAGTAACGAAATTAACGAAAAGATTTAGAAGAGTGCAAAAAGTAATTTTTGAAGTGTGACGTAAATTAAAACTAAATGAGTAATTTGAAAAGTAGAGCGTAGGGAATTCTGTGCGTATTTTTAGTATTCAAATTTATTCTTAATTCATTGATAACTTAATTGAGACTTCTATGTCCAAATTCTCAATCGAAAAATATAACATTAACAGCCAGATTTAAATCAAATGTAATCTTTTGAAAAATCATTTGTTGCGATTCAAGAACAAAAATTGTTATCACCATTGAGTGATATTGCAGTAGAGAATTAAATCAATAAAGACAATCAATTGCTCCAAACATAATCATAGAACTAATCCTTTCAATGGAAAAAACATGATTGAATCCATAAACGAAAAAGAATCTATAATTATTTGAAGACAAAAAATATCACAAATAAATTGAGAATGATAGAATAAAAGAGTTTTAATATTTAAAGACCAAATATATGAATCAAAAATAAAATTACAAACACCATCACATACACAAGTTCATCCCTAACCCTCATTGAAAATTTAGTTACACATACTGAAAATATGCAATAAAAATTCTCCAAGGGATACTATGATAGAGCCGGCCATGGGTTTCTTTTCTTTGGTTTTTTCTCTTTCTCTCAACGTAACAAATGGCTCTCCAAGCATATCTCTCTTGCTTTTGTTGTATCCATATATATAGACATTTCTATGAGCAAGTTGCCTAACTAAATCATCATGAGTTCAAGCGGTATTGCCATATATCTTGCTGTGTACCACTTTACAAGTTGTAGCCGAAATATGCAAGCTTTGGATGAGTAGAATTGGTCTTTTCGGCTGAACGAGTGGTATATATGAAGCCATATTATTTGAATGTGAAACCAAGTATCTAAATCCATGTGGGTGGCTTGCTTTTGAGAAAAAAAGTGAGTTGCCAACTTTGTCATGCTTCAAAGGAGTTGTCGTGTATTGGCTTGAGTTCCATCTTTGCATGTGACAACTTGTAGCTTTGAAATGGTCAACAATTTTGTCTTTCTTGAAATGATCACAAGTGGAGCCCATCATTTAAATAAGTTGCCTCAATTTGGAAGTGTATATATAAGTGCTCATGTCGGTTTAATTCCATGAGGAAGTGCTGTGTGCTAGTTGGATGCCATGGAATTGTTGGTCAACAATTTCAACTTGAGAGATGTGAAGTCTCAACATGATTGCAAGTGAAGCCCACCAATTGATTTGTCACCTTGTGCTATGATGAAGTTAGTGCTTAGTTGAATTGACACTTAGGAGTTGCCGTGTGTTTCCATTTGCTTCCATCATTGTTGTTGGCTATCAACAAATAAAACCAAGAGTGCATAAATTAAAGTTTAAGTGGGAGACAAGATTAAATGTTATGGGGCCTTCCATGATTTAAAACCATGTAAGTGGGAATCATGAGTATTAAGGTGCAAGTGAGAATACGCATGAAGCTATTAAAATTATTTGTTGACTTGTGCTTGCTTGAACTTTGCATTAATGAACAATATCTAATTGATGGATTTAAAACTTTACCCAACATGTGGGACTTAATGGGATATGTGGGGCCTAGCATGAGGTGCCATTTTGTGATACCAAACGTGAATGCATGTAGCATATTTGAAGTGTAAGACAAAATGAATTGCTATGGGACTTATTTGATAGATTTAACTCATGTGTTTCTTTTTGTATTTATTTGAGACTTGAATATCTTAAATCATGCTCATATCTATCTCAAGATAAATAGCTATTAAATTGAATAAAATGAGTTATATCATTATTTTCTCTTTTCTTTTAACATTTAAATAGGATATTTAGAGTGCATTTTTGTACACTCATCACCTTCCCATCACAAAGTTTCTTTTAGATCTTGGTACATCTTGGTACTACCAGGATGGGCTATATAGGGAGTGCAATGAGCTTCCCTTATAAACTTCTCCTTCAACTCTAGGTCATTAGGAATCACTTTTCTCTTTTTAAAGTACAGCATTCCGTCATCCGATATTTCAAAATACAGAGACCCTTTTCCTTCCAAAAATTGTTGCCGGATCCTTTCCAGCTTAGTGTCCTTATGTTGTCCTTCCCAAATTTCTTCATTTGTCAGAGAAACAATCTCTTGTACTACTGCCAATGTAACATCTCTAAGCAGATTTCCAATCAGCAAGTATCGCATTACTGGCAACAGTGAAGGTTCTTCCATTTGAGTTTTCCGACTTAGTGTATCAGCCACTACATTAGCTTTTCCAAGGTGATATTTAATTTCACACTGAAAATCACTTATAATTTCAATCCACCTTCTCTGCCTCATATTTAGGGTCTTCTGACTAAATAAATACTTGAAACTTTTTGATTTATGTACACTTCACACTTTTCTCCATATAAACAGTGCCTCCAAAATTTAAGTGCAAACACAACAACTGCAATTCCAAATCATGGGTAGGGTAATTTCGCTCATGATCCTTAAGTTGCCGAGATGCATATGCGTCTACTCGCTCTTCTTGCATTAACACACACCCTAAACCCATTTTTGAAGCATCACTATAGACCACATACGGTTTGTTGGGTTCTAGTAGAGCCAAAACTAGTGCCATAGTTAATCTCTTCTTGAATTTTTGGAAACTCTGCTCACATTGATGACTCCAAACATACTTAACATTTTTCTTTGTTAATTCTGTCAAAGGCAAAGAAAGTTTGAAGAATCCTTCCACAAATCTCCTGTAGTATCTTACTACTCCAAGGAAACTACGTACTTCATGAGCATTCGTCGGCCTCTGCCATTCTGTTATCGCTTTTATCTTGGTCGGGTTGATAATAACCCTTCACTAGAAATAACATGGCTCAAAAACTTAACTTCTCGAAATCAAAACTCGCACTTACTAAGTTTTGCATAAAGATGGTGCTCTTGCAGGATTTCTAACACAATCCTTAAGTGTTCCCGATGCTCCTCATCATTTTGAGAATATATCAAAATGTCATAAATGAAAACCACCACAAAGCTATCCAGGTATGGTCTAAATATTTGATTCATTAAATCCATGAATACTGCTGGTGCATTTGTCAATCCAAACAGCATTACTAAGCAATTTTGGGCACATCTTGCTCCCTGACTTTAAGCTGATGGTAATTAGATCTAAAATCTATTTTGGAAAACACCGACGCTCCTTGTAATTGATCCAATAAATCATCTATCCAGGGCAATGGACTTATTCTTGATGGTGACTTTATTCAGATTTTCGGTAATCTATAGTCATGCACATTGTTCCATCTTTCTTCTTTATGAACAAGACTGGTGCTCCCCATGATGACGAGCTAGGCTGTATGAATCCCTTTTTAGCAATTCCTCGATCTGTACCTTCAACTCTATCGGCGCCTCAACTTGCGCTTGGGATCGTATGCAAACCGTGACATTGGGGATGAGCATCACAGGGAAGTTCACCCCTCGTCTTATCATGTACTGGATTTTTTTTTTTTGTCGCAGCGGAAAAAGGTCAAGCCTTTCTATGCGTATATCACATGGCTTAATACAATAACATCCCAAAATATTACATTACCATTAATATAAACATAAGGATCCTTCATAAGTGTTCATTCTTCCAAAACAATGGAAGACCAAAATATACGCATATAAGTACAAAAGCTGTATAGGTGATCCCCTGCCATCACTTCCTAAACCATTGGTTCCTTCTTAATCTCCTTGAAGTTTGGGCCGTAACGGAGGCGGTCCAAATCCAAGGTCGGTCCCACCTCACAACTCATCCCGGAGGATGACTCATAAAGGCGACCCATGTGGAGGGAATCGTCTATGTCGAGAACTATACAATACCCGGTAGGGCATATATTACCCAAAACGTATGCAGTTAGGGATAGTGACTTGATTACGCCCAAAGAATAATGCAGTCGTTTGCAGTATAGCTTTAAGGTGTCGATTCCACAGGGAGATGGATTGAAAAATTGAAGAATAGTAACGAAATTAACAAAAAGATTTAGACGAGTGCGAAAAGTAAATTTTAGAGTATGACATAAATTAAAACTAAATGAGTAATTTGAAAAGTATAAAAATGAGACGAAAAGTAGAGCATCGGAAATCCTTTGTATATAATTGGTATTTTAATTATTTTCGATTCATTAATAACTCAATTGAAAATTCTATGTCCAAATTTTCAATCGGAAAATAAAACATTAATAACCAGATTTAAATCAAATGTAATCTTTCGAAAAATCATTTGTCGCAATATAAGGACGAAAATTGTTATCGATATTAAGGAAATTCAACGTCGACAATATACTCGTAGAGTAATATTGCAGCAGAGAATTAAATTAATATAGATAACCAATTGACCCAAACATAATCAAAGGATTATTCCATTCAATAGAAAATGCATAACTGAATCTATAAATGAAATAAATTCTAAGATTATCTAGTGACAAAAACATTTATAATAAATTTCAAATGACTAAACAAAAGAGTTTAATATTTGAAGAACACATATATGAATGAAAAACAATTACAAATACCATCATATATACAAATTCATCCCGATGCTCTACTTTTCATCTCATTTTTATACTTTTCAAATTACTCATTTAGTTTTAATTTACGTCATACTCTAAAATTTACTTTTCGCACTCATCTAAATCTTTTTGTTAATTTCGTTACTGTTCTTCAATTTCTCAATCCATCTCCCTGTGGAATCGACACCCCAAAACTATACTGCAAACGACCGCGTTATTCTTTGGGCGTAATCAAATTATGGCGCCGTTGTCGGGGAGATGGTAGAAGAATTTGTAGTTTTTTTTAGTAGTTTGTAAAAAAAAAAAAAAAGAGCGGTAACTTCGTTCATTTTCTTTTTAGCTTTCTGCATCTTTATTTTATTTTACTTTTCTTTTCGTAATTATTTTTTTAGTATTACGCTTTTCTTTACTTTGCATGCGCAGGTATAGAGATGCTTTTGGACGGTTTGCTAGAAGACCCGTGCTAGAATCAGATTCAGAATCTAATCTGTCTAATCACTTGTTTGATAATTCTTCCAATTCTGGCGCAATGAGTGAACACGTGGACCAACCTATTAGAACCCTCCAAGATTATCTTCATCCTGCACGAACAGCCACACCATCCTGTATTATGTTCTCACCTAATGTTCATCATGTAGATTTCAAAACATGAATGATACAATTACTTTCGACTTTCCATGGTTTAGAAAATGAAAACCCCTATGTTCATATTAGGGAATTTGAGGAAGTAGTTGCAACATTCCACAGTCAAAATACCACTGATGACACGGTAAGACTAAAGTTCTTTCCTTTTTCTTTGAAAGATAAAGCTAAGAGTTGGTTGTACTCACTAAGACCGCGGTCTATTGGAACATGGAGTGAGATGACTCAAGTGTTTTTCAATAAATACTTTCCCCAACATAAGACCAATGCTTTAAAAAGACAAATCTCCACCTTTGCACAAAATGATAGCGAGACTTTATATCAGTCTTGGAAAAAATTTAAAGAATTGTTGAGTATGTGTCCTCACCATGGATATGAAAATTGGCGCTTAGTGAGTTATTTCTATAAAGGGCTTATTCCCAGGGAACGTCAATTCGTGGAAATAATGTGCAATGGAGAATTTTTACAGAAAAATCCTGATGAGGCCATAGAGTACCTCAATGAGCTTACTGAAAAAGCTCATACTTGGACTGGACCAAGTGCTATTGATAGCACAAATAGGTCACGACCTACAGAAAATCCAAGTGGAGGTGAAATTTACCATCTCAGGGAGGAAGATAATCTAAGGCGAAGGTTGAAATGCTTACTAGAGAATTAGAGTTATTGAAAACCAAAAACTCAAAACCAACACACATGGCTAATCATATAGACTCTTTTGGGCCATGTGTTGTGTGTGGCGGGGTAGATCATCATGCCCAAGACTGTCCTACACATGCTAACATGAGAGGATGGCGTAATCACCCCAACTTTAGCTGGAAGTCTGAAAACCAACAGCCTGCACAACCTACACAACCCTCTAGATCATTTCATGCACCTCAATCTTCTAGAAATTCTTTAAAAGACACTTTGCATGCATTTATTGAAGTACAGGGTAAGACTAACCAACAATTTGAATCTTTAATTATACAGGTTGTTGAAGAACAAAAGGAAATAAAGAGCTAGGTGTCTAAAATAACGAGCTTCTTGAGTGTAAATGAGCAAGGTAAGTTTCCTTCTCAAACTCAATCTGCATCTCATGGTCAATATATGACACAAGAAACTGTTAAGAATGACAAGTGCCACCAGACATACATAATTGACTCACTCATAGACAAGGAAGTTTTCACAACTCATGATTCTGATCCCCTTGAGAATTTTATTGTTGATTTTGAGTTTAATCCTATCAGTGATTCATCTGATGTAGTTGATATTTGTACAATTTTTAACAAAACTCAAGATTATAGCACACAGGCTTGGCAACCGAAGTTTGAGGAGTTGCTTGAGAAAAATGAAAAACAGATTCCTTCAAGTGGACAAGTACCAAAAGTTAATCTGAAGCCTTGCCACTTACCTATGAAGCTCGAGCATCGAGTTTAATGGGCAAATAAACATTTCGTTTTTGACCCAGGAGGAACAGATCAAGAGTGGAAGATAGTCCGATTGCGGACTTGGTCTATCAACTTTGACCACAGCATGCAACAATTATTATTATTATTATTATTATTATTATTATTATTATCTTGTTTGTTTTGTTTTGTTTTTGTTTACTACAGTTTTCTTTATTTTTGTTTGCAGGATAGTTTCATTTTGTCATTTTAGATCACCACTTTTGACGCTTAGTGAGCTATCCACATCACACATCAGGTGTATTCTACCATGTTTAGTTATTCAATTCTGATTCTTAAACATTGATGACAATGTTTCATTTTTGGGGTGGGAATACAAATCTGTTATTTAAACTCTGTGGCATATTTCAATCAAAATATAAAAAAATTGCCAAATTTTTTTAATCACACAAGCATTTTTCACACATGATACTCATGCTCATTCATAACCATCTTGGTGAATTTAACAAACCCATCTTAAATCATTTTGCTAAGGCATCCACAGAACCATTTATGCACTTATCCAAACTTTGTGGTAATATGGTGATTTGACACATGTAACTAGAGAATTATTTTGCTTAAATATTCATGTGAATTTTGGTGAGAATTGAGAGCTTACAAATATAGAAATTGTGATAAGTATCCATTGATCTGTTGAATTGAACACTTCTTTTGAGAAAATCATTACATGGTTTGTGGTAAGATGGTGGATATACTTGAGATATGATGAAAGTCAACTTAGGATTAACGTTTTAGTCTTTCAAGCTTACCCTTTTCATCATAGACCCCTAGCAGCCAATTTTGAGCCAATATATACGTATGGCCTTTTCCTTTCATACCTATATTATCCATACCTATCCACATTAGAGAATAGCTTATACACTAATTTTTCTTACCATTTTACTTCCAAGTGCGTACTAGGTGTGAAATTATTATTAAAAAAAAAAATGACATGGTGCTAGACGTGTCCATCAAATTATTCATGAAGGAGTTCATCAAATTGCAAAGACACCAGTGGCAAAAGAAGAAAGAAAATCATTCTCAGTAAAAAATCTGATAAAGTTGAAAAGTACATCAAAAGGAAAGTATAGTCTACTGAAAAATTTAACAGATTCCCTTTTGTGTATACTTGGAAGTTTTTGAAACCTCTTCACCCTTTTCTTCTTATGAACCCCAAACCTAAAACACATTACAACCCTTTGTGTTGATTTTTTCGATCCTAAGTATACTTGTGGAAGGAATGGTGGAAATCTCATTTGTTAGTATTCCTATCATAAGATCAATGTTTACTTGTTACTTATATATAATTGCCTGAATTTCCATGAGAGTAAATGTACACCTTTGTCAACTTCATAGAGAGAATCCTTGCACAAAAACACTTATATACTTGTGAGTTATGGAGTTGAACCTTTTACTTAAGATATTCCTACTGTTGTATGTGTTGGAACCTCTGATTTGATAAAAATAGTTTGGAACACATACACACTCTGTGGATTGCTATATGAAAAATACTTGTGAAAGGGTTATTGAATTCCTAAAATTGTTTTGGTATGCAAATCTGAAAAATGTGTCTTGATGGCCCCTATGTGTGATTTTCTTTGGTCTTTCTAATCATTTTGCATGAAAATTGCTAGGGAGTGACACTTGTGGATTGGAGTAGAAAGTGGAAGGGAAGAGATGATGAGGGCATTTGGTTAAGCTAGTTGCCGAAACCCCTTAGGAGTTTTTCCCACACCATTCTCTCCAATCTAAGCCAATAATCACCATAGGATCATGTAAGAGAGAAGTGACAAGGTGATTGACAAGTGAAGAGAGGTGTCATGAGAAAGAGGAAAGGAAGAGGAAGAAGAAAAAGTAAGGAGGGATCCGGATGGAGGTTGCCGTGTGCATCCTTTGGAGTTTTCCTAGGAGTACTTGCAAATCTAGTAGAAGGAATATCTTAGACTTGTGTAAGAAGATGAAGTACACGATGTAAGGTGTGTAAGAGGTATGATGGTGTAAGAAAATGATTGGGGATTGCTTGAAATAGAAGAAAACTAGGAGTGGAGGGGGGGGGAGAGTTTCAGATGACACTTGGATCCAAGGCATGGCCATAGAATCTTGTGGATTGACATGAGAGTGGTTAGATGAGTGTGTCATAGGATTGAAATGACAAGAGAATGAGGCAAGAGAGGGGAGGAGGTTTCGGTGGAGACTTTGGGGAGGCAAAGGAATCCGGTTTCTCATTTCTTTCATTTCTCATCATTTGCTTTCTTTTCCCATGCAACTACCCTTGCCTAGTCTTATATCTTTCAAATCAAGGTGTGGTGAAGTGTCCTTGACCCCTAGAGAAAAGTGCATGGCCGAATACCCTTGAGGAGACCCACCCCTCGCTTGGCTATCTCACAAACACACAAACTCTCTTTCTCTCTACCTCTCGGCCAAGCCCACTTCTCCCTCAACTTTCTTTTGTTTTCCTTTCTTCTAACCTCTAAACATCACCATATCCTTAGAAGAAAAGAACTAGAACAAATATTTTGAGGAAGAGTTGCTCTTGAAGAGGTAAGTGCATTCTTATCCTACCTTTAGCAATCTTAGTATACCTTTGAATGAATTTGGTTGTTTTGTTTGAATCTTTGTGTATGTATGTTGAAAATGAAACCCTTTAGAGGAAAAACTTGCCATGCTTAGTTTAGTAAGAATTCATGTTTAAGTTATGATATTTTTCTAAATTGAGAATTTAAAATGATATGTGGTTTAGTTAGTTACTCAACATGAGGTGGAATGAAGGATATGCATGCATGATTGTAGGTTTATTAGCATGATGTTGGATGATGCCTCTAGTGTTGTTTATTTAGTGGTAAAAAAAAATCTATGCCTAAGTTTAAATATCTTGTTAAGAGTAAAGATTATTTCATGTGGTAAATTTGAATATTTGATATGGAAGAAGAATATGGTGTGATCAACATGATAAGAAAAGATGAAAATATGTTTGTTAGATTTTGACTTGGAGATGAAAATGTTGGGTTAATGCATGCATATATTTCGGATTTAAGGTATTCTTTGGGTGGAATTTTTGATTGGATTATTGTGCTATGTCATGATGATATGCTTAAATATTTGGAGACATTAAATGCATATGAATAAAATGGTTGCACTGGCATGATTGGTGGTTTTCACCTAAATCATTGGGTGAGTCATCTTGGAAGAAAAAGTGAATAAAATAATAAATTATAAGACATAGAGTTTCGGCCAAGCCTTGTTTTTAGGGTTAGAAAAATACATTTAAGTAGTTGGAGTTGAATTGGAGTACTTGGAGAAGAATAAGAGACGAAAAGCTAAGAATTTACAAAGGGAGGGTCTCGGCCCAACCCTAGAGGGATGAGGCCGAGCACCCCTAAGTGTACTAGAGGTCCATTAAGTAATTTTGGGAAGGAAATGAGTAAAATTATGAGGTGCGAAAATTTTGGAAGAGCTTAACGTAGAGTAAGCGTTATGTTCGTCACCCATTTTATATGTTCCGTGACATGAGTCTCACGTTTTATGCATACAGCATGAAAATCATGTTTTAAACATGTTTTTAAAAGAAAAAAAATTAATTAAAGTTTTATAAGAACCCCAAAGGCTGGGACGGGGTAGTGTCCCAGTGGAACTTCCTGTTCACTGAGGAGTGATTAAAGTTGAGTGAAAGCCCCTAGGTCGACAAAGAACCGTCGGCAGACCATGTATGGCTCCAAAAGGTGTCCGGAGCATGGTCACACCTAAAGCTAGTGGGTGTATACAGAACGGTGTTGGCCTCGGCCTCACCGATATAGAAAAGTTTATAGTCGCTCAGTGACTGATCAATCGTCGAGTGATGAAGAGCGCGAAAGGGCGCGAAACGTAGCTACTTAGGTTTGATACGGTCGTCGGGTGCTGCTACGGTAACTAGCAGGAACACACGGTGCGTATGGGAACCATGAGGTGTCCAACAGAGGTCATGACAAAAGATGGACTTTCAGGCCATATATGATATAATAAGTGGCGCCTAAGATAAGAAAAATGAAAAGTATTTGTGAAAAGATGAATTTTGAAAGAAAACTCCATTGTTTTATTTTCTGAGATTACGAACAAGCATATGAAAAGAATACAAAAAGAAAAAGAGAAATTTCAGGGCATCAGCATGAGCATGAACATGTGCACACCATAAAGTCATGAGTCTCATAATGCATATAGTATGACTGATTATTTGCTGTTTATTTATCGGTATGCTTAAATTGCTTTTGTTATGATATAAATGTGCTTACTAAGATTTCTCTTGAAATCTCACCCCTGTTTATCTCTCCACTATCACCTTTTTGGGATGATAGAAGTAGTTGCAGGTAATGACGACTTTGAAGAGTATGACCCTAGGGACGGTGCCTCGGACCTCCACAGGCCCGACTGAGTCCGTCACCTTCGAGCTAATGACTCTTGACTACCTAAGCCGTTGGGCAGCGGAGTCATGATGAGTGCACAAAAATGCACTCTAAATACTCTATTTAAATGCTAAAAGAAATGAGAAAATAATGGATATAACTCATGTTATTAAAATTAATGGTCATTTATCTTGAGATAGATATAAGCATGATTTAATATATTGATGAGAATATAAAATGTCATATTTTTCTCTCTTAATGTTTAATATTTTATTCTTATTTGATGCCTAAATATACTCATTATTCTTATATTTTGATTTAGGATACAAATAGAGGCATTAGGAGCAAATGAAGATAATTGCGGAATTTTAGATAGTTCTAATGTCTTTTCGTAATATGGGAATAACTCTCTCATCCAATATCCAATTAAGCTGATTCAAGATGATATAGAACCGCAAGAGAAATATCTATAACTTTTATGTTTTATGTTTTAAGAGATATCCGCTCGATCCAAGACAAAATCAACCATCAAGTGGACACACCTGCACTTGACGTTCCTGAATATTCTTCAGCCACTTGCATCAAATCCAAATGTCATCATAATATTTTCCAGCAAGCACTCCTACACCAATTTGAAAATTCAATGATCAACTCATATGCAAGATGAAGTGCACTCAAGTTTCTTCAAGACAAATTATTTGACCACAAGATATTAAGTCATACAAGACAACTAATGGATAGAGAAGCAAAATTGAAACACTCAACCTACAAGCAAAATCCAGCTCATGCATAGTGGGAAAACAAATGATCAAAATGACAACTCACAAATCACTTGGATTCAAGAATAGTACATGGCAAAACAAGTTGAAATTGTGATGATTTTGTCATGACAACTTGCATGAAGGATGCTTATAAATAGAAGGGAGGGGTGTGTGTTCTAAGACTATGCTTAGTGTGCTTGGATGCCTTGGAAGAGACATTGTTTTGAGAGCTTGAGAAAAGAAAAGAAAAACCAAAGAAGAGAGAAGAAAATAATGGTTGGCTCTTCCATATTATCCCTTGGAGAATTTTTGTTACATATTTTCAATATGTGTAACTAATTTTCTAGTAGAGCTAGGGATGAATTTGTATATATGATAGTATTTGTAATTTTTTTTTATTCATATATATGTTCTTCAAATATTAAACTCTTTTGTTTAGTCATTCGAAATTTATTATAAATGTTTTTGTCACCAAATAATCTTAGAATTTATTTCATTTATAGATTCAGTCATGCTTTTTCTATTGAATGGGATAATCCTTTGATTATGTTTGGTTCAATTGGTTATCTATATTAATTTAATTCTCTGCTGCAATATTACTCTACGAGTATATTAACGACGTTGAATTTCCTTAATATCGATAACAATTCCCGTTCTTATATTGCGACGAATGATTTTTCGAAAGATTACATTTGATTTAAATCTGGTTATTAATGTTTTATTTCTGATTGAAAATTTGGACATAGAATTTTCAATCGATTTATTAATAAATCGAAAATAATTAAAATACCAATTATATACAAAGGATTCCTAATGCTCTACTTTTCGTCTCATTTTTATATTTTCAAATTACTCATTTAGTTTTAATTTACGTCACACTCTAAAATTTACTTTTCGTATTCATCTAAATCTTTTTGTTAATTTCGTTACTATTCTTCAATTTCTCAATCCATCTCCCTATGGAATTGACACCCCAAAGCTATACTGCAAACGACCGCGTTATTATTTGGGCGTAATCAAATTTTGGGCCATGTGTTGTCTGTGGTGGGATAGATCATCATGCCCAAGAGTGTTCTACACATATTAACATGAATGGTATGTATGAGGAACAAAGTAATGCTCTGGGTATGTACAAAAAGCCTTTCACACCTTACTCTGAAACCTACAACCCAGGATGGCGTAATCATCCCAACTTCAGCTGGAAGTCTGAAAACCAGCAGCCTGCACAACCCTCTAGATCATATTCTGTACCATACCATGCACCTCAATCTTCTAGAAATTCTTTAGAGGATACTTTGCATACTTTTATTGAAATAGAGGGTAAGACTAATCGAAAATTTGAATATTTGATTACGCAGGTTGTCGAAGAAAATAAGGAAATAAAGAGCCAGGTGTCTAAAATAATGAGTTCTTTGACTATGAATGAGAAAGGCAAGTTTCCTTCTCAAGCTCAGTCTGTACCTCATGGTTAACATATAGCACAAGGAGATCTGAAGGACGTAAACGCTATTGTGACACGCAGTGGCAAGTCTCTACGTGATCCAATAAAAACAAAGGATGTAGAGAAAGATCAAGATAGCAGCAGTCCTGAGCTTCCCAAAGAACTTGAAGTAACAAAACCCGAGGAACCTGAGGTAACAAAAAATCCTGGTAAGGTACCTTTTCTTCAAGCATTAAAGTCAAGCAAACAAACTCTGGATCATAACAATGATATTTTGGAAAATCTTAGACAGGTAAAAATTAATTTTCCTCTTTTGCATGTAATTAAACAAGTTCTTACTTACGCAAAAATTCTCAAAGATTTATGTACAGTTAAAAGGAAGCATCATGTGAAGAAGACAACATTCTTGACAGAGCAAGTTAGTGCTCTAATTGAATAGCAGATTCCCCCCTAAGTACAAGGATCCTGAATGTCCAACCATCACATGCAACATTGGCAATCATGAGCTTGAATAAATAGAATATGGCATCAAATTTACACTAGCTCTTAAATCTAGTAAGGCCTGTCCAAGTCATGACATCCATTTTAAGAAATAAGATTATGATTATATTACATTTTGTCACATACGTGTCGTCATCAGTCATGACATCCATTTTAAGAAAAGTCTATATTACATGTCGTCATATAAGTGTTGTCATAGGACATGACGAGCATTTAAGAAATAAGATAAGAAAACTTTATAAGTAAAAAGATTAATACGTTAGTCATGTCATGATGGGGACGGCGATACGTAATTCCCGGATGACTGACAAAAATAAGAACTTGGCAGGGACGATGATACATAACGCCTGTCGAGGTTCGGAAATGGATATGGCCCAACCACGGGTAATAATAGTGGATTTGGCCTGATGAGTGCACAAAAATGCACTCTAAATACTCTATTTAAATGTTAAAAGAAATGAGAAAATAATGAATATAACTCATGTTATTAAAATTAATGGTCATTTATCTTGAGATAGATATAAGCATGATTTAATATATTGATGAGAATATAAAATGCCATATTTTCCTCTCTTAATGTTTAATAATTTATTCTTATTTGATGCCTAAATATACTCATTATTCTTATATTTTGATTTAGGACACAAATAGAGGCATTAGGAGCAAATGAAGATAATTGCGGAATTTTAGACAGTTCTGACGTATTTTCGTAATATGGGCATAACTCTCTCATCCAATCTCCGATTGAGCTGATTCAAGATGATATAGAACCGCAAGAGAAATATCTATAACTTTTATGTTTTATGTTTTAAGAGATATCCACTCAATCCAAGACAAAATCGACCATTAAGTGGACGCACCTGCACTTGACGTTCCTGGATATTTTTCAGCCACTTGCATCAAATCCAAATGTCATCATAATATTTTCCAGCAAGCACTCCTACACCAACTTGGAAATGCAATGATCAATTCATATGCAAGATGAAGTGCACTCAAGTTTCTTCAAGACAAATTATTTGACTACAAGATATTAAGTCATACAAGACAACTAATGGGTAGAGAAGCAAAATTGAAACACTCAACCTACAAGCAAAATCCAGCTCATGCATAGTGGGAAAACAAATGATCAAAATGACAACTCACAAGTCACTTGGATTCAAGAATGGCACATGGCAAAACAAGTTGAAATTGTGATGATTTTGTCATGACAACTTGCATGAAGGATGCTTATAAATAGAAGGGATGTGTGTGTGTTCTAAGACCATACTTAGTGTGCTTGGATGCTTTGGAAGAGACATTGTTTTTGAGAGCTTGGGAAAAGAAAAGAAAAACCAAAGAAGAGAGAAGAAAATAATGGTTGGCTCTTCCATATTATCCCTTGAAGAATTTTTGTTGCATATTTTCAATATGTGTAACTAATTTTCTAGTAGAGCTAGGGACGAATTTGTATATATGATGGTATTTATAATTGTTTTTGATTCATATATGTGTTCTTCAAATATTAAACTCTTTTGTTTAATCATTCGAAATTTATTATAAATGTTTTCGTCACCAAATAATCTTAGAATTTATTTCATTTATAGATTCAGTCATGCTTTTTCTATTGAATGCAATAATCCTTTGATTATGTTTGGTTCAATTGGTTATCTATTTTAATTTAATTCTCTGCTGCAATATTGCTCTACGAGTATATTGTCGACGTTGAATTTCCTTATTATCGATAACAATTCCTGTTCTTATATTGCGACGAATGATTTTTCGAAAGATTACATTTGATTTAAATCTGGTTATTAATGTTTTATTTTCCGATTGAAAATTTGGACATAGAATTTTCAATTGAGTTATTAATGAATCGAAAATAATTAAAATACCGATTATATACAAAGGATTCCCGATGCTCTACTTTTCGTCTCATTTTTATACTATTCAAATTACTCATTTAGTTTTAATTTACGTCAAACTCTAAAATTTACTTTTCGCACTCATCTAAATCTTTTTGTTAATTTCGTTACTGTTCTTCAATTTCTCAATCCATCTCCCTGTGGAATCGACACCCCAAAGCTATACTGCAAACGACCGCATTATTCTTTGGGCGTAATCAAATTTTGGCGCCGTTGCCGGGGAGACGGTAGAAGAATTTGTAGTTTTTTTTAGTAGTTTGTAAAAAAAAAAAAAAAAAAAAAAGCGGTAACTTCGTTCATTTTCTTTTTAGCTTTCTGCATCTTTATTTTATGTTACTTTTCTTTTCGTAATTTTTTTTTTTTCAGTATTACGCTTTTCTTTACTTTGCATGCGCAGGTAAAGAGACGCTTTTGGACGGTTTGCTAGTAGACCCGTGCTAGAATCAGATTCAGAATCTAATTTTTCTAATCGCTTGTTTGATAATTCTTCCAATTCTGACGCGATGAGTGAACACGTGGACCAACCTGTTAGAACCCTCCAAGATTATCTTCATCCCGCACGAACAGCCACACCATCCTGTATTATGTTCTCACCTAATGTTCGTCATGTAGATTTCAAAACATGAATGATACAATTACTTCCGACTTTCCATGGTCTAGAAAATGAAAACCCCTATGTTCATATTAGGGAATTTGAGGAAGTAGTTGCAACATTCCACAATCAAAATACCACTGACGACACGGTAAGGCTAAAGTTCTTTCCTTTTTCTTTGAAAGATAAAGCTAAGAGTTGGTTGTACTCACTAAGACCACGGTCTATTGGAACATGGAGTGAGATGACTCAAGTGTTTTTCAATAAATACTTTCCCCAACATAAGACCAATGCTTTAAAAAGACAAATCTCTACCTTTGCACAGAAGGATAGTGAGACTTTGTACCAGTCTTGGGAAAGATTTAAAGAATTACTGAGTATGTGTCCCCACCATGGATATGAGAATTGGCGCTTAGTGAGTTATTTCTATGAAGGGCTTACGCCCAGGGAACGTCAATTCGTGGAAATGATGTGCAATGGAGAATTTTTACAGAAAAATCCCGATGAGGCCATAGAGTACCTCAATGAGCTTGCTGAAAAAGCTCATACTTGGACTGGACCTAGTGCTACTGATAGCACAAACAGGTCACGACCTACAGGAAACTTGAGTGGTGGTATTTACCATCTAAGGGAGGAGGATAACCTTAAGGCTAAGGTTGAAATGCTCACCAGAGAATTAGAGTTATTGAAAACCAAAAACTCAAAATCAACACACATGACTAATCATGCAGAATCTTTTGGGTCATGTGTTGTCTGTGGTGGGATAGATCATCATGCCCAAGAGTGTCCTACACATACTAACATGAATGGTATGTATGAGGAACAAAGTAATGCTCTGGGTATGTACAAAAAGCCGTTCACACCTTACTCTGAAACCTACAACCCAGGATGGCGTAATCATCCCAACTTCAGCTGGAAGTCTGAAAACCAGCAGCCTGCACAACCCTCTAGATCATATCCTGCACCATACCATGCACCTCAATCTTCTAGAAATTCTTTAGAAGATACTTTGCATACTTTTATTGAAATACAGGGTAAGACTAATCAGAAATTTGAATCTTTGATTATGCAGGTTGTCGAAGAAAACAAGGAAGTCAAGAGCCAGGTGTCTAAAATAATGAGTTCATTGACTATGAATGAGAAAGGTAAGTTTCCTTCCCAAACTCAATCTGTACCTCATGGTCAACATATGGCACAAGGAGATCCGAAGGACGTAAACGTCATTGTGACACGAAGTGGTAAGTCTCTACGTGATCCAATAATAGACAAAATAAAGGATGTAGAGAAAGATCAAGATAGCAGCAGTCCTGAACTTCCCAAAGAACTTGAGGTAACAAAACCCGAGGAACCTGAAGTAAAAAAAAATCCTGGTAAGGTACCTTTTCCTCAAGCATTAAAGTCAAGCAAACAAACTCTGGATCATAATAATGATATTTTGGAAAATCTTAGACAGGTAAAAATTAATCTTCCTCTTTTGCATGTAATTAAACAAGTTCCTACTTACGCAAAAATTCTCAAAGATTTGTGTACAGTTAAGAGGAAGCATTATGTGAAGAAGACAGCATTCTTGACAGAGCAAGTTAGTGCTCTAATTGAACAGCGGATTCCCCCTAAGTACAAGGATCCTGGATGTCCAACCATCACATGCAACATTGGCAATCATGAGCTTGGACAGGCCTTGCTAGATTTAGGGGCTAGTGTAAATTTGATGCCATATTCTATTTATTTGCAATTAGGATTGGGAGAAATCAAACCAACTTCTGTGGTATTGCAATTGGCTGATCGTTCAGTCAGAGCACCACGGGGTGTGGTAGAGGATGTTTTAATTCAAGTTGACAAATTTTACTATCCTGTTGATTTCTTAATTCTAGACACTAGTTCTGCTGTAGAAACCACCTCTAAAATTCCATTAATTTTAGGTAGACCTTTTCTTGCTACTTCTAATGCTCTTATCAATTGCAGAAATGGATTGATGAAACTCTCTTTTGGCAATATGACTCTTGAGGTAAATATTTTTCATATTGCAAAACAGCCAGAAGAGGATGTCCAGTGTCATCAGACATACATGATTGACTCACTTATAGAAAGGGACGTTCTTACAACTCATGACTCAGATCCCCTTGAATACTTTATTGTTAATTCTGAATTTAATCCTATAAGTGATTCATATGATGTAGTTGACATTTGTGCTATTTTTGACAGAACTCATGATTATAGCACACAGGCATGGCAACCAAAGTTTGAGAAGTTGCCTGAAAAAAGAGAAAGACAGATTCCTTCAAGTAGGGAAGCCCCTAAAGTTGAATTAAAATCCCTACCTAAGGGTTTAAAGCATGTTTTCCTTGGTCCAGGTGATACTTTTCCTGTTATTATTTCATCTGAATTATCTGAGTCCCAAGGTGAGAAATTAATTCGGATTTTATGCAAGTATAAATCAACCCTAGGATGGAGTATTGCTGATATAAAAGGCATTAGTCCCCTGATCTGTACTCATAAAATAAATTTAGAGGAAGGAACTAATCCTCGAAGAGACCCTCAGCGTAGACTTAATCCCACAATGAAAGAAGTTGTGAAAAATGAAGTATTGAAACTATTAGATGCAGGAATGATATATCCTATTGCTGATAGTAAATGGGTAAGTCCTACGCAGGTTGTTCCTAAAAAGTCAGGGGTAACTGTAATAAAAAATGACCTCGGAGAGTTAGTCCCTACAAAACTGGTGACTGGTTGGCGGATGTGCATTGATTACAGAAAATTAAATGCCGCCACACGAAAAGACCATTTTCCGCTTCCTTTTATTGATCAAATTCTCGAGCGGGTGGCTGGTCATCCTTTTTATTGCTTTCTGGATGGTTATTCTGGTTATTATCAAATTGAAATTGCATTAGAAGACCAGGATAAAACCACTTTTACTTGTCCTTTTGGTACTTATGCTTTCCGCAGAATGCCATTTGGACTATGTAATGCTCCAGCTACTTTTCAACGTTGCATGATGAGTATTTTTAGTGATATGGTTGAAAAGTGCATGGAAGTTTTTATGGATGACTTGACTGTTTTTGGATCTTCTTTTGATGCATGTTTAATGAGTTTAGAAAGAGTACTGACTCGTTGTGAAGAAAAAGAATTGGTTTTAAATTGGGAAAAATGTCACTTTATGGTACCTTCAGGTATTGTTTTAGGGCATATTATTTCTTCCAAAGGAATGGAGGTTGATCAATCAAAAGTTGAATTAATCTCTAAATTGCCTACACCTAGAACAGTCAAGGATATAAGATCATTTCTTGGTCATGCGGGTTTTTATAGGAGATTCATACAGAATTTTTCTGCCATATCTAGACCACTATGTAATCTCCTAACTAAGGATGCCCCATTTGAATGGACACAAGCCTGTCAAGAGGCTTTCAAAATATTAATTGGCAAGCTTACTTCAGCACCCATAATGCAACCACCTGATTGGAATTTACCTTTTGAAATTATGTGTGATGCTAGTGATTTTGCTGTAGGTGCTGTTCTTGGACAACGAAGAGAAGGGAAACCTTTTGTCATTTACTATGCTAGTCGAACTCTAAATAGTGCACAAATGAATTACTCCACCACTGAAAAAGAGTTGTTAGCTGTAGTATTTGCTTTGGATAAATTCCGCGCTTATTTGATTGGTTCTCCTATTATTATCTTTACAGATCATGCAGCCCTTAAGTACCTTCTTACAAAGAAGGATGCTAAGGCACGATTAATACGATGGATTTTACTTTTGCAGGAATTTGACATCACCATCAAAGACAAGAAAGGAGTGGAGAACGTAGTGGCAGACCATCTTTCTAGACTCACATTCGAGGACACTTCTGACCACATACCAATCAAAGATGATTTTCCCGATGAGCATTTACTTTCTATTACTTCTCTACCATGGTTTGCTCATATTGTGAATTATTTAGCTGCAGGTGAAATACCAAAGGATTTTAGCACCTAAGACAAAAGGAAATTCATGATTGAGGTACGAAAATTCTACTGGGATGACCCTTACCTTTTCAAATATTGCCCTGATCAAATTTTAAGGCGTTGCATCCCTGATGAAGAGATTGCAAGCGTTTTGAAATTTTGTCATTCCCAAGCTTGTGGTGGCCACTTTTCAATGAAGAAAACCGCTGCAAAAATCCTGCAGTGTGGATTTTATTGGCCCACCTTGTTTAAAGATACAAATATCTATTGTCGCTCATGCGAAAGATGTCAAAAGTTAGGAGTTATGACCCGTCGTAATATGATGCCCTTAAACCCAATTTTGGTAATTGAAATTTTTGACTGTTGGGGCATTGATTTTATGGGACCATTTCCTCCTTCTTTTGGATATTTATATATTATTGTGGCAGTAGATTATGTGTCAAAATGGGTAGAGGCAGCACCTTGCAGGACCAATGATAACAGGACGGTAATTAAGTTTCTCAAAGAAAATGTATTATCTCGATTTGGTACCCCACGTGCTATCATTAGTGACCGAGGTACACATTTTTGCAACCGTTCTTTTGAAGCTTTAATGAAAAGATATGGGGTGATACATAAGCTTTCTACTGCATATCACCCTCAGACAAGTGGACAGGTTGAACTTGCGAATAGGGAAATTAAACAAATTTTAGAAAAAACGGTCAACCCGGATCGGAAAGATTGGTCTTTGAGACTAATCGATGCGCTTTGGGCTTACCGTACAGCTTTCAAAACTCCCTTAGGCATGTCACCTTATAGACTTGTTTTTGGAAAACCTTGTCACTTGCCCGTGGAGCTCGAGCATCGAGCATATTGGGCCATTAAACATTTTAATTTTGACTTGGAAAAAGCAGGAAAACTTAGAAAATTCCAATTGACGGAATTAGAAGAATTGAGAAATGATGCTTATGAAAACTCCAAGATCTATAAGGCTAAAATGAAAGTATTTCATGATAAAAATATTTTGAGAAAAACATTTAAGCCTAATGATCGAGTATTTTTATATGATTCAAGACTCCATAAGCATCCAGGAAAACTTCGATCTAGATGGACCGGCCCTTTTATAGTAAAAAACATTTTCACAAATGGGGCGGTAGAAATAGAAAATCCAAAAGATGGATGTATCTTCAAAGTAAATGGTTAGCGCCTCAAAATCTTAATTGATAGACAAATTCCAGAAGTGGAAGACATTCCACTTATGGACCCAGTATATCAATCTTGACCATCTCCAAGTATGTTTTTCTTTTATTTTATTTTCGTTCATTTTCTTTTTGTTTATTGTTTACTTTATTTTGTTATAGGTTAATTTTATTTTGACAAATACCATCTTTGATGCCAAGCAAGCCACCCACATCCCACATCAGGTGTATTCTACCCTGTTTAGTTATTCAATTCTGATTCTTAAACATTGAGGACAATGTTTCATTTAAGTTGGGGGGTCGGGAATACAAATCTGTTATTTAAACTCTGTGGCATATTTCAATCAATATATAAAAAATTGCCAAATTTTTTTCACACAGGCATCTTTTCACACATGATACTCATGCTCATTCATAACCATCTTGGTGAATTCAACAAACCCATCTTAAATCATTTTGCTAAAGTATCCACAGAACCATTTATGCACTTCTCCAAACTTTGTGGTAATATGGTGATTTGACACATGTAACTAAAGAATTATTTTGCTCAAGTATTCATGTGAATTTTGTGAGAATTGAGAGCTTACAAATACAGAAATTGTGATAAGTATCCATTGATCTGTTGAATTTGACACTTCTTTTGAGAATATCATTACATGGTTTGTGGTAAGATGGTGGATATACTTGGGATATGACGAAAGTCAACTTAGGATTAACGTTTGAGCCTTTCAAGCTGACCATTTTCATCATATACCCCTAGTAGCCAATTTTGAGCCAATATACACATATGGCCTTTTCTTTTCATATCTACATCATCCATACCTCTCCACATTGGAGTATAGCTTATACACTATATTTTCCTACCATTTTACTTCCAAGTGTGTACTAGGTGTGAAATTATCATTAAAAAAAAAAAAAAAAAAAAAAAGGAAAACGATGACAAAAATGGCATGGTGCTAGATGTGTCCATCAAATTATTCATGAAAGAGTTCATCAAATTGCGAAGACACCAGTGGCAAAAGAAGATGGAAAAGTGTACTTAGTCAAAAATCTAAAAAATTGAAAAGTACATCAAAAGGAAAGTATAGTCTACTGAAAAATTTAACAGATTCCCTTTTGTGTATACTTGGAAGTTTTTGAAACCTCTTCACCTTTTCTTCTTATGAACCCCAACCCTAAGCCACATTACAACCCTTTGTGTTGATTTTTCCGATCCTAAGTATGCTTGTGGAAAGAATGGTGGAAATCTCATTTGTTAGTATTCCTATCATAAGATCAATGTTTACTTGTTACTTATATATAATTGGTTAAATTTCCATGAGAGTAAATGTACACCTTTGTCAACTCCATAGAGAGAACCCATACATGAAACACTTCTATACCCGTGAGTTATGGAGTTGAACCTTTTTGCTTAAGATATTCTAATGTTGCATGTGTCGAAACCTCTGATTTGATAAAAATAGTTTGGAACACATACACACTCTGTGGATTGCTATATTTGAATTACTTGTGAAAGGGTTATTGAATTTCTAAGATTGTTTTGATATGTAAATTTGAAAAATGTGTCTTGATGGCCCCTATGTGTGATTTTTTTTTTTTGGTCTTTCTCATCATTTTGCATGAAAATTGCTAGGGACTAGCAATGAGTAAGTTGGGGGGTGTGATGAGTGCACAAAAATGCACTCTAAATACTCTATTTAAATGTTAAAAGAAATGAGAAAATAATGAATATAACTCATGTTATTAAAATTAATGGTCATTTATCTTGAGATAGATATAAGCATGATTTAATATATTGATGAGAATATAAAATGCCATATTTTCCTCTCTTAATGTTTAATAATTTATTCTTATTTGATGCCTAAATATACTCATTATTCTTATATTTTGATTTAGGACACAAATAGAGGCATTAGGAGCAAATGAAGATAATTGCGGAATTTTAGACAGTTCTGACGTATTTTCGTAATATGGGCATAACTCTCTCATCCAATCTCCGATTGAGCTGATTCAAGATGATATAGAACCGCAAGAGAAATATCTATAACTTTTATGTTTTATGTTTTAAGAGATATCCACTCAATCCAAGACAAAATCGACCATTAAGTGGACGCACCTGCACTTGACGTTCCTGGATATTTTTCAGCCACTTGCATCAAATCCAAATGTCATCATAATATTTTCCAGCAAGCACTCCTACACCAACTTGGAAATGCAATGATCAATTCATATGCAAGATGAAGTGCACTCAAGTTTCTTCAAGACAAATTATTTGACTACAAGATATTAAGTCATACAAGACAACTAATGGGTAGAGAAGCAAAATTGAAACACTCAACCTACAAGCAAAATCCAGCTCATGCATAGTGGGAAAACAAATGATCAAAATGACAACTCACAAGTCACTTGGATTCAAGAATGGCACATGGCAAAACAAGTTGAAATTGTGATGATTTTGTCATGACAACTTGCATGAAGGATGCTTATAAATAGAAGGGATGTGTGTGTGTTCTAAGACCATACTTAGTGTGCTTGGATGCTTTGGAAGAGACATTGTTTTTGAGAGCTTGGGAAAAGAAAAGAAAAACCAAAGAAGAGAGAAGAAAATAATGGTTGGCTCTTCCATATTATCCCTTGAAGAATTTTTGTTGCATATTTTCAATATGTGTAACTAATTTTCTAGTAGAGCTAGGGATGAATTTGTATATATGATGGTATTTATAATTGTTTTTGATTCATATATGTGTTCTTCAAATATTAAACTCTTTTGTTTAATCATTCGAAATTTATTATAAATGTTTTCGTCACCAAATAATCTTAGAATTTATTTCATTTATAGATTCAGTCATGCTTTTTCTATTGAATGCAATAATCCTTTGATTATGTTTGGTTCAATTGGTTATCTATTTTAATTTAATTCTCTGCTGCAATATTGCTCTACGAGTATATTGTCGACGTTGAATTTCCTTATTATCGATAACAATTCCTGTTCTTATATTGCGACGAATGATTTTTCGAAAGATTACATTTGATTTAAATCTGGTTATTAATGTTTTATTTTCCGATTGAAAATTTGGACATAGAATTTTCAATTGAGTTATTAATGAATCGAAAATAATTAAAATACCGATTATATACAAAGGATTCCCGATGCTCTACTTTTCGTCTCATTTTTATACTATTCAAATTACTCATTTAGTTTTAATTTACGTCAAACTCTAAAATTTACTTTTCGCACTCATCTAAATCTTTTTGTTAATTTCGTTACTGTTCTTCAATTTCTCAATCCATCTCCCTGTGGAATCGACACCCCAAAGCTATACTGCAAACGACCGCATTATTCTTTGGGCGTAATCATGGCCCAATCACGGGTAATAATAGTGGATATGGCCCAACCACAGATAATAATAGTGGGTATAGCTCGACCATGGGTGATAATAGTGAAAAACCCGACAGGGACGGCGATACATAGCACTCGTTGAGGTTAAAGTTATAAGAAGGGCCCATATAAGTAAGACTTATAAGAATAAGAACTTTAAGACAATAATGAAAGTCCATTATGGTATAAGTCTGTCCAGAAAAGAGAGATATCGATGCAAGTCCGCATAAGGTATAAGTCTGTCCAGTAAGTGGGACATAAGTCATGCATGGGTCATATGAAGCATATTATAAGATGTATATTCTTACTATTTCTCCTGTATATTGATATTTTGTTGCACCTATGTCTTTATTAAGTTGAGTGTATACTTATTGAGATTTCCGAGAAAATCTCATTCTTGTATGTTTTTTTTTTTTTTGTTAGAAATTTAAATTTCGCTATAGGATTTGATAATGGACATGGGCAAGGTCCCAGCTGCTCGAGAGACCCAGAGGAACCCTGAGGGGGTCTCCGAGTACTCTCTCTAGAAGTTTTGATTAGTTAATAGTAATAGGTATCAGTGTTGGTACGAGAGGAAATTTCAAGAAATGAAGAAGCAGCCGAGGTGGCCTTAAGAAGATATTTGAGAAGTCTTGTAAATATTGTATTTAAGAAAACTAACTGGGTTATGATATTTAATGGTATAATGAATTGGATGATGTGGATATTGTGGTTGTAACTTATCATGTGATCATTAGACTTTTGTGATTGAATAATTTTTTTTATCTAGACCCTCTCCGATGCGATTCGTATTGCATGCGCTAATAAGTCTAGGTGCATGCATTAATTTTTGATATGTACGGGAGTGAATAGACTAGTATTACTTACCCTGACGCTTCTGTTTACATTAAATTACAATCGTAAATTGGGGTCATCACATCTCTCATCCAAAAATCCTCCAAGAAAGAAAATAATTCTCTTCACTTGCATCTCTCAATCTCTCATGCAAAGCTCCTTAGAAATCCATATATATATATATATATATATATATATATATGCATATCTTACACAAGAAAAAGGCCTAAAAAAATAATGAGCCTATCTCTAAACATTTCCAAAGATTAACTAACAAAAAAAAAAAAAATTCACTCCAAACATGAAGAAAATAAAATATGAGGAAAAATTCAAGTTCTCACATTTAAATACCCCATCTCCCCCCTTAGTCAGACCCCAAAGTCGAGTACAAACATACCTGCTAGAGCCAATGGACATTGAGGTCAAAGTAGTCACAGTGGAGTCAATGGGCGTGGAGGTCAAGGGACCCCACGAGCCCTTATTTCACCCCTAAAGTAAAGTTCAAACTCTCCTGATGAAGCCAATTGGCATAGAGATTAAGAGATTTCAGCACCTCCTTACTTACCACAAAGTTGAGGCCAAAGACTTCCAATGGAACTATCGGATGTAAAGGTCGAAAGACACCAGGACCCCTTGAACTTAGACCCCAAAGTTGAATCCAAAATACTCCTAGTAAAGCTAATAGACGTGAAGGTCAAGAAAATCCATGACCCCCAAAATATCCCTCAATGGTTCCACTTTGTGTTTTTTGGAATCGATTTTGGTGGCTATGTAAAAGGATTTTGGGGTCTCTTCTCCCCTTTGAACATTGCCTCCTTTGGTAATTTTTGGACTCAACTTAGGGGCTAAGTAAGAGGATCTTGGGATCTCTTGATCTCCATGCCAATTGGCGCCAATGCAAGTCTTTGGCATCCACGTCTATTGGCTTTAGTGGATATGTTTGGACTTGACCTTGGGGGCTATTAAAAGGGATCCTCGCACCAAAGTCCAAAGTCCAAGGACTCCAAGTGGAGTCAAAGGGCATGGACATCAAAATACATGAAGACACCCTACATAGCCCAAAAACTCGAGTCCAAACACTCTCAATAAAGCCAAAATGGAGCACAAATACTCTTGTTAGAGCCAATGGGCATACAGGTCAAGAGACTGTAGGTCTCCCTTACTCAACCATAAGTAGGGTCTAAAGACTTCTGTTGGAACCAATGGCTGTGGAAATCTAGAGACCCTAGGATCCCTCTTACTTAGTCCCTAAAGTTGTGTCCAAAGGCTCCCAGTATAGCCAATGGGTGAGAAGGTCAAGAGATGCCTGTACCCTCTTACATAGCCCCTAAGGTCGAGTCCAAATACATCTAGAGAAGCCAATGGACATAGAGTCCAAAGATTCACGGTGGAGCCAATTGGCATGGAGATCAAGAGATCCTAAAATCCTCTTACTTAGCCCCCAAAGTCGAGTTAAAAATTACTGGTGGAGCCAAAGTTCTGTGAGGAGAAGAGATAGCAGAACCCTTTTACATACCCACCAAAGTCGATTCCAAAAGACTCCATGTGGACCATTAAGAGTACAGGTCAAAATACCCCATCTCTCCCTTTTGTCAGACCCCAAAGTGGAGTACAAAGTTACTTGCTAGAGCTTGGACATTGAGGCTATGTAAGGGGTTTTCATGTCGAGCTCAAATACCCCAAAGTGGAGTATTTGAGCTCGGCCTTGGCTTTACTGGGAGTGTTTGCACTCGACGTTTGATGTAATAGCCAAATTTCTTTTAGATAAAATATTTTCTTGAGGATTTATTTTAAGGGACTTGTTGGAAATATTTTTTTATGGAAATAGAATTTGAGACTTAAATGATAAATGTGAGCTATGAAAAGGTGAAATTATGCATTCTATGATAAATTATGGATGAACCTTTGGGAATTGTAACAATGTACCAACTACAGAAATTAAATTTGGACCTAGAAAAAGGTAAATTTGTGAAATTTGAGGAATAAATTCAAGAGGAAGTAATAGAACTAAAGATCAAACACTTGGTGTGCTCGGAATGAGCTCTCGGGCTGGTCTATCGTGTTTTCGTATAATGCGCATAACCTCTTCATATGAGCTCAAAATGAGGTTATTCTAATTCTTATAGAATATTAAGAGGACAATATAGAACTTTCCTTTTTTAGGTTTTTTAATATAAAGACTGGATCAAGAACTAAATTGGATGTGAAGTGGATGGACAAGAATAGGAGTCAACTGGTAACCAACTTAGATGAGTTGTCTTATGTTCGGCCATGTAACGAAAATTTTGAATGGTTACCAAACTTTCTAAGGTCCTGAAATGTATGGGAACATGTGGCAAGTTGATAAGAATTCATTTAGAAGCCTTGGTGGGTAAGAAAACAAAGGAAAATAAATGGAGAACTCGGGTTGGGTGTTCTTGGGTGGTTTTGACGTATTTTTGTGAATTAATCATATCTCTCTCATATAACCTCATAATGAAGTGATTCAAAATCATATAGAACCTTAAGAGGATTATATTAACCTCCAGGACCATAGGCTCAGCTGGGAGTCGTTAGACTCAACCTTGGGGGTCAAGTAAATGGTCGTGGGATCTATTGACCTCGACGCTGAGACTTTGGAATCGGATTTTGGGGCTATGTAAGGAGAGACCTGGGTGTATGGTGCTCCATGACTATAAACTCCACTATGAGTATTTGAACCCGACTTTGGTGGCTAACTGAAGGGGATCACTTGCCCTACACGACCATTTGCTGCTACGGGTGAATTTGGACTTGATTTTTAGGGCTAAGTATGGGTTCTAGGGGTCTTTTCATCTCTATGCTTGTTGGGTCCACTAGAAATTTTGAGGCTTGACTTTCTACGCAAAGTAAGGGGTCACTAGGTCTCTAGAGCTCCACAACCAGTGGTTCCGCTTGGAATCTTTGAACTCGAGTTTAAGGGCCAAGAAAAGTGGTCTTGGGTCTTTTGACTTCTAGGACAATTGACTCTACCCGAAGTCTTTAAACCCAAACCCTATTCCTTAAACCCAAGATTCTAAATTCAGAACCTCGAATCCCAAACCATAAAGTCCTAATCCTAAATTATGAATCCAAAACATAGAAGCCCAAACCCTAAATCCCAGACCACTACACCCCAAACCCTGAATCCTAAAATCTAAACTCTAAACACGAAATCCTAAATCCCAAAACTCAAACCTGAAACCCCAACAGCAAACGTGAAACCAAAAACATGGAACCCTAAGCTCTAAATCTGAAACCCTGAATCCAAAACCTTAAATTCCAAATCTCGAATAACGAATCGCGAACCTAGATCGCAGACCACGAATCCAAAACACAGAAGCCCAAATCCTAAATCCCAGACCTCAAAACCCCAAACCCTGAACCATAAATCCTAAACTCTAAACATGAAACCTTAAATCCCAAACTCTAAACTTGAACCCTAAAACCAAAGCCAAAACCAAAAACATAAACCCTCAACTCTTAACCCGAAACCTTGAATCCTGAACCCTAAACTTTTAATCTCGAATAACGAATCGAGAACCTAGATCACAAACCACAAATCCAAAACACAGAACCTTAAACGCTAAATCCCAGACCCCAAAACTCCAAACTCCAAACTCCAAACACGAAACCTCTAACCCTAAACCCAAACTCTAAACCCTGAATCCTAAACCCTAAAATCTAAACTCAAAATCCTAAATTCGAAACCCCAAACCTGAAACCCCAACATCAAACCCAAAATCCAAAAGATGGAACCCTTAAATCTGAAACCCTAAATCCAAAACTCCAAATCTGAAACACCAAACTAGAAATTGCAAACGCCTAATCCAACACCCTAAACTTGAAATCCTGAAACCCTATATCATGAAACCCTCCATTGAAAAACCTAACTTGAAACCCTAAACATGAACCCTTAGATATTGTTGGGTCTCTTAAAATCCACGCCCACTAGCTCCATTATGCATTTTTGAACAAAGTTTAAATAGGGGATGAATAGGGTATAAACATGGTTTTAAATTCCAAACCCAAAACCCTAAATCCTATTTATTAAATCCCAAAATCCTGAACCCAAAACCCCAAATTCTAAACTCTAAATCTTCAATCTTAAACCCTAAATCATAAACCCAAAATCCTAAATCATATACCCTAAACCCTAAACCCTAAACCCTAAATCCTAAACCCAAATCCTAAACCCTAAACCATGAACCCTAACCCTTAACGTAAATCCTAAACTCTAAATCCTAAATCCCAAACCTAAACCCTAAATTCTAAACACTAAACCCTAAGCCCTAAACCCTAAATCCTAAACTCTAAATCTTAAATCCTAAACTCTAAATCCTAAACCCTAAACGTTAAACCTTAAGCCTAACCCTAAACAAGATATAGATTTGGTTGCCATGTAGGGGGTTATGTTTTCTTGATCTGCATAATCATTGGCTCCACTTAAGGTCTTTGAACTTGATTTTGGGGGCCAAGTAAGAGACAATTTGAACTCGAGTTTAAGCGCTAAGTAAGGAAGTAAGGAATCCTACGGTCTCTTGACCTCAATGCCCATCGGCTCTAAAGGGAGTCTTAGGACTCGACCTCAGGGGTAATCTATGTGGTCTTGAGTTTTCTTGATGTCCACACCAATTGGCTCGACCAGAAGTTTTAAGACTTGGTTCTTTGACTATAAAAGGTTGGTGTTGGGGTCTATTGAACTCCAAAGGCATTGGCTTGACTTTGGCTCTACCAAGATTATTTGGACTTGACTTTTGGTCCATGTAAGATATTGCTAGGTCTCTTAAAGTCCACGCCTACTAGCTCCAATGCATGTCTTTCAACAGGGTTTAAACAGGGCATAAACAGTCATTAAACTGGGTATTGACTTTGGTTGTCATGTAGGAGGTTGTGTTGTCTCTTGACCTACACAATCATTGGCTCCACCAAAGATCTTTAGACTCGACTTTTGTGGCCAAGAAAAGTGGTCTTGGGTCTTTTGACCTCTAGGCCGATTGACTTTACCCGAAGTCTTTAACGCCAAACCCTATTCCTTAAACCCAAGATCCTAAATTCAGAACCTCGAATCCCAAACCCTAAAGGCCTAATCCTAAATTATGAATCCAAAACATAGAAGCCCAAACCCTAAATCCTAGACCACAACACCCCAACCCGAAACCTTCCACCCCAACCCCAAGCCTTGAATCCTAAAATCTAAACTCTATATACGAAATCCTGAAACTCTAACAGGAAACTCCTAATCCCAAATAACGAATCGAGAACCTAGATCACAAACCACGAATCCAAAAGACAGAACCTTCAACTCTAAATCCCAGACCGCAAAACTCTAAATCCAAACTCGAAACCTCCAACCCTAATCCCAAACCCGAAAACCCAAACTTTAAATTCTGAATCCTAAACCTTAAAATCTAAACTCAAAATCCTAAATCCGAAATCCCAAACCTGAAACCCCAACATCAAACCCAAAATCCAAAAGAAGGAAGCCTTATATCTCAAACCCTAAACATGGTTTTAAATACTAAACCAAAAACCCCAAACCCTAAACTCTAAATCTTCAATCTTAAACCCTAGAAGCCCAAATCCAAAATCCTAGACCACAACAGCCCAAACTTGAAACCTTCCACCCCAACCCCAAACCCTGAATCCTAAAATCTAAACTCTAAACACGAAACCTCCAACCCCAAACCCAAACTGTAAACCCGGAATCCTAAACCCTATAATCTAAACTCAAAATCCTAAATTCGAAACCCCAAACCTGAAACCCCAACATCAAACCCAAAATCCAAAAGATGGAACCCTTAAATCTGAAACCCTAAATCCAAAACTCCAAATCTGAAACACCAAACTAGAAATTGCAAACCCCCAATCCAACACCCTAAACTTGAAATCCTGAAACCCTATATCATGAAACCCTCCATTGAAAAACCTAACTTGAAACCCTAAACATGAACCCTTAGATATTGTTGGGTCTCTTAAAATCCATGCCCACTAGCTCCATTATGCATTTTTGAACAAAGTTTAACTAGGGGACGAATAGGGTATAAACATGGTTTTAAATACCAAACCCAAAACCCTAAATCCTATTTATTAAATCCCAAAATCCTGAACCCAAAACCCCAAATCCTAAACTCTAAATCTTCAATCTTAAACCCTAAATCATAAACCCAAAATCCTAAATCATATACCCTAAACCCTAAACCCTAAATCCTAAACCCTAAACCATGAACCCTAACCCTTAACGTAAATCCTAAACTCTAAATCCTAAATCCCAAACCTAAACCCTAAATTCTAAACACTAAACCCTAAGCCCTAAACCCTAAATCCTAAACTCTAAATCCTAAATCCTAAACTCTAAATCCTAAACCCTAAACGTTAAACCTTAAACCTAACCCTAAACAAGATATAGATTTGGTTGCCAAGTAGGGGGTTATGTTTTCTTGATCTGCATAATCATTGGCTCCACTTAAGGTCTTTGAACTTGATTTTGGGGGCCAAGTAAGAGATAATTTGAACTCGAGTTTAAGCGCTAAGTAAGGAATCTTACGGTCTCTTGAACTCAATGCCCATCGGCTCTAAAGGGAGTCTTAGGACTCGACCTCAGGGGTAATCTATGTGGTCTTGAGTTTTCTTGATGTCCACACCAATTGGCTCGACCATAAGTTTTAAGACTTGGTTCTTTGACTATAAAAGGTTGGTGTTGGGGTCTATTGAACTCCAAAGGTATTGGCTTGACTTTGGCTCTACCAAGATTATTTGGACTTGACTTTTGGTCCATGTAAGATATTGCTAGGTCTCTTAAAGTCCACGCCTACTAGCTCCAATGCTTGTCTTTCAACAGGGTTTAAACAGGGTATAAATAGGCTTTCAACTGGGTATTGACTTTGGTTGTCATGTAGGAGGTTGTGTTGTCTCTTGACCTACACAATCATTGGCTCCACTAAAGACCTTTAGACATGACTTTTGTGGCCAAGAAAAGTGGTCTTGGGTCTTTTGACCTCTAGGCCGATTGACTCTACCCGAAGTTGTTAAACCCAAACCCTATTCCTTAAACCCAAGATCCTAAATTCAGAACCTCGAATCCCAAACCCTAAAGTCCTAATCCTAAATTATGAAACCAAAACATAGAAGCCCAAACCCTAAATCCTGGACCACAACACCCCAAAACCGAAACCTTCCACCCCAACCCCAAACCTTGAATCCTAAAATCTAAACTCTAAATACGAAATCCTGAAACTCGAACAACAAACTCCTAATCCCGAATAACGAATCGAGAACCTAGATCACAAACCACGAATCCAAAAGACAGAACCTTCAACGCTAAATCCCAGACCGCAAAACTCTAAACTCCAAACTTGAAACCTCCAACCCTAATCCCAAACCCGAAAACCCAAACTCTAAATTCTGAATCCTAAACCCTAAAATCTAAACTCAAAATCCTAAATCCGAAATCCCAAACCTGAAACCCCAACATCAAACCCAAAATCCAAAAGAAGGAACCCTTATATCTCAAACCCTAAGCATGGTTTTAAATACTAAACCAAAAACCCCAAACCCGAAACTCTAAATCTTCAATTTTAAACCCTAGAAGCCCAAATCCTAAATCCTAGACCACAACAGCCTAAACTTGAAACCTTCCACCCCAACCCCAAACCCTGAATCCTAAAATCTAAACTCTAAACACGAAATCTTAAATCCCAAAACAAGAACTTGAAATCCCAACAGCAAACCTGAAACCAAAAACATGAAACCCTAAACTCTAAATCTGAAACCCTGAATCCCAAACCCTAAATTCCAAATCTCGAATAACGAATCGCGATCCCAGATCCCAGATCCCAGACCACGAATCCAAAACACAGAAGCCCAAATCCTAAACTCTAAATATGAAACCTTAAATCCCAAACTCCAAACTTGAAACCCTAACACCAAAGCCAAAACCAAAAACATGAAACCCTAAACTCTAAACCCGAAACCTTGAATCCTAAACCCTAAACTCCTAATCCTGAATAGCGAATCGAGAACCTAGATCACAAACCACGAATCCAAAACACAGAACCTTAAACGCTAAATCCCAGACTGCAAAACTCCAAACTCAAAACCTCCAACCCTAATCCCAAACCCGAAAACCCAAACTCTAAATTCTGAAACCTAAACCCTATAATCTAAACTCAAAATCAAAATCCTAAATCCGAAATCTCAAACCTGAAACCCCAACATCAAACCCAAAATCCAAAAGAAGGAACCCTTATATCTCAAACCCTAAGCATGGTTTTAAATACTAAACCAAAAACCCCAAACCCGAAACTCTAAATCTTCAATTTTAAACCCTAGAAGCCCAAATCCTAAATCCTAGACCACAACAGCCTAAACTTGAAACCTTCCACCCCAACCCCAAACCCTGAATCCTAAAATCTAAACTCTACACACGAAATCCTAAATCCCAAAACACAAACTTGAAATCCCAACAGCAAACCTGAAACCAAAAACATGAAACCCTAAACTTTAAATCTGAAACACTGAATCCCAAACCCTAAATTCCAAATCTCGAATAACGAATCGCGATCCCAGATCCCAGACCACGAATCCAAAACACAGAAGCCCAAATCCTAAACTCTAAATATGAAACCTTAAATCCCAAACTCCAAACTTGAAACCCTAACACCAAAGCCAAAACCAAAAACATGAAACCCTAAACTCTAAACCCGAAACCTTGAATCCTAAACCCTAAACTCCTAATCCCGAATAACGAATCGAGAACCTAGATCACAAAACACGAATCCAAAACACAGAACCTTAAACGCTAAATCCCAGACTGCAAAACTCCAAACTCGAAACCTCAAACCCTAATCCCAAACCCAAAAACCCTAACTCTAAATCCTGAATCCTAAATCCAAAAATCTAAACTCAAAATCCTAAATCCAAAACCCCAAACCTGAAATCCCAACATCAAATCGAAAATCCAAAAGATGGAACCCTTAAATCTCAAACCCTAAATCCAAAACTTCAAATCTGAAACAGCAAACTAGAAATTGCAAACCCCAATCCAACACCCTAAACTTGAAATCCTGAAGCCCTATATCATGAAACCCTACATTGAAAAACCTAACCTGAAACCCTAAACATGAACCCTTATATATTGTTAGATCTCCTAAAATCCATGCCCACTAGCTCCACCATGCATTTTTGAAAAAAATTTAAATAGGGTATGAATAGGGTATAAATATGGTTTTAAATACTAAACCAAAAACCCCAAACCCTACACTCTAAATCTTCTATCTTAAACCCTAAAAGCCCAAATCCTAAATCCTAGACCACAACAGCCCAAACCCGAAACCTTCCACCCCAACCCCAAACCCTGAATCCAAAAATCTAAATTCTAAACACGAAATCCTAAATCCCAAAACACAAACCTGAAACCCCAACAGCAAACCTGAAACCAAAAACATGAAACCCTAAACTCTAAATCTGAAACCCTAAATCCCAAACCTTAAATTCCAAATCTCAAATAACGAATCGCGAACCCAGATCCCTAACCATGAATCCAAAACACAGAAGCCCAAATCCTAAACTCTAAATTTGAAACCTTAAATCCCAAACTCCAAACTCGAAACCCTAATACCAAAGCCAAAACCAAAAACATAAAACCCTAAACTCTAAACCCAAAACCTTGAATCTCGAACCTTAAACTCCTAATCCTGAATAACGAATCGAGAACCTAGATCACAAACCACGAATCCAAAACACAGAACCTTAAACGCTAAATCCAAGACCCTAAAACTCCAAACGCGAAACTCGAAACCTCCAACCCTAATCCCAAATCCGAAAACCCAAACTCTAAACCCTGAATCCTAAACCCTAAAATCTAAACTTAAAATCCTAAATCTGAAACTCCAAACCTAAAACCCCAACATCAAACCCAAAATCCAAAAGATGGAACGCTTAAATCTGAAACCCCAAATCCAAAACTCCAAATCTGAAACACCAAACTAGAAATTGCAAACCCCCAATCAAACACCCTAAACTTAAAATCTTGAAACCCTATATCATGAAACCGTACATTGAAAAACCTAACTTGAAACCCTTAACATGAACCCTTAGATATTGTCGGGTCTCTTAAAATCCACGCCCATTAGCTCCACTATGTATTTTTGAACAAAGTTTAAACAGGGATGAATAGGGTATAAACATGGTTTTAAATACGAAACCCAAAACGCTAAATCCTATTTATTAAATCCCAAAAATCCTGAACCCAAAACCCTGAATCCTAAACCCAAAACCTCAAATCCTAAACTCTAAATCTTCTATCTTAAACCCTAACTCATAAACCCAAAATCCTAAATCATATACCCTAAACCCTAAACCCTAAATCCTAAAACCCAAATCATAAACCCTAAACCATGAACCCTAACCCTTAACCTAAATCCTAAACCTTAAATCCTAAATCCCAAACCTAAACCCTAAATTCTAAACACTAAACCCTAAGCCCTAAACCCTAAATCCTAAACTCTAAATCCTAAATTCTAAACTCTAAATCCTAAACCCTAAACGTTAAACCTTAAGCCTAGCCCTAAATAAGATATAGATTTGGTTGCCATGTAGGGGGTTATGTTGTCTCTTGATCGGCATAATCATTGGCTTCGCTTAAGGTCTTTGAACTTGATTTTGGGGGCCAAGTAAGAGATAATTTGAACTCAAGTTTAAGCGCTAAGTAAGGAATCCTACGGTCTCTTGACCTCAATGCCCATCGGCTCTAAAGGGAGTCTTAGGACTCGACCTCAGGGGTAATCTATGTGGTCTTGAGTTTTCTTGATGTCCACACCAATTGGCTCAACTAGAAGTTTTAAGACTTGGTTCTTTGATTATAAAAGGTTGGTGTTGGGGTCTATTGAACTCCAAAGGTATTGGTTTGACTTTGGCTCTACCAGGATTATTTGGACTTGACTTTTGGTTCATGTAAGATATTGCTAGGTCTCTTAAAGTCCACGCCTACTAGCTATAATGCGTATCTTTCAATAGGGTTTAAACAGGGTATAAACAGGCTTTAAACTAGGTACTGACTTTGGTTGTCATGTAGGAGGTTGTGTTGTCTCTTGACTTGCACAATCATTGGCTCCATAAAAGATTTTTAGACTCGACTTTTGTGGCCGAGAAAAGTGGTCTTGGGTCTCTTGACCTCTAGGACAATTGACTCTACCTGAAATCTTTAAACCCAAACCTTATTCCTTAAACCCAAGATCCTAAATTCAGAACCCTGAATTCCAAAACCTAAAGTCCTAATCCTCAATTATGAATCCAAAATATAGAAGTCCAAACCCTAAATCCTAGACCACAACACCCCAAACCCGAAACCTTCCACCCCAATCCCAAACCCTGAATCCTAAAATCTAAACTCTAAATACTAAATCCTAGAATTCGAACAGCAAACTCCTAATCCCTAATAACAAATCGAGAACCTAGATCACAAACCACAAATCCAAAACACAGAACCTTAAACGCTAAATCTCAGACTCTAAACGCTAGACTCCAAACTCCAAATTCAAAATCTCCAACCCTAATCCCAAACTCAAAAACCCAAACTTTAAATCCTAAATCCTAAACCCTAAAATCTAAACTCAAAATCCTAAATCCGAAATCCCAAACCTGAAACCCCAACATCAAAACCAAAATCCAAAAGATGGAACCCTTACATCTCAAACCCTAAATCCAAAACTCCAAATCTGAAACACCAAACTAGAAATTGCAAACCCCTAATCCAACACCCTAAACTTGAAATCCTGAAGCCCTATATCATGAAACCCTACATTGAAAATCCTAACTTGAAACCCTAAACATGAACCCATATATATTGTTGGATCTATTAAAATCCACGCCCACTAGCTCCACTATGCATTTTTGAACAAAGTTTAAACAGGGTATGAATAGGGTATAAACAAAACCAAAAACCCCAAACCCTAAACTCTAAATCCTCAATCTTAAACCCTAGAAGCCTAAATCCTAAATCCTAGACCACAACAGCCCAAACTTGAAACCTTCCACCCCAACCCCAAACCCTGAATCTTATGATCTCTAAACTCTAAACACGAAATCCTAAATCCCAAAACACAAACCTGAAACCCCAACAGCAAACCTGAAACCAAAAACATGAAACCCTAAACTCTAAATCTGAAACCCTAAATCCCAAACCTTAAATTCCAAATCTCAAATAACGAATCGCGAACCCAGATCCCTAACCATGAATCCAAAACACAGAAGCCCAAATCCTAAACTCTAAATTTGAAACCTTAAATCCCAAACTCCAAACTCGAAACCCTAATACCAAAGCCAAAACCAAAAACATAAAACCCTAAACTCTAAACCCAAAACCTTGAATCTCGAACCTTAAACTCCTAATCCTGAATAACGAATCGAGAACCTAGATCACAAACCACGAATCCAAAACACAGAACCTTAAACGCTAAATCCAAGACCCTAAAACTCCAAACGCGAAACTCGAAACCTCCAACCCTAATCCCAAATCCGAAAACCCAAACTCTAAACCCTGAATCCTAAACCCTAAAATCTAAACTTAAAAATCTGAAACTCCAAACCTAAAACCCCAACATCAAACCCAAAATCCAAAAGATGGAACGCTTAAATCTGAAACCCCAAATCCAAAACTCCAAATCTGAAACACCAAACTAGAAATTGCAAACCCCCAATCAAACACCCTAAACTTAAAATCTTGAAACCCTATATCATGAAACCGTACATTGAAAAACCTAACTTGAAACCCTTAACATGAACCCTTAGATATTGTTGGGTCTCTTAAAATCCACGCCCATTAGCTCCACTATGTATTTTTGAACAAAGTTTAAACAGGGATGAATAGGGTATAAACATGGTTTTAAATACGAAACCCAAAACGCTAAATCCTATTTATTAAATCCCAAAATCCTGAACCCAAAACCCTGAATCCTAAACCCAAAACCTCAAATCCTAAACTCTAAATCTTCAATCTTAAACCCTAACTCATAAACCCAAAATCCTAAATCATATACCCTAAACCCTAAACCCTAAATCCTAAAACCCAAATCATAAACCCTAAACCATGAACCCTAACCCTTAACCTAAATCCTAAACCTTAAATCCTAAATCCCAAACCTAAACCCTAAATTCTAAACACTAAACCCTAAGCCCTAAACCCTAAATCCTAAACTCTAAATCCTAAATTCTAAACTCTAAATCCTAAACCCTAAACGTTAAACCTTAAGCCTAGCCCTAAATAAGATATAGATTTGGTTGCCATGTAGGGGGTTATGTTGTCTCTTGATCGGCATAATCATTGGCTTCGCTTAAGGTCTTTGAACTTGATTTTGGGGGCCAAGTAAGAGATAATTTGAACTCAAGTTTAAGCGCTAAGTAAGGAATCCTACGGTCTCTTGACCTCAATGCCCATCGGCTCTAAAGGGAGTCTTAGGACTCGACCTCAGGGGTAATCTATGTGGTCTTGAGTTTTCTTGATGTCCACACCAATTGGCTCAACTAGAAGTTTTAAGACTTGGTTCTTTGATTATAAAAGGTTGGTGTTGGGGTCTATTGAACTCCAAAGGTATTGGTTTGACTTTGGCTCTACCAGGATTATTTGGACTTGACTTTTGGTTCATGTAAGATATTGCTAGGTCTCTTAAAGTCCACGCCTACTAGCTATAATGCGTATCTTTCAATAGGGTTTAAACAGGGTATAAACAGGCTTTAAACTAGGTACTGACTTTGGTTGTCATGTAGGAGGTTGTGTTGTCTCTTGACTTGCACAATCATTGGCTCCATAAAAGATTTTTAGACTCGACTTTTGTGGCCGAGAAAAGTGGTCTTGGGTCTCTTGACCTCTAGGACAATTGACTCTACCTGAAATCTTTAAACCCAAACCTTATTCCTTAAACCCAAGATCCTAAATTCAGAACCCTGAATTCCAAAACCTAAAGTCCTAATCCTCAATTATGAATCCAAAATATAGAAGTCCAAACCCTAAATCCTAGACCACAACACCCCAAACCCGAAACCTTCCACCCCAATCCCAAACCCTGAATCCTAAAATCTAAACTCTAAATACTAAATCCTAGAATTCGAACAGCAAACTCCTAATCCCTAATAACAAATCGAGAACCTAGATCACAAACCACAAATCCAAAACACAGAACCTTAAACGCTAAATCTCAGACTCTAAACGCTAGACTCCAAACTCCAAATTCAAAATCTCCAACCCTAATCCCAAACTCAAAAACCCAAACTTTAAATCCTAAATCCTAAACCCTAAAATCTAAACTCAAAATCCTAAATCCGAAATCCCAAACCTGAAACCCCAACATCAAAACCAAAATCCAAAAGATGGAACCCTTACATCTCAAACCCTAAATCCAAAACTCCAAATCTGAAACACCAAACTAGAAATTGCAAACCCCTAATCCAACACCCTAAACTTGAAATCCTGAAGCCCTATATCATGAAACCCTACATTGAAAATCCTAACTTGAAACCCTAAACATGAACCCTTATATATTGTTGGATCTATTAAAATCCACGCCCACTAGCTCCACTATGCATTTTTGAACAAAGTTTAAACAGGGTATGAATAGGGTATAAACAAAACCAAAAACCCCAAACCCTAAACTCTAAATCCTCAATCTTAAACCCTAGAAGCCTAAATCCTAAATCCTAGACCACAACAGCCCAAACTTGAAACCTTCCACCCCAACCCCAAACCCTGAATCTTATGATCTCTAAACTCTAAACACGAAATCCTAAATCCCAAAACACAAACCTGAAACCCCAACAGCAAACCTGAAACCAAAAACATGAAACCCTAAACTCTAAATCTGAAACCCTAAATCCCAAACCTTAAATTCCAAATCTCAAATAACGAATCGCGAACCCAGATCCCTAACCATGAATCCAAAACACAGAAGCCCAAATCCTAAACTCTAAATTTGAAACCTTAAATCCCAAACTCCAAACTCGAAACCCTAATACCAAAGCCAAAACCAAAAACATAAAACCCTAAACTCTAAACCCAAAACCTTGAATCTCGAACCTTAAACTCCTAATCCTGAATAACGAATCGAGAACCTAGATCACAAACCACGAATCCAAAACACAGAACCTTAAACGCTAAATCCAAGACCCTAAAACTCCAAACGCGAAACTCGAAACCTCCAACCCTAATCCCAAATCCGAAAACCCAAACTCTAAACCCTGAATCCTAAACCCTAAAATCTAAACTTAAAAATCTGAAACTCCAAACCTAAAACCCCAACATCAAACCCAAAATCCAAAAGATGGAACGCTTAAATCTGAAACCCCAAATCCAAAACTCCAAATCTGAAACACCAAACTAGAAATTGCAAACCCCCAATCAAACACCCTAAACTTAAAATCTTGAAACCCTATATCATGAAACCGTACATTGAAAAACCTAACTTGAAACCCTTAACATGAACCCTTAGATATTGTTGGGTCTCTTAAAATCCACGCCCATTAGCTCCACTATGTATTTTTGAACAAAGTTTAAACAGGGATGAATAGGGTATAAACATGGTTTTAAATACGAAACCCAAAACGCTAAATCCTATTTATTAAATCCCAAAATCCTGAACCCAAAACCCTGAATCCTAAACCCAAAACCTCAAATCCTAAACTCTAAATCTTCAATCTTAAACCCTAACTCATAAACCCAAAATCCTAAATCATATACCCTAAACCCTAAACCCTAAATCCTAAAACCCAAATCATAAACCCTAAACCATGAACCCTAACCCTTAACCTAAATCCTAAACCTTAAATCCTAAATCCCAAACCTAAACCCTAAATTCTAAACACTAAACCCTAAGCCCTAAACCCTAAATCCTAAACTCTAAATCCTAAATTCTAAACTCTAAATCCTAAACCCTAAACGTTAAACCTTAAGCCTAGCCCTAAATAAGATATAGATTTGGTTGCCATGTAGGGGGTTATGTTGTCTCTTGATCGGCATAATCATTGGCTTCGCTTAAGGTCTTTGAACTTGATTTTGGGGGCCAAGTAAGAGATAATTTGAACTCAAGTTTAAGCGCTAAGTAAGGAATCCTACGGTCTCTTGACCTCAATGCCCATCGGCTCTAAAGGGAGTCTTAGGACTCGACCTCAGGGGTAATCTATGTGGTCTTGAGTTTTCTTGATGTCCACACCAATTGGCTCAACTAGAAGTTTTAAGACTTGGTTCTTTGATTATAAAAGGTTGGTGTTGGGGTCTATTGAACTCCAAAGGTATTGGTTTGACTTTGGCTCTACCAGGATTATTTGGACTTGACTTTTGGTTCATGTAAGATATTGCTAGGTCTCTTAAAGTCCACGCCTACTAGCTATAATGCGTATCTTTCAATAGGGTTTTAAACAGGGTATAAACAGGCTTTAAACTAGGTACTGACTTTGGTTGTCATGTAGGAGGTTGTGTTGTCTCTTGACTTGCACAATCATTGGCTCCATAAAAGATTTTTAGACTCGACTTTTGTGGCCGAGAAAAGTGGTCTTGGGTCTCTTGACCTCTAGGACAATTGACTCTACCTGAAATCTTTAAACCCAAACCTTATTCCTTAAACCCAAGATCCTAAATTCAGAACCCTGAATTCCAAAACCTAAAGTCCTAATCCTCAATTATGAATCCAAAATATAGAAGTCCAAACCCTAAATCCTAGACCACAACACCCCAAACCCGAAACCTTCCACCCCAATCCCAAACCCTGAATCCTAAAATCTAAACTCTAAATACTAAATCCTAGAATTCGAACAGCAAACTCCTAATCCCTAATAACAAATCGAGAACCTAGATCACAAACCACAAATCCAAAACACAGAACCTTAAACGCTAAATCTCAGACTCTAAACGCTAGACTCCAAACTCCAAATTCAAAATCTCCAACCCTAATCCCAAACTCAAAAACCCAAACTTTAAATCCTAAATCCTAAACCCTAAAATCTAAACTCAAAATCCTAAATCCGAAATCCCAAACCTGAAACCCCAACATCAAAACCAAAATCCAAAAGATGGAACCCTTACATCTCAAACCCTAAATCCAAAACTCCAAATCTGAAACACCAAACTAGAAATTGCAAACCCCTAATCCAACACCCTAAACTTGAAATCCTGAAGCCCTATATCATGAAACCCTACATTGAAAATCCTAACTTGAAACCCTAAACATGAACCCTTATATATTGTTGGATCTATTAAAATCCACGCCCACTAGCTCCACTATGCATTTTTGAACAAAGTTTAAACAGGGTATGAATAGGGTATAAACAAAACCAAAAACCCCAAACCCTAAACTCTAAATCTTCAATCTTAAACCCTAGAAGCCTAAATCCTAAATCCTAGACCACAACAGCCCAAACTTGAAACCTTCCACCCCAACCCCAAACCCTGAATCTTATGATCTCTAAACTCTAAACACGAAATCCTAAATCCCAAAACACAAACCTGAAACCCCAACAGCAAACCTGAAACCAAAAACATGAAACCCTAAACTCTAAATCTGAAACCCTAAATCCCAAACCTTAAATTCCAAATCTCAAATAACGAATCGCGAACCCAGATCCCTAACCATGAATCCAAAACACAGAAGCCCAAATCCTAAACTCTAAATTTGAAACCTTAAATCCCAAACTCCAAACTCGAAACCCTAATACCAAAGCCAAAACCAAAAACATAAAACCCTAAACTCTAAACCCAAAACCTTGAATCTCGAACCTTAAACTCCTAATCCTGAATAACGAATCGAGAACCTAGATCACAAACCACGAATCCAAAACACAGAACCTTAAACGCTAAATCCAAGACCCTAAAACTCCAAACGCGAAACTCGAAACCTCCAACCCTAATCCCAAATCCGAAAACCCAAACTCTAAACCCTGAATCCTAAACCCTAAAATCTAAACTTAAAAATCTGAAACTCCAAACCTAAAACCCCAACATCAAACCCAAAATCCAAAAGATGGAACGCTTAAATCTGAAACCCCAAATCCAAAACTCCAAATCTGAAACACCAAACTAGAAATTGCAAACCCCCAATCAAACACCCTAAACTTAAAATCTTGAAACCCTATATCATGAAACCGTACATTGAAAAACCTAACTTGAAACCCTTAACATGAACCCTTAGATATTGTTGGGTCTCTTAAAATCCACGCCCATTAGCTCCACTATGGATTTTTGAACAAAGTTTAAACAGGGATGAATAGGGTATAAACATGGTTTTAAATACGAAACCCAAAACGCTAAATCCTATTTATTAAATCCCAAAATCCTGAACCCAAAACCCTGAATCCTAAACCCAAAACCTCAAATCCTAAACTCTAAATCTTCAATCTTAAACCCTAACTCATAAACCCAAAATCCTAAATCATATACCCTAAACCCTAAACCCTAAATCCTAAAACCCAAATCATAAACCCTAAACCATGAACCCTAACCCTTAACCTAAATCCTAAACCTTAAATCCTAAATCCCAAACCTAAACCCTAAATTCTAAACACTAAACCCTAAGCCCTAAACCCTAAATCCTAAACTCTAAATCCTAAATTCTAAACTCTAAATCCTAAACCCTAAACGTTAAACCTTAAGCCTAGCCCTAAATAAGATATAGATTTGGTTGCCATGTAGGGGGTTATGTTGTCTCTTGATCGGCATAATCATTGGCTTCGCTTAAGGTCTTTGAACTTGATTTTGGGGGCCAAGTAAGAGATAATTTGAACTCAAGTTTAAGCGCTAAGTAAGGAATCCTACGGTCTCTTGACCTCAATGCCCATCGGCTCTAAAGGGAGTCTTAGGACTCGACCTCAGGGGTAATCTATGTGGTCTTGAGTTTTCTTGATGTCCACACCAATTGGCTCAACTAGAAGTTTTAAGACTTGGTTCTTTGATTATAAAAGGTTGGTGTTGGGGTCTATTGAACTCCAAAGGTATTGGTTTGACTTTGGCTCTACCAGGATTATTTGGACTTGACTTTTGGTTCATGTAAGATATTGCTAGGTCTCTTAAAGTCCACGCCTACTAGCTATAATGCGTATCTTTCAATAGGGTTTAAACAGGGTATAAACAGGCTTTAAACTAGGTACTGACTTTGGTTGTCATGTAGGAGGTTGTGTTGTCTCTTGACTTGCACAATCATTGGCTCCATAAAAGATTTTTAGACTCGACTTTTGTGGCCGAGAAAAGTGGTCTTGGGTCTCTTGACCTCTAGGACAATTGACTCTACCTGAAATCTTTAAACCCAAACCTTATTCCTTAAACCCAAGATCCTAAATTCAGAACCCTGAATTCCAAAACCTAAAGTCCTAATCCTCAATTATGAATCCAAAATATAGAAGTCCAAACCCTAAATCCTAGACCACAACACCCCAAACCCGAAACCTTCCACCCCAATCCCAAACCCTGAATCCTAAAATCTAAACTCTAAATACTAAATCCTAGAATTCGAACAGCAAACTCCTAATCCCTAATAACAAATCGAGAACCTAGATCACAAACCACAAATCCAAAACACAGAACCTTAAACGCTAAATCTCAGACTCTAAACGCTAGACTCCAAACTCCAAATTCAAAATCTCCAACCCTAATCCCAAACTCAAAAACCCAAACTTTAAATCCTAAATCCTAAACCCTAAAATCTAAACTCAAAATCCTAAATCCGAAATCCCAAACCTGAAACCCCAACATCAAAACCAAAATCCAAAAGATGGAACCCTTACATCTCAAACCCTAAATCCAAAACTCCAAATCTGAAACACCAAACTAGAAATTGCAAACCCCTAATCCAACACCCTAAACTTGAAATCCTGAAGCCCTATATCATGAAACCCTACATTGAAAATCCTAACTTGAAACCCTAAACATGAACCCTTATATATTGTTGGATCTATTAAAATCCACGCCCACTAGCTCCACTATGCATTTTTGAACAAAGTTTAAACAGGGTATGAATAGGGTATAAACAAAACCAAAAACCCCAAACCCTAAACTCTAAATCTTCAATCTTAAACCCTAGAAGCCTAAATCCTAAATCCTAGACCACAACAGCCCAAACTTGAAACCTTCCACCCCAACCCCAAACCCTGAATCTTATGATCTCTAAACTCTAAACACGAAATCCTAAATCCCAAAACACAAACCTGAAACCCCAACAGCAAACCTGAAACCAAAAACATGAAACCCTAAACTCTAAATCTGAAACCCTAAATCCCAAACCTTAAATTCCAAATCTCAAATAACGAATCGCGAACCCAGATCCCTAACCATGAATCCAAAACACAGAAGCCCAAATCCTAAACTCTAAATTTGAAACCTTAAATCCCAAACTCCAAACTCGAAACCCTAATACCAAAGCCAAAACCAAAAACATAAAACCCTAAACTCTAAACCCAAAACCTTGAATCTCGAACCTTAAACTCCTAATCCTGAATAACGAATCGAGAACCTAGATCACAAACCACGAATCCAAAACACAGAACCTTAAACGCTAAATCCAAGACCCTAAAACTCCAAACGCGAAACTCGAAACCTCCAACCCTAATCCCAAATCCGAAAACCCAAACTCTAAACCCTGAATCCTAAACCCTAAAATCTAAACTTAAAAATCTGAAACTCCAAACCTAAAACCCCAACATCAAACCCAAAATCCAAAAGATGGAACGCTTAAATCTGAAACCCCAAATCCAAAACTCCAAATCTGAAACACCAAACTAGAAATTGCAAACCCCCAATCAAACACCCTAAACTTAAAATCTTG